>JAMPIT010000481.1:4885000-6085000 GCA_026261815.1 Monarcha castaneiventris obscurior
CTCTGCTGATGCCTGGAGTGAGGGGGAAAGGCTGTGGCTCTGTGTCCCAGGGACAGCACTTTCCAGTGCTCAGGTGTCTTGTGCTCCAGCAGCTGTCTGAGCTCTGTGAACACTACTCTGTGCCACCTTCATTTATGTTTTATTTTATCTAAGAATCGCATCCTGGATATAGCAAAAAGCAGGCGTCTTACAAGAACTGATCGGAATTTTGTGTTGGTTTTTTTTATAATGCTGTGAATATACAGTTTACCCAAAGCCGCACCAACTATTAAAACTTTAGGACCAGGATGACCATGTAAACCCTTGGAAGCCATTGTGATGGGACAGAAAGCCTAAACTGTATTCCTGACCCTTCTGCTGAGTCATTAAACATCCCTGTGCCATGGCTCACCCATGGGGGACACAGGGATAAGGAAAAATGCCTGCATCACAGGGAAGGTGGGAATATGAGCCTGGGAAATTCTGTTATTTTTACAGTTTCCTGAAACTATAGAAGTATGAAGTCCTTGTATCTGAACTGCAGAAATCCTCAGAAATGCTTAAGGTTCATCTGTCACTGTTCCTAACAGAGCTGACGAAAAAATGCTTTACAGTACTGTTACAGGGGGAATTAAGTGATTGTGTATCTAACACTGATATACTTTTCATGTCTCTTCTACTAACCCCACCCCAACCCCTGAAAAGCAGCTCCTCACACTAATTTAACACACATACTGCCCCAGTGCCTACACACACTCCATGATATGGATCTGAGCCCTGCCTGCTTTAGCTGTGCTGAAGGATGCACCAAGAAACTCCTCTCCCTGACCTGGCTCTTTTAAAAACCTCGCATTAGGCTGCAACTTTTGCTGGATTTGTTGCACTTTCTACTGTAAGGTTATGCCAGTTTGTCATCCTGCCAGTCCTGTTTTCTGTCTCAGTCAACTGGGATAAACACTTAGCCCTCCTTTTTCTTTCCCTATTACCACACCCCTCGCCTGTAACTGGTATAGATTACATCAGAAATTCCTTGCTGAGCCAGCTCTGCTAATAATTTTTGTTCTAAATCACAGAAAAACCTGTGAAATGTAATCATGTCCATACTTTCGTCCACTGCAAATACCCGGAAGATGAAATTAAATCTTACAAAGAGCAATCCATCTCTTACTCAATCACTCCAGCACAAAGTGAAGCGCCAGAGCAATGGTTTTACTGTGTTTGTGTGAACTCGTGTTACAGGCTGAGGCCACGGGCTGGGAATCTGCGATCTGCCAGTCCAGATGGGATTAGAAATCACTGTCACGTATGAAACGTCTGGCTCTCAATGAAATTATCTTTGAGGGGCAGCTTTATAAAGACACTTTCAACAGAAGTAGGAGAGGAGTAGAAAAGGGGCTGTATGTAACTGCACAGCTGAGATCAAATTCAATTAAAGCTGAGAGTTTGCAGCGTTTTCAGTGAACCCTTTCCCTCAATGAGCACCAACCACGCTGGTTGTTCAGCCTCTCCAACACCAGCTCATTGACTTCTGTGGCCTGATCACTCCTCGGGACCCATTTTTAAAGGCAGAGGGTGGCACAGAGCCGTGCTGGTGCCCCTGCGTGCCCTGCAGCCACGTTCCCAAAGGAAGTGTGACCAGTGAGTGACTGCAGGGCACTGCAGGGCTGGCAGCACCAGGGCCTTTGCAGCACCTTCTCCCCACGTGCCCGGACACAGCAGATCAGCAGCAGCACTTCATCTGCCCTCAGCAAGGCCTCTGCTGCTGAAAAACCACTCACTTCACTCTTACCTTGCATTTTTACCTAATTGGCACAGAGAGAAGTAGTTAATGTAACAGAAACCAGGGCTTCCAAAGGAAGATAACATTTTTGAAGCCACGATTTCTATTGCTTTTTATTACCTTTACCTATGGTTTATATGGCAAGGGGTCACAGAACAGATGCAGATGCTAAACTGGGTGGCTGCGTAAATGAAGTCAACTTCTGCAGAGAAAAGCAGAAGGAACTTACAAGATATGAGTGAATTCACTTTAGCAGCCAAATGAAATTTTGAGTCACTGCTGACTCAAGTAAAATTCCAGTTTAATACACCTCTAAAACATAACCTCTTCTAGATAAGTCAACAGTAATCCACTAACCAAATACACTCAGAAGAGAAAGGGAAATTCTGAGTAAGAGTACAAATATGAATCATTATTCTGATAATGTTTTTGTTATTATTTTTGCAGATGAATCTGAAAGCTCTTAGGACTCAATTAAGTTACCACAGCCAATAAAGACAAAAAGCAAAAGCAAGGCAGATACTTTCTGCCTAGACACCGTGGTGATGGGCACATTAGAAATGAGGTAGATTAGATAGATGAACTAGACAGACACATCTAACTGTCCTCCAGTGCACTCATTTGTTTGACAGCCCGGAAAATGCCAACATTCCTGGGATTAAATGAAAACAGAAAATTGCATTTTCACTGTAAAGTATACACAGAACTTTCCTATGTCAGATTCTCTTTGTTAAAATAAACCAGGGCCCAAGCACATCCTCCCAGAGTGACCCAAAGCACAAGAAGATAAATGATACAGTAAGCAAGGCACAACCAACTGAGAGCCCTTGGGCTGCTACACTTGTACCCAGGTTTTAGTGGAGTGATAATGACCTGCACACACCTTGAGACATTAATTTTCTCCTGAGCTCAACAGCACCAAATATCCTAAACTGCCCATCTTGCACTGCTGTCTTGATACCGTAATTCTTTCATCCATGACTTGCAGCTCCTTTACCTTTATGGGCTGGTCAAACAATTTTTGTTCTGTGGTGCCTTTTCCCCCCACTTTGTTCTCCAAGAAATCAAAAGTAAATATCTCAAATGTAAAAAATAAAGAAGAACATTGAGTGCAGATTGCCCCCAGAGGCTGCTGGCCCAGGTCTGGCTCCGTGTGGGTTTGCCCCCCCCTCTCCGAGCAGCACAGGCACACAGGGACACACGGCTCACACTTGTGCCCACATCCCATCTTTTGTGCCAGCTCCAGGACGTGTGCTGCAGCCCAGAGCTGGCTGTGGCAGCCTGGCAATGCCCGGGCAGGCTCCTGCTGCTGCCCAGCCCGGCTCTGACAGAGCTGAGCCCGGGAGCTGAGCGACATCCCGGAGCTGCCGGGAGAGCAGAATCCAGCTCCTTGTGACAGTTTTCCCCACACAACATCACAATCAGCCAAACACATTTGTAATCTACTGCAGCTGGTGTTTCTATAATTGATAGAGATATAAAAGCCCTTTTTGCTAAAGTTGTACTTTTGTATTTTTTTTTCTTGGGGGAGTTGTGAGAAAGCAGCTACAAAAAGCAAGCTTTAAATCTCAGATAATGTAGCTCCCTTTAGAATCCCAAGCTTTAAGCAAGTAGTTACGAGTTTTAGCAATGCAAAAAAAGGGAGCTAAAAACAAACATTTATTTTACTTGACGTAGCAAAACAGTGGATTAAAAAAGTTAAATCAATGCACCGTCTGAATGGTTCCTGCTGTAGCTGCAATTTCAAATGAAATAAGAATGTTATAAAAACTCGCCCATATTAGGCACATTTGGAAATGTCTCCTTGTAACTGTTCTTTAAGTGTTCTGTCTATGAGCACTAACAGGTCACTGCACAGGAAATGCAAAAATATGTTACATTTTAATCAGGGCATATAAAACGCTGTCTAGAATGTTACTTTGCCCTTGGGAATCTGTAGTAAGTAGGGGAACTTTTACAAAGTCCAGGTCACTCTCCCCATTACATCACTGTTAAAAAAAAGTATTATTAGGTTACATTACAGAGATGTCATGTATTAGAACTTTCCCAGTTGCAGGATGATGGCTGAGAGATGCTTATTTCCTTGGAGAAACTCGTAATCACTCCCTTGCTCCCCTGTTCATTCTTTGTATATTGGAAATAGTGCATTTTAACTGAATCAAAATGTTTCCAAACAATTATAAAGAGGGAGGACTAATATAAAAATGAGACTGTTCGTATACTCAATGCAACAGCAAATTTCAGCACTTTTACCCTAACACACACACACACAAATTGAAACTCTGCCTGGCTGTACCTCGTAGGTGATAAAAAATGAAAGAAGGGATTTCAGCAGACATGTTTGGGAATGATTAAGGTAAAATGTCCCTAATCCAAACAAATGGAAACCCAGATGTTGACGGCATCATAACATTTCTCTGCCTTCCTGCAACTTTCTCCACACGATTTATCTTTGTTTAACCCAAATCACAAGTTTGTAAAATCTATAATAAGTTCACTGAAACAGCAAAAGAGTAATGCAGAGGGGACTGTTTTCTTGATTAACATTCTCAGGATTTTAGTTATTTAATGTATAAATGCTGGAGGTGACACAAACCAGTACAATAACCTGAAGGCAACCTGCTCTGCTGAGCCTGATTCGAGTTTTGCCACTGACTTTCAGATAGAAAAATCAGATTTGTAGGAAAAAACTCCCATGGGGCAGCAAATGAAATGAAATAAAATAAAATAAACCCCTGGCTCTGAGTAAAACCAAACTCAGAGCCCTGAGGTCCCAGGGCAGGTACCCACACAGCGACCCAGGGACCAGCCCCCCGCCATGGGCATGCTGTGGCAGGAGAGGAGCTCTCAGACTAACAGGCTCTTTTTATCTGAACAGATATCTGTGGTTGAAACTCCTGGCAGGATTTTTTGTCTTGTCTTGGAGCTGCTTTTGTACCACAGCTTCTTTACCCAGAGTGCCCACATTCCACTTGGCCCGACCCACCCTGGCCATGCCAGGCCCAGCCCCGCCACTGACCGACCCCCCTGTCCCACACACCGACACCTCCCCAATACACCAAATAAACCAAATATACCAAATATTCCATTGTCACACATTCTGTGTGGGGTCACCAACCTCTCCATGTGCTGCCTGAGCTCTTCCACCCTCCTGTTGGCTCTGCCATCTGAGGGCAGCCCTGTGCCTCGCTGGCACCACCTTCTCCTGGTCCCCGTGCCAGGAATCGGAATTTTCCTCCTGTCCATTGGATTTTGCACCTTTCCTGACCTTCCTGCACCGTGCCTGTCCATGGGATCTCATCTCTGCCATTTAACTGGCATGGTGGGGGGCAGCTCTGGCGAGTTTTAAGGGGATATTTTCACTTTTTCCCCACAGAAGTTCCTGCCTCACACGCGCCAGGCCCGCCAAGCCGTGGCGGCCCCTCAGGCCTGGCGCTGCCGCCCCAGCGCAGGACCCGTTCCCAGCTGGGGTGGGTGGATTCCCTGCACACACCCATCCCTGCGTGAGGTGTGGGTGTGTGCAGGCTTGGGGAAAGCCAGCTGGGAGTCACTCGTGTGGTGGGTCCCATCCAGGACTGATCCGGGCAGGAGCCGCCGGACGCTCTCCCAGCACGGGCTTATGCTCAATATGGCGCCCTGCACTGACCAGGCAATAAAGTCATGCACCCAAGTTTACCACTGTTTTCTGTGGATATTTTATAATTTGATGCTCTCTGCCCCTGTTTATCCACGTTCTGTGTTGGAATCCAAGGCACACCTCTGGCTGCCCTGGGGGGTCAGGAGCCCCAGCAAGGGGGTCCCAGCCCCTGGCAAGAAGCCCAGAATGGCACCGGCTTTGCCCTCAGCCCATGGGGAATGTTACCAACACTGCCAGAATCATTGCAAGCCACCAGAGTGTGAAAATGAGTAGTGGTTTAGTATTTTACAAGGTAAAAAGTAGATTTTAGGGTTTTTAATGTGAGGATGAAGGGTTGATGGAGGATTTTGGGTGTTGCCCTGTTCTTCCTCTTCTTCTCCTTCTCCTCCATCTTCTCTTGTGGTGGTGGCACAAAATGATTGGTAGAATGAAAAAGAGGTAGAAATTCCGTGTCTGGAATAGGTGCAAATGAATTGGTAGAGAATAGTAAATAATGAATGCGTTGTGAAGAATGGTTGGATGATGGAAAGGGCACAGAAAGGCCGGGACAGCCCAGGACTGGGCAGTGCCCGCTCGGACTCGGCTGCATCAGATGTGCGGCCGGAGCTGAGAGCTGGCAGAGATAAGGAGAAATAAACAACCTGAAACAACGTCTGCAGGCGTTTCTCATCTGTTGGGGCTCGAGGTAAAGCGTCCCAGAGGTGAAGATAAGAACCTGCATTTGTGCAGAGTACCCAACTCCCACAGTTCTGCTCCCGAAATCTCCCTGCTTCCCCCCTCAAGGCCTGGGCTCCAGCTAAACACGAACACAGACCTTTTCTTCATTCTCCTTCTACTGCTCGGACCCATCACTGCCCCTGCAGCCATTGTCCTACTTATCCCCAGCTCAAATGTTTTTTAAGGCAATGTAATTGAAAAAGAGAAACCGAGAACAGAGCATGCGTGGTGGGGATGGCACATTGGAGAATGCTGTGTCACCTTCTAAAAATTCTTTGGCAACAGCAACTTTTAGGCTTTATAAGTCAGACAAATTTGGGTGGATTTTCTCAGGGAAAGCAGAAGATATCTCTGAAAAATGTTCACGTCACTGCCAGAAAGCTCAGTGGTCCCACAGCTTTGAAATAAACCCTGATGAACGTCTTCTAATTTTTTGCCAAATAACATCCTACCCTAAATTACAGGAAGAACATTTTAAGAAAGAAAACACAGATTTTAATAATGGAAATGGTTACTTTGAGCAGCTCAGAACTGGAAACATTAGAACCAGTAGAAATCAAACTTCTCAACAGGAAACCCCAAACAATCTGGGCTATAAGAACTGTTGAGCCCATAATGCAGAAGTTATTGCTGCCATGCCCTGGGCTATCCAGTGCTCCCACGTCCACACAACACTGCTCTCAAGGACCCTGCTGCTTTTCTGTTCTTTTCAAGATTTTCCCTATTTTTATCCCCTTTTTATTATCACACATCTGAACTTTTACCACATTCAAGGCCTGCCAGGCAGGTGAAGATGCTGAGCCCTGGGCACCAGTCTTGGCTACTTGTCCTGCCCCAGCCACTGCATGTTGCCTCTCCAGTCTGAGCAACCCAGATGGAGGAAAAGATTATCAGATAAAAAAACCAAACCAAAACATCTATAATTCCCCCCACAGAAAATGCTGATGACTTGTGCTGTCATTTTTGAGCTGTTTTTTCTCATGCACAAATGAAACGATAACCAGGTGAGGTTAAAAATCCCAGGTCTGAGTCCCTGATTCAGTCAGAGCAGCCCTTGGCCATAAATTTCAGCACAGACTTAAAAATTGATGGAAACTCTTTTTTAATCATCAAGTATTCAGCTGCTCATTACTGATACATGCTTTAATGATATGCCCTTAAATTTTGATCTAGTTTTAAAAATACAGTTTCCTCAAATTCCATGCAAAATCCAGGCCCTGTAATTTTGTTCTGGAGCTTTTTCCTTTCTAAGGTCTGCTTGAAACACAAAATTTAAGGAGTTCACTCTGTCAGGTGATGTTTCGTTAGCTTTTGACAAGAGAAAATATTTAATACCCTATTTTTTTCCCCGCTCTGAATATTAGTTTAATTGTCACAAATAATTAAACGCTTATGAGTAAGAGACATCTTCAGACATTTTGACAATACATATTAAGAGACACTTTAAGGCAAATCTGCACAGATCGGCTTTTATTTGTTATGCTAAACGATGATGCATCCTGATTGCATTTGTTCCTTATTTGTGTGTGCAACAGGAGACGTACTGTGAATGATCTGTAAGGAATAAAATGACAGTATTTGACAGGCTAGGAAATGTCTGGGCAAGGATACAGAAGAAGGAACCCTGAAAGGGCATTGTTTATGGAGGGGCAATAGGGAGAGACACTCCCTTCAATCTAAGGCAATGAAAGGCGCCAACAACTAAATTACAGTTAATAACAGTAAGAAATAAACATAAATTACGTATACAAGGCTCGAACTCAAGGACTTTGGACCACTAAAAATATATATTATTATATCAATTATCAACGAGAGACAAATTCCCATCCTGGGAATTTGCATACGAACTCTAATAACCTACTATTCAGAAATAGAGGCAAGCATTAATTTCCACATGAAAAGGAGCCATGGGAGCTTCCCAAGTGCCCAGCTCCAGAGAAGAAAGCCCTACCTGGTGATTCAGCACCTCTGCCCCAGAGGGTAGCAGGTGCTCTCCCAGGTAGGGCAGATCAGCCCTATATTACCTAAGATTTATTCCGAGTTCCTGTCAATATAATGGCTGAAACGACCATTCCTGAAAGGTAATATGGTGTAAAAATAAACATAAACGATCCTTAATGAATCCATAGGCTATTACTGGCAGCATATTTCTTCCATAGGCAGCACATACATCTCCAGTTTAGGGAAACACAATTCCAGTTTACCCAGGAGAAGGAACTGAGGGAAGTCCATGGGAATTTGGTGCTAAAGGTTTCTGAAAATTCAGGTCTCTCTTGAGCTGCCCATGTAACGATTTAGGCCCTTGGAAGCTGAGCCTCAAACTGTATCTCCAGAGGTTTCCAACCACCTCTGGCAGTCTGGGTGGAGGAAAATGTGCATGGCCTCTTCAGCTGCAACCAGACCAGATTTTACATTTTTCTCAGGGCAAGGCTTTATAGACAGTCACATCCAGCTCTGCCAAAGAAATGCAGAACAGTTTATGGGAAGAAAAGTAACAGGAACCAAATTCTCTCATCCTGAAACCGATCACTGGCTAAAGACTAGAATGTAAAAAACTTGATTATTCTGTCTAAAACTCTTGCCTCGTAAAGCTCCTTTGGCTTGTTATAATTAACAGAGCTCTGCTTTCTCAAACCATGAGTTCTTCTGCTTTTGGGAGCTCCTGGCCATGGGCAAAGTGCCTCTTTCTCCACCACAGGGAATTGCATGGGAGGGATGAAGCTGCATTTCCATCTTCCCCTGGGTCTCAGCTGGGCTGTTCCCTCTTCTCCCCCAGCACAGGCAAGAGGATGCCGTGAGCTTCCAGCCCAGATTTCCCTCCTGGAAGTGCTGTGATGATAAAAATGTGATCTAGGACCTCGAGAAGGGAATTGGGAGCAAGTGCTGTTTGACCTTGAGCAAATCAGGTAAAACCTCCCGGGTTCAATTTGCCTTTCTGTAAAACTGAGGGGAAATATTCCACATCACTGGGGTTATTCTGAGGAGTATCAGCAAGAAATCCGTGGAAGAAAGGTGCTAAGTGGGAAGAAATATGTTCCACTGCCTAACAAAGGACACAAATACGAGCAGGATCCATGCAGCTAATCAAAAGCACTGGAAAGCTTTTAATTTTTTTAGCATTTAATGCTACAGATGATCAATACAACTACTTAGCTTCTTTCTCCTTTCACGTGTTAATTTAATGCTACTTGTATTGTGCTTATGTATGTTATGACATGGCTGAAAAACACATAAAAAAATAACTTTGGTAGAGCAATACAGCAGCTGGCACAAGGTTATGTTTCTTCGATACAAAACATAAAATCATGAAAGACCCAGCATTTTCCTGTGAAGTCCACTCACCCTGCGGGAAGCAAATGAGTTCTTCCTATATGTACAAAGAAAATTGCAGACCTTATAAATTGTGCTGCTGATTCGCCGTGCAATTCACACAAAAAGAATTATTTCTATATGGAAAATTCAGAGTAAAATCTTTCTGTGAAAAATAGGAATTACTTCTGTTCAAGTGCAGGATGAGCGATAGAAACAAGGTTGTTGTCTGCACACACCAAACTGCACCAACGTGCAGATTTTCATTCTGATCTCCTCTAGGCAGAGTTTCACTAGGAAAAAAAAATCTGAGCTATCAAGGTATTCCAGAGAATTTAATTATTTTCATTAAAAACAAGAACTGTGTGCTGCTCCTTTTTTCAACAGAAATTCTGCACCAGTTCCACGTAAACAGACCCAATATCACTTCAGCAAAGTTGCTTTGGGAATATGTAACAGCCTTTTTTAAGTTATGAAAGCAATATTGAATGAGATTTACTACAATTTAAGATAAGTGGGTCTTAATTTTATATGAACAGAGAGACTTAAAAAGCAGGCAGGAAGAGTTCCAATTATATTGTGCTGGAATATTAGGCCCTGTGCAAAATTGCCCCTTTTCTGTTTTACATGCATAAAAACAAGCACAACAGGCTTTTCAATTAAATGAGTCTTTTGAGAGAGATGCAGGAAGAGCCAGCGAGCTCCTTAAAAACTTTATTGTTTTTTATCTTTGTCAGGTAGGGCTGTGTGTTAAAAATGACTTGTTCTTTGCAGCACATTTTCCTTCCTGCACGTTTTTTCTTCCTGTTTGACCCACCAATTTTAAGGTCTTCCCAAAACAGGAATGCAAGGCTTGATCCGGATTAGTTTTCCCCATGTACTCAGTAGTTGTGCTTTTCCACAGCCATCCAGAGCTCAGGATGTTTCCCAGAGTCTCTTTAGCATTGGGAGTAACTTTAATGAGCCTCAGTATCATTAGAGGAAAGCAGTTTACAGAGCACAGGCAGAAAAGACACAGAAAGGAATAAGATACAGCTCTAATAGATACAAGCCATGGAGATGAAAGAACGAAGTCAGCATCTCATTTGCATTAATACAATAAAAATACAGCTTTAATGTTGCTAGTTGTAAATTTTTTTTCAATAAAGTTCAGCCTGATTATATCTGGGAAAAAGGTAGGCTGTGCATTCCTGGTAGTATTTATCCTTTAAAGAGCAGTTACTGCCTATTAACTTTCTACATTTAATTGCCACTAAAAACAATCTCCAGGAAACTTCAATTGAAAGTCACTCCTCAAGAACCGATGGTCTGAGCTCTCAGAACTGCTTTGTTTATGGCAATACAAGCCAGAGCTCCAATCCACGCAGCTCCACTCCATCATTACGTTCAGTATTTTGTTTACTGATATTATGTGTGCATGGATATAATTATACACCCAGACACACACACCAGTTCATCACCAGAATCAGGCAAAAGCAATATTGCCAACCTCGTTTCTACAAAAAGCACAACCTCAAAAATCATGAGACTGGCTGGAAATGATGGGAGGTTAAAAACAGTCACTTTGAGAATCAAGGCGTTTTTCCTCTGCATGAGCGCTTGTAGCCTGCTTGTTTTCAAGTTCCTCTCCAGAACAAGCAGTTTGAAATAAATTTCCTTTTAAAATGCATATTGGACACTTGCATAACCATCATCAGACTCCAGGAGCTGGAGGTTTAAAGAAAATAAAGCCTAACAAAGGACTTCCAGGGGACACCACTCCTAACAGCACAGTTCTAACCTTTGGGCAAAGATTGGTGCAATAATCAAAAACTGCTCTGAGCAACCGAGCTCTCCAGGTGCATCCCTCTCCCAGACAGGCACTTTTCTCTCTTCCTCGCAGGTATGGATGTGTGCATGCCTGAAAAGGATCCATTTTCCAGACATTTAGGACCGTTTGTTCTATTTAACTGTGGAATTTTACCAATACTTGGGACCATCAGGCGCTGCACGTTATGAACTCTGTATTTTTCACAATCAGATCCTGTCATTTTGAAGCTATTGTTGTGCCTTTCTTTTTCCTAGGGCAAAGGGGGGAAACATTTCTTTTAGGGAAACAAAGATTCTCTTCATTTTTCTAAATGAAACACTTAATGCAACACTTAGATCAGAAGACCAGTTTTTCCACTTCTCTTTTTTTTTTTTTTGCCTGAGAAAGCTCACAAGGTAACGGATGAAAAGCCTGCAACAGTTAAAGAGGGATGTGTAAATCTAATGGGAAACATTGTGTTTCTGTGATGCTTTTCTCCTTGAAACCTTAAAAAACACACCGTTTGCTGTCAAGGTACTCCTGAGTTGCAGAAGCCGTTATTATAACACGGTAAAAATTACTCTGTGCCAACAGCCTCCAGTGAGAAGCCGCCTTAATGAGAAATAACTGCTTTTAGCCCCTGAAAGCACACGGAACTTTCAGGCTTTGGATTTGCAACCCCATTTCCCAGCATTTTCTCAAGAGCTGCCGCCCCTGTGCACAACCTGAACACCCTGCCTTAAAAAAAAGCTTCTTTAAACCCCATCTCATCTCCTGGTAGCCAGAACCAGTGTGCAGTAATTAACACAGAGCATGGGAACGCGACTGACGAGGGAAGTTGGCCGAGCAAGCAGAATATCTCAGGCACACAGACCTCAGGAAAGAAAAGCTTGCACACATTAGGAACAGAAGTCCCAAACAGAACTGTCCCTGGATTTAAAGCTTAATGGAAGAATCTGGGCCCTCTTCGGAGGCAGAATGCTTCTCGAGGAACATAAATATTGAATTTTGTAGCTGAACAGCCCAGACTTACACAGACAGTCCTTACCCAGGCCAGTTACCCACTGAAGCAAAGTGCTGAGTAAGAGCTGCTGAACTGGGCCCACTCTCATGTAAATGATTGTAATTAAATAGGTAATGAAAAATCCCTGCCCTTGCATGAATGAAATGTAAGATTTCAGCTCAGAGTGTAATGTGGTTCCAGTTGGCTCCTGTATCAGATTCGGAGACAAATGAAAATGTCTCTCTACTTGCATGAGCACGCTGGGGAGGTAAAACTTCAGAAATATTTCATTTTGCAGAGAAGAGGGAAACACAAAGGCTTATTTTAGCAGCAAAGTCTGTAGGATCCCCCCTTTTTAAGGCAGAATGTGGCACACACATCTCAACCCGAGTGGCATTAAACAGAATTTGAATAATTTTACTTTGCCTTTGCTAATAATAAGTCATCCAGTGGAAGAGCCAGGCCTTATTCTCCCCTCCACCAGCTGACATGATATTTTTTTTACGTTTGAGCTCTTAAGATCTGCACAATAGCTTAACACAATAAGTGTTTAGCCTCTGGTTCCAACTGTAATTGATAGAGTGCAGTTCCATTCCCTCTGCTGCTGCTAAGTTGGGAATTGCAGCCACAGCAACTGACAGCTTTTTTTTTCTCTGCGAGTCTGGAGTTGCTCTCTGGGAGTGATGTCCTCATCGGGATGGGAAGGCAAATGATGGGAGAAAAGCTCACCCTGGCCCTGTGCTCCGGAGGGACTCCAGGGACCTCTGCTAGGGGAAACAGTTCCTTGAGGTGGGTGCTGCTAATGAGAGCAAAAAGCAGGAGGAGAAAGCTCCGGGTGGAAATTTCCAAAAATCCTGCCGGTTTGGAGAAAATGGGCTTCTCAGAGAGCACGGAAGAGGGAGAGCATTTATGCACTAGGATTTCTGACAATGGACACGTTTTCAGAAGTGCTGTAAAATTGTGTCATTTACTGATGGAAATGCCTTTTGTTTCCCAGTCACAGGGGCTGAACTCTGGGTGCGCCCCGCTCCTCAGATAGTGGGGATATGCTGGGCTTGGATAAATCACAGCAAAATTCAAATAGAGAAACAGGCACTAAAATGAATGTGATCTCAAATTGTCCCGTTCAGGCCTGAGTTCTGACACAGGAAAAAAAATTTCCGAGCAGCTTTGGGCTTCGGAGCCGACTGCAGAATTTAACGCAGATGGCGACTAATTTTGGTGCCTCTTGAGTTGCAAAAGTACCTATTTTGGAATATATTTAATTAACCAGGATTTAAAGGCTCCTCTTGTTTGTGAACACCTTGGCTTTTTTGTCATCTGTCAGCATCGTGATGTGCACTGTAAGTGAAGGGTTCTGAGGCATGAACTGTTTAGGTGGGTTTGATGTGCAGTTGCTTTTCTGGAGGATGTTGAAACAAAACAGTGCTGCCATTTCTACAGTTTCCTTCAGCGCTGCTTCCTTGGAATCTGCTGCCATTGCCCCTGCTATAAAGGATACAAATAATCCTGGAGCAGCCACAGTGCTCCTGGTTACATTTATAGACACATCTCTCTGCCTTTCCCCACAGAAACACACAGAGCAAGCCTTGCTGGCCATTTGCTCTGCTCTCTGCAGAAGCATAATTTCGCTTTCTAAATATGATTCTGGTTTAAATAACCTTTACTACTAAGGTGCAAGCTGCAGCTTTAAAGAACTCCCTGCTCACCCTCTTCTGCTTGCTGCTCTATGAGGACTCTTTCAAAAACAAACCCGTGTTATTCTACAGCTCCAATATACAGAATAAATGTGCCTGAGACCTGCTCCTGCTGTACTTTCCCCCAGCTTTGGTTCTTAGCTTGTCTGTTGGGGCTGAGAGAGAAAGAAAAGTGGAAATATAAAATTTCACCCGCAATGGGTGTCAAGTCCAGATTCCTCTTTGCAGGCTTTAAAAAAGCAAACTACCAATTCATGATCACAAAATAAAATATGCACATTTAAACAAGCTGCAGGGGAAAGGAGAGTTTAATCCAGTGAAATTGTGTTTGAAAGCTATTTCATACCCCTAGGAATAAAATCTGAATAGCAATTCTGCTTTGCTCCCACCCTTCTGTTAATATATTACCATTTGTTATGGAATCGTTACGAGACTTTTACCCCAGAGGTGGCTGCATTTTGCTGAAGGATGAAGCACTTCGAGGGCCTGAGCCTCTTGTTGCCCACAGGAGCAGTCAGAGCTCACTGATGCTGCGAGGGAAGCGATGTTTGATTTGCACCTGAGCAGGAGAAGGATCAGGCCCCGGGTTTAAAACCCTTTGTGATGCGTTGGGGTGAAAGCCCCAGCACATACAAGGGTTGTTTATTGCAAACACAGGTCCCATCCTAAAGCAGGCACCGATGGAAAGAGCTGCAACTCCCTGCCTCAGGAACTATCGACTTGGAAATGACGCTCTCAAAAAGCAAGGAGGATTCAGAAAATACTCGGCCCTGCGAAGATCAAAATGCGTTTGACATCGTTTGGGTGTTGATGTGAAATAAAGTGTCTCTAAAAGTGTAATCGGAGAGCAGAAATCCCCATCATCACACAGAAATAGTGCCCCATTTATCCAATTACCCTCCCTTGTTTCATTACAACGCTCTGGAATATATTTCTTAGGAATACAAGGCTTAAAATTAATAATAGAAAAGGACAAAATTGCCATGTATATTTCTCTAGATAGATTTTAATCTAACAGCAGGACTTCACTTCTGATTCACTCGCTGGTTCTCTCTAACCTTTACATTATTCATTAATCAAACTCGAAACCTGCTTTCAAAGTCAGTGCATGGCAGTAATTATTTACAGTTGTGCATAGTATTTAATTTTAAGCAATGACAAAAGCAGGCATGTCCAGAATCATAAGGCTTATCATTTTTCTTCCCTTGGAGGTGAACTATCTGAAGAAACTAAAAGTTGCAAACTTCTCTTCAATATCTCTGCTGCCATCAAGACAAAATGCAGTGCAACTGATACCTTTGAACTTGTACAACTAAAAATAAATAAAAGTGAAAATTAAGTAATATATAATGTATTAACTCCTTTAAATAAAAGGACTAAGGAGCTTTGCTATCAGCCTTGATGAGAGATTCATTTCTTATTGCACAGCCTGTCTCCTGTCACTTTGAGGTATTTTTCACCATACAAAACAGAACCTCAGTAGTATCCCTGAAAATGAAAGTCAGTTTTAACAACTATATACAACAGGCACGTCTGCTCTTTGAAACTCCCCCCTACCCCCCACAAACACACAAATACAACTTCAAAGCACGAGAACTACTGCAAATGTATAAACCTACTTCAAATAGTTCTGCTGGCTGAGACTGGACTGCATTTGCAGTATTTTGCTCACCTGAAACAACATTGGTCTGAGGAGAAATCTAATCAGAGAAATGCACCACTGAAAAGCAATGCACATTTTATAATGAGAACGAGAAAGGAGAGATCTAATTGTGGTCATACGAGTTTCTCCCTTGTCATTAAGATCTTAAAAATGCCGTAGGATTCTGGATAAAAACATCTCTTACTGTATCTCAGCAGGGAAATCCCAGGAAACAACAGCATGGGCTTTGCTCGCAAAAAATTTACTTACTGGAGCCTCTGTTTCTAAAAAAGAACACGGTGCCCCTGCCACAGAAAGATATTACACACATTCCAAGTGAAAATTCTACTTTGAAACCCAAATAAAATGAAGCCTCATATTCCTGACAGAGAGAAAAAAGGAGCAGTTCTAGCACTGTCACTGTGACGATCAGCATCCATGAAAAAATAGCTATTTATTTACCCTGCAAGTTGAAAACGTGAATGCCTTACTCAGATCAAACCTCTTGGTGAAGAAAATAATAACAGCGGCTCATCTGAATTATCCCGAATACATAAATATATTTATATAAATATAGATATATATATATATATGTGTGTGTGCGTGTATTTTTAGCGCAACTGTTATTTATGGCATTGACCATAAATTTGGGATCTTTGCCTGCCAGGAATCACACTGGCAACCTGCATAGGTGCATCCACAGGGCACATCCCAAAAGCTTCTGCCTGCAGCCCGTTGTCCTGCACCCAGAGAAGCCCAGCCGAGGCTGGGAGTTGATAAAAGTTGTGCTGTCCCAGTTTCTGTGGGATGACATTTCCCTCTGCCTGCATCCCAAGCACTACTCTGCAAAGTTTATTCAACTGTGCCACTAAACTTGCCCATACATTCTGTCCCACATTTGCTGTGCTACACCCAGGAAACATTCACGAGGGCGAGGGGAAATTTTCAAAGTAAAGACATCAAATATGAGTTTTCTTTAAGGAACTAATCCGAGGAAGGACACAAAGGGAAAAAAGAAGGGAAAAAACCCGCCTACATTAAAAGCCAAACAAGATAATAATTGTGCATGTCTGGCTAAGAGAATCTAGAGGGCAAGCCTTACGTCATTGGCACTTGGGTTACCATGGTGAGTGATTTATTGATATATATCAAGAATGAATAGATCAAAGGCAGCAAGATGACAGGTGATCAATCAAATGTCAAATCAAAGCTGGCAATCAACTGGAAAGCTGATTTTTCAGTGGGTGGGTCTGGCAGAAGAAAAATGAACTTCCATATTGCGCTTCCCAGAAACAAAACCCCACCACACTATTAAAAAAAAAATAAAAAGCAATTAAGGAGCCTTAAGAAAACTCTTTGAAAAGATTTACTATACAGACCCACTCGTCTGTTTCTTTTTCTTGGCCCCCAAAAGAAAAAGAACACCCTACAACGACAAACAAAACACTTCCAAAGTTGCAAACTATTTTCTTCTGTTACAAAAAAAAAAAAAAAAAAAAAAATTGCAAAACCACTTGGCATGTGCAAATATATAAACTCGGCTACAAAACAAAAGAAGGATTTGATTTGAAAACGTGGATTGTCTTCTAACAGTCAGAACGTTTCATTTTATTTCCTGTTGCAATTTTCACCACTGATGATCAAAGGCTGAACTTCCCCACCGGGTTCATCAGCAGAGAGAGTCCCTGTACTATTTCAGGCACACACAGCGCTCTCACACACACACACCCGGCCAGAACTGCCACCAGAAATACGGCGAAATAAAAGATTAAACACCCCGACCCACTTCGCGAAACACACGGATCCAAAGCGAAAGCCAGAGGGAGGGGGGGGAAATCAGAAAGGGAAAAAAAAAAAAAAAATCTATCCTAAAGCCAAAAGCAAAGGGAAGCCTGACTGCTTTCGGTTCGGGCAGGGGAAGGGGCAGGGGGAGAAGGGGCGCCGAGGGAAGAAAGTTGGGGGGAAAAGTTTGGGCAGGGCAGCGGCAGCGGGGAGCTGCGGCAGCGGCAGCGAGCCGGGGGCAGCGGCGGAGGGCGAGGGGACAGCCCGTGGCAGAGCGAAACCTTGGCAATAAGGAATGAAACTGGCTCCACGGACTTACGGAGGGAAAGGGAGGGGGAGGGGGATAAATAAATAAAGATCCAGCCCGGAAAAGCAAGGGTGACCCTAAATAATAATAAAGATGGGGGGTAGGAGTGGAAGGAGTGGAGAGACAGAGGCTGTGTAAGTGGATGGCTTCTCCTTACCTGCAGCCCGTTTGGGTGCTTGCTGTTTCCTCCTTGGCATCGCTCTACTTTCTCCAATCTCACTTCTGTCCCCAGATCCGAGAGCCCTGAGACGCTCCTGAGCCGTGTTCCTCTGCCTCTCAGCTGCTTCCCCAGCACCCCCCTCAAGCCTCCCCTGCCCCCCTCCTTTCCACTTCACTGATAGGAACCTGTTTGGTTTTTATTTTATTTTAGAGATCTAGGTTTCTTTCTTTCTTTCTCTCTCTCTCCTTTTTTTTTTTTTTTTTGGTTGGCTTTTCTTTTTTTTTTTTTTTTTAACTGTTGCAACACTTGCTTTGCTTTGATTCAAACATCCAAGCTCAGGAGCAAATGAAAGGCGCCCACAGTGCCAGAGAACGGTAATAAATAAATAACAAAATAGATCTGTATATATTAAAAAGGCAGCTCTGGCAAGACTGTGGGGCTGGCTGCTTCCTCCCTTCCCTGTCCTGTCCTCCTCCTCCTCGCAGAGCCGTATGGCGGAGCGGTGCCCGGGTGTGCGCGGTGTGTGTGTGTGTGCGTGCGCGCGTGTGCGCGGAGCGCTGCAGGTTCCGTGCTGTCAGATGCCAGGCAGTGAGTGATGTGGGAGAGGACAGGGAGGCTCGGGATGGGAGGAAATGTGGGATCCGCACACACACGCGCGCACACGCACCCCGCGCACACGCGCGCACACACACACACACACACACGCGCGCACACGCACACACAGGCAGGGCGAGGCGATGCCAGCGAGCATCGATCCAGCGAGCAAACTGAACATTAACAAACTCCTCCTCCGCCGCCCGATGACAGGAGGAAATTTACTCCGCGCAGCCGGGGCGGCTGAGCCGTTCATTAAAGAGACAGGGCGCCGGCACCGCGCCCGCCGCCGCCACCACCGCCACCCCGCCGGCCCCAAAGGGGGACACCGGCCCCAAAGGGGGACATCCCTCCCGAAGGGGGACATCGCTCCCAAAGGGGGACATCGCTCCCAAAGGGGGACACCGCTCCCAAAGGGGGACACCGGCCCCAAAGGGGGACACCGACCCCAAAGAGGGACATCCCTCCCAAAGGGGGACACCGCTCCCAAAGAGGGACAGCCCTCCCAAAGGGGGACATGGTTCCCAAAATGGGACACCGCTCCCAAAGGGGGACAGCCTTCCCAAAGCTGGTACACCGCTCCCAAAGCGGGGACAGCCTTCCCAAAGGGGGGACACCTCTCCCAAAGGGGGACATGGTTCCCAAAATGGGACACCGCTCCCAAAGCGGGGACAGCCCTCCCAAAGGGGGACACCGCTCCCAAAGGGGGACACCGCTCCCAAAGCGGGAGCAGCTCCCGATGCGGGACCTGTCCCCGATGCGGAGCATCCCCTCCCCGCGGGGCCAGCCCCTGCCTATGCGGGACCTTCCCCCGCACACGCGGGATGCCCCCACACCGCACCCCGGGCGGGATCAGCCCCGGCCCCGCGGGATGCGCTTCCCAAGGGAGGGCGCTGCGGGCAGCCGGGGCCGGGCCCTCCGCGCCTTCCGCCCGAGACAGGGCGGTTCCAAGGGAAAACAGGGATTTGCAGCAGTGATCCCGGTGTTCGGGCGGGTGAGCTCCTGCCGCTGGGCTGCCCGCGGCTGCCGCCTCACCGGGGATGCTCCTGAGGTGTCCCCGGAGCTGGGGGACCGGGGGATGCTCCCTCAGGTTTCCCGGAGCTGGGGACCGGGGGGGTGCTCCTCGGATGTGCCACGGGCTGGGGACCGGGGGATGCTCCTCGCGTGTGCCCGGGGCTCGGACCGGGGGATGCTCCCTCAGCTGTGCCCGGGGCTAGGACCGGGGGATGCTCCCTCAGGTTTCCGGGGGCTGAGGACCGGGGCATGCTCCCTCAGGTGTCCCCGGAGCTGGGGACCGTGGGTGCTCCTCGGATGTGCCACGGGCTGGGGACCGGGGGATGCTCCTCGCGTGTGCCCGGGGCTCGGACCGGGGGATGCTCCCTCAAGTGTCCCCGGGGCTGGGGGACCGGGGGATGCTCCCTCAGGTGCTCCCGGGGCCTGAGGGCCGGGGGATGCTCCCTCAGGTGCTCCTGCCTGTGGACAGCCTGGGGCTGGCAACCGGGTGCCTTCCCTGCCCAGGGTCTCACCCCGCACCCTGAGGTGTCCCAGCCCTAGGAACAGGAAGGGATCAGAGGGTTGGACATGGAAGTTCAGTGAAGTTCAGGTGAAACCCCTCTGCTCCCCTAATATCCCCTGGCAGCTGGATTTAGGGAGAGTCAGGTCCATCCATCAGGTGCTGCTGCACCCTCATGGGAACCCAAATCTCTGTCCCCTCCAACCCAGCAGAGTTTGTGACCCTTCCAGAGCCCCCCAAACTGCCAGGCTGAGGAGGAGCAGGTGGCACTGGAGTTTTCAGCAGTGTTGGTCCCTAAGACACACGGTCACAACTTCCCCTGCCCCATTTATTCTTTCAGCTCTAGGTGTTTTGGGGTTTTTTCCCACAGCAGCTGTGAACACCTTGAGGGTTTAAATGTGATTTGTGGTGGAAAGGATGGACTAATTTCTATATATTCAACTATAATTTGTATAAGACCTCCTGAAAGTGGCTTTTCTGATACTCCAGATCTTAAACCAAGAGGTTGCTGCAGAACTGAGTTTTTACCTTTTTTTTTTTTTTTCTGTTTGCCCATTTGTCTCTTTCTAATGAAACTGTGGGGTTTAATAGGAATGATTTGCACCCCTCTCAGATGAGTCTGTCGGAGTGGGCTCTGTTCCAGAGCACCAGCAAGAGCTGCTGTGCTGCAGTCGGTGTCACTGGGCCCCCTGCAAGGCACAGGCCTGAGGCTCCAGCAGGGAAGGGCTTCCACAGGCAGCCCCTGAGTGACCTTTGTGCTCAGCAGCCCAACACCAGACTGTGCCTGTGGAAGTGTCCCCCGAACTGATTTCACTGAAATTATTTGATAGCCTTCCCTGTACGAACCCCAGCAATTTTTGTATGCAATAGGAAAGTATTTATTGATACAAGCATACGCTTAGTTTGGAAGATAAAATAGGATAACACTACTATGAATTACTTATTTTCCCACTTCTGCCTGCTGTAACTCACGCGGGAGTGAAAGGTTGTACCACTCCTTGGATCTGTGGGAATTGCACGGATCTCTGATACCTGTGTGCAGCACGTGTAAAACCCTGCTGCTGCACACCAGAGATTCCAGCTTTGTCTCCAGCCCAGGCAGGTGTAAACACAGGGCCAGGAGGGGCCACAGCAGCGGGACAATTGTCCCTGCTCTGGGATGAGGAGAGATGACACACTACCTGACTTGATAAATGCAGCCTGGACCTGGGTCAGGTAGCTCAGGACAGGGTGGCAAACCTCGAGTTTCTTTCACGTTTCTTGCTGTCTTGATTTGAGATTTTGAGCCCTTCAGCTTCTGCATGTTGGCCCCCAAATCAGAAAACTGCAGATATCTCTGGCTGGTTTTCTGTTTTCTCTCCTCCCTGGCTGCACCTCTGATAGATTGTTTATTGTGAAGGATTGTTAATTAAATGCTGTTTAACCCAGTGATGTTTTAATAAGATTTCTCCCAACCTGCAGGACACCATGTGTGTCTTGGGACACTGGCAGGCATGAGGGGGTGCCAATGACAGAGTCCCCTCTGGTTTTAACCTCTCCAGCTGGGATGTGCTGCTCCTGTGCAAGCTGCAAAGAGCTCAGGGTGCAGGCAGGGCAGCAGTTCAGCAGGCTCTGGGATCAGAGAGTGGCAGCTATTGTTCTCCAGAGCCGTGGCTTCCATCCAAACACACGCCGGGGATGGGATTTGTATCAGGGGCGCTCGCAGCCTCAACATGCAGGATGAGAAAGTCTCTGCTTTAAATGGTTACTCCTTGGGGAAAGGGAAATTGAGAAGATGGACTTCTGAGTGGAGCAGGAGTGAGATGGCACCCTATCCTCGGTGATAAATGGGAGCATTAACAAGGCTTGGTCGAGAGGAACCCTACAGATTTATGGCTTCCTGTCTCCACCAGCAGATGCCATTATGGCTGACAGAACAGAATGCCTTTCAAGAGGGAACTGGGCTGGGATTATGAAGATGGGGAAAAAAAGCAAGCGGAGTCTGGTGTCCATTTTTATCCACTGGTCAGAACTGGCTGATAGGTTAGAATAGAGCTGGAACTGCAATCGTGTGCTCCCTGCTCCTGTTATTTATAACCAAGTTGGTGAAGGTCATTTAGCATCTCTTTTAGCACAGGAACAACCCATAATATTTACTGAAAGCATTTTTGCACTCTTGAAAATTAGAGATAATAAAATGAGCAGATAGCACTGGAGGCTTCCTTGGCTTATCCAATGGAATAATCTCGATGGGTGCTTAATGTTTACTTTGGAAACGCAGCAAATGATTCTGAAGCTATATTGAATTTTATCTATTTTTATTACGTTGCAGAATAATATTTCTCTTTCCTGACAAAATGTTATGACCAGTAATAGCAATGGCAGTTATGCATGTTCAAAAAAGAGTAATCAAATCTCATGCTTCAGGGCATGAGCTGAATTCCCCACTGGGATCCAGAAGGAATTTTTTTCCCCCCAAATATAGCAATATACAATCAAGTAGATATGTTCTCAGAGGATTTTCAATTTCTTGGTTAGGTGCAGATTACATGGAGCAACAGTGTGACCTGGGATTGTGAAAATCCTCTCTTGCTGTAGCTTTGGGCTGGTTTGGGTCCGATTTTTCAACCTAATGAGTGCGATTTGTTGTGCTTACAGTAAAGTTTACAGCTGCTTTTGTGCACAATAAAGGGCCAAATGCTCTTTGTGTACCTGACTCTGACAACAGCTCCCATCATGTGCAGTCACAACAAGCTCAGCTGTGTGACTTGCAGTGTTTTATCTTACTTATTTTTGTTGTCTGTCTTTCTTTCAGTGACTGCTCTGCTGATAATTAAACGTGGGGATTTTTTCCTTCCTTCTTTGTTTTTTTTTCCCCTGGAAGTTATATATATGTAGGTACACAACTCCTCTTGAATGAAATTCACAGTGTTGGTGACCTCTTTCACGCTTTGCCTACCACTTTAGAGAAAGAAAAACTGGAAATTCTGACAAGTCCTACAAACAAAGAAAGGGTTAGAAATATTTGATCTGATAAATAAAAAAATTCTCCGTATTTCCAGTTAATGACATTTTCAGCCTTAGTGTTTACTTTTATCCTTTTAAAATTATTGGTGGAAAAATATTTTTTAAAGAATTCGGGTGAGGACAGACTGAAGAATCCTTGGGAAAAAAGAGAGTATCCTGGTGATCTGCTGCAGTCCCTGCCCAGGGACAGCATTGACTGTGCTCATTTCATTGGGGCACATTTGACCAACACCACACAGCCTCAGCACCTCCTCTGGGCAACCACTTCTAGTGGCTTTACCACAGGAAAATTTATCCTGCTGATGGAGAACTCTTTCTTTTTGGGGCCTTCTCAAATAAAATGGAGAGCAGTTGCTGCCCTTCCTCGTTGCAGCAGTTTTTAACATCTCAGATGTGTAACCTCCACTCCCCAAACCATCCCTGCTCCTTCAGCCATCCCTTGCACGTCGTGTTCCCTGGGCCTGGCCCTCGTTCCACTGCTGGACAACACATGTCTGGAGGTGCAGTGCCAAAACCTGGCTGCAGGATTGCGTTTTGCACCTCCCCAGCCCCGAGTGGGATTCCTTCACATGTCTAACACATGACAGAGCTGTTTGCATGTCCCAGTTTGACACCCGCCCTTTCTGCAGCAGCATGACACCGTTGGCTCACGGAGAGCTTCTGATTCACTGCAGCCCCAGCTGCTTTCTTGCAGAACTGCTTTGTAATCACTTGTCCCCATCCTATATTTGAGCAGTTGATTATGCATCAGTGACAACTTTGCACTGATTCATCTTGAATTGCATCCTATTTTTTTCCGAGTGTTCCTGCAATTTGTCAGGCTCGTTCTGGATTACAATGCTGCCTTCAAAGGCTGCTGCCGTCCCCCCTGGCTCGGTACCATCTGCAGATCTGCTGCTCAATATTTGCTGTTCCACCTCCTGAGACATTAATAAAAGTATTGGATGTTGCCAGGCCCAGGACACGCTCCAGACATTATTCCAGCCTGACAATGGGCCATGAGGGGATCATTCTGGAGTGTGATTTTCTTACCTCCTCCAGCCCCCTGCAAGTCATCTCCAGGATGTGTCACCCAGGGAACAGGGGACAGGACAAGGGAAATGGCCTCGAGCTGTGCCAGGAAAGGGTCTGGTTGGGGATCAGGAGGAATTTCTCCATGGAAAGGGTGGTCAGGCTTTGGACTGGCTGCCCAGGGAGGTTTGGAGTCCCCATGCCTGGAGGTGTCCCAGGAACGTGGCACTCAGAGCTCTGGGCTGGTGCCAAGGTAGGGATCAATCACAGCTTGGACTCCATGATCCTGGAGGTTTTTCTGAAAACTCTTGGGCCTCCACAAGGTTTCAGGGATGGCCACTGGTAGTCCTGAGATTCTTCTGAGACCTGTTTGAAGGTCTGACCTTTCTCTGTGCTTTCTAAATGCTCTTGAAACTCTTCTCCTCCTGCAGCCAGAGCTCACCCTCCTCTGACACTGGCCTTGATTATTTTTGCAATCTGATCACAGCTGATTCCCAGAGCGAAGATGAAAGTAAAAAAGGCTTTCTTAGGGTGATCTGTCAGAAGCTCTCTCCCTTTGCTGAGTGACAGATGTAATCTTTCCTGGGTTTTTCCTGCACAGAGAAGGCACTTACCAAACACTTTCTCCTTATTATGTTCCTTCGAGTTGTATCTCATTTGGTGACTTTCTCTTTGTAATTTTTTCCCTGCGTGTTCACGGTCACAGTGAGGAGCTCAGATAAGTCTTTGCTGCACGTTTTTCACCTTTTGACCTTTATGGAATAGATATTTTTTTATTTGTTTATTTGTTTATGGACTAGATGTTCAGGATTTTGCTTTTGTAAGAATATTCTTTGCCATGCTATAGAACAGCCCTTTTCCCTACAAAAGGGTGGAGCAGCAGCACTGGGGCAAAATCCCTTTTCCCCTTTGTCTGCACACAGATTAGGGAAGGCTAAATTTCCCCTCCAGGGATGAAATGCTGCTATCACCAATAATTTCTACTTTGAGTCACGGCAGCATTTCCAGAGCCCTTTGCCATCTAATCTTCAGCACAGGATTCACCCTTTGGCTGCTAAAAGGCCCCGGAGTTTGAACTCCCATCTCACTGCAAAAAACCTCATCTTTTGGGGCCAAGGAAGGAGGATTTCAAGCAGGGCAGGGGTTTGCAGAGCTCTGGCTGCAGCCACCTTCCCCAGCACATCTGGGGCTCATCTCTCCCCGGTGTCACCAGCTGAGGTCTCACTCAGACCTCACCCAGAGCTGCACATCAGCTCACCGTGCATTCTTTAGCCATGACATCCCAGCTCCAGAATTTATAATTCCGTCTTGCAAAGGCTGAAACAGCCTGGGAGCTTTCAGTTCAGGAGCTGAATTTCTCCTTCCTTAAATCACAACGAGTCTCCAGTTTGAAGAAACCAGAAATAAGCACTTCACTTTTTCTGAAATAAGCACAGCAGCTCTGTAATATCCTTTCCCGATAAACCAGCAAAAGCAGCTAATTAAATTAGTTGGATCTAAAAGTTGTTCAGGCCACAATCCACAAACCTTCTATTTTCTTCAGTAGATGTTAAGTCCCTGATCAGCAGGCACTTGGACTAGTGCATTTACTTTCTTTCCTAAAAAACAGCAAGACCATAAGAGTTTTTGAAAATAATAACAATTAGCTGGAACTGGGCAGGAAATGGACTGTGGTCTTGAACAAGTCCTTGCAAAGAGGTGTAATTTAAAAAAAGAAAAGCTGAGAACTGCCATTTTTAGGGGGGAAAAGCGACATCATCCCACCTTGGCTCTGCACGTCATTCTCCCAGGTAAGTGATTATCAATCACAGTTTTTTCTTGTGCTGCTTCTGTGGTCTGGTTTGAATTCGCTCTGTGGAGGAATTTCTCTGAAGGAAAAAATCACTTTCTTTCTCCCCATAAGCAGAGAGAAACTCAAGTTTGAAGGTTCACCTGCAAGCTCAGGTACTAAATTGCGTTTAAGCCTAAGCTGGTAACATATTTAATGTTTTCTCTGTAATCAGCGTGTCTTTAGTTTTAAAAATTGGAGTTTTATCAGTGGATCCCAAACAATTGAGAAGCTGGACATGGAAAGCAGAGAGAAAAATTTCTGTGAGCGAAATTTACAAAAGGAGCACCTCGGAAATGTGAATGTTGTGTAGAATTCTAAAGCACTGAGAGTAAAAACTGTGAGGAAAAGTAGTTTCCTGATGGGAAATTTAGGGATGGAAAGTAGGGTGTTCTGAAACAGAACTTACTGTTCAATGTTAGTAATTGGTTTTGTGTTAAAGGTGTCAAAAGTAAGAGTGATAAGAACCTGGACAATCAGAATTTTTGGAGTGTGGAGTAACAACTCTGTATTTGTGCTCATTCAGGACAGATGCTGTGTGCTGCTCTTTCTTTGATGGAAGAAAAGTTCTGGGAGTTTTTTAGTGGCTCTCTCTGGTCAGAATTCTTTCCTTTCCTTTGTTGCTGAATGCTGAGGCTCTCCTGGAGCATTTGTGTCATTGGTAACAAACCCCTTCCATGTCCACGTGCTCTCAGAGCTGCTTCAGGGGAGAGTGACCGAGCTCTGCAAACTCCCCCAGGGCTGGAGAGACCAAAGTCGGGTGTGACCCAAGCCCTCCTTAGCTCATGGTGATGCCTCGTTCCCAGAGAGCTGAGATTTGTTACCTGGGACCCGCTGGGAAAATTTTTGGTTGTTCCTTTTTTGTTTCCTGTGAAGCTCAGGGTGCTCGGGGTGCAGAGGCTTTCTGAGAGAGATGTCTGAGGCTGCTCGGGTTGGTTTGTAGGGTTTTCCATAGAAAAGGATATTTAATGGGGGAATGGAATGTGAGGTTTGTGGAGCAATATTACAAAAGGAGCCACGGAGCCATTTTCATGGAGATTGAATGACACTTTTATGGTCCTTTCCCTACTTCTGCTTTTAATATAAATGGTGTAGCAAATACAGGTGAAAAAAAAAGCAAAAAAAAAAGCCCACCTGTCAAAATATAGCTCTGTTTGGTTACCTCTGTCCATGGGACAATTTTAGTAACCTGTCAATCAATGGGCTGCTAAATAGCCTCTCCAAAGCACAATCTGCTATTTCAGACGACATCAGTGTGTCAATCATTTATTGAATCAAAGCCAAATTTGAAGCAAAGCAAGCCCAGTTTGTCAATCACTGCTCAGTATTCTCTCCACTAACCACCTGACAGCTTTTAACTTTTCACTTTTATATTCCATGCAGCTAGTTAAGATTCTTTCATTTTTAATTGGCCTTCCTTTATGATTGGTAGCTAAGCAACTAATATGTTGTTTTATATGGTAATAATGGGCCCAAACTTGAGAGCTTTCTTGACCATTCCTATTTGTTGTTGGGAAATTATTTTCCTTCAAGTTGCTAAATAGCAGATGTAGCAGAAACAGTTATTTAATTATGGGTTGTCCTGTTGTTTCTATCTATAAACACTTTTGGCACTGTTTAAAAATAAATACTGCATGCGCTGGCAAATATATACTGAGTGATTTTAACTCCTGATAGAGTCCTTTGGAATTTCACTGCTCATTTACAGGGAAAACTGGGTGCAAAAGGGAAAGGATTGCCAAAAAAGCAGTTTGGAAAAATATTAGCAGAGGACAGAGCGAGAAATCTGTTTCAGAATCCCACTAGGCTTTAATCCAACCTGATCAGCTTTCAGTCTTAATTTAGGTGCAATTAAATTTCTGAGGCCAAGTACAGTGCTGTGAGCCACCATCTCTCAGAATAAGCCAAAAAGTCCTTCCCCAACCAACTCGTCTGCCTGTTTTTGTGTGTTCATTTCGTGTGCTTTGATTGAATTAAAATTTTCTGTGCCTGAGATGTAAAAGTTTTGGGTCAGGAGTGAGGGCCCCCAAAGGTGACCCCAGATCTTGGGGTGGTTTCCAGCCCCTCTCCCCACCATGCACAAGACAAGCCCTGCCTTTCATGTGTGCAGAATGAGCCCACAGCTCCCAGAAAATGCTCCTGCCTTTCTATTTCCAAAGACTGTCATCAGTAAAGCCAAAGTGTTGTTCTCAGACAGAAAGAATCAACTTTCTGTCCTTCCCATGAAAGGAAGTTTGGGGAAAGAACTATTTCTGTGTTACATAAAATTCTATTTTGGGTTCAAAAGAGTTTTCTTCATTTAATTCTTTTGCATATCTGTTTGATGGGCTTCTGGCTGTCTTTTGACAGACTGCTGTCATCTGGTTTGATCCAAAACTGTGAAACTCCAGATGTGCCCGAGAACTTGGGAGAACATGGGCTTGGTTTTGTGAAAAGCTGCAGGAGGTTTTGAGGCAATCTGATACAAAATGTACTTCCCAGCCCTATTTGAATTTTACATTGGGTTTTGTACTTCTTTTTACCAAAGTAAAAAGCAAAAGAGACTGACAGCACATGAGGATTGACAGTGGAGAGGCAAATGGGAGCTTGGGAGCCTGGAGCGTTGCAGAAATGCACCCCAGTGTCAAATGTGGGTGCTTCTCCCCACGGAGAGGGAGGCTCTGGAGAGCCCTGGGGAATGCTGGGGCTGTGTCTGTGCCCCTCTTAGGATGGAGATCCCACCAGACTGTTGAGGTTGGGTAATTAATAATCAGAACCAAAAGCAGATCTTCCTGAGCAACTCCACGAAAACAGCAAATTTGCTGACAAAGGAGTTCTTGAGGAAGTGCCAAAAAATATAGTTTGGTTTCTCTCCTCGTGATGGGATTTCTGGTGCCTTTCGTGGATATCCATGGCATTAACTAATGATTAGCTGGAGATCAGGGACACTCTGAGTAATGAGGTGTAAGTTTGACTGCACGAGTGAGCAAGCGATTTTAATTTTTTGTGCGTGGATTTTGTACTCTTTCCACCACCAGCTATTAGCCAAGGCTTTTTGAGAGAAGGTGTTCTGCTCCCAGGCTGCCTCCACAGCTTGGCACAGATTGTTAATCTTGGCTCCAAGGGTGTTCAGGCCTGGCTGAACACGACGCTGAGCTCTGGTGGTTCAGGCATCTGAGCAGAGGGGAAACCCACACAGCACCCACCTACACAGCACCTGGCTGGGAATTGGCATCAGACGCTCCAGGGAGGAATTCAGAGATGCAGGATGATAAATATTGTACAAATAGGAGAAGGACGGGGTCAGCAAAGCCAGGAATATTCACAGGGGGCTCTTACAACTGCTTTATTTTGGTAATTCCCATTAATATGGTGCTGAGGAGGATATTCCTGTTAATATGGGTGTTGTACTCCTGTCCTTCAGCTGCTCTTAAGGACCCTTTGGACCAGGAGAAATGATAACTTTTAAATGTTTAAGCATGTAAATTGTATAGTGGCATTTTTTAGGTGAAACTTGTTGGTCAAGAGCAACTCCAAGATTTGGTTGGCATTCCTGGCTGGGCAGAAATGCTGGAGTGAAGCCTCTTTTCCTGTACTGATGAGGTGATTTGCTCAGTGTCCTGTGCCTCCTCTGGGAGTCAGGGAGGTGCTTTAGTGTCATTGATTGCACAAGGGTTTAAATGTTTACAGAGCCATTGCCCCAGGCTCTGTAAGGCAAAGTGGGGTCTGGGTCTGTTCTTTGAGCACTTCCTGAGTTACCTGGGACCAGAGAGAGAAAGAGCAGGAGTTTTTGGGAATGCTGCCCAATTCTTTATTCCATGATACCCCGAGAGCTTTGTCCTGGGGCTGTTCCTGTTTCTCTTTGGTTCCTGAAGAGAAGAGCACCTCTTGTCCCTGACTGAGCCGTGCAGGGCTCTCCAGCTAAAACGTTAATATTCCCCATCACTTTCTTAGCAAGCCCATTTTTCCAGCAATGTGTCAAAAAGTTGATCAGTGTCAACTGCTGCCTTTGTTCACCCCTGTCATGGGAGCAGCACAAAGCCAAAAATGATTAATCCCTTTCCTAATTGGAAATGGAGGGAGGATTTGCTAAAGCAGAACGCAGTTACCTGTGCTGGAACTCACCCAGGCCACTCTGGTGAGCACAGCCACCCTTCCAACGAGTGAAATGGGATTTTTAGCTGTGCTGAGGGCTCGGATTCTGTGAGTTTACATCTCAAACACCCACGGACCAGGAGCACTGTGCAGCCCCTGAATCAGCAGGAAGCCTGCCCCTGTCACCTCGTTGTTCCTGGAGTCTGCTCTGCCGTTCCTGCCAACCCACTGAGCATCTCCAGGGGCGGGGAAGGGAGCCTGTGGTTACAAACCATTTTTATAAGCCAGAATTTAAACACTGAGTGCTGTGACTGGTGTCACTTAGATGTACTAACTGCTCAAGCTGCAGCTTTCAGCGCAGATGAGCAAGGTGTGACCCTCCCTCAGTGGCACAGGCACCTCAAATTCCGGGTGAGGCTCTCCCTGAGGGTGGGAGCATCCCAGGAGGGCTTTGTTCAGAGCCACATTTGTCCTAAAGTCACCCTAAGAGTGGAATGGGTTAATGCACGCATACAGATGCACGCTGGAGGCAATGCAAGGAGCTGAAAACCATGGAAAATCACCCTGAGAGATTTGGAAATAGCAACAAAAAAATTAAGACGGCTTCATTTAGAAACCTGGCTATTGTTTGTCTTAACCAGCAGACTCAGCTGTGGGTTTTTATAGCTGTGAACATGAGAGAGGCTTAAGTTGGATATTAGGGAAAATTCTTTGCTGGAAGGGTTGTCCAGGCCAGGGCAGCGATGGAGCCCCCATCCCCGGAAGGGTTTAAATGTTGTGTGGATGTGGCCCTTAGGGATGAGGTTTAGTGGCAAACTTGGCAGTGCTGGGAGAACGGTGGGGCTTGATCATCCTCAAGATCTTTCTGAACTTGATTCTGTGATTCTCTAAATCTGGAAAGATCCCCAGGATTTCAACACCAATAAAACCTGGGCATTTTGTGGTTGGTGTCTGACTAATTGCAGACCCTGTGCTCAGAGCTGAGGGGTGTCTGAGCCCTGCAAGTGACGAGCACTGGAGCCAGGCAGGGCAGAGCTCTGCAGTGCCAGCCCTGCACACACTCGGGCTGCCCTGCCAGGGGCTGCAGCTGGCACTGGGGGCTTTCCTGAGCCCTTCTGCAGCCCTTCCCTATGGAATTGGGGTGTGTGCAGGTGCTCAGGGCACCAGGGGTATCATGGATTGAAACCACTTGGTGCTCAGGGCACCAGGGCTATCATGGATTGAAACCACTTGGTGCTCAGGGCACCAGGGGTGTCATGGATTGAAACCACTTCACCTCCAAACAAAGGGCTGCTTGAAACACCTAACACCCAGGAAAGCCACGTTTCCAGTACCACCCTGCATCCCAAGGATTTCCCAACTCCTGAAGGATAAAAAGGCTGTGGTGCCATTAGGACTCCCCTCGAGCTGGGCTGATTTGGCAGCTTAGAGACCAAAGTAGTTACATCAGCCTGAAAAGAAATCTGTGTTCCTTCATGCCTCAGTTTCTCTGGGAATAAACACTGGCAGAGTGTTTTCCACAACTTCTTTTTTGAAGGTGGAATGAAACTTCATTTTCACTGCTTTTTGAAGGCTTTAGATTTTCTGGTAAAAGGTAGATTCATTCAAAAGTGATGCTCTAAAATATTGTACAAGTTACCAAGCCTTGCCATTCCTCTTTAATTTACTCTTCAGTACCATTTACTGTAACAGTAAAATTATGAATTTATAATATATATTACTAGGAGAGTACCTAGCAAAAAATGTGTCCCATTCTTTGATATTGCTTGGAATTCAAGTTCTCAGTTCTCATTTCCAGGAGAAAAGCCAGGTGATTCATTGACAGGACGGATGCTCCATTGAGGAAGTTGGTTTGCCCAAGAGGGCATAAACGACTCCTCTATTTTCATTTGTGTTTAATATCCACGCTCTGCTTTCTGTCTCAGCATTTTTGGGGTCTGTGGAGCTGGGCTCTGCTGTCTCTAGGTGCTGTGAGTGTGTTCTGTGGGCCTGGGGTCTGTTTCCAAGTCTGCTGCAGTTTTCCTGGCTGGGAAGTGCAGGATGTTGTGGTACTTGGGACACAACTTATAACCAAGCACTGCTCCTTACACAACCATCCACTCAAACTGATTATAAGCTGATTTTTAAAAATTTTTTCCCTGACTCACTTCACAAGTCTCCTGAAAAAAATAAACTTGGAAAGCATAAAGGGGGTTTCTGTGCAGAATTGTGTTCTCACTTCTCTGGGCAAATTTAAGCTTGGAACTTAAGGGCTAATTCTGCTGAAGTTATATTCAATTCACACAGGCAGCCAGTGAAATCAGGGAACACCAAGGAAATAATGAAACGTTGTGCAATTAGGGCTGCAGCATGGCAGGGTACAAACAATACAAGATGAGATATCCTTTCATGGATTAAACTCGTATTTATTTGGTAGCCTTTGATCTGTGTTATCACCAGCTAAAATCCTGCAGCACATCAGCATTGTCTGACCCCAGCCCTGAGCCGGGTGGGTGCCAGGTGAGGAGCTGCAGGCATGTGCTGATTGCAGCTATCAGATCATCAGCAGAGAGAAACCGAGGTTCAGTTCTTTTAACAATTAATATTTGGATTATATTTCTTTATTACAGGTGCCTCTGAGCTTCATATGGATTACTAATTTATCCTGAATTCCTGCAACAGATTAGGGTTTTTAAAAAAGCAAAACAACAAAGAAATGTTTAGGTCAAATATTCAGTAGATAATTCCTGAAACCAGTTCGTGTTTTTTGGGCTGTTTTTTGTCTCTTCCATTTTTGAGTGCTCCGTGTGCTGCTGGGCCTTTGTTTGGGAAGAACTTTCTGAAGCAGAGCAGCAATGCTCACCAAAATATTCAGTTTATTCCAGCCAGGCTGGCTTTGGGAGAGGTCCCTGCCGTGGAACAAACCTGTTTCCTTCACTGGGATGTGTCAGTTAGAAACACCAACTGCAAGGATTTCTTCTGTTCTCACGAAAAAGGAAGGAAACAGCTGGTAAATGTTTCACAGATGGTAAAGCTCTTGGCATCTCTCAGGAGAGGGCCACCCATACAGATGGCTCATTATTTTAACATTTGGATTTTCATCTTATTAAAACATCTTTTTTTTTTTTTTTTCTCCTGGTTTTATTTAGCATCATAAATTCTCTTACACTTTAGTTAACAACTCGGTGATTTGGGGGAAGTCTGTGTGCTGCAAGGAACATCATTTGGCTAAAACACGGATCTGCATCATTATTCTCTGCTCTGATGTGTAACGAGTGGACTTGAACCTGATTAAAAACACCAAATGCAAGCAAATGCTTGGAAATATGACTTTATCAAGCAAAGGTCAGCTGAGCCTGTATAGAAGCTGAATTATTCAGTAAATGAAGGAATGCAGTGAGTGAAGCAAGCAAACATTTCTATCTTGGGCATTGCATCAATTAATGCTACACTGCTTTCTGCACACAGCCCAGGAGAGGGGCCTTGCCTGTGCTCCCAGTGACTGCTCTGTGGTGAGAGCAGCCCTAAATATGAAATACCCCCTCTGAAATACCTGGTGAATAACCCAGGGGAGTGGGGTTTTCAGAAATGTCTGCAAAATGCTGCTTGTGCCCGGGCAGCTCCACCTCTGTGAGGGCATGTGCAGCCACAAACATGCAAAGAGCTGCCGTGTTCAGCACGTGTCCTACAGAAATCCCAGCTGCACACAGGGCTCTGGGAATGTCACTGGCCCCATTTGGGTTTAGGGCAGTGCAGGGGGAGGGATGGACCCAGTGCCAAAAGTGGCAGAACGTGCCCTGAGTGCTGGGGGAAGTTGGGGCACGCTGAAATTGAGGTGCATGTCCTGGTTTTGGTGCCTCCTCTCCCTTCCTCCCCCGCTCCTGGCTGGGCTCTCTGGTCCCTGATGTTCTGCACTCACAGGATTTGAAGAAGCTGAGGCAGATGTTTGGCCCTACCTGAAATAGTAAGCAAGAAATAGGTGGGAGATGATGTGGAGACAGGGGGAAGGTGAAGAGAGCCCTGGATGTGACACCAAATCTTTCCTCTCTGTTTTTTTAGATTTTTTAGTTGAAGTTTTACCAGGTCTCCCTATGAAATGACTAAAATATAGGCCTGTGGTATAAATATAGATCAGCAAGAGCACAGATTGCTGTATGGATCAACCTATAAAGATGAAAAGTAGCAATTGATGCATGTCCTACAGCTGCCTTGTAAATCTCCTTGTGGTCTCAGCCAGGAAGTGCTGCCTGAAAAACTCTGGGTGCTCCATGGTGAGGCTTCTCCTCTGCACTTCTGTTTTAATTAAAAATTAAATAATCAGGAGTGGGAAGAAAGAAACCCAAGCCTTTTTTTGCATTTGTATGAGCAACTCCCCATTGATTCCAGTAGGTTACATCAACAGTGAAGGCTCGACCCGAAAGCTGCCTACAAATATTCCATTAATAAATACAGGGACAGATTTGTGGCATGTAAATCACTGGAGCTCCACTGATGCCAGTGTAGTTGTGCTGATTTACATCAGCTGAAGAGTTGGCCTCTGGAATTCACATTCCTTCTGAGATCAAAGATGTGTCAGCAAATGGTGAACTTCATTTGTATTTTTTAGCCTTCTAATTTAAAAATAGCCCCATCGATTTATGATTAAATGGCAGGGCTCTTATGGCCAGACTTTGGATGCCACGTTTCAGCCAGACACCACTCAGAGGCAGGCTGTAAATCCTCCCCAAATGGGGGTTTAGCTGCAATGCTGAAAGCTCTGTAATGCTTGTGGGTACTGCTATGTCATATTTATAGTGCATGGCAAATCCAACCATGCCCAAAAAATGAGCAGCACCAGGGGCTGGGTGGCTCAGGGGGCTGCCAGAGCTGCCAGCTCCAGTTCAGTCGTAGCCAGAAGTGACAAAGTCGTTGCCATTTCTGGAAGCTGGCTCAGTCCATTTGTTGTCTTTCTCCTTGGAGAGGTTAAAAAATAAGGGGGTTCTGGGAGAAATGGGGGGCTCTGGGTGGCTGCTCTGGGCTGTGGGGTGATGTGGCACTGGTGGCACTGCCACTGCTGCCCTCCAGAGTGGGGCAAGGGAACCCAGCTGGGCCTGGGGGTCATTAAATGTTCACCCTGGGGGTCATTAAATGTTCACCCTGGGGGCTCCAGGTAGGGATTAACTCCAAGTGCAGGCCAAGACACGGAGGGTGTAATTGTGTCCTCTTGTTTGATTTCCCATGGAAACAAACCAAATGCAATAATACTGCCAGGGATAATAAATTTCAGCAGATATCCGCAAAAAATCTGTTAGTTCTGAAATGGAGGGAAATTGGGTAGAAATGGGTGGCCAAATGGAGATGGGAAGGGATCTCCTTGGGCATAAGGAGACGGGGGAATCCTTTAGGGATGCTCCAGCTGCAGAAGCACAGCTGGATCTTGCACCATCTTGGGTTTCAATTGACTGCAAGATCCCAATCCATACAAAGTGGGGCTTGTTAGCTCTTGCCATATAAAGTGCCACTGTCCTTTTTTTTCAGTCTTTAATTGAGTATTTAGTGTGGATAACTAAAGAGCCCCAATCTCCAGCTGAGACTGAGCAGCTTTGTGCCATTAATGTCTTTGTGGTTCTGAGGTTTGGGGGCACTGTCCTCCCTGAAAAGGGGCAGAGTGCAAATGAAGTGATACAGAAAGAGAAATGAAGAGACTCACTTTGTCTCTTGAGAGCTTGTATTTGCAACAATTAAATACCTGTTATTTTTGAGCTCTTCCCAAAGAGTTTCTAATGGTGCATGGCGGCAGATATTCCAATGAGCATCTTGAGCATAACATTAATACCAGTAGTGGATGGAAAAATACCTGAGGAATCGGACTTACGGGTACAAAGCACCACTGAAATGGGCTGGTAAAAGCCTCATTATTTGCATGTAGCTGAGTGAACCCAATCTGCATTAGGTTTATGCCAGTTTGAGCTGTGGCCCTTGTCTGGTCAGGGGTGAGTGGGGTGGAGAAGAGGCTTTCTCTGAGCAGGGTGTGATGCCTTGGGAAGGTGTCAGTGCTGCAGACAGCCAGCAGGAGTGGATGGACCAGTGGCCTTTCCATGATCCAACAGTTTAATACTCGTTTTACCCTTCAGAAATGCATCTCCTAATTTTTGTGTAGGCTCAGATGCTATTAGCTTGCAAGGGAGTGCGGATTGCATCTCTGGAATCTAATGTGGGCATGGGGGCTCTCTTTTTGATCATTATAGGGTATGAGTGTTTTGTAATTCTTCTAGTGCAAAAGAAGCTGTTTGGTGACAGGCATCAAGTCAAATTCCTGCAAGAGGCTGGCAGCAGAATACATTTGTCTATTTAACTGCATGCAAAACACTTGTCAAGACAGATTCTGGTCCCTTTTCCTAAGCAGGGCCTCTCGCTACCTTGTGTTCCAGATAACCTGGCAGGGCTGGTGCAGCAGCAGAGCTGGGAGCAGGGCTCTCACCCTGCCTCTGCCTCGGCATCTGCCAGAGGAACCTCGCTGGCACGCTGCTCTGGGGGAGAAGGACAGGCACAGACACTCACATCTGGGGCCAGATTAAAACAGAGCAGCTGAAAACCCTCTGAGGCAGTGACAGCTTCTCTCATTCCTTTTGCATTCGGCGCCGTGTCCATGGGGCAGGAGAACACGGGAAAATGTTGGTAGAGATGACAGGAGAGGACACGGTGGGGGCCTGTAGGAAGCATGGTGGTGGTGATGAGGCTGCTGAATGTGCATGGGTGGTAGGCAAAAGGGAACAAAAGCCTGGAAATGCAGCTCCAACTCCCTCTCTGGAGGAGGAAATTAGTTCTGCTTCTTTCCCCTCCCACTGCGCTTGGATGTAATATAAAAGTTTAGAAGTATAGGGCTGATGTTGCTACTCGTTATGCTACTGCTCCAATTAAAGCTTTGTTGTCTTTGGGGCCCTCTCTGCCATTAAAATTGTGCTTATCTTCATGCTGTGCCTCCCTATTTCTACCTGGGCTCTCCTTTTCCCCTGGATGTGTTACCTTTTCTCCCCATTCTTCTCACTTTTTCCCCCTGTTGTCTCGGCTCCTCTGCTTCCCTCCTGTGTGTCTCTGAGCCCCTTTGCCAATTCAGAAGTGTTATTCTATCATTTCAAGTGCTCGGAGCTACCTCTGGGGCTGTCTCCTCCTTTAGCACGGGCTGACCTCTGCTGAAAGCCAGTCTCACCTCTGCAGCATCCAGCTTCAGAGGCTAAAGAGACAGGCAGGCTCTGGCACGTGATGGTCAGCTCTGACACAAGAGTGTTTGGCAGGGGAGGAGGGATGGCAGGATGGGCTTGAGGTAGCTGAGAATGATAAACCTGTCACAAACCTTGTCTCTGCAAACTGCAAAAATATTGACATGTCCTGGTGAGGGATAAGCCCCCACTCTGAAATTCCTGCCTTTGTCCCACCTGTGGTTTCACAGAATTCCTGCTTGCTGTGTTGTCACGGCACAGATGCTTTGTGCTGCCTTTTTGTTCCTGTTCCAGCGTGGAGAAGTCTGTGCTGTCTTAATTATTAACCTGTTATGCTTAAGTTTCATTACCTATATATTTTTTAATGTCTTCTCTTGAGGTGACAAATGAAAGTGGTGGCTCTGCCACTGCTGCAGAGCTTTAACTCCAGACTCTGCACTCACCCTGTGCCTGTGGTAATGACTCCCATAAAAGTCCTTTGATTGTTCTCTGATGCAAATTGAGCTCAGCCAATAATGCACCGTTCTCCTCAGAGCAATTGTGTACTGCTCAACTTCCTTGGACACCTTATTGGAGCAGAAGTCAGCACTAGGTTGTGTTAATAAATACTGTGGCAGAAATTTAAACTCTTGCAAAGAGCTGCTTATCCTCTTACGTGAATAACTTTGAGCAGAATCCATTTTGGGGGGAATAGGGGTGAACTCCAAAGGAGATGTGCTGGTGGAAGGGTAAAAAGGACCTCAACCCACAGCAGCCAGCTCCTGTTTCAGTTTGTAAATCATCCCTGCTTGAGTCAGGGCTCAATCTCTGTGCCTGTGTCTGTGCTGGCACTTGGACTTTACAGCTGAGCTATTCCAGCTTATTTGTGCATCCACCAGCTCCAACACTGAAACTTCAGGGAAAATGAGGTTGCTAAAAATGTGCATCTCCCTTTCCAACTTTTACAAATCTGATAGGGGAGAATCTTGGTAGAGATGGTGAGAGTGAGGATGTGAGGTTGTGGGATTTATGGCTGAACTCTTGGCTGTTTCCTGAGCTACACCTTCATTATTGCACCAGTGTTGGGAGAAACAATTCAATCATGTTTGTAAAGCGCAAATACAAAATAATAATCACCCTCTTGCAGCCCCTTGTTTGGATATCCACTTCCATGTGAAATGCCCTCAAACTGAGCAAACTTAGCCAGATGAGCATTAAAATAACCCTGTCAGGAGCAGAGGCTCCCCAGCCCACCTCCTGCAGCCATCCTCTGTCGTGCTCCCCCTGACACATCCAGCAGCCACCCAAGGCCATGTGCCTGTGCTCAGGCTGGGGCAGGAGTCCCCAGCTCCTGTCAGGCTTTTCTTCTTTGTTTGCTCAGTTCTTTGTTTGCAGAGCTCAGTAGAACTTAGCTGTAGCCACAGCTCCTTGAAAAAGCCCACCCTATTTCATCCTTTTTATGAACGCTCTAAATATAACTATTGAAGCAAAACAATGCAGTCAGATAAACAAAGAAATGCAGGCAGTGTAAGCAAAGCCTCTTCAGCAGGTCTCAAGTCAGGCAGCCTTCCTTTCTTTTGTGTGTTTTAGCTAACAGCCCATTGAACCAACAGTGAGCAAAAAGGGAACAGAGATTTAATGCTACTCTCACTGCTCTTTTAAAGATATTAATACCAGGAGAAAAGGTGGGAGTTCAAGGAGCTAAAACAAGCTGGGACTCTGATTCACCTGGTGCTCCCCGAGGAGCAGCTGTGGAATGGGGTGCTCAGGGCCACTGGGTCAGAGGCTGTGACACCTCACAAAGGGATTCCACTGCCTTAACTCCTGCGCTGGTGTTACAGCCCCAATATCCTGTCCCTGCCCCATTACCACACGTGGAGCTGTGCAGGGAAGCAGAATTACAGGATGCTCTGGCTGAAGAACAGCCTGGCCAGAAGGATGTGGGGGTAAAAAGGTGTTTTTCAGTTTTCTGGAATGCCCAGCAGCCACAGCAGTACCAGAGTGGAGGTGACCTGGAAGCAGAGCGAGCTGTCAGTGGAGGGGTGCTCAAGCCACAGGTGCCACCAGAGAATCTCTATAACCTCACAAGCAGCTTCAGGGCATAATCAATAGCAGAGCAATACTTGTACAACAGAAGGAGGGACAAAAGCCTCATTTTCTGATTCCCCTTTGATCCCCAGCCCACGTGCCATGGGTGGCAGGAAGACAAGATAAAACTAAGGTTAGAAGGAAAAACGTGTGTTAACTTTTTAAGACATGTAATATTGGTGTGTGTTAGTAATGTATTTTAGATTATCTGCTGGAATAAGCAATGGAGGAAATAATTCTGCAAGCTATTGCTCTGTGAGGATGTTTCTTGGGGTGTGAATAAGGGAGAGGAAGGTTGAACCCAGGGACTGTAACGCTGATAAAACCCACAAGACTTTGTAGAGGCACTAAATATTGGTCTCATTTTCGAGTGAAGTTGTTGGGAACAGAGTCAGGCCTTTCCTGGGCGCTTTTGAAGATCCCATGACAGGGCAGTCAGCATTTCTTGTGCAGGTTGGACAACAAGCATGAGTCTGTAGCTGTTTCCCCACGGAAATCGCTGTGTAAGTGGATCTGATGCATGAAACATCCTAAAGAGCAGGTTGCTGTGGCTGCACAGAGAATTCTTTCAGTAATTGATATTTTAAACGTGGCCCTCAGAAGCCTTGGCCTGTGTGGTTCAGCACTGACACCCTGGAACTCTGTCCCTTTAGGGGGATGAACCTGTACCAGGAGGACAGACCCATGGTGTGAGCTGGTGCCATGCAGGGAATGTCCTGTCCAGCCAAATAAATCCTAATCCAGGGAACAAATGCCTTTAAATCACTTTGCTGTTGAGGAGCCTAGCTCAGGATGTTTTAAGTGATAGACAGGTGATGAAATCACAGGAAGGATTGGCTTGGGATGCAGTCTGGCACAACAGGGTTTGGTCAGCAAGCACCTTGTGTTTGAGGGAGAACTTGTGAAGGGCTCCAGGGCCACCACAGAGCTGTCCCAAGGGCTGGGGGGCTGTGGATGGTGACAGCAGACACGGGGCCTGCGCCTCTGAGGAATGAATATTGTACCCAGGTGGGGCTGAGGCTCCACCGAGACAGGAGCAGAACGTGGAAAGAAGGAAGAGCTTGTGACTTCCCCCACTGGCAGAGATGTTCTTGGTGGGAGCCTGGGCTGTGCCAGGCAGTGCCCTGCTCAGAGATTGCCACTGGGGATGTTGCTGCCTGCAATAGCTCGTGCTGACATCATCCCCAGCAAAGGCCAGCTCTGTATTAATGCCCAACAACTGCATTTGAATAACTGATTAACGTTTCTGTAGCGTTCAACTGCCATTGTAAATTATATTAGAAACCAAGGATTTAGGGAATTGATCTTTCAGGGTAGCTCTAAATATCCTTCTTCTTCTGCCTCCTTATTAAATAAATAGAATCTTTCCTCCGAATCAATCCCTTTTTTTTCTATCCTGTTCACTGAACAATAGAAATGATGGGCAAGGTCCAAGGCTGGGAACTGGGCTCCATTGGAGCTGGGAGCTTTGCAGCAGGTCAAGGGCTACAAGCAAAACCTCTGGCAAATTGCTGACATGGGGGAAGTCCTGGGGCTGCCCATCTGGCCATGGAGCCCACGATCCTGCACCTGCCAGAACAAGGGACATGCTGGGGCTGAGACAGGAGGAGGGGAAGGAAATGCACTGGCAGAACACCCAAAACATCAGGAGAGCATCTCCCACGCTGTGTGTGCTGTGTGAGTGCTGGCACGGGGCTGGAAAGGACTCCAGGGCTTTGCCTCACCCTGAATTTGATATTATTAATATCCTCCATCTCCCTTGTTGAAATGATCCCTTGCTTTTTACACCATTTGTTGTTTAGGATGAAGCCACCTGATGTGTCTGGGGTGGGCCCATAATTAGTGTTGTTTCCTTGCTAAACCCTTGACCAGCTACATGAGGATGATTGAACTTCCTCTCCTCCCACCTGATTTTTCCAACTCTCTCTGAACAGAGACAAGGTCCCTAATCCAAGCACTATCTTCATGTGAACCCAGAGTCCAGTGTGCCAGGATTTTCCACTGCTGTTACAGAATTCAATCTAAAGAATTCTTGGCTAATCATTAATTCATCTGCTTGCAATTCATTCATCTTTATTTCACCATTTACTTTATGAGGGAGCATCAAAATCCGAAGACTGATCATTTTGTAAGAGCAAGCAATATGATGATACTTAATTAATTACAATGACAACAATAGCCTTAATTTTCCAGGTATTCCCCAAAGAGAACTGTATTTTAATTAGAGATGCCACAAGGACAAATTAAATCTCCTGGATTCAAGCTTTGGTTTATGGCATTCACTTTACAGGAGTAAGGAGAAAAGGTGTCTTCATGTAAATATAATCTGAATTTTTTGGAAGCTCCTCCGAATGGCAGGGATGAAGAGAAGATAAATTTTGCTGATGATATTTGGTGTGACATTGGTAATTCTCAGAGGGACTCCACAGTGTAGTGTGCCAGTGTAGATGTTCTTTGCTTTTATGAAGGTGACAGACTTGACCTGTCATGTACTAGTTACACCCTGGACAGACTAGAAATGTCACAAACTGCTAACAGTTACTACACAGGATATAAAAGCTTCTCTTTGCAAAGCTGTGGCACTTAAAAAGGTGGGGAGCTGCTTTCCTGCTCTGATTTGTTGGGGTTTTTTAACTCTATCCTCCCATAAGACAATATAACAGGAATTACTGGGGGGAGAAAAAGGGATTTTACCAAGCTTGAAATTACTACACTAAAGATACCAAATATGGGTTTAAAATGGCAGGGTTTCCTCTCAAAATGGAAGTAATTTTTCAATAAAGTGTCTTAGCAAGTTTCATGTCTGAGTAGCTTTTATTTGTCCTTCCCTACCTGCTTTTTTAGGATTTTCTAAGACTAATGGTGAAAATTAAATATGTGGCTTTGTGCAGGTGAATCTGTCATGAAAACTTTCAGTAAAATGAGTATTTGGCTGGTGTGAATTCACTCTTAGCTTGAGCTTGAAGAAGACTTGAACAGTTTTGAGGTTGTCAGTGCGTGGATTTCCTGTGGCTTTCACTCCATGTTGGCTTCCAGAGGAAATCCAACTCTGAGCAAAGCAAACAGATCTCGACTTGCCCACCCCAGCCCCACAATCGTGTCCATATCAGACATCCTTCCGTGCTGCAGGTGATTAATGCCCAGCTCATGCGTTCTGAGGGTGGGTGAGCAGTGTGAAACACGGCCGAGCTCAAACACAGAGGGGCCAAACCCGAGCGTGGCATTCCTGCTCCTCAGCTCAGGGCCGGTGCCTGCCTCCTCCTTTGTGTGGGTATTTGCCCACGATAACATTGTCCAGCAAAGAAAAGCCATTAGACTGGCTCTCAGAGCCTTTTAGGCAGATTGGTTTGATCTAAAAGTCAAATAGGCTCGGATCAGGCCCTTCCGGGGCTGCTTCTGGCGCTGGTGGATTTCTCACAATGGAGCTGCCTTATTTAACAATATCACCTCCAGTCTTCAAAGTCAACAACGGCTGCTCTGGAGACCAGAGCTGGTAATTGATGTTTGAAATATTAGCTGGCCACAGAGGCGTGTGTTTACTAAAATACAGCTCGAGTTTGCCCTTGCTTGTTCATACTTCCAGGGAACTTTTCACTTCCTTATCGCCTGATCCCATTTTTCTGCTGGGCTGGTGGAGCTCCAGCAATACACCAAATCTCGAGCAATAATTAATCTAGTTTATCTCTCGGAGTCAAAGCTGCCACTTCAGAGTGGTGCCAATCTGGAGCCCGCTCTGCTGGGCCCTCCCCCTGTGGCATTTCATAGAGGCCTCTCTTCAGTTGTGGCCTGTCTTCCTCCACAGACCAAGTAGTTCTTGGGCAAGATTGGTTTTTGTGATTTTGGGTTTTTTTTAATGAGTTCAAAGTGATGGCAGCTGTTTCTGGACATTATTTATAGGAAGAAAGAATGCAACCTCTTCTGTGGGGACAGAAATGCTTCAAGCAAGTTGTAATGAGCATAATGACATAAAAAGGTTAAGGAAACTTAGAGAGAGCCTTGGAGAGAAGGGTTTTGGGAACCTGCTTCCCCTGTCTCCTGCAATGCTGGTAGGCCCTAGAGAAAGATGGGGCTGTCCCTTGGTCAGGATGCAGGAATTGACAGGAAGGAGTTGAGGGATTTGTCCAGCATCAGTTAAAACCTGGGGGTGCTGCTGTCTGTCTGCAGCTTGTGGAGGATATTGGAAACACCTGAAGATTGGGCCTTATCCAGCATTTGCTGACAACTCTGCCATTTGGAGAATATCCTTCTACTTGAAAGTGACACCAACTGGAATTGTTTCAAGTCATTTTTATTAACATGCCAACTAACCTTTACCTTCTCTCCCATATGCTGACTTGAGTGTGAAATAACCTGGGATCTGATTGCTCTGTCTGGCTCCTGATCCGATAGAGCTTCCGCTGACATTGCTGAAGCCCCTCAGAGGCTGCTGTGAGAAGCAGGGCAGGGAGCCCTGGACACTTTCTGAAGAATGAGAATATTTCTGTAGGCTCCTCTTGGAGTCTTATCCTTTAAATGAAGTGCCAAGGAAAAAATGTCCTGGGAAAATAAGTATGTAATGGCTTTTGCAGCTGCCTGTGAGGTGCTGTAGGACCTTTATCATGTTTTATTGATAAAAATAGCACGTTAGGAGCAGAGTAGCCATAAAGCAGAGGTTGGTAATGCCAGTCGGCAGCCCTGTAGTACACAGCAGGTTAGAACTGCAGGTAAGCCCTGCATAAGCTTCATTTCCAGTCTTCTTTGCTGGCCTTTTAAATAGAAACTCAAGGAAAGGAGTCGAGCATGGGCTCAAAGGGAACTCAGAGCGAGTCATTAGCACTGGCTCAGCTTTTAGCACGTCGGTGTGGAAGGTCCCTGCTGGTCCCCAGGGTGTGACAAGCTGCTTTCATTCCCTCCTTTACAGGGGGGGTGGGATGTGCACCCAGTTTTACGTTAGGTAGTGGCAAACCTGCAATTTAAATCTTCAATCTTTGCTCTAAAAAAAAAATTTAATGGGGGAGGAAACGCCCTGGAAAGATTTTGGGAACAGAGTTTTAAATGTTGCTCCAAGAGCAGGTGAGCTGCTGTCTTATGGTGACAACATTTTCGGGGTAAATGCAGGAGAACATGGAGATAATGAGGGGAGGAGAAACCCTCGGTTATTACCAACATGTCAAGGTTGCTTATTCCATTTTTCTTGCTGAATTCCACATGTGACAAGCAGCGTCCTGACATGTCAGGTCAGGCTGCATCAATCATGTCCTGCTGCATCACATCCCGTGTGCAGGATGCTGGAAACCACTTATGGGTCACTCAGGAGAATGAGGAAACAGCTTGGTGCAGCTTGAAGCAGGGAAAAGAGGGCTGGGAAATGGAGAAAACTTTGGGAAAGCCCAGGATTTTCTCCCCTGAATAGATGGGCACCATCAGGTGGAGTCAGGGCTGGGGTACAACCTCATCCCATGGATTATTCCATAATGCTGTGAGAGCCTGAGATGCAAAAATGTTCAGCTTCAGGAGGGAAAGGCTTTCAACTAAAAGTTGGAAAACTTTTGACAGAATTCTCCAGTTTTTTGTGAAAAATCTGGTTTGTACTTTTTCAGGATTTGCTGAATTGAAGGGGATAGAAAGCAAAAGCTTGGAGCCTGTAGAAATAAAAAAAGCATGTGAGGGGGAGAGAATCCTCTCAGAATACTCCTCATTTTGTCCAAAGCTTTTTCTAATAGATGCAATATTAAAAAGGAAAATATAGTTACTGTGGTTTTTTTTATCTTGGTGCCATTTTTATCTTTGGATCTTTTAATATTTTTTTCTGGTGGAAACTATGGAGGTTGCCCATTTGTAAACAGGAATTTTCACCCTCTGTAGGGCTCTGTTTTTAAAGACAAGCCCATCAGTGGGAACATCTTGGCTTCTGATGCTTTCTGAGAAAGTTTCTAATCCACTAAATGGATGCTCTGGGGTCATCTGAGGCTCAGCTCTGCGATAGAAAGCCAAGTGTAACATACAGCAAACGTTTGTTATTTCCCTGCTGGTATCTGGGTCACAGAATCAAAACAGATTTCAGCAGATTTTGGCTTTATCTTTTTTTTTTTTCTTTCCCTGAAGATTTTGCTTCTGTTCTTGTCAGCAGCAGATCTGGCTGGATGTTTAAGAACCATGGAACACAAACTTCATCCCAACCTTGTTAGGCCCCAATTAAAGCTGACTGAGCTTTCCAGGTTTTCTAAGCATTTTCATAGCAGAATCAAGGTAAAAAGTCCACATCCATATTTTTCGAAAGTAAAATTTGGTTTATTAGCCATATTCCATGTAGGCTTTACTTTTTTTTTTCCTTTTCACTTTAAACTTGAGTTTTAAACAAGGAATTCCAAGTTGAGCGTTGCAGAAAACCACCTTAACCAAAACAGTTTTTATTGACAAGTTGTGGTAATTCCTGCTTTTTCCTCTGGAAAATATTTTAAAGGTATCAGTTGTGATGCTTTCTAAGACTTCTTGGCAATGCCAACAGCTGCTACAGTTTGCAAGAATATTTCTATATTTTCATGCATCCTCCAAGCTTTGGGGAATATTGGACTTTCCTGGATCCTTCCAGGCTCTTGTTTTACTTGCCAAATATGGTGGAAAATCAACTTCCAAAGAGGCAAAACCCCAACCAAAAAACCCACCTCTCATTCCCTTCTCAAGCTGCTGCAGCCTTGACTGGGTTGGGCGGAGGAAGAACCAAAGACGTGGTTGGCTCAGGGCTTTTACAAAGCTTTGTTTAATTGCACCATTGGAGCAGTGAAATGAAATACAGCAAGCTCTGAGCGTGTGGCTGGGTCTGCAGCTCCCGAAATGAGGAATCCATCTGAGAGCTGGGAAATTGGTGCTGCCCAATGGCCTCGAGAAGGCACAGATGGGAAAGGGGAGCAGTTCAACCCCGTGGCTGTCAAGATCCTCCTTCATGCAAATGTGTTCAGGCAGAAAGCCTGGAAGATCCAGCAGGGCTCAATGTTGAGATTCTCGTTTCATATGTCTCTGCTTACAATCTGTAGTAAAAACATGTGTACCTAAAGCCATGCAGTGCAGCTGAACCTGACAGATCTTGTCTAGACTCAGTTTGTCATAATAAATGCTACTTCCTCAAGTTAGGCTGAGTTGGCTCTGGAAAGAAAGAAATGCTCAGTTACTCCTTTTTTTTCCTTTCTTTCCTTCCCGTTATTTGGTCTTTCTGCTCGTGTCGTTATGGCAAGAGCTCACCCTGCAGCCTGCCTCAGCTCTTCAGGTTGGTTTCTCACAGTAATAATTGTGTGGAACCATTTTTCTTTTCACGGGCTGAGCTACTTAAACCTCAGCTCTGCCTGCTCTACATCTGACCTTCCATTTGAGGCTCTCCCATTCCTTCTCTCCCCTGGTGCTCTGTGTCAGAAGACAAAGGTGGGGCTGTGCAGTGTCAGCTGGCACAGATCTGACTTCTGAATCTTCCCTGGAATAAGATCTGTCCGAAAACAGAGTTCTGGGGAGATGAGATCATCCCTGAGTTTCCCCAGCAGAAATGAGAGCTGACTCCAACTTTCAGCTTTGATTAGAGGTGAGCTGCAGGAGAAAAGATGGACAATGAGCTTGTTATGAGGCAGGCATTGCCGATCCCACTTGTAGCCTTATTTTCACTGTCTGGATAACCTCTCTTGGAAGGTCAAGCAACCCAAACCAGCACAGCCTATTTTCTTTAGCTCTAATGGATTCCTGATATGAAAAACTGCATCCAGCCATCTCTACAGGGAAAGCTTTTCTTAATTTGCTTGAGAAGAGCACCCAGCCAAGGAAGGAGTGTCTGACAATGTGCTCGAACCCACCAGAGGATTGCAAATCTGCTTTAATGAGATGCTCTGAAAGCACTGTCCAGAGCCTCATTGGTCATGTTATGAAAATGATTATCTGAGACCTGAGACAGGATGGAATAAGTGGGGTAACTGAGATGGTTTGGAATGATCTGTTCCCAAATATGAAGATGTGGCTGCACAGGCATGTTCTGAGTTACCTTGAGGTTCTGAAAGCAGTTGTAGGATTCATTTATTCTCACTTATTCCCATCCTCTTGGCAGTAAACTTGCTTTGGCTCTTAAGCTCTAAGTGAATAAAAATGGTGCATTTTTGTCTAGTTTTTGTTTGGGCTTTAGTTTTGTTTAAGGTTTTTTGGTAGCTTTTTTTTCCCCCCTTTTTTTTTCCAGAAAGTATTAGCATTGCAGACAAGTTTAGAGGATGTTAAATCTTGGCTTGCTAACAGGAGGCTCAAAGATACTGCAATCTGGTCGGGGTATAATGAGCCCCTTTGTTATATTTAAATACTATCATACTATCCTATACACAGCCCAGCACCGGGATGTTTTATATTAACAATGCAGCAGCACTAAAACCTCAGACAACTCTAAAAAGGCACTAATTATTATTATTAGTGTTTTACACTAACAATAAATGTCAAATGGAACCCTGCAAACAAATAACTACCTGTCACCAAGTGAATGAAAAGCAATCTTAGGAAAGTGAATTAAAACCCAAACAACAGAAAACTCAACAGGCTCAGGGGCCGGGCTGGGGGTTGATGCAGCTCCTGTGCAAGAGCAGCAGCACATTCCTGGTTGGGAGAGTTGTGGCCCTTCCTGGGTGTGTAGGAACCTGGGTGGTGGTGGGAGGGATGAGCTCAGATCAGCTGTGGGAGACACTTACTCATGGCAAATGGAAACTGGATATTAATGAGGATTTAGTGGGTTTGTTTATTGCACGGGTTGCAATAAACACTTGGAGTTTTATCAGTGGAAATAATGAAGTTGGGCAGTGGATTGTGTTTATTTTGGGGACTCATTTCTCTTAGGTTTTTTTAAGTGTGTCTCTCAGAGACTTATTTTTATAAATGGTACATTTTATTTTTCAATCTTCATGTATCTTTGATATCTGATTGACATTTTGAGGACGCTCTAATCCTTTCTACTGAAGGAAGCTCTCACAGTGGCAGCTCTTGCAATCAGCTTCCCAGAGCTCTCCTCGCTCTGTTTTTGTGATGGGATGAGGCCTAGGGCTGGAGAGCTGAAAGGAATTGAGCTCTGGTGAGTGGCAGGACAGGTTTCATGGGCAGAGCTTTTTCTCACTTGGACCTGTTCATAAAATCCAGATTAGTGCCCCTGAGTCTGCCTCACACGAGTCTGAGTGTAACACTCCACCAGGCTCAGCTCAGCTGAAGACATAGAAAGAAGGAACAAAAATAAAAAGATGAGAATCGGTCCCAAAGTTTTGATTCAGCTTGGGATGCCAGGCAGCAGTGCAAGCTGGCACACAGCTGATGCAGGTGACCTAAAGAGGAGGGAGAAAATGAGGAAGATTCCAAAGACAATGGCTTTCAGAAGGAGGAATCTCACAGAATTTCAAGCCTTTGCTCAGGTGGGCTGACAAGTTAAAGTGCCTTCAATTAGAAATTAATTTTCTCAATTAAAACCAACAGTTCTCAGTAGATTGTCTGGCATTGAGGGTGACAGCCCAGATCAGTTCAGTTCTGTTTTAGTGAGTGATTTACCTCAACCTTTCCCTCTTGTTTTAAAAAGTAACCAAGCCCAAAATCCCCCAGTTTGCGGTGTCCCCAGGTGGAATTCAGTGTGAATAAACTGATTTCTCTGAGCACTCCCTGTACCAGCCCACATGAATTATGGGACCCAGCACAGGGAGCTCCTGAATCTTTCCAGGTTCCTTCCCTTTTTCTCTTTGCATGCTGGAAACAAATGTATTAAAAAAAAAAAGAAGTAGCTAATTTCATTCACAATGGGCTCCTGATACAGAGATGTGCCGTGATTCATCTTCAGTCCTTGCCAAATCATTCTTGGTAGGCTTGGCTCCTCTGCCTGTGAGTAATGGACACATTTCCAGTTCCTCCAAGAATGAAAGGATGGATTGCAGCAAACAGATTTAAAGGAGAAGCTCCAAAAAAATTCTTATTTGCTTTCACCATTTAGTGATCATATGGAATGAACAGTGATTTTCAGTGTTTGGGGGACCAGTGAGGAAATATTGTCATGCACATGGGGGCTTTCTAGCCACCCTGGTTTTATTTTCACCTGACCTTACCAAAACACTGCATGGCTCAGAAGCATCAGGTAGGACCCATTTTGGAGACTATTCACATCCTATTGGAATGTTTGTTGAAGTTTGAGACCATGGTGAGCAAGAAATCAAGTTTATACTGATGGATTAATTAGAAAAATTCATGTAAATTGAGACTAACCCCTGTAAAATTTTTCTACAATTGAAAATTTCTCTGCTGCAGAACTTGAGTTGCTGGGATCTGAATTTCCTTGTGAAAGCTGGGGAAGGATTTAACTGCAGTCACAAAGAGCATGCAATGACTTCTTTCAGTAGTTTCTGATAACCACTTTTAGATAACTCATAGTTTTGGGTGCCACCTTGGGGGTTTGAGCAAAGACCAAACCTCTGCCTTGAAATCAGCAAATGCACATCCAGTGCTGGGTTATTTTAAGCTGAGCAAAGCTCAGGTCCCTGCTCTGTTAGCACAGATAAGACAATTCTGTGGGTGTCTCTCCATTGATAGAGACCAAAATCTGCAGGGGGCTCTTGTGTGAGGCTCCAAGTGGTCCCCACCTGAGGGCAAAGGTGAGGCAAGAGGGAATGCATGTGGCAACAAGAAATGCAGAGATAATGGGAAATTTGTAGGAACAAACCTGATCATACCAGAAGGCTGAGTGGAGAGAGCTCTCTAACGTCATGTGGGGATAAAATTCCTTTTGCTGGGGATGCACCTGGATAAGGGATTCCACTCTCAAGGCAAAAATGGAGTTTGCTTTCTGCAGGAGGCCAGTGAACCTCTGCAGTGTGAGGGTGAAGGTGCTGCCCACCCAGAAAAGGAGCAGGATGGTGGAGTGCAGCTGTGCTGGGAGCTGAGGGGCAGGGCAGGGGATCGCTGTGGGGCTCTGCCAGAAATGCTGAGAGCAGAACAGCTCCAGCACTCACATCCCACCTGAAGCTCGAGGAGGAACTGAGCACAGTGAACCCAAGGCTGGGTGCTCTTGATGCCTTCTCCAGCCACCTAGAAACAGAGACTGGACAAGAGGAAGGGAATAAAGGTCGGTGTTTATTTGAAAGCCTTCAAGGCACACCCTGGGGAGCCAGAGGCTGCCTCCAAAAATGGACCCCAAGATGGACCCCAAGTCACGAGTTCTTCACACCTTTATAGGTTTGGTTCATTTGCATACCACAGTTAATTCTCCAATTAAAGCCCCAGTTCAATGATGGAATTCCCCTCAGCTTGCTCCCCCCTTAGAGGCTTTGGGTTACACATTTTGGGCCTAGAAGAGCCTGGCTGTCCTTGAAGGCAAAGCCTGGAGAGGCTTTGTTGTGTCTGCACGAGAGAGCAGCAATTCCAGGCTACAAGGAACTGCAGAGTTACAGTCTAAGCAGTACAGAAATTGTAAAATATAAAAGCTAAAACCTAAGGCATCACTCTGGGACACAGGCAGGGCAGGGGCTTGGTGTGGGGCTCTGCCAGAGATGCTGAGAGCAGAGCAGCTCCAGCACTCAGCATCCTGCAGCTCGAGGAATAACTGAGCACAGTGAACCCAAGGCTGCTGCACTGCTGCATCCCCTGCCCTGCTCTGGGACAGCGAGCAGGATGGGTGGAACACCTGCAGAGCAGATCACTGAGTTACTGCCCTGGAGATGGTCTGAGCTCCCATTTCCCAGCCCCATCCAGCCCTCGGGAGGCTCCTGCTCTGCAGCCTGGGAGCAGAGCCCGGAGATGCTCCTGCACAGGATTGCTTTCTGACACAGAACTCTTTCAAAATTTCCCACCAGGCGTCAGCAGCTCTTTAAGCCATGCTGTCTATTTTGAGTTTTATTTAGATTAACAAATTCCACACCCTCGCATACAAAAGCAGAATAGAGTGAAAACACAAGCTGCCCTAACAGAGCAATATCCAACAAACATTATGCTACTCAGAAATATTTGCTGTACAATCCTCCCCACAAAAGGGACTTGTTCAGCCAAAAGATGTCAGATAGCATCTTGCTAAAAGCAATGGTGCCAGTGGAGCTTGCTTCCAAGTTCATGCAGCTGATTTTTTTTTTTTTTCCCTCTGTTTGCTTCATGCTAAGAAAATCAGCCATTTATTTCTCTGGATGTCTGAACCTGGAGAAAGGAGATGGATGGACACTGCACAGGAGTGGATGTGCCAGGAAAAGGGGCTCTGATTAGAACAGGAGTGTGCAGCAGAACCTGCTGCTCTATTCACGAGATTTGCTATTCCACAGGTTGGTTTGTAACCACATGTTGCTGCACTTGCTTGTTTTTGCCCTTTAGACCTCCAGGAGATAATAGAATTTTTAAAAATAGACCCTGTGGCAGTGGTTTGTTTCTGTGAAACCTGAGAAACTGAGGTACTGAAATCCCAACTCTTTTTGTGTGGCCTGTGAGGAGAGGCTCAGTGTGTTCCAAGACACTTTTCTCTGTTTTAGTAGTAGGTCTGTTCTGCAGAAACTGTTTTGTATAGTCAGAAATGTGATTTGTGTGGATTGATTCTATTTTACATTAAAATTTGGGGATGAGGGGAGAGAAAAGGAAGAAAGGAAGGACTTTTGTGCTTTTTGACTGCCTTTAGGTAGATCCATTTTTCTTTTAATGCTTAACTCTTACTAATGGGGGGAAAGTAGCCCCTCCATGAGCTACCTGTATGAGAAGTCAGTGATATTTCTTTGATTTATAGAAAAATGTTTGTGTAAGAGGCTGCTTTGGAGTTTGTGAAGTGGGCAGGACACAGAGGCTAATGTAAAGCTGAGCATTTAAATCCATTTATCCAAATACTTATCGTTCCCATCAGGAGACAGATGAAATAATAAATATTGAACCAAGAAACATCCACATCATTTTATTAAAGGAAAGACTTTTATTTTTTTTAACTGCTAATCTTTCAGCTCTTGCCAGCTTGTTTAATAATTAAAGCATAGGTCCATGTGTCTGCTGACCCTGGCAGGCCTCTGCAAAGGTGTTTATTGATCAGAAATGTGATTTGGGATGATATCCTTGTGTCTTATGTCTTAGATTCTCAAGCAATGTGTAGCAGAAATTGCACTGAAATTCTTTTTTTCCAAGGGTATTTGGGTTAAGAGGTGATTTAAGGCACGTAGTCCTTTGAGGACCAAAAACTCTGTGGGACTGCAACACCACTGATCTCCTTGGTGCTGAAATGGTGGGGAAAGCAGTCAAATTAATCCTTGCTATGGTCTGTTGTGTGAGAAAGGATCTCATTCTAACCTCAAACTTGATCTTCAGGAATGTCTGTGGGGTGAGGACCTGGCACAGACAGAAGAATCTCTTCCCTAGCCCCAGCTCTGATCTGTTAATTTGGAGGGGCAGGGGGGATGAAGTGTGATTGACGTGAGCTGAGCAGTGAATCCTGGAGCATCCCCTCCCACAACAACAGAAAAAAAGCAGCAGAGGCTCTCATTTCCAGCTGGGTCAGCTCCTTCTGGGTGCGAGCTGGGCCTGCCAGAAGATCCCATCCCATGGGAGACAAACCACGGGGAGGGGGTGGATGGGGCAGGGAGGGTGTGTGGGTGTCAGACCAGGGATGAGGCCCCAGCTGGAGCCTGCAGTGCTGCTTCCTGGCAGCCAGGCTGCAGTGCCTGTGTGGTGGAGCTGGTGTGGGATATTAATCTGCTGTGAGATTCCCTCAGGTTTAGAAATAACCACGTTCCCAAGACGCTGCAGCTCCAGCCCGGCAACACTTTGCTCCTCAAGTGGGGCTTCTGCAGCAACGGCCCAGCTCCAAGCCTGAGGGAGCACCAACAATTCACATTTGCTTGTCAGAAGTGCTGCAACTTTTCTGGCAATCCCTGAAGGGTTTGGGCTGAAAGGGACCTTAAACATCACCCAGTGCCACCCCTGCCATGGCAGGGACACCTCCCACTGTCCCAGGCTGCTCCCAGCCCCTGCTCCAGCCTGGCCTTGGGCACTGCCAGGGATCCAGGGGCAGCCACAGCTGCTCTGGGCACCCTGTGCCAGGGCCTGCCCACCCTCATAGGGAGGGATTTCTGTGTGTCTCTGATGAGAATTTTCATCTCTGAGCTTTTTTCACTACAGGTTTCCAGTGAATTTAAGATCTGATCCTCTGTCCCCTCTTCCTCTTCCCAGCTTCCATCAGCAGCAGCACATCTTGGATTGAGCTGGTTCTGGTTTGAGCAAAGGTGCCTTTTTCCCTGCTTCAAACCCCCTGTTGCAGGGGAATCTGTTAGCAGAGCTGTCCATGTGGATTTGTCCTTCCAGAGCGCTGTGTCAGTAGCCAGAGGGGCTGGCACTGGGATTTCCAGGAGCTTTTATTGGTGCTGCTGCTGGAGGAGTCTTTCAAATTAACTTCGAGCTCCTCAAAGTACAGTGTAATGTTATTTCCCACTTGGACACAAAATGGTGACTAATTCCTGCAGTCAGCACAACCTCAGCTTTGCTTGGTCTGGAGTTTGAGCAGAGCTCTGACTCCACAAACCTCTCAGTGCTCTAAGTCACCTTTTCCTCACTGTTTTTGGGCCAAGTGCTCCACAGGCAGATTGGAGAGGAGCATGGAATGGGTTTGGCTGCCTGCATGTGTCTTCTTGTCCTTGGAAATAAAGTTATTTAATGCTGCCTTGGCTAAAAAAATTCCATGGGACAGTTCCTGGAGGTGGCTACTGCCATGAAACTTGGATTCATAATTGAGACAAGCAACTCCAAAGTTAATTAGTGCTTCAATTGGAAGATTTATTGTAGCTCATTATAGATACTCAAGCTGTTTGTGAGATGCAGGAAGCAGATTTGGTTGGAATATAGAATTCCTTTCCTTGGCATTTTTGAAGCCATGAAGGATTTGGGGTTTTTAAATATCAGTGAGTATTTCTAGAAGGTTATGAAGTACTTGCAACTTGAGAATTTTAATATCATTTTTATGGGATTCACTATCAAAATATTTTGATTTTAATAAAGAATATTTTTAAGGGTGGGGAAGAATTCTTGATAGGGGGAAGTTAGAAGGCCTTTTGGGGTTTGGATTTTTCTGCCCTGTGAGGACACCTCGTGCAGGAGGGTTGGCAGTGGTGCAGAACAGGTGCACAAATTTCACTGGAGCAGCAGCCCTTGCCTCGATGGATACAAAGAAGGTATCAACTGCCAAAGGCAGAGGGAAGCTGGAGAAAAAAGATCCAAAGGAGAGGCTCCAGAGAGCAGAAGGAAGCTGATTAATCTTGTGCCATCTCAAACCCTCATATTAGTAGCTTCTCTTATCAAACATATTTACAGTCCATACCCTGAGTGTTGCAACGGCAGGAAACTTGTACTTTCTGATGGCACCCCCACGCAGGCTCCCTTGCTGATGTCCCTTTAAAATCCCCTCACCCTGACACTGTAATTTACCCCACTGTTTGTCAGTGTTTAATTTCCTCTGACACCCCCATTAGTTATACCTGTTCACATCTGTTCTGAATTTATCCCTTTCAATTTAATTTATTATTACTTTCAGTGCATAAAAACCCCAACCTCAGGTAATAAGTCCCATCCTCTGGTGTGCCTGTAGCCAAGGATTTGTTGATGTTCCCGTTACGTTTTCTGGGATGCAGGTGTAGGGAGAAAGGACTTTAATACCCTGACAACCTAAAAAATCCGTGCAAGGAAGGTTAAGGCCAGCATGAGATGGGTTCCTGGAGAGACTGGATGATTTCCTTAAGGGAATGGTAATAATTAATCCATTGAACTCGTGCAAACTGAAAAGGCCTTCAGGAAAAAGCAGATTTACAGAGTCCTGAAGAGTGAGTCAGTGCTCCCTAAGTCCATGGGAGCAGGCTGGGAGGCAGCTGGGGAATCCACAGGGTTGGGAAACTCTTATGGAAGGCACGTTTTGGTGGGCAGGGAAGGAGAAGCAGCAGGAGAACAATTGAGGTGTGGCCCAGGAAGAAAATGAATGTGTTGGGTTTCCCACGAGATGACAGAAATCTGGAGGGGAATTTTGTAAAAATGGGAGGGCAAAGAGCTGAAGGAACAAAACCCTGGTGGGTGTTAATGTCCCACCAGGGTGGGAGAGGGGCACTGGGATGCTCTGGGTCCTTGCTCACGAACTTTCACAATCCCAGTTGTTTTATGGGGTCTGATCTGCCCTGCAGGATAACAGGAATTTGGGGACTTTTTGTTAGTTTTGCAGAACAGCTGCAATCCCTGCACGATACCTGATGTCTGGTGTGTCTCAGATCCCTTCAGGCACCCAAATTTGGGGTCGTGTCTGGGGCTGTGTTGGGCAGAGAACCTGAGCTCAGCCCGTGGAAGGTCCCCAGCTTGCTCAGGACTTCCTGGAGCTACAGATTTGACCTTAAATTCTGGAATGTGAGAGGAAAACCTGATCCCACTGGCAGGAAGGGCCTCACTGCAGCAGCTCAGAGCTCTGCACGTCCTCGTGGTGGGAGGATTTGGGGATCCCAGTGCAGGAAGGAGCTGCTGGGATGCAGGGAAGGGCGTGAGGGTCCTGGTGACACCCTGGGTGCGTGGGGCTGGGAGAGGCAAGGTCAGGGCTGCTGAAACACCTGGGGATTGTGCAGCTGGGAACACCCTGGATTATGCATTCTGTGGGAAGGGGAAAGTCTCTGCTTTGGAAACTGCGCCTCGGTGAATAATCTGGAACGTTATGAAAACACTGAATTCATCTGTTCATGAATAGTGTGGATATTTTTGCTTTTGTGCCATTCCCATCCACAGCAATATTTTTTGTATTAAATACTATGAATCCACTTCACCTGTCAGCGCTATTCAAAACACAAAATGCTGCATGAATAGGAAGGATGTTCTGGGATCTCTCAGATGATTACTGTTGCTAGGAAAACCACTTCCTGATATCTTTGTGCTCAGTGTCTGTGTCTCTCTTTGTGTACAGCCTTCGGTGACAGGAAAATTCATATCAAGGCACAGGGAAGGAATAGGAAAAGTTTAGAAATGTTTAAAGAACAGTGCTTAGAGTGAAAAGGAGGATGTCATTGCAAATAATAGTTAAGAGTTATGATTTCTTTCCTAGGTGGGATTATTGGAATTAAATTGGAGGGAATTGCAGTGCTGGTTATGCTGTGCCTGGGAATCTGATGCAGCTTGGGCTGCATTAAAGCTGGAAAGGGTTGGGAGCTCCAAAGTGCATTTAATGGGGTTTGTATTGTAGCAGCAAAGAGGCTTATCCAGAGGGTCACTAATGCACCGCCTCACCCCTGTTTGTCTCACTGGGGGTTATTTTGGTTGTGTTTCTAAAGCAGATCTCAGAGTTAAATGTTTATATTTGCTGCAGGCCTTGAAGTGTGCGTGCTTTTGGTGTGCACAGGAACCAGAGTGTTTTATCTGCTGTGACATCATGTGTCTAATGCTAGCTCTGAGATAATACAAAGAACTAAATGCTGGGAGTTGTGGTGTGACCAGAACTCCAGATTTAAATTTTTGAAGGCACTGAGACTCTTGTAGGCCCTTTCCTCAGGGCAGCCATGCTTTGGCTGTTTGAGGCCTACCCTCTAAATCGTGCTCTTATATTATGGATCGAGGGGCTGCTATTACACTCATTAAAGAGTAAAACTAGAGCACAAAAAAATCTCCTGTTGGAGGAGAAAAATCAGTTCTCCAAGCCTCTGCTCTCACCAGTTTCTTCTGTTTTGCTGGTGCTGCCTGACTGGATTCCCTCACTGGTGAGGGTGTGTGCAGTGTTCCTTCTGGACAGGGTAAAAGTCAATTTTCTGAGTTAAAACACCAGAAGTTAGACTGGCTTTGAAGGAGTTTGGGATAGCTGCAGTTAAGATGATCTATAACTGGCTGTAAAAAGATGCAGCACTTTTATTCAGAATTTATTTCCTTTTGCTTTATACTCGGTAGCCCCATCCCGTCAGTTGTTTCTTGGTGGACACAAGTCACACAGGAGGGAGTTTTCCAGAGGGGTGGAATAGCAGAGTTGTGTAGTTGCAGGTCCCCAGGCTCACTGAGGTTGGAAAAGTCCTCCAGGATCATCGAGTCCAAGCTGTGCCTGACCCCCACCTTGTCCCCAGCCCAGAGCTCTGAGTGCCACCTCCAGGAATTCCTTGGACACCTCCAGGGATGGGGATTCCAAACCTCCAGGCTGCCCATTGCTGAGGAGGTGTGAGCTCTGCCAATCCCAGCTGGGCACTGCGAGATTTTATCCCAACACCTCCAATTTTGTGTCTGTGGGAGCCCCCTGTGCCGAGCCCCCCAACGCTGCCACGAGCCCTGCCCAGGAGCTGGGGCTGGCTCCTCTCTCTGGGTGCATTTCTGCTGGCCTGGGCTGGGTTTCCCAGCTCCAGCAGCTGAAAGAGGAGGTGCAGCTGTGCAGGGAGCTCTGGCTCCGTGATGGAGAGATGAGTTTTTATCTCCTGCTCTTGGCTGGGCTCCTCTGCCTGTGCCATTCCCTCCCCAGCTCTGTGCCTGCCCTAAGGAGAACAATGGCTCCCACTGGATGCTTTGTCCTATTTTTTCCACTCTCTAGCTGCAACATCCTTTTAATAAAGCAGCTCCCAGCCAAGTACAGTCTTTCCCCAACACATTCTAATTCTTTAAAATAGCAGAAAATTTATTCTGGCCTCCTGGGTTTTTAAGTCCACGTTTTAAAATTCGAAGGGAGTAAGCAGAGGATCCTCTGCTGTGGCACAGCCAAAAATGGAGATATTGTGTTTTCTAAAAGAAGCTGGCTTAAGAGTTTTAATTATAATTAAAAACATTAAAAAAATAATAACGCAAAAAGAAACCCCACCAAACCAGCTGTTATCAAGGGGAGAAGTTTGTGGGCAGTGACTCTGGGTAAAATAAAGATTTCCTGACTTCCCACATCAGTGTTTCACTTTCCTGCTCCTTTTCCTTTATCATTATTTATATTTATTTGTTTTACAGTCTAGTGGACTCCGAGGATAAATTCCTTTATGTGCTCGGTGCTATGGAAGAAACATGCTAAAGCATAACTCCTGATTTATTTGTGGTGCAGGGAGGACAAACAAGCAGGAAACAGCAGCGTTGGCATTCCAGGGTGGCTAAATGAGGAGCAGTGGCAATAAGCACCAGGCCTGGGCCTGGACCAGCTCTTGGTGTCAGGGGCTGGAATTAGACCTTGGATTTTTATGCCATAGCTCAATAGGTCTGTGGGTTTTTTGGTTTTTCTAAGACTTCTCTGCCTTCCTTTCCCCGCTGCTTCCTTTGTTCATCTTTTGTTCAATTTGTCCATTCTTCTTTGTCTTCTTCAGGGTGCCAGAAAAGAGCTAAAACCCCATCAAATGATATAACTGCTTTCCCTGGGATGGCCTAATGAATATGTGATGAAATAATTTAAGTAGACATTTAGTCTCCTAGAATTTCACAGTCTGAATGACTAAATTCCTTCCCTTTTTTTTTTTTCTCCCTGTGTGCAGGAGTCCAAAACTTTTAAATCATTATGTGGTAAATTTACCCCCACCTACCTATTGCTTTTGCTCCCACTTTTCCTTTTTTTCTGCTAATGAGTCACGATATGTAATTACCTTCTGTCTTTGCTGCATTTAGGGAGCATGCCAGTGCAGAAGGATGGAAGAAAATAAAAAAAGGCTTTATAAAAAGATGAGGAAACAAGCAAGCATCCAGGCCTGCTTTGGCTCCCACTCACCACTCCTGCTTTTGCCAAGTGTAATGAATATTGCTTTTTCACTGTGGCACTCTGCAGCAGAATTAAAGTAAACTTAATCTATATTATTACGTTTTAATGAATGTTTGGGTATTAGAGTGGCTCTTTTAGGGGGGTGTCAAGCGTTCCTGGACACTTAGGAAGGTGGTGAAATTCACATTAATTCAAAGACTTTGTCTTTAAAGCCATTATTCAGCCTTGCAGTGTTTTGCTGTGCAAAATATCCTCTGTGGAGGGACGTGGGATGCTTTTGTCATGGCCCCTCTGCAAGGGCTGATTTCACTCCTGGATAAACTTGTCTTGGGCCCCTAAACCTCATCCCAAACTGGGGAAGTTCCATCAAAGCCAAGGCACCTTGGAGGTGCCCTGTTGGCCAAATCCCTCCGTTTTTAAAGTGCTTTTGCTGTGTCCTGGGCAGAGGTGCTCAGGGCTGCTTAATAAGAGTGGGAGCCAGAAGTTCATTGTCACTTCAGGAATTTGTTTTTAAGGATTGTCTCTCCTCACTGATGTGGGGAAGAATGTAAAAAGCCAGCTTCTCTCAGCCACTAAATAATAAATGACTGAATAGCAGAAATTCAATAGGGTTTTTTCTGTGAATAAGATGGCAAAGAAAATAACCATTTCTTTGGGATGGCTCATCCATTCATGGAGAGCTGCTTTTGGAAAACAAATATCTTGCCACCTGCAACTCTGCTCCTAAAGCTGTTGTGTAATTTCCAGTATTTTCTGATGCCTTCTGAAATGAGGTTTAAGACGACTGTTCTTTAAAGTCAACAAAAGGAAAGAGAAGAAAAAGAACTTACATCAAAGATATCAGCGTTTCTCCTCTCTGCATGCTTCCCCTGAATATGGAGTTGGCAAACTCTCAAATCACTTTATCATGTTTGAACTTGGAAAAATGTATGATAATACCAGCTGAGCTAATATTTAAAGAGCTCTTCACTTCAGAATTTTATTGTCTCTCTCTCGGTTCTTCCAAAGTCTCCTGACAGGCATGGTGGAGAGGCTGTGAGGGGCTGGGGCAGCTGGGGAGGGAGGCACCAAGGGTTTGCCCCTGGGCCTGGCTCAGCTGGGGCTGGAACAGCCCCCTCAGGGTTTCTTGGGGATAAATTTGTCGCCAAAACCCAAATTCTGCTCAGCAGGCAGGTCCCAAGCACAGTGCCAGGTACTCTGGCTCCCCTGCCAGCTCCCCAGCTCTGCTGGATCCTCTGGAGCCTGCAGGAATCTGGTGGAGCCTCCGGAGCCCTGGCAGCTCTGCTTGGGCACCAATGGGCACCCCTGGGGCAGGTAGGAGCTGGTCAGGATGGAAACATCCCTTTGCACATGTAAAATTATGCACTGAGGGCTTATTTTGTGGGTTTTCCCAGTGTCCCCCACAGCCCAGAGGTTTGGGGGTTTTCAGAGTGTGTCCTGGGGGTGGTTTCATCCAGCTGCAGGTTCCTGGCAGGCTCATGGAAAGGTGGGAAGTGGCACTTTGGATGTGCAGCAGAAAGGGGTTACAGCACAACTGTGACATTTTAGGCTGTTATTTATGGCTTCCTCAGTGGCCTTTATGTGAGCTGAATTGAGAACAGGAAGAAAGGGTGGGAAAGAATAATTCTGAGGATCTTGGAGGTCCTTGGGGGAGCCTAAGACATTTAGGGCTTGCTTTGAAATGCTCTGAGGCTCGTGACGTGTGGGCACCAAGAGCTGTCCTGTGACTTTGTTGGACTTTCCCCTGTTTTTCCCCTCTTTGCCACCACCCCACACAATCAAATCAGGCTCTGGCAGGAGACCTCCAGAGGCATTTCTCCAAAATGCTTAAAGGTTAATATATCCTCCAAATCAAGTGGGCTGCAGAGATAAGGAGGCTTTGGCTCCCCTTCATCCGTGACCCTGGGAAGGGCTGGGATTGCCCCCCTCAGCACCCCAGGGTAAGGAATGTTTTCCATGGGCTTGGGATCCTGGATCCTTGCAGGATCTGAGCTGCAGGACAGTGTTTAAGGGTCGGCTCAGCCATCTGTAGGTGAGGCTCTCCTTGCTTCAATCCCAACTCGGGGGAGTGAAGCCGTGGCAACCTTAAGTGTACAATTTCCTTCCCGTGCCATTACTCCTCGCAGCCCAGGAGGTACCCAGTGTTTGTCATTTAGGAGTGTCATCTCATTACATTGCATATTGCAGTGTAATGATGTGAAATGATTAAATGACAAAATGCCAGCTCGCTGCCAAAAACCTTAAGTAGCACACTTTTATTTGCGGGTGGGAAAGCTATTATTAATTTCTCTATGGTTTTTGCCAGATGAAATAACATAAGCAGGCTGAGAAGGGAGGTGCCTTTGATCCTTTTTCTAATTTGCAATGAGCTGTGGGAGTGCTGTCCACCTCGAGTCCTCACTCCAGAGCATATGTCCAGTGCCAGTGGTGGGTTGCCATCCATCGGCCCCTCTGCTGTCAGGCAGTGACAGATCTCACAAGCAGAACGAGCTGGCACGTTCTGAGGAGGAATTATTCAGCTTTAAGGAAGGCTATGTTAAGCAGCGTAAGCTGTTTTGTTCAGAATTGTTTCTTGGTGTTAGTATTCAAAAATGCTCCGTGCTAGATTAGAGATAATCTAAGTGTGGCACCAGAATTAAACCAGCCTGCCTCTGCTTTTGAGAAAGGCTGATGGGGCCTAAGGCTGTGGTTAAGTCGAGCAGGTGCCTGGAATGTGAAATTGGTGCATCCAAGGTGAAAACAAGATTTGGTGGAGAATAAGTGTGTGAAAGTTTATGCAGTGGTGCCCTGTCACTGCCTTCCTGCTCCTGAGCCTCTGTTCCTGATGGTGGGAGACTGGAGTTCCTACCTTTGGTTAATTTGGCTGGGCTGGACAGATCAGCCAAAGGGTCAAAGTGAAATGGTTTGGAGGTTTTGTGTGTTTAGGGTTTGTTTGATTTATTTTTTAAATACCATTAAGGGTCGCATCAAAAAGAGGAATTCTTGTTAGGACTAAATTCTTCCAGCATTATTTAAGTAAATCTCTGCAGAAGAATAGTAGCTATGATTGGGTGTAATAGTGCACTCGAAATAAAAAAGGTGGGGCTACACCTGTTGGTTTGTTTGGGTTTGTTTGGATTTTTTTTGTTGGTTTTGGGGTTTTTTTGGTTATTTTTTTTTATTCCTGGCAGATCTCCAGAGCCCATCAAGGTCGTTTTCTAATGCACAGAAAAGTAAATCTGAAATATCCACGTGTCTGGCTCGAAGCTTTATGGGGAACCCTTTGGTTATCTCTGGGTAAATAACTCTGACATCCCTCTGGGTTTAGCTCCGAGCTAAGATCAGGGGATGATCAATGTGGAATTCTGAATGGAGGGTGGCTGCTGGAGGAACAAACCAGGAGCACGCCAGGAACTCTCTGCCTGTGTCACACAAGGCCCTTCTGAGGCCAGGCTCTGCTCTGCCTCGTGCCTGAGGGGGAGATCCCGGGCCAAGCCCCAGTTCCAGCTGCACATGGCAGGGTTTGTGTGCCTGAGCCACCCGTGTCTGTGCTTTGCTGGGCTGGGCTGCAGCCAGCACGGCCTGGGTGCTGCTGTCCTTCACACAGAAAAGGTGATGCAGGCTCTTCTAAATGAAAACGGAGTAAACACAAAGCGTTTCTGGCTGGTTCTACACTCAAATCTTGATTGTCGGAGTTATTTTGCTTTGTTAATGTGATTTGTGCTCGAAGTAAAAGGGGAAAAAACACAGGCAAATGGTTTTTATTTATATTTTATTAGATTTCCTTGACACGTTGGAAGTCACTTGTCTGTTATTCAGAGTAAGATAACAGGAATAATCCCCAAACAATAATAACTGTGAGGGTTTATAAACAATAGCAGCACGTTTGCCAAGGTGGCCAGGAACTGTTTGGACCTGTCTTTTCAGCCTGACTTTTTTTTTTTTTTTTCCTAAGAAGAATAAACACAAGAGACAAGTTTGTACCTCTAGCAGTTTGGCAGAAATACAGAAAGCCCATTCTTAGTGTGGTGGGACTCATAAATGGACAGCTCTTCAACTCATAAACCTGTCAGAAGCTCTCATTGTGCACCAGGCCAAAAGGCTGCATTTTGGAAAGGCAGCACCAGGGCAAACACAGGGCTTTATGTATGGAGTGACTTCCCTTGAATTTATTTCCCCAACAGATGGATCCCAGCCCGTGATGGACTGGACTTCTCCTAGCCTGTCTTTAGTTTTATGCATAGGAACACAAGAAATCCATTAATATTGTGGGTTGGTTTAAAAATAACAAACACCTCATCTACAGTTTACAGCAAGATTTAAATGCTGGCTCTCCAGTGTACAGAAAATCCTCTGAAGCCATGTTCAGTCCTAGATCCTGATCTTGCCCAAATTATTTCAATCCACTCGATCTCCAAAACTCAATTATTCACATCCATAAAGTTAAATTACAAAGTACCTGAAGGGAAGGTGGAGAGAGGCTGTGTCTGCCGGGGCCTGGAGGGACAGGATGAGGGGGAATGGCTTCACACTGAGAAGGGTTGGATGGGATATTGGGAGGGAATTGCTCCCTGTGAGTGTGGGGAGGGCCTGGGATGGAATGATGGCTGCCCCTGGATCCCTGGCAGTGCCCAAGGCCAGGTTAGACATTGGGGTTTGGAGCAGCCTGGGACAGTGGGAGGTGTCCCTGCCCCTGGAATGGGGTGAGCTTTAGGCTCCTGCCAACCCCAGGCACTCTGTGCCCTCGGTGGTGGGACTGGCACAGCCCCAGTCCCTGGTGGATCCCAGGGCTGCAGGGGTGGCATCCATGCCCTGAGCCCTCCTGGCTCCCAGGATTGTGCCCTGGGCTCCTTCAGCTGCTCCTCTCTCAGCCCAGACTGTCCCAGAGATAGAAATGCTTTTATATCCTCGGTAGGAAAGAGCTGCTCATTTCAGCAGAGTGATCCATCCCGGAGCTGGGACTGTGCTCCCCTGTCTGCTCTGGGGTGTTTCTGATAAGTGCTGCCTTCCTCGGCTCCCTTTCAATCATGCAGGAATGGAAAGTGTTCAATAACTTAAAGAATCAAAGTGGGAAGGATGAGAGAGAACCATTAATTTTTTTTTTTTTTTAGCCTCTTTTTGGTGGAAATGAATGACACTGACTTGAAGAAAATGGGCTGTGCCTGTCGCTGCCATAATTCTGCCCGTGCTGGTGGCTCTGCAGCACCACAAAAAGCAGCTCCCCTGCATCAGGACTAGGAAATAAATGGCTTTTTCAGAGGTTGCCCTGCTTTCCTTGCCAGGCTGGGAGGTCAGGGTGGCACATCTCAGGGGCTGTGTCACCATGAAACCCATAAGGGCAAAGATCAGCCTGTTCCTACCCCCCTGTGCGTGGTGACCACGCCGTGGTGAGGATTAAAAAAGCAAAGTGATAGAGCACAAATCTCTGTCCCAAAGAGCCCAGCAAATGCAGTTTAATTCCACACACCCTGCCCTTACCCAGCAAGACACTTTTGCAATCATTGTCATTTATGGTTTAATTAAATCATGGCCGCACAGCTGATTTCCCAAAGCAAAAATGATGTTGCAATACTCCTGATTCTCATTTTCTTGGGTTTTTAATTTTCCTGGTGTTTTTGGTTTGTTTGGGTATTTCGTGACAATCTTTAAAGAAAAAAGGTGTTTAAGAAGAGGATTTGGTAGCAGCCTGGTTAATTAACTGCATTAGCCATGCTTTGGCTGATGTAATGCTGCTTTGCATACTCGATTTTGTCTGTAAAATAACTGCAAAACTCATTTTACCTGGAGCTGCTGGGCAATCCCTCATTGCTTAGGACACAGACAACCTTCACCAGTGTCTTCTGCTGCTTCTTAATGGCATTAATATAGAAAAATGAGTTTTCAGGGGATTTTCTGAACCTGATTTCTCTGGATGCAGTAGGGAAATATCTTGGAGAGAGCCTTTCCAGAAGGGGGATGCTCCTGCTTCGCTTCTGTGTGAATCTGGAGTTACAATTCAATTATTTCTCTCTAAGATCTGTGCTCAGGAGTAACTTCGAGCTGAAGTTTGGGTCAGTTTGGGCTGGTGGGAGTCCTTCTCTCCTGGTTCCTTTTAGTATTTCTTAATTGTTAGTGTTTCTTAGGAAAAACTGACAAATGGGAGGATGTTCTTCAGAGAAGTGTTAAAAAACCTGAAGCTTTTTGTAGCAATACCTTTGTGGGTATGCATAGAATGACCAGGGTGATCCATTTTTTAAAAATATCCATTTTTAGGGGGGGTCTGAGAGCTTGCATCCCTAAAATCAATGTTCAAGTGGAAGTAAGGCATTCTATTGGAACACCGTGTGTTTGACAATACATTTCATGCCTCATTTCCTGCCAGTTGTGGGCTCCAGTAAACACAAAGAGCAAATTCCCATTTTTTTTTCCAGTGGAAAAAGCCCTATGGTTTGTTCCCTCTAGGATATCAGTGGTTAAATAGATTTCTGTAAGGACATATTCTGTTCACACTATAATCTGTTGTGACACTAAATCTTAATCCTTCTTCAAATTTCCATTGTTTTTGTACGAAAAGATTATTTCTAAAATATTTTATATCTCACATTCATTTTCTTGGCTAAGAATTAATTGCATAAGCAGTGGGTATCTGACCACTATTAAGTCTTCTATCGTAACCCAAAATTAAGAATTTAATGTGGATTATTCATAACATCTATCCAGTTAATTCAAAGTAATTTTTCTTTGCACTGGGCAGAATTTACACTTTGTTGAAATGAGCTTTACCTCCTCAGGAGGTGCTGGGAAGTCAACCTGGGCTGTCCTACAGGCCTTGGAGCTCCTGTGTCACTGCTGCCCTGAAGGTTTTGGGTGTCCCAGGTTATCCGTAGGAGAGATCCTGCTCTTTCCCAGGTTACCCATAGGAGTGATCCTGCTCTTTCCCAGGTTGGGGAAAGGGGGAAAATGAACCACAGAGCTGTTTGGCCCCATGAATGGCAAATGAACTCGTGGCTCTGCTGCTGATATCAGCAGTCAGAGAGTTCTGTTCTTGCAGCATTCTCTGCAAACTTGTCATGCCAGGAGCTGCTGAGGCAGTCTGGGAGAGGGGAGAGCAAACCTCATATTTCAGGGCCCTGTCTTGTTATTCTAAATGAGCTCAGCATGGCTGCAGCCGGAATGGGCTCCTGGGAGAGCCTGGCTGGGTCCTGATTGCTGCTCCTGGTCACAGGCACCGTGGCTGGGGGGACCTGGGGACATCTCCAACCTCCTTCTCAAACTGGGGGAGCACAGAGTGCTCAGGGCATCTCCTCCCTCTCAAAGTGGGGGAGCACAGAGTGCTCAGGGCATCTCCTCCCTCTCAAACTGGGGGAACACAGAGTGCTCAGGGCCTCTCCTCCAAACTCCCTCACAAACTGGGGGAGCACAGTGCTCAGGGCATCTCCTTCCCCTCAAACTGGGGGAACACAGAGTGCTCAGGGCATCTCCTCCAGCCTCTCTCTCAAACTGGGGGAGCACAGAGTGCTCAGGGCATCTCCTCCCTCACAAACTGGGGGAGCACAGAGTGCTCAGGGCATCTCCTCCCTCTCAAAGTGGGGGAGCACAGAGTGCTCAGGGCATCTCCTCCCTCTCGAAGTGGGGGAACACAGAGTTCTCAGGGCATCTCCTCCAGCCTCCCTCACAAACTGGGGGAGCACGGAGTGCTCAGGGCATCTCCTTCCTCTCAAAGTGGGGGAGCACAGAGTGCTCAGGGCACCTCCTCTCAAACTGGGGGAGCACAGAGTGCTCAGGGCACCTTCTCCAGGGCTGGAGGAGCCATGGCCCCCCTGGACAGCCTGGGCAGGGCTTGGTTGACCTCAAAGAGGAGAAATGTTCCTTGCATCCATCCACAAACTCCTCTGTGTCTCTCATCCCATCCGTGCCCCTCAGCCCAGAGCCTGGGCACAGCCTCCTGCAGCTCTGTGGGAGCTGAGGGCTGGTGTTTGGGGATGGATCCATCCCAGCACAGGGCAGCAGGAGAGGAATGCACCTGACAGCTCCAGAGAATGGCTGTGGGGGAACAGGAGGAGAGCAGGAATCAGGGAATCATCACAGAATATCCTCAGCTGGAAGGGAAGATGGATCTGAGGATCCTGGGCAGAGCCAGGACTGGTTGGAGCCTTAGACTGGAACTAAAGTCTGTCCTGGAGGAGTCAGGGACTACTGAGAAACCCTGCCCATGTCCTTGAGCCCTCAGCAAAGAGTGAATTTTATTTTTCCTTCTCATTCAAATTATTTCATGTGTACCCAGCCCCAAACTGAGTAAGAATTAAGTTAATTGGCAAGGCAGCATTGGTTTCAGCGTTGCACCTCCAATATTTTGAAAGCAAGCCTTCAGACTGTCATTCCACGGGACTTGGGGAATCTCTAACAAATCAGTTTGAGGTGGGCTGTAAAGAATGGCAGAGCTCCCTTTGCAGAGAAGAAATAACTAAGCAGGACACAGAAATCTTTGCTTAAAGCACATTGCTGATCTTTTTTCTTTCCCTTTTTTTTTTTTTTTTTTTTTTAACATAAATGCAAGCTGGGATAAAGCACCTAGCTAAGCAGAAAAGGACCTCTTGGAGTCAGATATTTGTGAATAAAGTGTCGGCTCTAGCAAGGTAATACAAATGATATACAGTCACTTTGTAGTCGTTGGCTCTTTAATTGAGCAGACTGATGTGTTGGGAGCATAATGGATCTTGGGAGCAGCCTGGGAATGAGGTGCTGTTATTTTGCTTCTCAAAGCCACACATTTGAAGTGCAGGTGAATGCAAACCATTTAAGAAATAATTGGTCTGACCCAGCGCTGGAGTAGCCATTTTGGCAGCAGTAAAAGAGGTGTTACTCTGGTGACAGAAGACAATGAGACACGGATATATAACACAATATTTGCTCTAAAAAAGAGCCAGCCTCATGCAGAGGGGAAGGGAGAAAACTACAAAAGGAGCGCTGCGCTTTTTGGTTCTGCTCTCGCAGCCTCCGCAGGTCCTTCTGCTTCATTAGCCAAATTTCTGTACCTTTCCATCTTTCCTGATCGTTCTTCACAAACAACACTTTCATTTATCATTTCCAGCCCTGTCCGTGGCCCAGGCAGCTCCAGCCTGGATCACTGCAGATTCCCAGTTCTCCTTGGTGCAGTTCCCTTCTCTTCGAGTGCATTTACAGGCATACAACTCCTTCAGTTCCACATTTTGGCTCTTCTGTGCCACCCTTCCCTTCCACAAAACTTGCCAGTGTTTACTTTAAAGGCCATAAAACGATTTTCCCACTTTAAAAAAATTCTATTGTGAGTTTCCTAGGGTGGGGAAAAAAAGGGATTTTGAAGAGCAGAGAGTCACTGTTGATGCTTTAAAGCCCAGAGGTCAGATCCAAGTGAATAAATGTGGTGAACACAACTGTGGTGTGGCAGAAATCTGCTGCTGCTCCAAAACGTGTGCACAGGGAAATCCTGCTTTTTCCTCCTCTCCTGAGGAGCTGCTTTTGCCTCGGGAGCATCAGTTATTCCCATTTACTCTGCTCCTTTGAATAGAGAGCTGTCATTATTCGGATTCTTTCAATGTTTCGTATTAATCTAAAAGCAGCACCAAGATGTGGGATTTAAAATCCTTTCACTCACATTTTTAGGATGCCGTAATAAAGAGTTGCTTCATAACATGTTCAAGGTCTATTAAATAAATGCACTGAAGAATTCCTGTTCCCTCTGAAATGGGCTTGTCAAGCTAATCTAATTTCAGTGTCTGCACATGGAAGGTGTGCTATTTTCTCCTTTCAGTGATTTCAAAAATTAATAATTAAAGTTTTCTATTTTTACTTAATAATCAGTGCAAATTACTGCACTTTCCTCCCTTTGTGTTTTAGAATATTATGGTAATTATTGCTGTGTGTACCTGTGTGCACAACATGCTGAAAACATTTTTATCAAACCTTTGGAAGAAATTGCTGAGCCAGTGCAACTCCACAGGCCCAATTTCCTGATCAACCCTGGCATGATGCTTATTGCAGGGGTGCCAGCCTGTCAATGGCTCAATCACGGAGAATAACCCACATATCTCTTTATTTTACTCTGGAAAATGATTGCTTTTGGCTATGGGGCTTCCTAATTACCGAAATTTTATTCTTTCTTGTGTTTTTTAAGAGAAGTGGGGCTGTCAGGGCTGAGCTGGTCCATGAGGGCTCTCAGCACCTCTAAGAAGTCTCAGAAAATCCCAGATTTGTCCCTCCTTGAGGTGTGATAATCAAATTTGTCTGAGGTAGGAAGCTTGCACGACATATTTTGATTTTTATCCCTCACTTACCTCAGAGGAAATAGAACATCAAAGCTGCTTTTCCCCTCTTGTGAGAGAATTCTCATGGATGGATGCTTTGCCTTTCCCTTTCCTCAAATTTGGGGGTGGTGATACATGTACCTTTTCAAAACAAATAAATTCTGCCTCTTTAGAAAACCTCACGGTTCATTTCCTTAATTCCTGGGGAAGGTAGAACAGTTATATAAGGCTGTGGAGTGCTCCCTGCTGAGGGTTTTCTCTCCTGCTTTCAGGGGAGAGGAATGGTCAGTGAGAAAGGATTTACCAATAAAAACAATTTCTCTTCCTGTGGAAAACTTGGTGGGATCTGTGCTCGTGTTTCAGCCTTTGCTTTGGGTGTCAGAGCCACCCAAAATAAAGTGAACAATGCCCAGCATTCAGGATTATTTAAAATTATTCTAATGTACCAATAGCAGTGACTAATGACAACCTTTAAGTCCACTTTGGATTTTTTTTTTTTCCCCAAGAAAGTTTGTAAATCTTCAAAAATTTCCTGTGATTACAGTCAGGCTATAAAATTCTAAAAGTGGCTAAGGGTATGAAACATTGTGTGATGTTAAACACTGTGATGTTTATATCATAATGAGATATTTATGATTGTTATATACTGATATTAAATATTATTTGTTCTTTCTTTACTTAAAATTGACTTTAAAAAGCCTCTGAAGTTATCAGCTCAGGCTGTTCAATTTGTGGTTATTGAGGGACTGTGTGTGATCACTGTCTATAAACCACCCCCAAAATCCCCAGGAAAACCAAGTGCAAAGGCAGAAGTGGGAGGGGAGGGGGCTGAACATGCAAACTTTGTGCCGAGGTAAGTGACATTTATTAAAATCAGCCCCAGTGATGGGATCAGGAGCGCTGCAGCTGCCCTTTAAAAAACTTCCTATGGAAATTGGGCCTGATTGGAATTGCTGGAGATGAATAGTGAGGACTTAGAGAGGATTTAGCTCATGCTGACTGTGTTTCACAGTTTGAAATTAATTTTTTTGTTTATTTTCGGCCTCCCGATGTCTTGACCGATTTGGTGCTTTGGTGCAGAGTTTTTTTCTGAAAGAAAAATTTAATTATCAGGCAAGATGGGCTGTGGGTGAAACAAATCAGCCTTTGCCAAGATGCTCCAGTTCATCACTGAGAAACAGTCACCCTGAGTGTGTGCATTTGCAGTGTGCTGCCCTACAGAGCTGATCAAAATATTTACAGGGTTTGCTGGAGTGAAACTGAGCCTGGAAATTTAGGGGGATTTATTGGAGAAAACTCTGGGAAGACCATGAGGAAACTTAGCTAAACCCACAGTGTTTCTTGTATCTTCTTTTGTGATAGATGTGAACTGGTGAAAATTGAACAGCAGTAAACTTTTTGTATGAAAAATATTATTCTTATTTTAAAAAAACCCTCTTTTTCCTATGAAAAGAAAAAAAAAATCTCGCTGGTTTAGGGGCTGCTGTTCTCTTTATGGTGTTTCTCAGCCTTTTTGATTTGGAGTGCTGTTAAGGTATCCAGTGAGTTTTTATAGGAGCATTGCACTCGGCATGAACAAATCCTGCTACTGGATGGATGGATGGAAACACCTTGGGAAAAGGGCAGGAATTCCCAAGGCAGTGTTATAGTAAATGTTGAGGTAAAACTATTTCTGTTCCAGTGGTTTAGGAAGAGTCTCAGCCCAGCTGCTCCACAAACACCTTTGTTTTGGGAAGTTTGAGCACCCTGCTTCCCCCTTTCTGTGGGAAATGAGGACTGGGGGGCAGTGGGAGAGGGGATTTTTGTGCCTCCTGAGATACCTGGAGACCCTCAGCTGCAGAGCTTGCTGAGTGCTGTTGGTGGAGTGGAAAAATTAAGACTAGAAATTTCTTTCTTTCCTTTTCAAAACAGACTCTTCACTCATGTTGGAATCCCCAGAGTAGCTGGAATTAGAGAGGGAAAAAATGAGTAGGGAAACAATCTATAGGTAAAACTACCGAGGTGTAGTCAGGGTTTAACTCTTTTCCCATAAAACTGGGAATAAACTCCTGCAAGTGGCCCCAATGGTGCGAGTTAAACATAAAAAATATTCTTAAAAAATAAAATACTGGGCTCAATATGCCACAGCTTTGGTAAAACTTGATTATTTTTAAAGGATAGCTGTTAGCTATCCTTAGCTATTAGCAACAGGCTGGGCCTGCTTTGCGTGCAGTGCTCTGCTGCAAAGGTGTTTTCCTCACTCACTGATCAATTTGGGAGGCCTGTTTTTAAGGTGTTCCAGAAGTCCTGAGGTTAAAGTTTATTTCTGTGCCTGTTTTGTGTGTCCAGTTATTGGCTGTCTGGCATTCACGTGCAAACAGAAATGAAACAAATATTTTCACAGAAAACAAAATTCCTATCTGCCTGCTCTGTAAATAAGCACTGAAAATAGACCCAGAAAACATCCCAGTGTCAGACCTCCCCTCTGCAAAACCCAGCCTTTAACTCAAATATCTGATTTGCAAATCAGATGCAAGAGGGCCTCTTATTAACTAGTTAAATATCAAGGTTTGAATTTTCATAAAAGGGCAATTTCAAAGCTCATTTGTGTGTGTAATTATTGTGCTTGTGAGAGCAACCCTGCTAAACGTGCACATAAATGTCACGTCAGGTTCCTAATGGGTCATGGACACGCTCCCTTCCCAGCACTGGGGCTGTGGGCAGAGCTGAGGGAATGTGTAAAACGGGTCAGAAAAATCTGGCAGAAAGTGTTTTTCTCGAAGAAAAGAGCAGCAAAGCTTTGTGTACACACGGGCACATTCTCAATATGGAGTTGGGCTCTAAACAAACTGAATCAGTTTTTAAAACAACAGCACCAGCTAAACCTTCAAAATTCAAATACATCCTTTTCCAAGCCTAAAGATTTGGCAAATTCACTCTGGTAAAACTGTTGTCACTTTGACGTTCAAGAAGGAACTTCTCATTCCTTTTTTTCATGCTGGAATTTTTTTTTTTTATCCAAATACTTCTATCCAAATTTTTTTTATCATCCAAATACTTGAAATCTGAGGCTGCTGTTATCAGATAAGACATATTAAGACTCTGCATTGAAGAATCTCCCACGTGCTCCTTCTCAAACTTGAGACGAGCATCACTAAAACAGTCTTGGGTCACGCTGGATGGGGCTTTGCAGATTGATCTGAAATTATTTATCCTGTGCTGTGAAAAAATGGAGGAAGCACAGCCCAGAATTCACTGGAGGAATGTGATGCCAAAACGCAGCTGAGGTCAGAAGCAGCATGATTTAAACGGGATTTTTGGGGTGGTGTGTAAATCACCAGCTCTGAAGAGTTAACACAGTTGGTTCTCACACACAGAACACGGGGAGGAGAGGGAGGGAAGTCAATACTTAAGGGTAAAGGTACCTTTGTTAAAATTCAGGGTGACATCTTGTGGGCAGAGAGGCTGAAATTCTGCGGGAGTTTTGGAGGCTTTAACCCTGCTTTGGTGACAGGAAGGGCAGGACCTTGGGGCAGAGGGGTGCAGTGCCTCTGAATAGGCTGGGGCTGTGATTTATCCCAATCCTCCTGATTGGGATTTATCCTGATTTATCCTGATTTATCCCAAGCCTCTCCAAAGGAGGGCCCTGGCAGCGCTGCTCTGGTGGCGATGGAGGGAGCAGCGTGGGTGGAGGGACAGCAGGTGCCCCTGGGTGCAGGAAGGGAATGTCTCAGAGCCAGGGCAGCAGCAGAAGGAGGACACAGACCCTGCTGCCAGGCACAGGGCAGGGGGCAGAGCCGGGGCTGGGGCTGGAGCAGCTCAGGAGGAGCAGGCAGGAGGCCAGGCGAGGAATAAAAATCAGCATGCCCCATACTGCTGCCCATATTGTTTCCCTGCCTCAGGCTCCCCCTGCCACCCCCTCCACTGCTGTGTTTTGTGCCACGTACCAGTGGTCAAAGCAAATAATGATATTATGTTTGGGAGGGAGGCCCTTGAAAGCCATTCCGAGCCCGGAGTCCAGCAAAGCGTAATCTCGGTTTGATTCTTTGTTTAGTGGGGGATTCAAATCCCAACTTAATTTAATCTTTTGATTTATCCTGCAGGTACCGCCTGATTATATTCCAGGGCCACCAGTAATAGAAATGCAGGGATTTATTTATTAATTTATTTTTGCTTTTAGCGAGGAAAGGCTTGGCAAAAGTCATTGTTCCTGTTGCTCTCTGTGGTGCATGGTGAGTGAATAGCTGCCTCCACGGGCACGTGATGCCCACTGATTCACACTAATGACATGGGGTACACTAATTTTAGCTCTGCACTTCAGCTGAAGCACGGGGAGCAGGACAGGACTGGAAACTGAGTGGTCAGCCTGGCACCAGTGCTGCAGGATATCCAGGATTTCACTGGGAAGGGTCAGGGCTGCCAGGGGCAAGGAGGAGGCTGATGGAGCACAGCTCCTTCCTGGTGTCCTGGGAAATCGTGGATAAATCGCTTAAAGCTGCATTTTTAGGGGGTTTATGTGTGTTTAAAATGACTCTTGGTGTCATTAAGAGGCAGAACACCCCTCAAAAAGTCTATGTCAGAAAGGCAAAATAAACATGCTGCCATTTCTGGGCTCCCCTTCCCTGGAATATTTGGGCACCTTGCATGTTGGAGTGAGTGAAATTAACTCCCACACCTTGAGCAACCTGGTTTCTCTGGGCTGAAATCCTTGCAGGATGAGCCCAGTAAAAGCAGACCACAACAAGACCCCAGCCATTGCTGCAGGAGCCAGCAGCATTCCAAACACCCTGTGTGTTCTCACCTTTGTGTTCCAAGGCTGCAGGTGATTTTCTCATTTGCCTCATGCTTCCCTTTCTGGACCTTTGAAGTATTAAACACTTTTATTTAATTTTTCCTTTTGCTTTCCCAAACAAGATGCTGTTCAGTCATATCCTTCAAAAAAAAAAATTAAAAAAAAAGCCTAAAATTAAATTTTAAAAAAACATATTAAATCTTTAATATTCTCCTATGGATGACAATATAGCCAAGCAGACAAGGACAGCATGCAAATCTCGTGGCATGCCTGACAAACATAATGCATTTATATTAAATCTATTGTACAGTGAGAATTTGAGGACTGCAGTGATCAGAGGAAACCATGCAATTGGATTAACAGATAATTTGGGCTGTAATCCAACAAAGCAGTTAAGCATGTGCTTACTTTTAAGCGTGCACAGCATTACTTGATGTTAGCTGAGGCAAAACAAGCTTAAAACTGAGCACATTGGCTAAATGTGTTTGGCTGGCTGAGTCAGTGATCTGGACAAGGATGGTTTTGCAGCTGGAAGTCCACGAAGGAGTAAAGAGGGTCCATTTTTCCTGTAATCACTAAAACCCCCCAGCTCGAATTTCAAAGCAGAACATTTTTATGGAGGGTTAAAAACCAGCGCTGGCCAACTGCAGTGGTAACCAGCTCCCAAATTATCTCTTTTACCTGCATTCCTGGTTAAACTGAGTTCAGGATAATTAGATAACCCTGTAAAACCCGGGATGTGCTGTTAATTCCACATAAAGGCTGTCTCCTGCAGTACCTAATAAATGGAGTTATCTTTTAGCAAAAGCTCTGAGGGGATTCATGTGCTGGACAGAGAACGCACTCTGCAGCGGGGTTCGGATGTTGGTTCCAGCCCTGAGCTGGATCTGAGAGCGATGCCATGATGAATTTTGTCTTTTCTTTTATATCCCTGTTATACCTTTTTGCAACTTCTGTATTCTTGGTGCTTTTTTGCCTACATTCTTGGACTTGTTTGTTAAGCTAAGAGACTGAACATTTTAGAGGCTTCGTAGTTCGGGTGCCAGGGTGCCCAGAGCCCAAGGTCCTCTCCAGAACACATTTTGTAAACTAAGCTAGAACCATCCAGGGGAAGGTTCCTTGGGAGGGGGGGCTCATTTGAGCCTCTCATTGGGGAATATTTGATAGATATGCTAATTAGTAAGACCTAGAATGTAAGACCAGATCTAGAAGAGGGGGACTTTGCAGTGGGGATGGGGGGGTGCACAGAGGTGCATTCGACCTGTTCGTGGTGCACCTAAGGATCCTTACAATAAACACCAAGGTAAAACCCTTTTTCCCCTTCTAACCGTGTTCACCTCTTGATTTTTAAGACCAGGAAAGGCATCAAGAGAAGAAAGCAACCTGAACTTGCAGGATGACCTTAGATTGTCACCCGGACTCCTCTGCACCAGCCCCACCAGCTCCCTTGCTCCTGACGCTTTACAGTATTTGTGGCCTTAATTGAGGGACATAACCAAACAAATTTATCATCGCAGCCCATAAAAACGACAGAATTCATATGGTAGCATTCTTCATTCTCTCCAATTTGTTTCCCTGAAATCCCTGCAGCAATTTATTTGCTGAATACGCGAGTTTTCCTCCTTATGAAAATTACAAATTGTTGTCAAGGTTAACGAGTTAATATTCTCATTCAATATTTATTTTATAGGGGGGGAGGGGGGGAGGAAGAAGAGCGACTGTTCTTACACTTTCTTCCACGGCAAAGTCTGGTTTCTTAATCAATATGACAAGGACACTGTCCTTTGGATAATACCCTGAATCATCGGGACTAAAAAATGAGCTTTATTAATCAACAGCCCCTGATTAATTATTATAAAGTGATGCTCATACATTTCTGTGCATTTTAATAATTCCTGCAGAAGGCTAACAATGTCCCCAGTGATTTGAAGGCTTTGGGGTTTGAATTTTTCTAAGCAATGTCACAATAAATAGTCCAAGGGTACTACTGCTCGCTCACTAATCCAGTCTGTTTCAATCCAGCAAATGAGTAAAACCTTTTTTTTCCTATTTCCCATCTATAATTTATCATTTGCATACAAAGTAAGAAGCAGGAATCGGCAGTCTCATCAGTTTTCAAAATATCAAGGGACAACTGGGGTGATTTATAGCAGGCTGTATTATCTAGATCATATAACCAGAATATTTCTGTAAAAACAGACCCCTGTAATCTCTTGATGAGTGTCTGGCTGGCAGATAAATGTGATGAAGGTCACTGGGCTGGAGAACTCCGTGCAGACCTGAGTAGTCATTAGGGTTTTCCTTGCACAGAAACATCCCATCCTGAAACATCTGCTAAGAACCACCTCCAATAACAATTTCTGGTGCTGAAGATCCCCCTTTTAAGGCTCTCTCAGCCATCAAAGAACATGGGCTGTGTGTTTGCTACCAGCGAGATGAAAAATATGCCACCTGTTCCTTCTGTTTTCAGGGCGCTTTTGAAGGCATAACCCTGCTGAAAGGAACAGATGCATTCCCTGACGAGGTGCTGCAGCCCCAAACAGTGTCTGACGAGGTGACCACAGCTGGGGAGTGTTTGTGCCCCAGCTCTGAGGGGCAGTGATTTCCCAGCCACAGGGCAGGCACTTACACGGATGTGTGGCAGATTTAGCCACAAATTAGCGTTGATTTATTGAAATAGTGGAAGTTTTAGAATGGCCAGGCATAAAGCCCCAGCCAGCACTGGTTCTGAGCTGTTCATTCTTTGCCCCAGGAATGTCCCAGCCTGGCTTTCTGTTCCTGTAAAATGTGCCCAGCTCTGATTGCTCAAAGGATGCTCTTAAAGCACCGTGTGTGTGATAAATGACATCGGAGCTCCAGAGGCAGGAGCCCCTTGTTTGTGGTTTAAAATAAAATAAGTGTTTGCACGGTAAAAAAACTCCGTGGCCTTTTCCCAACCTTTCTGCCACGAATGTTTTAATTACCCATCAGAGCACTGGTCCCTCCAAAGCCGGGTCCCAGGAGCTTTTCACAGGGAGATGTTACAATCTGTGCAACCCCCGGGTTACTGGGGTTTAGCTTCTTGATTTCTGCTTTCATTCCAGGATGTCAATAACGAGCTCTCTCTTCATTTTATTAATTTGAACCACTGGACAAAATGTCACTGCTGTAGGATGCTCTGCAGCGAGCAGCCCCTCCTGCATTTTGCCCTCCAGAAATGCGGGTTCTGATCACAGATAACGAAAATGAGATTAGGATGTTAGCTTTCTCAAGAGATAACAGCAGTCTAGGTCATAAAACTACCATATGGCAGATTTGGCAGTCTTTCCAGAGGTCCATGGTTTAATTATCACAAAGACAGATTCAGTTCCCCACTTGCAAATGCCTGGGTCCTCCTGTGGCAAGGGCTGGCGATGCAATTAAGGGGAGAGCGGTATTTGCTTGGCTGCAGCAGAAATGACCTTACTGTGGCCAGCTCTGTCACTTCCTAACATTTCACTCATGATTAAGTTTATCATTTCAAACAAACAACATAAAATGTCAGGTCTCTGGTCTGTTTAACATGCGGGAGGAGGGGTAGGGAGGGTAGGGAAGCATAAACCAGGACTGAGCCAAGCTGGAGGGATTTTGCTCTGAAAAGAAATTCAGACAAAGTTGACGACTACATCAGAGAAGAGAGATATTTCTGCAGCAGTTTGTGGTTCCGGGAAAGTCTTTTGGTTTCTTGCATCCAGTGGTTTGGTGCTCCCTGTGTTTGCAGCCCTTTTTTACTCATCTTCATTCCCATCCCTAATTTCACACACAGCCCCTGGAGTGTTCTGGTTTTCTGTTGTCCCTTGTGCTTCCCTGTGAGCATGGTTACACGGCCACCGTGCAGAGGGAGAGCTAATGGCAGGAAAAGCAGCAATTTCATCGGATTTTGGGCTGGTTTCTGTGAGTCTGCTGCACACAGGGCCCTGGCAGCACAGGTAAGCAGTGTAAGGTTGCTGCAGATGATGTCCATCGACACGGAATTGGACTGGGGCTTTAAATTGCCATTTCCCAGAGAAGTGCCTCACTTTGCTGAGGCTGTGCAATGGGATAGCAGTGAGATGCCAACTGTCCTCATCAAACTGAGAACAACTTCTTAAAAGTGGGTCCTCATGGATCAACACCACTAAAAGCAAATTCCTTGCTGTTCCTCACATCCAGGAAACAGCACTGTTGGTATTGCAAGACTGAAGTCACAAGTTAATTTATCTCACTGGCAACTACGAAAAATAGTTCCTGCAGTTGTTTTGTGTGCAGCTGTAACAATGAGAATTCCCTCTGGAAGGTTGGTCTCCAAGGTTTTGAGAGGCTGACATCCCTGAGAGGGAAGGACACACGCACCCCAAAATGTCTGCTTCTAGTCAGGAGGGTGAAAGCATTTCTGAAGGCAACCAATGTTTAATTAGATCAGAAAATATTAAATTGTCAGAAGGGATAATGGTTAAATGGTGAACTTGTGGGTATAGGGGAAGATTCTTTGAAAAGTGAGTTAAAATGTCCCCCTCCCAAACCTGCTGCTGGTTGTTTTAGCCTGGGTGTTGGGTGAGCACCTCCATGGCTGCTGTTATTTTTACCTTCTGCAGGATCTGAGAGTCCTGAGCTGCAGTGACAACTCCACTTTCCCCACATTTTGGCTAATTTTATGCAAACCCTTGGAGAGAGAGTTCACTTCATAGGCATGTTCATGTCCAATTAAAAAGTAATAGATCTGAAGCACATATAACAAATCAAAAGAATGGAATACTGTCAAAGCCAAGAATTAAAATCCAGCCACACGGGCCACCAGGCTTCACGAGACTATAAAAAATCATTTTCAATATATATTTAATTTCTGAATCTTTACAATGAACGAAACATATTTAAATCCACCCTCACTCTAGCTAAGGCTATGTAAAAATTTCACTTTTCATTATTAGGGTTTTTTTTTAATATTCAGGGGCTTCCTAGAGCTGAGATTTTAACAAATACAACCAATTGCATGAAACACCTGATGAGATTGAGCGTGAGCATCAGACAATGTGAGGTGTCAGTAAATTGTGTCTCACCTGGTCTCTCAGTTGCTGCTGAGGAGAGAGTTTTAGGGGCTGGAGAAGGGAGCTCCTGAGTGCTCCTGGCTGTTCATTTTCAGGGATAAAATATGTTACATCAGATGGCCAGAAACTCTGTGGAGTTTTAATTACGAACTCTGCTCTCAGTTATTTGTATTTTTAATGCACTGAGTTTTAAGAGGTGTGTTCAGGCCGAGGTGAATTAGGTGGGGCATGAGGATAAAATAAAAATATGGTTCCTATTGAAACCAAGCCTTCTATTTCATTCTTCTTTCAGCAAAACACCTGTATAACCAAAGCAACAATGCAGATGCAGCTCCTAAAGCTGGAAAGCTTCTCTCACCCCTATTTATGATGTCCCCAATTCTCTATTTCCTTATGAAGTCAGCAAAGGCCAAAAAATTCATAAAAAATTTAGTGCCCAGAGAGATAGCATTACTGCTTTTAAGTAAAGTCTATGAAAGGAGCATGAGATCAGCATAAAAATAAATCAGGCTAAATTTAAATCTTTGGACACTAAAAACTAAAACTATTGGGAAGTGGAGAGAAGATTTATTGACATGGAGATACCCATCAGCATGGACCCAGCTTCCAGGTGGGGGAAGCAGAGGTGTGGTAGGGAAAAAATGTTCTGTGTGAGGGCTGGAATAGAAACCCCATGAGTTCTTCAGGGGGTAATCCAGGATTTTCTGGTAAATGCAAGGATAACCTTATTTTTGCCTCAGAGCTTGTGAGTTGTTGAGTGTGGCCCCTCAGTTTGTTCCAGTGAACAATAAAGTGTTCCAGTGTTGAACTGAATAAATAAGAGCAAGGAGATAATGGAAGGAGTTGTGCCTCTGGAAGAGCTGTGAGATCTGCCAGGTATGGCCACTGGCAAGGACTTTTTTCAACAAATAAATGTCATTTTTTATCGTTTGCCCATGGAACCGCGTGCTCAAACCAGCCCCAGTCCAGGTGACTTGCCTTGACTTTGGGAGCCTGAAAAGTTCCCGTTTTCGCCATGCTGCCCTCTGTGTGCTCTTGATGGGACACTTTTCCCCCTCATTAGAGTTGCTAATTGGCTCCAGCCTCTGTCTCTCGCCTCTGAAGAACCCAGTGGATGCAGATGTTGGCAGAGGTGGGGCCGTGCCCGGAGCAGATTGGCCAAAGGAGTGCAAACTCCCTGGAAGAGCCATTAATTGGGATGGAAGGGAGGGGGTGGGAGAGAATCACACTCAGCTTGGAAAGGTTTTCAATTCTTATGTGTCAGAATATCCTAATTCAAATCCAAATGGGAATCCACCATTCTGGGGGATTCACACAGCTCCAGGTAAACAACTAATGAGCAGCCTGCCAGTTTCATTTTTATCAAGAGCCCTCAGAGATTCAACTGTGCCATTTCATAAAATATGCAGATGATAGTGGAGGGAGAATAGCAAAGGCTTTGAAAATGATTCACACAACCTAAAAATGATGTTGAAAAGGGAGGAATTAAATATTCACAAAGTGTGAGAAATTAAGGCATATTAACTGTTAGAATGTGGAAATGAAGTGACTAACATGCACAGAGCTGATGAGAACTAGATGATTACAGATCTGTCAAAAGTTTCTAATTCTGACACAGTGTGATGTCGAGGTGCTACTTGGCTGGTAAGGGCAAAAAATTAGGTATGGGACAAGTAATGCAAACCTGACAGATCAGAGTCAAAGGCGGGCAGACACCGCCGTGATTAACATTAGGCTCAGTCCTGTAGCAAGGGTGAACTTTAAGCTTGCAAAATGAATACTAATTATGGTTACAAACAGAACACAAGGGGCTCAATTCATCAGCTCTAGAAGGGATGGTGTAATGAGTTAGTTGAGGGAAAAAAGTCACCTAGGGCCAAATTTGTCTCACTGCTGAGTTCTGGCTTACACCAGGGATGGATTTGACCCTTGGGATATGAGAGTTGGAAGTTTCGCTCTTCTGTAATTAATCAGGGGTTTATCTGGTGTTGCAGTTTTGATAGAGTGGAGGAAAGGTTGCTAGCAGATGGATTCATGCAGAGGTGGCACAAAAGAATAAAGAATAATAATTTAAAAAGAAGCTTGGAGTGTCCACAGTGGGTGAAGTTATTCACGTTGTTCTGGCAGGGCAGAGACACAGTTCCACCTTCCTCGAGGGCAATCCCACACCTGGGAGCAGTGCTGGACCAGGGAGTGCACAGCACTGGGGGATTCTCCTGAAATTCACCCTCTGGGAGCGCCCTTTGTGTCCCAGGTGAGGAGCTCTGGAGGCTGGAATCTCTCCAGCGTGGTGCCAGCACCAACTGCTCACCCCAGCTCTGCTTGGAGCATGTTTGGAGCCTTTTCTGGTGTTCTGAGGAATGCTGGAGTGTGTTTGAAGACCTTCCTGGAATTCTGAGGAATGTTGGAGCATGTTTGACGCCCTTTCTGGTGTTCTGAAGAACATTGGGATGTGTTTGAAGCCCTTTCTGGCATCTGAGGAACATTGGAGTGCATTTGAAGCCCTTTCTGATGTTCTGAGGAGCACTGGGGTGCATTTGAAGCCCTTTCTGGCGTTCTGAGGAACGCTGGAGAGCATTTGGAGCCCTTTCTGGCACTCTGAGGAACGTTGGAGAGCATTCGGAGCCCTTTCTGGCACTCTGAGGAACGTTGGAGCACGTTTGGAGCCCTTTCTGGCACTCTGAGGAACGTTGGAGCACGTTTGGAGCCCTTTCTGGCACTCTGAGGAATGTTGGATTGTCATGTCCATGTGGAAATGGGTTGGCTCCTGGTGAGGGATTGGGTGTGATGGCTTTTCCTTGGGTTGCCCAAAGCAGAAGTAATTTGGGAGCTTGTCCAGCCACTGCTGCCGAGGTTTTCTGCCCTCCTGGCTCCTGAGTGCTCTGTGAAACCTGTGCTCAGCTCTGTGCAGGGATCTCTCATGGCTGATTAATATTTTCCCTTTTTCCATGGAAAAAACCCCGCACATTCTCTCAGCCTGAGCTGTGGGCAGAGCTGAGGAGTGTCCAGCTGTCTGCTTGCACTGGCAGTGTCCAGGCAGCCCTTCCCCAGGGAGGGATGGGGAAATTCCGTGGGAGTTACACCCTGTAGTGTCCTGTGAGTAGCTCCTCACTGGAATTTTGTGCACAGCACTGAATGCACCGAGAACACTCAACAAATAAATATTATTTTGATGACAACGGTATCAATAGCATCTCGATAGCTTCCAGAGACAAAAAGAACTTGAGATATTAAAAAAAAAAAAAGTGCTAGTTGTGCATGCCAAAGAGAGGTGGCACCGTGGATGTGTTTTGCATCCCTAATTTCATGGGGAGCCTGTCCTATGCTCATAATCAGGAGACAAACATAAACTCAAAGGTCACAAAGAGACTGAGCCTGGTGAGGTGGATGTGCTGAATATATTAGGTATGTAAAGCAATATTGTGGCCCATCCAAACTAGAATTAGTGGTAATTATTATATAATATGTAATGATGGGATTTAAATGGCTAACACATTTTCTCTGCTGAGATCATTTAGACATGATTCATATAAATGATTAAATTAATAGATCTTCCTCTTTTAAGACTGCTAGGCAGCTTAAACTAAATTTCTCAACAGAGACTGATCCCAGTGATGAAAATGGAGGAAGAATTCCTGAGAAGTGGGTAAATATATGATGGGGTTTGAGGAAATTTCTATAGACATCTTTGCCGACCAGAATACTTCCCAGATTTAAATATTCTCCAGAAATAACCCATCAAGGACTTTGGAAGGTGAAAGAACAACAATCCTAACTTTCCTTGAAAGAAAAGAATGGCGAAATGTGCTGGAAGACAGGGACTTAAAGGATCACTGTCTACTTAGTTTAGGCTTAAACATTAGGCTTTTCATAACACTAAATGGTTTTACAAAACCTTATGTGAACAGAAATGTTTTTTCTTGTTCCTTTTTTGAATCAAATTTCAATAAGAAGGTCCCTCACCCCCCACACATCCCCAGCAGAGCCCTCTGCAGCCCTGTAAAGTCACACACAGGAGCCCTGTGCTCATTAGTGGGAACAAGGACAGGAAAATGACTGTGGATGGGATTTTTGGACAAGCCTGGGGGAGGTGGTTGCCCAAAACCAGTGAGTTAATTGTTCAAATCTGAGAGACATCTGGAAATTCCAGCCTGAAAGTGCAAACACCCAGTGTGGCTGGATGGAGCTCTGAGCAGTGTGGGATGGTGGGAGGTGCCCCTGCCCCTGGCAGGGGGTGGAATGGGATGAGCTTTAAGGTCCTTTCCAACCCAAACCATTCTGGGATCCCATGGATGCCAGTCCTGAGCAATCATGAGGAGTTTTGCCACCTTGGTGCCTCTTCACGCCCTCCCATCTTGGCCCTGCTTCACAGCTCTCTGCTCCAGGCTGTGGGGCAGAGCCTTTGCTTCTTGGGCTTTTTATGGGGTTTTAGGTGCTCCAGTCACACCCCAGCCTCCCCAGAGGCCCCAGGACTCCATGAAATTGTGTTTCTAGCTGCTTGGGCATGAAGATGTGGTGAGGATCAGCTGGGGCCATCAGCTCTCTCCTGCAGGTGCCTGTCCTGCCGGGCACATGCACAGGGGGAGGGGGAGATGAGACCTCCCAGAGTCAGATTCAGCCCCAGGCTCTCCCCACAGCTGCTTACTTTGTTAGTCACAGGCAATAAGGAGGCTGGAGCTGTTTGCTGTGTACCCAGCGCCCTGCTGGGACAGCCCTGTCAGCTCTCAGCTCCCTTCTCACTCAGACTGAGGATTTGATAGGTCTGCAGTGCCTTGGAGTACTCCAAGGAAGGCATCATATTTATTTTAGTGCAGCTCTGTAGCAGTGCTATCACACTAGAAAGGATTTCATAAGGCGTAGTTTGTCTTTGGATTGGTTTTTTTGATGTTGCTTGGGAAAGTGCACACGGTAATTTGGATAGTTCTGTCCCAGAGGGTTACCCAAGTGCTGCACACCAAGTGGTCTTGCTATTTTTATTGTTAAATTCATCTTCGTTTCTCATCCTAAATATTCCCTTTTTCTGCTTAGAAGGTTAAAAATACCTGGAGCTGTGAGTCTGGCCTATTTACTACAGAATTCATGAGTCATGCACTACACAGCAGTCTGAAATATCACAGGGTATTATTCACCGAGAGCTCAGCAAAGGAATGGCAAAATCTGCCCTTCAAGACTCCAGATTCCAAACCCGAGAGCTTTGGGGAGCTGCTCATCCAGCTTTCCCTCCAGAGATAAATGCATGAGGAACAAAATGCACGAGGAAACTGCCGTGAGCCTCTGATGAGTTTAACAACCTTTATCTTGCTCCCAGCTGGAGAGGACCCTTCCGAAGGAAATGGAGCTTGGCTGCTGTTGACATCAGAGTCCAGCTCGGGCTGCAGCCCTGGTGCTGCACTGATGTAAATTGATTGTTTCTCCAGATCCCAAAGCCTCCTGCTGCCTTTCCCCAGCCTTGGGTGCCATAAAACACGGATGGAATGTCTCAAACCTCCTCCGTGCCTCTGGTGCTCGGGATGAGACCTCTCTGTGGAAGGCAGGGATGGGATAAGCAGACCTGGGCTCCAGGACGTCGCTGCTGTGATGGTTCAGCCCATGGATTGGCACTGGAATGTGGCAAAGGCAGTTTGGAACAGGAATTCTCTGTAACTGGGCTCTCAGCTGGGCATGGCAGATGCATCAGCTGAGATTGCCCGTGGCTGGGGCTCTGTGTGATGGATTCAGCTCTGTTTCACATCTTATTATCCTTTATTTATCTCTGCAGCTAACCCAGGCTGTTGAGACTTTCTGGAAATCATTGGTTGGCATTGCACCTCTCTAAAGCAGAGCACAGAGGAACTTTGGGAATTATTTTAGCTGCACCTCTGATGCCTTCTGCAGCCACCTAGAAACAGAGACCAGACAAGAGTAAGGGAATAAAGGTCGGTGTTTATTTGAAGGCCTTCAAGGCACACCCTGGGGGAGCCAGAGGCTGCCTCCAAAAATGGACCCCAAGATGGACCCCAGGTCACGAGTTCTTCACACCTTTATAGGTTTGGTTCATTTGCATACCATGGTTAATTCTCCAATTAAAGCCCCAGTTCAATGATGGAATTCCCCTCAGCTTGCTCCCCCTTAGAGGCTTTGGGTTACATATTTTGGGCCTAGAGCAGCCTGGCTGTCCTTGAAGGCAAAGCCTGGAGAGGCTTTGTTGTGTCTGCCCAGCACGAGAGAGCAGAAATTCCAGGCTACAAGGAACTTCAGAGCTACACTCTAAGCAGTGCAGAATTTGAAAAATATAAAAGTTAAAACCTAAGGCATCACCTCCAATAGACCAGGAGGGCTCCAACAGTCTGTGAAAAACAATGAACAAGCCCTAACTCTTGAAACTGCTCCCACAAACACCGGATACTGGATGCTCTGAGATGTAACAACTCCATTGATTACGATCCCAAGTTTAAGAAAACTTTCTTGTTTTTCTTCCTAGTTGGTCACCTCCTGATGTGTCTGCCACAGAAGAAAATATCTCAGAATCTCTCCTTTCAGGGAGGTAAAAATCAGGTGTCTTTGAATAGCTACAGTCTGGGTGTAGATAGTTGAACTCCCTGAAAAATAATTCTATGGGCATGTGGCAAAACATAAGAAAAATAGTTAAATATAACTTTTCCATAATATTGCCTGGATAAAATATTTATCTTAATTTTTTTTTAAAGTACAAACTTTAACATTTCATGCAGCTCTCCTTACTAATATTTAGTTCAGGTTGAAGGAGCTCTACAGATGGGATGCTTGCCCTTCTGTGGGTAAGAGGGACAGCTCTCAGTTTCACAGAGGGTTTTTGGCAGCTCTTTGTTAAATGACCTGGAATTCCCAGTTCCTGGTGCATGGGGTGGGGCACAGCAGACACAGTGAGCAAACTGGTTTCTATTCTGGGCTTTGCTGACCTGGGGTGATTCAGACAAGTTCCCCGTGCCCTTTTATCCTCCTCTGGAAAATGAGGATATTGACATTTACATTTCTTTATAAAGTGCTTGTAGATCTATGGATGAAAAGTGCTAAGTAAACCAAAACTCTCAATTAAATTAATTGCAGGGAAGGAGCTGGGTCAGTGTTACACCAGGGTTCATTTATACACCTCTTAATTTCTTTGGTCTCGTGTCTCAAGCCCTATTTATAGTTGGTATTGCTGTGCTCTCCTTTCACCTGGAGTAATCTCTCTGGGGTGGATTTTATCCCTTTTCCTACACAGATACAGGAGTTGGACTAAGGGCACCCAATCTGGAGTTTTCTTGGTACAAAACTCTTGTACTGAGTGTGCCGTCCTTAAAAAAAGTATTTTAAAAATCCAGGGAAGTACCTCTGGCATTGCAGCAGATTTCACACTCAGAGAATAAATTCTGAAGTTCACAGAGAGAGGAGTGAATGCTTGAGCTGTGCTGGTAGGGAGGAAATAGGGAATTTATTCTCTTTGTGAACTTTCAAGGTCATAATTAGATTATTGTGATGCAAAGCCAGCTCCTCCTTTGGTTCACAGAATCATTTGGGGTGGAAAACACCTCCAGGGTTATCGAGTCCCAGCCTTGCCCAGTCCCCACCTTGTCCCCAGCCCAGAGCTCTGAGTGCCACCTCCAGGAATTCCTTGGGCACCTCCAGGGATGGGCACTCCAAACCTCCCTGGGCAGTTCCAAGGCCTGAGCACCCTTTCCATGAAAAAGTTCTTCTCCAAATGCAGAATGAGCTGCTACATCTGCAAAAAAAGTCCATATTTTCAGCTTGTCCCTGGCCCATATGGTTCCTCTGTAATTCTCCACCAAAGGCCACCATTTGTGTGCCTGCGTTCCTGTGGGGAAACAGGGACTGGAAAAATCCTGTGGTTCTCATCTTGTCTGTGGTTATTTTAATCACCTGAAGGTTGTTGTGTTCTTCTAGGAGATTTTTTTTTCATATGTTATTTTTGCATGTCTCCCTCCATAACAGCAAGGAAACAGATTTTGCAGAGAAGCTGGTTTTGTTTTGAAAATTTTGGGAACAGATGCAATCCGGGAGCTGTGATCCCTGCACAGCTCAGAGATCAGAAGTAATAAGAGGCCTCTGAATTATCTCTCTTCTGTTCACAAAGCTTGAACTTAATCTGCCAGGCTGCCTTAGAGCTGGAACTGTGGAGAATAAAACCCCAAATATCAGATCTGTGTGCGCAGGGGAGTTGGTACTTGGAGAACGAGGAAAGTGGGGCAGGTACCCTTCAACCAGAGCTGGGCAGGTGCTCTTCAGAGGGTCTCCATACAGAGAAATTTGGGCTGTACATTTAAATTTTTAATTGGAATAAGAATATTTTAAACTAAATTAAAATATTTAGCCTAAATATAGAGATTTAAGCTATAAATTTAGGTTATCAAAATGGTGCTTGCTGTTTGCCCAGTGTTCTCCTCATCAGTTATGATTTCCTGTGTGGATGGGATAAGCATAGCCCTATCTTAGATATTTGGTGTTTTGGTTAAGGAATGTCCAAATGCAGGGTAACCCCCTGAAAAAGATGATTGATTAAAGCTGGCCTGACTGGTTTTGCCTGCTTTGAGTCCTCCAGAGTTTTTAGAACAAATGGGAAACAGCCTGGAATATCACTAATTTTATTTGTGTGTAAGTTTTGATTGATAGGAAAGTAATTAACGTTCACACCATTTTAATTTACGTGTTTACATTTAACCCCAGGTGCTTTTGGCACTGCTGTCTCCCAGCTGTGCTGGCAGGGGTGGGAGGGGGACGTCAGACAAACAGGGATCAAATTTTGGGGCATGACCATGAAGAGAGAGACAACAGCCTTTGTGTTGCTGAAGACAATTAGGGCTGCAGGAAGAAAAAAAAAAAATAGTGCAGAAAAGAATATTTTATTTCAATTATTGGAAATAAAATCGATTGATCTTCTGGGCTCACAAGTTTTGCTGTATGGTTTCTTCTAAATGTCCTCTGTTGTCCATCTGCTTTGCCAGTGGGTCAGCTGGACAACGGGAAAGCTCAGTTAGGGAAGGGCTGTCCCAAGAGGAGATTTTTAGGTTAATAAGACAAGATGGACCAGTAAAAGACAAAAAAAAAAAAAAAAAAAAAAAAAAAAGGAAAAATGAGAAATCTGAGAGAGAAATGAGTATGGAAACCACAACTCCCTCCTGGTGCATCAGAGGCTCCTGTGTTACAGCTCTGGGTTTGTGACTCCCTCACCTGGATCCCGGGGGCAGAGTGAGGCACTGGCAGCACAAATTTGGGGATGTTCCTCTCTCTGAGGAGCCCTGGGCTTGGGCTGAGCAGAGCTGTCATTGGTACCAGGGCAGACATCCCAGGGCAGGGGGATACCTCCAGAAAAGCCCTCAGAAGGTCACTCTCCACATGAAAATGCTGCTGAAAAGGTGAGAGAAGCTGAATAAAAGCCAAAATAACTCAGCACCTGCCCAGTTCTCCATAAAGCAGCGTTCAGCCTCTGCCAGCGCCTCACCACCCTCACAAGGAGAATTTTTTCCTAATGTCTAACCTAAACCTGCTCTCTGTCAGTGAGAAGCCATTGCCCCTTTTCCTGCCACTCCAGGCTCTTGTAAATTATCTCTCTCCATGTTCCTTGTGGGCTCCTCTCAGGTACCATGGAAGGAAAACCCAATGCAGGGGCAGAGCATCACCTGCAGATGCAGCTCCAGGGCTCCTGAGCAGCAGAGGGAGGGGCTTGCCCTCTGTTGAGGATCCTTCACTGCCTTATGGACAAATTTGTGCCTCTTTTTTGTGGTGATGATGTTTGGCTCGAGACTTCCCAGCTCTGAGCTTGTTCCTGCAGTTTGACAGGTCAGAAACCTCCTCTGCTCCTTTTGCTGTGTGGCTCTCCTGGAAGTGTTGGTGCTATCATCACTGAGCATTTATTCCATCCATCTCAGCTGGCAGACAGAATCCATCTCAAAGAAAAACTTCAAATGTTGAATTTTGTCTGGAAGAATTCTCGTGTTGTTCTGTCAGTGCAACATATGCTGAGATTGTCTTTAAAAAGAAAGAGCCGCTCAGGATTTTGTTACTTTTCTGTAGTAAAACACACACCAGCAATCTCCTCACAATTGAGCTGCTGCGAGGATTTCTGCTTGGGAAACAGAGTATTAATTATCTCCCAGCTCTCAGAAGGGGCGTGAATCTTTTAGATACACCCTCTGTAGAAATTCATGTGGCTTCTGATGCCCTCAGCAGGATTCTCAGGCAGATTCCAGCAGTGGCAGGAGAAAAGGAGAAAAGCTTTGCCTTTCAGTGCAGGAGGAGCTTTAACGGGGTGCCAGAGGCCTGTCCTGCTCACTGGAGTGAGCAATTCTAACCCAAAGCAGTAGTAACGCTGTAGTAAGTGGGAATGCACCAGGATTTTGCGGCTGAGAGGAGCTCTGGGGACAGCAGAGGTGTGGGGGCTGAGCAAGGAAGGCTGAGAAGTGCACGAGACGTTCCTCAGCAGAGTTAGGCTCCTAAGGGCCTCCAACCTATTTAAAAAGGATCATCATTCATCAGCACCATCATCATTATCTGCTGGATCGGGAGGAGGAGGGGAGGGATAATCAGCAGGAGATGATCAGCGTCTTATCACCCAGCTCCTTCATTTTGGTGCTTAAACTGCAGGATTCTTTCGGGAGAGATAATTCATATTTTATCATTAAAAGTGCTGATCATAACCTCGTTAATAGATGGATATTGCTAACACACACAAAAAAGCTAACGTGGTAGAATGTGAGGCTTCTATTAAATTACTTAAACTAGTTTACCTCACCTCGACATCCCTCCCTCGCCGCCGCCCCTGTGCCATCACAGACACTGCTTGTACGTGGCACACAAAATCTATAAACTCTTTCCAGGAATACAAAAGCATTCTCTATGATGTTGATAAGAAACAGGACAGTCACTCTCCCCTGACATATTTGTTCTTTAAAAACAAATCAATGGTGCAGGGATTTGGCACCTGAATGCAGAACAACGGCTTGATGAGGCAAAGATTGTCTTCATTAAGGACATTAATATTCATAGAGAGTAGAAAATCTGACACAAGAGAGGACTCACTAACCTTTTCTCATATTAGATTTTTACTTCTTAACACAATTACAGTCCGGCAATGACTTAATTAATGCTGCTTTTTGTCAGACTGCTTTAAAGAGCTGTCAATTTGGTCCTGCAGAGGCTGTCAGTGAAAGAGAAAGACAGTCATCTAGGCTAAAAAGACACAGGAAGAAATTCAAACACTTAATAACATTCAAAGTGCTATGCAAAGTCACATATCAACCTGGATTAAGGAGAGTTTTTGTCTTTCCTCTCTGCGTACTTATGCTAATATTTCTCAGGTAAGATGGGGGCTGCTGCCACCTCTGATTCCGAGGTACAGGCACAGCGTGAAGGAGGGGTCAGCAAACCCAGGGCGTTCCAGTCTCAGAGTTTCAGGGCTATCTCCATCCTCTGTGGGGAACAGGGCACTGAGAACCACTCCAGGAACCCTTGAGAAGTGCCTGCCAGTAAAGGCTCCTGCTGCAGAAAGGTTTGAGCTGTTCCACCTCCTGCTTCTCCTTCAACCTCCAGCAGGCAGGGAAGTGTTTGAAAAATCACCATGGCAATGCCCACCCCGTGAGGCTGGAGGATGCTCAAAGGCTGGGGGGTTTTTAAGTTGGTTCAAGCCACCTTCCCAGCCCTGGTGGGCTCAGCAGGTGAGTGGGAACTCATTAAGGGACAGGAATTCACCTGCTTGGCATTATCCCAAATAGCTGTATAGGGAAATATTCCATCATTTTTTGACCTATGTGAAAATGAACATGTGGTGCTGGAATGTGAGCTCTGCTTAGATTTGAATTATTTATTAAGGTAATAAATATCTGTTATTAAAATATTTAAAGTGCAATATTAAAAATATTTTTTGAAATCTACATGGGTTAGAAAAAGCTCACAATCTGCTTTTTTGCAACTGTTTAGAATCATAGAATATATCAAATTGGATATCTCAAACTGACTTCCTGCTCCTCATAGGACCACCTCAAACTAAACTGTGATCAAGAGCAGCCTCCAGAATTTGTTGCACACCTGGGTTGGGTTGTGATGCCCGAACAGAAATCCAGCTTTACATCACAAGTGCCATTTAATTCTGGGGGGTTCGTTGGCTCCTTTGAGTTTATTTTAGTAAGTGGTTTAAGGGAATGATGCAAAAACAAAATAAGAATGTTCTTTACATACCAGCACAACCAAAAAAAAATAACAGGTAAGGCACACAGCAACTTTGTATGTCATGTTCCAGAAGCACAATTATCTAGAAATATAATTATAACAAGCACCTGATTTAATCAGCACAGTTTGATCCCTGACAGGGGTCCAGGAGACCGTAGGAGGGATGGATCAAAGGACATTGCAGAAAGTCTGGAGATATTTTTTATGTTGAGTTTCAATGCTAAATGCTACTTTCCATGGTGGGAAATGTTGTAAAGTGTGTTACAATTCAGGCTGGAGCTGCAGGATCTGCCCACAGCGATGCTGTGAGCAGGGGCTGGCTGGGCTGTGGGCCTCTGCAGGACTCACTGTGCCACAAACCCTCAAACACAGCCAGCAATTCCCCAGGTGAACCCTCAGACAGGAGCACAGCTATGAAACTTCTTCCAAAATGTTCATTTTTTAATTCAGGCAGAACTTTTCTGGTTAATTCAGCTCCTCACTTAATAGTGCAACATGGGTAGGGAGAGGCAAGCTTTTGTAAAGATATAAATGTGAGTCAACTTTTAAACTATTTACCTTATAAGCTACTTACGAGGCACAGACTTTGCTCTGAAAGCCTCATGCAGAAAAACCATGTATTTCTTCAGAGAACACAGACAATTGCCCTCAAGTTTCACTCTTTGGAGGATTTATTTCACTGTGTGTGTGTGGAGGGGGGCTTGGCTTTATGGAAATGGGGCCACATCTACAAGAAATCTGTCTCCATTCCAAAAAAAATCAGGCAAACATGGAGAGAACCTGGGAGCTGGATGTTGTGAGGCCGCGTTTTCCTCCCTGAGGAGATGTTATTTGCTTTGCAGAGTGGAGTCCTGGAAGATTTGGACAGAACTGAGTTATGCAGTCTTAATATGATTGAAGAACTATCTTGTTGACAAGTGCAGAATTATAGATTGGAATCCATTAGCTAAAAGGGCCCACAAACATTTGAATAATGGCACTCACATTTTTTCCATTGGTCTATCAAACAAAGAATCCAATAAAAAAAAACCCTCTTAAAATCTTGTAGTTGCAATTTAAAGAGACTGAATTAAATTTCCTCGCACTATAGACAAGAAAGCTTTTTGTTTTCACCTCATATTAGAAAAAGGAGTTTTGGTCTCTGCTGCTACACTTGGAGCTGCTTATTTTTGGCAGCTGAAAAAAGTACAGGTTTTTTGTCACAAACATAAATGTCTTCTACTTAAATCCAAGAGGAAAGCCATCAGATTAATTGGGTATCAAAGGCAGAGCTTCAAGGAGCAGGCCTTGCAGTGAGCAGAGCTGAGGCCGGAGCAGCAGAGCCGTCCCTGGGGGAAGAGGCAGGTGCTGGGCTCATGGAACTCAGCATCCCTCAGCCATGGTGTGGAATTCCTGCTCAGATTTGGAACCTTTCACCTGCTCCCATCGTGCTTTTGCCACCTTCCAAAGCTGCTTTATTCCAAAAACACCCCGGGGCTGCTGACGGGGTGAGGAGGTTGTGGCTGCTCTGGTGCTGTGTGTGGGGCTGGCTCCTGTTGGTGCTGGGCCTCTCATGGGAGCCTCAGCACAGCTAATGAGTGGGTAATTATCAACTGCCCCCTGAAGGGGGGATTATTGAGTTATCAACACCCTGAGCTGGAACAGATCCCCAGGAATCATCCAGTCCCACAGACCCCATCAATCCCACCCTGGGCATCCCTGGCAGCGCTGTCCAAGCCCTCCTGGAGCTCTGGCAGCCTCGGGGCCGTGCCCATTCCCTGGGGAGCCTGGGCAGTGCCCAGCACCCTCTGGGGAAGAGCCTTTCCCTGATATCCAACCTAAATCCCCCTGACACAGCTCCAGCCCTTCCCTGGCCCACCAGAGCAGAGATTGGAGCTGCCCCTCGTGAGGAGGCTGCAGGCAGTGATGGGTCTCTCCTGTCTCTTAAATTCCTCCAGGGACACTATAATCTCCCCCTGTAGACGCCACATCAATATTTCTAAAATTTAAAAAAAAAGCTGGGGAATTTGAGGTTAGTTTAGGAAGCTCCAATCCAGCCCTTTTCACACGGATGGGGAATTGCTGTTGTACCATGTAGAGCTGAAGGCAGCGGGGAGGAAGAAATCTTGTTGATTTTTTGAGTCTCTTTCCTCATCTTTTGAGTTCTTCTCCTCATCTTGCAGATCTTTTGTGGGTGAGCCAAATGTAATCAGGTTTGGCTCACTTGGAGGAATTAGGATGACTGCAAAGTATGCCAGATTTCAAAACAATTTCTAACAGTTTCTGTGATACTGTGTAAGCAACTGAAAATTGACATGTTGTGTTGTGCCCAAGTCAGCCAACTGCTGTCACTGAATAATTAGATTCTCTAGAAGAAGAGAAAGGGTTTTTTTTTTCTTCTGAATAGAATTATTAGAAAATAATGTAGTAGCTATTTTATATAGGGATAGACTCAAATTCTTCTGCTCTTACAAGCAAAGTTTTAAAAATAGTTTGCATCTGGGCCCCAAAAGTGTCTTTCATGTATTTTTATATATAAAAGTATAAATAAGTTGTTTGGGCATTTTTTTGCCAATATGTGCGGTACTTGCACATGGAGAAGTCATCGTTGCAGATGGTTTAATATTGTTTTTCCTAATAGGAATTAATTATTCTCTTTAATTCTTTTTATTTCATATGGCGCATCAATTCTACAAATTGAGTTCTAATATCAGACATAGGTCATGATCTAATTATAGCTGGATCTGTCAGGGAGTTATGGTATTTGTGGGATAGATTTAGTGCCTGATTCCCCAGGAACTTCTGCTGCTGCCAAGTTCTGCTTTTCCCCTCTGAGTGGGGAGAGCTGAGTGGTTCTGCCTCCTTGGCCTCCATCCCCTGCACCCCTCTGGCAGCAGGGGCAGATTCCCTGCTGGAATAACGGGGCAGGGCCCACTCAGGACACACAGGGGAGGAACTCTGGCCCCCTAAAACCACCCCCAGGCACATTCCCAACCCTCTGGAAGTGCTGATCCTCGGGGGACTCTGCAGCTTTGCATCACCTGGATGAGGTTGGAGAGCCTCAGTTAAATGCTGATATTGGAGCAACCGCAGTGAAATTGGAATAATTGAAAATACAAGGATTTTTTTTCATTGCTCATCTTTTCTAAGCTGTCTTGTTCCTTGTTTTGGTGGTTCTAGCAAAAAGCAGCACAACTTAAAAGCTGTTGTTTTATTTTTGTCTTAGTCCAAGCCTTATCTGACAGCACCTTCTCATGTATCCTTTTTAACTGAGTAACCCACTCCAATTTATTGTTTGAGCTTTCTTCTCGTAACGGCCCAGAGTAATTCTTAAAGCTACAGAAACTCTAGTTCTACCAATATTTTTTACAACAACAAAGCCCAGCGCAAAAACTTACATGACAGCAATTAATGGAAAATATTTTTATTCTGGAAGTGGTTTTTTCTGTTGGTCTAACTCTTGCCAGAGACTCCTCAGACTGTAAATATTTCAGAAGGTGATGGTAGGGATAAATATTATGTATTTTTGAAACTTCTATTCCTTTTTCTCCCATTAAATGCAGCTGCAAAATTCAGTTAATGGTACGGGAGAGGTTGGAGATGGGACTCTTCTTTCTCCCCTGAAAATCCTCCCCTTTATTTCTTTAGCTCCAGCTGTAAAATTCCTCATACTTTGCTGGCACTGTTACAAATGAGAGATAAATAATAAACAGTTTCTCCCAGGGCATCCAGAGCTCCATATATAAATCTATATTAAATCCAAGGTTAATGATTGCTTTCCTGCTTTATTGGCGGTGGGGAGCACTTCTTGAAGGAGATCCTAAGTGGCAAAGTCTCTTTTCAGAGGTTCTTAAGCAAAATGAGACTTTTAAGTTTTGACCATCTTATCCTGCCACATGTAAAAGAGAAAAATAAAAAAAAATCGTAATTTGTTCTATTTGTCAGCTGGGGAAAGAAATATTTTTTATTTCCCCCAAATTATTTCCTATCTGTGACATCCCTAATTTGATTTGGTCTTGCAGGGAGAAGTGCTGCTGCTCTCATTAGTACTTTGCAGCTCTCCCTTCCCTGGCTGAGGTGGAAGCAGCTTTAAATCATGTGGGAGAGCAGGGAAGGGAAAAGAGAGAAAACAAGCTTTTTGAACCCTGTAATGTAAATTTGCAGACAATTATTCATTATTAACTGCCTGAAGCATCACACCTCTCTCACCTTTGCTGGAATGTCTGAACATTAGGGTAAACAACACGCTGCTGTCTTATCATAATGCGGTTTGCTTCACTGCAGCAAGAACTTGTCAGAAACAGATTGTGATGTTGACTTCTCAATAGGGGAAAAAAAGGGCCTAAATTAGACTTCTATAAAAAGAATATTGCATATTTATTTCCACAATAACACCAAGGAAAAACGTTAGTCAAGAAGCAAGCAATTGGGTGAATAAATAAGCTTGTCTTTGTTCTCATCAATTAAGTTATTACATCAGTTGGAAAACCAGTGAATTATAATACAGATGTTTAATGAAACACTGCTGTGCCTATAAGTCAAACTCCTATTTTGTGGTGTGATTTTGGCTGCATAGTTTTGTGTGTGTTAAACCGTATTTATTAGCTGATACCCATTATTATTTTGAGCAAGGTATAATTCAGTTGTCAGGCTCCAGCTCTGGGAAGGAGATTTAATCAGTGAGAGCCCGCTTTGCTGCTGAGCATAAAACAATGCGGGTTTCATGAAGCAATCACACCAGTGTGAAAAAATGGGATTAATTAGTATTGTACAAGAACAGGCAGCATGCTCATTAAAACCTTGTGAGCTGCCTCTTGATAAACTGCCACTTGATAGGGCCGCATTAATGTGACAAGGCAAAGACTTTATTTCCAAATCCTTTCTGATTATATCTCACTTTTAAGTTACCTGAATTGACTCTCTAAGGCTTTTGGAATACAAAGATCAAAATTGCAGCGAGAGATCCCCAAGACACCTGGACAAAGGAGCCGTGCTCAGATAGCGAGGCTTCAAAAGACAACTTTTTTTTTTGAACTCCCATTCAAACATAAATCAATAGCTGTACAATGAGGCAGCTCCAAAGGTGGTAAATTTGCATTTACACTCAGCAGGTTGGGCTGGAACTTATTTGCCGATTAGCAGCTACCTAATGAATCCCCTATCATCCTGTGCCTATCTGCTCACCGAGGCCTTCATCTGCTCCTCAGTGCACAGAGTCTGATGAATATTCCTGCAGCTCCTCAGAGCTCAGAGGGAAGGGGAGAACAAGGTGGGCACTCCCAGCTGAACATCTGTTTCTGACAGTTCAGCCTGGCCACTGAAGAACTCCTGGTCATGTTTCTTTTTTCATCCTTTCTTTTAGGAAATACTCCCAAACTAAAGATGTAGATCCCGACCCGTGGATTTGTTTCTACATGACAAAACATAATAGGAGACATGCCTGAATAACAGCAGTAAATGTTAGAGAGGATGTATTTTTGATCTCGTGCATTTTCCTTTAGGCAGAATGTTTTATTCCTTCCTGAATTTGTAGTGGTTCTGATGATTTACTTGCACATAATCTTGGCTTTTTTTTTTTTTTTTTGACTTTCCTATTTGAGAATTAGTGGCTCTAATGGAATTACAGCTGAACTTGCAATAGTTAACCAGATCTCTCAGCTGTTTCATGATGCAGAGGTGCTCCAAGATGCTGACTTTCCATGTAGCTTTAGCTGACATTGTATGTAAGGCAATTGTAATGCAATAGAGTTACCTGTCAGCATATATTTGTAGGTGTGGAAAATGCCACTCAGAGAACACAGATCTCGTATTCCCTGAAGCCTTTTCCCAACTATTTTATTTTTTAAGCAAAAACATCTTGTTAAACCTCAACACCCTATTAAAGCAACGCCATCCAGCACCAAGTCAGAGGATTCAGTCACCAATTATGGGTTGTTTGCATCTGTAGAGGTGAAATCCCACCCAGAGCTGCCAGGGAAAGCAGGGACTGGAGGGCAGAGCACCTGAGCTGGCTGGAGAGGGACGAGCAGGACGCTTTACAAAGTGATGTGTTGCAATATTATTAATTTAAGCCCTTAGATTTCATTGTTGTGATCTGGGTTACATGATGCAATGCAAGATGACAGCCATTGAATTAATAGAAAATGGGATTCATCTCTTGAAATTTCACACAAAATAGAAGTAGGAGACAGACAAAATAAAGGGAGATGGATAGACAGACTGATAATGCCACTAATACTTTTAAATTTAAACCGAATGGGTGAGATAATTTTAAACATTAATGGTATTTATCAACAGTGTGATAGCAGGGAGGGGGAATCACACTCCCTCCTCACTCTCTCTCCCTCTTTCTCTTTCTCCCTTTCATTGATTGCTTTGTTGAGCAAGTCAGTGAATATTTTACACTTTGTTTCTTTTATTTTAGCAAATGAACTGCCTCGAGCTAATGTAGTGTAAGTGGAAATTTCAAGCACCAATGTCTACTGCATGATCCAATAATAGGAACTTTCCTTCCCTCCCAGCTCTGTAAGGCCGTGGAACAGCAAACTCCCAGTGCCTCCAGGTAGTCACATGCCTGATTTATGATTATAAACTATAGCTCTGGAAGAGGTTAGCTAGGTAGTTTAAATCATTGCTTCTCTCTAATGAACTGGGGTCACAGAGAAAACACTCCATGCAACAGCCTCAGCTGGGTGTTACTTATGCCCTGCATCCTCCTCCATGTTCTCAGCTGGGATTGTGTTTTTACGGGATTTTAGTTGTGGATGCTGGTTTAGGAAATGGTGTTCCTGAACACAAAGTGAGATGAGCTTTCCTGCTGTTGTTTGTGGTTTGTCTCGGTGCAAATTGGAGGCAGGTGCCTGCTCCAAATGTGGCGTGGACAGCAGCAAAATGGATAAAAAAGAGAAGGTCAAGACAGACACCACCCCCAGGGAGTGCAAGGAGTTTCCTTGCCCAGCAACAACGACCTGTGGTGATGAGCTCTTCTTGTCTGAAATCTCTGTCAGACCATTGCACCGGTATCCAAATAGAATTATAACTGTTAAAGGTGCCTGAGAGGTGCCAAGAGGGGAATAATCAAGATATTGCTGCAGATAGAAACTGATTCCAGACTGATGTCATTGATCTTGGAATTCAGGGGAGGTTGGGATTGTGGTGTGAGCTCCAGGTACCCCTCGTGCAAAGCAGATCCCTGAAAGCCTTGCTGACCTTGACAGCAGTGCTGTGGCCATATTTTCACATAAATAAACTCATTTCAGGGAGTTGTCCCCAGTGGATTGAGCAGGGATGGACTTTTCCTGGCACGTGGCCTGTTAACCTGTTGTTACCCTGACTGAAGTCCATTATTTGTAACCCTCTCACAGACACCACAACTCAGCTTTCTCTCTCTGTGCCCCTCACTGGCTCAGTGGATTCAGGCTCTTCATGCATTCACACAGCTCTTGGCATTCAAGTGCATCAAAGCAACAGATCCTGTCACCCTCTTCCTAAAGCAACCCATGTTTGGGAATCAGGGAGGTAAAATCCTCCGTGTCAGCAATTCAAACCAAGACCTGGCGGGTAGAGGTGGCATTTCCATTTGAATGTCTGTATTTAGGAGGAGTTTTAAGCAGAAATGAAGGATTATTTTAGTAATTTAGTAGGATCTGCATGTGGCTTTCTTCTGTCAGCCAAAGTTTGAGGTAACATCAGTACCTGGGGCTGGTTCTTGGCTGCTCTTCCACATCTGAGGCCCAGCTTTGATGGAAGCCATGCAGGACTAAACAGTCCCTGGGTTCTTTCAGACAGAATTGTTGCTTCCCTGGTCATTCCCTGCTGGATGCTGCTGCCTCCATGAAATTCGATGCACCTGCCCCTTTTGAACAGTTTCCTGTTTTTCACGCCACTTCTGTGCCTTGTCAGGATCATTTTGGATTCTGATCTTGTCCCCCAGCTCACTCCCAAGCTGATGCTGTCTGCAGGTGTAATAAGCAAAATCTATGCCATCAATGAGGTCACTAATGAAAATATTGAATAGCTCCAGCCCCAGCCCCTGTGGAGCCTCACTTTGTACAGCCCCATCCTGCCCATCAACCTCTGATAAACACTCTGAGTACAGTTTGGGCACTGATTTTTTACCCACACCAGCACTGGATTAGCTCAACCACATTTCCTTAAGTGCAAGGTATCCTCCAGCCATCAGGAATTTCTCTAAAAGTTCCTGGTGTCTATTGCTTTTGGTTCACACAACCTCTCCTTCCTTGTAGAAGTAAATTCAGTCTTCGTGAGCAAAATGTAAAACTCTTCTGCTTGTTATCTTTGCAGAATACAGAGAATTTGTTCCAGTTTTCCCATAAATTTAAAAGAATCTCCCACTTAGTTCTTTTCCTTATTCCCTTGACTTCTGTGTTTTGTCACTTTACCCATTCTCCAGCATTTCTTAGGAATAACTATCAGTACCTCTGAGCTTTCATTGTTTAAATAGTGGAGGGTGAGGGAGAAAGAGCTACAGAGCAGGCAAACTGCTTTAAAATAGCTAAATTGCCCAAATATTTTCTAAGCTTTCTTATCAAAGACTGGAGCATCAGTCACTCAACTCAGTGGACTCAACTCACTCCCAAAAAAAAATTAAACACAGAGACCATCCTGAGGCCCTCTGCCAAGGCTTTCTGCACCTTTTTGAGTTGAAGCAACCTGAAAATCTTGTGCAAACCAATTTCACTTGGGCTTCCCAATGAATTAGTTATAGAAGCAGCTTTTTTGGCTTCTGCCTTTTGTATCTAAGTTTGTAACTTGAGTTTTCTTACTCTGCACCTTGGACCTTGCCTGCAGAGCCAGAATCTCTCACGAGGTTTGCAGTTCAAGTCTCCCATTTCCTCTCAATGCTTTGTGCACCTGATCTGTTTGTTTCAGTGACCCAGGGAGGTTCATTCCACCAGGGACAGGTAAACACCAACCCACCCATAACTGCTCCCTTTGGAACAGCCCAGGACACTCTCTCCTGTGGCTTCAGCATCTTTATTCACAATCTTTTGTTTCCAGAGTTTCCCCTGAGTTTCTGCCATAAACGTTGAAGATTGGTGCTAGGCTTGGAATTGGATTCAGCAGTGCTTGTGCCAATCTGCAGGAAAAGGACAAAATCAGAATTGCTCCTTCTCCCAGCTCAGCTGCTGTCAGGAGCTGGATTGACACAGTGCAGTCCTTCAGAACTGCAGCTGCTCCATCCAAGATTCAATTTGGGCCCTCTGGGTAGCAGGGAGAACTATTTCTCTGCTGTAAATCACTTAGTTCAGACAGAATCCTCAAGTTGTTTTCATGCAGAATCATACAGGGACCTAATTTTCTGTGATGGCTGCTTCAGTTATTGCATCACAAAAATTCCTCACTACGGAGCAGCAGGTTTCATTCATTCCATCACCACCTATAAATAAGGGTTGTGACTGGAATAGGTCATGAGTGTTCCTCCTGGGAAAACCACACATCGCATTATCTGCGAGGAAAATGTGTTTTAAATTGCATTCTTCCAACTCCATCCTGCCTGCTGCAGAGTTCATCTCTGAGCATGCTAAATGGCATCCTTAGCACCCGTGCTACAGCAGGGAAAAGCGTGTTTGCATGTGCTCATGGAATAATTCTGGTTGGAAGGGACTCCTGGAGGTCACCTGGTTCACTTGGAGGAGGTTTCAGTTGACACCTCACAACTGTAACCTGCCCCAGAGATTAAATTGGGGATTTAATTTAATTCCCATTAAAGTGGGAATCTACTTAAGTGCCAGGGCTCTTTGGGCACGGCATGGAAATCAGTGGGAGTTTACAGCAAAAATTCATGGGTGCTTCAGCTCACTCTGTGGGGGGAAAAAGTCTGTTTAGAGACTTTTCACACTGAAATTCCCGAATCCCAAATCATTCATTGTTTTTCACAATTTTGGGAATCTGCTTGCATGCATGCATGAAGGAATGATCCTGGAAAAGTTTCTGCACGTTGTGTTACCCAGCTGAGGATGCTGGAGGAGCTCAGACTCAGAGAGGAGCACTCCAATGTCAGGTGAAGTCTGGGATAACATTTGTGTGAGCACTCAAAATAATCAGCAGGTGATAAACTCCTCTAACAGCAAAATTCCACTGTGGCTCTCCTGGGCTCTGAGGGAGTTCTCTCTGATGGTGTTTTAATAATAAAGGGGTTGGTGTTGTAATGTAAACCCTGGAAGAGGCTGTGCACGTGTTATGGGAATGCCCACAACGTCAGAGTTCTGGGAAACGCATCAGCCCCAGGCTGGAGCTCACACAGAATATTGCTGTGCCATGGGATCCCTTCATCTGCGTCCCCAAATGCCTGCAGCCCGTTTGGAGAGGATCCTAAGAGCACTTTAATAGCCCAGGTCATTACTGGGGAAGTGGAAATCGATGCTGTGCCCATTCCGAGGGGGAGGAGTGGCTCTGAGTGGGCTCGGTGTTATCGGAAGAGGATTTTAGACAAATTCTGTGTGTGTGAGGCACAACCTACAAGTGTGGTGCCATTCTACAGCGGGGTCTGCTGCCCTCCCTTTTGCTGTAGGGAAAAGTGAATTTCCTTCACCCTGGTTAGGTCTGAGCTGAGCTGAGCTGGGCTGTGCACACGAGGCAAGAGGAGGGGTGGGGAGGTGAAGCTGCACCCCTCATTTCACCCCTCTCTGGTTGCTGCACCAGCTTCCCCTTCCACCCCTTCCCCTCAGCCTGTCTCCTCCAGCAGCCTCCTCCTCGTTTCAGCAGGGATGGACAGATGGATCCATCAGGCACTTTTGGTGCACTGGATGCCAACAGACCCCAAAAATACGAGTTGAGGTCGTGGGCTGTGCCTACCTCTAGGGCAGAGTTTTCTCACCCCTGATTTATACACAGCAATCTTGTGACAGCCACTTTAGTCCAAGGGGATGTAAATCTTCGGGTTTCTGCTCATCTGGAGAAGTTTCTGCACTCTGAATACCACGGATTTTTAGGGATTACTGGTGGGGCCCAGTTCTGGGTGTGATCCTCTATCTTCACCCGTCTCCAGTTATCCAGAGATAATCAGATATTAGAGAAGGTTGGAAATTTGTCTCCTATTAATAATTAAAAAAAAAAGTGATAAAAGACTCTGATCTTGCCAGTGTCATAAGTAATGTCACTTAGTAAAGTGACTGGCACTAGCTGTAGGCTCAGATATGCCAATTATAATTAAAGCCATTATTTTCAAATACAGTTCAGTTTATTCCTGGGGAAAAGTAAAGAGAATTTTAGAGTGACAAATCTCTCCAGAAAATGCAAACTTGACAAAAAGGCTGTGCTTTTAGACTACCTGCAATAATTTGGTTTCAGGTTGGAAATGAATATTATGCTAAAACACATTCTTTAAAATGAGCATTGACCAACCTCACATTCTGTACAACATCCAAATATGTTGTGTCTGCCAGAATCATCTGGAGGAAGCTCCTGATGAGTTACAGAGCAGAAATGACATTTAGTTCTTAGCTCAACAGCTCTCAAACATCTCTAGTGTGGTTTTCAGAAAGGCTCTGAACCACTACCCATTACAGATCTGATGCCCATTCACAGATTGAATGATCACCAAGTTGCCACTTATCTTTGAGAATTAAAACCAAAGATTTGGTGCTCTTTTCCAGGTAGTTGTGGTCCTTTGATGGAGAATTACTGGTAAGACTGGGGTTTGATTCTTTCCTTCCTGCACACGCCGGGAGCTGTGGTTTGTAAAGCTGTGTAACCCCTGAGGCACCACTGACCCTTGCGGGGTTTGTGCCTGAACCAGAGGGGATCCTCAGGGGTGACCACAGGAGGAACAAACCCCAGCACAGCCCCCTGAGCAGCCACTCATTCCATGGAAAGGACAGACCCCACCAGGAGAGGAAAGGAAGGGGCATCAGGGATGTCCCAAATGCCCCAAACCCAGCCCAGGGCACGTCCCAGAGGATGCAGCCTGGGGCTGAGGGCTGGGGGCAGGTGATGAACAGAAACGCTGTCACTGACCTGTGCCTGTGCCAGTCCTGCTGGTCCATGGGGATCCCCCTGATCCATGGGGGTTCCCCTGATCCATGGGGATTCTCCTGATCCATGGGGGTCCCCCTGGTCCATGGGGATGCCCCTGATCCATGGGGGTTCCTCTGATCCATGGGGATGCCCCTGATCCATGGGGATGCCCCTGATCCATGGGGATTCCCTGATCCATGGGGATGCCCCTGATCCATGGGGATCCCTTGATCCATGGGGGTTCCTCTGATCCATGGGGATCCCCTGATCCATGGGGATGCCCCTGATCCATGGGGATGCCCCTGATCCATGGGGGTTCCCTGATCCATGGGGATGCCCCTGATCCATGGGGGTTCCTCTCCTGCCAGCCCTGCTGTGGCTCCATGGGCACAGGGCAGCATCCGAGCCCCAGCAGTGCCCAGGGGCTGCTCCCAGGGAGTGCCCAGATCCCGACTGCTGTGCCCTGAGCTGAGCTGGACACCAGGCACTGATAAAATTCCTGCTTGCACTGCAGGTGATGGGGATCTAGGCAAGGAAAAGTTGCTGTAGCTGGATTTTTTTCATTCTTGCCTACTGCACTGGGCAGCTATTTTGTTGTTATTGGCAGACTTAAAGCCTTGGCTTTGTTTTCTGCCCTGTAATCTCGTGCTGCTGTCCCTCCTGTTCCGAACCCTCTGCTCAAAAGGGTTTCCATTTGATATGATTAATAGCTCGTGGGAGTCATCTCTATTAAGGACTCAAAGCTCAATTTCAAATATTTTTGTGGTGCTTCTGGTGGGCCTTGCTGGGATAAATTAAGCCTATTTTTCCCCTGATTGCTTCGTTGGATCTCTTTGTAACTTCACCTTGTATTCCTTTCTGTTCAATACTTTTCAAAGTACTGAGAGTTTAAAGAGGTACAATAAATCCCAGATCAGTTTTTAATGACCATGGTAAGCCTGCTTGTAATATGTCAGTAAGCTGAGCCTAAAAGCCAATGGGGAATAGGCCATTTCTGCCTTAGTAATTGCCTCCACAGAAAGATTTATAATGTCATTATCTGAATCTACAAGAAATAACTCATAGAGCTGAAATACCCTAAAAAAATATTACAATTCTCTTAAAATCTAGTCATTCATAAATGCTAAATCATAAAACTTTTTTCAAGATGGTTTATGTTAAAAATAAAACACGGTCAAAATAGAAATGTACTTTTTCCCTAATCAGATCCCTGGTTCTTTATGGATCTGTTTTCTGAGCTGGAGTTTGGGCAGGGGAATGGTGCAGAGCTGCAAACAGACGAGTGCTGAGGAGAGGACGAGCCTTCCCAGCCATTTTTCTTTATTTGTGCACGATTCCAGGGGGGAAGAGGGTTAGTTAGCACCGCAATAAAATTAATTTTAGCAATAAAAATCAGTCCCCCCTTCTCCTTCCACCATTTTCCCGTGGAAAGCCCCACTAAATGTCCTGATGGATGTACTGCAGTGCTGGTGAAGCCATTGCAGGCAGCTTCCCTTGCCCTCAGCATTCCCCAATCAGAAGATATCATTCATTTCTTTCAAAAAGCAGGAAATGTACTCTTCAATTTGTCTGGTGTTTAATAAAGTGCTAGAATTACCATAGCTACCCTCATCTGCTGCTGCTTTAATACACTGGGAGATTTATACTAATTTCAAGCAGACTCTATTCCTCAGTGCAGCAAGCTTGTATGCTTAAAAGGGCACTGGCAGGGGGCTCTTTGCTTTTTTTTAATCATGAGCTCCTATAAGTAAGGACCTGATTTCTATTTCCCTGAAGATTTTGAATGGGTTTACCTTTTTTTTTCTGTGCTGTTTGTCCATGGTGTCTGTTTTTGCCATGGTTTTTTTCTTTTTCAATTATCTTTCACCCATTGTTTAGGTAAATATTATTCCCTGACATCTCTGGAGATGAGTTGTAATGCAGTTGCTTCAACTCAGTCGAGTGGTTCCTAAAATCAGTGAGAGGTTTCTAGTCTGATACAGTCTGATTCTTCCCTGAAGTTCAAATTAAACTTTTCCAGGGTCCAATATCTGCTCTTAGACTGTAAATTATAGAGGCTAACACCCTTTTAAAGTGTGGCAGTTCTGTTATTAACTTGAATAGGCCCAGGATTTCATTCCATGTCCCATATACTTCAGAGCACAGACATATCCATAAGTAATAAATTATTACTCATTTCTGGTGAGCATTATAAACTTTCAGGTTCTTTGCCTCAAAGAAATGAGCTTCCTGAAACAGAAATTATTTCCCAGCCAGAGCACTCTCATCTTCATAAAGTCTCCTGAATCTGGGGTCTGGGAAAACAATACTGATCAATTTCCTGAGTTTAAAAATTATTTATCAGCAAGCAAATGTGTGCTTCTGCCTCTGGGTGTGTGCATCCAGTTTTTATTGATATCAGTGGGAATACTCCTTTGCACAGAGATCAAAATTCCTTGTAATGCACCCATCATTTGTGAGCCTCTGCTGAGCACCTCTTTAGCTTTACATTTAAATGTTTCCCTGGTTTCTGGGGCAGTGTGGTGGATGCTTTTCAGCTCTGACCTCCCTGAAGGAGTCAATGGCAACTAAATGAAACTGGAATTTTTTGTGTTGATGTGTTTAGGAAAGGGAAAAAAAAAAAAATCAGGTTTTCTCTGCAAGCCTCTTTTCCTTAAGAAATGCTGCATGCTGAGTACAGGCAGATTTCTAATTTGAAGTAAACTTGATTTATTGTTGATCATTAGCTTTTAAAGCTAACCTGGATTGAGATCGGGGTAGAGCAGCTAAAATAGAAATCCTTGCAGTGAATCTCAAAGGCCGTGGATAAACTGGGGAGGTGTCAGCCTGGGCTGAGCTGTCTGGGGCCACGTCCTGAAACCGGGGCACTGCAAATTCACTTTCATCAGGATTGTCCATAATAGGATTGCAGCAGGGAGAACCTCGCCACAATGAGGGATGAAAGAACATAAAAATATCCTTTTGCTCCTTGTGTTGGAAGCTCATCCTGTAAGAACCAGGGTGCAATAAAGCCGGGAGCTGGGTCAGGATTAGGCTCCGGTGATCCGCTCGGTGCCATGCTTCCTCACTATTGTACAGAGCAAATGCTTCCTGACAGCCTAACTAGGACTGAGGGGAGGATAAAGGGCTCTGGTGACATGCTGAACGTTGCAATTGTTATTGCCAGCCCCGGGATGGGGTTTACCTTTGGTAGTGTCAGAGGTGACCATTCCCAGAGCCCAGAAGGAGGAAGAGGAGCTGCTGGGGTCTGGGTGCTCCTGGGGCTGCTCTGCCCCTGGGAATTCCCAGGGAAGTTGATAAAAGTGTGGAAATGGAACACGTGGGGGCTTTTCCCTGTGCAGCAGTGGTGGGGGGGAAGAGTTTTGCTGCTTATTCTCCCTCCTGCCATGAAAATCATTCCTCAGCTCTCTCGGCCGCACTTTCCATAAGCCATGTTTTTCCCCGAGATCTTTCAGGAATGATTAGCAACTGTCAGAGTGATGATGCTCGCAGCTGTATAGATGAAGTCTCCTGGGATCTGATCCATTAGCAAGTCTGGATCCAGAGCATCTCCTGGAGCTGGACTGCTGACTCCGAGCAGGGTGCCAGGGGAGCAGCGCTCAGTGCAGCGAGTGCAGGCTGCTGTGTGCCAGGGACAGGAGCGTGTGGGCACGGGCAGGAGGCTGAAATCAAACTGCTCTTCCTCCCCTCTGTGATCCCCAGCCAGCAAGCACAGCACAGGCTCTGTTCATGCAACGCTCAGAGCTCCCTTTCCTGCCATCCCCTTTTGATCCCAGGCAGGGAGAGCGGCAGCCCCAGTCCTGGATCACAGGGCTCTGATGGTTAAGGCTGTTCCTTGCCTTGGCAGCCTGTTCTTCACCGCCAAGAAAAAAGCTGTGAGTCCTTCAGGAGGTGCCCTGCTGTTGTTTTTTCCCCACTGCTTCAAAGAGAATGACAAGTTCACAGAGCCTCGGCACCCAGGATGCCTGAGCAGGAAGGCAGAGCACACTTCAGAACTGAGGGCTGCTTTCAGAGCGTTTCAGGAAAGCTTTTAATTTATTTTTCCAAAAATGAAAGGTGTTGGATTAAGCAAATTGCATCGCTGTTAGTGTTGGGAAGGAATGCCTTGGTCTGTACCAGTGGAGTAATTAGTTATGGGTGAGAAATCTCATCATGAGACATCTTGAGACATGGAAAAAGGACCCAAATAACTCATAAACACACAGCCAATTCATTTTGTGCTTCCCTGAGGAGGACAGCTCTTGGAGGAAGGTAAATGTGTAAAATTAAGTTGCTTGTTGGAAACATTTAAAGTAGGAAAGAGCTGGAGAGACAGCCCAGGAAGGGCAGGCAAAGTGCATGACTTAAAATTCCTGTGCTGTGGTGGCTCCTGCACAGTTAACAGAGTTTTGTTCTGCTTTCCTTTTGCTGTATCATACAAATAGAAAATGTGCAAAAATTTCGGGTGAACAGAGTAAGGTTAAATCACCTTTGCATTTTTTTAGAAACCACAACCATGTTCAGGACGATTTAAGGCCCTTATTTCTGTCTGGCCTCCTGCAACTTTCCACTCTCAAAACCAACTGTGCCGAGAGTTTGGATAATGTGTGATGTATTCTAGTGAAATATAAGTGTACAGGTCAAAAGAGAAATATTTAATGGGGTGTTTACCAGTCGGTGATGGGAATGGAGAGCTCAGAATACACCAAGACAGAGCAGTTAGTGAATCTGTCACAGACATAAATCAGCCACACTCCCTCTGCATTTTTAATTGTCTCCCTAAAAAGGTTTTAGTCAACCCCTTAAAATGATGATCACACAAATGCATTTTTATATCGCCTGTTTGCTTTTAGTTATGCAAATTCGTTCGAGAGAAACGATGTACTCAAAATGCTCTAAAATTTTTAAACCCTACAGATGTCTGTAGTGTGAGAGAATGCTAAGGAAAAATTAATAGTCTTTATCCAGATGGGGGAATGCTCTGATTTGGGGCTTAAAGCTGGTTCTGGGTCCAAGTAAAACAGGGCAGGAACAGGGCTTGGGGAGAGTATTATTGTGTGGGTTTATGGTATTCTTCAAGCATCCCATTTCAACAGCAGCTTGCCACAGTGCTGGAGAAAGCTAAAGATGAAAGCAGCCTCCAGTCAGGTGTTTTAATGTACCATTATTAAATTAATTTATTAAATATGGTAATCGAAATGAACTTTCCAGAGTGCACAGGCCACTTTTTAAAAAGCCAATTAACCCTCTAAAGAACCTGGATTTAGCAACAGTGGTTGGAGCAGCTTTGGAAAATCCAAGCCTTGGTTGGGGTTAAAAGTTGTCCTTGAGTGTTTGGGTATTCCCACCTTGGGGTGGTGATCCTGGCGTGGCCTCAGCCCACAGAACATCCCTGAGCTGGAAGAGACGAGGCTGCCGAGGGTCTGTCACTGCCAGGACACGGCTCTGGGAAGAAATCTTGTTAGGCTTGGAGCCTCGGAGCTCAGGCATGAAGCTTTCAGTCAGGAGCTCGTGTGTTTGACCTCCACACTTGTCTCTCAGAGCTGTCACTGCCACACAGCCGCAGGAATTAAACAGAGCTCAGCTCCTGCTGCTCCTGCTGCAGGTGGGGCAGGACAGTCCCTGTGCCAATCCCTGTGCCAATCCCTGTGCCTATCCCTGTGCCTATCCCTGTGCCAAGCCCTGTGCCACATCCCTGTGCCTATCCCTGTGCCTATCCCTGTGCCTATCCCTGTGCCAATCCCTGTGCCAATCCCTGTGCCTATCCCTGTGCCTATCCCTGTGCCAAGCCCTGTGCCTATCCTGGGGCCACATCCCTGTGCCAAGCCCTGTGCCAAGCCCTGTGCCACATCCCTGTGCCAATCCCTGTGCCTATCCCTGTGCCTATCCCTGTGCCAATCCTTGTGCGAATCCCTGTGCCAATCCCTGTGCCAATCCCTGTGCCAATCCCTGTGCCACCTCCCTGCCCACCAGCAGCGTGGGGATGTGATTTCTGCAGCAGCCTTAGCTCGGACCCCTCTGCCTGGTTGTGATTGCACCAAAACCTGAGTTTAGCAGCATTTCTGGGGATTTGTGTTCCTCTGGCTGGGTCCACACTTGGGAAGGCCCTCAGCATCCCTGGCATCTTCCACAAGCACTAAATTAACATTTGGGCACTGATGGAGGATGTAAAAATCAGAACTCTGCACGTGACACAGTGATTTTGTAAGTTCTGCATGGCCCCAAATCCCCCCAGAGCCGCTGCTGGTGTCGGTGGGCACTGCTCAGCCATCGGTGGGCACTGCTCAGCCATCGTCTGCCAGGCCATTGGAATTCAGAGCCGGAGCACTCAGCCTTTGGAAAACAGCCTGCACCGGCTGATTTACAGCACTGGAGAGCTGATTAAAAATGTCACTCGTTAAAAAGGTATCTTTTATTATAATTGCTAAATATTTTTTGGTGTGGTTAGTGGGATTCACCTTTAAAGTGATGGATGTGAGCTGGCTCTCCTCCCGAGCTGTCGAGTCCTTGGCTCTGAGATTTGTACCCCGGTGGCAGAGGCGGTGCAGCACTTTGCATTTTCACCTCGAACAGAGGGATATCAGCACTTTCCTCTGGATGGGGTAGGATTTGGAACCCTGGCTCTGGGTCCCAAGGACCACTTTCCTCTTTAAACGAATAGAAACATTTAACTCCTCCCCTTCCCTTTCACAACATTCGCGATTAAAGCTCTCCATCGTTAAATATCCCAGGACTCCTGTGCAAAAAGCATTACCTCCAGGCAGCTGAGAGTTGTAGGATTGAATTTTCCAAACGCTGTGAAGCTGGGTGGCCAAACCCAAGAGAAATGTGGGTGTGGCAGCGGTGTTTGCTGGGGCAGGCAGGAAGGGAGCAGCGGGAATTAAAATTGAGGGGGCGAGAAATGAATGGTTTATAGCATCATCAGAGCAGCGATGTGCTGGTTGTGCTGCCTGGGATGGGGATGGGGATGGGGATGGGGATGGGGATGGGGATGGGGATGGGGAAGGATGGCACAGGCAGGAGGGATCAGAAGGATCAGAAAACACGGAGAGCAGTTCCTGACCTGTCAGAGATGTGCCAGAGGGAACCTCGTGGCTCTGCTGGGCGAGGCAGGGCTGAGCTCTGGGGGCAATCCCAAGGAGAAGGAGCCCAGCCTGGCTGATGGGATGGAATCTGCATTTCTGAGCAGGATCCATGCCAGGACAGCTCCCTAAAGTGGCCACTTCCCAGCCCAGCTGGCATTTTTAACTCATCTCAACTCTGGACTCTGCAGTCAGCCCTCCAGTATCGGCCTCAGAATAAGATCCTGCTTTTCTAGCAGAACAAAAGAACCATTAATGACACCAATTAACCAGCGTAATTCTCATTTACACCTCTTTATTACCTTCCACACACAGTATGTGATACATTATACATCCCATTAATTGTTAACATACACGCAAGTCAAGATCTTTTATTATCCTGGGTCATCTATCATTGATACAGAGATATAGATATTTTATAGCTGAGCCGACGAACACTGGTATAGAGCAGAATCTATAACCATTCCCACAGCAAATCCGATTGTGTTATTAAGCCCTTTAGAAGTGTTTAATATGTAATTTGGCCTCCTCCCAGACGGCATTTTAGAGAGGGGAACAAAAAAGTGGGATTTGGGGTAAATTGTAATAACTTTGTAGGATTTTTTTCTAAAAAAGTGCAATTATTGCTACCATTTTAAAGGTAGAGGTATTGGACTGTAAATTCCAGTGATTTAACCAGTGTAATTGTTTCCTTTTAATTAACTGAAAACAGAACAATTAGCAAAGGGGCAGCATTGAATCTAAGTGGGAATTATTTTTTAAAGTGCCAACAATTTTTGCATTTTCAAAGGACACAAACCCCCAAATGATGATGCAATAGATGAAGCATCCTTTGCTCATTCCCTGCACTACTCCAGTTATCAGTGGGCTGCATACTGCCCACAACCATTGATATATAAAATTGTGAAGCTTCTTTTAGATACCCAGTTCAAATGGCGATTCCTGCATATTCTGATCTTAAATTCCAGCTGCATCTTCCTCTCTTCCTGCTCTGTGAGAGACCTCCACAGCCCCTGGAACATTTATTTCCCCTCTGGAGGGAACAGGACAAGGTTTTGTTTCTGTTTTCCAGCTCTGACCTGGGATTTGGTTCCTGGTTTCTCTTAACCCTTCCAGCCTTGCCTGCAGCATTCCCTGTCCTGGGGCTTGCAGCCCTTGGAGCCCCAGCTCGGCAGGGCCAGCCAGAATTCCCAGCAGGGCTGCCCAGGATGCCCAGGACCCCCAGCAGGGCTGCCCAGGATGCCCAGGACTCCCAGCAGGGCTGCCCAGGACTCCCAGCAGGACTGCCCAGGGCTGCCCAGGATGCCCACAGGACTGCCCAGGATGCCCAGGATGCCCAGCAGGACTGCCCAGGATGCCCAGGATGCCCACAGGACTGCCCAGGATGCCCAGGATGCCCAGCAGGGCTGCCCAGGATGCCCAGGACTCCCAGCAGGGCTGCCCAGGATTCCCAGCAGGGCTGGCTGCTCCCAGTCTCCCAGGGAGTGCAGCACAGGGACACTCAGGCAGGATGAACTTTGGGAGCAGCTCCAAGCAGTGTCACCCCTCAGCTGAGCTGGACACCAGCAGGGCGAGGGATTTTCTCCTGCTTTGGAGCTGGGAGCATCAATTCCCAGCCCTCTGCCCAGACAGGAGTGGCCCAGGGCACCCAGCAGAACCAATTTCTGGGTTTGAGACTGGAGCTGCAATCAGAGCAGCGTTGCCACCTACCTGAAGCAATCCGAGGTGTTCCAGCAGTGCCTGTGATGAAGAGTTGGAGTCTGGGGGAGTTCAGCCAGGGGATGGCACAGGCAGTGCTGGAGCTGTGGGCAGCAGGAGCCACAACCTCGTGGTGGAGATGGGTCCCTGTGTGTGATCTCCCAGGGGTTAAAGGGAACCAGGGGTTAAAGGGGTCTCACCCAGAGCCCCAGCAGGATGGGGCAGGAGGGAAGCAGTCACAGCACCAAGCCTGACAGCTCCAGGAGGGTTTGGACGATGCTCTCGGGCACAGGGTGTGATTTTGGGGAGGATGATGATGATGAGGAGCCATGTGGAGATAGACAGGAGAGCAGGAGATCTCCATCTCCTCTCTGGGCAGCTCCAGCCCCTGGGCAAAGCTCCTCAGCTCCCAGCAGAGCTGTAAAATCTCTCTGCCTGCTCCCGTTCTTTGCTCGTTCACTCTTACACAAGTTTACTGCATGATAATATATAAAGAAAAGCATCTGTGCATCTGCTCTGCTGACTCGTACTTCCAGTACTGAATTTCTGCTCTAGGCGTAATTCACAGGATCTGAAGGACCTGAGAAATGCTGGAAATCTCTCCCCATCCCTCCCCCTGTCCTGGGCAGCAGCCCCGTGCCCACCTCGGGTGGGATCCGAGCCTGCCGGCCCCGGGACTCTGCTCCACCCCATTCTAAATCCAGCTTCCATTAGCTATATTCCTTAATTAGAGCAAATGAATACTAATTATTCATGGCTAGCGTTTTATCAAAATGAATGGCAGCAGCAGTTGGAGACTTTGCCCATTAGACTTTTATCTGTTACACACAAAATGTTGATTTATTCACTCGGTGTGGGCTCTCCTGGAGTGCATTTTGGGTGGAAGTGATTTGAGGCTCATGCAGTGTCAGTAAACAATTAAAAACCATTGTCTGAGCTGGTGGTGACCCCAAATAGGAGCACAGTGTTTGAGGGAGGTTTGTGTGAGCAGAGCCCCTACAATAAATGTGTGCTAAACCATATTTAGGCTCGCAGAGGGTTGCTATGTGAATAACTGCCCAAAAATTGACAGTTTTCATGGTCTCCCGTTTCTATGACTGGTTTTCTTTGTTAGCCAACACTTGAAATTTAATTAATTGACCAAAAAAAGATAAATTTTCTACAAGGATATGGGTTATAAGAGGTTTTCCTCAAATTTTGATGCTTTTTCTAGTAATACCTTGTACCACTTCTGGGCTTTTTAGGTAACTCTTTAGACCACTCTCAGCAAATTCTTGATAGTTTTGTAATCTCCAGTTAAAGAAAGAAAAAACTAATCTGTACTTGAGTTTTTCCAGTAATCCTGGTTCTGTACAAGGGAATATGAGAGCCTTGGAGTGGTTTGTGTGAGTTAACCCTGGGGAGCAGAGCTCTCCTCTTGGAATCACAGCTGAATGTTCTGTGCCCACAAGGCAGCCTGCCCTGCTGAAAACTTAAACATCCCTTTCAATTCTTTTAAGGAAGGGTTTAGCACTTGACAAAAATCAAATTTCCTTTTGTGGTGTCGTTTTTAGAAGGGATGTTTAGGTTCTAAGACAGAAGAATATTCCTAGGGAGACTTTTAGAAATGCCTGAATTGGTAAGATGATTAACCATCAGATTTTTAGCAGGCTAATGATTTAATTTTTTTAAAAAATGCAAAAAAAACCAAAAGTAAACAGCAACCTGGTGGCACATAAATTTAGATTTCACTCCCATTTGCTGAAAGGTTGTTCAGACTGCTTTAAAGTGATTTTTGTACAGCTGGTGGGCTCTGCTTTTATTCCTCTTTGTGCAGCCCATTCTGGTGTCTTTTCTTTACTGAATTATCCCATAAGGTTTGGTTTAACTTGCCTAAATTCAGCTTCTATCATTAACCATATCCTATCTTTTAATTATTTCATATCTTACTCTTTTTTCCCAATTCAAAATTCAGGGCATTTATTGTCATGAATGAAAAGACGACGAGACCAAACCGCAGTTTACTGATAAATGTAGCATAAATAAAAAGCTCGAACTTTCAGATTAAATTATTCATTCCAGTTTCTTGCTTGGCTCCATCTCCAACAAGTTCAGGCACAGCAGCAGCTCTGCGAGGCTGTTCCCAGAAGGAACTGCAGGAGTGAGGCAGTTCCCAGAAGAACTGGGCACAGCAGGAACATCCTTTTATTCCCACTGAGTTGCTTTTAATCATTTGTGAATTTTAGGGATGGGGGTGACGAGGATCAAGCAGTAAATCCTTGCTGAGCCGAGAACACCGGGACTGGCTCTGTCCTAGGCAGGAGCTTGCTGCATCCCTGGGAGGAGCCTGGGGTGGCCACAAGCTGCTCCTGCCCCTCTCTCCATCTCTGGAGCAGGGGAGGCTTCAAACCCCCTCGGTGGAAGCTGTGGGAGAGGCTGAGTTTGTGGATTTTGCTGGCAGAGCCCTAATAATGCATTTTGATAACAAAATCCGAGGTGGGCAGCGATGCTCTGGCTCTGCTGAGCCAGGCTGGCTCTGGGGCTGGGCCAGCTCAGAGACACAGAAACCTCCAAATTCTCAGATAAAACCCACCATTCTTGCTCTTCCTCTAGTGTTATTTTTAATTTTTCTCAGCAACGCACAGATTTCTGGTTGACCATTCCGAGCTGCCCCCTTCAAACTAAAGCAGTAAATAGTGAATTGTTATTACATTAGTACATACCAAGTCTAACAGCAGCATTTTTATTCCCCCTTATCTGCAATCTCAGCCCGAGCCACACCCAGCAGCGTTTTTGTGAAGCTGCTTCTGCCCACCGGTGTTTCTGGGGAGGGAGGATTAGCTCCTTTCCAAAGGTGCAACAAGGAGGGGAGCGGGCTGGGAATGTGTCACTGGGGATTTGGATAAAAAACCCTAATGGGGACGTGGTGTGTGAGCCAACTGAAGGAGCTGGGGAGGCGAGATGAGCAAAGATCAGCAGAGCTCCTCGGGTTGCCCAGAAGTATTAAAGTGTTTCATTTGTGAAATCCCCCAAGTCTGCCAATATTTGAAAGCTTGGCACGGTGCAGGAGGGGCTCCTGCTAAGGCAGGGCTGGCACAGATGGGAGCCCAGGAGCTGAGAGCGGGGTTTTGTCTCTGTCTGATGAATCTCAAAGCTCCACTTTTGCAGGTGGGCTCCAAAATAAGGGAGCAGGTGGCATTTTTAAGGATTTCAAAGCAAACCTGCAATTTCAGTGAAGAAAGGTGATAAAACTCCAGAAGGGGGCCTGGGTTTGCAGCAACTTTAAGCCAAGTTTTATGTCCTGTTCATCCTGTGGAAGATTTTTTTTAAATAGATAAAATCCCTCTGGTCCCTCTGGATGCTGAGACTCACGGGATGTTGTCAGTGGAATGAAACTTCTGGTGTGCTCTGGAATATCCAACCCACTGGAAACAGGGTGGGAAATGGAACTGGGACAGCTCTCAATGAGTTAAATCAGAAATTTCAGAGGGAAATACAGGTTGAAAATGAACCTGTCAAGCTGAGAAACAATGTGATGATTATTTGGCAAACAAAGCAAACACATGGATCCAGCATCAGCACTGCCACTGTCCTGGAAAGAAAGGTTTATTTCTTGTTTTCCAATCAACTGATTGCAGGGTTTGGTGGCTGGAACCCAAATTTTTCAGACTATTTTGTGTAGAAGTGAGTTTTTCGATGTGAGAGAACCCCTGAAGTCTAATAGAAACCTTTTAAGTAAATCTTACAAAGCTCTAATCTCTCAAAAGCTCCCATGTTCTTCTCCTCTGTTCTTATTCAATTTTTAATAAGAACAATTCCATGCAGCTCTAAAGCATGGCTCAATTAAGAAATATTCCTACCAGGCATCTTTGAAATCTTGGGAGGCTTTTCCTTTTTTCTTTTTTGCTTCCTTTTTTTTGATTTACCCCTACAAATCTCAATTTTGGTTGGCTGGAGTTGAGAGGAGGAGTTTCTCTTTAATTGCAAGCTCCACTTCCCACTGTTATTTACAAGTAGACCAAATAACTTTCAAAGTCTTGTGTTTTATGCTTCAAGGAGACCATCGAACACATTAGTGCTGTATTCTGAAGTTGCAAAAAGGATCTTTGATCTAATTCCCCAGACATTATCTGTCCAAAAAGTATCTCTAGGTCATGAGATGTAATTAAAAAAAACCCAAGTCTGAATCAAAATTTCAAGCCCAGGTATTTTATAGTAATCAAACCTCAACTGCTTTATGATTCACTTTTATTTTTATGGTGTGTGGCACTCTTCTTGCTGCTCTGGTTAAGCTTGGATCAGCATTTCCATTATAAAATGCTGCTTTCAGGGCTTTAGAACTTAGCTGCAAAAATTTCCTCGGAGTTTAGGATGGCATTACGACCTGAGTGGAAAATCATGTTTGTAGAAAATACGTGTCTGCCAATATGCATAAAATTTTTGAAATCTTATTTTGGGCTTTTGGAGCAGATTGCAATGGTCGTGTCTCATCAGAACATGCATTGTTAATGATGAGGGAAATAAACTGTGCCTGGAGCCATCTCACAGTGGCTGTGGCAGCTTTCATTTTCTGGTCCAGCGTTTGCTGAAGTGCCCCTGCCTCCTCACAGCTGGCATGGAACCGGAGCTCAGACAGACCCTGGGCTCTCTGGGGACTTGTGCTGTCCCCCGCATCCAGAGGTGTTAGAGCAGATCTCATTTTGGGAGGTTCTCACCTCCTCGGGTGCTTATCACCTGGAGCTGCCCTGCTGTGATCGATTGGCAGAATCCAGTATTGATCATCGTGAGCTGCCTCGCAGGGGCTAGGCTGCCATCCCCTCACTGCCCATGAGCTGGGGTGGGGCTGGTTTGTGGGCACCTGAGGGTCCCATGGTGGTGCCAGGGCTGGTTTGTGGGCAGCTGAGGGTCCCATGGTGGTGCCAGGGCTGGTCTCAGGTCTGTAAATGCCTTGCTGTGTTACCCAGAGCACGAGGAAGGTGAAAGAACCCCTGGATTCACCTGGTGCAGAGCTCTGCTCCACTAAAGGGAAGCAATATTTTCTTTACAGTTTGCTGGAAAGGTTTCCCGTAGAAGGCGGTGGATAACTGGCATTTTTTAGGGGAGGGGAAAGTCTGGATGGTGTTTTCTAACCTAAACTCCACAAAATTCGATCTCTGGTTTGTGGTGCGGGGGTGTCTTTGACTTTTCAGCAGGCTGAGATGGGCTGTGGCCTTTGTTACTACCACACCACTTTTTGCTCAGTGCTTTGGTTGTGTTTCTTCTCTTTATCATTCTCTCATGGTGTTTTTTTTTTTTTTTTTTTTTTTTTAAAAAGAAACTTGAAGGTAAATGGCAAAACGCCACAAACCACGGAGATTTAATTTTCTGCATTCCATTTGATTGTGCACTTGTATCTTAATGAGAAGCAGCTCCAGGAGTTGTCCTCCCAGCCCCCCCAGCTCCGAGATTCTTTGCTAAGCTGGGCTTTTGGGATCAGATCTTCCCTTTTGAGCAAAACCCCTGCAGACAATGGCCGGCTGCTGCCAGGTGTGGCCACCTCCAGTTCACAAATAAGAGCATCGCTTCACTGTCAGCCTCATTTAGGCATCGTTAAGGAAAGACAAGGAAAGCCACCCAAAACGGGATGCCTGAGAGGGAGGAGTTCCTGAGGCACCGGCGCCGAGAGTTTGGGTACCCCATCCCCACCCAAAAACATCTCCCGGCTGGAAAAGAAAAGGGACAAAGAGCTGGAGGGGCATCAAATGCCCAAAATGGAGGAATTAGAGGAAATAATCAGAGGAAAAAGTTGTGATTCCATCAGCGAAGTCTCTTAGGGGTTTCTCTCTGCAGCTCCTCGTTCCCGGACGATTTTAACAGAGGAATCTTTGGAGTTTGGAGGGTTTGGGGGATTCTGGCTCTGGCGGTGCCCTGTCCGTGCCCTCCTGGGCTGGGCACCTGCAGGGACCAGCGCTGGGCACCTCTGGAGACGCCTCTCAGCCGTGCCCTGGCTCAGCCCAGGGAGCGATCCCATCCCTGGGGATGCTGAGGGCTGTGGAGCTGCCGGGCAGGAGCCAGCGCTGGCTCGGTTCTTTTTAGAGGGGTTTGGGGTTTGTTTTTCACAGTCAAATTGATTTACCCCAGCAGGGGATTGACTGTCTGGGGACACAGGAAAAGCTGGTGTGGGACAGGCCGTGGGATTGCAAAACTCTTGGTTGTTAAGGGCTAACTCCAAAGAATTATTCCTCCTAAAAATGAGGAAAACTCATCAAACTGACAAAATTGCTTTTAACTAGGACAGGCAGCTGAACCCAGGCAATCAGATCTGCTCTGGCAAGTTCGGAAAGGGCTGAGTCTGCCATGGAAAGGGGAGAAATCACAAAATGACATTTCTCCTGGAAAGTTCACAGAAAATAGCCAGACTTTTTCTTTTTTTTCTCACCAGGGATTTAGGTACTCTAGGTGTAGGTACAACTTGTTGGTTTAATATCATTTTTTCCCCTTAAAATTTTTGTTTCTGCTCTTTAATCAATATTATTCTTCTAAGAATGGCACCTAAGCATCACGCTCCACTTGCCAAAATCTCCTGAAAAGAAGAAGTTGGTTTAGTTTGCCAAGGACAGTTGATTTACAGTGTGTTAGAGCTCAAACCAGCCCAGTCATGGAATGGTTGTGAAACCTCAGCCTCACTGAAGAAGCAGCAGCTTAAATCCATTCTGTACTCACAAACAATGATTTCTGTCTCACAAGTGCCACAAGTCTGCCAAACTCGTGCAGGGCATCAAACAGGAGCAGGTCACTCTTGGAGCTGAATTTTCAGTGCTGATCTGGTGCTTGTATTTAATTTATTATTATTTCTAAGGTTTGATAGAATTTAACTCCTGCCACACCAGTAGGAAGAGTCAGACAGAAAATAGTTGAGAGTAGTTTTCATTAAAGAAATAAACCAAACCACAAACCCAAGGCCCTGAACTCGCAGCTCCCCAGGACCACAGCACACCCCCTTTATTTTGCTCTCAGGAGATGTTTCTCACCCCAGGAAAAGCAGCCAGAAGCCTTTCTGTCATTAGTGAAAAATGCCCCGTGAGTCCCTCGTGGCACAAATGCCAGCCTGTGCAACGCAGGATACTTATTGTCCCTAAATATAGCACGGGCTGGTATAGAAGTGTCTCTGGAATAACAAATTTTCTCGCGTGGACGTTCATATTAGACTTTAATAAGGCCAAAATAACTGCAGCAAATCCCCGGTTTCGCTAAAGGGCACGCATTGTAAATTCAGGTTTGTTGCTGTGCCTCTCATAACTCACTGCAGCAGCCCCTGATTTACTCAGCCCTGTCTGACGAGGAGGAGCACCAGCACTTTGTAGTATTGTGCTGGAAGTGGCCCGAGCCTGAAGTGAGCAGTGTGTAAAACCCCCCTGTTGTTTAATGCTCTCTGTCAGGCTACCACATTCCTGCTGCAGACTGGAAACAGCACCCACGGCCAGTTGGCTGCAAATTACAGCACAGTTCATCACTCAAGGCTCTCCAGCACATGATAGGATTGCAAATATTTATATTAGCAGCTTTTGTGCTTGACTGGGAAGATTAGAGATCTTACAGGGAGGACTGGAGGAATTACAGCTCCGAGGCAGGCGAGGTGGGGGCAGGCACAGGAGATGGATCTTCCCTGAAAAAAAATCAGCTTGCTTTATTTCAGGGGGAAAAAAAATGCCAAAAAAATTTTAAAATCCTCTAAAAGTCTTTGCAGTTTAGAAAGTTTCCCTGCCTTGTTGTGAAAATGAGTGTGTTGCTCTGCAGCTCACAATTCAGCCAGGTGTGAGGGGCTTTTCTTGCTGGCTGAAGTGGTGGAAGGTGTCCTTGAGTCAAACTGAGGGAATTTTAGTGAGGAAGGGAAGGTATCTTTTGTTCTTGGTGTTTTGTGGGGTTTTTTTTTTCATCCAGGCAGCACAGCACTAACATCATCCACTATTGTCAGCACAAATATGAACTCTTATTTTCATCGGGAGGTAACCTACTTTTAAAAGAGCACCTTGAATGCTGAATTTTATATCACCTAGAGAAAATCAAGGGGGAAGAGATGCTCATCTGCTGTTTCAGTGCCATGAAAAGTGTATTTATTTGATACAGGAAAGAGGATTATGGCCAGCTCTGGTGATGCTGTCCTGTGTTTGTGTGGCAGAAGGAGCTCAGTGGGTTTGTGACAGCCACTTTATGGGCTATGAGAAATGTGTGGATCCCTTTTCCCTTGATACCTGCCCCTGTCCTAAGACCCTTTTAGGCTAAAGGTGTTGTAGGAGCCAGTGGGAGGTGTCCCTGCCTTGGCAGGGGGGTGGAAAGAGGTGATCTTTTTGGGTCCCTTCAACCCAAACCATTCCATAATTCCATAAATGACATGTGGGTAGCTAAAACTAACACCTCTGGATTCCACTGTCATTGTTTGGTCCGTGGATAAATCTGGCTCACATTCTCCTCCATGTAGAAATATAAAAAAATCTCTGCAAAAACATCCAGCTTTATCAGCACAGAATCCTGCACATCCCCTGTCGGTCCCATATTTAGCTCTGGGAGCAAAGCACAGGATCTCTGCTCCCATTCCCATAAATTACTGAGCTGGATGTAAGCTTATTAATATGTAAGCACAATTAATGTAGCAGAATTTAGCAGGAAACATATGCAAGGGTGCAGGTGCAGGTGTGAGCCCGTGGTGGGGCTGAGCTCAACACAGTCCTGCAATGTAATTTCAATCGATTCTAATTGGTGTGAGGCTTGAAGAGAAGTTGACAGCTGATAGATAGATCCTGCTTTTTATGTGGCTTTGGTGCACCCAGAAGACATAAAAATAGCAGGGGAAAATACTGATGAGCCCTGCCAGCACCTCAAAACCTGGAGCAGTTGCCTTCCAAAGTAAAACTGGAGCCACTCCCTGTGGGTGGTGTCCGGTTCTTCAGCACAGGATTTTGGGAGAGCTTCACAGGAAACAGCGTGACCCAGAGGAAAACACCAGTTAGTGTAAAAACTCCCTTCAAAAATACTTATCAATGGCTGCCTGTAGAAGTGGAGAGAGATATTAAGTGGTTGGTGTAGCTCTGGTGATATTTCATTAGAGATCTGTGTGATGGACCAGAGAAAGTGCTTATTACTGTTCCAAGTGACACCAGCTGAGGAGGGCTGTGATTATGTTGGGAGACAGGATTAGAATTCCAAGTGAGACAAGCAGGGGAAATAACCTGGAGAAAAGGATGCAGCTTGAGAGAGGCAAATTCAAGGTCCTGCACCTCAGTGAGAAAAATCAGCTGAGCAAGGAGAAGGAATGAAAACAGCTGCTTGGAGGAGTTCCTGCAAAGCAATGGGCTGAGCATGAGGGGAGTGAGAGGCACCAGAGCTGTTCTGGGGAAACTGGAACAGAGGAAGGCTCACCCTGACCTTCAAGACATGGGAAGCAATCCCTCTGCTCTGGCCAGTGCTGCTCAGCCACCGCTGGAAAAAGAGCTCAGGGGAAAGACTGAACCAATCTAGAGGATGAGGGAAGATCGGATTAGTCAGGGTGGCTTTGCCAAAAATCCACATCTGGGTGGTCCCAACCAGAATTACAGAATGCTTTGGGTTGGAAGGACCCCAAAGATGATCCATTCCCACCCTGCCATGGCAGGGACACCTCCCACTGTCCCAGGCTGCTCCAAGCCCCAGTGTCCAGCCTGGCCTTGGGCACTGCCAGGGATCCAGGGGCAGCCACAGCTGCTCTGGGCACCCTGTGCCAGGGCCTGCCCACCCTCCCAGGAAACAATTCCTGCCCAAGATCCCATCCAGCCCTGCCCTCTGGCACTGGGAAGCCATTCCCTGTGTCCTGTCCCTTGTCCCAGCTCTCCTTGTGGAGCTGTTCTGTTCCAAAGCCGGGGTCAGAGCCCAGCTCTGGGCACTGCCCTGCCTGGGCAGGGGGTGGGCATCACCCCCAGCTCTGCAAACCTGGCTTTGGATGCTTCCAGAGATTTTTTCTGTGCCTCTCTCTGCTCAGCACAACAGATGCCTTCCTCTCCCTGCCAGCCCGAGCTCGCGGGACTGCTGCAATGGTGTAAAAAGTTGTGAGGTCTGGATTAATGTGTAGGGAAGAGCGTGTGCTCTGCTAGATTAATGTGTTCCATGACCTGCACACTGGAAAAGCAGAGAAAACTACAAGTTATTTTAAGTTCTAATTTCGTTCTAATTTAGTTCCAAATGAATATGACACTATTTTGCAATATCAATACATTTCTTAATTTAAACAAATCTAATTATGCTAAATTAAAGATTTATTTAGCTAACTTGGTAATGTTAAATGCTTAAATATTTTAGATGTCCGAGATAAAAGTAATAAAATGACTCTGTTTAATCTACAAATTAATCCAAAAAAATAAATTGCATTTTAATTACATTGATAACGATCAAGCCCAAGCATGATTGGCATATTCCTTCCCCGAGACAGAGGGAAGCAAACACTGTGGGACTCAGTTTATTCCCACACGCCTGCAGGTTTTGAATGACTCTGCTGAGTTCTGTACATGCATTTCTGGCTTAGCCTAATCTCACTGCACAAAATATGGCCTTGTACCTGAAACGGGTCCAGCACATTCCTACGCTGGGGATGACTCCAGCAAGGAAAATCTGTCTTGCAAATGAGTCATTGTGAAAAGGCTGTGCCGAAGAAGTTGGGAATCAGGGTGATGCATGTGAAAATGAGATTAATCAATATGAAGATGAGGATCAGCGGTCTATCACGGCAGAGCTGTTTGATAATAATGGGGCTGGGGAAACAGGGAAACACGGGGAATTGGGAGAGATGTCAGGGACGAGAATGAATTAGGAGCTGTTCCCAGAAACACCAGAGGCTGAGCGTGCAGACAAAGAGAGGTGTGCTGGGAAGCTGGGATCCTTGTAGCAGTCCCAGAATCGGGGGAACTGGATGTGAGAGCACAGGCAGAAAACCAGCACGGTTATTCCATCTCTGCCTGTGGCTGCTGCAGCTGGAGCTGGCAGGTTGGGTAATTCCTCATGCAGAGGTGTGTGAGGGTGCTGAGCAGAGGAAGCAGCCCCGGGTGCAGCAGGGGGGTTCTGCCTGGGCACATTGGCCTGTCCTGGCTCTTTTTGTCCCAGAACTCAGCAGGAAAAGCTTCTGGGCTGGGCTGGGGGTGAATTTGGGGGTGGGAGCTGTGTGTGTCCATCCCTGCTCTTGGGTTAAAGGAGCTGGGAACCATCACTCAGCCCGTGGCTGAGGGGTTGATGCCTTTCCAACGAGGTGCAGTGGCTGCTGTTTGCTGCCCCTATAACTCCTGAGCCCACAGCTGCTTCCTCAGGCTCCTTTCTCCTCTGCCTCTCTCCCACCAGACATTTTTGTGGCATTTCTCTGAGGTTTTATCTCACTGGCGCTGGGTGGTGGCTCTGTCTGGCCTCTGCCTTGCAAATAAAGCACCAATTCTGATGTTATCACTACTAGATATGTGCATATTTATTTATTATTTACATTTATATGTATTTTATATAATATTATAATTATAAAAGTGAACAGAGGTGAGACACACAGGTGCCCTGGGCAGTTCTCTGCCATGGGACACCCTTCACCCCCTTGCACTTTAATATGTGAAACTTCCAGTTTGCTGATTATTGGAAGATGTAAAATTTAACCACCTGATAATGGGGCTATAAACCAATGCTCCTTTGCTCAATTTGCAAATCCATTATGGAGTAAAATCTATGGGGCTTGGGGCCACAATGTGAAAATCACTTTAGGAAGATGGAGGAAGAGAACAGGGACAGATTTCTTAGAGTTCATGCAAGAGATTTTGTAGGGAAGGGAGAGTCTGGGGTTGGTATCCCATAGGCTAATCCTCGGATACAGCTGGAGTGGGAACAAAATAAAAACCAAAGAAATAAATCATAAAAAAATACAACAGACAAACAAAATCCTCAAGGAAATGGACGAAAAGGGCTGAAGGATCTGTGAGATGAGACAGAAGCTCGTGGAATGTTGTCACTTCGGTGCAGGTGGAACAGGCAGGGTCCATCCCAGTGTGATCCAGGACAGGACCCACCCCAAGGAAACCTCAGGGACGTGGTACCAGATCTCCCTGGGCACTCCTGTGTGGGCATAGGGGCCCCTGAGGGATCCCAGGCTCCAGCCTTGGCTTCTCCTCCTTTTCAGGCACTTTGAAGGATTTCTCCAATGGTTTCAAAAAGCACCAAAGTCACTTTGAAGCTCAGTTTTCAGTGCCTTTCATCGATGTTTTTGGGAACTTTTTAGCCATTCCTGAATGTGATTTATGCTCTCTTTAAGGTGCATTTGCACTGCCAGGGACGAGCAGGAACCTCATAGCTCAAAGGAGACTCGTCCCCTAAATTCTGTCAGCTTCCACTTAGACTTAATGGGGCCTGTAAAACTGCTGACCAGCTCGAGTTCCCTTCCAATTCCCCTGCTAGGAACCCACAGATGAGGATTATTCTTGCATGTAAGAGCTCCTGTAGGTTCCTGTGGATGGGTGTTGTGAGAACTGGCTTGGGCTTGTCTCATCTTTGTGTCGGGGTTTGAGAGGGTTCCTACAACAAAAATCAAAAGATGCTCATGCCTGTGTCATTTTAATGGAGAAAATCTCCCTCTATTTTGATTTCTTGAATTCCTTTAAACAGGGCTGCAGAGAAACAAATCTGATTGTTTATCAAATTAGGTCTTGGAAAATGCTTTTCCCCTTGAGGTCAAAAACCAAAAAATCATTCCACTCTTGTAAGTTATTTTGGCTTCAAGCTTCTTTAAATCTTCTCCAACTTTTCCTTCCTTTGTTCTTTCTCCAATACCACAAGAATGTAATAACAGCAGAAGTAGACAATACAGATTAGACAACCTGGATAATATTTAAGTAAGTGCTCAAGTATTTTCTTAGTGGGTTTGAGGGCTGTGCTGGAGCGTTCGTGGCGTTTCCAGCTCGAGGGATGAAAGCTGTCTCCTCAAATTCTGAGGACAAGGGAGACCTTACAGAGAAAGAGAATGTTTCATTATGTGACTTTTTGCTCTCTCCTCATAGTTATTAAAGTGTTTTTTAAAGTTGTTTAAAGTAAAGAACAAAAAGTCCTAATGGCGCTTGTATTTCTAGGAAAAGGCCACAGGTTTCTTGAAGGAGAAATTAAACTTTTCCCATCTGATTTAGTAAAGAAATATTTTGTGCCATTATTGCAATGAAATTATTTTCAATGGAGAAATACTGATCCAGTAAAACCCCAATGTTCAACAAGCGTGTGCCCACTAATCTTATTTATGGGGGAAAGGAACAACAGCTTTTTTTAAGAAAACTCTGGTTTGAATATGGATTTTTGTTTTGTTTTGAAATTTATTTTAAATTTATTTTAAAGTTACAACTTTTACACATAAATATACTCCCTACCCTTCTACCTGACTTGTGTGTTTATGTCCAAGGATTCTCTGAGGAACAAAGATTTTGGGGGTGTTTTTCCTAATCAAAATGCAGAGCAGAAGAGAATTTTCCAAATTTTCTAGAAATTGAAAATTCTTTCTCTGCTCAGATTTTTTTTGACATCTCCCTTGATGAACTTTCCAAGCCCTACCCATATAAAAACCTGTAATTTTAGTCTATCTAGTCCTAATTCCTGCCTTTTCCTGCACACCCAGGTTTGTGTTCCCATAGTGATTGCTGCTGCCAGGATTTGCACATGAAAACCAAAAACAAAGCACGGGGCTGGGATGCTCTAACCCAGCATAAACCAGGATGAACTGCTCCTCGTTTTACTCCAGGATCACTTGGAAGGCTTGGTTGGAACTATATATCAGCTTTAAAGATGGTTCAAAGAAAAACTCTTCATCAGCAGAACAGGATAAGCTGCTATCATTTTTAATTTTTATTGAGCCCTTTTAGCACCTAAGATGACCATGAGGGAAAAACAGACAAAAATATTGCCCATTGTAATAAATAATTTGTCTCAAGTTTCAAGCCTGCTATTAAATGAAATTTGAGGTAATCTTCTAAGCAGAGCTCCGGGGCACCTGTGACTTTTAAATGGAGCTCTGCTGTTTCTGGGGAAATCCATACCTTTAGAAATGGAGCTGGAGGCTAAAAGCCTCAAAGATAAATCTCCCTGCAGCTCCCCTCTCTGGGGAGGCTCCCTGCAGCAGGGCACTCAGCCGAGCTTCGGGTGTCCCTGCTCTGAAACTCCTTTCATGAGCAACATCTGCCTCTGTCTAGACCTTTCTGAGGCTGCAGAATCCAAAATATCTCCTTTTGATACCAGCCTGACTGTGGGCTGTTTGGGTGCCTGCTGTAGTTGAGGAACTCAAAATGTCAGGCTATTTGTGGTGCTATGAAAATAACAGTTTAACCCCAAAAGTGCGTGGGGTTTGCTCACAGAATTGGGTTTCTAGCAAAGACACGGGTCCAGTTCAGCATTTCACGGGCAACTTGAAAGTTGAAATGTCCCTTTCTGTGCTCAGGAGAATTCAGAGCCCCAGAAGATCCTGCCTGAAACTGGCTTTGTCTTCTGAGAAATGTTTAAGTACTGGGAACGTTTCTAAACGATTGAACCACGGAGCAGCTGCTGATTAATTTAGCACTGCCCCTTCTGAGCACTTCATACAGGGATCCTGAGGAAAAATAAAGGCTCTGTAATTAATGCTTCAGTAAGAGGGAATGAAAATAAGGTCTCACAGGTGTGCGGATAAGAATGCACGACATAAATTTATATTGTGAGATAATCTCAGCCTCTTTATGTTGTGTTCCGTGCTGTTATACAGTGGAGTGGCTCTTTTTGCTGCTGAATCATAAATGTGGCAGCAGCTGGTGATGCCATGAGCTCTGCAGCCACATCCCCGGGCACAGGAGAGCCTCAGTTTATTGGGATTTTGGGATTTTGGTCAATATTTCGATCACTTGCATGACAATGCTGCCTAAAGTCTGTAGGAAACAACAGAAAGGTATCTAGAAAGCCAAAATAACTCATTATTGCCAGTTATCTGCTCATCAAAATCCTAAGGGGGCTGTGACCTGATTGTAACTTTCCCCCAGAGCCCTACAATAATTTTAGCTGTGAAAGGAAGTTTTATGGCATGTAAGATTAGCCCACACTAATGCAAGGTCAAAAATAATAGAATCAATAAGCAAACTCAATACTGTTAACATTTTGAGAAAATTACTACTAGAAAACAATGTCAACAACAGATTGAAATGGGTCTCCAAAGTTGTCCTATTGATTTCCTTTCAGATTCATGACAATCTAACTCTTTTTCCTTTGCAATATGGTATCCATTTTTCTTGGTGGGGTGGTTGGGTTTTTTTTTTTGTTCTTTGCGTTTTACAGCCCATTTTAGCTATGAACATTTGTTGGTTTATTATTTAAAAATACGGCAAAATTACTATCTTTGAGTTTTTATTCTGAAATAGACAAAAGCCTCCGATCCTGCTCAAAAGTGGTTGGAAAGCCTAAGGCTATTTTCAAGTTTTAATTCTGCAAGCAATGCACCAGCACAAAGTGTGGGGAGGAGGAGGGAGGAAATTGAAAGCAAGTTTGACATTTGTTTAGAGCTGTCAGAATTAAGTATACTGAGAGTGAGAGAGAAGTCAAAAGCTGCAGTGTGTATTTAAGTATTACATTTCATATCAGCAATGGTCTGCACCAGCAATGGCATCACAAATTGGCTGTGCTGTGTCTTGGGAGGGAACAGGTTCTGGCTGAGCTGTAAAATAGAAACTGTGCAGCCCAGGTGCCTCAGCAGGGATGGGGCAAGGCCTCAGCTCTGTGCTCCCAACAGGAACCTGCTGAGATCCAACATTTCCCAAGGCTGAACTTTGTGCAGTGTGGAATTGTGGAATGGTTTGGGTTGGGAGGGACCTTAAATCCCATCCCATCCCATCCCATCCCATCCCATCCCATCCCATCCCATCCCATCCCATCCCATCCCATCCCATCCCATCCCACCCTGCCATGGCAGGGACACCTTCCACTGTCCCAGGCTGCTCCAAACCCCAATGTCCAGCCTGGCCTTGGGCACTGCCAGGGATCCAGGGGCAGCCACAGCTGCTCTGGGAATTCCATCCCAGTCCCTCCCCACCCTCACAGGGAAGAATTTCTTCCTAAATTCCTAAATTTCACCTAATTTCACCCTCTCAATGTGAACCCCTCACTCCTGTACTTACAGATATGTTTAACAATATTTTCATTCGTGCAGTGGTGGAAATACAACAGTTTAATGTTGGAACAGTGAGGCTGTGGGATGGAAGCTCCACATCCATGACCAGGAGAGTGACAGGAAGGAAGGGAGGCAGGGATTGACCCCCTGGTGTAAGGGAAGGGCTGCCCTGCTTCTCCCTCAGCACATCAGACCCAGAGGATGGGGCTGGGCAGGAGAGAATGCTGCTCCAACTCAGCCACGAGGGCACTGCCAGGGTACAAGGTAAAATAAAACATCAATATTGGTCCTGACTCTCACGTAATCCCCTTCAAGGAGCCCTCTCTCTTCAGGAAAGAACTCGAGCTCCCACTTTTCAGGAGAGAACTCGAGCTCCCACTTTTCAGGAGAGAACTCGAGCTCCCACTTTTCAGGAGAGAACTCAGCTCCCAATTTCCATGCACACACAGGCAGAAACACTGTCCCCAGCAGAGCTGATGTTTGGAGAGCAAAGGATGGATTGTGTTATTGGATGAGCTCATGGTTGGAGGAGAAGCCTCTGTGCAAACCCCTCTTCCTGGGGTGGTTTGAAGTCTGGCTCTGGCTGCAGCAGAGACAAGCTCAGAGCTGCTGTTCTCACCCTTTGAAGTCCAAACATCAACAGCAGGATGACCTGGGATTTTAATTTAGATAGATCTCCAAATAAGTTTTATTTATAGTGAATCTGCTTCATCTACTCTCGCAGTTGTTTTTAAAAGTGCAGTTTTAATTATGTTCTAAAAATCTATTTTTAAAGGTTTTTGTTCTCTTAAGAAAGAAAAAAGACTGAGGCTTGAGGGAGGTTTTGGCCATCTTTGGCTTTTCTGTTTTATTTCATAGAGATACATGTGATCAGCATTTTGTCATTGTAAGCCAACATGTGCTGCTTGAGAAAAGTGAAACATCAAAATGTTCTTTTTTTATATACATCTACTTGAAATTTTACTGCATTATCATTGGTGAAAATTATATTTGACAAAAACATCCAATTTTATTGTTCCAGGTCCGGAATGGAGATCAGAATAGAGATTTTATTTTTTAAAAATAGAATTATTATACTTCAAATGGGAAGCAAAATCCCTCCTGATTTCTTTCTCCTGCAGACCCCTGCTATGGCCTGTCTAATGAATCTTGTAATATTTCCCTCAGTGAATTCAGGTGGTTTCCTTCTGGGTTGTACCAAATCTCTCCACAAAGCTCAGCAGCTCTTTGTTCACCAGAGCACTGAGGTTCTCTCCAGACATCTCTGTTTTCCTCCACTGATTGTGGAGCAAATTCATAATAAATCTATATTCTATATTTTAAATCTATAGATCTATATTTTAAATATTATTAAATAACAATTATGTAATATAATTAAGAATAATTAATATAATAATAAAATAAAATAAATAATAAATTATTAATATTAATAAATAATAAATAATAATAAATAATTAATAATAAACCAGGTGGTGTTTAATTCTGTAGGTATCGTTGTGCCCAAATTCACTTTCATGGGTGCGTCCAGGGCTGTGTAGGACTCCATGGAATGGACCTTGTGCTTCTCTGAATTTCAACAGCTTTGCTTCCTTCTCTGACACCTCACAATCTCTTTTCTCCCCCTAAAAATACCTCACTTTCTGGCTTTTATTTGCATTAAATCAGTGATTGTTTCCAGGGCAGATGTGCTGTGCAGGCCTGACGTGGCCACTGCTGTGGCAATTTCTGTGTTTGCAGCAGAGCAGGAGCTGCATTCCCGATGAGCTGGGCCTGCCCTGGCAGCACAGAAACCCAAAGTGGATTTATGCAGGAGATTCCTGCCAGCCTCGTGCTGCCGGACACAGGGCTGGAATCAGCCCTGCACACTGTCCTAGGCAGCAAATGATGGAGTTTGGGAATCTGGGCAACTTTGACAACATCCCAGAACTTACTTGAAATGCGTTTCTTGTCATTGCTGGAGAGAGGGGAAAAAAAAAAATAGAAGAAAGAAAAAACAGCACTGAAGGGAGTTGTCACACAAAAGTGTGTGGTATGAACCCGGGGACCTAAAAAATCAATCATGGCAATTATTTTACTAAATTATTTTAAACTGTAGTGTGTCCAGAAGTCTTTCTGTTAAATGTCTGCTGTCACAGCAACAAGCTGTGCTGTTTCCATCTCTGACCTTTTCCATGTTAAAATGCGTGTCAGTATGTAAAACAGAAGCACTCCACACACAAGCTGACTGCGGCAGTGCTTTGCTTTGCTGCGCTGAAGGTCCCGGAGATACAGATTTCGCAGGAAATGGGGATAATGGGACAATTCGCCATTTAGTTAGAGGGGAAAAACACCCACCAACAACAAGCAAAGGTTGCTTTTTTCAACATTTGTTTTGTCACATTCCTTTTTGCTGTGATATATTGGAGGGAGCAGAATGGGAGACTTAAGTGGCACATGCAGAGAATGGATGAGTTGATGATGAAGTGTGAAATGACCATTAAAGCACTGACCGTTTATCCCTAATACTCAATTTGGAGTTGAGATCTGAGCGAAATGAGTTTAGTGGCTGCAGTTCAGTACCTAGTGGACAGCAGTCCATATGTCACGGAAACCTAAATCAGCGGCTGCAGTTTAACATCAATAACGGCATTGATTCTGAGGAGACGCGGGTCAGACTAGTGGATAATGACGTTAAAGAGGTGAAGAGCCTCGAGGAGGATTTGGGCAAACCTTTGGGATGGTTTCAGAGCAGGTTCCAGCGTTTTGGTTTCCAAATCTCCTCCCACACCAGCATGAGGTGCCCCAGCGGGTGCCCTCGGGCTCTCTGGCTTTGGGTTCTCGGTGGGATGAGCATGAGCAGACACTTGAGTGGTCACTGAGCTGCAGGGACAGCTGGAAACATCGTGGCCATCAGGTGTGATTTGCCTTGGCCATGCAAAATCCATTCCAGGGTGAGACCAAAACCCCCAGGGCTCCATCCTGAGCTCACACGAGTCCCCACGGAGGGTTGGTGCCAGTTCACATCCGAGGCTCTTGGGTTTGCTTTGGTGCTGTCCCATCAGCTGAGAGCTTTTTTAAGGCCACATCCATGAACATTTGTATCAAATGTTTGGTTTAGTGGCCGTGGTGGTGTTGGGCCAGGGTTGGACTCGATGGTCTTGGAATTTCCATCCAGGCTTAACGATTCTGGGATTATAAATTGTCATCTGATTGAGAAATTTTTATTATTGTTATTTGTGCTTGAAGAAACTACAGGCCTTCATCCTGTGCTCTGTAAGAAGTAAAGGATTGTCCTTCCTGAAAGGCTTGGGATCTGCTCTAAAAGAACCTCATCTGGTGTGCATCCCAAAGGTTCTGAGGATGAATTTATAAAGCCATGGATTGCAGCAGGTGTGGGGAAGAGAAATTCAGCTGTGAGGTCCCAGTCTTGGACAAGACTTCCACTCTGCAGGTCATTTTTCCAAGGCTTGGTGAAAGGAACTTTTTGAATTCCACAGGCTGCCCTGCCAGGGCTGTGGAATTATCACCAGAATATTCCCTACATCTCACCAGCCACAATAAAGTTGTTTCAGCATAAATTTGCTCCATGGTTGAAATTAGAAAATTACATCCTCTGAGAGAGATTTTAATTCAGGGAAGTGAGGTTGGGTGTTATGGTTTCTTTCTTTTGAGATTTAAATTGATGATTAATGAAAAATAGTATATAGTAGTAAGTCATTGGAAATGATATCCATTCTGGGAAAGAATGGATGGGGAGAGATATATATATATCTCTCCTCTTTCCCAGGAGTTTGGGCTGGAAATTTCTAGAAAATTAATCAAATAACATGTAATTATGTGATTTCCTACAGATGATGGCACACGCAGCAGCGAATGCTTGCCATCCACTAATCAGAGAGTGGAGAAATTCCAGCGCTCCTCGAGCCGGGCTAGGAGCTGGAGGGAAGCAGAGCAGAGGTGATCCCTGGGATGGGGATGTGCTGCAGCACGTCCCGGGATCTCCAGCGGGGAGGGAGGGAGGTGTTATAAATAAAAATGGGTAATTCGTGCTCAAATATACAATATCAAAATATGTCCCAAAGTTAAGATGTAATCAATATTAAAAGCGAACAGAACTAGCCCTGGGAGAATTGTAACCTTTACAGGAGACTGATTTGCATCCCAAAAACTGAGCTACGAGAATAACGACTCACCAAGAAAAGAGTTAAGCTGGCTCCTGATACTTACATTTTCAAGGAGAACTTCTAGGAAGAACTGATTAAAGATCTACGAAAAATCCCCTCCCAGCTCAGGTACTAACGACTGGATCTGGAACCAAGAGATGGAACATCATGAGCCATCAGATAACATCCTCCGGTGATGGGACATTAATTAAAGACAGGATACGTTTTGTCCTCCTCAGTTTCATGAATGGTGTACTTCATGCATATGCTGATTGGCAAAAATAACATCCAAGATCCGGACTCTATGGGAAAAACTGTATAAAAACAAGCCATTGGAAGCAGTGGTGGTGAACAGAGGGAGGTCTGATGCGATAGAGGTCAGACCTGTGTTCACCCAGTTCCAATCCCGGGCTTGGCACTGTCTCCTTTTCGATCGTGGCTTTGCGTGTTTGAACTCTCGGACACGAAATAAATTTTATATTTGCTTTATATTAATTGGGCGTACTTTATTTATAACAGAGGGAAGGTGATGGAGCAGCTTTGGTGGGAGCAGTGGGAAGAGGAGCTGTGCCTGTCCCTGAGTCACGCAGGAGGAGTCGTTCGGTTCGGGCTGATTAATGTATTTGCAGGAAAACAGCCCCAAAAGGGCTGTGCGGGCTTGGGCAGGGTTTTATGTGTGCAAACGTTCGCTGGCAGGGTGGCCACGCCAGCAAGATGTGTCTGAGCAGGTAGGAGGGAACTGATTCAGAGCTACTGTCATTTTTTTTTTTTTTTTATTTCTCGTTTAGCTTCGCGTCGGTTTTACACCACCTTAACTCGTGGGTGGAACTGCAGCCAGAAATCCCAGTGTCTGCTCAGGCTGGGATCGCTATTCCAGCCCAATTCCATGCCTGTGGAGGAAGAGGAGCGTGTCATCAGCAGCTGTGGAGGATGCTGGAAGGAGGGGCTTTGGGCTGGGCTGCAGGAGCTGCAGGGCTCCTCCCGGGGCAGCCTTTCCCTGGAATGTCCCCATCAGAGCCCTCCGGGGCAGGGGCAGCTGGATGTGCCCAAATCATGGGGCTGGGTGGATAATTCTGCACTGAAATACACAAAGAGCCCTTGCTCCGGGGCTGCACCTGCAGCAGTGGGAGCTGTGGCACTGCTGACTGGCAAAGGCTGCGTTTGCTCAGGCCCTAAATAAAGGGGTGTGTGTGAGATGGTGCGGGGGGTGGGAGAGCAGAATGGATGCGCTGCCATGTGTGCCTCAAAATTTAAACTTAGCAATCCATAATGCAAGAGCATGCTTTCTCACTTTATTTTGGTATCTGGAAAGTTTCAGCACTGGCACCATATCAATATTTATTAATGCATTGTGAACCAGAACCTGTGATTATTACTCATGCTATCTCATACTTTACAAGCTTCAGCTCTGAAGAATAAAATCACATCTGCTTTTGCTCTTCCCATATTTTATTCAATGTTTTAACAGCTTTGCCGTAAATATCTCATCCATTATGATTCAGTTGTGACTGTATCAACTTCGCATCTCCTGTTTTATTGCTGTCATTATGCTTAAACAACGCACTGTTAATTCTGTTAACTAACAAGTTCATTGTTCTCCGCAGTCAGCAGTCTCTGACTGTTGAGTCCACAGCATTCCAGGCTGTAAATCTCTCCTGGGCACTGACTGAAGCGTCTCCCTTGGCTTGGAAAATGAAGATCTGTCCTTCATAAAGGCTGATTAATAAAGGGTTAATTGTGATCCCCTGCAATAAAGCTGGCGGGGCAGTTCTGACTTACCAAGGATAAAAAGAGTGATTCTGCTCTCTTCTGCCTCAGCCCCCAGACAACAGCAATTTTCTTAAACACTGAGTGCTAAAAGTTGTAAACTTAATGCTGGGGGGAGGAGGAAGCCACTCAAATTACGGCCAGAAAGAAAGAACATTAAAAAATAATGGTCAATGGTAAATGGAATGACCAGCGTGCTCAGGAGTGGGGCTGAGCAGGAGCTGGGAATGAGAAATGGGGAAGGGAAAGGAATTTCAGGAGATACGAAGAAGAAGCACAGAGAGTGGATTTATGGGACCTGGATCTGTGTTTTAAAGAAGAATAGGACAAAAAGGGGTAGAAAATCAGGTGGAGCTGCTGGTGGGAGCAGTAGGAAGTGAAGTCAGCCAGCAGGAGACAAAACCTGAGATTTAGGAAGGGGAGGCACGAGGGAGCAGAGAGAATTAGGAACCAAGTGTTGAGAGAAGGCAAATGGACAAAAAATGTTACTTTAACATCTGAAACATCACTACAGGTTTTGGGAACTGTTCCAGCCTGGCCAGAACCCTGCAGAGAGAGCAGAGGGGAGCCCAAGTTCCATCCCCCTGAGAAAACCTGGAAGAAACGTGCACTCATTTGATCTAATTTCTTTATTTTTTTTTTTAATGTGCAATTCCCAAAGGAAAATGCACCTCATGTGTGTTTTGAAAGCTGTCTCTGGAGAAATCTTGCATGCCTGGTGATCCTTTGAGTTCCTTGGAGTCCTTTATTTGCTGCCTGTCTGCTAGAAATCACTTTAAATGATTTGAGTAAAATTCACCAGTGTTGCATGGCAGGGTATGATGAATTTACAGGAAATACAGCTCAAATGTAGGTTTTTTCCTTTTTTTTTTTAAATTATAATAAATAGGAGGGGACAAATACAGCTTTAATGGCACATTTTTGATTGAGACTTTATTGGTTTGTTATCAGCAAGCAGCGTGTAATGCCTTGTTTAAATAAGCTGGTTTATAGTTGTTAAATTTCTGTGTAATTATAAATGCATGGCAGGGAATAACCACAGAGAGATGGAGCACTGCCCTTGGAACTGCGAACATGGATAGAGATGGAGACAATTTTACAATTGAGGCCTTATTTAGGAAAGGAAAACTTTTTTTAAACTGACTTTTTTTTTTTCTTTTAATCTTTTTTTATTTGAGAGATTGGGGATGGTGGTATCTTGCCTAGGATCTGACTTCATTATTTTGTACAAATGATGCTACAAGTTATGTCAGTGCAAACCAGGCAGTGTTTTTTATACTGCAAGTTTAGCTTTCAAGAAAAAAAATTCAGGTTTTAGGCCTGTTGACAAAGGAAATCACCTGAGCATGCAGAAGGCCAGGTTGTACCTCTGCATCCTCTCAGCTGTGAAGTTTGTTTGTCCATGGCAGGTTTGGGACTGTGTCCCCTTGCTGAGCTCCGAGTGTTTCTGCAGGAGGAATAATTGGGGAGGGAATCCATTAATTTCCATTAATTCCCATCTCCCCATTTACGCTCAGTGTGAGGTGGTGCCTCCACCACGCTGCACCTCGGCCCAGCAGCAATCATTTCACCTGCTAGAGCTGCTTTTAAATTAAATTTAAACATGGGACAAGGCCTGCATGGAGCTGGGGTTTGAGTTGCAGAGATGTGCTGGGGTCTGCTTTGCTGGTGCTGAATCTGCATCAGCGCTGAAGTGCCCCATAAAACTCAGGGAGAAAATGCAAACCCACGGCAGCTTCCCCCAGCCTGCGTACCAGCTTGGGATTCAAACCAGTTCGGCTCAAAGTTTGCTCTGTTTACTCTAAAAAGCCCTTAATCCTCGTGGTGGGGCACTCCTGGAGCTGAAGGACAGATCTGGGAGCTCCAGCTTTGATTTTTAACTCAGCCGTAGATTGTGTGTAACCTGAGAGTTCCTCACTCAGCTGCTGTTCTCTGGGTTCTCATTTACAAGGCACTGGCAATAATAATAATAATAATAATAATAATAATAATAATAATAATAATAATAATAATAATTATGTCAGAGAGTTTGGAGACCCTCATTTCCTAATATTCCCCCTCTGCACAGTGCTGTCCCAAGCGTGCAGGAAGGAGAAGAACAAAGGGAGAAGGAAGAGATCCCCTCAGCTCTGAAGGAAGGTTGCCTTCTGTTTTGCTTTCAGCATTTTAACTCTCTGCCAGATTTTATCCAATCTCACAGGAGCCCTGTACCCTTTGCTACCAGCTTGTTCCAGGCAGGGGTGGGGGCTCTGGAGCCCATCTCAGGGGGTGCAGCTCTGGAAGGAAAGGCTCAGGAGGTGAGAGGGATTGCAGATCACAGCTCTGAGCTGAGCTCTGCCACGCCAGAGCTGCTCTGCTGGGTACATATTGAGGGCTGGAGCCCTGAGATGGAGAATGGTTCAGGTTTTATCTTCCCTGAAGGAATCCCAGTGCTGCCCTTGCTAACAGGGGAATGGATTCTGCACACCCCACAGGGTGCAGGGTGTTCCCCTGTCAGTGTTGCCCGGGCTGTGGGGGGCTGGTGGATTATTTACCTCTGGGAGAGGTAATTCAAATAAAACTCCCCGTGTTTGCCTAAGGAGTCCATAAGGGAGCAGCTGTGATAAGGTGGCAAACTTTCACTCTGCTCTGCTGATGTGGTCAGAGGGAATTGACCAAAAATTATTGTTCTGGAGCTGGGCAGAACCGTGGCACCCCAGGGATTATCCTTGAAATCCCCTTCCCCACCTCCTGCCCCAGGTATCAGATGTGCAGCTCCACAAGGCTGGGTCTGTCCTGCAGTGAGGGCTGAGAGAGCAGCTCTGGGCCAGGATCTGCAGCTGGGCCACAGCTCAGAGCAGGTATTTCCCAGAGGTGACCTCCAGTGTGGGCCCAGCTTTGTGGGCTTGGGGAGGTCATTAATCTATGCCAAACACCCCATCACACGTGAGCCTTGTACCTCGTTTTATTTAATTTCGGTCCAATTATTCCGGAAAAAAAACAATTAAGAAAATGAATAATTATAAAAGTAAGGTCAACTCAATTTTCTCTACTAATGTTTTTAGTTACTGGACTCATTATTGCTAATTTCTTTCATAATCTTTGCCATCTAACCTCATTTGTTTCATTGCCAAGTGGCAAGAAGGGAGCATCATAAAACTTCCCTGAAAACAAAGCAGAAAAATCATGACATTTTAGTGATTTCTGGAGAAAGTAATTATCTGTTGTTAACCTTTATGGAAAGAATTCTTCTGATTATCTTTAATATAGCTGTTAAACTTCCATCTTTCCATTTCAGATTGCACTTTTCCAAATTAAAAGCATGGAGCTAGGTAGGTATTTTAATTTCACATCACCTTTTTTTCCTAATAGTTCTATTATTGAATTATAAAGAACTTAAAACAGGTTTTAGAACCTAAAAGAAAACTATTTGCCATAGAATTTTTAAAAGTAATGAATTTCACAGCACCAAATTTTAAATATTTTTTCTTTGACTAACTGAATTCATAAAAGTGCCTTGAATTTTTCCTGTGATGTCTGGGAGCTGACCCAACACACGCTGAAGCCAATGGGAGGCTTTCTGTAGATTTTGGAGGGTGTGAAGTCAGGTGGTTTCCTCCAACCTGTAAATCAATATCCAGGGGTAAATGCCCCACTTTTTGGAGCCTTGTTGAATTCAGTGATGCCCTGTGAGGAGGCTCCTGTAGTTTAAATTTTCTCTTCTGTTTCCATCCAGAAAACAAAGCTGGAGGAGGAAACCTTGGAAATCAGATGAGGGTGGCAGAGAGGAAGGGGCAGGTTCCAGTTTTTATTTGCAGTGGATCTGCTGAAATGAACACAGGTGCCTTTCACAGAGCAGAAATGTGTTTATTGTGCCATCATCCTCTTTACAACTTTAAAATAACCATTAAAATATTTTACTTTAATTTTTTTTTCTGTTTTCTTGGGGTTTGTGTTCTTTTAAGGCAAATATTCCTACCTGTGAGGAGCACTTCAGTGTCTGCACCAGCTGCACAGAAGCAGTGATGCACTCAGAACAAAACAGGGCTGAATTTCTGGGTGGTATTGATAGATCTGGCTGAGAATTGTAACAATGACACCTTCTGAGGGCCTTCCTGAGTCCTGAATTGCACAGAAAGCGTTCCCTAAGAGTTCTGGGGTGCAAAGGAGGCTCCTGGAGAGGTTTCAAGGAGCACATGCCCATCGAGATGCCTAAATTACAAAGGGTGAGTGGGGGTCAGGAGCTGCCTCTCAGGGCTGATGGATTGATGGACATGGAGGGGACCAGAAGAGCAGCCTCACTGTAAATTTCTTTGGCTATCAGGATTCCGGGCAAAAGGGATTTTCTTTATTTTTCCTACTTTAATTTTTCACTTCTCAATGGAATTAAAAGGTGATTTCATCACCCCCGACTCTGGCTCAGAGCTGCTGTGGGATTTTGGTAGCAGGGGGGTGTGGATTGCTCCCTGTGCAGAGGGGACAGGTTCTGTGTCTGGAACTGGGATGGGGAAGGGACACAGAGGGGTAAGTCACCACCTGGGTCATTGATACCATTCATGTGAGGGGGCTTTGTGCAGAGCAGGATAGGACTGGGAAAAGGAGTCCTCTAGAGATCAAACCTTTAAAATACCATGGAGAGGGGCAAGGAGTGAGATTTAATTATTATTTAATTTATTTATTCAGTGAGGATGGAAAAGACCTCTGAGACCAAGCCAAGCTTTCCCCACGAGCGTTCCCCTCGTTGTTCCAGCATCACCTTTGCCTTCCCATTTTCTCTCCCCCGTGTGTCTCTATCCCTCCTCATCCCCCAAGGCTTCCAGCAGCCTTTTCCCTGGCCAGGGAAGTGGGGCTGGGATCCCCCAGGGGTCACCTCTGCCCCAGGCTCACCCCACGAGCTCGTTTGTGAGGCATTGGTGACACCCAGGCCTGTCCCACTCCATTTCCCTCTGCCCCACTTGGACCTGCTGAGCTCCAGCCCTGTGGCTGCACAGGCAAATGAAGGAAAAGAAAAAAAAAAACCCAACCATTTTGGTTCTGTGAATTCCAAGTGTTGTGACACCTCCGTACAGATTTCCATATTCAGTCCCTTGGCTAAAACTAAGCTCTGGATCAACTTAATATCTGAAAGACTTCCTGCCAGGGATTATATCCTGCTAGGGAAGGGAGCTGGGCTTAGTGAGCTAATAGATCTTTTCTATCTCTAACTACTGCCAGTATGATTATGGTTTTTTAATCAGAAAAATGTGTTGCTGAAAAGTACCGAGATTAAGCACCACAATTGCCTGTAACAAAAGCAAGTTTTGTTGGATGAGCAGAGATCTGATGAATGACATGATTTGAAATGTTTTCATCCTAATGGCTTCCTCTTCTGAAGTTAATTTTTTTTGTCAGTTGCCAAAACATTTATGAGCAGATTTGTGGATAATGACACTCTTAGATGGGGGTTTAAATAAAAATCTGTTCCATTTGCAACCTAAAAGACCCAGCATTACAGCAGACAAATGGGTTTGGAGGCTGATTCTTCTTGTGGCAGTGTAATAGATGAGCTGGGGTCACTGGTGGTGTACAGAGAGCAAGACACAAACTTTTAGGCCAGTTGTTCCTCCCTTGAAGGAGTTTAACAGAGGAAGCGATAAATATATTTAAAATACAATTTTGTAAGAAATGTTTGCTGTGAAGGGCACGGGGCTGCAATCTAGGGAGGTTCTTGTTCCCTTTGTGAACTTAAAAACAGGTAAAGAAAGAGAAGATAGATGGGCATTATGTGCTGAATAAATACCTACATTTAGAGTTGTTCCCTTTGTTCAACATCTGGATTTGTAAAAGGGACAAGAAAACCCATCCTTTACCAGCCCTTTTGAAAAGGAAATTTGGCCTGTGGCTCAGTAGTTGAATAATAGACTGAATAGAATAATCCAGGCTTGAATAAGCTAGGAGAGGTTATCAGGGAGTTGTTTGATCACAGAACTCTCATGTCAAATAAGGCACCACACAGAAATCCAGACCAGGCCATGGTTCACGTGCTCACATCACGTGTATGGAGCAGCAAGCACTCGAATGTGTTCAAAGAGGCTCCTAAAAGAGAAATAGAAAGGGCACAAATCTTGGCTGGTTCTTAGGAACAGCGGGCAGAGATCCCCTGTCCCCCTGTGGGGTCACTCAGGCCCTGCTCATCGGGGCTGCCACAGGGGAGGCCACAGAAACCCTGGGACAGCCCCTTCCTTTGGCACTTCCCATGGAATCGTGGAATCCCAGAATGATTGGGGTTGGAAGGACTTAAACCCCACCCAGTGCCACCCCTGCCATGGCAGGGACACCTCCCACTGTCCCAGGCTGCTCCAAGCCCCAATGTCCAACCTGGCCTTGGGCACTGCCAGGGATCCAGGGGCAGCCACAGCTGCTCTGGGCCTGTCCCAGCACTGCCTGTGCAAGGGAACCCCTCTAGCTCAGATACTGACAAATAAAATCTTCTTTTCTGTGCTAATTTAAAAATATCAAGCTGCTCCCCTGCTCAGGGCTGGTTTAGGCTGCTCCTGTAGTGCATTTATAACACCTCTGAAACAGCAGCATTGGCAAAATTTCTATTTACAAACACAGAACTTGGTGGGTTTGCTCTTCGTGTAAATGCTTGTGGTGAGGTATTTGCAAGTGCATTTGTTTTCTTCTCCCAAACTCTGCCTGCATCTGTGTCCTTCATCTAAAACAGGGATGCAGCCCATTATCCCACAAGGAATCAGGGTGAGGAGGTGCACAGTGATTTTGCTGGAAATGCTGTTTCCTTTCAGAAGTAATAAGGCCACTTTTCCCTGCCTGGAAATACCAGCTGTTACATCCCCCAGGACGGCTCTGCAATTATTTCCTGGTGACCATGTGTATTTTCTGCTCCCAAATTCCGAGGTGCATCTCTGCCACGCTTTGTGGGATTTCTAAAACACATTCGTTGCGCAATTGTCCCAAATTCCACCTTTTCAAAAGCTTGTTATGCTCAATCCAGGATTTTTCTCCAGCTCCAGAGTCTGGATCACATGGGACTTCAATGATTTCAGTCATTAGAAAGGCTGAATAACATTTTCCTCCACTTCATGAGAGAACTGATAAAAAAGGTAGAAAACTTGGAAGGCAAATTACAGGAAGTTCAGCTGCTTTGCAGACATCACTGGCAGCTGAGGCACACTGCAAATACCTTCAAAACATTCCCTAAAATACTTCTTTAGTTAAAATTAGTTATAATTTGTAAAAACACATTTCTTCTTTGAAGTCAGCTGGGTTACCAAGTTCTTTCAACCTGAAATTAGAGAATTAAATCCTGGCTTTGATTAAAGAAATGGTGAAACTCCCCTTCATTTCATTGATGCCAAGACTGCAGCTATAACTATTTAGGAAAAAGAACTCGGCATTCCAGGTTTTACCTATGCACCCACCAACCTTTACAGGGCTGTTTCTCACCATAGATTTTCTAGAGTTTATTTTCCAGACCACTGCTAAACAGTGGGGGTTTCCTTTACTGTCCAAAGAACATTTATTCCACTACCCCATAGATTTTGTTCATGCTGCACTTTAAATCAACTCTCAAATGCCCACAGGTATCTTCAAAGGCTCCTGAGCAAAGAATGGTTTACAAGGGTGTTTTTTGCTTTGCCAGGATGATGATTTGTTACCCATCTCGTGGGTTTCTGAGCAGACCCCTGCACTGAGAGCTCCTATTAATGGCCTGACTGTATTTAGCTGGATAAAAACCATTCAGCCCCACGTATGTAATAGTTACATTTCTGTGATATACATACTGGGTAAAAGCTTTCTCATTTTCATCATTTAGACAGGTAGGCTCTGCTAAATCATGTGCAGCACTCAGAGCAGGATGACAGTGTGGTGGGGGGTAAAGAAAATAGCAGGCAACTGCTGCAGGAGGCTTCTTCTGAAAGCCTTGACCGAATGTTTAAGCCCAAAAGAGGCTGAAAATGATATTAATTTCTTCTCTTTTCCCCTGGCAAGCACCTTGTGAGAGCAGTGGGAGGCTGTGCTTGCCTTGCTCGTGTCAGGTTGGGCTCCTTGGTGTTCCAGACCTGTTTTACCTCGAGCCACTCTGAGTACCTGCTTTCCCAAAGCCCTGCACTTCCCACAGCCCCAAACCATGGGCTCACTGTGCTGGGCACACCTAAAGGAGGTCCAGCTCTGAAACTGGGGGGCTGGAACCCTGAACTGGCCAAGTCTGGCAGATGCTGGCTGGAATTTACTTGCCATCTGCATTTCCCAGTCTACAAAATGAAGATTGGAGTCTGTGTTCAGCCCCCTGTGTTTGGTTTGAACCCCCTCTGCAGCCTGCACAGCTCCAGGTACCTTCAGAGCTCGGGGCACAGCACAAATAATGCCCCAGGGGCAAATTCCACCTCTGTGAGGATGCAAGCTCACACTTACCCTCACTGCCCTGGCCCAAACCAATTCAGATCTGCACCACTTTACACGAGACTAAGTCTGGCCCTCAGGTGGAATTTCCACCCTTGATTATCCTCATTTTCTGCAGTGTATCACCCATTTATGTGTCTCTGGCCCAGCTTTAGCTGCAGTAGCTCAAGTGCCAGAATCAGTTTGGAGTAAGAGCTTTCCTGCTCCTGATCTTTATCTGGAGGGGGAAAAGATCAGTTCATTATGTGCATAAACAGAGCAAGGATTCCTGTAGGATGAGGGAAACTAATTTAGTGAGCAGTCAGCAGCAGAGCACACCTTTTCCATTTCATTGGTCTCCCCTAAGCTTTTACATCATTTTCTGCTAACTCATATTTTCATTCCTTTTATTTTTAATTTAACACAACCTTTTCTCAAGTTGCAAACATATAATCAGTGAAAATGGCGTGGTTTTCTCTTTTAATTTGTATTCCTTGACTGCTCCTCTTCTTCCCTAAGACAGGATGGCTTTTACTGTTTCCTGTGCTCATGTGTGTGCATGTTTGTGCTCTCTTTGTTGTCTTGCACGGTCCCACACACCCTCAGCATCTTTAGTACCCTGGTTTTTATCCTCAAGTAGGAATCTTTTACAGGGTTCCTTTTTACCCTGCAATTGCGCTGTTTAAAGGAGAAAAAAAAAAGAAACAAAGAAAAAGAGGGAGAACCTGTAGCTCACCTTGGAACCTCAGCCAACTGGAGTTCCAGTGTGCATCAAGAGAGAGAAAATGGAAATAATCAATAAATGCACTTTGCAATCTGGTCAACGTCGATGGCATTCATTTGGGTTTTGTCTCAAATGATCAGACTCACTTCACTTTCACAGCTTCCTGTTCAAATACAAACAGCATCCCTCCACGGGTGAAAACACAATATTTTAATTTTCCATATAACTTCTAAAAATCCCTTAGAATGTGAGCTTGCATCCCTTAGAATCCACAGGGCCTGATTTGTGCCAACCACGTGTTATGAAGAAGAATCTCAGTGTTTTCCTCTAGTACCCGCCAAGTTCAAAGCCAGGCACAGAATTTCTCCAGCCAATCATCCCCACCTCACATTGATTGCTGGTTCCTGCTGCTGGTGTGATGCTGGTTCCCCACAGCCTTCCACTGAGGTCACCACGAGAGCTCAATGTGCACATTTCCTCTGTCACTTTGGGGGAAAATGGCAGATTATTTATCAAGGCTTTACTTTGAGGCAGAACTTTCTGTGAGACAACATCACCCACATAAAGCCTGGAGCCTGTCCCATTGGGAGCCCATAAATACAGAGTCAAAGCTCATTGGCCCCCCCAAGCCCCAAATATGACTATTAATTGTCTTACCTAGAGGTTTGTGACTAAAGTTGTTGTTTTCATGAAAAGCCTTTCAAATTGCTCTTTAAAAGGATATGCTTCACCACTTTTATTAGTTGTTAATTCCATTTTTAACTACCTATTGTTGGCAATATCCTCTTAGCTTGAATACAATCTCTTTTCCTAGCGACTCTATCCATTTTTAGTTCATTGATTCACTGGTTTGGCTTTTTTTTTCTTCCCTGGATTTCTAAAGCAGGAGAAGTTAAAAGAAATTCTTAATTGTTTACTTCATTGTTTGGGCACTGGTATCAGCATTGACATCTGGAGGAATATAAACAGATTTGAAAGACTTTTCCTTGTTCGTGTACTGAAGGGAGCTTTGCTATGTTAAATTGATTTCAGTTTCCAAATATGGGTCAGATAAACTGAAATAATCTTTCCTGAGTTAATGTTGTTCTTTCTGGCTACTTATATGTAGGGGTTTTTTGGTATTAAATAATGTCTGGAGGCTTCAAGCAGCATCAGATTCTGATATCGTGGGGATCAGTGGTTAACCCTACAACAAGGGCTTGGTTTTTACTCCAAGGTGCATTAAATCCTGTGCCTTGGGATTGCTGTGACTCCCACCACGACCTCTTTCCTTCTGTGGCTGAATTTTGAGTTTGGCATTTACCCAGACTGCTGGGAGTCTCGAGGGATGCTTTCAGAGGGGAGAGGCAGATTTGTGAGGGTACCCCAACCTCAGACACACCCAGCTGTGACAGAGCTGCCCAAGGAGCAGGGATGAGGTCCAAGATGTGTTTTGTGGTTTTATGTGTGAGATTCCCATGGCATTTGTGTGGTTTTTCACAGAGAAATGGGAGAGGGGCTGGGAATCCACCAAGTAGCCTTTGCCAATGGAGACATAATTAATAATTAATTAGTTTCTCTCGAAATCCCTGTGTTTGGATGCCCACAGCTGCTCTTCTCTGATGTGAAAAGCAGCGAGTGGTGGTGGCTGTGGGCAGGCAGGAGCTGCTGAGGTTCCAAACTGGTTTGTGTGGAGCAAAGCACTTAAACTGGTGTGAACATCATCAGCACAGGGCATCCCCACTCATCGTTTGCTGCTCAGCTTGGAGGGAATTCAGGGCTCAGCCAAGCCCTGACCCTGTGCCATCTTCCCAAAGGTGCAGCCCCGTGGGGTTTCTCCGTTGGCATTTCCCTTGGCAATCCATAGGAACGTTCCATTTATTTTCTGTAACGTCTAAATCATTAAAAGAAAAGCTTTGGGGTGCAATATGAGAGTGACAAAGATAATTACAGTTTTAAAGCCTTAAGAGGTTTCATGCATCATATAAAATTTTACATTCCACCACCAATTTAAATCAATTACGATCTTTAAATCTATAATTGTGCTATTTAAAGCATTTTAAAGGGCACAATGCATGTGGTATTTCACTGTGTTCCCGAGTATTTTCACAACAGATCTATTTATTGTGTGAAAGCATCTAGAGGCTATTAAAAGCTGATCAGAGGCATTATTAACTCTTTAGTCCGTCTCCTTAATGCAAGAAGCAGATATGCTTAAGCGTTATTTATCCTTTAGTCTCAGTTGTGCTGAATTTCTCAGCCTTTAGTGGCAATAATTGTGGCAGAGCCTGGAATAGATCATGCAGAGTGTCCCCATCACGGCAGCCCAGCCACTGCTCCGTGCTTGGCTGAGCAGGGATTTGCTTTCCTACTGCACCAAGGCAAAGAAACAGAGACTTACCTCGTTTATTCTTTTCGTGCTGGATCTAGATCACTGCACAGGTAAAGATGGGGCTCTGTACTCTTCGTGCAAAGCCTTTTTCCTCTCCCTGTGTTGAGTTTATATCCAGGGGTTCACCCTCTCTTTAAGCTGCTTTGTTATTACTGCTCTTAGGAAAAAACTGTGATTGTCTTTCAAAATCCTAATCCAGAAGTTTCAAGTGACTTTAGTTTTGGTGAGTCTTATCATTTTTGTTTTAATGGAAGTTGAGACATCTGACATCTGATGTTTCTAAATTCATACAAAAATTGAATTTCTGATCAACATCTTTCCCTTCAACCTTGAGATTTTTAACTGTACAAAAATAAGGAAGCACGAGTGAAGGACTGGAAGTCAAATTAAAATATCTCAGTAAGTGTTTCTTAAAAATATGGGGAGTCGAGGGGCTCCATATTTCCAGTAATTCTAACAGCAAATCTTGGCTGCCCAATGTTCACTGTTTGTACATTCAGGATTAAAAACAAACAAAGAAAAAAACCACAAACACACCCCAAAACCAGCCAACCAAAAAAACAAGAAAAAAGAGAAAACAATACCCACTGTCTTTCATTAGCAATTACTGCTGGTGAAAATTTGAGATATTCCCATGTCCACATTGCTGCAGCTCAGATGGTCATTAGGGGAAGCTGATGGCAATAAAATACACTCAAATAATTAGTCAGCTTTTGGGGAGGGCCGAGGGGAGGGGAGCTGCTTGTTGGTTTCCAAACATTATTTTAAGTGGGAGTTTTGTTGCTCTGTGGGCAAGTGCCAGCCCCGTTTTTGACAGGAATCTCCATTATCATGGAAACAGTTCTGAAACTGCTGAGTGAGTGGACGCAGCCTGGGTGTCTTTTTTATAGAAACAGAGCCGTGGGTAAAGTGCCTCTGTGGTGCTGCTTGGAAAGATCCTTTCTTCCTTTAATTCCAAACGCAAATAACCCATAGTATCAGCAGCAAAAACTGGTTTTCTTCTTAAATAACTGGGATTCCCTAGTTCACGTGTTCCCCTGGGAATCAGCAGTGGTGACTGCATTTGCTTCTTAAAGAACAGGCAGGATTTTCGGTGCTTAAAAAGCTAATTAATAAAATAAACACTAAAAAAGGGGCCCTGCACTCTGCCTGTCCCCAGGTAACAGCCTGGATGTGTAAATTTTGATCCTCTGCCTCCGTTTGTGTGATTTGGAGAGGTGCTGATGGGAGCTGATGATGTGCAGAGCGGAAACAGGGAATGCTGAGCTCAGAGAGGCCCAAATTGATTATTCCCCAGACCTCCCCGGGTATCTGTGGGGTCAGTGCCCAAAATGCAGCTCCCCAGATGAATTTCCCCGTGGTTTGGTGGCGGTGGGGTTTGTTCTGGGGGAGGAAATGGCCCTGAGCTGAGAGCAGCAGTTCTGGGGCAGGCAGGACACGAGGCTGAGCTGTCACCCCCAGAGGGACAGCAGCGCTGTCCTTGCACTCACAGGGACACAAAGCCCTCTGAGCAGCAGTGCCACTGAAATTAATCGTGCCAAGCACTGAGATAACGCTCTGAGAGCTCTCCCCACACAGCACAGGGGAAATTGGATGCAGCACCTTTTTCCAGAGGATTTCCTCTGGGAGCACTGGCTGGAGGAGCTCGTTTGAAAACCATCCCCTGGCTGCTGCTCTGTACCAAGGGGAGGATTTTTTCATGTTCTGACATCTCCAGCACTGACTTGCATGGAAGTCACAGAGCAGGGAGGGGAAAAAGCCAGGAAAGCTGCTTCCAACAGCAGTGTGTAACCTCAGGTGTGCCCAGGTCAGTTGGTTGGAGGGTTAAATATCAGTTTCTAACCCTGGTCCCATTTGCCAGAATTCAGGATTGCAGTGGGGTACTTCCAAAAAGATTTACCTTTTCTTGCTTATTAAAAGTAGAGCAGATTGATCTGTTAATCCTGCAGGTCTCTGGCTCCTGGCTGCCAAAGACACTTTATTTTCCCTGCTGCTTTTCCCTCCCGTGAGGAATTTGGTGTGGGATGTAAGAGCAGTTCCCCTCCCGCTGCACAAATTAGGAGAAGCTCCAGACGGAGTCAGTGTGGTAGGTGAGGGGATCTGGCAGGGATTCTGCATCCCTGGCACTGCCAGGATCCCGTCTCAGCTCTCTCTCTCTCTCAGCACGTTCGGGGCCATCGGAGGGGCTGTGCCACACCCGGAGCCTCCCTGGGCTCCCTTTTCCAGAGGGATTTGGGGCTGGACAAACTGACTCCCTCACTGGGCAGCACGGAGGGATTGAACGAAGCTGTGGCTCTGAGCTGGTTTCTGCAAAAGACCCAGACCACCAAAACTGGAATAAAACAGATGGTGGAGAGGGGAATCGGAATTTTGGGTATCAAAGATATCGATTTCTGAAGTTACTGCATTAAAAAGCAGCAAAGAAACCACAAACCTCCAGAATGGGAGAGGTCTGGCATTAAAAAGCATCAAGGCTGCTGTATTTGGGGGAAATCTAGGTTTTATTTTTAATAGGTTTCTATGAGGGCGAACTCAATAAAGTTGTTGGTGTTGGAGGTTAAAAGCAACAATCTCCATAATGAAAATGCCATCCAAGTGCAGTATTTCACAAAAAGCAAAAAAACCCTACCCTGCATTAAAAATATTTCCTCCCAAAGTATCCAGAGAACCAGCACAGTAAATAATGTCACTACAAGCTAAATAGATTTGGAGATGATAAGTCTTTTATTTTTGCAATAATAGCAGCAAATAAAAAAAGGCCATTTAAAATCTGAACAATGTTTTTTATGTTCAAATAACAAATATAAATTTCCACGTGGTTATCTCCATATTTCTTGATGGTAATGCATTCCCAGTTCTAACTCCAGCAAATACCCATTTTCACTCCAGAATTAAGTTATCCTATAAAGTAACAGCAACTGATAGGAGGAGTTTATAGTGAATATAGAGATTATTGATTCTTGATGCATAAAGGATCCATAATGCAAGCATCAGTGGCAAAATATTTTTGCATTTTATTTTTATATTTATTTGGAAAGTCTATAACTGCTATGGCTTATCTTACTAAACTGAGAAAAAGCATAAAATGCTTTGGAATACTCTGAGCTACAAAGGTAATAAGTGCTTAGATTACTGGATAAAACGTGGTTTTCTTCGAGTAGAACACATCAAAAGAATCAGTTTAGGATTTCTGAGCATCATCACTGAAGGATATTCACCTTCCTGCAAGTGCAGCAAAGCCAGAGCATCACTCAGAGCTCTGTGCTAACAACCAGAGATGGACAAACAACCAAGAATGGTCACCCTACAAAGTAATCTGGTTTTTATACACAGGTCCTCAGCAATCCTGACCAACCCCTGAACAGCCCTTTTAGACACACATGGAAAGCAGTGAGACATTTACAGGGAGCAGCTCCACTTCCATTTCACAAGCTTCTTTTTTTTTTTTTTTTTTTTTTTGCTGCAAAAGAAATCGCTGTAGGAACATGAGACTTTTAAACTCACAAAAATAACTCAGCATTGCCCTTTTAAATTGTTTCCACTGACAACCGGAGTCACGGTGGCATTTGTTCCTGCAGATCCCAGCACACACATGTATCCATAATGATCCATCCCTCGGATGGCACAGTTCTTCTGTGCTTGCTACCTGTCAGGCTTGTACTCCAGAACCTTGAATATCAGTGACTCACTAATGTTTTATGATATTTTACCTCACTTTATGGTAGTCATTTATGACAAGACCAGAATGACATAAACTGCCATAAAGCAAAGCAATGCAATCACACAAATGACCATAAATCAAGATAGCAACAGAAAAAGGTCATAAAAAGGGAAGAAAATTGGAGAAAACAACATTTGAGTTCAGATTCCGAAGTCTGGAGTTAGCAGCACCGAACTTGAGGACAGATGGATGTGAGCAGGCAGAGAATTCAGTGTTCCACTGATACCAATCATTTTGGGAGGCACTGACAGTGATGCATAGATGGGCTTTCGTTATTTTTAAGGCTCTTAAGAAGTATAAAGAGTTTATTGCAAGCGTGTGAATGGGCTTTTTTTCTCCTGGGAAGTTATCTGAGCTTTGTCCTACACCCCAAGCAATTCCCACTTCGGATGACCTCTGGAACAGCTCTTCTATAATCTCTATTTATCCTTTGCTTTAAATGAAAAATGCTTTCCTGGTAATCAAGTTGGCCACCTCTAAAAGAAAGGGGTCGTGATGCTCTTCCCTGGGAAGGCTTTTCTTGGGGTGAAGCAGCAGCTCCTGACCAGGGTGGGAGCTGGGATGTCCTGGGTGCTCAGTGGGGATCAGATGGGTTTGGGATTGAGGGTGGGTGTGGCTGGAGCTGGGGTTTTGTGTGAAATCCCCTTGGTGGTGGGGACAGAGCAGGACCAGATGACATCAGGGAGGACAAGGAGCTCGGGATCAGAGCCTAATGGGGCAGCAGGAGCTGTAAGCAATGAGGTGTAACGGGACGTAAACCACACCTTAAAGTTATACCCCCATAAAAATGAGAAACTGCTGGTGGTGCAGATAACAGCATTTATGAGGAGAATTTATGGGCTGCTCGTGTGGTATAAATATATACAGTACACAAACACCAGTGGGAATAAATTCCACTGGACAACCCTGTTATTTTAACAGTAACCTTGAAGATATTATGTTATTTAGCTGTAGAAAGTGTTAAAGGAACAATACATAATTTAATCCCCTCCTCTCCCCTGTCCAGCTCACCTCTGTTTTAGCAGCAATGGCCTTGTAAGAAGTGCATTAAGATAAACACTGGTAGTTAATTGCATTTATTTTAACATCCTCGTGCTTCTCCATCCATCCCCTTGTGCTTTCAGCCTCTTTCTGAAGGAGCTCAAGTGCTTGAAAAACTCTGAGGACATATTTTTATCCCTAATCTTGATCCAAGACCTCTAATTCTTCCCCTGCTCAGTTTCTCCCTTCCCGAAGTGAGTTGCTTTCCTCTTTCGTAGCCTCACTTGTGCTCACAACTGCCAGAACCATTTCTGGTCATTTCTTTAAATTCTTCCTTGTCAGAGGACACCAGAGTAGTAAACGGAGATGACAGAAATGTAGCAGATAAGCAAAAAAAAAAAACCGAAAAACAAACTCAGAAAGCCCAAAGCACTTGAGCTGAGAGCTCCTGAGCAAGAGCCTTTGCAGGGAGCTGAGCTGGGGAGCCAAGACACCAAACTGAGGGGTGCAGCACAGGGATGACACCAAACTGAGGGGTGCAGCACAAGGATGGGCAGCTCCTGCCCTGCCCTGGGCCTCCCCGGGGGCTCTGTGCTCTGGGACAGTTTGGTTCCCCTCTTGTCCCTCTGCAGGACAGCACCTGGAATGTTTGGGATGGCTCCAACACTTTGGGAAGGTCCTTTCCAGAGCCAGGATGGTCTCACCTGTGAGTCCCACCCTGGCAGGGGCTCTGAGGTGGAAGGGACACCCGGAGAAGGGGTTGGGGATCCATGCAGAGCTGCAGTCCCTGGGTGCTCCACCCTGCCTTAATTCCCTGTGAATTCCCTACCCAGAGCAGGAGACAGCGTTTGGGAAAGGAGGATGCCGTGCCCTGCACTTCAGGAGAAAATTTGTTTGCCTTTCCAACTCTTCCCAGCTCCAGTTTTAGGAGTTATTCACCAAGGTGTAAATCCCCTTTCTCTGCCTGTGCTCTTGCTGCCAAGAAAGTAAACTAGGACAAGTTAACAGAGTGATCCAAGAGGAAAGGAAAAGCTGGGATCTTAATTTTTGATGCAGTCTATGTGTTCTCATTATTACATTGTCTGTTTGTATTACTTTTGATTTATAATGTAATTGGGGAACTATAGAAATGTTAATGGGAAAGATACTGTTCTGAATATGACAAAGTTGTTTACTAATTGTTGCCTTTAACTTGGGCTAATTTTGTAGTATTGAAATATTTAAAAATGTTTTATTTCTTTATTTTTGGGTTGTCACAAAAGCGTTGTTTGGTTTAAACTCCATTCTCAGATGAGCTGAGCTCCCTCCCCCTTTAAATGTAGGAAAATAGTGCAAATTAAAAATTTGTTACACTGGGGTTCAATCTCAAACCTTTAGGCAAGCCCATCCATTTTGTTAAATATTTAGATGAGAAATCATTGCTTGGCTGTTTATTTATTTATTTTTCCAACATCCACCGTGCTGCTCGTTATCTTAGGGGAGATGGAGAATATTGCAATGATTATTAGTAAGCCTGGTAATGAGATTACTGAACCATTTGCAGTTGACTTTTTTTTTTTTTTGTGATGCGTAATTACAGGGGTTTATTTACAGTGCCTTTAGAGGGTTTGGTTTTGTTTTTGCCTTTTAATGATTCACATTTATATCCTCTGTTCTTCTTCGTGGAAGGGATGAGATTGTATCTCTGGGTGTTTTGCAATCCTCCCTTCCTAACACTCCCCCTGAAATGAGTGTTGCACTTCAGAGGGAAGAAAGCAGCTCTCACCCAGCCAAGTGATCCCCATCCTGAAAGCTCTTTTGTACCTGAGTAATCTGACTGATATTAATTGGGAATTCTCAGGTAAATAGGATTATTTGTGCATTTATCCTGGGTGATTCTGCCAGCCCGTGCTCCAGTCAATGGAGGGAGTCTCATCGACTCTCTTTGGCCTCGTCTGTCTCGTAAATGTGATTTATTAAGAGAAAACAGTAGAAGGGAAGAGCTGCTCTGCAGGCCTTAAATATCTCATAACTGGGAGTTGTTAAGGTTGGTCACATCATTGTCACATTTATTACTCCCATTCCCGACTGTTGCCCACTTTTCCACCAAAACAACTGAGAATTCAGCTGATTTTAGTGGAGGACTCCTGGTGTGGAGGGGGAAAGAAGAAAAGAGATTTGGGGCAGTTACTGGGAACGGGTACAGGAGAGTCCTTGGGGAAGAGGGAACTATGGAATAAAGATGCCCTGGTGCTACAGGACTTATTCTGGAAGACAGAAGCCTTTATTTAGAGAGCACAAGGGTTGGACATGTGGAAACACAATATCTTTGTTTTCCTGGTGACTCAAAGCCTGCAACATCGAGTTAAAGCTCTCCCATTGCCTCGGTTTCATTGGAAGGCAGTGACACCTTTAAAGCTCTTTTTGCCTCCTTGTTTTGCCTGATTTATTTACAGGTTCAATTCTAAATTCAGGTAGAATGATGTAAAAAATTTTATGCACCCAGCTTTAATCACCTAAACACTGCACAGGCAAAGAGATGAAAATTGGGTTAATATGTGACATTAAAGTTATGGCTCTAACCCAAGCTATTATTTAGAAATCAGTGGGATGTTTCATTTGTAAAAACTGCAGGTTCTGGGATTCCTTTCATGTTCAAAAGTAGATCTGTGTTTAATACTTGAAAAATATATAAATCCACAGTTAAAATGCCTTAAATGCAAAATTTATTTTTTCCGTCAGCAACAAGCAAGTCACTTGCTGTAAAAGCCCCAAACCACACGGAACATTTCAGTTTAGCTGCAAAAAAATTAGAATGTAAAAAAAAAAAAAAAAAAAAAAAAACAACCCAACAAAAGGACAAGAAGCTCCAGAATAATTGCATTTCCTTGCAGAATAATGCCAAAGCTAAAAACTTGTTTATTTTATCTCAGGATGTGTCTGTTGACTGCTTCATTACAGCAAGAATAAAACTGCACCACAAAAGCATCCATGACTTATCCAAGGCAATTTCAAGCCAGATCCCAAGCAGCCTGGCTGTAGCAGAAATCCTCTGTGCAAATGAAAGGGATCAGTCTGTGGACAGTCGGTGGAAGGGAAGGAAGATGATCACTCCCAGTGTGTAACTCACATTCCAGCCCTGAGCTGTAATGCTGAACCCACCTAAGCCAGGATTAAGAACCCAGCACACCCCTTTATTTCTGACCTGCCACGTTTCTGCTCCTCTGAGCTGAGGTTATGTGGGCTGGCTCAGAGCTCTGCTGCATCCTGCTCCTTTTCTCTCTAAAAGCACAGGAATAACCTCACCTGAGGAGCACAAGGCAGTGACAGCACCATGTACACACTTGATTTCTGAATTACATTGCATTCTGAAAAACACTGCATTACAAAGCCAGAGAACCTCGTTAAAATAAATCCTTTCTTAGAAAGGAAAAGGTCCAAAAAAACCCCTATATTGAACAAGCAGGGTTAATTTTACTCTGTGAAATTCCGGATTCAGCTAAACTGCCATCACCTCGTTGGGATAACTTGTCACACTGCTGGAATTTAAGCACCAGTGATCTACTGGGAGTAAACATCCTCATGTACAGTGGCTAAAGGATGGGCACCCTGGGGTTTCTACCAAGCCTCCACGACCATATATTGATGCTGGGCTCGTTCCTTTCCCTGGTTCTGAAGCACAATTAATCACCTCACTAAGGTGCCCTGTGTGGTCCATAATTAATATTATACATGGGCTTGGGAAGAAGGCTTTGGGGGGGATCTGGATGATCCAAAAGAAATATGGCCCCTCCTTTATATTCAGCAGCGAGCTGGAGTTGAGTCTGCGTGGTGGAGATTGAGCTGCTCCAGTTTGAAAGATGAGGAGCAATGAGAATGTTTCTTTTTCACCCCTTGCCCCCAACACTTGCAGTATTCTCTCTGTTCAAACACTGTCCCGGTGCTAATTTTTGCCAAAAGTGAAAGAGAGGGTGAAAAATCATTAATTCAATTTCTCACTGGTTTGCCTCTGGTGATTGCTGTCACTTCAGGTAATAGCTTGTCTGTGGTTCTGACCCAATTCTTACACCAGTCCCTCCATACTCAACCAATTAATCTAATGGTTCATTAATTGCAAACATCTGAAATCATTAGAACCTGATTGAGCACAAAAGCATCAAATCCCGTGAAGCTGTGACTGCTTAGCCAGCAAATGGTCTCATTGCAAAGGAATGTCAATGTTTATAGTAAATGTAACCTAAACTGGGGTGTTCATTGACATATCCCTCCATTTGTATACAACGGCTCTGACATCTATCAGTTCAAGAGTGCATGATTTATCCACTGCTATATCCTGGAACTGACAAGCCAAAGATTACAGCTTAACCTACATGAAAGCAGAGGCTGTATGTGTTCCTAAAATAAATATTTAGTAACTGACAAGCTCTGGTTAATATTAATTCCTGATAGAAAGCAGTCAATTTAAGCTTACTTCATGCCAAAATCTATTTGTATTTTGTAAATCATTTTTCATGAATATAGTCTAGAGAGAATGTGTGAGTGGGGGTGGGCGGCTGCAGCAGTTGCATTTTACATCTCCCACATCTGCATTAAGGAGAGCCCTTCGTGTGCCAGGGAAGCGTGGAAGGGCACACACAGCACTGGGATGGGGACTGGAAAATGGAAACTTCATTAAGTGAACCCAGTGAGTGTGAAAGATGCCAAACTGGGCATTCTGGGGCACGAAGCCTCCTGTTCATCCACGGGCGACCCAGCCCAGGGAGCACCAAACATCCCTGCCAAATGGCATCAGGGACTCCTCTGTCACCTGGATGTGGCGACAGGGCCAGACCCTGCCACGTGCACTCACAGTGCCTGTCTGGATTCCTCTCTGTTTTCCTTTTCTCTGTTTCTTTTTAGTGCTCTGCTCTGGTTCACAGGGTGGCAATTGGTCCAAGGCTGCATCTGATCTTGGAGGCCTTTCCCAACCTCAGTGACTCTGTGATTCTTCTTCTGTTTGTTTTTAGAGGCTACTGATTGTCCTACTGATAGATGAACAGGGAAAGAGATGAAAATGTCCATCAGGATGTTCCTGAGCATTGGCATTCCCCAAGATGTTTCTGCCTTGCTGCTCTGCTGACAGCTGCCTTCCCTCAGGGGCCAGTCTGGGGCCACTTGTCCCCACTGTTGCCAGCATGGCTGTTGGAAAGGGGGGATGATATTTTCCTGTTGCACACGTGTTCTGATCGATGTCTTCACAGGAAAACTCAGTGGGCTGCTCAGTTTATGGTTACAAGTATGAAACTTTGTGCCTGGTGTGGATGCGGGTTCATCCTGCCCCTGCACAGGGCAGATGCTGAGTCGGTGATGTAAAAAACGTGAGCACTGTGTGTTCACCAGACAGGATAAAATCCTGCCTGCACTTGCCTAGGTCTGCATTTTAGACCCTCCAACCACCTCTAACGTAAAAGTGTGTGTGAAACTCATCCCTGTGCTCCTGAAAGCCCTCACTGAGCAGAAGGGAAAGGACTGGGTCTGCCCTTCCCAAACTGCAGCCACAGTAAGCAGCCCCCAGAGTCACATCCAGCACTGAAATATTCCCGTTTAAAAGATGGATAACGAGGGTGCAGGGTGACACCGAAGTGTTCAAGCAGCTGTCCATGTGATGCCTTCTGCAGCCACCTAGAAACAGAGACCAGACAAGAGTTAGGGAATAAAGGTCGGTGTTTATTTGAAGGCCTTCAAGGCACACCCTGAGGAGCCAGAGGCTGCCTCCAAAAATGGACCCCAAGATGGACCCCAGGTCACGAGTTCTTCACACCTTTATAGGTTTGGTTCATTTGCATACCACGGTTAATTCTCCAATTAAAGCCCCAGTTTAATGATGTAATTCCCCTCAGCTTGCTCCCCCTTAGAGGCTTTGGGTTACACATTTTGGGCCTAGAAGAGCCTGGCTGTCCTTGAAGGCAAAGCCTGGAGAGGCTTTGTTGTGTCTGCCCAGCACGAGAGAGCAGAAATTCCAGGCTACAAGGAACTTCAGAGTTACACTCTAAGCAGCACAGAATTTGAAAAATATAAAAGTTAAAACCTAAGGCATCACATGTGAGCAGGATCCTTCTGCTCCGGCAGATAACAGTGGGGAGGGCTTGGAGAGGAGCAGGAGAGGGCTGGGGCTGCTGGGGAAGGAGCAGGCTGTGTGCTCCTGGCAGGAGATGAGCACTATCAGTAGCCCTAATGATCCAGGGCAGTGGCCTGAGGAAGTCCTTGGAGTGTGGTTTCCTTTATCACTTTTACTGGGCTGCCCTTTGGGAGTGAGTTATGATCTGCTGGTTTGATCTTTTGTATTGTGTGTGGGGTTATTGCACCTTTTAGTTCCTGACAACAGTAGTAAAGCTGCCAAGTATTACTTAAAGTGTGGGAATGTTTACAAGAACTCAGCAGAGGAGAGTGCCTGGTGTTCAGAGGGCTGAGGGAACAAGAAACATCATCAGCCACCGGCCAGACAGGGTGCTGGGTGCAGCCCCTCGCTTTGGAATTACCTTTTCCAGCTGCCAGAATGAGCCTTTATCAGAATCCAAAGGCCAGGAGCAATGTAAATCCCAAAAAGCACAATTCCAGGATGTGTCTGTGCTTAGTTTTAAGGAGAACTGCATGTGATTCCCTATATTCCTGTGTGTTCCCATCTGCTGTGGAGTTACTGCAGACGAAATCCCAAAGCATGTTTGTTCTGAACAAGAAATTTTCCATTTTTGACAGTGTTCTAATGGAATCATAGTTCAAAATATTCCGTGAAAACATTACACTCCCCCGTCATTAAGGTGAATTTTGTTTGCATGCTCTTTTCCCAGAACACTGATGTTAATTTTTGCTTAACTTTAGTCTTACAAGGTATGAAGCAATTTAACAGACTCGGTAACCTTTCATTAAAGTTCAGTGCAGTACTTAGGCATGTTGGGTGCATTAATTGTTAGCTGACAGCTATTATTTCTGTGAAACCCTTTTGCAGGAAAATTTCTGCTTGATGGATTGGATTTTACAAAATTTGCATTTCACCGAGCCAGAGTTAACTGGTACTTAGAGCTACAGTAGATACTTAAATTGGAAAACAATCATTCTTCAGACTATTATTAAATATCTGTTAAAAACTATGAAACTTGTTTAGGATAAACTTGATTATGGAGCTCATATCCCCGCAGTGTTGGCTTTGACACATCGTTATAACGAAAGTGGATTTTAATACAGATAGAACTGAAGTCTGCGCCCAGTCCTGAGGGCTGGCACAAGGGAGGAAAATCAGCAGTTTTTTGTGTTTCTAAGGCCGTGGTTGAGAGCTGGGGTCAGATATATGTATTTCCTGCTGCGGATGCTATTAGGTGCTGAATGCAGGGTGAGCAGCTCTCCGAGGCGCCGGGGAGCGTGGAATTTCTCAGGTAGTAAACTCGGAAGACTTTAATGGATTAGCAGAGTTTTCCTGGCTACTGACTTTGCAATGACCCTGGCAGGCAGCAGCCCGAGCTCCCGGAGCTCTGCCCCAGCCGCAGGAATATTGGAGCATCGGGGTTTTTCCAGTTTATTCACTGGGGTAGCACCGGCACTGGGGAGGCACAGAAAGGAGTGAAAAACACCAAACCTCTGGAAACGAGGAGGAGGAGGAGCTGGGAGTGATGAAGGAGAGGTGAAGCACCTCGAGAAGAACAAGAAGGTTCTGTATTTGAGCCAGTGGGTTCCAGGTGCTCCAGAGGAGAGAGCAGAGCAGTTAAAAATAAGAACTAAGAGAAGGCAAAGCTCACGCACACAGCAAATGAGGACACCCGATCTGAAGGCACCTGGCTCATTGTGTTGGCGCACAGGGAAGATGCTGGGAGGGCTGAGGACAAAGAAAGAGGAAATCAAATTGTCCGACAAAGAGGACGAACTGAGCTGAGGGAGGAATTGCAGAGCACAAAACATTCCTAAATTGCTAAGATCAAGTAACACAGAGACATTTATTTAAAAGTGTGGAGCACTGGATCTGTGCTGTTGTACATGTTCTGATTTTATCACTGATCTACCAGCATTGGGAGCAGTTGATTTTTTTTTTTCCAATACATATCTGTGCATCCTCTCTGATCACAGCTCCATCCATGCCATCATCATTCCCAGCTGCCAATAATTCCAGTGACACCTGGTGAAATAGAAATCAGGAACATTTCTGAAGAGTCATGACCATAAATGTTCCAGTAACAGCACCAATATTGTATTTCTTTTTTTTTTTTTTTACTGAAGTTGTTAAAAATGTAACACAGCTTTTCGGTAATGACAGAATAAATTAATATTTTTTTGATTATGTCAAAGATCTGAGTAAAAGTTGAGTCATGCCTACCTATCAGTAAATCAATTACGTGCTGTAATTTGGTAAATTTAGCTGACTTTAACCCCTAATCTTGGATGCTTTATTAAATACAGAAGAGTAGCAAGAAATTCCTTAGATCATCAGTATTATCTCATCAGAAGTGGAAAGGGAATGTTTCTTCCTTCCATATCCTAGAAATCTGATGGGGAAAGGAGAGAGACAGACAGAAAAGTGAGTTAATTATTCAAGAAGGAGTTTCCTCTTCAGCAAATTCCTCTCTCAGCTCAGCCCAACCTTGTCATTACACGGCTTCTAATTTTAGGAAGAATTTGGATAGCAGGTCAGAACTTCAACATTTCACTGCAGAGTGCATGCCACAGAAAATGGTCAAGTATTTTCACTTCTTTATTAATTAAGGGTCTCATGGTGAGACCTCACACCCCCAAGTTCTTTTTGTGTTCTCTTTCTTCAAAAAGGTTCTTCATTTTTATGCTCAAGAAGGGAGAAAGGAGAAATAACTCAATAGTGCTGCAATTTTAGCAGCATCCACCCCACTGTCCTTTCCATTCCCATGAGTCCATTATCCCACAGGTCCCCTGCATCTGTCACTGGATGGGAACGAGCCCCTTGGGTGGAATTCAATCAATACCTTGACCTTCAGCAAAATCCTTTGTTTGTATCAAGTAGACAATGAAAAAAAAAAACCACATTAAATGGAAAAATAGCATTTTCATGATAGGTAGGATACAGAATCCAGGGATGCTAAGTTTGGGCACTGCTTGGGAAATGGAGACAGTGGGGCAGAAAATGTGGAAATCTGAGTTATTGAGATTGCTCGTGAGCTCTGGGATATTTGTGAGATAAAGGCTGAGATCTGTCACATTTGCACTTTGTGCTGAGGTCACCCATACACAGAGAGCGATTTTCCCAAGATGTAATATCTGCTGGGAAAATGAAAATAAAAAGAGAGCAGAGCTCATTTAGGGAATCTTCATCATTGGGTGTGGCAGAAGAGGAAAAGCAGGAAGATCTACAAAGAGATCACGTGAAACAGAGCTTGAGAGATCAATTTTACGTTGGTTAAAGCAGAAAATTGGCCGTATTTTCATAAGGGAATTGCCATAATTGTGTTCTGATGCTTTTAAAATGAAGCATTCCCCAAGGCAGTGAAGGATGGGGAAAATACCTCAGTGGAAGTGTGGGGCTTTCAAAAATATAAAAAGTGGGTTGGTCACTTGTGTGGTGCTCTGAGAGTTGAAGTTAGAGGATCTGTGACAAAAAGATGTTGGCATGTGCAACACACCTTGTGATGTTACTGGACTTGTTGGGAAACGTGGAAAAACATGGGCAGGAATGTGAGAAAGCAAATTGTTTGGGGGTTTCTTGGCCAAAATTGTATTTTAATTGAAAGTTTTGGAGCAATTCTATAAAAGAAAAGCACTAAGCCTTCAAAATTCCTGTTGAAACTAAATTTCTTCTGGAAATGTTCTAGGAATGGATTACAAGGATGCTTAGGACAAGAGGAGAACTCCTCCAACAGCTTTGAAAGACGAGTTAAAGGAAAACCTGCTCAGTTCACACTCTGCTACCTTGATAGATTTATTTCTTAATCTAACACACATTTCCAAATGAGGCAGCTTCTTGATTAAATGGCATTTCTGTATCAGAATATCTTATTTGTAAATTAGGTAGGAGATGCAAAATTCGTGATCCCAGCTCTGTGGCCATTTTTCCTGCAAAAAGGTGTTTGAAGAAAATTTCACATTCTTAAATAAAAAAGTCAGATTTGGGAAAATCTATCCAAGTTAACTTTCCTTTTGAGTTCTTTATAAACTCTGATACCTTTTGCATATTCATTCTTAACTAGAGCTGACCAAAGCACTCCACCTTCAACTTGTTTTAATATAAATTTTTCCAGTGAAGGGCAGGAAAAGAGAATTTATAAATTGTAAGAAGATTCTTAAAAGGAAATAGATAAATAGGAAATATATCCATTATTCCCTGCTGACTTTTAATCATATCAGATTCAAAAAACAGTTTGCATTCTTCATTGACAAACTGAGAGCCACTCCAGGAGTGCAATCATAGTAAAATCCACAGCTAGGATAATGTGCAACTGGAATTCTGTCTGGAGGAGCTGAGGTATGCCTTGGAGGAATGCATTAGATGCTATGGTTAATTAACTAATTTACTCAATCAAGTTTAACAGTGGTTTTAACTTTAATGGCACCATTACATTTTAATATGAAAATAACAGGCTGGGTTCCCTGTGCTCCCTGCAGCCCAGCCCCTTTCCACCACCCACTTCACAACTGGGTTTTGATTTGTGACGTCCTAAACCTCCTCTAATGTCAATCCCAACATGTGCAGGAGCACTCCCCGTGCCCACCCTGCACACCCAGCCTGCACTCCCCAGGAGCCATGGAGATCACACTGATGCCTTAGGTTTTAGCTTTTATATTTTCAATTCTGTGCTGCTTAGAGTGTAACTCTGCAGTTCCTTGTAGCCTGGAATTTCTGCTCTCTCGTGCTGGGCAGACACAACAAAGCCTCTCCAGGCTTTGCCTTCAAGGACAGCCAGGCTCTGCTAGGCCCAAAATGTGTAACCCAAAGCCTCTAAGGGGGGAGCAAGCTGAGGGGAATTCCATCATTGACCTGGGGCTTTAATTGGAGAATTAACCGTGATATGCAAATGAACCAAACCTATAAAGGTGTGAAGAACTCGTGACCTGGGGTCCATCTTGGGGTCCATTTTTGGAGGCAGCCTCTGGCTCCTCAGGGTGTGCCTTGAAGGCCTTCAAATAAATCCTGACATTTATTCCCTTACTCTTGTCTAGTCTCTGTTTCTAGGTGGCTGCAGAAGGCATCAACACACACGGAAATACAAGTTAGGCTCATTTTAATTGTGTTTGAGGGATGTTCTCAAAGGAGATCTGGAGCTGCTGTTCCCTGGCAGAATTCCCTGTCTGTGCCTGGTTCCCACTGGCACAGCTGGGTCCTGCCAGGCTGCAAGGGGAAATCAAGCAAAGGGGAAAAGGTTCACTCTGTGCTCATTGGTTTGGTGAAGGAAAACTCTTCTCCTTCCTTAAAAACGTCAGTCACGGACCCTTGAGATGTTCCTGTCCCCAGGGCAAAGTCCACCCTGGCTGCACTCTCCCCCACACATCTCTGAGTCTTCTGCTTTATGGAACATAAATATTCTATGGATTCCTTGAATTTCCTATCTTAATATTCTTAGACAACCACAACAACCATGCTGCACTCTGTATCTTATTTTTGTCTGATCTAATTAATATTAAACACTAAATTAAACGTGATTGGGGAAATCCTGCTCCCCAGTATGCCTCTGGTTTCCAACTGCAGCCCATCAGCAAATAAGTGTGGGGGGAATTGTGCCCAAAGCTGGAAAGAGGAGGCAACCACCTTGCTGCTGGGTACCCACATCCAGCTGATCATAGATCTCATCTGATTGTGGCAAGGGACAGTAAATCACGGCTAAACACTTACGTGTGATTTTATAGAGAATTTTTATTATCATAGGTACAAAGGCCGTACTTTGGAGATTAACTGGCAAAAGTTTTACAAGGCAGTGGAGATAATGAATCACAAATTCCGTGAGGGTGAGCCTCCCGTGCTGAATCCGAGTACAGCTGTCTCATATTTGCTCCGTGTGCATTTTGCTACCAGTAATTTTGTCATCAATTTTCATATTTTGTTTAAACATATTTGTCTTTTGGACAAGATAGGTCATATTTCACCCATTTGATGAATTTTCTCCTTGGTCCAGTTTTACAGGATTTGCACTTAATTAATTGCACAACCTTTAATTCGACAGACTGTTTTTAATGGCTGTGTAGTTTCAAATGCACATACAGGGAGAAATTTCAAAAAGTAATTGTTTTTATGTCACTACCATTGAAAGTTGCAATTATTAAAATACACACATAATGGCACGGAATTCCTTAGCTGATGATATTAAACACGCACAAGTTTTTAATGTGGATTTTTAGGGAATTTGGGTATGACCTCCATATAGGGAATATTCACGTACAGCCCCTGCAACTTTGTGCGAACTCCCAGCTTCCACTTGGCAAATTTTGCACGTGTGCTTTTGGCAAGGTGAGCCTTGATCTAAATTTTTTCCCAGAATTGTGCAGCAATTCCATTAAGAGTCAGTGACGGGACTCCTCATCCAGGCTGAGAGCTCTGTGCTTTACAGGGCTAAACAAATTCCATACTTCCAAAGCTGGGGAAAGCTTCGGGAAGGGAAGCCCACCTTTTCCTGGAGGAGCTCAGCGCTGACAGTCGTGGCTCTCTTAAAAGCTTCTTTAGCTCCTAGCAGGCTGGCAGGAGAGGGCCAGCTCACCCTGCAGACAGCCTGCTGTCTGCAAATGTGCCCATCAAACGTGTTTGTCAAGCCACCAGGCTCCTCCATGCCTGGTAAAAGGCAGACAGGAAGGAGTAGGCAAAGGTCAATCCCTGTCAGCTCTCTGGAAATGTAATTGTAGTGGCAGTTTGCGAGGCTGCCTCGTTCCCTAGCAACTTTGGGTGTGCAGGGAAGAGTTAAATACATATTGCTCAGGGTGGCTTTTTTCCCCCCTCATTTTGGCAATAGGGTTTTTTGTTGTTATTTTGTTTTATTTACTGGCCTTTGTGCGTATTTGGAGGTTTGTGTGCATAAGCTGCAAGCTCCCACCAGCAGTTGTGCAAGGCTTCAAAAAGAAAGCTGTTCCTGAGGACTGACTGACTTCTGAGTTGGAGGATAATCATGATAATTAATCTGGATCCCGGCTTCTTTTGTTATGTGGCTCTGAACAAATGCAATTTGTGAAACAAACTCCACACAGCCTCTGTTTTTCACATTGGTAGTGGTGAGCTGCCATCAGAATCCAACCCAGTATCATGGAGCTCTTTTATGCTGATGGTGATTAGATGGGGAATTTTTAAAGTATATATGTCACAAATACCTCCTGCTAATGACAGCCAGGGGAGCAGCGATTTTAAGGCAGATTTTTGTTTAGAGGAATGAATTTAGGGATTAAGCCAAGGCATTCAACTCCAGCCCAATTTCTAGGAGTTGTCCCTACTTACACAAAGGATGAATTAAACTCATTTATCTTATTGAAGCCTGAGACAAAACGTGGGGCTCACGTGTGCTGGGGCCTGGCAGAGCTGCTCTGACCACAAGGTGCTGGGAGAGCTGCTCCCAGCAAGGCGCCATCCCTGGGTTCCATGGTGAGCTCCAGGCAGGAATGGCCTGAGGAGCCCCCAGAGTGGCTGCACCTCGGTGGGAGCACTCAGGGCTGGCCAGGACGGTGGGCAAGGATTCATGGAATATCCTGAGCTGGGAGGGAGCCACAGGGGTCATCAATGCTGGCCCTGCACAGACACCCCATTAATCCCACCCTGGGCATCCCTGGCAGTGCTGTCCCAACACTCCTGGAGCTCTGGCAGCCTCGGGGCCGTGCCCATTCCCTGGGGAGCCTGGGCAGTGCCCAGCACCCTCTGGGGGAAGAACCTTCCCTGAAATCCAACCTAAACCTCCCCTGGCAAACTCCAGCCTCTCCCTGGGGTCCCGTCCCTGCTCACAGAGAGATCAGAGCCTGCCCCTCCACTGCCCCTCTCAAGGAGGCTGCAGACAGGGATGAGGCTCCTTTCAGTCTCCTCTCCTGCAGCTGAGCAGCCAAGTGACCTCAGCCGCTCCTCCCACGGCCCCTCCAGACCCTTCAGCACCCTCACAGCCCTGTCTGTCACTGCAGAGACCTGTCCCTGTGCCAAAGTGTCACCTGAGCAGTGTGGAGATGGAATGAGGAGTGACTGGGATGAGCCACTCGTGCAGGCTGTGAAACACTGAGAGAGGCACACTGAGGTGCTGCTTGGTTTTCCATTTCTGTCACATTAACCTGGCTCAACGCAGTGCAGGTTGTAAGTGTAATTAATTGATCTGCCAAGTCATAGGTTGCTCCCTTTCCAGCAGCTAATATTCCTTTTCCCTCCATTTTCCAATGGAGTCACAACACTTTCACAACGTTCAATGGTCATATTGATGCAGGTAGAAATGCCTCCAGAACATTGCATTAATCCATATTATTTTAATTTAACAGACTAATTTCCTCATGTTGTTGTTTGTCAGACTTCAGCAGAGTTCCACGAGCAGAGGACTTGTTCCAGTGAGTTTTAGAGTGCTGCTGGCCATCAGTAATTCCTCCCTGCACTCCTTTCTTGGCTTAACTGATGCAACCTTCAGAGATGGGCACCGTGGTTAAATTGCTCAGTGGCTGGTGCAGGCAGCAATAACTCTTTGTTCACCATTATGCACAGTTTTCTGCTCATCTGTAGGTTTGTAAATGTAAAATTTCAGGTGAGACTGTGCCCACTGAGGTAACTGGGCAGTTTGGCACCCACACAGGTGGGAGCTGCTCCGAGCTGGTTTGCAGGAATTGCCTTCCCATGCTCTGCACGGACCAAGGGGGGCAGGGGCCCATCCTGAGGTGCTGAGGATGCTCTGTACAAACACAGCACTGCAGAGCCTTGCCCAGGCTCCCAGGAAGTTACAGCTAATCTTAAATCCAGGCTGGTTTTTCCTTCTCTTTCCTTTTTTTTTTCTGAACCCTGGAAATGAAAAGCAAAAAGGGAGTTGCTAAGGTGAGAGGAGAAAATGTTACAGGCCTGCTTCTCTCCCGTTCATCTTTTCAAGAAAGAATAGAATACCCAGAATAGTCTGTTGCAGAGAGAAAACAGGGGGCTGAGGTGCTTTAGGATGGATTTCAGCTTCCCCCTCCTGTCCAGTTGCACATTTGGATCACAGGCATGGGCAGGTCACAGGCAGGTGTCTGCAGGTGGGATCTCAGGGCTCCAGAAGGGAAATCAGGAGGTTTTGGTGAGCAGGTTGGGCAGTCTGATGCCTTCAGCTGATTTTCAAATTGCCATCAGCGTCCACAGCCTTTTCGAAGGTGTTCACCACAGACCTGCCTCAGGGGGATGTGTGGAACCAGAGCACCTTCCAGCTCCAAACTTCACCACCTGTGACAGGGAGCACATCCCTGTAACCCTCCAGGACCGGCACCACAGACTCGGGATTCTGCTCCTGGCACAGGGCCCTGGCCTCAGGTAGAGGCAGAGTTTGCTGGGTTTGTTCCTTGTAAAGATTTACAACAACTTCATAATTCCGCAGTAGAAAGAGCCATAAAGGAGGAGTTGGAATTCAAGCTGTGTCCTGGTGAGATTCTCATCTTTGTTCCTTGCAGATGTTAAGTCATTTTGAGATGCAAGTCATTTCTTTGAAAAAGCTTTCTTTGGGGCTGCAATCTAATGGCAGGAAATTAGCTGTTAATCCTGTCTTTTCTTGGACAGACCAGACATGCATAATAAACTCCCCTTTGCCTCCTCCCTGCCTGCCCAGCGATTCAGTTTGACCTGAAAGCAAACGTTTTCTTCCAAGAAAAGACAATGTTTATGAGGTGCAGCCCCAGTTTGGCTCCGGTGATTAGAGACACATGTATCAGCCTGCGTGGAGCTGCGATGGCTGAGAGGAGACATCCCCAGCCCTGCCAGGACCCAGAGAGCAGCACCAGCTCCACACATTCCAAATCTGCCTGCAAACTCACGGGTCTGCCTGCTAACCCTTGCTCCTGTGGAGCCCAAGGCAGCAAAGCCCCGGGGTTTGTCTGGGAAGGAGCCACATCTCACCCCTCTCCCTGATTCCTCCTGCTCGGGGGGCTCAGGGGGAGGCACGGCCCAGAATTGGGAATAAGGTTGCATCACCTTTGCCTTCCAGTAGATTTTGGCTACTCAAACAGCCCCTGGATCCTCCCAAGCTCTTGGCAGCTCTGCAAAAACACTGATTGAAACAGGCAACAGGGACTGGGAATGGTTGGAGCTGTCATTTCATCAGAGGTAGACACCCCTGTCTTTAAGAGACATTGTCAATATTCACTCTTTTCCATTAAATTCCCTCCTGGATTTAAAAGAAGGAACTATTTTTCCAGAATTAATCAGGAAAAACAGCAAGCCTGATGGTATGGTCTGGTGACCAAGGATCAGACAACTTTCCCAATTTCTCATGTGTGCACTAGATCACACATCTCAGTGAGCTAGAAAAGCCTTTTTCCCCCCATTTTAACACTCACAACTCCACAGCTGGTGCTGTAACAGCTTCCTGGGCACAGGTAGGAAGGGTGAAGAGACACTTATGTTATTTTCTGCTTATGTGGCTGAGAAGATTTTGTTATTTCAGGGTATTCCAGCAAATGAAAGAGGCACCTTTGGGAAATTGGGAGAAGTTCTTCTGAGCAGGAGCGTCCATTCAATCTTGGGCTCATTGCTTCTGGTGGGCAAGCATTAAATCAGGCACTGTGATGGGATCCCTGGCAATTCCTTCAGCTCCTGTCACTGCTCCTCAGCCACAAACCCTGGGAAAATGAAAAGTGATAGGGAAATAAAAAGTTAATACAGGTCCTTTTAATTGTGCAGTGGGGGTACTGTAAAGAGAGAGGAGAATATTGGGGTGGAAATGAAGAGTTTGTGGGAAACGGAGTGGTGTGGGTGGAGGGATGTGTTGGATGAGCCTGCAGAGAGGGCAGTGCTCAGCCCTGCCCCTCTGGGGTGGCTGTGAGACAGGTATTGATGGGTATTGATGGGTATTGATGGGTATTGATGGGTTTAGCCTTTAAATAACAACCCACTGCTCTGCCCAGGCTTTTCATCTGGGGACTGGAGGAGACTTCAACATGGAAATCAGTGGTTTTGCTCCTCTACCGATTCCATCTGTCAGTGAATTTGGAATCAGGGAATATCCTGCCCTGGCAGGCACCCACAGGGATCATCCATCCACCTCCCAGCCCTGCACAGACCCCCAACAACCCCAGCCTGGGCTGTCCAAACGCTCCTGGAGCTCTGGCAGCCTCGGGGCCATGCCCATTCTCTGGGGAGCCTGGGCAGTGCCCAGCACCCTCTGGGGGAAGATCTCCAGCCTAAATCCCTCCTGGCACAGCTCCAGCCGTTCCCTGGGCCCTGTCTGTGGTGAATTTAGTCCCAGCAACCCCTCAGCGAGGCCCTGGGCACTGTTTCTGTGGTGGGCACAGGGTGGCAGGCACAGGGCACAGGGTGGCTGTGGATTGCTGCTGTCACACCAAGCACGAGATGCTCCCTCTCTCCTCCCAAGCTCTGGGCTTTATTCCTGCTCCCTTATCTCTAAATATAGCAATGCTGGAACATCTGCTTATTTAAGTAGTTCCATTTGGTCCTAAATCCATCAGGTTCTTGTAAAAAGGACTTTAATAGGTCATTTTTCGAGTGAATAGCAGGGAGTTACTCAGACTCCTTGGGCTGGGAAATGGCATTACGTACTTCTCCATTGCATTGATTAATTATTTTTCTTTTTTTTTTTAGAATAAGCTGGTTTGAAATTTTAGTTAAACCAAAAGGAATTGAAGTGAAATTCATATGCCAGGCAGCAGCCTTGTGAAATGTAAACTGAGTTATAAACCTATAGAAAATGAATTTTATTATGGAAATGTAAACTGTCCCCTAAGCACAGCAGAGGGAGGTGACGCTGTAACAACGAACAAGTAAGTAATAAACAATAGCCAGTATTATATCAGATGGCTGGGTACAGCTAGAAATGTATCTGCTTGGGTGTTGAATTATCCCCAAATTTGAATTATGGGCATATAATTCAAATTATCCCCTTCCAGCCATATAAAGTCTGACAGACATATTTTTTTAATATACTTCTTGTGCTGTTTTGCATTATGTCACATCCTCCAGCGTTAAAACCACAGCTTTCCTAACATGATTCATCAGAAATCAGGGGGGAAAAAGAGTTGAGATCTGATATACTGAGTACTCTTAAATTACAGAGCAGCTTCAAGTGCAGTGTATGAGGCAGAGGCAGGGTGAATAAGTATGTCTGGGGCTGTCATGTCCATGAACTGGGAAACTCACTGGCTCACTGAATCATTTCCTGGTCCTCCTGCTCATCCATCGACACCGAGAGGACCAGGCTGGGCTCGCAGAGATGAAAGCCAGAGTAATTCAGAGCCAGCTGTAATTCTTTATAAAACATACACTAAGTATTTTTGTTGACTCCTGCATGACATTTCCAAGGTGGCTGGGAAGCCAGGCCATTTGTTACACCGGATCCAGATCAATAGAAAGCACAGAGGAAAACAAGTCAAGTTAACATCCAGTGGAAAGGACAGGACAACTTCCAAGTTTGCACATCTCAGCTGTGCTCGGTGTACATTTCAGGGGAACATCCTGTTCTTCACAACGTCATCTGCAATTACTGAAAAATATTAAGCATGAGGGAAAGCTATTGCCTTACGAGTCTGTAATTGTCAGACCAGTGAAGGGAACAGAGGGGTTTGCTCACCCTTTTCTCACCCTTTTCCTTCTGTAGCTCTTCTGTCTGCCCACGAGGCTCCCTGTGCCTTTGTAATGCACATCCCACAAACACCGAGTGCTCCGGCACACCTGAATTACCCCTTTCATTATTGCCAGCTCTTGATCACCCCCGAATCACTACATTTTAGCATGTGAGAGAACATCGTATATCCTAAAAACCTAAATATGTTTTTTTTTTTTTGGTCAGATATGATCTATCGAAGATGAAAATAATTTTCTGTATTGGTTCTCAAATAAACTTGATCAGATTTCGTAGTAAAGACTCTTGCTGACTTCGGGGGGCTTGAGGACTGAAAGTTTTCAGGGAGTCTGGGCTCATGTTTCAAGATCTGATGTGAAAGGCAACTTTTCAAACATCCCTTGTTTGATTCAGAGCCTTGTACAGACTCAGGACTTCCTTCATCTCATTTTAAGGGTCAAGTGTACTCCCCCTTGTATTTTGGATGCTGTCCTTACTCAGGGAAGTTTATAACCAGGCTTTTAGTGTGTAACATATTAAAAGATGGAAGGGTAAAAAAATTGCACCTCACAGATTTGTCCAAGAAAATGACTCCTGGCTAAGATTTAAAAGAATTAACACATCACCTGGACTTTGCATGTGAAGCTTTAACTTTTTTGATAAACAGCAAACTCATCTCCTGCTGTGCCAGCTATTTTTAACCCACCTTGTGAGTATGCTTTTTTTATTGCTTTATACAGCATATCTGATTCTCTCTAAAGCACAAACTAAAAAATCTATCGGGCTGTCATTTGCTGCACAGTGCCATCTATCATCATGCAGCTTGGCAGCTGGAGTGCTCGGGAGGGAGGGGGCCTGGAGCAGGAGGCACAGTCAAGGACTTTCACATGTAACACCGAAAAAAAAAATCCCTTGTCACAATTATTTATGGCTCTTGCTGGGGCACATAATAGGACACATAAAACCTCTGTTTCGGTGCGGAGCAGCCTCCCAGCCCCGCTGCCGTGGCGGAGCCGGGCGCAGGCAGTTTTGCTTTACACATACAATTTCCTCAACAATGCCGAGCACTTGGGAAGTGACAGTGACAAATTCTGGAGGCTCCGGCTGCAGCTCTGCAGGCTGGTACGGGAGCAGGGGTGTCAATAATCGAGGAAAGCTGCCAATGATACCAAAATGCCAGCGCGACGCTCCCCGTGTTCCACCCGCTCCCTGCAACGCTTTTATTTTGGAGTTGCAGGGAACTTCTCGTGTCCCTGCAGCTCCAGGCTGCGAGGGGACAAAGTGACGGAGGAACCCGTGCCAAGAAACAATTTCTCCTTATTTGATCTTCCGCGTAGCTTGATCTCACGGTAACTAAAATATTGCCGTTTCTGAGCGGCTCGATGAATATTCAGCAGTCTGCTCTCGGTGTTAGCCGGGTGTGAAGGGTTTTTGTCGGGCTCGGTGGTACCAGCCCTGGGCACGGGTGCTGAGCAGTGTCCCCTCTGGGCAGGTCCCAGGGATGGATTCCTGGCTGCTCCTCCGACGATGGGGAGCTGTGCTGCCAAGGAAAGCGTGGTTTGGTAATTAAACATAAAACTCGGGTCCCATCCAATAAATTGTGTCGCTTGCAGTTCCTCCAGAAAGAGCGCAGACAGATATTAACCTCGATGTCCCCATTAAAGTCCTCTGATACACTTTTTATTTCCCATACCTCATAGCATTTCTGATCTCCAGTGTTAAGCACCAGACTCTTTAATTAGCACGAGAGAGGCCAGGATAGGTTTGCTCCTCTGGAGCAAATCAGTTTTGAAGGGACGATCCACAAAAACACGAATACAAATTAAACACCTGAAAAAACCATCACCTTCAGCACAATGTGTTTCACTCTTCTCAAGGCACCACAGGCAGCATTCAGGTACACACAGTAACTGTGCCTAAACCCACCTATTTATTAATAAATCAGGGTTACTTTTCTTCAGTGGAATGAACCTGCCCTCTTCCTGAGGCTGCAGGAAAAGCTGGTGGCTTTGGGACAGCTTCAAATGTAGAACATGCCTAGAAAAAAAAAGAAAAGAAGGAAAAGAACCGAAAGCCCAAGTTAGCAAGAGTTGAACTGGGATTTTTTTTGTGGTTTAGTTCTGTGGAACTGAGTGACAGAAGTTCACTCGAGTTTGTTTCTCATGAGTGTGTCCCCAGAGCAGTTCCTACAGGGCAGAAGTGCTCCTGCAGGGGTGCAGGGCTGGTTTAGGGCTTTGCATTCCCCCCTCACACCTCCCCCTAACCCCAATTCTCCAATTCAGAGTTCCTGCGGAGCAGAGGTGGTCAGGGCAAGGGGAAGTTGGAGTTCTTTACCTCACCCACACCCTGAGAGTCACAGCCCTTTTCTCCTCGTGGCTTCCTCCTTCACAGCCTGAGGGGGAAAAAACAATGACTTTTTGGAGAATTTGGGAAAGAGCACAAATAGTGAAACTGTGAGGTTTTTTGGGGTTTGGGATTTTATAGATCTGTAGAGTAGCTATAGAAATAGTGATGGTGTTCCTCAGTGTGGTTCATCTCGTGAAGTTGATCTTTTTTTCAGCCCCTTTAGCTGAATTTATTTCCCAGCCATGTGGAGGGGATTTGGTTGGTTTGTGGCAGGGGGGTACCACAGTTAGCAGAATACACAAATGGTGCAGCCTCTAAACTGGTGGATTTGGAACCTCCCACTTCCAAAAACAGTCTGCCCAAGAAAATTCTTTCCAATGCTGGTATCAGTATCCTTGGAAAGCAGAGGGGAAGGGAGCTGCAATAGACACAAAAATTGCAGACTTGATCATTTCCTTACAAACTGTTCTTGATAATTGTGCATAAAAGTGCACGGTGTATTTTTATAGTTCTGATTTTTCTAAGTGTGCTTAGAACCTGAATTACCCACTCTGAGGTTGTAAATTACCAAGTAATTAATATTAGAAGGTAAAAATATCTTTTAAAATTTCCATTGATGTGAAGAAACAAAGAATGCCATAGTGCCCCATCCATTCTGCTGCCACCTGAGTGCAGCACCTGAGGTTTCCAACAGCTAAAAAGGGCTCTTGTAAAAGGCTGCCTTTCCAATTCTCAGAAGACGAAATATTTTTATTTATTACACAAATACTTTAAACTCCTTGCCACCTAACACCTCTGACAGAATCAGAGCTTTTCCACGAGTCACCAAACCGTGTTTCCAGTTTGGCTGGGTTTTTTCCCAAACCAGTCCTTAATAAACTTTCAGCCTATTTGGGGTTTTATTTCTTGCCATGCCACACCACGTTGTTCCTCGCTCGAGACTGACACCAATTTAGTGAGATGTGGCAAACATGCAGCTACCAAGGAAATGGTTTCCTTAGCAACAAGGAACCTATTGACAGCACTCCTCACGGAACCCACTGTAACCCCACTCGCTGGAGTTGCTTTTCCTGGTTCCTGGCTGCTCTTTGCAGCTGTGCAAAGCAAATGTCGAGGCCCAAATTGTGCTCTCCTCCTCTCCATGAAAGGAGGAGTTGATGAACAACCGCTTGCAGCATCCAAACTTTGGGATTTACCACGGCACATCAACGTTTAAAATGCCCGGGGTGCAAGTCTGAGCTTAGCGAGGTTCCTGTGGCTGTAAGCTGAGCCCAGCTGACAGATCCAGGATTTAACAGAGCTTAGTACAAAGTAATGGGAGGAAGAAAGTCTTGGTGGCACTGCTGACACACATTTTTGGTCAGAGGTGTTTATATGCTGTTGATGTAGGGGAACCTGTGGAAATGCAAAGTTAAGTTTAGGGCTGATAAAAATAAAATAAACATTCCGCAATCCAAACGGGAATTGTCACATCCAACTCATCTGTCTTGGAAAATGGCAGCAAAAATGGATGGCTTTGCAGGGAGAGAGAAAGGCTGGACCTGTTTCAATGGAATTGTGGTAAAAAAAGTCCCACACAAGTTCAAAAAAAGCGATTTCCCCATGACATTCCTTGCTGGTTGAATTTGTACTGATATCTTAGTTCTGCTTTCCTGATCTGGCACCAGTATTTTATGGGATGGCCCAGGGTTAACGGCTGTATCCTAAGCCCAGAGGATATTTGAAGGCAAATCCCTGTTCTGCCATGTTTTCCTGGGCAGGTCCCCATGGACTGAACTTTCCAAAGGGATTGGAATGTTCCCAGTTTGGAACAACCACCACGAGAGCCTTGGTGAGGATATGATTTTGGGGAAGGGCTAATTTAACTCTCAAAGTCAGATCTCCTTAAACTGTTCCCTGTTAGCACCCAAATTTGAATGGCAGCTTTGCTGTTGCTTAAAAGATGTAAAATTTGATAATTAAATATTTCTTCTTAAAATAAAACTGATACAGAGATTTTTACCATGCTTTCCATGAGAAAAAGCAGCACTGAAGTGCTAAATATTGACATTAATATAACTCCCAAATAGCTCCTAGGTAAAATTCAGTGGCTTGTCTTTGCCAGCCTTTAGATTTGGGGCCAAATTTTGAATAAAAGCCTCTCCTGAAACAGGCAGCAGCACCTGCATGGTCTTATAAAAATTGCAGTTAGATTAATTTTTACTGTAATTAGTTAATTAACAATCTACAACAAAAGGAGAACATTGCAAAGGTGGAAAAAAATCTGTTCTATTTCAAACATGAGAATCAGCAAAAACTCTTTTGAATCAATAAGAATCTTTATGATACTTTGGTTGTAAAGATCTGATTTTGAGAAAAAAGCCCTTTTTGCTTGTACGTAAATAAATGAAGAAATTACTGCACAAATATCTCAAGAAATACGTTTGAGATCATTAATATTTGCTGGAATTAAATTATTAGTTTGCCTTTAGCCCCACTGAGCTGAACTCCAGATAGATCTTGCTTTGTGCTGAGCTCATGGAAATAATGCTTTTCCAAAAGAAATTAATATAACTGTAAAAAAAAGTGCATCTTGAAGACCCAAAATCATCTCCTTTTTGACTGTTTTGTTTTGTTTCCTTTAATTTCTGAGTCCATTTCAAAATTGGTAAACCTGTGACATCTATTAAAGAACTTTTTAGCTGCTAAAGTGCTGTAATTAAATTGCTGTATCAGCAGTTCCACATGGAGCCTCTCCCTCATTCCAAATGTGATTTGATTATCTCTTCCATGAACCCTGGCAATTCTGTGGATTTGCTTTTGTAATTAGATGGATTTGGTCTGAAAATCAACAGTATTTCCTAGCCACTGGTTTTAGAAATCCTTGCTAGAAAGAACACTCGTGATAAACTGATTTTTTTTATTTTTATGCAAATTGCAAGTATTATAACCTACCATCTACTTTAGCATCAGTTGTTTTTCAATTTAAGAAAATGCTGATTTAAAGCATAGCTTAATACAAAATTTTCAGTGAAGTGCAATAGTAAAAAAAAAACCCAGAAAATTCCTTCCTTAAAATTATTACATCAGTTTGCCCAAAGACTGAGAGAGTTTCATTTCAAAAATAAATTAAAAACTTTGAGCTAGGAGAGTCTTTGAAAATATGTATTAAAAAACCTCTCACCACCAAAATCACATTAATAATTATTAAGTAATAATATTTATATTATATGTACTAAGTAATAAACACTAAGTATTAGGAATATATTTGTAACTATGTACATGATATCTAATACAGGGTCAGGTTTGGGGCTTCCTTGACACATCTGTAATTTGACTTTGAGTGAAAAGAGCCAAGCTGGTTACACTGGAATAACAAAAGGTAATTAAAGCCTCATTTATTCCATACTGCAATTTTTCCAAGAGTATCCACTAAAATATTCCTACAAACTCAAGCTGTGGAATATTGGCTGCACCCTGAGCTCTGCTGGGCCCTTTCTGGTGGGGCAGCAGCTCCCAGTCTCAGCCACCTGGATCAGCACCTTTCCCTCCCTGGTGTGGGTGTGAAAATGGGGTTCTCCACTGCTCCTAAATTCCTGGTGTGGGTGTGAAAATGGGGTTCTCCTGTTGAATTCCTGGTATGGGTGTGAAAATGGGGTTCTCCACTGCTCCTGAATTCCTGGTGTGGGTGTGAAAATGGGGTTCTCCACTGCTCCTGAATTCCTGGTGTGGGTGTGAAAAGGGGGTTCTCCCCTGCTCCTGAATTCCTGGTGTGGGTGTGAAAAGGGGGTTCTCCCCTGCTCCTGAATTCCTGGTGTGGGTGTGAAAGTCGGGTTCTCCACTGCTCCTGAATTCCTGGAGATCCACCCCTCTCTCCCAAATTCCTGCAGACCCTCGGTGCCTTTGTGCCTTGAGCAGGGAGCAGCAGAGTCCCTGATCCTCCCTGTGCTGGTGCCAGCTCTGCACACCACAAACCCCAGCACTGCCCATTCCCGGGGCAGCTCATCCCAAGGGCAGTTCCAAACCCTGTTTGGAGACATCTGCCTGTGCAAATGTCAAACAGTGCTAATTTCCAATTGTCCCCTGCTGGACTGGAGCAGGGGAGTTGGAAGGGATTGAACCTCATCCTCCCACAGCTTTCCTGAGCCCTTCATTCCCTCACACTCAGCCCAGGTGAGAGTTGGTTTTTTTTCTGGAGACAGACATTTCAATTTCATTCTTTCATCTCTGGTGGTTAACGATGCCAAAAAGCAACATTAGGGATACGTTAGGACTTCAGGTTTTCTGACACTTATTAAAAACTCCATATGAGGACAGGGCTGCCTGTCGAGGTCGCTCAGGCAGAAGTGCTGTGGCACAGAGCCACAGGAAACTGGGCCACTAATGAACTCCTGGGATCCCTCTGGCTGCAGATGCTCCAAACTTCTCCAGCAGTTTAAAAAAAGGAGGTGGGAAAGGGTGTGCATCTTTCTAAAGTCTTTTCCAGGTGATCGTGTGGAGGAGACGTTGAATTTTGCAAGAGCGTGGGATGCCCAGAGACAGATTCTGCCAGGACAGGGAAGAGCAGCTGCAAAAGGGATCTGCAAGGGGCACACTCAGTCTGAGCCAGAGCATCCTCCTGCCTGCAGCACAGAGCAGGGGATTTATAGGAATTAATGGTCAAAATAAGAGATTTCTTTGTCCACCTGCATGAGCTTTGCCAGGCTGGGATTGGGAGTGAGTTCTGCCAGGCTTTTCAAGGCCAGGCTGGACAGGACTTTGAGCAACCTGGTCTAGTCAACCACAGTCCTTGTGTTTCTTCTCATTCCAGAAGGGTTTGGGTTGGAGGGACCTTAAAAATCATCTCATGCCACCCCTGCCATGGCAGGGACACCTCCCACTGTCCCAGGCTGCTCCAAGCCCCAATGTCCAGCCTGGCCTTGGGCACTGCCAGGGATCCAGGGCAGCCACAGCTGCTCTGGGAATTCCATCCCAGCCCCTGCCCACCCTCACAGGGAACAATTCCTTTCTGTTATCTAATCCCTGTCCTGTAGCTCTTCTCTTCCATGCCCTGACTTGACTTCACCGAATGTTAAACAAGACCCAGAAACGTCTGGAAAATTTCAGCAATTCTGTTTCGGTAGCAAATGAAAACTGAAGAGTCTTTGGGCAAATTAGCGAGGTTGATCCCCACCATGGCATTATGAAGTCTTCAGTGTACACTGAATTTCCTCTTATCCATATGTATATCTGCTGCTTGCTGTTTTCTTGAAAAGAGCACCAGCCTGATTTCAAGTGCTCTGCCTGGAGCAAACTGCACAAAAACACGAACGTTTCTCTAACACAACATCCCCTAACATGTAAATGGTGGTACAGGACAAGCTCCTCTTTAGAGCAGTAATTGTTAAGCACGAGAGGGTCACAAAAGCTGAAATTGCGGTGAGCAGCAGATTTGGGACTCGTGGTTGTGGTGTCAGCTCCCACCAGCAGCTTGGAAAGCAGGGCATCCAGTGACTCCTGGTCTGAGCTGGCTGGAAATTGCTGCGTGTTTCTGAGGTTAATGACAGAGGAATTAAGCACATTCACATGTGGTATCTCTGAGCTGTTTCTGTAAGAGCTGCTAATGTAGCACAGAAGTAATAAACCAATAAATTAAAGGTTCTTAATTATCATTAGAAAATATTGCTATCTTTAAATGCAGATGCAAACTGGGGGGGAAAGAAGTAAAGAACTTTCTGTTTTTAAATTAGCATGAATTAAGAAAAAACACAGCTCAGATTTTCATTCTGACTTGTTTTAACTGGGGAAATGCTGAATATGCAATGATTTTTTTTTTTTTTTTTTTTACATTAATAATAATAGGAAATGGTAGATAGTGGCATCTCAGCACAATTCTAATTTAATGAGAAACAATAAAATAGTTTTCCAAAGGGGCCTATTTAGGTCCAAGAAAGGGGGATATTAAAGTTTCAGGATTTATTTTACTTTCTTTAAGGTGTGCTGACGTGCATTTTCTATGACTATATCCTATCTGCTGATTAGATCTTCTATAATTTCCGTGGTTGGAAAAGAGCTGATATTCTTCCAACTGGATGATGTTGAAAAGGTGTCAAGCAGGGCACCTTTTTTCTAATTGTGGTTGGGTCACTCCACATTGCAAAACATTTCCTTTGGCTTCGTGCAAAGTGATGTCAGCAAAGGAAAGGAAAAAGGAAGAGAAAGGAAGAAGAAAAGGAAAAAGGAGAAGAAGGGGGAAAGATGGGAAATTCTTGATCCACTTGTGCAAGCCTGGATCTCGTGGAATTTAGAAAAGAAGGGGAATCATAAAGTGAAAAATCACAGGAAATATCACAGAAGCTTCATGCCTTTTCCAGAAAAATTCCTCCACAGGGGGACAGGGGACAGGGAAAAGGGAACTGGAGTCACTGGGGGTGTTTCAGTGCCTGCAGCACAGACCTGAGCCATCACCTGCTGCATCGTTTGTCTGACACTCTGGGAAACTGATTACAGATCTTTAGGATATTTTACTTCGCTAGAAACTCCTCTTATTTACTTGTTTTGCCTGATTTCTTCGCAGCAATTGGTTGTGTCTTCCACATAATTAATAATCTGTCTCACAGAGTGAGAGCTTTAGTTCCAAGCATGTGACCCCAAGCTCTGCTCACTGCAGTGCTCTGGGAAGGGCTTTGGGGGGCCCTGCTCAGCCAGGGACAGTTGCTGCTATTTTGGCTTCAAAATGTGCATTTCCCCTAAGTGCAGCAGACCAGGAGAGCAGCATTTGGGCAGTTTTAGGTGAATAAATGAAATCATTTTTTCAGGAACAGCGAGAATGCTGATTTTTTGATCATTCCTTGCTGACTTGGTTTGCAGTGATTCTGTCTGACGTCAATCTTTTGGGAGGCCTTTTTGGATAAATTTCAGCAGGCATCATTATGATCAAAATATAACATATATTTGTACTTAAAGCACGTAATTAACTATTGGAATTCATATTTAAACCACGGCTTGCTCGTTTCCCTTTTCTGTAATGTCTCTTTAGTTCCCATCATCCTTTTTTTCCCTTGTTGTTCCAAAGGTCTCTGTTAAAAAAACGCTCTTCCTTCCGAAGGACACTTGCTGTATAATCCTTTGTTAGGATAACAGGACCATCTGGTCCCATCCATCTCCCTACAATTTGATGCTGGGTTAATTGCACCCTGTCAGCAGGCGTGATTGACACTATGTTTTCTCTCCTCACCAAGAGGAGTCTATTAACAATGCTGTTTGTCTGAATTCTGGGACATCTTTTCACAGCTGCTTGTGTGGGACCATCTCCTCTTCCCAAGTTTTGCTATCAGCCATTACAATGAAAATACATAAAAAGTAAATTAATAATAGCCGTGCTCAAATTTGGTGGCTAGGTGCAACCCAGTGCATTCTTCTCTCAAATGGAATAAGCTGGTTTGGAAACAGTAAATTAGGGGGTTCATTATTGCTTTAGCAGAGCCACAATGGGATCTCTCTTCATCCTGTTGTTAGAGCATTGTCCCTGCAGCATGGCATGAATTAATGGGCACAATTCCTCTGACTTCAACAGAGCTGGATTAATTTATCCTACCCCGAATTTGACCTCAAGTTGTAAAATACTTCACACACAGTACTTGAGCCTCTCTGTAAATAGAGCCACTGGATAAATCCAGGCAGGTGCTCAGTGCAGCACAGGGGAAGTCACTGTCCCCGTTTCAGCAAACAGCCCTGGCAGGCCTGACCTGGCCAGAGGTTTGCTCCCTTTTACCTCTTTGGTCTGTGTGTTTGGCTTTGTTTAATCCAAAGGATCCACGTTGTTCCCAGGCAGTTTCCTGTGAGGTCTCACCACGAGGTCTGAGGTTCCTGCCCTGTTCTCCCACTCCCACAGCACCCGATTTACAGCCCATCCTCTGATGGGCAGCCAAAATTCACTGCTTGCCATGAAAAGAAATGGGCCACCTAATTCATCATTTTAAGCAAAGCCAGTTTAACAACTCCACGGGTTTTACTGCTCAGCCTCCTGCAAGCTTCAATTTGTTCTGCTTAAATCACTTGGTGGGGAGAACTTCAGCCTCACAGCTCGGATGGTTCCTTGCTTTGCACTTGCTGTTGCCAGCACAGCCCTGCCACCAGGGTTTGACATTAGCAGATAACATTTTGTATCCACTGACTCCTTCTTTTACACGTGTTGACATTAAGCTGAGGGAACTCGTGCGTCATTTTCCGAGGCGCAGTTTCTATTCAGAAAATCCACTTTTACTGAGACTGCACTGATTAAAACTCCTGCAGAGGCACCACAAATAAAGTACAAACAGGTAAAACAACGTGCAACAGTGAGCAAGATGTTGGAACCTTTAAAAGAGGTCAGTTCTCTGCTTGGTTGGGAATTTCACACTGCAATGCTGCCTGACTGCAATGCCAGTTTCTCCACAGTGATTTTACTAAAATACGTTGCTTTCAAGGTTTGTTGAGAAAAGTTGGTGGGGTTTTTTTATGTCCAGTGTTATCTGGTCAAAGTAGGATAGAGACTGACTTCAGAGCAGCTAAAACTCTTTAACAGCAGTTCTTCTGTTTGCACAAAAATATCTCAAAAGTAACTGAGTGATCTCACACATTGCTCTGTAAAACCACAATGCAGAGAGCCCTGAGCACATCCCAGCAGGTGCCAAACCTGAGCCAACACCTGACTGGGGAAAAGTGCTTTTGTAACAGAATGGCAGCAGGAAAAGTCTTGGGGTTTCTTCTCATTCAGAACAGAAAATTTTCTCACCAACTCAATTTCTGATAATTTTTTCATTTGTTATTCTTTTTTCGTTCTGTAATTCTCTACTTCCATAACTTCAGCAAACTATTTATAGAGCTCCAAATCCCAGCTCTCTGGTACATGCAGTTGAGAAATACTTCCTTCTCTTCAGTGAATATTAGTCCTTTACATAACATATGTGCATATCACTTACTTGCTCTAAATTTGGTCTCATCTGCTTCCACTCTGAAAATGTTAATCTGTGAACCATTTCTCCAAAATTCTTTGTAGAATTATTGGTGCTTCGTATTCATATTGTGGGAGATGACAAAAAAGGGACAGGCCAGTGTTGCTTTGTACGAGGAGTTGTAGCTTTTTGGGGGGAAAACTGTAAAATTCCTTCTGAAGATGGCTCAGCCAGGAGCTCCAGTTCTGGTTGTCACATCCTCAGTGACAAACCAAGTGCTGTTCCCAGTTGTGCTGTGGGTGAGGCTGGGATGGGGCTTTGTTTCCCCTCAGATGTTGGGTAACTGGCACATCCCCAGTGCCAGGGGGTGTGAACACTGTGGTACTATCACACACACCCTTTCCAGAGGAAATGACAATCCTTCTTGCTACTTTCATTGGTACTTTCACATGGCAGTTGCTGTCATTTAATGTAATTATATCTTTCACTGGGTTTTAGCCTCCTATTGTATAGATATTCATGCTTCCTCTGATGATAGTTCTGATTGCAGCTCCCGGTTTCCTTATGGAGAAATTAATTGCTTACCTTGCTGCACCTCCAGGGATGTGACCCCCTCATATCCTTGCTGGATATTTTTCCATCTCAGGCTCCTCAAGCAGGGAGATGCCTAAACATTTCTATTCATACTCACTCTGTCCCCTACTGGATTTTGCAATTGTCATGAGAATAGTAGTTCCTTGAATTAATCTTGTTCCCAGTCATCAAATTATTATAACTTAGTTTCAGCAAATACAGTAGCTACTCAAAAAACACATTACTTTGTGGAGCTGGGTGAAATATTGTGCACATGCAGCAAATGCGACAAAATTTGCCACTTCACTGGGCTTGCAAAAAGGGAGAAAAGGAGGAAGAAATCCCCCCCTTTTCTCCTGCTGTAATATCACTAATTACCTCATTATCAAAAGGCCATTCCATCAACAAAAATGTGCTTTTTGTACATTTTATGCAAGTGACCTTGAAAGTTATATATGAAATCGAGGTTTTGTTGCACTTTTTTGGGACCAAAAAAAGCAAATACCTGCTGATGCAAAAGACAGTGGAGAAGGAACAGCTCCAGCCCCAGCCTGGAGACAGCAGCAGCAGCAGCAGCAATGCTGGATATTCCCCTCAGCCTCAGCTAAACTCCCCTCAGCTCTGTCCTTGCACAAATCCATTCAGGTTCCTACAACCCCTGTCCTGCTCCCATTTCCTGCCTTCCACACAAAGTTACATTAGGAGATCTTAGGGGCACAAAATTGACTTTTATTCTCTTTCATCTTTATAAAATGTGTCTGAAGTGCCTGGTGGAGGCTTTCCAGGTACAAAGGTGTGTGAAGCAGAGCAGTGCTGCAGGAGTTGGTTCAAGTGTGTTGATTCTTGCTGGCTGAAGAACTGTCCAGCACCAGGAATTTCTGTCCATGGGGAATATTCCCTTTCCCGATTTCTCTGTATGACCCTGCTGTTGTTTCTGCTGCTGATGAAAACAGCGCTTCAGAATCAAGCACCAAGAGAAAATGAGTGGTGTTTCCAGCTCCTTTTCAGAACTGACCACCAGGACATTTCAGCTTCCTGGAGAAGAGCATTTGTGGCCACATTCCAATGGGTACTCTCAGGAAAGCCAACAATGATTAGCCAACAATGAAAGTATAAATCTATTTGATAAAATGATTTACCTCCCTGAAGTTTCCAATGCAGGGAGAATGCAGATGTTTTGGGGGTTTTTTTGCAATTTCAGATCAAATTCGTGGGATCAAACTTTGCTCCTGCCAAGTCCAGACTTTCACCTTAGGCGCTCACGCTTCCTCACGAGCTTTTCCCAGGAGGAACTGAAGGGAGGAAACACCCAAGGAAGGAATGACCAACCAGGTTCTGCTTGGATTTGGTCTCTGCAGACCTCGAGTGGGGTGGCCCAGTTGGTTTGTGCAGCTGAATGAGATGGGAGCTACCACAGCCAGAGCAGAAGCAGCCACTTTCTGGTGGGGAAGGTCAGAGTGGCTCTGGCAGGGCTGCTGAAGGCACTCTGAGCACAAGCACTGCAAAGCCCAGCATTCAGGTCATTGCTGCCTCTGCAGATGGAGGTTTAAAAAGCACTCGAGTAGCAGGATCCCTCCTGGCTTGTGTCCCCTCCCTAAATGATCCAAGGCATCCCTACCTGTCCTGCCTTTCCTGTGCCAAGCCAAGATGTGCTGGGGCTCGTGAAAACCAAATGAAGCCACAGAGCAGTGAGGAGAGGAGTGTAGGAAGGGAAACACAGCTTATGGGATCATGTGTTCCTGCACTGAAAACTTGGATTTAGCGAGAGCTGCAGCTGATGGCAACACGAGGGGTTTTGTTGCTCTGCCCAGAGCCTGTGAGGTCTCACTGCTCAAGGCACAGTCATTTCTACAGAGCCCATTCCCACTGTCAGAGCTGCTGGGAAGAGAAGCAGTCAGCCATTAAAAGGTGGGAAAGCATCCTGCTGTTATGTATATGAGAGCAGGGCTTTGTCTTGTCACATGTCACAGGCGCAGCAGTGGAGGGAGAGAAAATCCTATCGGTGTGTGATGGAGTCTGCAAGATGTCCTCCAAACCTTAATTATTGGAATGTGTCCTGGGATAAGTGATGCTGTCATTGAACCCTGATTAGTTCAGAGGCAGGGTGGATGCAAGAGGGAGGAAACATAATGTCAGACTGGTTAATTAGCAAGCAAGCAAGAGCAACCCAAATTGTACAATCTGATGAGCAATTTGTCACCCACTCATTTTAAATGAGAAATGTGGTATCACTTTGCATTTCCTTTGTATTTTCCATTTTTGGATCTCTTCATACAGGAGCTAACTTTGTGGCTCCTCTGTGGGGTAAGCAAGTGTTAGAGAGATAAACTCAGGGCTCAGGAGTGACTTGTCCACACATCAAGACTGCTGGCAGAAAACCTGAGGCTGAACCAGCAGCCCCATGATCTAATCAGGATTAGAAATAAGAAAACACGGTGCAAGAAATTAGAGATGGAGAAGAATGTAAAATTCAAGGTCAGAATATTTAGTCTGTGGATTATCCTGCCCCCAGCACTCCAAGGCTTCAGTTTATTTAGCTTTCCTTAGTGGGTATATGAATTTTTAGGGCTGGGGTAAATATATTTTGTGCTATTTTTGGTGATACAAAAGGTACTGAAAGCTGATTTAAAGTAGCAGGTGGGAGTTTCTGTCTGCACGTGGATGTTCTTCAGTGGCACAGTGCTGTCAAGTGGCTTCTCCACCACCCCAGCACCAGGAATCTGCACAGAGGGAACCAGCACTGGAGGGCCAGGAACAACCACATGGAACTGGGGGTAATTTTATCACTGTAGGGACTTGGCTTGGACAAAACCAGAGCGACTCTTTCCATCTTCCACCTATGAATTCCACCTCAGACCTTTCTTAGGACTGTTTGTGTTGAGCCTCTGCTGTCCTTGTGGCATTAATTTTGTGAACAGTTCCTGGTGCTGGCTGTTTGAACACGTCCCAAAGCAAAGCTGGCTCTCAGCAGCCTCTCACTGCTCTGTAACTGCCCTGTAAACACCCCCCTTTAAAATGGAGAAGGGTAATCACCCAAACGTGGAACCTGGAAGGTGTTCAGCCAAAAAAGCAGCAAAAAAAAAGTGCTATTGTTCTTTCACCATGGGAAGATGGGGGTTTTCAGCCTTTGAAAAGCACGGAGTACTTTGGCATTTCCTGGATCACTTTTGAAGACTTGCAGCTTCTGAAGGAGTCCTTGAGTGATCTCAGGAACGAGCAGTGCTTTAAATCATCATATCATCTTTATAATAATGTCTTCAAGACGTCTATCACATGTAAAGTCTGAAGAAGGGCTTGTGTTTCGGAAGGTTTGTCTGTCTTTTTGTTATCTAATCAGCCGATCTAATGAAAGGAGCCTGCAAACTGCATATTTCTCATCTCTTTGGAGCACCACAGTCAGTGCTGTGACTGCTCCCACCCTAATAGCTGCATCTGGGCAGAAATAAATATTTCCAGAAAGCGATAAAAATGACCCATGTAAGGATTTTTCTCTTCAAAGAAGAGAATGAGCAAAAATAAGCTTTTCATTATAAAGCAATTGGTATCTTAAGGGTAAAGATTTCCTGCAATAAGTCTCCTGCAGTTGCTCCAGGATTCAATAAATGTGAACTGCCCTGAAATTTCTGCTCTGCCCTTGTGGTACCAACACTTTGCTGCCCTTTGTCAGCTATTGATGCTTGGTACTGAGAAGGGTTTTTCAGCCCAGGGTTTAGAGCAGGTTTGTGGTTCTGGGTGAAAGCTCTGTCCTGGGTGCACAGGGACCTTGATCCTTCTGAAGTCCCTTCCTCTCTGCAGCAGAGGAACTCAGGATGTGGCAGCAACATCTGGGCAGGGAGGGGAATTTAGGAAGGCCCTTTTTGTATTTATTTATTTATTTATTGAGAGACACTGCATGAGCTCAGCTGAAGCCAAAGAACAACGTTCAGTGCTGGGATTCTGGCGGAGAAGTTTCTGTGACCTCCTCCAGGTGTTCCAGCAGGGACAGGAGCTCCCCACTTCCACCTGTTCCTCAGGGTAGGTTTTAGACTTTGCCCACGACTCCAGATTAATTTGATACTAATACAAATAACATTTGTTTTTTAAAAGCTTGTGTTAGATTTCAGCAGATGTTTCAAGTAAATTCAAGGTGAGGATAACCCTTGCCTCCATGGCTGCAAGTGAAGTCACAACCATCAGGATCTCGACGGGTAGAACTGAGTTTTGAGGGGGTTTAGTGTTGCTTTCCTTTCTAAATGTAAATTTAGGCTGGACTGGTGCATCTCCAGGTCGTCTGTGCCCAGAAGCCCCCCTGGACTCTCCATCCTTTGGCTCTAGAAGTCTGGCAGGTTAAATCAGCCTCCCCCCAGCTCCTCGCCCTGCAGGGATGACTTTGTTTTTGGAGAGATAAAATATGGCACAGGCCTGCTTTAACCCAGTACAACGCAGCACAATCCCTCCTGATTGTTTTAAGTTATTTCAAGTCAGTTCCTGATTATCATTTGGGCTAACAAATATTGACACATCAGTATTCCACCCATGGCTGCACTGACACGAGCTCAGAAACACGAAGCTAAGCTGGCAAGTACCTTTTGTTCACAGCTCCTCAAATTAAAGACAGGTACTTTGGTGTGTCTTCAACCAGAAACAAACTGTGAAAATTCATTTCCCAGTGCTATTTGGGTATTTTCGTAGCTCACTATGATCATGCTGCATATGGAGATCCAAGTTAAAAATAAGCTTTTCAACTCTTGCTTGTTTATACAATATTAGAAGCACTTTATAAAAGAGGATGTTAATTAATGCTGTATTTTAATGGTGTTCCCATGAATTTGTAAGTACATTCTGGAGAGACTATCAAACGTAATTTACTTTCAAAACAATTGGAGATTATCATGATCAAAATCATTCAAATCTTATTTTTTTTGTTTCCACTACCTTTAGTGTGGAATGGGTTCTGTGTAGATGCCTCGCACACACAGAAAGAAAAAAAATCTAAAGAATAATTTTTTTTTTCAGAAGTGATTTTTAAAGAGACTTTCCAACTTCATTTCAATCTAGTAATTTTCAAAGAGAGCAAGGAATACAGTGAGTTTTCAAAGGGGCAAGCTGTACACTTGTGCTGCTGAAAACATGTATTTATTTAATATTCTATGTAAGATATCCTGTGTGCATCCAGCTCTCAGCCAACTAATCCCATGCAGTCAGAGGAGTTGTACAAACCTGTTGAGCACAGCAGCACTCACAAAGAAGTTCTCCACAGAGATGAGCTTGATAACTCAACCTAAAATATTTAGGAGGTTTAAATGTTTTCAGTGGAAATCACTTGTGGTGTGAACTCCTCCACTTCTACCCAAAACACAAAGAAAATGACTTGTCCAGACAAGAAAATTATTAAAGATTCTTTTTAAGGAAAGCATAGGAAGGGTTTCTTTTATCATCTGTCTATTGATTAGAAGAGGAGATGCAGCTTTCGATCTCTCTTTGACTCCACAAGTGGAACAAAAATCTCGTAGCAGGATTTCTGTTCAGTCCATGTAGAGAAGGGGAAGGGGCCATGCCAGAGGAGACACAAAAGGTGAATCAGCAGAGTCAGGAGTTGTTCTGTGCTCAGTGCAGTGCTGATTGCAAATGCAGAGACAGTAAAACCTGCAGCGTGTTTAAATCCAGCCCCGTTCCCCACCCGAGTTCCCATTTATTGCAGTTCCCTGTTTTCAGCCGGACCCTGAGCCACAAACCCGGCTGCCAGGAGCTCCACCTGGGCCCCATGAACAGATAATAAACAGCCCTGCCCCAGAGTCTCCTGTCACATCCCAGAGACTGCAGTGATTGCTCTGGGGCTCCCCACCGGGGCCCAGGAGCCGTGTCCCCGGTGCTCTCCCCTCTCCAGGAGCCGTGGATATAAAACATTTTCATCTGTGCTCTCCATCAGAAAGCATCTGCATTTTATTATATTTCATCTCGGTGCCAAGGAAGGAATATGTTTTGGAACTTCCGAGCACCGTCATATAATTTTCATTAATAGAAGGAGGAGGGAAGTACCATCACCCAGCGCTTGAAATGACCTTACAAGGAGAGCCACAAAGGAAACAAAGGCTGGGGATGGCAGGGCCCAGCTTTTATCCATGGGGGAAGTTCCTTGGTGTTACACCCATGAAGAGCAGTCAATGACAACGTTTTGGTATTAAAATAGTGAAGAAAAAAAAATGAAATTTTAATAAAACTGATCCTGATTACACGAAGAACATAAAATACTGCTCTCCTGTAGCAGCCATATATCAGCTGAGCTTACACACGTTCAGCAGTGTCACTACAACGAGCCATGGCTGCCTGGGTTTTTAAAACCTTGCAGGAGCGAGCAAAGCCATTGCAGCATTTCTTATTAGCATTTATTCCTGGAATTATCGCTGCCAGAATTTTCCTCTGTCAGCAAAGAGAAGGCTGAACCAGAAGGGCAGAAAGAACACGTGGTGGTGCAGCCACAAAACCAGGAACTCCCAGGCCTTTCACAGGTGTTGAGCACCTTGCTCATCTCATCCTTCCATTTTTATTTATTTTTGGAAGTATGAACAATATCAATGTGTTCTGTCGAGTACCTGGTGGCCTGTAAGGCTCAGATGCTCTCTTGAGCTCAACATCCTTGGAAAAGCTTTTTTGAGGTGCACAAGAGTGAGCTCAGCCCAACCAGTCCTCCCTTGTCCTGCTTTCCACTTGCATTTAATTTCTCCATAATTCAGGAGATCATTTAATCTACCTCAGTTTCTCGATGTGTAAAATTGGTCTTGATGAGCCCATAATGAGGCCAAAAAGGTCAGTCAGAGCTGCAAGGTGGGAAGTGCTTTGCAAGTGCAAATTATTTTTCTGGCCTGGACTCTTCTGTGAAGTTCTGGAGATAATATTTTAGCTTTTTTTCCCCCCTCCCCCAGTTTTAAATTGTTATCTTGAAAATGCACAATAGCAAATTTCCCCAAACTTTAGGCAATCGGGATGGGCCCTCCCAGATAATGTAAATACAATTAGTTGATTTAAAGCACATTTCATGTTCTGCTTATCTGCTAAGTGTTTCAGTTATGGCATTCGTACAGAATGAGTCACTCATACATATTCCTCAAGGAAGAGCCAAAAGATGGAAGGAAAATACAGCCTGAGGAAAAAGTCTATAAAGATTTCTCGCTTTTCTAATCCCTTCTCTCTAATGTTTCTTTGTAAATTTGTCAGATGGGAATGAAATTGCCTCATAACTCTCCAGATGTGAAGAGCATCACTGCACAAAATTACGTACTTGTCAAAGCAAGGGGGAATTTATGTTGGTGTTCCTGAGATGTGATTTTATTCAGTCTATTTCCTTTGTGCACATCATAGCAACGAGAAAGACAAAAACAGCTAGTTTATGTATATCTTCTTTTTTGCAACCCCCCCCCTTTTTTTCACCTCTGGTGAATTTTTTAGCTTCTGTTTTTCCCTTTTGTTTTCTTATCCCCCTCCCCTCCCTCCTTTTATCTACTGCTTATTGCTAGTGACAGTAAACTTCATCCAACAACACGCTGATGAGAGCAGCTATGATTCTACCAGCACCAGGCAGTTCAGACAAGTGCTACAGTAATTTTCCCTATGGAGCACGGAGAAAGGTGTGGCTTCTCTCCTGGTTAGGGAAGATGTTTGTTTAGAATCCTGCAGTGCTTCTTACAGGCAACCAAATCACGGTTCAATTTGATATTTTGCTTTATATCCTATTATTTTTATTTAAACTTTGTGCATTTTCTTCCCAAAGCTCCTGCAGTCAAATATTGTGGTTAAAGTCACCAAAAACTTCTTCCAGTGATACCCAAGTCCAGTTTCTTTGTGCTGTTTTTAATGATATTGTTGGCAGGTTTTGTGCAGTGTTTCTTCCTTTAGTTTAAAGCTCTGGTATTAAATGAAATCTAAAGCATAAGGTGCATAAACTACTCTATATTCCAGCTCCTGCTGGCCATGACCTTCTTGAGACATGTAAAAAATGTCAGCTTTTTAATCCTCCTGTTTGTGTTTCTCCAAGACACTTGAGATGGTTTTAAAACCAGTATTAATGGGGGGAAAACAATGAGCCGAGTAAAGGAGATCTTCGAGGCATTAATTCATGATGGATCTCTGAATCCCCTTCAAAAATCCGGGATGACTCCTGTAAATAACGGGACTTTGAGGTACATGGGAAGAGATACAGATCCATCAGTGCTCCCTCCATAATCCCTGTCCTAAGCACAGCCCAGTCATGAAAATCAAATGCCTCCTCTCCTTTCTTTTTTTCTCTTGTTTTCCTCCCCTCTGTGGTGTTCCCTTTGGAAATTGGTGGTCACTTGCCCACATGTATTTAAAGCCAGCCATATTCTGAGTGCTAAAAGGGTAAATTTGCTTTGCTGGCACACCAAGACATGCCATTTTACAAGTGAAATAAATACTCTCAGTTATATAAGAGTAGGTGATGTGCTGAGGACGTCAGGATTTTTCAAGGGAATATTAGAAAAAAAATTATTTAACTGGATGTTAAGTTTTCTGGGAGCTGGAGTGGGAGGTTATAAAATATTGTAAGTGTTAAAGCCCAACTTGGTTCTATCTCTGCTAATAAAGCACTTGTTAAAAGACATCTGAACTAGTTCTGGAACTGGTTTTAAGCTGCAAAAGCCTCCATCACTGATGAGGAGAAGAACACCTTGGAGACTCTGCTAGGGCAAAGTCTGTGCAGATCCTCCTGTCTCTTTTTATCTCTCACTAGAGCTTCTCGTGTGACCTTCCAGACATCATCCGTGTGCAGTCAAGGCCAATCTCTCATCGTAGACAACTCCAAAAATAAACACGGGGTGCACTGTGCCCCTTCCTTCCCTTGGGCCTGTCCTAGCAATGGAATAATGGCTGGGGAGAGTCAGTCCTGGAGTGTTCACCAGGACAGAGAGGCTTTGTGCTGCCTGTTGGACCAGAAGGTGGAAGTGTTTCCTTTCCTCCATCATGGTCTGGTCCTACAAAGTGTCTGTGAAAGAGTCCTTGGAATCAGCGAGTTACTGTCAACATCCATCAGCTTTTTATCTTGGTGAGGGTGTAAAACACTGCCTTAGAGCAAGGAAGGAGGGGTTCTGGAGCCACCCCAATGGTTTCTTATTTTCCCTGCTGGTATATGGGGTATAAAATTATCATGGTATTGATGGAAGTTGCTCAGAGCAGCCTTGAGCAGAGGCCTGGAGATCCCCTGGAAAAGCAGCAAAGTAAATGGCAAGCCACATATTGTAAAGTAACAAGAAGAATTTTTATTATTGCTTTTTTTTTCCCCTTTTGTATTTTTCTTACCATTTTGATCAGATGTACATTGTTTATAACCCCTAGTTTACTGGCCCCAAATATCATTACAACGTCTGCACGATGATCTATGTTTGGTTGTTACCCTTTTAATGGATAAAAAAAGATTTAAGTACTTCATTCTGTTGCATTTTGACAGCTGTTAGCCATCATTTTTCCATTCACCTGCATTTAGCAATCCCATAAAGGGAGGCAATCTTAGAACTAACAAGAGCTGGGCACTGCAAGGTGATAATTCTGTATCACTTTGGCCTATAAATACCTGACAGGCTTTGGGCTGAGTCAGCAGTCTGTAACAAAGTGGCAGCCGTGCCCTTTTATCTGTGTGAGTGTTTCACAGCAATTGGACTATCAGCCCCTGCAGTGAAAATCCATAGTATCGATCAGGCTATTTCTCCACTGTAATTCTTTTGTAGGAAATCCCTGATGACAAATTTTATCTGCACCACTTTTTGATTGCTGGTTTGATGTAAGCGATCTCCAAGGGCAGAGTTAAGCTCCTGGCCGTTCCACATTATCAAGCACCAGCTTTATTTACTGAAACTACACTTGTGGTCACCAACCAAAATAAAAAAAGTGAGAGAGAGGGAAAGGAGGAGGTGGAGGAGGCTGAAAATTAAGAATAAAATAATATTTCAAAAGCGGGAGCGAGGGGGTACAACCACTTTTATCGGCTGCTGGATTGTTAAGTAAAAGCATGTCCTGCATTAATAAATGCACAAACAGGAGAAATATGTTTTGATAAAAACATCTATGGGATATCACAGGGCTGTGTGTGGACAGTGGGCTGGGTTTGGAGCTCTCATTCATGGGAATGGTCCCAGAGCTCCCTCCAGGACCCTGCTGGGAGCTCACCGTGCTCACCAGTGAGCAGGACGTGATTTCACTCCCTTCCCAAACTGACAAAAACTCCTCCTGAGCTGCCTCACTCGTGCTCAGGGCAGGGTGTCTCAGGCCACCCAGGGTTTGCTGTTGTGGTCAGACCTGAGGTGTTTGCTGTGGTCTCGAGCAGGGCTCTGCTCACACACGAGCTCGGCCAGACACCAACGGAGAGCTTCCAGGTACAAACCTCAGGGTGAAACGTTTCAACGTGATCACAACAGAAACTCATACCAGAGGTACCACCCTGTGATCAGCTGATGCTCTTTAGCCTCCAAATTTGGAAACCCTGCAAAAGGAAGCTCACGGATTTCCAGTGTCCCTCAGCTGAGTGAGGGTGAGGAGCCTCAGATACTGCAGAACACAGAAATGCCATTGCTGGGAATTCAACATTTACTCCAGTTTTGATTCCAGTGGAGGTTATTGTCTCAGCAGAGTTATTACAGACTGTCCCTTGGACAGCCAAGTTTCCAATTTCAGCATTGCTGCTGAATGAACCCTTAATTCCTGAGCCCCCAGGGAGGGCTCCTCACGGCAGTGACTCTGCAGAGATGTTTTCTTTTTGCCTAAGTAATGCAGCATGAACCAGGGAAATGATGTCTTCTGTTTTCCTTTAAAGCCCTGAGTCACTGACAAATCCCAAACACGGCACGTGCCGTACAGAATTACTTAGGAAAATAGTCTAGCTCCGAGTTGGGGTTTTTTCACCCAAAACATGTTAAGCACAAAACTAAAAATAGCTTGCATAGCAATGAGATCTCCATCAAGGAAATATCTGTTTGTACTGCTGGGCTCCTGCCTCTGACTATGTCACTCTGCTAAAATTCAGTTGCCTAGAAAATGTATATCTTTGGCTAGAAACATATATCCAGAGATATGTGTTTACTGAGCAGCATATATTGGATTAGGCATGGAGCCAGTCCTATTTCATGACTACACCTTTGAAAAATTGTCTGATTAACACCGAGAGGAATAATTGTATGTGAAAGGAATAGTAAACATTCCCCACAGGAATGGATTTTCAGCAAATAATGTGAAATACCTCGTCCAGTCAGAACCCTATCCCAATGAAAGCACTTAAATCATTTTCTTAAGCAATAGATCAGATTAAATAAATTAACAGTAAGTAAGTATTGACAATAACTGGGATTATTTGGGAGAAACTATTTTGTCTTTTTATACAGCTGAGCCCATCCCAAGGCTGAATAAGTTCAAAGTTTGCAAATTTGATTCATAAAAGTGGAATCATAAAACCCAAAGAGAAGACAATAAGATTTCCAGGGGGAGTTGAATGAATTTAAAAATCAATGAAATCCTTTATGTAAGTTTTATGCACTGCATAGCTCTACCCAAGATTTTTGATATAATTTAGTGAACCAAATTCAAAGCATGCAGTTTAGCCCAAAGTCTGTTGTTATTATTGGTGAATTACCATAAATCCCAAACCAATTTTGCCCTGGGCTCGAGAGGTTGGTGTTATTTGTGTCTGGATTGACCAAGGTAAGATCAGTGGGGATCAGTCTCAGGTTGGACTGGACGATCCTGGAGGCCTTTTCCAACCTCAGTGATTCTGGGATTCCTTGTTAGGACCTCACACATCAACTCTGAGATACCAATGACATATGTGAGAAAATAGGTGACACAGACTGCTTATGAATTATTTGGATTTATTTCTTTTAATTTTTGTCTTTAAATTTACTCCTGATGGAAAGCACTGAGTTGCCATCACCAGGGTCTCCTTGGTGGGTGAGGTATGGACAGGTGTTCCCCCAGTGCTGCATTAGGACCACCAACCCATGTCACTTAAACCACTGAGCAGCCATCAAGTAATAATGACTTCCAATTACTCCTAATCTGGGCTAGACTTGAACCAGTGACCTTGAAAGAGTCTGTATCCCATTAACAGTTCCCTAAGCCAGTCAGTCCCAGGGTGTTTGATTGTTCTGAATGCAACCCAAGAGCTTCCCTTCACTCTCCTTTATTTCTCTTTTTTTAACTGCTTAAAATTAGGGGTGGAGAGGTATTGAAATACTCAATTTGCAGTTTCGCTGGATCTCTAATGCCACGTCTCGAGAAGCAGCTTTCATTTGCACTGGGAATGCCTCCTGCTGAAATGAAATTCTCTTTTCTCAGTCCTTGATGCCTTGTCTGTCACTGACGGATTTTGCACACCTAGACCTCCAGAATCAGTGGAAGCTGCCCTGATTCTGCCTGGCAGGAAATTACAGCATGGTCTCCTGATTTCTGGGATATCCTCGGTGTTGTGGGAGTGAACCAGACAAGAAATGAGCCATTGGATGCTAATTTCTATCTGCAGAATATCCCTCATTAAATTTTCTGCACCAATTATATTTTTCATTATTTTTTTCATCTATTCTCAGAAAAAAAGTATTGAAATATTTGGTATTTTCACCAGGGCAAGCACCAACTGCTCTGTTTGATACCAGCACTGATGCACCTTGCACCAAGAGCGGCCCAAGGTTGGACTCGATGATCTTGGAGAGCTTTTCCAAACCTAAATGATGCTGTGACTTTGTGAAGAGCTAGCAGGGAGGGAAAGGACAGTGCTGGGGCTGCAGGTTCCCCTCTTGGGATGGTTTGTTTGTTTTCAGTGGGTGCCTTGCTCATGGCAGCAGAAAGGACAACAATACCTTTGTACCTGAATACTAAAAATCACCCCCTCCTGCAGCCACCCCCCAGATGCAAGGGTTTGCCAGTTCATTTGCACATTTTCAGGCTAAAACAGGCTCAGCTGCAGCATTTTGGTGCCCCTTTGTGACACCTCCTGTGAACAAAAGGTGTCAGTTCAGGATGGTTTCTAACCCACCACCTGCCTGGCTCACCTCTGCATTAAAGAGATCCACTGATAGTGCTGGAAAATTTCTCTCCACTTTCTTCTCCAAATTTCTAGTGCTTTGGGGCAAATTCAGTGTTTTCATTAACATTTGAGATAAGTCTGGAAAGAGCACAGACATTAATGCAGATTACAGGCCAGAAATGCTAAGCAGCAGCAGCTTCCTTTGATCTGCTGAGATATGTCAGTGGTAAATATTTCTGCAGCCCTGAAAATCAGCAACGTGGAGCCCTTGTCCAGATAAATGGGAATCTAGCCATCCTAGGGACTTGTGTTGCCCTGCAGTGCCTGCCTTGGGGTTTATCCAAGTGGACCCCCTTTTGGCAGGGTTAGCAGCCAATATCACCTCACATCTCGGTGTGTGAGCAGGTCCCCTTTGAGGGACTCATCGCAGGACATGTTTGCACCTTAAACTGCCAGGCTCTCCTTTAGGAAATGCACCAGCAGCACAGGAAAGGTGCTTTCCACAGGAGGGAACCAAACCTGGATCCCCCATTTCCACCCGAGTGCTCCCACTCTGGAATCTGAGCGGGCATTGATGCTGTTATCCAGCTTTAAAAGAACTTAAACCTTTCTCCCCTATACTAGAAGTGGTTCCTGAGCAGGAGAGAGCAAGAAAGGACAGGGATATTATTCCTACAGGCAGGATTTATCCTATTTATTTCCTCATTTCCTGGACTTAGTTTTCTGCTCTTCCATCATGGTTTTGGCAATGTTCTCAGGGCTCTGGTTCACCCCATATCCTTTATAGAATGTTTAAATTATTTTACCAGAATTGTCTCGATTTAGGCTTCAAAATTGAATCCTTTCCTTACAAGGACCTTGAGATTAACAATGTTCAGTGGTGGGCTCAAGACATGGGGAATCATTCAGCTGGAATTTACAGCTGAAATGCTGCTTGCAGGCAGGTCTCTGATTTACCCCTGAGAAGTGAAACAAGTGCATTAAAAATAGTATTTGTATGGATGTTTCCTTCTGTGCTCCAAAGCTGCCATCCTGATGGTGTTCCCTGTAGAGAGAAAATGATTCCTTTGGGCACAAGGAATGTGTTGCCCAAGGAATGGAATGGAATCAATGACTTGGTAAGGCTTTTCCCTTTAACACCCTGATGATAATAATTAGAATTGTAAACTGCATGTCTGGTTCCATCAGACCTGTCTCCCACCATCAAACAAAAACAGTCTAATGTCAAATTATTGAAGTCTCCCAGCTGCCGGAAATTCCCCTTCCCGGCTCCAAGTGTTTTTCCTTTACCACAAAATAACAAGCAAGTCCCATGTGTTTGTATCAGCCCTGCAAGTGCTGTCTGTAAAAGTCATGTCATAACCTCAATCAATCACTCAGCACTGGCCAACACTCGGGTAGATGATCCAGAAATCCTCCTTTCTGGGATTATACTGCAGGAAATAACACAGTGCTGCCTGACAGCAGCAGCAGAATACTTTAGGAGGCCAAACAACCCGAGTTGCTTCCTGTGGCTTCTGGGGCTGCATCTATTTCCACATATGCCACAAAGTGCCAGCTGCAAGTTGGGCGGCAGGGTGGCACTTGGAGCATTTATTAATTTCTTTTGCTTGCTCGTAAAAACATATTAAATTTTCTAGGTCTGAACACAGATCCAATTAATCCATCTGTCATGGAATAACAAAATGCCACTGACCTCTCAGAGCCATGAAGAACACAGCCTGCAGATCCTAAGCTTTCTTAGACTGGATATTCAAAATTTATGTATCTGCCAGTCAAGATATAATAAAATGCAGAAACATGCTTGTAAAAAGAAATGTGATATTTACTGTTCAGCCATGTAATATCTCCTACTTATACATGTCCCTTGAGGATATCTCGATGTTGTTGGAAGAGTAGTTTCCTCAGACTACTCTTTTCCTCCTTTTCCTCCTCTTTAGTTCTCTTCTTCTTTGTTATTTTCTCTTCTACTGTTTTTTTAAATTTTCTAATTCTCTTTGGAAAGGGCCAACCCTTATATTGCAATACTAGAAATGAGTAGCATTTGAGACTTAGCAGTGGGTTTATTGTAATTAATTTGTGATATAAAGCTGAAGTGCAGTTTAGAGTGTGTAAGTTTAAGACCACTGAGGATTTGGAGTTATTTGAGCCAGTCTGAGCACGGACTCCATGGACATCCACCATCACTAAATCAATACCAGGAAAGGCAGAACTGGGGCCTTTCAGTGTTTTCCTGCTGATTTCAGCCAGTAGGGTTCTGGCTGTGTTTTCCAGCAAACCTTGGGAATCACAGACCCCTTTTCTGCAGGTAAATGGTTAAGGAGAGGTCAAGCAGCTGTATCCAAACTGGAACACAGCTCTGGATTTAAAATCCTCCTAAGCTGTCTCGGTTATCCCAATGTGCAGCAGCCCTGAGGTCGCTGTGTCCATATGTCTGTCTGAACATGCACCCCTATTCCAGTGCAGTGCAGAAAGGAGGCCAGTTTGATGTCCTTGAGGAGACAATGTTTGTTTTGTAATGCTCAGTGAAACTAAAAGTCATTTAATGCTGCCTCTTGGTGAAAGAACAGAGAATACACCCTGCTGCACAGTGTAACTTCAGGTCTCCTTGCTTTTATCACTTCCCTTGCTTTTATGATGTGTGCAGTGAAAAAAAAATCTCTTGTGAATGGAAGTTGAAGTTTCCCTGCAAGGGTTATGAAATGTGGAGAGGCAGCAGAGGCCACTCTGCTGCACCTAAAAGGTGTTGCCTATGTGGTCACCCCACTGGGGACAGGAAGGGGCTGCCTTCCCCTGAAAGCAGTCTCCACCCCAATTTATACAATAGTTTGGGGAAATCCCCGTGATGGGCCAAGGAAGAGGCTGTGGATCCACTCTTGAAGCTCCACTGCTCCATGCAATCAATCTGGAGGAGCTGTAGCTGCTCCTGCAGCATCCACAGAGGGCTACACCGTATGCCAGATTTGTTTCATGAATTTCTCTCCTCTCATTGCCTTAAGCACAATTACAAATACATTATGCAGTGTGAATTTTCACCCTTTTTTAGCATTCAGTGGTGCTATGAACCACCAGCCTTTCCCCTCAGTGTACTGGGTTGAAATTAGTGCATTCCCCAAATATCCTGCTGCCTGTGCCATCCCAGCGTGACCCACAGAGAGGACGCCACCGCCAAATGCTTCCCCTGATGGGATTTAGTCAATCACATCCACGAGATCTTCTGCCCTCAGCTTTCAGAGGGGTCAGGAATCCGAGGCTGCGCTGCTCCCAGGTCAGCGCACAATGAGCTGCTGCCAGAAACAGCTCTTGGTTTTCAGCTGGGGGAACGGTGTGAGGGACAAAACACAACAAACCAGCTCCATTTATCCATTGGCATGGGCACACGCCTCTCCCTCCCCCCAGAGGGGCTCTGGCTGCTCATTACACGGCCTCCTTTAATGGGGATTTTGGCAGGCAGGCCCTGGCCAGCGCCAGCGCGGTGCCGAGAGGGCCAGGCCGCATCGGCCTCTCCTGCCTGAAACAGAATTTGACAGAAATTTAGCAAAACTTGGGCTGCGGATTGAGAGGCAGTGATCAATTCTGACAGCGTCCTGCTCTGCTCAATATTCTCTCTGAAGTGCCTGGAACCAAATGCCAGTGCAGAGCATTTCTCCCCGAAGTTCAAGAGGGGAGATGTAAACACAGGCCGTAAAAGACCTGCATGTCTCCAGCTTGTAGGGGTCGTAATTCTTCCCAGCAAAGTTACCTTTCCTGTTTCTATGAATTACTCTTACATTCTTGTAAGAGATACGGTTTGAGGTATTTATGGTGCATTCAATTCTGCTATCATTGATTTACTGGACTAAACCTGCTCCAGGATATGATGTAAAGCCCCTAATTCCAAAAAACTCTTACATCTCGGCGAGAACAGCATTTTCTGCCCTGTTGCCCTCCAGCAGATGACCAACGGAGATAAACAGAGGGCACTCCACTCTCAGTTGCAATGTGCTTGGTGATGTGAAGGAATCAATCAGACAAAAGCAGATTATTAGAGTGTCTGAGAGAGATCAAACATTGCTGGCATCTTCACCCACACACGGTTGATTTACAGGCAAGCTGATAAAGTGCTGCAGCTCACTGTCAGAAGTACATGACAGCTCCTCTAGCTCTATGGATAAATTATTGCTGAAGCCCATGATAACATTTCTCCACCTAGCAACCAAACATAACAGGATGTGGCTTTTAGTACTCGGAGCCAGAATGATACAAAGAGAAAACACAGAAACTCTTCAAGCAGGGAGGCAGCACACAGGAAAGGCAGCAGGGAGAGATTTTCACACACACACACACACGAGGGGGGTGTGTCAGTCCTGGCTCTGCTGGTGGAAAATTGGCTGGGTTGGAGCCGTGTACCTGCAGAGACACTGCCAAAATGCCTGGGCAGGCAGGAGGGGATTTTAGTGGGGGTGTGGGCACAGCCCTGAGTGGGCAGTGGGGCTGCTCCACTCACCCCAACACCCAGGGCTGCCCCACAGACCCACAGCCAGGAACCCCTATGGAAAATACCTGGTGTTTCCTTTGGCTCCGAAAGGCACCAGCAAGAAACAACTTCACTGTGCTTTAAAGCAAGGCAAATCAAAATAATCCGATTGTTTGGAAGGCAGTGCTAAAGAAAGATGCAGTTCAGATAGTCTCTTTATTTTTATCTGGCGGCTTATAAAATAATAAGTAATATAATCTGCTAAATATTGCATCATGTCTATTAGACATTGGGGCTGTGCTCAAAAATTAAGTTGGGTTAATTAGAGCATGTTCTATGTGCCTATAAAAGACTAAATCAGGCTCTGTCTCAGGAGCCAGACGTGAGTGCTTTTCAAAAACTGAGAATGTGACCCTGACAACTTAAAATCTAAAGTACATTGAAAGTACTCACAGGTTAGAGGTTCTGCTGCCTCAGATGCCTTTCATAAATTCTCTTGCTTTGAAATACATTTCCTTATTTTAATTTTTTTTCTCTTTGTTGCTCTGTCAGAAGTCATCCCACAGAAGAGTAGGGAAATGAATATGGAAATAACTGTATGAAAGAAATTATGGAACCTGTTTATCTGTACTGTTCTGCCAAATGAACAATCAGAAAATGTGATTTTTTTTTTCTTTTCTCCCTGTGGCTTTTCCAGTTACAAGAATTTAGCGAAGGTGAGAGGTAAGTGAGACATTCTGAGATGTAAAAGATGTCATTTGATGGGATCCCTGAAGTCATTCTTTATATTATTTGTTCATTTGTCATATTAAGGGCTAGGTGCTGTTTCTCTGCAAACAGATCTAAGCCCAGCTTGCATTTGGAGTTTTTGTGGGGTTTCTGTGGTGGCTGCTGTGATGGGAGGTGGCCCCAACGCTCCTGGGCTGCCCCAATTAACCCCTTGCTCTGGTTAATTCGTGCCCCACTGTGTTATCTGCACACACCTGAGAGGGAGGAGGGAGCAGACTGGGATGTTTTCTCACCAATGCCCACGGTCCTGGCTGGATGGATTGAGCACGCCTTCCCTTTCTGCCTGCTGAGGGCAAGCGAGGGTTCTGTGCTTGTTTATCACCTTCTAAAATCCCCCTCTCAATTTACCACCCCTTCTTATGCTCCTCCAGACATGTCACAGGACAGTTTCTGTGGGACCTCACAGGGGGGATTTGCCGGAGCAACTCTTGTAAAAGCCAACAGAAATTGCATGGCTTAATCCTCGTGTGCTGCATTGAAAAATTACCCATAAATATTTCACCATTATGTTTTATTATTACAGTCAAATTTGTTTTATGTACTTATTATTTAAGGGATAATAGGGCAGGTGTCCCGTTTTATGAGGCAATAATCTGGTTCACGTTGGCTCCATAGTTTATCCCTCCCAGAGAGCTGCATTATCGCCAAGGGACATGGGGAGCTTGTCTTATTAGAGTAATAATAATAATAATAATAATAATAATGATGATGATTAAAATAATACCTTCTATTCCTACAGCACCTTTCCTCTAGGACCAAAAGCATTTTATAAATCTGATTTGATTTTTGACAGCTGGGGTCATCTCAAGGATTATTTCAATAATGCCAGCTCTGGACTGAGGACAGAAACCAGACTTTAGACCTGCAGCTATTCCCTGCTGGCTCTCTGGAAACCTTTGGTGTTCATCTCTTACTCAGATATCAGGGGGTGCACGTGCAGGGGACGAGCCCCAGGTATTGATGGATGTCTGTGGCTGTGGCACCGTGGGCTCACAAACTCTGGGAGTGGAAGAAAATGCCCCTCAATTCAGACGCCTTGTAAAGCTCAGATCCACCAGAAGCTGCCCTGGGGAGGCTGGGAGAGCTGGGCTGCAGGCGGGGACAGCCCCACCTTCATTGGAAGGTTTGCTTGGAACCAGATCCAAGGGGAGGGATTGCCACCCCTCCATTGGGAAATGCTCCCTTTCCAGAGGATTTGGGTTGTGTCCTCAGCACGGCCAGGATTGGTACCTTTGGTGCCCTTTGGGAACACAGAGGTGCTGCTGAGCAGAGAAACCAGTCTGAACTCCCTGTGCAGCTCAGCTGTGCACTGGCTGGGTTGTGCTGGTGAATTAGCTCTGTTTGGGGCTACATTAGCAATATAGATTAGATCTATATTATCTAGAGAGATCTGTTAGATTATATACTGGATATTAGCTGTATACATCAGATATTAGCTATATACTATATTTATTATATACAGTATATATATAGTATATATAGTATATATACTACATACATAATATATACTATACATATAATATATATAGTATATATCTACTATATATATATATATATAAAATATAATATATTGTATATAATATAGTAGCCACACTCAGGCCGCTGGTTTTTTCCTGACCACCAGGGTATAAAACTGAGGGTGCCTTCAATGTCAAGCACCAATGCCCATTCCCAGGTCCTGGAATGAGGCACACAGAGCCCTGGTTTTCCCTGGATGAGCTGACTTGTCACAGTGGCCTTGTGCTCTCAGCCCTTCAGCCAAGCTGAGCCCAGGAATGATTTCAGACTCTATGATTCCAGGTTTTCCCTCAGAGCCAGCCCCTCCTAGGGAAACATTCCCAAACTGAGATGAGGTTTGCATTTTGTTAGAAGTAAAAAGAGGATTTACCTATAAATAGGTAATTTTTTTACCTATTGCTGGGTTTTTGCTTCTGCTGTTGCCTCTCTCTTTTAGATTTTTTTCTTCCTTTTGTTCTCCTCCTTCAGCTGCGAATCCAGAAAGGCAAAAAAACCTGGGATGTTTGGCTGTAATATGAGTATCTAATAATTTCCAGTAATAGAAGTGGTTTATTTCTACTTGAAAGTTGAAGCCAGCTCTGATGAAGTTATATATTCTTTGATTAAATAAGATATATAAGGCTGAGTCTGCTCTCTTAACATCCCAGAGCCACAAGGGCTTTAGCTATGCAGAGGCTGTGTTACTCATTCCTCCCTTATCCACAATCCCAGGCTGACCTAAAAAACTTTCACAACTAATGTCTGACTGAAACTGCCAGATTTCCGCATGAAGTCAGAATTTTAAAATTTGAATTTTCCCCACGGGGGAAAAAAATATACCTTTACAAGAAATTTCCAGAGTTTTGCTTCCTTGCATCTTGCATGATTCAGCATTCTCTGAATTTCTCTGACCCCTGATTTTCCTCAGGGTTGGAGGGAAAAGGACCAATTTCTGCCACCTTCATAGCTGATCAAACAGATATTTAAAATATTAGTGCCTAAGTCTGCCAGCAGCTGCTTAAAAGGATTTTTATGAGTTCCTACCTGTGTTTGTGAGTGCCTAAACACCTCCGAACGTTTCATCTCATTATACTTTGTATTGTGGTGAAGGGATAATGCTTTCATTAGATCCATCAGCCATTCACAAAATATAGCTCTGTGCCACATTTACATCAGGAAAACAAATCATACTGTGCCTCAACTTTCCCCCATTAGGAGCGGAATGGATGTCTCGCCTCACCCAGGCAACGGGAGATGTCAAAAGTTCCTTGGATTTACGGATTACAAATCACCAGTTGTCTCTCAAGCATTGTGCAAATTATCAAACGTTGTTTTATGGCACTGAGGGAACTGGCTGGGCAGGGATTCGGGCATGTGCTGAAGCACCTTGTTGACTTCAGCATCTAAATATCTAAAGGAACATTTTAAATGAGAAGAAGAGACGTGCTCTCCTCCTTCCCTGGACCGAAGTGTAGCTTGTTCCCCAGTCTCCTCCCTCAAGAGGTATCAAAGTTTGTCCAGGGGCTCAGCAGAGCAGCAGCTCATATTTGGTGTATTTGCACCTAAATTGCCTCTTTTCATTTATTTGGGTTTGTTGGTGGGGTTTTTTTGTTCGCTTATTGTAAAATGCCATGTTTTCATAACTTCCAGAAAGTCGATATTGCAAGAAAAAAAACCAAGTTGCATCTGCCTCATTATATTAAAATGTTAACATTTCTAATATTTCCTAATGGCACCACCATAAAGTAAACATTGGAATGAAAAGTTCTGTGACTAAAGTGGAGCCTGGAGACAGTTAATGGGAATGTGTTCCTGGGGTAGCTCAGGGTTTGCTTTGGGGATGTATAGATGATTATAGAAAATTGGTTCCATTACGCCCTCAATTACAAAGTGTAAAGACATTTTACCCCACAACTGACGGCAGAATGGGGACCAGGCAGTTTCTAGTGAGAAATGTGATGCGGATTTTGTGTTGCTTTCATATTTTCTGCTTGTGCATGGTGCCCTGTGTTCCTGCCTGTTATTTATGCAGGGTTGCCCTTTGTCATCTGGTTGTTATTGTTTCAATAATAACCCAGGCACAGCCTGGAGGCCACGTCCCACAACACCCCCACTCCGATGCTTTATGGACTGGTGAAGGTCCCGTTCCTAAAGGAAACAATGGGGTTTTTTCCATGCCACGTCCGAGTCCAGGTGCTCAAACTCAGCTGAAAGCACCGAACAGAAGCAGCTTTTTGAGGCCGTGGATGTGTGACCGAGCTGTGCGATGCTTCTGTGATCAGCGCTGCAGTTCCGTATTCATGAGGAAGTGAAAGATGAAGTATAGTGTAAAGTAGCTGTTGCATTCGTGCTTTATTATCTTGAACCAGTAATTGAATAGCTGCTAAGTGCCGAGTCCTGAAGGGAAAACCCAGCCCGTGGAGTTCCTGGCGCTCTTTTATGCTCCAAGAGTTCATCCATCCAGCCTAATGTATGAAATGCCTTCGGATTTTGGCCTTCCAAAATTCGGCCGAACGTGTTTCAGATGCGATGTCTCTATTATCTCGTGCTTTATCGCAGGAGAGGAGGAGGGCACCGCATTTCCACGGGGTCTCGTTGTTGTTATCTCTCTGAACACGCAGCCCAGACAAAGAACCCTTGGAATGCAAAGTAAGGGAAGTGCTAATGCTCAGCGCGGTGCTGAGCTCTGCAAGCACCAAAACCCTTCTCACATCTCAGCTCTGGCCGCTAAAATGCAGTCAGGGAAGGCTGGCACGGCCCTGGCACCGCGGCAGGGTTGGAGCCGTCTGTTGAAGGCTCCATTTATCACATTAAGGAGCGAGTCCCTGATGGAATCGGCTCCCTGGACTCCCATTAAATGGGAAATAAGGCCTGCATAGGTTCAATACCTTTTAAGCCACCAGCAGTCTGAAAATCTGCGTGTTCTAAAGGCGCCCGACCTCTCAGAGGCTGCGCCTGGGCTGAATTTGCCACTGACAAATTGGTGTTTTGTTCTTAGGACTGGAGCTGCTTCAGCACCAGCTCAGGTGTCCCAGAATCCCAGAACTGCTGAGGTTGGAAAAGCCCTCCCAGACCATCGAGTTCAGCCTGTGCCCAATCCCCACCTCGTCCCCAGCCCAGAGCTCTGAGTGCCACCTCCAGCCCTTCCTTGATGCTCCTGGCTGCAGACAAACCCAGAACGTGGAGCTTTCCCTCCAGGAAAACCATCCCAACACAATTCTGCTGCCTGTGGTATGTCCTGGGAAATGGAAACAGCCTGGAGCTCAGCAATGGCCAAACTCCTGGCCAAAAATATTGACAGAAAAGAAAGAAAAAGCTCCCCATAGTCACAGAAGGTCTCCAAGAGCTTAGGGTAGATCCATGGCCTTCCAAACTGCTGGATGCTGCGAGAATTGTGGGATTTGGCTCGGCTGGGCTGCCTCCTTCCTGCACCAAAACTTCAGTGCAAACAGAAAATGAAAATTTCTTTCTTCAAACACATTTAATTGCTTTCAAGTTTTGGCACTTCTGTCACTATTGGATTTCCAGGGTGTCCCATGGTAATGATTAGAGCTAAGCAAATACCTCAAAATATTTTCCATGAAAACTCCCTTGAATAAAACATTGAATAGCCTTCAGCTGTGTTCACACCCCTTTCATATTTGCTTTCTCTGAATATTCCAGTGACTGATTTATGAGCAGAAATGTTAACTGAAACAGCAATTTTTAAGGGAATGTTGCATAACATTTATGGAAAGCAGATTTTAAATATGGATATAGTATCTAAACGCAGCCTAGTTGGAGTAAAAATAAAGCCAGGTGATTTAGTCCCTTCAATCCAAGAAACCATCTCAGTGTCCAAAAGTGCAGAGACCACAAACAAAAGGAGGCTCTGTCCACCAGAAAGACCAAAAATGAGGGTCAGATGCAGACAAAGCTTAGGAGGTTCTTGGTGAGTTTTGAAGAAGTGCCTGAGCAGCGAATGTATCCAGCTCCTGTGGACAAAAATACCTTCATAAATCTGGCCCTGACTCAAAATAAATGTTGGATATTGAACACAGTTGAAAAATGTGAAAGTAATTCAAAGTTAATTGTGAAGAGGAGAAGAGACTGAGCTCTCTGAACTTAAGCTGTTTACTCTGAGTAAGTTGATTGGCCTTACTAATGATACAGGAGCCTTGGCTGCTTCTTGGAGATGTCATTGTCAAAAAGCAAATATTTGCATATTGCTCTTCAACATCATTAGTTTTGTTTTGGAAGGTGAGTCATTAAGACCAAGGTTTGAGAAAGTGTACAAATATTGCACATCTCATTTGCATCCGTGACTAATTTGTGCATAAATCAGGTGAGATGGCTCCGAGCTGACCAATCCTGGCATCTTGGGACGTGCAAGGATGCTCACAGGCCGCTCACATCATCAGCTGCACTTCGAAATTAAATTAATAATAATTAAAAAAAAAAAAAAAGCTGAGCAAAGCTTTAAAACTCAATTTTTGCATATGAAGCTCTTCTCATTCTGTAGCGTGTTCCAGGGAGAGAGAGCTCTGCTGGTACAGGGAACTTCGACAGATCTGCATTATTCCCCTCGGAGTGCAAAAATATCTTCATGCCATCTCGGAAGAAACCTCATTTAAATGCTCTGTGAATGCAGCCCTTCCCAAAGGCCACGATGTATTCATGTATTTTGGATGATCTGCAGCTCGAAAACCGTGCAGCTAATGCACCCATCTCACCATGGGAAGGATTGAAACAAAAACACCAAAAAAAAACCCAGAGAGAGGAGCTGAAAGCCAACCCACAGCCTCTAACCCAGATTCCTGCTCTGAAATAAAGATGGTCTGAGGATGTTCTTGTTACCCAATTCCACCGACAGCCACGGCTTGCTCTTTAAAAATGAAGAGCCAGAGTATTTGCAGAGGGACGCTCACACTCCATTGTACCTTTTTCACCCTTCTGATTAACTCCCTCTAAAATATCCTTATCAAGCAGCAGTTTCAAGGCTGGGGAATGATTTGTGTTCTTTTTCTGTGAGAATGGAAGAATTTCCAGAGATAAAAATTACGAGCAGATATCCAAGGAGCTTTCCCCAAGAGTGGTGAAGTTCAGGTTGAGATTTTCCAGCACCGTATCTTTGGCAGGGTGGATAAATGAACACACTTTCGTTTCCCTTTCTTCCCTAAAAAATCATTTACTTACCCTCCTGCCATCACATGCTAAATTAAGTCAAGTCTTTCTTTTATTAAGAAGACAGCTCTTTTCTGAGCTCCCTAAACTTTTCTAAATTTTCTTACCACAAACACTGCTCATTTTGTTTCTTATCCAGAGACTGATAACAGGGTTTCTATAAAAATGAACATTCATGATCAAAGAGCAACTCTGTATCATAAACAAATTACAACAACTGGGCATGCTTTGAAATAGCTTAACCTAATTAAGCTCAAACACTTTCGAAAAAGCTTTAAAAAAATGGGTGTAATTGGAGCTCCGTTCAGGTTCAGCTGACTTCATATTTTTAGTTTGGTTGGCATTTTTTTTCCCTTTTAGAGCTTTGCATAAACAAAACATTTTGACAGTGTTGCCTTCCTGGGAAAAAAATGTTGGTGGTGCTGAAAATTCAGATTTCCAAATGAAACACAGTTCTAATTGCTCATTTTTGCAGCTCTGGCGACGCGTGTGAGATGTGCCAAAAGCAGCCCCGAGCGCCTGTGACGGTGGCACTCGTGTGGCACTCGTGTGCCCCGAGGGGCAGGGGTGCCTGGGCAGTGCCCATCGTGAGCTGGGCCACCAGGAGCTCCCCAGGGGGACTGGAAACGCAAAGGGTTGGATTTTTCTTCAAAAAAATCAGTTACAAAGAAGGTTTTGAGGATTAAAATGGAAATCCCAATGGTTCTCCTCCATGTTAAACCCCACTGCGTGTGGAGCACGTCCAAGTGTTTGTCCAGCCATGGGTTCCTTCATCTTTTCCGTGGAATGTTGTGGGCTCCTTGTGGAAAATTAATTTTAGGCTGAGATTAGCAGACGTTCAACTTTTCATATCTTATTTCTCATCTCACTCTCTCCCCCCACTTTAAAGGTGTTGTGAAAAACTTTTCTCAGGTATTTCTTGATTATAAACCTCTGAGCTCCAAGGCTTGATCATCCCCTTAAATCTGATTCTAGGGGGATTTTCAGTAATAACAATAATAATAATAACAACAACAACAACAACAACAACAATAATAATAATAATAATAAACCTGCATCCTTTAATTACTCAGGTCAGTGTTTTAAAGCTCCAGCAACATCTGTGGGTGGTAAAATGGCCCTCCAAAAATCTCTCTTTATTGAAGCATCAATTTTCTTAAACTTAGAATGAATAAATCTTCTGTAATCTCTATAGAATTGCACCCTTCCCTCATCACCATAAAGCCTGAATGCTTTGGTTATTATCTGGTATAATTTGTTGTTATCTGGTCTTTTCTGTTGTAGTGAATTATTTCCTCTTTTTCAGAAGATTTTAATTTTATTGATTTTTTATTTCATAATGGAAACAATTTGCTGTTTGCCCAGCTGTGGAATTTCCATAAGGAGATAGTGATTTGCTGAAGGCTCTAATTTACGCTTCTCAGGAATATTTGTGGAAAAAGAATTTCAAAGTCATTCTTATCTGCTCCAGGTTTTTCTGCACAACTGTTAACACTGAATTTTGCTCTTTGCTTGTAAAAGTTTACGAATGATTACTGAAGGCCTTAATTGAAACAAATTTATGTATATATCTTATCATATATGTATACATATATGTATGTATGTATTTATTATGTATATTTTTTTTTGTCATATACTCAATATTGAGTATTTTGCCATATTTTGTCAAATACTCAATATTTTCTTTAATATTTTTCGTTTCCTTTCCACTTCTTGAGGATAAAATTTTCAGCAAAATTTCTTTTCGTAAGTGTAAAGCACTGGAAGTGCTAAACCAAATTACCTGTAATTATATAACCTTCTGATTCTGCCTGTGTTTAACAGATTAAATGTTCTGTCTTTACAACTTTCAAGGTTAAGTGCCCATAATGGGACATGCTGGGGAGTCGGGTCATATAATCCCCAGCAAGTGGCACTCAGAGCCCAAATGGAAGAGAGTTATTAAAATCTATAACATGCAACTTTAATCTAACACTCAAATTATAAGGGAGCCACTTGGAAAGAGCCAAAGGCTATTTGCAGGTTCAATATATTCACTTTGCTCTCAACAGTGATCAAAGTTTGGAGCTTCACAGGGCTTGGGCTGATGTAGGAGCTCATTTGGAGGAGCTGCAGAAAATGCTGCTCTGTCCCCAAGCTACAGCAGGTTCATAATTGGAGTTTTACACCTGGGAGGGAGGGAGGGAGCAGAGCCTGCACTGCCCAGCTCCCCACAGGGCTGCACCAGCTCCTGGGCAAGGGTTAAAAGCCAGGGAGATTAATCTGAGCACCAAGACAAATTACACTTCTATTTTTTACAGAAAGTTTTCTAACTGGAGTGGTTCTGTTTTAATTGGGGACTATTACTTTAAATGAAATGCAAGATTGAGAGTCTTTTTTGCAGGGGTATTTCAGTCACTGTCAAGACCTCCCAATAAGTTCATTCCTGCCTCTCTTCCACATATTTTTTTTTTTTTTTTCTTCTGGAATTTTCTGGAGTTTACTGGTATTTTCTTTTCCTAATCTACCCCACGTAGCACATCTATACAGTTGGGTCCACAACCTATTTATCCTTGGGGTGACACATTAAAAAACCAGGGTGGTTTTCTTTTCCCCCAAAAGGCCACTTCTGAGTGTGTCACTGTCACACCAAAACAACTGCAGAGAAAGCCCTTGATCAAAACAACCACGGCACCTTTGCATTGCTGTTTTTGCTCTGCCAGTCCTTGAAATGACCTTGGCTTAATTACCTGCATCTCAATGAGTGAATCTACATAGCAAGTGAAGGTTAATTAATGAAGGATCATTTCTTACTTAAACCCATCAGGCAGTGGCTGACAAGCAAGTCTGGCCCGTGCAGTCCCAGCCTCTATCTCATTAGAAATGGTCAGATTGATGTGCTGGGGCTGCTCTAGAAACAGGGCCAGGACAGTTTGTTAATGAAGAGAACTGATGGGCTCCTGCAAAACACTCAAAAGCCTCTGTCTGTGATCACCAACGTCACTGAACTTCAGCTTTTCCCACCAGCTCCTCCACTTCCAGAGTTTCATTTGTGCCTTTTCAACTTAACCTTCTAAGACTTCCCCCCAAAAGCTGCTCCGGGTTTTCTACCTGGCTGAAAAGGGCAGAGCCACCAGATCCTCCTTCCCATATTTGGGTGGCTGGCACAAAACCCACGCAGCTGCATCATTTCAAACCTGGAGGCTGCAGGAATTCATCCTGGTGACCTGCCCACCTCCACCCCCGAGGGATTCCTTGTCCTGGAGTGTATCCCTGTCCCTCAGGGCTGGATGTGCCTCTGCTGCCATCCCACAGCTGGAACGGGCTGCTCCTGGCTTCCCGCTGGGATGTGCCTTCCCATGCCCTCAGGAAAGCTCTTCTCCAGCCCTAGAAAGGGGAGAATTCATGGTGGAGATGGCAAAGGGGTCACACAAGGAGTTGCATTAAGACTCCAACACCAATATCCTCACCCCGCAGCAGCCCCTGGGGGTAAAACACCCACAAAGAGCCTGAAAGCCAAACCAGAAGTCCAGAAAATAAGAATTGGAGGAAGACAGCTCCTCAAAGCAGCTGAAACCAAAGTTCAGAAGCTGTGCTGAGAGCCCTAAAAACCCTCAGAATTTGTGCTTGTAAAGAGCCAGGCTTGCACTGCCCATAAATCTTTTCTTTCCAATCACTCATGAGGTTTCTGATTTTAGAAAAACTCTTGCACTTCATCTATCTGGAAGCCCGTGGGGGAGGATGTATTTTTACAATAAACAGTGCCTTACCCCTGCCCGTGGCTTGGGATGATGGAGGGAATTCAGTCCTGTGCCACTTGGGACTTTGCAAACATCAGGTGAGGCTCAGCTCACCCAGGCAGGCTCTGGTAAAAACAGACCTCTGCAGACAGACAGATCCCACCTGCAGGGACTGATGGCACCCTCAGCACTCCTGACTGCAGAGACCAAACCAGACCCTGCTTCAGCACAGGGCTGCCCCTTCCAAAGGCAAAATCCAGCAGGGAATAAAGCTCAGGAAGGGTTCTGGGTGCTGTAACCGGAGCAGAGGGATCCAGCCTCACCTGTGAAACCATTTTGGGTTCTAAGCACTGGTGCTTGGAGGTCAGAAGGTGATTTCCTTTGCCATCCCTCTGGTTTTTTCACTTGGGAGCCAGGCTAGATCCATAATTGCAAATTTTCTGTTCTCAACAGGTTTTCCAAATGCAGAAGTGGCCAGAGAGGCAAACATTTCTTATGCTGGTGAGCAGAACGTGTCAGCACCAGAGGTTTGTTCCCTTCCACGTTTTGTCTGTATTTGATCTTCCAAAGTTACAGATTTTGGCTGCCTTTCCTCGTCTCTTTTTTCTTTTGGATATAATGTGCCTTTACCTTTCCCAAGCTCTTCCCTTCTCACTCTAATCCACTGATTATGGAATAACAACAAAACAAGTCTCAAATATTTGATCTTTTCTCATCCTTGCTTTTGAAGGCTTACACGAGTGAAGCTGGGGCCGAGCTCAGAGGTGAAACTTGAACACACTCTAGAAAATAATTTAAAAGGTGAATTGCTCCCATCTGATATTAAATGAAAAATACCTGGTGTGATCCTGCTTCTGTCTGCTCCATAAAAATTGATTTTTTTTCTATATGCAGAAGTATTAGGAATTGTTTCTGGCTTGGGCATGTGCCAGGATTTAACTCACCACACTTCTAATGTTTTCAAGTGCTGGAAAAAAATTATATAAAAAGTTTTCTGTAACCGGGAAAAAGAGCTCATTTACCTTTGTAATTTTCTATTAATTTACTACTAGGATTCATTTTGCATTTAATTCAGTCCTCTAATGGCTTAAAACTGTGTCTTTGGTCTTTACACATTTGTGGTCTCAGCCGTGTCAAGCTTTTTCATCTACTTTATGTTCATTTATTTTAACTTTTAGTGGTCTTCTAGCCAATTCTTTATCCTTTTTATTACAAGAGCATGAAATTTTATAATGCCCTAGAGCTTTGTTAGTCAGCTGCTACAAGGTTCTTAACCTTAGTTAATTTATTCTTTCACTTTTGACTTTCAGATATGGAGCATGCTTTAATATTTTGGTTTTGAATATGAAAGCAACTTTTATTAAGTAGGTTTATGGCATTAATAGATCCTTATTTCATTTTTACAGGAGTGTTTAGGTATCCTGCTAGACACAGAATGTATCATTTTCCATAATTATCTATAATTTTTTGTAATATAATTTAAACTCTACTATATTAAAATATTGCTAATATAACAATTTTAACCTTTTTAGGTAATTTTACTCCAGAATCATTGTAAACAAGCATAGGAATGGCTCTTTGTCATTGTAAAACCTGATTTTTGTTCGGTTGCTTATTACATTAACAAGCAATTAAGTCATGGAAGTTTGCTTATGTAGAGAGAAAAAAAGGAGAAAGTTCTAAAATCATCACTGGCTGTAATTTTACATAATTATTCTGAACACATCCTGTATCCCAGCAATGATGTAATGCTGGCCACTCTTGCAATTTGGGAAGTCCCCCAGGAATTCATTAAATCCCTGCAGCCACGTTATTATCCAAGAGTTTTGTATTTTTGTCTTTCAGAAGTAATTTTTCTTATTCCCATCCAGAGAGCAAAGCTTGGAAATCTCAGTGCTGGTCTCTGCCTTGAAAAGGCAGATGAAAATCCAGATATGACAAGGAGGGGAAAACCCCAGCCTTGGTGACTTCTATTTTTAATTCCCCTTGTTCTAAAACACATTCAGATGTTGCTGGTCTGGCTCACCTTGTCCTTGGATTGAGAGCACGACACAAATACAAGCATCAAACTCAGGGAGGAATTCTGATTTTTGGGGGAGTTTTAAAATCCACTGAAATAAAGGCAAAGACTTCATTTGGTGGAAATGGCATCCCTGAAGAAATGGCCAACCTGGGCAGACTCTGCTCTGAAATTCCACCTGCTTCAATCCAATGCAAGCCTGCTGCTTTGCACTTGGCTGAGGCACAGAAAATGCTTTCTGCACAATCCTCAACCATCACCAAACACCACACTGAGCCCTTTCATTCCTAATCTGCCTTAAATCCACTGATTCCTCTCTTCGCTGTTTCTTTTGGGACATTACAGTAATTTTTAGCTGATTTAAATCAGCTTTCTGTGTTTAGAGCAGTGCATCCCTCTCGGAGGTGCCTCAGCAGACAGATGCAGGTGCTGCCCTGGGGAAAAGCCTCATCAGAGCTGAGCCAAGGTGTGCACGAGCCCCGTGCCCCATTTTTATCCCACGTCCACCCCCTGGATGTGAGGGATGCTCCAATTCTGAGCAGCATTCTCTGAGCAATCACCAATCCAAAGGGGGGACAACTGGAGAATTAATAGCCAGGGATAAAGAGTTCTTATGGAATCCACAGGCTAGGCTTGAAATAACCACATTTGTCTGCAGTATGCCACTTTTACACCTTTTGGCTTCCAGGAATCTCCATTAATCTGTAGTTTTAATAAAAATGCATTTTCATTTCAGCCCAGGTAAGAGTGCTTGCTATAATTCTCCTCCTCAATGTGGTGGAGTTGTTGTTTCCCCTCCATTATTTACTTGTGTGTAAGCACCAAACCAACTCCTCTGCACTGGAGGTTCGTTCTGTTCTACAGGGAGCTAACACTTAGCATGATTTTATAGATAGATATATATATATGTAATATAGATGAACATTTCTTTGTCAGGGAGAAGCTTTTAGTTATTCTGACATGAGGCTTTCACGCAGCAAAAATATTACTAATACTATTTTGCCTCTAAAGTGCATTTGTTATCAATATGCACTTAAACTGGTGATCAAGAGTTGGTGGGAGAGACACCTGCTCTGCATTTCTTATCTTTTTAATACCTTAGGGATACATCACTTAATAATTTAGTGCTAAACCATTTAGCATTTTAGCCCATCATCTCTTATATTACACATAGGATTTCAGTAATGTCTGATAAAATTATGTGTTAGCTGCCTTATGTGTGTGTAAAACTTAATAAGTCTTCTTCCCCCCTCAAGTTTAATAACTGATTTCTTACATTTATGGATGTGAAATTTTATTGCTCATGGATATAGTTTGAACCTAAATCTTCATATCTTATAAATTGATTTTTAGTTTCCTTTTTGACCTTATGAATTTCAATCAGACATTGACCTCTTGTTGCTCATGAATCTGACTGATTTAGTGCCATATAACAATAATACTGTAGAAAAGCATTATCATAAGAGCCCACAGGGTTTGCTGAAACCCATAACTAGATTTTGGAGGCCTCTAGCAATAATAATTCTTGACCCAAGACTATTCTCTAATACCTTCATCCTTTACTGTTCTGTACTGGCCAATCCTTGTTTTAGTACATTCAAGGAAAGTGGTGGAGACTCCCAGGAGGATACGAGCTCAAACTGTGTGGAGAAGATAATGCTGAATATACTCCTGTAAAATGAAGCTTATAAAAGACCAATTCTGTCTGGGATTTGTCACATTTTGAAGTGAGAGGGAAAGACGATTTAAAAGGAACCCTTTGTGACAAAAATTAGTATTTACTCAGTGTTTGAGATTTTCGAAAAATAAAAATTTAATAGTAATTGTCTTTACTGGAATGTGTTGTTATTCTTCAATCTATCACTACGGCTGCAGCCTAAATAGAGGACTTGAATGATTACTGCTTTGTTTGCCTGGCTGTGCTAATTTAATTTAATTAAATTGCTTATATGCTTCGCTTTACTGAATAACTGGGTGTTGATGTTCATTATTCCTTATTAAGAAAGAATCCTAAAGTGAAAACAAAAGTGAGGAGGCCGTGGGCCTGTGGCGTTGGTTTACAAATGCTGACTCTGGGCACAAACATTTCCTGAGTGCTTGTTTTCCCTGGGCCTGTCCAGAGATGTGGAAATGGCAGTTTTATTTATGAACCGATTGCCAGGACACGAGCAGGGGGCTAAGAGCAAGAAATCAGGTAAAACTACTTCTGGTAAACAAGGCAGAGGGCTAAGGAAGGAGGCAGGAGCTATGAGCTGTGAAATCCTCCTGGATCCCAGGTGCTGCAGGTGTCCAAGGGCACTGGGACCAAAGGGCCCCATCCTGCCACAGCCTCCTGCTGCCCTGGGCACGGCTCACTCTGGCCTCTGGGCTCTGGGGTGGTTCATGGTGAGCAGGCTGACACAGTCACTGTCCTGGAAGGGGAAAGGGTTACAGGTCTCAGGCACCCAGAGTTCTGTGAAACTCAGCTGAGGGAGAGAGACTGCTCAGAGAAATCCTTTTCATTTGTGCTTTGTGATTCGCCTGCTTTTAACAGCAAAGCTGGCACAGAGAGAAGCAGAACTTGCAGCTGGACATGGGAGTCTGTGCTGCTCATCACCCTGACTGCAGAGCTGGATGCAGGATGCACATGGCCTGTGCAAAGCAAATGCAAAGAATGCAAAGCCTGTGCAATGCAAAGCCAAACCAATCCCTTGGCTGCTGTGCTGCTCATCACCCTGACTGTAGAGCTGGATGCAGGATGCACATGGCCTGTGAAAGCCAAACCGATCCCTTTGCAGCTGTCTGAGAAGCAGATCTGAAGCCACAAGTGCTGCAGGACACGGCCACATCCCTGTCCTGCCATGTCCCAAACAAACCCGTGCCCACAGAGGGGCTCCTGCAGGACACCCAGCAGCCTTTAATTCATGCTGGGAGGCAGGAGAAAGGCAAGGTGCTCCTGTCCTTCTCATTAAGGATATCATAGCCTTGATGCTTTGCATTTAAAAATTAATTCTTCGTGGCAGTCCAAAAACTCCCTGGCCCAGAGCCAGGTCCATTCCTGCTCCCCTGGAGGGCCCCTGGGACACTGCTGGCACTGGGCAGCACCAGCAGATCCTGCTCAGACAGAGCTCCCAAAGCTTCCAGCACACACAGAGGTCAGACTGGCATTCCCAGAGAGCCACTGGAGCTGCTCACAGCCTTCTCCAGGCACCACTTCCTTGGAGGATGGAGTGCAAGGTGAGGGCTTGTGGTAGTTCGGAATAAATGACGCCAAGCGTTGCTTAAGGACCAAGACTCAGACTCGATGTGAGCCAGTGAAAGCAGATTTCATGTGTAACAAAAAGAGCTTCTGCTTCCCTATGCCCTGGGAGCTGTTAAAGGGAGGAATTTGTGTCTGGTATATGAATGTTCAAGGCTTTCCAATTTACACACAGACTACAAGAGGTGAGTAGTCCAAAACATAAATGTATGAGTGGAGCTGTGTAGTATTACTGCTCTGTTTATGATGCTCAAAAGTCAGAACTGTGCCAAGCCATTCTGTTTTCTTATAAACTATTTAAATAATTTATTGACATGTAAAGTTAACAATTCTCTGTGTTTACTCCAGCTTGTGTTAGATCTGATATGAATGAGGCTCTTTGGACCTTGCATTTTTATCTAATTTCCTCTATGTTGGCAATAATTTTGCTGTTTCAATAACTGATCTTATTCACCTGCTGCTAAAAACACTTGTCATGTTGAATTACACACCCTGCACAGATATTGTTGCAATTAGCAATTACAAAATATCACAACAGAAGTGTACAAAGGTTTAGGATCCAGATTTTTGACTGTGTGTAATCATGTCCTAATTTGCTGAAACATGAGCCAGCAAGTTCTGTTCATTTGTACATAAGTTTATTGATCTGCATGTGCAGATGCAGTAATTGCACATGTAAATTTGAAGCCATTTGATATAAATATAATAAGAAATTCCATGTTTTTCCTCATTCCCAGAGTTCCTGACTGGTCCACCCAGCAGCCCTGGGCCCAGGGGCTTGGGGGAATTAAGCCCAGCTGGATCCAGTGCAGGTCTTTTCTCAGTTAGAAGATTCATGAATCAGTTCCCTTCTGCAAACGAGGATCACCCAGGTAAGATTCAACCAATTTTTTGTGTACAAATTGCCTTCCCTCCTCTCCCACAAGCGTTTCCAGGTGTGACAGATGTCCCCGCCACAAGAAAGCATCTGTGACACCAGGTAATTGTCTTTAGCATGAGGCCAGAACAAATCAAATCTGACTGGAAACCAGCGCAGGGAGCGATGGTTTCCAGGAGCCTCCTGGAGCCACTGGAGTGTGCAGCCTCTCTGCTGGTGGGGCTGGGTCCCACTCCAGCCCCATCCCAGCACCCCACAGCTCCAGTGGGAAAGGGAGAGCTGGGCAGATGGGGAACACTGTGGGAAGGGCTGGGCTGAGGGAAGGAGGGCACAGGACGGAGGAAATTGCTGTGTTTGAATCGTGGTCCACACTGTGAGGAGTTTTCTTCCCCTTAGTCTTCAGAGCACACAAATTACCCACAGTGCCATAGCTTTTCTTAAAGAAATAAAAAAGACAATAAAAGATTAAAAGAAAAAATAGAGAGAGATACAGGTAGGAGAGAAAGCCTAGAAACATTTATTGCTGCTGTTCCCATCCAGTGTCTCGGTACAACTCTAACCAGGGAGTTCCTGGGGACCAACAGCTCTGGCTTCTCTTTTGGCTCTCCAGCCACTCGAGTCTATTTTGATTTCTTGGTGTCCTTTCTGGTTGTGCTGGATTACTCATAACTGCAGCGCAGTGGTAGCTGCCAATACAAATTTAGTCTTTTCTGTTTATTCTGTACTGTCCTGTCAAAGCAGATAAGTCTGCTTTGCATTAGAGCTCAAAAATTTAATTGTGGGAAAATGATGAGTCACTGCAGCGAAGGTAAAGCAATGTCTGTGTCAGGGGAAGCTCCTGTGATGCACAGAGCACTGAGATGACATCAGGGCCACGAGCCAAAAGTGCCAGCTCTCACACCAAGGTGTCACTTACATCCCCCCGGGACAACGAGGCTTTTGAACCAGCCAGAAGATTGATTTGGGGTCAAGTGGAAAAAAGAAATTAATAGAACAGGAAAAGGGAATCTTCCAAGCTCTATTAGCAATTCAGGCCACCTTCTTGGGAAGACCTAATGAAATTCTCTCAAGTGACTGCTCAGGGCAGGGCATTGTCCATTCTCATCCCTCTGAGGAGCAGAGGCAGGCGATGATGGGAGTGACCATCCCTGGGAACCAGAAATGCCACCACGCTGAGAGGAGAAGAGCAGACCCCAGTGTTCACAGAGCCACAGAATCATCAGGGCTGGAAGAGACCTTCAGGATCACCCAGTCCCACCAGGAACCCAGCACTGCCATCGTCACCCCTGACCTGTCCCCAGGCACCACGTCCAGATGCCGCTTGAACACTTCCAGAGGTGGTGATTCCACTGCCCTCCCTGGGCAGCTCATTCCAGTGCCTGACCACTCCTGCAGTGAGAAACATTCTAATATCTAATGTGAACCTCCCCTGGTGCAAATTAAATCAATTTCCTCTCATCTGTTCACTTGGGGCACAGCAGAAGAGGCCAAGCTCTCCCTGGCTGCACCCTCCTGTCAGGAGCTGTGGATTGAGAAGGTCCCCCCTTTTCCAGGATGGAGGTCTGGCAGCCTGGAGCTGAAGTTACAGCATCATTCTGCCTTGCTGAGCTGCTTCTCTGAAATCAAATCCATCTCCAGCCTCAGTTGTACACTCAGTGCTCCTTGGAATGAGATTTGGGCCTTTAACGTGTGTGGTGCTGCTGTCTAAAGGAAGGACAAATGCAGCCAAACTCCTCTGGTGCTCCCCCGGGCCCAGCCTGAATCTGTCCCAGGTTGAGGTTGCCATCAGCCCTTCCCTGGTGACTGGAACCGTGGCTGTGAAGTTTGTCTGGAGGGCCCATATCACATCTGCATATCTGAGCTTCCCTCGCTGCATTCCGAGCAGACATTCTCAAGGACAAACCTGGCAAGTCACACCAAGACTAAATTAGGTGTCTGCAGGATTTCCTTGTGATATGATAAATTTCCAGCAGAACAAATAGCAGAAATGGACTAGAAATGCATAAGGAAATCCCAGGAAGGATTGATAGAAATTAATTCAAAACCTTTTTCTCCAGCATAATTTGGACAAGACATAATAGAGTTCACAGTTTACAAGGAAGAAGCAAAAAGCAAGAAGTACATAACTACTGAAACAGCTCAATTAATTCCCATTTCGTGCTGCATCTTTATGGGGAAGCTCAGCTGTGTGTTAATGATCCTCAGAAGGATCCAGACAACACTGATGCTGTACTTACACTTCTTATTACGGGTGAAATTCACCCTATTGAAGAGGACAAGCTTAAGATCTATGCATCCACTTAGTACCACTTATCCCAATTTTCACTTAACAAGAGCCTAAGTAGTGTATACGTCTGGATTGTCCTTCTGCACTAAAGTGAATTTTCTCCCCAGTAAATTAGATTGGTCTGATGTGTGCTTAAAAGGAAGAAAATCTTTGCTTTCATTAGGGGCTGTGCTGGGAAATTGCTGCTTGACCTATAACTTAAACAAAAAAATTTGCAGCTGTTCACAACTGCCCTGACAGTGGGACATGGGATATTTGCACCATTTTCTAGCTGATCAAACAGCAGAGCTGCAGTGATGGAGCCCATCAGTCCTGAAGGGGAATAAAGTTTGTGAGAGAGCTGCTCATTGCTTTGTTATTCCGATCCTTCTCGTGGATGGCTTTTAATACACATTTATCTTGATGTTTGAGTCAAATTGGCATAGAGTGGGTTGAGTAGCATCACGAGACCATCAGCAATCCCTCAGCAGAAAGCACAGAATGGTGGAATGAAGTTTTATATTTAACTTACCTCGGAGATAAACATAAACAGGAGAGTTTTGCCAGCCAAGAAGCCACGACAAAGTTTAATTAAAGGGAAGATCCTGTGTGTGTGCAGCCCTGTGTGTGTTCTCTGTGCTGTTTGTCACTGCTGACAGGCCAGACCTTCCTGTGTGTGCATCCACCCTGCTCCAGGCACAGCTCCTGTGTGCATCCACCCTGCTCCAGGAACAGCTCCTGTGTGCATCCACCCTGCTCCAGGCACAGCTCCTGTGTGCATCCACCCTGCTCCAGGAACAGCTCCTGGGGCTGGACAAACACAGATTCACCATGCCCAGTGCAAGCATCCAGGGCCCTCTGGCTTTGGCCTCGGGGATGGGCAGCTGCCTGTGGAGCACCCTCCAGGAGAGGCAGGATCCCTTCCTGTGGCCTCCCACGCATGTTTGTATTTGCAGCAACACAGGCTCTGCAAGATATTGCAGTCACAGTTAATGAAGTCCTTAATGAACTGACGGGCCTGGTTCTTATCTCGCTTATGCCAGATTTAAACCTATGTAACTCCATTAACTTGGTGAGTTGATCCTAATTCTACATAAGTGTAAAAAAGATGAAAACCAGACGTTTTATGTTCTCATTATCTAAGAGAATACGAAGTATGGAGTTCTTAAAACTCTTTTTTCTGTTTTCTCTCAGTTGCAAAGAGATTTAAGGGCTCCTCCACCTTTGACCCTCCCCACTTTCCCTGTGTACCAGTTTCTGCAGCTACTTGCTCCATTTTCCAAGTTAGCCTGATCATGCAGGTTTTGATCTCATTGTGGTTTCATACCTCCTGAAAGGAGTTTTGTAAACTTTGTTCCTAGTGAGCACATTCCTTCTGGCATGAATCAAAACTCTGCATTCTTCCCCCCTTCCCACGGAGCCTCTTCTAAGAGTTCAGCCTCCTCCAGAACATTCATGGCTTTCTCTAATGCAAAGAAATTACCAGCACAGAAACCAGTCACACAACAGGGGTGTAAAATTGTGGAACTGAAGGCAAAATCATTTTCCTCCTCACAGTTTAACTTTGGAGATGTTTAATCTTGGCCTGTTGTTTTCAGCTGAACTTTCTCTGCCTGCAGTAGTTCACTTTCCACGTGAACTCTGAAAGATCAGTTTTACCCCAAGGAGACATACTCTGTGTACACAGAGAAAACGATTTCAGATGTTTTGGTTCGCTTTTACTGTGTTTTGATATTGATATGATTTCCAGCAGAGCATTGCACTGCTCTGTCTCCACAGCCAAGCTCAAATGCCAGTGTGAGCCTGATCTTCAAGAAATCCAAGGCAGGGAGAAGCTCCCTCACGGCGGGTCCCTCTGCCAGGGAATGGCACAAGTGGCCAGCACCACCCCAGCCAGACGTGTGAAATCCTGAGAGCACAAATCCCAGCTGACCTCCCCCGTGCCAGCACTGCAGGAATGCCTCTGACTTTGATGGAGTCACTCATAATTTACAGCTCTGGGAGATCAAATCCATAGCCCAGAGTACAGAGATGTTAACATGGAGAGTCCCTGTCAGAGGAGGGATGCTGATTCTAATGGTACCTCCTGTCAGTCAAGCCACAGACTGGGTGTCACTTATGAGGACAACGGGTCACCCTTTTCCCTCCACTCTGAATGCGATTAAAAATATCAAAATGAGAGCTAGAATGGGGAAAAATGAACTATTAGGAAAATAAATAAGAGGACTGGAAAGAGAAATCAGAAAGGAGAATGAAAGGCACGTGCCCTGAGGAGCCCCCCAGCAATCAGCTGGGGCTGGGCAGGGGGTGAGGCGTGATCCCCATCACTCAGCTGGGTCACAGCCCTCATGGCTTATTCCATCCTCCCCAGGCTTGTGCCAGGCTCCTCCAGAGAGTGCCAAGGGTCTGCCAAGGGAGGCAGGGAGAGCTCCAGGATCCCTCTGCAGCCAGAGCCAGAGAGGGATGAGGGCAATGCCCCTCGGGGGTCTGGTGAGATCAGACCCAGTGAGTGAGAGCAGGGAAGCTGTGTCAGAAAGGACTGTGTGTCCCAGGGCTGAAACACCATTCAGGGACTCAGCTGAAGGGAAAATGAGGAAAATCTGGGGTGTGAAATGCTGAGTAGGTGATTATTTCTCCTCTGTTTGCTCCTGCAGGGTGCCTGACCCTTTGCATTTCTTATGGCAGTGACCAAAGGTTAAAATGAAGGCTGATATCTCTTTTGTGCCCTTTATCATTAATAAAACCAAAGAGTTTTGCTTCTCCTGGAAAGAAAAAGAGGGCCCAGGTCCATTGATCATCAGGTAGAAGACTTTTCTGTACCTATTTACAGTCTTACATGTACTGGGAGCTCACATCAGATTAAAGATCCATGAATTCTGCTCTCTGTCACAACCTCACACTGCCAAAAATCCTGAGTCTTCATGTGGCTGCAGCAGGATGGGCTTCAGTTCTGAATCCCAGAGATGCCTCTGTTTAAGGACCAACTCCTCAGAGATGCCCTGGGAGCCCTGCAGTTGCTCCTGCAATCTGCGGGCACTCAGTGTGTGGAATTCAGTCCTGGAATGCTGCTGGAATACAGCCCTGGGTCTCTGACCAGAATTTTTAACAGTTGGAAGTTGCAGGAGATTTCCAAGAAGGTAAACTGGGGATGATGAGCTTTTTAAATCACAGCAATACCTGAGTATGACAAATACCACAGAAGGGCTAATGCTGTTTGGCAATTTCCTGGAAGGTCTGTGCAGTGGAAGTTCAGTTCATTAACTGCTGCTGATGCCTCCACAAGTCAGCTCAGATTGTTTTCCTGAAATAAGACCTGAACCCAGATGGCAGAGGTGAACCTGCCTTGCCAGCCTCCACCTAGAGAAGATGCAGGTTCAGAAACAATATTTATACTCCCAAATCTCAATCACTCTCTCTTTTTTAAGCTTATTAAAATTAAAAGCATGACCTGCCACATCACATTACATCAAAACATGATGTAACTTCTTAATTTAAAAAAAGAGTTTTAATTTATGATGTCGTATTATGCCACAAAAAGCTTTTGTTTTCCCCAGAGAAACTATAAATTTTTTACAGTGACTGTTTCTCCAGTATCTTTGGCAGACTGAAACAGTGAGCGTTGGCAAAAAGCAGATATTTAACAGCTCCTGACGAGCAGCTTATGAATCACCAGGCTGGGCTGCTGGCACACAGCTCCTGCAGGTACCTCAGAAATCAGCCACCCTCCCTTCCCTGCAGGAACGCTGAGTGACTGCTCCCAGCCACTAACCCTCATTTCCAGCCCTCCCAGCCTCTCTGTTTCTGGAGGAAAGCACTCTTTGCTCTAAAAGTGCCACTGCAGCCACACTCCAGGAGCAGTGTCCAATACGGATTTCTACTGATTCTGAGCAGCCCAGGAAAATGCTTTTCATTGCAACAGCATTTGGCATTTCTGCATTTTTCATTTAGAGGTGTAAAAGTGCTTTGTGCAAACCCTTCAGCTCTGCAGCTCCGTGGAGGGGGATCTGAGACAGGAGCAGTGGGAGATGGCACCAGCAGAGCCAAGGATCAGCCAGCCCAGGTCTGCCCTGCATCTCCCAGCACTGAATTCCCAAAGCCTGGCTGGTTGCTCCACGTGCTCCTGCACTCTGGGCCAGCCCAGGGCGTGGAATGATTATTTTGGGGGCTGCTCTGGCTGAGGGGAAGCTCAGTGGAACTTGTTCTGTCCAAAGCAGGGTTTCAAGGCCCTAAATGATTGCTTTATAGGGTGGGCTGCGTGCTGTAAATCTGCAGCACAGGGCATGCTCAGGTTGGCCTAACTCTTACCAAGGCTGGGCTTATTTCTCCCAACTGATAAAGGTCGTAACTCTGTCAGGCCCTGCTGTACTGGCTGTGCTCAGCTTTTACTGCTTCCAGGGCCATGATCCATGGTGCACACACGGGCTGTAAAGTCTTCCTAAAATCACAGCCCCTTAACTAAGAGCTTTTTCTGGGAGACACTGTGGCTTGACTTACACTGAGGACCCCAAACAGCAATTACTCCTGGGCCACTGCCTTTGAAATAGATCTATTTGAGGTGGATATTCCTCTCTGGAAGGGGTAGTTCTAATCCTATTTATGAGCCTTACTGCTGGTACTGAATAACCTCAGAGGGGTGGGAAAGTTCGGGGAGTGCTTTGGGTGTAAATGTGCACGAAGATCTTCACCACCAGCACGGGGTGGCTGAAAAGGGGACGGGGTTTTGTCAGGTTCTTGGTGCAGCTGTCACTTTGGGTGCCCCAGCGAGAACCAAGGCACAGGGCTTTGACCCATTTCTCATAAGAATCCTGGGAGATTCTGTGTTCTGTCTCAGTGTCACCCAGGGGAGAGCTCTGCCCTCCACTCCTGGTGTCATTTCTACATCGAGCACATTCCCTGTGACTGCTGTGTCCCTCAGGGAGGGGTTGGTGAATTAACCTGGGTGGGTTTTACACGAGATCACATCTTCAGTGGTTCCACCAGTGCTGTGCAAACACCTGCACCCAGAACTGTCAGAGGCTGAAATGAGCTGGGGGCTGCCCAAAATCCCAGTGTTATCCCACACCTGAAACATTCTTTGCCCCTCTACAGCCTGAGGGGACACTTGGCCACGGAGAGGAAATGGGAGAGCTCTCAGGTGAATGGATGGAGCTGAGCTAAAAACCTCCAAACTCTCTTCCAAATGTGGAATTACCTTGGATGAGCTTCCTCTTGACTTGACATAGAAGGTTTCAAGTTTTATGGCATCTTACATTATTGTTTAAATTTGTTTCAGGCAAGAAACACACTTTTTAAGGCCAGGAATACAGATTTGTGAGATGCTAAGACACCTGAAAAGCAAGAATACAGATTGTAGGATGAATATTTCACAGAGTAATTATTTAAATATATTCAAGTATGAACATCTTTAGATCCTAAATTTAGTATTCCTTAAAAACATAATATTACAATAAAACGTACCCCGCTCTCACATTGTTCCTAACATCCCAAATCTCTGTCTGAACCAGCCAGTTTTTAAAAACTGTGTCTCGGTCACTTGTTCAAAGCGTCCCACTGATATTTTTGCCCCAGACTTTAATTTTTGGCAGAGCACTTGCACATATGCAGAGCACGATGGCACAGCAGGGCTGGTGTGGGAATGCTGTGATGGGAGAAGCAGCTCCTGCTCCCTGCAGAGATCCCTGGGCTGAGCTGGGGTTTGGTGCCTGCCCGGGGCACACGGAGCCATCCAGAGCCTGCAGGATCCTCTGGCAGCTCCAGGCAGGAGCTCTGGGCATGGAGCAGCCAGGGACCAGGAGGAAAACGCTCCCTGGAGAGACCTGGCATGAGAGAGCTGACAACCACTCGAGCTCTTGGGTAAGGAGGGAAGGCTGAAGGAGCTGAGAGCTCTGGAGGTGCTACTGAAGGAGGGAGGCTGTGTTACAAGGCTGAAGGTGACCAAGGAAGGGATGGACACGAGCCTTGGAAGTCAATAAAACACTGGGAAGGAGCAGCAGCTGCTGCTGTGAACTCCTGAGCAAATCCCGAGCTTTCAGGGGAGCCTCGTTGTACCAGAGGTAAGAAACCCATCACTCCCCTGATTTATTTGTAAATCCCATTTCCAGCCAGGCCCTCCACACCTGCACACCGAGGTGAACCCCACTTTTAGGGCTCAGCTGTTGTGGTTAGGGCCTGCAAACAGCTGGATCCCCAAGGTTTGTGGTGACTGCACCCCTCACACCCCCGGGCTCTCTGTGAGGCTGCAGGGACAAACAGGCACCTGCAGGAGCTGAGCCTGCCTGCACCGTGGCAGCAGCACAGCTCAGATCCAGCCACACCTGCCCCGTTTAAAACCAGCAGTAAATGCTCATTACACTGCCTCCATTGTGTCCTGTAATTACACCCTGGAGTGACAAACACCTTTGGTCATTCATGGTATCACCAAGCCCAATAAATGGCTCCAGTTCTGGACTTAAGTAGGGGCACCTCATTATCAAGTGCTGGCTGTGATCTAATTGCTGATGCCCTTCTCCAGCCCCCTGCCTTCCTGCGTGGTTTTTGGGACGTCCTGATGGAAGATTTCATCTCCTGAGGTGCCCTCACTGCACCATGTCCAAGTAGAGTGTGCAAAGGTGATGGGGAAGGTGCGAGAGAGCCCCAAAATTTTCACACCCTCAGTATTTACCTCATGTCCTTCCTGTCTGTGAAAATCCAGCAGGCTTTACATCCTTCACAGCAGGCCTTTCAGAGGTATTCTCACATTTGCCACTGTTCAGTGCAACGCTGGAGCCAGAGGATGGTCACAAATGCTGTGTTGGGACCAAGCTCTGACTTTGGTACCTCACTTTTCTGGAAGGACCAAGTTGGAGTCACAGGAGCAAGCCCAGTCCAGCCCAAAGGTTGCCATTTGGACCCCTGACTTATTTTCCCAATTTGTTCCCCTGTTTCCAAACCCTCCGCTAACCCAAACTGAATCTTCCCTAACAAAAAGCCCCTTTCTTCTCCCGACTGAAAGCAGAACGCTTTAAGTAATTTCAGATACAAATGTGCAATGAAACCCCAGCCTGGGTGATGCTACGAGAAGGAAGAGTGTGCAGTTTGCTTTATGTGCTTTTAGCTGCTCTACCCTACACCGCAACATGTGCACCCACTCTTGTAACCTTTACTGCTGTGCAAAGATGATCTGTCATTCCTACAGAATATATATATAAAAATATATATATATTTATTCCGAGGCAGCTCCGAGTCCTGACTGCCCTCTAGAGAAATTCTGCTGCAAAAGCTCAGACCCACAGAGTCAGCAAAAAATAATTGCAGCCCTAATGTTAACTCCAGCAGCTGCACACGGGGTCGGTGACAAGATCTGGAGGAGCAGAAATGCACTTAAAGGACGCCTTTTTCTGGAGCCTCTCGCTGTCACTGGGAGCTGTGGCCAGACACAAACACCCCAATCCAGCACTGCCTGGGAAAACTCAGCAAAAACTGTTCCCACTTTCCACGAGTTGAAGTGGAAAAGAAATGAAAACATTTTTTGCAAAGAAATTCCAAGCTGCCTCATATTCACCTCGCTGGCTCGTGATGCTTAAATTATTGAAGCTGCACACCTGAAACTCTGTGTTCTTACCTCGTTCTCACACTCGCAGCTCACACCAGACGTGCCTGGGGAGGGGGTGGATGGGTCTGGCTGTGATTCCCTCCCTGGAGACATCCCAAACCCTCCTGGGTGACCCCGCCTTGCACCGGAGCATCTCCAGAGATCTTCCAACCCAGATCTGACATTCAGAGAGCGGGAGCCAGGAGCTGTGAGGCTGCTCGGGACTCTCAGCTCCTGCAGGGGCAGGTGAGCTCCTACAGGTACCCGGAGCCCCGGAGTGGCTGCTCGCTGCTGCCCCGAGAGCTGCCCCAAGGGCGAGATTTATCGGTGTGGTTCTGTAAAACCCCAGAAACATTCCGTGTTCCGCGGTGCTGGGGGATGTTACTCCACCTGCTCAGGCCAACACAGGGAAAATGGCATTTTAGCCCTGAGAAACAGCGCGGAGCAGCTCAGGATGCACTCAAAAGCCTGAGATCCTGTTCGGACCCGACAAAAGAGAGAAAAAATGTCAAATGCGTGTCTCTGTGAGTGTTTTTTCCCCAAAACAGCTGAATCCCGCTATCCTGCGGGATCTCGCTCATTCAGCAGGCTGTCAGTGCAAGTTCCTGTGCAGAGCTGAGCCCTTCCAGACTCAGGGGTCTTCCCGGCCAGAAAAAGCCCAGGAAAAGCGGCACAGGAGCGGGGCAGGAGCGCTCCCGGAGCAGCCTGGGCTGCCCTCTAATGGCACCGGCGCCGGGAGCGCTCCGGGATGTGCCGGGATGTGCCGGGAGCGCTCCGGGATGTGCCGGGATGTGCCGGGAGCGCTCCTGGCTCCGGGATGTGCCGGGATGTGCCGGGAGCGCTCCGGGATGTGCCGGGATGTGCCGGGAGCGCTCCGGGATGTGCCGGGAGCGCTCCGGGATCTGCCGGGATGTTCCAGGAGCGCTCCTGGCTCCGGGATGTGCCGGGAGCGCTCCGGGATCTGGCGGGATGTGCCGGGAGCGCTCCGGGATGTGCCGGGAGCAATCCCGGCTCCAGGACCCTGCATTCCCCGCAGGAGAAGCGGCCGTGTCCAGGGACAGTGGCAATGCCCTGTGTTTGTACAGCCTCAGGGCCGGCACAGAGCTGCAAAGGCCGGCTCACCTCCGGAGGGCTGTGTTCAGTTCTGGCTCCAGAAAGAAAAGGAGGAACTGGAGAGGGTCCGGCAGAGGCTGCAGAGATGCTCTGGGGTCTGGAGCATCTCTGATGAGGAAAGGCTGCGGGAGCTGGGCCTGGACAGTCTGGAGAAGAGCGGGCTGAGAAGGGATGCCATCAATCCATACAAACACCTAATCCTCTCAGACTGAGAGTGCAAAGTTAGAATCGGCACACAGAGACAAAAAACCAACAATTATTCCTATTGTTGGTTTGTTACAATAGTAGGAAAGAGTTCATTTCACCCCTGTCTGCAGCCAGATTCTTACATTCTAAATAAACAAGGGCTGGGAAGGAAATTAAGGGTTTCTAATGAATATTCTGCCCAGTCTCTAAGCTCAGGAACAGGATTTTAAACTGAACACGGAACTTTTGAATCCCAGGCTCTTCTTTCACTCCCTGAGCCACTGCTGCCCCTTTACGTTCTCTGTTACTTACAATATTTTGCTCACCAAGTTTTTTTAATTCTCTTGAATTGGGGTGAAGGCAAGCACAAGAATTTTTTTTTCTCTTGTAGAAAAAATGCTTCAAACTTTTCTGAAACCTAAAAAAGGTCCTGCTGAGTTTGAGGCAAAGTTGCAGTCAGGGTTTTACTTTATCTGAACCACCTCTTATTCCATAGACTTATTAATTGTCATTTCCATTGGCTCTTTCTCCTCTTCTCCACTGAGCAATGTGGAAACCTGCAAAGGCAGGATTGAGGGTTTGAGCTCAATCTGAGTTGTTTATTTGAGATATTTTTATTTCTTTTCCCACTATGTTTGCTCTGAGGCAAAGGTTGGTTTGCCCCCTGAACAGGGACCATCACTGATTTTGTTATCACTGCTTAAAAACGCTTCCTGAAGATCCCCTGCTTCTTCCTCCGTGCAGTTCAGAAAGCAGAATTGCTGTTCCAAAAGTCTGTCCTGCCTGTACCAACTTGGAAAGCTCAGACTGGAAAGGATCTTCCCCAGGGCAGCACTCCCCTGCCTGGGCAGGGGTTTCAGTGATGCCCACAGGAAGGGACCAGGATCATCTTTTTCCACTTCAGAGGAGCTCCATGCCTGGGGCCTTCATCGTGCAAAGGTCAGGAATGCATCCCCAAACGTCGATTTTTCCCTATGATTCCCAATTATTCCCCTTGTGCTGGCCCGTGTGAGGGTGGGGAGGGGAACTGCAGGAGTTGGTGCTGAAATGGAAGCGGTGAGGGAGCGCTGTGGGCAGAGGGATTTGCAGCTGGATCAGCTCTGTGCTCCCCTGGATCCATTAGCACCCCTCTGACCCTGCTGAGAGAGGAACAGCAGCACCACCTTTCTGCTTGACCTGGCACCAGAACCAGCATCAAATCTCTGTGTTTTCTGTGGCTGCTTGGCAGGGCTGAGCCCAGGAGGGCAGCGAGCTCTGGGTGAGGGATGGACAGGGGTGCATCTCACCTCAGAGCAGGTGCAGAGAATGCACACAAGAAAAACCCCAAAAATTCTGATTTCTACTTCATTTCTGTCTCTATTTACTCTGTGTCAGGAGGGCCTACAGAAGATGAATTTTAACAAGCAAGCAACCTCACAGAGGCATTTGAACTCATACACCAGTGCTGGAGCCTTATCATCCACTGGTCCTGTGGTTTATTTTGCTTTGGTCTAGAAAATCTCCTTGAAACTCAAAAAATCTTCCTGGCAAATGCTTACTCAAAACTGACACATTTCCACACAAGAAATTGGTTTAAATAGTGAGTAATTCCCAGTGAAAGGTTGTTCAGGCAAGAAAATACCCAGATATTTCTATTAATTGACCTAATCCTGCCCTGCCAGTGATACCTGAGCACAGCTCAGCTCATTGAGAGGACAAACTGTCCCCGAGGAGCTTTGGTTGTGACCATTGTCCCTCTGAGCAATCCATCCTCTACTGCACCATCCCTCAACAGCCAACTTTGGCTAATATGATTATTTTTAAATAAAAATAAACCCTTCCATGACTCAATTTTCATCTTGTCTGAAAGCCTTTCTGGCCCAGTCAGGGCCCACAGCAGTGTGGGATTTGGTGATGAGGTGATTTGGAGTGGCAGCTCTCACTGCCAGCAGTCAGGGAACTCTGCCTGGGCTTCCTCAGCAGAAGCTGTGGCTGCCCCACCCCTGGGAGCATCCAAGGCCAGGCTGGAGAAGCTTGGAGCAGCCTGGGATAATGGAAGGGGTCCCTGGTCCCTGCCCATGGCAGGGGTGCAGTGAGATGAGATTCAAGGTCCCTCCCAACCCAAACCATCGTGGGATTTTCTGGTTCTATAACTGAGTTTCTGATGCATCCCACCCCTGGCCCACGATGTCAGACATGGACTGAACTGGGTCCTTTGGGGTGGAGTCCAACACTGGCAAATTTTCTTCATTGCAGTTGTCAGCTGCATTATTCAAAACAGCTTAATCCTGTCTGGCTCCTTGCACACAAATGTAACATGCTGATAATATCCATTCCCTTTCTTCTGTACCTTTGTCTCTCTCCATTATCATAATTCTGTCTTCCAGCTTTTTCCTCTGCTGAGCTTTCAGAGACCTTCCTAATCAACATTTGACACAGAGGGAAGATGGGTGGCACCGGGGTGGGTAAAAGGCTGTGCTGTAATTTGAGGGGCTCTACAATCATCTCCAGGAGTGACAGCACAACCCAAGCAGCAGCTACAGCTCACTCACTCTGGGGAAAAACTATTTGATTTTAGGTATAAATGTATTTATATTTATGTGCATATGCTTGTACACGTCAAATATTAATTTCTTTTATTCTAATTTCCTCTCATTTCCATCTGTCCCTGCGCCTCATCAGTCTGGGGCTGGGCTGGCTCTGCACAAGCTTTGCCTTTGAGGTGGCACAGAGCATCATTCCAGGGAAGAAACTGTCCCTAGAAGAGCAGCTCTCCTCTGTTCCCCCGTCCCAGGGCTGTGGGTGCACTGGTGTGGCTCTGACAGTGCCAACAGTCAGTGCTGGGAACACTGGGACGGGAGCTCTGGGGCCAGCACAGGGAGGAGCTGGAGCTGCTGCAGAGAGCCCAGAGGAGGCTCCAGGATGAGCAGAGGGATGGAGCAGCTCTGCTGGGAGGAAAGGCTGGGAGAGCTGGGATTGTTCAGCTTGGAGAGGAGAAGCTTTGGGGTGACCTCAGTGTGGCCTGGAGGAGCCAAGAGGAAAGATGGAGAGAGAGAGAGGATTTATGAGGGATGGAGTGGCAGGACAAGGGGAATGGCTTCAATCTGACAGAGAGGAGGTTTAGATTAGAGATTAGGAGGGAATTGTTCCCTGGGAGGGTGGGCAGGCCCTGGCTCAGGGTGCCCAGAGCAGCTGTGGCTGCCCCTGGATCCCTGGCAGTGCCCAAGGCCAGGCTGGACATTGGGGCTTGGAGCAGCCTGGGACAGTGGGAGGTGTCCCTGCCATGGCAGGGGTGGGATGGGATGATTTTTAAGGTCCCTTCCAACCCAATCCACTCCATGATTCCATTTCCAGGAGCAGGGGAGCCAGACTGGAGCCAGACTCCCATGGGATGCACCCAGAGCCCCCGAAGGTGCCAGGCTGTGGGCACACACCAGGAATGTCCTGCCAGGGCCTGCTGCAGGCAAAGGCAGAGCAGGAGCACCCCCAGACCCAGGCAGGGACCCAAGCCCTGATCCCACAGTGGGGCTGCCCAAGCCCAGGCACTAAACGTGACCCAAACACCTCCCACTTGCAGCCCCTGTAATTTGTAATCCTGTAACAAATGTCCCCATTACTTTTGATGTGGATATGAGATCCTTTCTGTCCTTAACAGGGGGAAGGATCACCTTGCCTCCCTCCTTGCTCTGCTGGAGGCCAGCAGGTTAATTCCATGCTCTGTGCACGGATAAAAAGGAGGATAAGAGGAAGGAGGAGGTCAGGCAGTGGCAAAGGTTGAGCAGCTCTGCTTTAAACACTTCATGGGGAATTGTAAAACTTCTAAACAATTTAATAGATTAACTTCCCCTTTCAGTGGCATCAGTAAAACTGAATTATCATCCTCACTTTTAACTGATGCCCAGGCCCAATGCTCATCCATCAGGGATCATTTACTGATAAAGCAATCAATCCTGCCACGGTGCAGAGGGGACAAACTACTCCAGATACCATCACCAAATCTCCTTTCCACCCCAAAGCTTTCTGTGAGGCTTTGTCAATGAAAGTGCATTTGTCTCCCCTTATCTGCTGCAGGATACGTGGAATACAAAGGAAGAAAGTAAAATCTGCATTTGATGTGCATGTGCAGGTGGCAGAGGCATCACCCACCAGGAGGATCTGCCCCTGCACCACCACCTCAGGCACCACAGTGACAGAAATAAAGCAAATGGGAAGGACTGGAGAGAAAAATGAGAGAGAATGTGGGGAAAAAATGTGTTTCTCTTATCCTTGTTTTAGGAAATCTTCTGTGACTTGAACCAGAATCTCTAAAATCCTGATCATCTCCTCAGAGATGCAAAATAGGCTCCTCTTTTTGACTCCTCACAGATAACAGGTTTGGGTTGGATGTTTGCCTTTCTAACCTATTAAAGATTTGTTTTATTTATTTTTATATGTATCACAAAGTTCAAAAAGAACTAGGAAAAGTTATGAAAGTTCCTGTAATTCTTTTAATCAGCAACTGGATTTTGTTAACCTCTGTCTTAATGAGCACAACTATAATTTAAAGAACTAACTCCAAAAATATTATTTTTATTTAAAATATCCCCTACTTGTCCATTTCCACTAGAAAACAGGGAGATTTTTTGCAATAGGAAATCATGGTTGAATGAAACATAGAATAACTTATTTGCTAAAGTAAGGATGATTCAAAAATGATTGATTTTCCTGCTCATTGTAGTTCCATTTCTCTATTATTTGACCATAAGGTGAAAGATCAGAACAAGTTTATTTCTCATTCAGATATGAACTGTACTAAGACCCAACTCCTTGGATATTTGTGGATGATAATGTGGCTACTGGAGCAAAAAGGAACCTGTCCCTGCAGCTGCTGAGGAGTTGGGATTTCATCAACAAACAGGTTCAGGGTAAATTAAGAGGTTCAGTGCAGCGGAGTTCTTCAAAGGCTTTCTAGTTGTTCAACTCCAATTAAAAGTCAATTGAATTGGACACTTAATTCCCATTTGTGTCTATGAAAATCTCTCCTCTGTCATGTCCTGGGTTACAGTTCTGGCCTGAAAAAGCAGGTGCACAAAAATGTATAAAGAATGCAATGAAAGTATTTATTTTCGGGAGTATCATGGCATTTGCAATATTTAACAAAGAGTATCCCCACAAAATCACACACACACCACCAGATAATAACAAATTAAGAGTTTAATATTTGTGTTTACATGTGTGACCTATCAGCTGAGAAATTGTGTGATTTTTGTGTCCAGAAAATAGGTTTTATACCGTGTGCCAAAGGCAGCTCGGATCAGGTGATGGAGGAGAGCCAGCACAGCCCTGCTGGTGACACAAAACTGAGCAGCTTTTTAAGGGAATTAACAGGGGCAGCAACTGTAGTGGGGCTCAGAAGTGATGACAATAGAAAATTCTTCAGGGAAGATAGTCTGACTCTGCAGAAAGTTACTGACATATGTAGGACAGGAGAAACAGCCCAAGAGCAAATACAAATCCTGTCTGAAGATCATGTGGTGAAATGTATCAGAAGGAATTACAGGAGATGAAAATGCAAAGGTAACACATAAGGCAGCGCTGTGTGTGTCTGCTGCAGAGAAAACCAACAGTGCCACGACCACAGGAGCCCCTGGAAGGCTCAAACCCTGATATTTGGCCTCCAACACCTTTGAATTTTCATCTGAGTCAGGTTGGAGAGAGCAGGCCTAACCCCACAGTGGAAGATTCTGATTTTGGGAGAGACTCACAAGCTGAAGGACTTTATCCCTTGCTCCTGGTGGGGATGAGAGTGACAGCTCCCAGGGGCAGCCACTCCTGCAAACCTCTGTGGTCTGGGGCTGAAGCACTGCCAGAAATGTTCTGGAACTTCCCACTGCCCCCACCAGCACTGAGCTGGTGCCTAAAGCAGAGACTGCAGCAATCCTGATGCAAACTGCAGCTCCTAAATCAGTTAAAGTCTGGGAACCACTGTCCCTCCCTCCCCAGCCTCCTCTGCTGAGCAGATTTGGTGTCAAATCCAACAAATCTTTGGTTTTCACCAAAGAGCTGCCAATGGGATGGGACCTACCAGGAGAGCTGGAGCTCCCCCATCCTTGTGGCCCTGCAGAGCTGCTGAAGGTGACATCACTGGGTTTGAGTGGTTTTATTTAACCTGTGGACAAACTGTCTGCAAAGAGCTGTCCAGGCTCTGAGAAAAGCACAGTAACTGTGAGGAAATGAATTGAACCCTCGAGGTGTGGCCCTGCTGAGCAGCATTTGGCCAGCAGCAGTTGGGATGCCAGCAGCAGGAACCAAAGTCAGCCCCACTGGCTGAAGGATTCTTCCTGTAAGCTGAGCCTGGTTTTAAAAAAATTTAAAATCTCCTTCTATCACTATGCTGGTCACTCACTCCCCAGAGGACACAGAGCAGCACTTCTGTGCAGAGCAAACACCAGCAGCAGCTCCTGATTCTGTTCACCAGCTGGCAGGGATTTCTGCCCAGGGCTGCTGAATGATGGGAAGCAAGTGAAGAAACAAAACTCGCCCAGAAACATCAAATACAGCATCATGGCCTGACACCCTGTGCATGGACAGAGAGGAAGGCACAGGAGGAACAGCCAAAAAGTGAAAAGCTGACGATTAACACGAACATGGCAATGGGAAGTAAGCTGAGCTGAGCCCATCGATTCTCCAGGACATCAGGCAAGAGCTGAAGGATTCACCATCCCCCAGGGTCACTGGTGTTTGTCACCGGGGTGCAGGTGATGGTTTGGGGGCCTGGGGAGCTGCCCTTTATCCCAAAAGAGGAAAGGAAAGCACAGAGCCCCCAGGGAGCTGCAGGAGCCTCCCACAGCTCCGGGCTCTGTTCCAGCCCAGTGCTCCCAACACTCCCAGTACCTGCTGTGGCCACCACAGTGGGAGCAGGGTCTGTGTGCAGGGGCTGTCACATCACCTTATTCCAACACATCTCACTCCAGGCATCTCATTTCTTAAACCATTCCCCCGGCCCCTCTGGAAACCATCCTGAGATTGAGTTTTCAATATTTTCTAACAGTATTAGAAGTGACTTCTCGCCTCTGTGTGTACAAATGGTTGGAACTACCCCTGTTTATCCCTGTGACAGATATCTGTGCTAATTAGATATTCTTTCATACCTTCAGCCAAATCCCAGCTCTCTGGGAAATCAGAGCCTCAGCTAAACCCCTCAGAACAGCTCCTTCCTCGTGGAGAACATTCCCAACACTCCTTATCCCACCACGAGGACGTGGGGATGCCAAAGGTGCAAGCAAAGGAATGCTGACCCAGGGAGACACATCAAAACAAGCTTTTGGAGTGGAAGGATTTCCAAATCAAGTGTAAAGTGAGGCTGAGGTGGTATTTTTACAGCTAAAGGAACCCAGGCACAGGACAAGGCTCAGTGCCCTCCACCATCAGGATTTTTGTCGAGGTACCACCAGGATCTGGAAGGGACTCTCATCCCCTGGGAACTGATCAGGATCAACAAATATTAACAGAGGTAAGACTCACAAGCAAATTTTCAAAGCACCTGAGGGCCACTTTCTGTGTTTATTACTCACAACAAACCCAAGTGATTTCCATAAGCACTTTGCTTCTATTTAATTAAGTAGGGAAGACCCAGCTTTTTCCAGGTGCCCCACAGATCCCACCCCACGGGACACCACTGCTGAGCTCATCTGGGAATCTGGCTGCAGGGATGTGTGCTGGGAGCCTGGAAAATCCAGCTCACCCTGAGCTGGCAGCTGATCCTGAAACAGTATCTGGAAATCCACTCGCAGCATTTGTAATAACGACCCATTTGCATACACAAAAGCTGACTTTTGGCATCAATAACGTTTTCTTAGAACTTTCCCTTGAAAATCTGATCCAGACTGTCTAGACAAGTCAAAAGGCTCATTTGTGCTTAATATTTTATAATTTATTCTTGTGCCTTCCACTCGGATTAATCTGGAAAGGGCTCCTAGGGAGGCTGGAGTGCTGGGAGGATGTTGTTTTACAGGCCACGCACAGAATCCCCTGCTCTGGTCACACAGGCCCTTGGAGTTTGCTCTAAAGCTCACACACAAACCCAGCCTCATAAATCTCCTTCTACCTACTGGCACGCACTTGAGACACCCCCAGTTCATCCAAACACACACATTTGCTTTTTATTTCCTCCTATAGCTTTTTGTTTTTTCAATAAGAGCATTGTAAATGTTTCAGCAGGTGAATGTTGTAGAGCTAAAAGAAATTTAAATGTGCCATGTATTTGCTAAGCAAAGATACCCTGGCAAGACACTGAGACACCTTTAAAAGGCTCTGTCTCTCCCTTCTTTACTCAAAATACAGCTTTTACAAATATGACATCTGAAAATTAAAATGTTTGTTCTGAAAGTAATAGCCAAGATCATGGAATATTTATGTGATCATTAATATTTGAACTTTGAATAATGTATACTTATATATACCCACCGAAGGGTGCAATGTGGGTTTTACAGTGCAGTCATTGTCTCCCCTGTAACATGCACAGGGGCAGCTTTATTTGCAACACTCACTTGCAGGGATGCAATATCAGATTGCACCCCTAATTCTGCTTCCTGGAAATATCCACGTCGGGCTCTCTCCCTCTGTGCACGCAGGGGGTCCAGATTTGTAACAACCTCTTTTAAAAGTTGGCTTTGAAACAGCTCCTCCTTGAATTCATTCAGTCCCATTTGCTCTGCCCCTGCTCCTCACCAGAAGTTTATCCCTGGCAAACACAAGCCCTGTCCCAGCACTCACCAGGAATGATTTCCCTGTGCCTGACGGGTGTCAGAGGATGCTGACAGGTTCTGGTCAGTGCTGCCAGTGCCAGGATGAGCAGCAATCACCAGAAACTAAACCCACAACCAGTTCCACCTCAACACGGGAGAAAACTTCCCATGGAGGGTGGCAGAGCCCTGGAGCAGCTCCAGGGAGGGCCTGGAGCCTCCGTGTCTGGAGACATCCCAAAGCCCCTGTGCCACTGCTCCAGGTGGCCCTGCCTGGGCAGGGGCTGGGCTGGCTGATCTCCGCAGGTCCCTTCCAGCTCCAAGGATTCTGTGGCTGATTCTGTGTGCAAGGGCACTGTCCAAACCGTGATCTGCTCCCCTGGAGTGCCTGAGCAGAGCTCCTAACCCTACTAAGCAAATGTGGGCCCATCTTCCTCAGAGCCTGGGCTTGTAGTGTGTATTTCAAACTGTGGGCTCGGCACGCAGCAATTTCACCTGGCTTCCACCTCAGGATCCAGGTGCTGCCACAGCCACCACAAAGGCAAACATTCCTTAAAATATTCCACTGGCCATTCCCTGACAAACATCTGGCACTGACACAAACAGCAGGGCAGGATGTGACTGTGCCCACCAAGGTGCTCACGGCTTTTTGGGAGGTTCCCTGAGGAAGGACAATTCCCAGGGTGGGAGGCAGAGCTCACTCGAGCACAGCCCACATTTCACACTGGCTGTGCTCTCTCTCTGTGGTTTCTATAGCACCCAGGTGCAGGAGAACTGAGCAGGTCTTTGAGCACAATTGCGAAACTTAAAAGAAGGGATTTAATGTGAAAACCACCTGAGAAAGATGATGTGAAGTAAAACAAATCCATGAAATTGTGCACAGACAGTTCTTCTTTAATTGCAACTGATTGGTAAAGGATTTCCTACACTTAACCCTATAATTAAAAGAAGATTCACAACCTTGAGGGCATTCTTCCATTAGAAATCTTACATGTATTTCCAAAGCTGCATTTTGAACCTTAGAAAATATATTTGAAATACTGGCTAACATAAATCACCTTTTATCCCCTACTCTCAGTAAAAGTGCACAAGTTGAGGATATGGACCCCGTTCCTGAATTATTTGTGTAAGTGCTTGTTAGCAGAGATGTGGGAGGGATTCCGTGCTTGGACAATTAATGGATATATCTGACTGAAGAAGAACATTTAAATCAGTTGAGCCTGCAGCTGAAATTTTTTGCTCAGATTGTAAAGGGAACCAGAGTGCTTGGCACCTTCCTCCCCAGCATAATCCCATCGAGCCAAGCAGACTGTGGCCAGACAAAGCGTCTGCAGGGCTGACTGGGAGCTTCCATCAGGGATTTAGACATCTCCCTGATCTAAACTCCAGTTGTAAATAATTGCAGGTGAAATATGCACCCTTAATTATTGTTTTGCTCACACACCAAAAAAAAATGCTGGCATTTGATCCTTCCCTTTCTCCTGCTTTTATTATAAAGCACAAGCATGAGAAACAGACCTTCACACTGTGCACTGTGCACAGAGGCACTTTACCCTTTAAGCCCCCAAAGAAACATCAGGCCCAAGCAAATGCCCTAATTACTGTGGCTGCACTCAGCGTGTCCAGGTCAGTGTGCAGATCCTGCAGAAAGGCAATAGCAGCTCTGGGAAATCATCTCCTGGATTACAGAAGTGCCACAGCGATGCTCTGAGTGCAGAGATGTGCCACTCACCCAGCACTGCCCCACCCGAGGGTCTGAGAGCTGCTCCCCTCCTCACTCACTCACAGCACCAGAGGGACTCAGCCTCTTAAACCCAAAGCCTCCAAGCTGGGTGTTTTTCCCAGTGCCTCAAATTTGGATATTTTTCCCAGTGCCTCAAAGCTGGATATTTTTCCCAGTAACTCGTGCCAGAGGCAGCTGAGTAACACCCTCTGTTAAAGAGAACAAATCCAATCCGTGCCTTCACTTTTTCTTTGCCCGTGTCCCTAATTATGGGAGTTTCTGCTCAAGGATGAGCACTCACAACCACACAGGTACAGCAGACGTGTCTTGTTCCTCTTCTCCTGGCACACGAATCTGATTTCTAAAAATTCACTGTAGTAATCACAAAGAGCTGCTGCAGAGAATCACTTGAGAAAACCTTCTGAGATTTCAGCCTACCTCGTCCCTTTGTTTCATAACTAGAAGGAGCATAATGAATGCAAAAACTCTGTGAATAGAGCTCAGCAGGGCCCACTTTTTTCTCCTGGCTCCTGTGATTATAATAATTTGATTTTATAGGTGTCTATCCTAAGACCCCAGCTAGGGAGCAATCTTTACTGAGTCATGAACTTTCACATCATTAAATCTCTCTACATTTATTTTAAACATATCAAAAGTGTCAAGTAACTTTAGTTCCACTAAATTTTATTTGCACTGGGTGAAATGAAGTTGGGCCACTTGGGGAAATAAGTGGAATAGCTTCCTGAGCAGCTGGGAGGGGATTTGGGAGCGATTCCACCCCCGGAGCAGAGCAGCACATCCCCTGTACAGGACAAGTGTTTACAAGGACAGGAACCTGAGTAATCTCCTCCCAGCCTGAAGGGAATATTAAACTCTTCTGTCAGTTGGGTGTATATTATTTATGGCCCTTTTTTTTATTGTTGTTGTTGTTGATTTCAAAAAATATTTCTTTGTTGGTGCAACTCTGACTCCCGATAGAAAGTGATGAAATGCCCAATATGTTAAAAAACCTTATCACTAAATCAGAAGCAGAACTATAAATTTGGGCTTTTGAAACTGAACTGACTGTTGAGGATCATTTTGCTCCTGAAATATTACAGCAGTGATCAATTTGCTGTAAAATTAAGCAGTTTAGCTGTGCAATCTATAGATGGAAAACATGTTGTTCTTGAGCAAAGTTTATGCCCTGCCCAAGGGATAAATTAAATTTTATGGGTAAGACATGCATTATTATACGCTTATCTGTTTAACATATCATTCTTTTCCACATCAGTGTTATAAATATTTTTAATCATACATTTGATCTCTTGTGCATATAGTGATATGGTAATTCCCCCTGCCCCCCTCAAAAAATATGACCAAACACAGCTAGTTCATCACAGAACAGGGGAGAATATTCTAATCTTGCCCAGAAATATGCTGAAGATTGAAGCAGAGGCATTTAAGAGTTGGGGCTACTTTGCCATCACTTAGTGGGATGAAATTTTCCTGAAGGAAGGGGTGGAGCTACGTTCCCCATTTTTATTACAGTTGTTATTATTGAATATTTATCTTACAAGGCTCTAATCAAACCTGAGGCTGCAGTCCAAGACAATTCAGTCACAAAAGTTTGGGAAAGTGGAGAAATATGTGCATTTAGCAAAGCTGTTAATGATTTTAGAAAATTCTGCTGGTTTTCCTTGAATTCTCTAAATTAGAGCTCTCAAACTGACCCAAGCCCTGGCTTTCCAACAGTGGGAAAGAAACTGGAGGCCAGAGGAGGAGGGAGAAGCTGTGAATCCTCTGCCTTTCCCAGAGGAGAGACAGCACAGAGAGAACCCTGGAGGTGTTTTAGGGAGAGGAGCCACAGAGAGCTGCTGCAGGGACAAAGCCAGTCCCAGGGAAATCACCTGCTCAACACTTACCACAGGACTCTTTGGTGAGAAATCAGAAGCAGACGGACTCCACTTGGCCATGTTTGCTATCAGCCACATCCCTGGATGGGTTTTTAAAGTGCCAGTGCTGTAAGAACCGAGGCATTTGTTGTAATTCTTGTTCTTGTAACAACAAGAGCTGGGAGAGTCAGGGTTTTGGTTTTTGGGTTTTTTTTGTTTCTGTTAAAGCAGATTAAACGGGGTGGACTCAACCACTCAATTCTGAGTTCACCTGGTTGGTTTGAATGGGAAAAGTAAAGAGAAATTCACCTTAATTTGGGTATTTGCTCCCCAGTTGCCTTCAGCATCTGTTACCTCGCCTTGCTGCTGTGAACACTCCAAGCCATCCTGCGCCTTATGTGCAACTTTGGCTTGAGACAATGCAAATTCTCCTGATTTCCTTTGGCACTGTGTGATTCACTTCCCTGCTCAGCTTTGCAGACCCGAGGTGTGGGTCCTTGGAACATTCTCTCCATGGCTGACGGCCCCTTTGTGCTCTCACCGCCCCCGTGCCTCCCTGCAGTCACTCAGAGCATCGGGCTGCTGCCTTTGGGTGACACAGGGATCACTGACATCTCATTCCACTCATCTTCATCTGCTCTTGTTTCTTTATTTTTATTTCCTGCAGCATATGCTTCCCTGTTTTTTTCTTATCCCACGGAAATGCTTTCACCAAGCACGTTCGAGCCCGTATTTGAGGCTGTTCCCATATCAATAACCTTTTCAGGGGTTTATGGAATGAGAAGGTGAATATCAAAAAAAAAAAACCCACAGGGAGAAAAAAAAATGCCTTGAAGGTGAGATCAATCCAACTGTGGAGAAAACATTATTATATTTATTATATCTCCATTTCCAATGTAACATGTTTGGAATTTCCCGTTTGTCAAAGCCATCCTACAAGAACTGCTCCATCCCCAGACTCTGAGGAACTTGTGCCAGGACAAACCTGAGCTCCTGCAGCAGGATGTTAACAGAGCCCAGTCCCACCCACTGAACTCAGTGCCAATGTGCCACTGTCCCCACCAGGAACTGGAATGAGTCCCAGCCAGGACAGCAAAATTCCTTCAGACTCTTCCTTGTCTCTTGGAGAGGAGCAAGACAAAGGAGGTGGTTCCAGGCCCAACATCTCACACAACTCAACTACACTTGATTATTATTTGCTTCTCGCAGCCTGAAAAGAATCCCACTCCCAGATTTGTCTGTCTCAGCCCCGCTGAAGCTGAGCACTTTCATACATATGTATGGATAGCTTAAGTTTTTATGAGCATAATTTGGGCTTTTCAAAATAGTGACACAATAACAAAGCAAAATTGAGACACGCATGTAATTTGAATACTGATTTGGTTTTATCTCTTCCTGGTGCTGGCACTTTTGATGCTGCTCTTTTCCATTCCATCTCCTCTCTGTTCTTATTTCCCAATGAATGGAATTAGTTGGGAGGGCACTCGTGCCTTCTTCCAAGAAAGTACAAAACCTGCTCCATGACCTCCCTGAGAGTTTTGGGAGTTGCTGCTACGTCTGAGTTTTCTATCAGCTGCTTAGAGATGTGTCCTGATCCTCTTGTCAAACAGGGAAACCTCTGGCAGAAGGTTCTTGCCCCGTTCTGTGGAGTTCCAAGGCTATAAGCCCTGATTTTTACTTACAGCACTCCGAGGAAGCTGCTGCCAAGGACATTTGCTGGCTGTGTTTCAGGTCCAGCACCCTCAGAGCTGTTTGCATCCATGTGCAGATGCAGGACAGGATTCTCAGAGCTCTCCCAGCCAGGTGAGCAGCACAGGAGTCAGGGCTGGGTCTGCTCTGCTGCTGGGGCATCTCCCAAGCTCTGGGAACCAGGAATGGTGAAGCTCTGACCTGTCTCCTCACCCTTTCTTGAGGTCCCAGCCCTGTCACACCTGAACAGCAGCACAGAGGCCCCTCAGACAGATCTGAGCAGTTCAGTGTCATGGAGAATCTGATCCTCAAAATTATTCATTAAAAATACCCACTTAATAATTTCAAAGAGAAAGCTGAAAGATGCTCAAGGGCAATCTGTGAACAGAAAAAGGGGGTTAAATTCACCTAATAAATTATTTGCAAACTGAATTATTCATGGGAAATCCAGGGTGCATTCAGAGGGGTTTGACTGGGGCTGTCAGCTCCTCTGGAATGGGAAGATACCTCAGAACCTGGAATTTTCTAAGGCACCATTTCAGTACAGCAGAATTTCCACCTGGAACCAGACACGTGGGTGAAGTTTCCTGTCCCTGACCCCAGCCAGCACCTGGTGTTAGAGGGAAAGCCATAAAAAAAATCTTACAACTGGTTTATTCTGTCCTTACCTAATAGGAAGCTCCTAGCAGTGGGCAGAAATGGGAATTAAGGTTTTGACACAACCAGGACAACCTGGCAGCTACATGCACGTGTTTGAACTTTGTAATGTGAGCAGATCGACTTTGAAGTTCAGCAGATGTGGGAGCAGGTGTGAGAGCCCAGGTTTGTGTCATTTACTGGTCACCTCAGGAATTGCTGGGTCACAGACAGACTCCAAATCATCAGATAGAAACGTAAATGAAGATCTAAGATCTTTCTCGAGGCTGTAAACACTTGGCTTCATCTTGTGGCAAAGGGTTAAATTCAGCACTAGCGCTGGGTTTATTTTAACTTGGGATAGAGTTTCTAAGAGGTCCAGGAAAATAAGCTGAGGTTTGTCCAAATGCAATGGAAAGCCTGGAACTCTAGTGTGTGAAGTAGCTAACAAAAGGAACACATGAAACTTTGTAAACAGAGGTGGTAAAACAAATTTAATAATAGACTTTTTAAACTCCCAGATCACTGTCAGAGTATATATGTGTTAAAAGACCTATAAATATATTTTAAAACAATCTATTTTCCTTTCACTTAGCTGCCAAGATCTCCATTAGGAGGTTTGTGTTTCCTTCCAACATTAAAGAATCTCTCTAACATCTGCAGCGATGAGCAGTGAAGAGTGTCAGTTCTGCTTCTGAAACAAGCCGTGCCACCATCTGAAGGAGGAGAAACGTGAAATAATGAATATGCTTTCGCAGATCAGGCTGCTGTGTGTAACAGGGGAGGTGCAAAGCCTCGTGCCAGGTTTGATCTCCCGAGTTTCTTCTCTCCACCTCGAAGGAGTGCAGTTAATTATGCAAAACTTGGAGAAAGTATTGCCCAGAGATGCTGAGCCCTGGCACAAGTGCCACAGAGCACTGCAAGGACTGTGCTGGGCACTTCCTTCCTTCCAGGAGCTGGGAAGAGAAAGGGATCACAGCACAACACCAGCCAGTCTCAGCTTCACTCAGCAGCCACAACTTGAAAAATTATCTGCTTTTTTTCCATGAAGGTTCCCAGACCCCAGGACAGCAGCGTTGGATGGGGATTCAGGAGGTTTAGGAATGATTTTATTCCCACAGTTGCTACCATAGAATCATAGAATGACCAGAAAAGGACCTTAAACCCATGGGCAGGGACACCTCACAGTGTCCCAGGCTGCTCCAAGCCCTGTCCAGCCTGGCACTTCAGCAGGGGAGAGCCCATGGTCTGCAGTGAGACTCGGGCTTAATAACAAAATAAAACCAATTTTTGACAATTTTCAACAAAATCTTTGGGTGCACTTTAATCTCAGGACTATCTTACCTGGCTGTACTTCTCATTTCAGCTGACCTGAACTGCAGAGTTTCATGCCCAAATGCATAGATACCACGGTGAGGGTGTGAGGATGTAATTTATAAAGACATAGGGGGATTCAAACCACGACATTTGCAGATCTGAAGATTTTTAAAACCTGATTCCCAGGACTCCTGTGTTAAAGGCAGAGCTTCGAAACCACAGTGGTTAAACTGCTTACTACTCGACCTTAACTACAATGAAGGGGGAAAATCAGTGTTAATCTTGCTACACAAACCTTAATCTATTTTATTTTTTGCTTAGCTTTTCTTTTTGGCAGCAAGGATATCATTTTATATATAAGATATGCACAGGTTTACATTTATTATCGGTACATGTGATCAGCCCAAATTGCTAATTCATCCTTAATTTTTTTTGGTTCAAGTTACACACTCCACGTTATTTTAGCATAAGGCTTTTTTGTAATGTAATGATATTTAATTTGCATTAGCACAAGTGACATACAATAGATCATGCTATTATCATGATTGATATCAGATGAACTGGCATAAATTCAACGTTATAAATTGAGCCTATAAATGAAACTCTTGATTTTACAGGAATTACTGTAGTAGAAAGGCTAAGGACCCTCAAGTCAACCTTACTCAAACCCACTCTTTAGAGCTTTATATATTTTATGCCTGCAATAAATGCTTTTGTGAAAGCCCATAACCTGCAAAAAAAAATAAAAAAAGTCATTGGAAGTCTATTAATTATAATAATACCATCCAAAAAGGGCTTATTTTTGTGACATCACTCTTTGATTTCTTACTGCCTTAAATTATCCCTTTGTTGGCTGGGTGAGGGTAACAGTCATACTTTTGTCATTAAATATAAGGAGTTTTAAAGCCTGATCCACCCCAGCTCTAATTGATATTGCTTTCATTTGGCAGATAGTGACCTGATTTATAATTTAAATATGCATCATTATATGCACCTCTTCTGTATAATGAAAAAGTGAAGTTACTCTCATCTTCTCCTGCAATGTTAACATCAAGGAAAAGTATCTTCCTTTTTTCCCCTTTTATACTTAGAGCCTAATTGAAAACTGTTCATTGAATTTCAACATGATAGAAAAGTCTTTTTATCTCTCAATTTGTCCATTAGCTATTATAATTGAAGTATCTGCTCCACAGCTGAATTGATATTGTTCTTGTTTAAATTCGGGATTTCTCCAAATCTTCTACGAGGCAGCAACTCAAAAAAAAAAATGAGTTAGGAGCTGTGAGTGAGCAATCCTGCCTCAATGGGACACTGGGCCAGCACTGCACACTGCAAACCCCACAAAGCAGGAAGCCTTCGGGTTTTCCTGCACAACGTGTTGCATAATAATCCGAACAGCATGACCAGAAGGTTTGCTAATTGCCACATCTGTTTAACAGCTGTCAGATGTTTGCCATATGCTGCCATCAATATTACAGCAGAGTACATTACAGGGAGTTTTATTGTGTTCCCCTGTTATTTATTTGCCACAGACATTACCACAGCCAGTGACGTCTATTTATGTTAGATCACTAATTATATTTTAAAAGCTGCATGCAAAATCCAGGGGTTTCAGCCTCCTTAGCCCCCATTTCTGATGATGTCACTAAGAACATTTCCCCCTACAGATCTCTGAGCTGGTTTATAAACGTCTATCTCTTCTCCTGGTAAATAATTCTTCTGCAAAATAACTTATTTATGTTGTTTTTGAAGGATGTTTCTAAGCCCACGTTATGTTTTAATGGTGATGCTTGTAAAAACTCAAAAAAACCCTTCTTTTTCAAAGAACCCACTTCATTCCACGGGTTTTTTTTCATCAGGGCACAGGTCAGGGATGGAGGACAATTCAGCTTTACAGCTCAGAAGGTTGATACCCCAATTCTGGTCCCAGACCTGCCACTGACTCATCCCACGCCCTCGATTCTCGGTGTGACCCTGATTTTCCAATGTGTGAGCCAAATACCTGCTGTTCCCTCAGAGCTGGGCTCTGGGTGAGCCATGGGGTGATCCAGCACCATCCCAGCCATGAACACGGCTGATTTTTGCTGTTCCCTCAGAGCTGGGCTCTGGATGAGCCATGGGGTGATCCAGCACCATCCCAGCCATGAACACGGCTGATTTTTGCTGTTCCCTCAGAGCTGGGCTCTGGCAGAGCCGTGGGGTGATCCAGCACCATCCCAGCCATGAACACGGCTGATTTTTGCTGTTCCCTCAAAGCTGGGTTCTGGGTGAGCCATGGGGTGAGGCAGCACCATCCCAGCCATGAACACAGCTGATTTTTGCTGTTCCCTCAGAGCTGGGCTCTGGCAGAGCCGTGGGGTGAGGCAGCACCTTCCCAGCCATGAACACAGCTGATTTTTGCTGTTCCCTCAGAGCTGGGCTCTGGGTGAGCCATGGGGTGAGGCAGCACCATCCCAGCCATGAACACAGCTGATTTTTGCTGTTCCCTTACACTTCCTTGCAGGGATTTCTGAGACAACTCTTTTCAAGTGCTCCACGTTACTTTTTTGTCACCACGGCAGGGAAAGAGGAAGCAGAGATTGACAATGTGCAGACGAGGCAGAATCTGCATGATGTGATTTAATGCGAGTTGATAGGTGTCACTGATCTCTATTATAAATAGACTGTGTGAATTCCATATGATGTATTATTTATCCGTTGTAGATGCCTTTTTGTTTCATTAATAAACCTGGAAATCAGACGTATACATTTCCAATGATGAGATTTTGGCAATACAAGGCATTGTGACATTTGTCTGCAATTGCTCAATTATTTTGATGATTTTCTTCTCCTTTCTCTATAAATGATTAATGCTTGAGATGTTTGTTCAAGATTCTCCTGATTTTAGCTCATTTGTCCAGCTGAGTTCTTTTTTCCCCACTCTAATTAGGGAAGATTATTGCAGTGTAAGGACTTGCAGTGTGACCCAAATTCCAGCTCCTGGGAGATGTTGCACTGGAACACACACCAGGGTCCTCTGGCTGAGGTCTGGGGGGTCTGGGACCTCCAGAAAATCTCACATTAATGATGAGGTTTCCATTTAAATCTGCCTCAGAGCAGAAACTTTTGCTGTTATTCTACCTACACTTGAAAACATTTCTGTGGTATTTCTGTACTCGAGAAAGTTCAGAAAACACTTTGCTGTTTACTCAGATAGGAAAGGACTTGAATTTTTTAGATTTCTGCAGAGAACAATAAGCAACAGCTGGTGCCTTCCACTCATGCTTTCAGAAGGAGCACAAGCAAAGATATCTTTGAAGACACTACAGGGCAAAGAATTTCGAAGGAAAGGTAAGGCTGAGGGGTGTTCCAGGAGCCAAACTATCAAACCTTGGGGTTCCTGGGATGGGTGAGGACAGGGAGGTCCCTGAAGGAGGGAAATGGGGCTGTGAGTTCAGGCAGCACGTGCCTGCAGGAGCAGAGGTGCTCAACTCCCACGAGGAATCCGAGTGCCTTGCCCGAACGCCTCCACCACTAATCTAAAATTTGTCTGCCTTCTGCATTTGATCTCCTCATTTTCCTCTGCTATGCCTTTTTAATGCTGTTTGTAGCCATTTCAATTATGTGATTTCCTTATCTGTGTACCATGGAGAATACTGCACAAGGCTTTATAAACAGCTCCTAAGTTTATCTGCCTGTCATTTGGTTTTCATTATGCGAGATAACAATCTTCCTCATATCTTATAAGAAGATAGAATGTGATTGTTTTGAAATGGGGAGGGGGGGAAAAGTCTACTCTGCATTATCCTTGGCCTCGTAGCATTTGTAACGTCACGAGTGTCAGCACAATCTCCAACATTTTTCCTTGCTGTGGTCCAGGAAGAATTATCTCCGTAGTGTTTTGTGCTTGCTGCTATCTCCTCTTTTTCTCCATTTTAGACACAGTGAGGTTCTTATCTGGAGCGTGGCTGTGCGGCTGCAGATTTGCCTAAATTCAGTGTGATCGCTGTGAACCCTTTGGTGGGGCTCGTGCACCGAGGGAAGGATGAGAGGCAATTGTCAACAATTCGCTGCTTTAAATACGGACAGATATTATTCATGGCATTTGACAGTTCCTGACTTTCAGCTGTATAATGACAGTGCAACAGTAGGAATTCCAGCAGCCCAACTTCTGTCTTACTTCAAGATAAGCTTATCAACTGTAGCCTGAATCCATTCAGCTCCTAAGCAGATCAGAACTCGTGTCACACTGAACTGCTGTGCTGATCCCTGCTTCCTACCCTGCTTTGCATGTCCACATGGTGTGGGCTGTTTGCCATCCTGCACTGCCTTGCAGGGCTTTTAGGAGACAGACTGTGCCTTGTCTGTGTTCAGCACCTTGCCCTGGGTCCTCCTGCTGCCACCGGGTGCTCCCGGAACAGGAACGAGTCAGGAGGTGAGAACAGGCAATGGTCAGCCCTGGCGGGGTTCTCTCTCTTCAGCAGCTCCTCGATCTACAGAGCAGCTGCTTTCTCTGGCTTCTTAATGTGCAAAACCCACTCTGAGGTTTATCCCAGGCTGTTTATCCCAGAGATTCAGAGGGATCCCTGAACAATACAGAAATCACAGCTCTCACTCCCAAGCTGCACAGTCAACAACGGTTTAGGGTCAAGAATTGACCAAGTGTCAGTGGAATTTCCACGTTCCCTTGTGCGCCCTCCAGATTACAGCACTTCCCAAACTTGTGGGATTTGGTGTCAGGGGAGAATCATGGATTTGGAGAACTCTTGGCATTTCAATGTTCAATTTTTTAAAAAAAAAGCAAAGGAAATTCAGCTGGTTTGATCAGACAGGATTTGATCAGCCAGAGTTTGATCCTACAGGAGCTGGAAACTCCTCTAGGCTGGGATTATCATTCAGGTTCTGCCTGTACAATGAAGAGCATAAAACATATAAAAATGTACAAATGCTGGCACTGGCTGTAGCCACGGGCCAGTGCCCTGTCTGTCCCCAGCCAGCCCTTGTCCAGACTTCTCCAGAGCATTTTCGAATAACTGTGTTTATTAATCATTGGTGATTTGGTTTTTCTACTCTGAATGTGGTCACTTTTTGAGGAGCAGCAAACAAAAGTGATCACTACCAGAGTAAGGGAAGTTTTGCAATTTCTTATCAGTGGGAAACTCTTTGCTCTGAAATACATTGGTAGAAATATGAGTTCATATTTCAGAATTAAATGCACGCCTCAACGGCTTGGTTTACGCATTCATAATTATATTTACAATTAGAAACAATGTAATCAGGAATAGAACTTTTTTTGTTGGCTGAGTGCACAAAATGAGCTGTTGAGAAAATATCATTTTAAGCCGTGCTTTCTTCTCCACAATTTAGGAGCATTTAAGCTTCATCTCCGCCATACATTAGGAAATTATGGGCTAATTAAGTCCATATGGGGCAGCAGTCGGGTGAAAGACCGCTGGGTCCCTCCCAAAATCCCCTTTTGCACAGCAAAGCCCCAAACACTGGCACACGACAGGACACAAACCCACCCCGTGCCACGGTTCCCTGTAAATATTTCAATTCCTTTAGAGCAGAAAAGCCAAGCTTTAAATGGAAATGGAGATGGGGAGAGGGCACACGGCACGCAGTAATTGAGAATTCCCTGCCCTGCCAGGCGGGGTTAATGGGCAGTGCCCTGCAGAAATCCGGCTCCTGCGAATCCTTGAAATGTCACAGTGGTACAAAACAAGACGCTGATCCAGGTCCTCGTGGTGTTAAGTGGAGGCTGCAGGGCAGCTCTGAACCCAAACGCATAATTTGTAGACACAGGATGTCATTTACGATTGCTTACCTCTCATTAAAACTAATCAGAATGGCTTTCTGGCAAAAATTGATTTTTAATTGGAAAAGTTACATCTGTGAACCTGTTTTCTTCTCCCTTGAAAAGCTGGGAACTGATGGAAAATGTCCTTGTTTGCTGAGAGCTTCAACAGCTCTGAATGACCCTTTTTTCCTTCTGTTTTTGGCCAAAATTAGCATTAAAAATATTTGTTTGTCTGCTTTGCAGGATGATTTTAGTAGGAAAATTTATTTTCCATTAAAAAAAGCAGGTGATGACTTGCCAGCTTGGGAAGCAAATGGCTGCTGGGATGCAAACAGGAGGGCAGAACCTTACAGTGGCTTCCACACTTCTCAGGGTACTTTTCAACAGGACTGTCACTGGCAGCACAAGGTGCAGCAATGTCACTTTTAATTAAAACCTTTTGTTTTACCTGCACGCAGAACAGCTGCAGCATCCACAACACGTACAAGGCCACAGCTGCGGAGTGGAAAAGGAGACACTGGCAATGGAAAGCCCACACAAAGCTGGTTCGTGCCATAAATCCCAGAAAATCTGCTCACTGCTCCCTGGAGGTGGCACTCAGCGCTCTGGGCTGGTGCCAAGGCGAGGATCAGGCACGGGATGGGCCGGGAGGGCTTTTGCAGCCTGCGTGGTTCTGTGAAACAGCCACAGGTCTGGAGCTCTTTTGGAGTTTCAGTGTGATGAACCAGTGCTGAACCAGGGCAATCCCAAGAGATGGTGATTCCCCATTAAACACCCGAGGTGTCCCGAGCCCTCAGGGCTGCCCCGCTCAGTGAGATCCCACAGGAGAGCAGTGATCCCGTTCCCAGCTGTGGGATGTGCTCCACAAACCTGCCCCGGGCCCTCCCCTCCCCGAGGAGCTGTTATTGAGGATATATTAATGACCACAGGACACCAGGAGCTGATGTGTTTGATAATCCCTGTTTTATCCATCCGAGCCGGGGCCGGGTGAGAATTCCCTTGGGAGCAGAGAGGCTCTGCCAGGGCCCAGCCAGCGGTGGGTGCTGCCAGCCCTTGCACCCAAACTCAGCCAGGAAGCACCAAAAGCATTCCCCGGAGCAGGGAGCGTTCCCAGGGCTGTCCTGGGTGCTGGGGATGGGGAGCTGGGACCAGGCCCTGGAATGGCAGCTGGATCACAGGGAGGAGGTTTGCTGCAGCCTGGCACTGCCAACTCCCCTCTCCTCCCTTCCCAAAATGCAGGCAAACATTCACCTCCGAGCAGGGCGAGGTTGTTAATGAGATAACAACACTCGGGTTATTTTAAACTGAACAATTGCTAAGCCTGGTGTGCAACGTGGGCTTATTTCTTTGTTTTCCTGAGGTATTTTTTGCCTTCGTGAGCGCTCCCAGAAATATCCTTGCAGGATATGCATCCCATTTTCCCGAGGATTTTCTGAAGACTCCAGGGAACAGAACTGTATCACCTGAAGTTACCTTTCTGTCATAAGACCCAGGTAACAACCAGTCAGGAGATGCAAAGGACCTCTGGAATTTAAACTTCTTTGGTGTTGTGCTCGACAGAGCTGAGCAGGAATTTACGCCAGCTCTCAGAGCTAGGCTGCACTATTTAAAACGGAATTTCATCCTAATGAGCCTAAAATAAAACAATGTGTGGAGGGAGATTTCAGCGTATCCTCAGCTGTATCAGGAGATGGGAAGAAGGAGGAAGAACGCCAAACCCGACCGAAGAGCACCCTCTCCTGGACACGGCGCCCGTGAGGAGCCCCGCGAACGAGCACCGTGAGCGAACCCCGAGCTCTGCGGCTCCTGCGTGAGCCAGGACAAGGTAAGATGCCGTGGATAACGATTCCCATCCCATTCGCCACGGAACTCATGGAAAATATTCATCTGGTTTTGTTTCTCTCCGTGTTTTGTATTAAATCGTGAAAAAATCACCAGAAGCAGGGAGTCAATTTGCTTGAAAAGATGTTAGTCATGAAAGGTTCATTTTCATCACGCTTTTATCATTACTGGAAGATCTTTCAGGTGGGTCACTCAGCAAATCGGGGTTAATAATTTTTTGTATCCAACGGATGCTTCATTTTTATCTATTTCCAAGATTATGATTTTTTTTTTTTTTTTTCCCACAACAGAAAAATAGCTTGTGGAGATACATTTTATTTTGTAGTGCTTTAAGGGAAAATATCTTTTATGTATTTGATATTCTGCCTTCTTCAGGAAGATGCTCTTCTGTTTCTGATTCTTGACTGAACAGATTTGATGGTGAAGTTTTCAATGTACATTTAAAATCTGCTCTCCATGAATACTTCTGCCACATTCTCTGAAATTCACAGATGAATGAATTTTTACAGGATTCCTGGAAAGCAAGCACATCTGACCACGGGGAATATTAGCCTGATAAAGATTTAATTGTAAAATGACAATGAGCAGCAGTTGAAGTTCAGATAGTATTTCCCTGGCTGTCATTTCTGCGTGCAGACATTATTCTAATAGGAAACCCTCTCATCTTTGTTACCCTTTTCATGATCTTTTCAGTGCCTGAAAAAGTCAAGTACCAATATCTTGTGACACAAACACAAAGCAAAAGCCTTTTCTTCAGAAGAATTAGAATTTATATATATATTTTTTTTTTTTTTACAGTGGGTGACACAGAGTTCATGAATAGCAGCATTGAGTTGTGATGCCACACCAAAATCATTATTATTATTATTATTACTATTATTGTTATTGTTATTATTACTATTGTTGTTGTTGTTATTTTACACCAGGACTGACCAAGCTAACTACTGCTAACTAGGGATCAGTGGATGGGATTTTTCAGCTGGAATACCCTCGGATGCTCTGTACAACAGCAGCGTGTTCACAAAGCTCAAATTAATTTCTGATGAAGAACATGTGCAGTTGCACTATTTCTGGGCCACATCTGAATAAATTAAAATCTGCACACAAAGAAAGTGTTTCCTACACTTTGTTTATCATTCCAACAATATCAAATGTCATCTAGAGTACCAAAAATTGAGATTCAATTCCTGCTCACCTGAATAATCCCACTAAACTGGGAACAGGACTTTCCTTCCTGTAGCTCCAGTGGTGTGGGCCGTGGTATTTAATAACTGATGGATAATTATGCAATACAAAAGGAATTACATTTTATCTACCAGCAGCTCATTTAGCTGAGGGCATCCCATCAGTTAAATTTGGAGAGGGTTGATGTCTAGCAGCCAAGAAAAGTCCTCCTGTCCCTGGCCAGGAACATCCCTTGCCTGTGCACCCAAAAAGGGGTTTCTGTGGCACCCTGACAGGCATGGCTCGTCCTGGAATTCTGCAGCCTTCTGGAAGCACAGACCTCGTGAAGGATGCCAAGATTTATAGAGCAAAACTGAAGGCAGAAGATTATTTTTTGTAAGCCTGGGAGTGTATGGATTAATAAATCCTGGTTGTCCCAGCTCTTAGGAATTGCATTCTGTCTAAATTTCAGTTTTGTTCTCTCCTTTCCCCCCGGTAGAGCTGAACCTGGGAATAGCATCACTCAATGGCTCGTTAGTTTGATAAAGTGGCATAAGTGACTCCAGCTCCGATGGGTACTCCCAGCTCCAAAACATTTATACATCCCAAGGGAATTCTGAAAAACACCACAAACTCTTTAGGTACTGAATCACAGGCAAGTACTCTGAATCTTTAATTTTTTTTTATATATCCTTCTCTATGAGGATGTCAGAACTAAAATATGGAATATGCTTTTCCCACTTGGTTCCTATTACTTGTAAAGCATTCAAAAGCTTCCAGAATAAAATTACCTCCATGCCCTGCCAGGGAGCAGGCAGAGCTCCGTGGAGTATCAAGGGAGTCCCTCTGCTGGTGTTGCTTTCCATTTTTAACCCAAATATAATAATAAAAATGACTAAATATGAGACTGGAGCTGTACAACCTTAGATTCAGCATTTATTTGTTATCATGTTCATCCCAGTGGAGTTTTACTGTACTTTTATGTTTATACAAAAAGTGCTGAAATATATTCCATAAATTAACGAGTTTATTTCCAGGTGTGACATATTCATCATCACCACCATCATCGCCATCATCATGTGAGTTTGTTTTAAAACTTTGCTCATATGAGAGCAGCCAATTTGCATTTAGGAAAAAAATTATTTGAGAGAGAAATGCAAAGAGATAAGAGGTGCAGGAAGCTGAATCCAATCCTGAAATAATATCCCTTAGTTTTCTATCCCAACTGCACATTTTCCATGGGGGAAAAGGCACATTTAACCCCATAAACGCCTGACATTTCCCCTGGGTGGATTCGGGTCTGCGCCCTGACAGTGAAAAATTAAACAATTCAACACAAAAATACATTTCTGTTTGTTCCAGTATTCGTTTGAGGCTTAATCACAGTTGTCAATGTGCTATTGCAGTGAATAATATTTTCATATTGAGTTATTTTACAGTTCCTACAGCAGTAAGGGATATCTTAAGGTACTAACTGATTGTTTTGGCTTTATTTATTGTACAGGAAAGCAATGACATTGAAAATATTGCATAAACAGCAAATACACTGAACAGCAAAATCCCTACCCTGCATTATGAATTGAAAAGACATTATTTTAAAACATTTGAAAAAAATCATCATAATTATATGTTCTCAACACAGAGACAAATTACTCATTATTTTAACATCATTAATTTGAGCTTAGAGCATTTATGCTGCTGTGTGTGTCATTACCCATCAAAATGCTAAAAATCGGGGTTGGAATCTTTAAGTTTTTTCTCTAAATCTGTCAATTGTTTGTCTCCACCCTCAACACGTGAAATTTTTAATTACAATTTACATTTATTTTTTTCATCTGTCCCCTAGGCCACAGTCCAACCTCACTTGTGATGATCTCACACCAGGGCCTTTAAGAGAGCTCTCCCTCCTCAGTGACCTCAGCCTTGTAACCAAGTTTCCCTTCTTTCCCTATGATACTGTTGGGTTTTGAGGGGTTTTTTTGTATCTTATTGGTATATCCTGTTCATTTATACATTTATACCGCTAGTAAACGTATTTTTCTCTTTCTCTTTTAAACACACCCTCCTCCATCTGCTGTGAAAGGCAGAGGGAACAATAAATGGTGCTGCATTTCAAGGGTCAGGGTTTGTTCTCCTGGCTGGCTGAACAGGTACCTCCCTTCCCAGCACCTGGGTGGGTTTGAGCTGGGTTTTCTCTGAGCTCACAGTAGAGTCGGCTGCTCCTGTGTGGTCTGGGGTGACAGGAGATGGATGGAAGCTCTGCAGGAAGGCAAAAGTCCACCCATTTCTTGCTGTCCTGTCTCCAGGAGAGCACCGAGGCCACAGCTGTCCAAAGCATGCCAGGCGATGCCTGTCTCCAAGGCTCTGATGAGCCCTGACTTATTTATGCCTCTGATTTTCTTTCCCTTGTCTCTCGTGATTGACATTTGTCTTTTCTGGGCCCTGTTTGCTTGCACTGCACTTGTGGGGAGCCTGGAGCAGCGCAGTATTTTCATGTCAGCAGGGTTAAGGGTGACGAACATTACACATGCACACTGATTTATGCCTGCGAGGCTGCCAACAGTGTCAAGTGTGATCTCAGCACAGCCCTGCTCCATGACTCAAGCGCTCGCTGCAGTGTTACACTCTCAGACATCAATCCTCAGCCAGCGAGAGGAAAACTCCTCCAGAGCATCGGCAAAGTCCCGGGCTGGGAGAGTTATTAGTTATTCATGGGATAATAATGGTGTTTGCAGTGTTCATGCCATAGCCAGAATCACTGAGGTTCGAAAAGACCTCCAGGATCATTGAGTCCAACCTGTGCCCACCTTGTCCCCAGCCCAGAGCTCTGAGTGCCACCTCCAGCCCTTCCTTGGACACCTCCAGGGATGGGCACTCCAAACCTCCCTGGGCAGCCCCTGCCAAGGCCTGAGCACCCTTTCCATGCAGAAATTCCTGCTGATGCCCAATCTGAACCTCCCCTGGCACAAGTTTTTGTACAGGTCCTTCCATTGCTCTGTTTTGCAGGGCCAAACGTCAGAAGCTCCTGTAAGCAGTCTGAAAGCTGCTGCTCTCCCAAAGCCACAAGGTAATTTTTTTAATATTTCAAGCTCTGTGTTGTGTTGACGTCGGTGCCAGTGACTGGTTTTCCTTCTTCTGACCATCCACGTAAAACAAAGCTCAGAGACAGGAATGTGACAGAATTCCCTTGGGATACCAAAGGACGTGACCCTCAGGCGCCTGCACAGCTTCTGCTGCATCTGCTGCAGGTGCCTCCCTCCCTCTGCTTTCAGCCACGTGCAGCTGCCAGGACCTGAAAAACCTTTCCCCCCACAGCCACTACCAAAATCCAGGAATCCCTATGAAAAGCATTCATTTGGCCCCAGCTCATCTTCTCCCTGAACAAAAAGAGGCTGAGAATTCCCAGCCGAGCTGTATTTGCGGGGAAATTCCAGAGGTGGGAAGCACAGCGCCAGAGCAGTGCAGGACCGAGCCCTTCCCTTCCCTTCCCTTCCCTTCCCTTCCCTTCCCTTCCCTTCCCTTCCCTTCCCTTCCCTTCCCTTCCCAAGGCCCGCAGCCCCCGGCAGCGCAGGGAGCTGAGCGGTGCCGGTCCGTGCCGAGCAGCGCTTTCTGCAGGACAGCAGCAAGGAGTGATGGAAGGGCTGCAGGGAATTCCTCTTTGCCACGCCGGCTGCAGCAGCACGGCTCCGCCGAACCTTGTGCGCGTTCATTTAACACATCTCGTTAGCAACGCCAATTAATAACGCAGCAAACAACGCGCCGGGCACCAAACCTGGCTCCGTGGTGCCACCTCAGAGCACTTCGGGTCAGCTCAGTGTCGCTGTCCTGACACCCAGCTGAAGGACAAAGCACACCCGTGGCTTCTCTCCCTGCTGAATTTGTTCTGGCGGCCAGCAGGGGCACGCAGCCTGCCCAGCCCTGGGTAAGCGAAAATCCACTTTTTTAGCAAAACACGATGCTTTTACTTTTCTAATCAACTCAAGCAGGCTTGTAGTCCTAATGAAAAGGCATGAAACTGATGGAGAAACAGATAAAAATAAATTATGCTGTGTTCCAAAGCACACCTGTGGCTGCAATTGTAATTGGTGGATAGACAGACAGGCAGCTTTGGAAATGGGTCACGGTGTTCTGGAAAAAACAACAAAATGAGTTAAAAGTCAGTTTTCAGTTCCATGGCTCTATCTATACTGTGGAAAAAAATAGATTTGTGGTGATTACTTTTACTCTAAGATTTAATTCCTTTTGGATCTGTTCCCCAAACAGTCTCATCAGCACTAACCATATTCTTATTTCTGTGCTATGCTTTATAGGTACTGGCTATGTAGCCATGCTAACATAAAACCACCTGTACTTCCAGAATCAATGTAAATTCCTTGATTTTTTTATTACTTTAAAGGAAAGGGAGGACTCTGAATAAATTTTTTAATTCCTGGTAATGGTCCACATTCAGTACTCATTGCGTGGAATTTATTTGGTTTCCTTCTTCATTAGTGTTTTCATGTGTCAATCAAACTTTTAATCCAGACGTAGATTAAAATATACTTTAGGTCTTGAAGTGGTATGAATTTGATGTTCGTAACCAGCACTTGATGTGCTACCAAACACCGCAGGTTTTATCACCTTTGTGTTTTACCTTCGTTCCCTGAAAATCCCATGCCTGTGCTGTATGGTTTTGGCAAAATGGATCAACAGCAACGTCAAAAGGACACTGCTTGTCCAGGAAAATAAGACTTTAAGTATATTATGAACTGTGCAGTTATTAGTGTTGTGCTAGGAAAAAAAAAAGTGATTTTGCATGAAGAACAATAACGAGGAATTCCTTCAACTTCTTTGCGCGATGACCATTGAGGAACCAGGTCTGGGGGAAGGTGTCCCTGCCCAGAGCAGGAGATCGGAACGAGATGAGCTTTAATGTCCCTTCAACCCAAACCACTCTGTGGAGCTGCTGTCCACTGCTTCTCCTCCCGCAAGGTGCAACCCCAGTGTCAGCCCCAAGTCCCTAAAGCCTCGCTGCACAAGTTAAAGCAGCAGCCGGAGCCTGAGGCCGGCTGGCGGCACCGGGCACGGCGGGGCCCGGCGGTGAGGGCTGAGGGGCCGGGCACGGCGGTGAGGGCTGAGGGGCCGGGCACGGCTCGGGGCTGAGGGGCCGGGCACGGCTCGGGGCTGAGGGGCCGGGCCCGGCGGTGAGGGCTGAGGGGCCGGGCACGGCTCGGGGCTGAGCCCCGCCGCTCCGCCGCCTCAGGGCCCTGCCTGCCCGGGGCCGCTGAGGGCCGGCACCGCCGCAGCCTCGGCGCCGCCACTGAGCATGCTCGGCTCCCGCACATCCGCCCGAGCCCGGCGGCCGCGGCAGCGGGGAGCGGGTCCGGGAGCCGGGGCCCGGCGGGCTCGGGGCCGCCATGAACCGCGGCGGGGCGGCGGCGGCGCCCGCCTTCCCCGGGCCCGTGCAGTGTAAGTGCTGCGCCATGCGCGCTCCGGGGCCCGCGCCGCGCCAGCGCGGGGCAGCCGGGGCCTGCCCAGGCCCCGAAACCTGAGTAGCGCATGAAACGGGCGGGAGCGGAGCCCGGGAACCTGGCTGGGGGGCGGGGGGGGGAACCCGGGAATCTGCGTGAGCGCGGCGGGCGGGCCGGGAACGGGAGCGGGAACGGGAACGGGCACTGGGAGCCGGGCGGTGCTCGGGGTCACCGGGTGATGCTCCGTGGGGCCCGGGGGATGCTCCATGGGTCCCAGGCGATGCTCCGGGGTCACCGGGCGGTGTATTCCGTGGGTCCCGAGTAGTGAGCCATCCCGGGGGATGGATGCTCCATGGGCACTGGGCAGTGGTCCATGGTTCCCGGGGGATTGCCCACGCTCCGCGGGCACCGGTTGGTGTCCGTGCATCCCGGAGGGCTCCGTGCAGCGATGCCGCAGCCCCTGGGCGAGTGCCCCCCGCGGGACCCCCATCCCCGGGGATGCAGCCCCGCAGCTCGGGGCGCTTGGGCAGCAGGAGGTCCCTGTGCCATCGCCATCCCCGGGCCGAGCTGACCGCGCCGTGTCCCCGCAGTCCCCGGCAGCACCACGGTGCTGGTGGAGCTGACGCCCGACATCCACATCTGCGGCATCTGCAAGCAGCAGTTCAACAACCTGGACGCCTTCGTGGGGCACAAGCAGAGCGGCTGCCAGCTCACCAGTGCCGCGGCCGGCGCCACCAGCACCGTGCAGTTCGTGTCCGAGGAGACCGTGCCGAGCACACAGCCCCAGAGCACGAGCAGGACCATCGCCTCCGAGACACAAACCATCACAGGTACCCAAACAATCACAGGCACCCAAACCATCGCAGGTACCCATCACAGGCACCCAGCCCATCACAGGCACCCAAACCATCACAGGTACCCAAACCCATCACAGGCTCCCAGCCCATCACAGGCACCCATCACAGGTACCCATCACAGGTACCCAAACCATCACAGGCACCCATCACAGGTACCCAGCCCATCACAGGTACCCATCACAGGTACCCAAACCATCACAGGCACCCATCACAGGTACCCAGCCCATCACAGGTACCCATCACAGGTACCCAAACCATCACAGGTACCCAAACCATCACAGGTACCCATCACAGGCACCCATCACAGGCACCCATCACAGGTACCCATCACAGGTTCCCAGCCCATCACAGGCACCCATCACAGGTACCCATCACAGGTACCCAGCCCATCACAGGTACCCAAACCATCACAGGCACCCATCACAGGTACCCAGCCCATCACAGGTACCCATCACAGATACCCAGCCCATCACAGGTACCCATCACAGGTACCCAGACCATCACAGGCACCCAAACCATCACAGGTACCCAAACCATCACAGGTACCCATCACAGGTCAGCCCATCACAGGTACCCATCACAGGTACCCAAACCATCACAGGTACCCATCACAGGTACCCAGCCCATCACAGGTACCCATCACAGGTACCCAGACCATCACAGGTACCCATCACAGGTACCCATCACAGGTACCCATCACAGGTACCCAGACCATCACAGGTACCCATCACAGGTACCCAGCCCATCACAGGCGTGGACCCAAACCATCACAGGTACCCAAACCATCACAGGCACCCATCACAGGCACCCATCACAGGTACCCATCACAGGTACCCAGCCCATCACAGGCACCCAAACCCATCACAGGTACCCAAACCACCACAGGCACCACCGTGTCACCTGCCAGGTGCCAGCCCCACCCAGCCCTCTGCCCCTGTGTCCCCATCACCCAGCTACAGTAACAGTTTGCACATCAGTCTCCGTGTAACCAAGGAAATGAAATAGTGCTTTGCTGCCTTCTTTGCTGGGTTTGTTATAACCATAGTGGCTTAATTTGCTAATTGAGATACAAGTTCTCTCAGAGAATTGCTCAAGTCTATTGTGTTTTAATTAATTTGCTTGTGCAAATTAATTAAAATTGTCGATACTTATGAAAAATACTGAAATTACTATGCATTTTATTTTTTTTTAAGAGTGCTCTTGATGGAAAACAGACACAGAATTGCTGTCAGGCGCCCATCCAGACCTTTTTTATGTGAGAACACTGCATTCCCTAACATTGCTCCCACAGCTAATTGGCAGGAAAAATATTACTCAAAATTTCTGCCTATGTGAAGACTCGAGCGAGGTCCCGATCCTGGAGACATTTAAATAAAATTAGGATTTTGTTCCGTGTATGAAGGTTTGCCCTTCTATATATAGTTTTGTTTTATTTTGGTGTGGGACCTTACTAAACCCCAAATTATTTGACTCTAATTTGGATAGACAGATTAAGGCAGAGGATCTGGAAGAGCATTGAAACAAACTGAATTCAGGGCTCACTTCCAGGAATTTTTGTATTATAATCCCTCAACTCAGTGTGGGTTTTGGGTGAGTCATTTTTCTGCCTCATATTTACTCATCTTTAAAATGAGGACAGTTCTATCCATTTGCCCTTTTGGGGTATAGTGTTGGTTAATTGATTTAAAAGCTGCTACTTTGGCTGAGATATTTTCACCTGTTATTCTTGTGAGTAACAGCTAAAAACAGTAGAGTTGAAAGAGGCTGAACTTTTTGAACAATTACAAAAATAATTTGTGGGATGCCTTTTGACAACTTTTGCCATATAAATAATGATATTTTTTTCTCGTTTGGGCTATAACACAGCCAGAGTTGAAAAACAAATCTATCTTTATTTGGTATTTGGAAGAGAAAAACGTTTTTCCTTTCCTTCTCCTCCAGGTAAATAGGAACCCAGGAACAGTAATGTTGCTAGGAAAAAAAAACAGAATAGAGAATTTATGAAACTAGACAATAATTAGATTTTTTTTTTCTGATTAGAGAAGTGAATGCTCTCACATGAAGTTTTTTGTGTGTTTAGTTTCTGCCCCAGAGTTTGTTTTTGAGCATGGCTACCAGACCTACCTGCCCAGCGAGAGCACGGAGCCTCCAGCTGCTGCTGTCGTCTCTACACCCCCAAAAGCAAAGTCCAAGAAATCCTCCTCCTCACTGCCACTGAAAAAACTCAGCTGCCTCTACCCAGGTGAGATGGGGATGGTTCCTTCTGCCTTTTCCTTTTAACATGGAGAGCTTTCCTGTAGTGACACACCCAGGAGATGTGGTACCTGCAGCAGTTCTGGTGCTGATTTCACAGAATCCCAGAACCTTTTGGGTTGGAAAAGACCTCCCAGACCATCGAATCCAACCTGTGCCCGATCCCCACCTTGTCCCCAGCCCAGAGCACTGAGTGAAAGGCACATTTGAGGTGCTGAGGATTCATTTCTGCGCTCCAGAACTGCAGCACTTCCACTGGAACAGAATTCCTGCATGGGGAGCTGTTACCTGAGTTCCCAGTTGCATGAACTTGAAGTCTTATGTGGAATTAATTAGTTCCTCCAGCATCCCCTCAGTGCTGTAAAGAACTTCTCAGATCCTAGGCTGAGATTCCAGAGGACTTGTTCCAAACCTTACAGAAAAGGGTGAGTTGCCTCCAAGGGGATAGAAAACTCAAGTTCACCGGTCACTGTTATAAGTAGATGTGAGTAAACAAGATGAGGAATTAATTTTCTGTTAACGCTGAATTTTAAAGAAAACACTGTTGAAAATAAACATAATGTCCAGAATACGGTAATATATTTTTATAATTTTGCTAGATTTTCCTTGAATTTAATGATCTTCCTGTTTTCAGGTTGCCAGTTCAAGACTTCCTATGGTATGAAGGATTTGGAACGTCACCGCCGAACGCACACAGGTTTATGTTCCTGAATTTTCTTTTGGGTTGGCTTCTTCCTTTCAGCTTTTTCACAAAAAGCTGTTTTCCTATGAAGTAACAGCTCTATAAATAGGATGTGCACATGGCTGTACCTTCTAGAATTGTCCTGGCCTGGGGAATTGCCTGTTGGGGGCATGCCCCGCTCTGGGCAGCGCCAGGCACAGACACTTGAACACGGGAGGCTGATTGGAGGCACAGCCAAATTTCTGAGTGCACGCCCTGTGTTTATCGGGGTGCAGCCTGGTGGGAGTGCACACACTTGCTTTGCTCTTCATGCCACAGCAATTCCATGGTTTCACCTCCCAGTTTGGGAGAGAAGGCTCCAAAGGCCCTGCTGCTGTCTGTGGCAGACACCCGCAGCCTCGTGTCCACTCCCACAAACGAGTCCCTTTCCCAGGCAGTGCTCAGCCCGTGCTCCTTTGCTTTATCCCCACCCCCCCACGCCAAACCCTGAGTGTGTGAGTGCTGCTGTTGCAGGAGACAAGTCCCACAAGCAATTCCATGGTTTCACCTCCCAGTTTGGGAGCTGCACGGGGAGAAGGCTCCAAAGGCCCTGCTGCTGTCTGTGGCAGACACCCGCAGCCTCGTGTCCACTCCCACAAACGAGTCCCTTTCCCAGGCAGTGCTCAGCCCGTGCTCCTTTGCTTTATCCCCACCCCCCCACGCCAAACCCTGAGTGTGTGAGTGCTGCTGTTGCAGGAGACAAGTCCCACAAGCAATTCCATGGTTTCACCTCCCAGTTTGGGAGCTGCACGGGGAGAAGGCTCCAAAGGCCCTGCTGCTGTCTGTGGCAGACACCCGCAGCCTCGTGTCCACTCCCACAAACGAGTCCCTTTCCCAGGCAGTGCTCAGCCCGTGCTCATTTCCTTTATCCCCACACCCCACCACGCCAAACCCTGAGCGTGTGAGTGCTGCCGTTGCAGGAGACAAGCCCCACAAGTGCGAGGTGTGCAGCAAGTGCTTCAGCCGCAAGGACAAGCTCAAGATGCACATGCGCTCGCACACGGGCGTGAAGCCCTACAAGTGCAAGCACTGCGAGTACGCGGCGGCCGACAGCAGCAGCCTCAACAAGCACCAGCGCATCCACTCCAACGAGCGCCCCTTCAAGTGCCAGATCTGCCCCTACGCCAGCCGCAACTCCAGCCAGCTCACCGTGCACCTCCGCTCCCACACAGGTGGGCTCGGCCCTGCATCCCCAGCTCCAAGGCTTGGAGGGTCACAGGGGGTGATTTGGGGTCGCAGGTGCCCCAAGGGGGCTGTTTGAATTCACCTCCTGTGGGTTGCTTGGGTGTGGGGGTCATTAGGGCGATACAGCTCCACTGCAAATACTTGGTCTGACTCCTGCTAGGCTTTCTTCTAAACTGGTTTTGGAGCTCTCAGGTGTTCTCAGTCAGCAGAACTGAAGTGGTGCTGGTAACTCCCAGGTTATGTATTCAATCGCTTTCACTTCAGAGCTGCACTCAGTGATCCCCTCCCAGCTCAGAATATTCTGTGATCTAATTGATTGATTAAGAGCATCGAGGTTCTTATCTAAGTCTCTCAAATCTGGTCCCCTTTGTTAGAAGCACTGAAATTACTTTATAATTGTAGTAGTTACATCAGTGCAAATTTTAGCTGCCTGATTTAATCTTTCTTGCATCAGTAAAATAGCAAGGAATTAGCAATTTAAGCTACATGGTTTTTTGACCCTTTTTTGTGGTACCTTCCCTGTGCAGAGCGAGGGACATGAATAGGGCAGATTGAGCAGCCAGAACTGTATTCTGCCCATAGAATTTTTGTAGAAAAGGGTAGAAAGCCTCTAGGCTTATAAACTTTTTATCATTTTCTATTTGCATGATTTGCCTAAGTTTCATTTAAATCAGATTTGTCTCCTAGAGATTGTTCCTAGAAGAGAGTGGCTGTAAAGATACTGCTGTACTGTTGAATTTGTACAGTTGTCTCCATGTGCTGTTTTTCACTTAATCCAGGGCACTGGATTGGTTTCTGTGTTACCTTTTATACATTTGATTAGTTCTGTGAATTTTAGCTGCCAGGTGGTTCTGGTTCAATGATTACTAGATTATCTTTGAACCTCTCCTACCTCTGACTCTGGATTTGAGTATAAACAACAGCAGTTTGGATGTGTGCAGGATGGGATTTATTTGGAGCAGAGAAAAGAAATAAATCCCTTGTGCATTGGGAAGGAGGAGAGGGTCAAGCCAGTCTGCCTCTAGCAGAAAAGAACCTTTTACACTTCACGAATGTGCTGGGATGGAACAGGCAGGACTTGGCAGGTCGCTTTACACGGCCCCTCTTTCTGTTGTTGTATAAATGTGATGGTCAGAGCTGTCAGAAGTGCCCTGTTACAAACACTCTGGCTGCAGAATGTGTCACATCAGAGCATTTTTGTGCCCTTCTTACCTGAGTGAGCAGCTGGGAATGCTCATGGCTCTCTGGTATTTCCAGAATTGGATTTCTGTGCCATTCAGTATTCCAGTAGTTGGGAAGGAATTTTAGGCTAACCTTTCTCTTTGACATCTGTCGCATCTTAAGCAACTGAATTATGCTAAAACTCAGTCTTTAGTTTTGTTGTTTCTTCTATTTCTCCAAAATTAATCTCTTTTTTTTGGAAAAGGACTTTTTGGTTTGTTGAAAGGAGGCACAATAATTTTGAAAGTAATCATTTCATCCTTGTTAGGTTGCAAAGCTGTCATGCACACAACCAATTCTAGGAGAAAAGTAAGACTGGGATGTAGAATATATTTCTTACTGGAATTAAATTAGTAATCCTCTAGAAGGTGAGTGTAATCCCCATTGCTCAGAGTGGGTCATCTACACAGAATTACTTGTTGCACGAGTCACTAAACATCAGCTTCCTGTTAATTTGAGTGAGAGTACTCTTAGAATTAATAATCCCAGGGTCAGACACAAGTTTTTATCTAGATCATGGCAGTGGCAGTTGGGGATGGGCAGAAATATAAAGAAATACAGAGCAGACCACTCTTCAAACAAACAGAACCAGCATGGTTTGCTGTATTCTTTTTCATGTGTTGTGCTACCCTGTATATGAAAATTAAGGCATTGAAATATGAACTGTGCCTTCATCAGCAAAGCAGATAAAAATTCAGTAGCTGAGTGTGCAGCTGAGGCTGTAAAATAAACTAGATGAACAAACAGTGCATCTTCATTAATAAAGTCTGTTTAATATAGATAGTACACCATGTATCTCAATTATTAAACAGATACATGGATTAGCACAGTAGGCCACAACTTGATTTGAAAAATATGCAGCTAAATCTATGACATATGTAGCTGGATAAGCAAATTATGCAAAATTATACAGCTCTCACAAACTCTATAAAATATTAACTTCTAAAATAAATCAGCCATTTGCAGTTTGATTATTAAAGAGGATAAATGCTTGTTGAACTAAACACACTGTCTTTTTCCTCTTCTCACCAAGAGTGTCTTAGAACCTAGTAACACAATTCTTCCACTTGTTCAAAATAATGCCTACATAAAGACTTCATGCTCAGGTATTTTAGAGAACTATATATTTTAATTAAAATTAAAAAAAAGAGGGGAATAGTTTAGTTAGGTTGCTAAGTTTGCTTTTTTTTTTTAATGGCTTCAGAACAGGCTCACTGGAATTGATTAGGGATTAGCACAGCTCCACCTTAACATGGTCGTGGATATTGTGACACCACCCTGCAATAAAAAAAATGCAAACTAATGGTTTAGATGCAAGCGTGTCAGACCAGGTGATAACCCTGCGTCAGGAAATTTCTCTTGATGTTGAGAGCGCGCTGGGAGTTCAGAACAAGGCAGCTGTACACGATTATTCACCCCAGCAGCGGGTCCTGGTGTCTGCTGTGTAACCTGTGGCTTCCCTTGGCAGGAGATGCCCCTTTCCAGTGCCAGATGTGCCCCGCTAAGTTCAAGATCAACTCGGACCTGAAGCGGCACCTGCGGGTGCACTCGGGGGAGAAGCCCTACAAGTGCGAGTTCTGCGAGGTGCGCTGCGCCATGAAGGGCAACCTGAAATCCCACATGCGCATCAAGCACAGCATGGAGAACACCCTCAAGTGCCCCGAGTGCGAGTTCCAGTGCGGGAACAAGACGAGCCTGCGGCACCACATCCGCACGCACCAGCCCGAGCAGCCGGTGAAGTGCTCCGAGTGCAGCTACTCGTGCTCCAGCAAGGCGGCCCTCAAGGTGCACGAGCGCATCCACTGCAAGGAGCGGCCCTTCAAGTGCGAGTTCTGCAGCTTCGACACCAAGCAGCGCAGCAACCTCACCACCCACGTCCGCAAGGCCCACGGCGACAAGGTCAAGGGCAAGAAGCACTCGGCGGACAAGAAGGAAGGAGAGAGGCCGAAGCAGGGCGGCTCCAGGCAAGTCGCCAAGCTGGATGCCAAGAAAGCCTTTAAGTGTGACCTGTGCGACGCCTCCTTTGTCCGGGAGGATTCCCTGCGGAGCCACAAGAAGCAGCACAGTTTGTACAGCGGCTCCAAGAGCAACGAGCTGGCCGTGCTGCAGCTGCAGATGGATCCCGGCCGGCAGCCCAGTGCCCCCATCACCGTCAGCCACCTCCAGGTGCCGCTCCAGGCCGCTCAGGTGTCCCCGTACAACGAGGGCAGGCTCAAGATCATCGTGGGCCACCAGGTGCCTCAAGCCAACAGCATCGTGCAGGCGGCCTCGGTGAACGTGGTGCCGCCCGCGCTGCTGGGCCCGGGCCAGGAGGAGGTGCTGGGCAGTGGCCGCCTGCAGCTGCTGGGCCAGGTGAGCGTGCTGGCCCCGGCCCCGCCGGCGGTGGCCACGGGGGACGCGGGGCCGGTGGCACAGCCGGCCGTGCTGCTCACGGCCCACGAGCAGGGCGAGGGCAGCGCCCTGCACCAGGCCCTGATCCCCGGGGCTGCCCCCGGCCACGAGCCCCCCGCCAGCCAGGCCTTCATCGCCAGCTCCGGCATCAGCTGCTCCGACCTGGAGGGGCTCAACGCCCTCATCCAGGAGGGAGCCACGGAGGTGACCGTGGTCAGCGACGGGGGGCAGAGCATCACCGTGTCCACGGCTGCCCCACCTCCTCCCATCTTCTCGTCCTCCTCCCACACGGAGGGCCCCAAGCAGACCTACTCCATCATCCAGAGCGGGGCTCACACGGCCCTGCTGTGCCCTGCAGACTCCATCCCCGATTAGGCACGGGGGCTCTTCTGGGCACAGTTCTCTGCCGGGGCAGTGCTGAGCGTGGCAGGAATGCACAGGACACAACCGAGTGCAGGATTTGTCCTCCAGAGCCAAATACCTTCCACGTGTTATTTGTACACTGAAGCACCTTGTGTGTGCAAAGGAGGATGTGTCTGTATTTCTGTGCCTCTGCTGAAATCAGCCCCTGCTCCTTGGGAGATTGAAGCAGCCGTTGCCAGTGTCCCCAGGCAGTGACATCTCCAGAGCATGGCTCTTGTACTGTGCTGCCTGAAAAGAAATCCTCACCTTTCCCTGAATTACCTTCACAGCAGCCTTGTTGTTTGATGCACACACAAAAAGACAATAATCTGAGCCATTCTGGAGTTTTTTGAAGTGAAGTCTCTCTCGGTTCTGTGCTCTGTGTGCATTCACTGCTCCTGGCTGAGCTCTAAGGAACCCCCACTGCTGGGTCTGCTCCAGCCCAGGGGAAGTTTGAGGGGGACTATTCCTCAGTATCTGTAGAAATTGGTAGCACCTGGCACTTGAAATGCTTTTGCAGAGACCAGGGGATTGTTTAGAAAGCAAAAGAATGTTGTCCCTCTCTCAGTAGTAACTAACTTTGTTAGCAACGACACCAATTATCTCTGGCATGGTGTTGTCTGTCAGAGGTGCCTGTGAATTATAGAGCAAAACAACTGGAAATATATTTTTTACAAACACTGCTTGCTTTCTGTTTTTATTTTGATGCTGCCTGTTGGGAGTTGTGTGGGTGGTAAAAGTGCATTACAGTTTGGGTCTTCTTTCCATGTTGAAGGGGAAAAAGGAGAAGACTGAATTTAATTTAAAATTTAAAAGATATTCTAATCCAAGGTCTGTCACTCCAGCAGAAATTCGGGTCAGATCACAAGGAGATGGTAATTTATTATTATACAGTGGACCTTTCTGCAATGAAAGAATTGCAGGCCGTATTTTGAACTCTGCAATTGCCCGTGCAAAGGCACCACAAACTAAAAGCAGAGAATTGTCCCACACTCGGTGGTGCAGGTGAACTCTGCAGGCAGGGTTTCCTCAGCTCCCAGTGTTCCTTGTCATCCATAGGTGGTGCCAGAGGCCCAGGGAAACTTTGGAGTTGCTCTGGCTCCTGGATGATGTTTCCCGTTTAACACTTCCTTGTAAAAGCACTTTAAAATTCACGTTTAGAAGACGTTACCAAAATCTCAGCTGTAAAAATCTCGCTGTCACTTCAGATAAAAAGCTGTACATAAAAAGAAATGTCCAACGTTTCCTAAAAGAAGCAGATCTGTGGCCAAGCTTACTCTCACAAGTCATGTTAAATTGATACTATTTTACTCAGTGTTAATTAATTGAGCCTGCTCGTAGTTCACAGCAGCAGAATTGTCAGGCACTACAAGAATGATAAAAACCGAGGGATTTTGGCAAAGCTGCTGGTTTGAGCTGTGGTTTGTCTGTGCTTGCCTGTGGCCAGGAGTCTGACCTTCAGTCCAGTGTCACACAACGAGCCACACTCTGTTATCTGCACTGCAGCTTCTCAAAAAGCCTCGTGAAGCCTCTAAAGTAGGAAACCGGTAGATTTGTCATATTGTAAAAACTCACCTTGGTTCTGGTCCTGTGTGGGCCTCAGAGATAAACAGGAAAGATAACAAAATGGTGTGAATGAACAGACAAAGTGCTGCTTCTTCAACGTGGTTTGGCCGATTGCATCGTGTGAACAATCTAGAGCCTTCTTTCCTGCACCCTGAGAACAAAACCCAGCTGATAACCACGGCTGACACGGGGGCAATTTATTTTCAATTTTCTCTTCCAATATCCTGGCTTTATTTCTGTGTGTGACAGTAATGGTCTGTGTTTTGGAGCTGGCAGGGGCAGATTGTTTTCATCTCTGATGTTCACTTAATACGTTCTTCATGTTATCAGCAGAGCCATCCCAGGAGGGAGCCGGGTAATTCAGAACAAGTGTCTCTTGTAGAGCTCTCCTGCTTTTGAGCTCATGGTAAATAAATCCTATCCCTCCCTCCCCAGAGTTCTGCCATGGCCTCAGAGCTCTGGGACGAGCTCTCTTTCCAGGACAAAATAACTGGGATGGATTTTTGTGGCTGCTGCCTGGAGATCCCCAAGCTCCCCTGGTAAGTGCTGGGCCCAGGAGCAGAGCTCAGTGGTCCCAGTGTGGGTGCTGCTCACACTGCACAGCCCTGGCTCCCAGAGGGGAGTGTGAATCTGGGCATTCCACCCCATCCATCCATCCCTGGCTCCCAGAGGGAAGTGTAAATCTGGATATTCCACCCCATCCACCCCTGGCTTCCAGAGGGAAGTGGAAATCTGGATATTCCACCCCAGCCCATCCATCCCTGGCTCCCAGAGGGAAGTGTGGATCTGGACATTCCCCCCCAGCCCGTCCCTGGCTCCCAGAGGGAAGTGTGAATCTGGACATCCCACCCCAGCCCATCCATCCCTGGCTCCCAGAGGGAAGTGTAAATCCAGACATTCCACCCCATCCATCCCTGGCAGGCCCTGCTCTCTGCACAGGGCTTGCCTGTGGGGTCCCAGGTGTGAGTTCATGGTGTGTCACAGCCTCCCTCCTCTCTGGGGCTGAAGCTCTGCCTGCTCACAGATCTGAGGTTACTCTGGGCAAGCAGAGGTGCAAAACCTGTGTGCATTTCCAATAAACCAGCGCAGCTCTTGGGCCTTCCCCGCCCTTTGGGGTTTGTGCTGTTCCTCCCTGACCCTGCTTCTTAAAGTCAGAGCCAGTTCCACGTGAGCTGATCCTCCACCAGTCCTGCTGAAATGTGCTTTCCTTCTGTGCTTTTGCGAGGCAGAAACACACAACAGGAGAACAATCCGAAGAAAAATGTGTCTTGGGCACATTTAATTGTGTTTTGGGGAGGCTGGTCCTGACTGAGCCCCAGCTCAGTGTCCCCACTGGGGTCTGAGCAGCACTGGATTAAACCTTATCAGTGCTGCTGCATCTTTTATGTGGTTTTGATAAATATTTTAGCTGTTATTTCCATCAAAATGGGAGATTCCTGCTCAAAAGCAGCCTCAGTTTGTCCCATGCACAGGGGAAGTTCCTGGATATACCCCAAGAAGCACTCCTGGATGAGGGGATGGGATCAAGTCCTCGCCTCAGATGAGACCTTAAACCAGCAGGACTTGGCCCAAAGCTGCTCCTTTGGGAACTGAGGGAAAACCGAACTTATCTTGAAGACATGTGGGGCTTGCAATTGAAAAACTGTAATCAAAATATTTCCCAATCATGTTGGGAATGAGCTATTTATTACTGCTGTCGTCTGACTGCACTGGAAAGTACCTTCTGTTGTGGGCTTTAAAATGTCAGAGGCATGCCAAGACATTTTTTCTCTACAATACAAAGAACTGGGAAAAGGCTTTTTTTTTATGTAGATACCTTTATTTTATTCTGTATTTCTGATTCTTGATTTATTTGTGTTTGAAGTCAAAATATAGTCAGTCATCCTTTATGTACTGTGATGCTCTGGTGACTGCAGAAATATTTTCTGTGTCCTCAATGGCAAGACCTCTATCCTATAATTTCAGGAATATTGACTGGATACTCTAATGGGTTTTTACATCTCCAGTTGGAAAATCTTTAGCCTTGTTATTTAAATTTTAAGAAGAGAAACCAATATTGTTAAGAGGAACTGATGTCTCCTGTCACTTACCCAATGACCTTTCATGAGGTGATAAAGGTTTCTATAGTGACCTGAGGAAATAATGTCTCAGGTATCAGTATGAATTAAAAGTCTGTGGCAGGAAAAGCTTTCTTTTCTCTCTCTCTCTCTCAGGTATCCAATTCTGCCTTTGTCTTTTTTCCAGTTGCTGGACATGGAGAAGGACTCCTAAAACATCCAGTATTTGGTTACATGGCTGTAGTTAGAGGCTTCACAATGTTGTAGGGAAGGAAGAAAGTCCATGGCAAGGCAGAGGTGGATTTTTTACAAGCTCCGTGGGAGTAACACACTCACGTTGAGGGTGTGCTGCTGGAATGCCACTGAATTCTGTAACCTGTGGTATCAGCTCATTTATTCCACAAGCTGCAGGAGCTGTGTTTGCCTCTAAAACCAGGAATTATGATTTATTGCAGATTCAGCTTTGACAGTTTAGGTTCCTCGATTCAGACCTTGTGTAAACTTATCTTTATTCTGAAAGTGAAAGCTCTTGGTTAGTGAGAGAGTGGCTGCATTTTGTAGGTAAAAGTTGAACATGATCTGGGAAATAATTAACTGAGGACCTGGAGAGTGGTTTGAGGTGTTTTTATTTGGTTGTCGTGTTGGGGTTTGGTTTTATTTTAAAGCCACAGGGATGCGTTTCTGCCTTCTTGTGCTGCTGGATGAAACAACCTGTTATCAGTGTCCTCCAGTTCATCAAACCTGATGTGAGACACTTAAAAAAGGCTTGGAGAAACCTCCAATATCTTCAGCTTGGTTTTCCCTTTGATGTCTTCCAGAACGCAGGAAAGCTGGTAAATCTTGGTGCTGTCTGTACTGGCAGCATCTGAAATGAAGGCTGGCCCTGGTCGCTCTTGCTCTGAGCTGTCAGACAATTTTCCATCAGCGTGGTTCCAGCACAACCTGAGGGCTCAGCAAGCCGTGGGCTGGCAGAGGCAGAGCAAGGCCAGCCCTGAGCCCTCCCCTCCCTCTGCCTGGTTGTGTTTGCACCTTTCCGATGGCAGACTGAAGGAAAACACCCACCCCACGCCTTTTCCTAGCGCAGATCCCAGCTTCCTCCTGCCCAAGTGGGTCTGCACTTTCTGCTGCTGGCCACAATTAATTATTCTCTCATTCTGTGTATTGGCACTGGAGTTGTGCTGCCGGGTTCCCCGCCTGGAGAAGGTGACTGCCCTCAGAAGGATTTTGTGAGGATGGGAATAACTTGGATACCTCGGCGATGAGCGAGATGCAAATACCCAGATAGATCCTGGAGATAGTCACATCTCCTGATGGCCCAGAGGAAAATCTGAAAGAACAGGAATGCATAAAGCTCAACTGCATAATGCATAGCAGTCATAATTAATAGATTAAAGTTCTTTGTGAAACATGCTTTTTTATTCTAATAAAGGGAAGGGACTACAAATGGTGACACAGTTTTAGCAAAACAGCAGTGTAAGATGCCACGGTAGAGTTGTAAAGCTAAAGAGGTGATAAAAATGTGCCTTGGGTTTAAATTTTTACAAGACTGATGTAAGACTTATTACCTTAAGTAGCAGCACTTTTCCTCATCTCTGGATCATTCTGGTTCTCAAAGTACACACAATTGCTGGGGAATTATTAAAATCTTGCCAATTCTTGCTGCTTAAGCCCTCCTAAAAAGTTCAGAATTCATCCTGTGAATCCCTTTGCCTTAACAATGTTAAATTTTGCTTCTGTTGTACAATCATGGAGATCAGCCATTGATACAACTTTAATTGGCTGGGGATGTTCATGATTTTTTTCCTTTAAAAAAAAAAAAAGCCTGCCAGCAAAATTGCTTTTTGGTGATGACTCTGCTTGAAAAGTGCTCTGCAGGGGCCCATTCGCAATTGATTATCTTTCACAGCTAATAGCTTCAAAGGCTATTTGGTGGACAGTCCAGTTTTACATTTAAATGTAAATCTCGCTAGCCTTGACAGACTGATGATCAGAGAAAAGGGAGGTAAAACCAGTAAAATAAATGTCCAGCTGGTATAACTTTGGCCAGCTCCTCCAGGGGCAGTCGTAGTGAAATGAAAACGGTTGCAGTTTGACGAAGCTCTTGGGAGGGGACGGCGAGTGGAAAGCTCCCTGAGAAGGTGCAGCATTAATTAATAAGCTGCTGAGTGGGCTGTCAGCCCCAAAAGCTCAGCCGTGGAAAGCTCCCTGAGAAGGTGCAGCATGAATAAGCTGAGTGGGCTGTCAGCCCCAAAAGCTCAGCCCGGTGTCAGCGGCTCCCGGCTGTGCTGCCTTTGGGCTCAGGAGGGAAGCTCAGAGCTCTGGAGCCAGACCTTGGGTGAAGCCACACCAGGGAGGTTCTCCGGCCAGGGAAGGTGGTGAGGACACGCGTGGGTGGCTCAGTCCCGGTGTCCTGGCCATGGCAGAGGTGCCTGGCAGGAGCTGAGCTGGCCCTGCCTGGCTGCAGTCCGAATTTGACAGCTCATAAGAATCACCAGAGTGACCAATACCATTCTTGCTCCATCCTGCCTGGGAGAAGAGGTGGACAAGGAATTCCTCAGCTCCCAGACATCTCAACAGCTGTGAGGAGCTGCCTTTTTTTCTCATTTTTAGTCTTTGTTGCCGTGGAAACAGAGCACAGACACCGACTGCTCATTCTCGCTCACAGTCCTCAGGGCCGAACAAGTCCAGAATTTTCCAGGCTTCCAAAGGAAGGGAAAAGAAGGGGCAGAAAGGAAGAATGTTCAGTGTAGGACCTGTTGAGAAACAGGAGCTCAAGGAAGGAATGTCTGTGTAAGGAAAAGAGGGAGGTGGTTTTGGGGATAGCTGGGGATGAGAGTACAGAAGGTGTTTGCCCCAGGAGGGACTGGCACTCCAGAAAACACCCCTTGTCCTCAACTCTCATTTTCCTATGGATTCCTGGAATCATCTACATAAGGTAGAGAGAAAAAGAGAATGCTTTTGTTTAAATTAAGTTTGAATTCCACTCCAGTGGCACAATATTCCTGTGCAATGGAGTAAAGGGCATCTAACCCTACATTTTTTTCATTTTTCATGTTTTATCTTTTCTTTTTTTCTTTTATTTTTTGTTTGTTTGTTTTTTGAACTTCCACCACTCTGTAAATCCTCTGCACCAAATCCCAAACTCCCTTAGGAGCCAGCACATTGATCATGGTAAAATGGGATCAAACCCAGGCAAAACCCCACCTGCCTTTTATTTGTCCTTCAGGACAGCACCATGAATTAACAATGATACCCATCCCCAGTGAAATCATATCCTCCTTCCAATACCAAATTAATAAAAATGCATAGAACATGCTTAACAAAAACTACACATCCTCCCCCAGTTTGTATTGATTCAGGATGCCCAAAGCACGAGCAGCTCCAGAGCCCCCCTCAGCGACGTGGGGAAGGTTTGTGCCCTGGCAGAGCTCGGGCTCCGGGATGGTTTTGAGCCTGCTGGGGTGGGCAGGGCTGGCAGCAGAGGAGGGGCATCCCTGGCACGGGCTGGGTGCAGGATTTTGAGGGAAACCCCTCCAGGTGGACACGGGGATGAAAGCCCAGCTGGCTCCGTGCTGTGCCTGAGCCGCAGCTGCCACAGGGCAGCAGCAGCAAAGTGCTCAGATTGCAATGAATCCTCTTTTCCTCCCCGTGTAGAAAAGTCTTTAATAATAAATCCAGCTATCAATCCGGTGGCTATGGAAAGAGAGGATCCATAAAATCCATGGGCAGAAATACAAGTTTCTGTCTATATTAAGCTCAGAATAAATTATCCATGTGGCCACTGAGCTTTGTAGTGATCTTTCCATTGACTTCAGGTCGGATCCCTCCTTAAAATCTGCTTTGTGATATGACTGCTCCAGAAACCAGAAACGGACAGAAGAAAAAACTTTACTTGTTCTTTCACCTTTTGGCAGTTTCCTGCTCTGGGTTCAGCTTTCACAGATTTATTCCAGAAGCCTTTGGCCCATTCATGCAGAACTGGTCTATTTGCATGTGCAAATTTCTATTCTTTGCCCTCTCTCCGTTCAGTTGTGTGAGTTCAGTTTTTGCATTTGGTAAATAGAAATACGTGGTATTTGGAGAAAAACTGGGCCACACACAATTCTTCTGTTTACTATAACCAACAGCAAGTAGTAAAAAAAAAATAAATAAACAAACATGTTCCCCATTAAATCAGTATTAATTCATGCAGAAAATCCACTTCATCAAACATTTTCCATTTTGTGCCTCTCCATGTTATAAAGATGTTAATTTCTTTAAATCCCAAACACTATAATTATTTTAGCTCATATTTTGACACAGAGACTGGACCATAAAATTAAGAACATTCCTCCCTTTCCTTCTGCATTGTTGTTAGTGGGAAAAAATTGCAACACAGAATTTCCTTGAAGGGGACTTCCCAAAAACTTTTAAATTTGTGAACATTTAAGTGCCATATATAATTTAAATGTTGAATATAATGTACTGTATTCATGCTAGATAAAAATCTGGTGTTGATTAATTTTCTGTGTCCTGCTTTGAGCTGTTTTTCTGCAGGAGGACGGTATCACTGTGGCAATCAAAGCAGTTTGGGGTATGGGGCTGTTTAGCATCCTGCTGATGAGTTATGCCATCAATACCAAACTGATTTCCAAGATAAACCCAACTGAGGCATAACAAAGCCCAAGTGATGGCCAACTGTGCTTATGTGATCATCTTACAGTGGTTACACAGCTCAGAGCTGCTTTTATCACCGGCCTGGTGATGCATTTATTGTGGGCTTTGGAGAGAAAAGGATTAAATTAAAAAGGCATCGTGGTGTTATCAGCCAAATTCTTCAGTTCAGCTCCTGGTTGTTAAACGAGTTACTCAGTTTACACCGAATGAATCTAAGAAAAATGGAAGCAGAAGTGATTTGCTAGAAAAGCAAATAAATTTGGTTACAGTTACAGAAGGAGGACGTGAGGCCCCTGGGTGAGCACATCACCTCCGATGTACAAACAGCTGCTAATCTTATCAATGCAAAGATGCCTCCGTGCTGCATTTAAAAGCCAGCTGCCTTTATTCCAGCTCCCACGCCATTGAAATCTGCTATAAATACCTACTTTATAACACTGACCCAATGTATAAATTGCTCAGTTCAAAAGAAAAGCTTTTTTGGAGGAAGGGGGGAACGGAGTAAACGCAGTGTGTTGTAAAAGCTAAGTGGTTTTATTGGCACTTTGAAATACCCTTTTCTGCTGAACTCTATCAGCTCTGATTATATATAACAACAGTAGTTATGTATTAAAAATGTGTGTCAATAGTTCTGGTAGCACTGTGATTTGTCATTTGTGTGCCAGAGGTCCCACCAGGCTCGATTGACAAAATCTGGCCGTGGCTCAGAGGGATCAGACAGGGGGGATGGGTTTGGCTCGTAAATTGATAAGAGCAACCATCTCAGTGGTTTAAATAAGAAACCTCATCGAAATGCCAGTGCAGGCTGCACTTGCACACCCCTCACAGAGCCCTTTCCTGGTGCCAGTGGAGAAACCGAGGCTGCTGCAGTGCAGGGGTTCCCTGCAGGAGTTTATCAATCAAATCATGAATTAAACCTCGAGTAAAGATTAAGAACAAGTTAACTCCTATTTACACAGGACGGCTGCTCAGTGGTTTAATCCGTGCCCTCATGTCAGTGCTGGTAGAGCCGAGGAACTCCTGCTCCCAGAGCACTTCTGCCATGGGAGGTGAAGGTGCATCTCACTAAAAGCTGTTAAACCTTCAGTTGCCCACTGGTGACCTGCTCAGAAGTACCATACATTTTTTTGTGTGAGACCACAGCCAGGATGGAGCCACTCAGACATCTCATCTCACCTAAACTCCCTAAAAAAGCAGCGTAGAAAGCAAGCTGTATCCAAATTGCTTCCACAGAGCAGTCAGGCTTTTCAAAGCCTGGTTTCCAGCCAGGAGTGGGTATAAAACAGGGAGTAAAGTTTCCCTGCACTGGACACGAGCAAAGCTGTCCTCAGGCAGCAGGTGTGGAGCCTGTTCTGTTCAGGGAGGGCAACCTCTGCTTTTCAGCAGCTTGTTCTGCCTGCGTGTGAACTCACAGGCTGGGAAATGAAACATCCCCCAGGACAGCTCCCTCTTTGAATCCTCTCAGCTGTATCCTACATAAATTACGGTGTGCTGAGACTGGGGGAAGTAATTTAATGCTGGAATTCTCCAAAGGCTCTGCCTGCTTGTTTTGCTGAGGTGTAGCTGTGTTATGCATTATAGATAAACAGGGACTTTTGAAGAACCCCCCTCTTCCTCGCAGTCTGACTCCCACAGGAGTGAGATCAGTGAGTTTTTGTTGATAATTGCTGAGTACTCAGTGCTTTGGTTTCTCCTCAGACCATCCTCAGCTGAAGGCCCCTCGTCCTGGGTGAGCTGCTTTGGCCAACAGGAGGGGAGAACATTCCCCTTCCTCCTCCTCTCTAGGTACTCCAGCTGCACCACCCCCAAAATCATCTCCTCAGGTGCATCCTCTGGTCCCAGGTCCTTCTCCCTGACCACGACAGGCACTGAGCAGGTGCCTGTGTAAGAAGCTGATGTTCCCTGCTTTGGTCCCCTCCTGGGCAGGGATGCTGTGTGGTGTCTGCACTTGGTTCATGCAGCATTTGGCTGCCCTGCTGCTGCTCTGGTCCATCTTCCTAAAGAAAATTATGTTATTTTGTGTGGGCAAATCTCTTGTGCTGTGCTGCAAGCCAGGCTGATGGGGCCAGGCCTTCAGAGCCTCCGGGAGAGAGCAAGAGGCCAGCAGGAGCAGCAATGGTTGGAACTACCTGGGTGAACATCCCAGCCCTGGGATTGAGCCTCCTGCCAAATATTAGCCCTGGCTGATACCAGCGAGGCCTCAGATGGATGGAAAACCTGCAGGATTATCACTCTAGGGGGATAAAATTGGCCTTGTTCTATTTATAGAGCTCATTCAGTGGTGTACAAATGGTAAAAGAAATAATCTTTTGAAAACATTTTTGTTTTAAAACTCCTTTTATAACCTTGCAGCCCAGAGTGATGGGGACAGCCACAAAGGCTGGCCATCCCCTAATGGGGCTGCTCACATCCTGCCTGCTCTCTATCAGCACAGGGAAGCAGCTTTCTCCAGGGCTGTGCCACCCTCAGTGGCAGCTTGGAGTCACCCTTTGGAAGTTTCTCCCTCTGCATTGGTACACAGCAGAGTCAAACTCAGCAGCCTGGAGCTGGGATTTGCAAACGCTCCCTGTAAAGGCAAGACGTGTCTCAGACACTCCCTTCTTTCACCCACTGCTTAGTTCAGAGGCGCTGGGTTTCAGTTTTCAAGTGGAAAGGCTGTTAATAGTAGGGGGTTTTTTATTTTTATTATTTTAAAATAAGTTGAGCATCCTTTGTAAGCTGCGTACGGTGCCCCAGGCTCTGGGTAACCAGCACGATCCCAGGCAGTGCTCAGGTGTTTCTGACCGAGCTCTCTGGTGAGGAGCAGCACCCTGCTGATCCTTCCCTTGTGTCCCACGCAATCCATCCCAAAAACCGCCCATCCCAAAAACTGCCCGGCCACTTCTGTGAGCAGCCTTAAGATGTCACTGCCCGCCTTGGCCGCGGCTGCTGCCGCTGCTGTGCAGCGGGGCCGGAGCGGCGGAAATGGCCTGTTATTTTTAACACATCTCCCCCTCCTACAGGGAGTGACAGACAAGGTGCTGATGTCAATTGGCTGCTCTTACGGGCATTAATTAACTCGGCTGAAAGTCCCTTTAGGTTCCGTTTCCTTCTGCGGGCGCAGCGGAGCTCCAGCGCTGGAAAGTGCCCGGGGAGAAGGGAGCGCTGCCCGTGCTGGGGGCTGTGTCTGCTCCTGCTGCCTGTGCTGCATCCTGTGAGGGCCGGGCACCTTCCCTGTGAGGGTCACCCGAGTGTCCCTGAGGGTTTCACTCCTCTTTTTTCCAGCCCTGCTGTTTTTCCAGGTTTCACTGCTCCGCGCTCTCCCGACACCTTGTGCTGAGCTGCTGAACCGCTCTGAGGGCTCAGCTCATTCCCAGAGTTTCCTTGTTCTCTCCAGCTTTTCCAGAGCTGAATCCTTGCTGGAACACGTTTCTCTGGGGCTGTGATGGATTTTAATGTCTGTAGTGAGAGGTCAGCCCTGAACGTGCAGGGATGGATGCAGCTGGACGCAGGGAAGTGTTTTCAGGGAGGTTTGGGTTATCCGTGCTCCGGGGCAGCTCCTGGCAGCTCCTGGCAATGCTGCCGGGAGGTTTCTGGGGCCTGAATAAACCCTGAGGGGTCAGGAAAAGTCTGGGACAACCTTATTTCTCATCCACCAGGCTGCTGGAACTGACTGCAGGGCTGGGCAGTGCCATATCCGTGGTAAAATCCACGAGTGTAAAGCAGTGTTAATTGAGGTTTCAGCTTGCATTTGCAGTGGGACAGGACTGTGCAAAGCCATCCAGAGATGGATGGTAACCTGTGCAAGGCCTGGCGCTGCCACTTCTTTCACTCTCAGCTCTTTCAGGTCTTGTTGGTGCCATCCTGAACTTTGCCAAAATAAGAACAACCACTGACAACCTCCAGTGATCTTTAAATGAGATCTGTAGCATCCATCGTGCTGCCATCCATAGCTGGGATCGGTGCCAGAACTCTCTTTGCTTGAGCGAGTCCTTGGGCTCTCCAGCTGAACATGGAATTTCTACTCCAGTGCATTCAGAGGTGCTGCCTGTCCCCTGAGCATCTGGCACGAAATAAAAGTTAAACTGGGAAAGATGTTCTGCTTTTCATCCCCTTTGCCCATATTTACAGTTGTTAGGTATAGAAATGCAAGTCTATACTTGAATATTTTAAATCTATAAAAGTATAAAATATTTCTAGAAATAAAATTATGATTTTTAAAATATTTTGTTGGATGTTGCAGTTTGAGCTCTCCTTGCTCTGCTCCCTGCCCAGCCAGTGTAACACAGCAGCAACAACTCCATAGCTATATCTTATTCATAGGAATAAAACCAATGTATAAATTCACATTAAAGCATACTTTTCTGAAGTACAAATCTGTGAGAAAATCCATCGTATTTGTTGGTCTGGGATACTTTTTTTGCTATTTATCAGCTCCTCCATCCTCTCTCGCAGAAACTTTTTTGCCTTAGAATTCTACCTTTTTTTTTTCCTTAGAATTCTGCTTAATTGGGCTCTGGTCTGCACTTTACTTCCTTAGCAGTAAAACAATTTTAACTCGTGGCTCCTGCAAGAGCCATTGTTGTTCCTGCACTGCACATGGACAGGACAACTCAGCTGTGGTGACACAAGTGCCGTGGGCAGAGCCATCACCCCACAGCTCAGGTTTGTCCCTTTTCACCTGCTGAGGGTTCGCATCCCACTGATCCTGATCGTGGCAGGAAAAGCTGCTGCCTGTCAGAGCTCTCTTCCCTGGGAGAGAGACCCTGACCACTGAGAGGGAGCTGGACACCCCTTTAACAGTGCTCATTAATTAGGAATATAAGTGAGGATAAAGAGAATTGCTTTTGTGTTGTGGAGTGAAACTTTAAAGCGGTGCTGTTAAATGTTTAGGTGTTCAGGAAAACAATGGATCCAGATCTTATAAAATTTATGGCTTTAAAATAAAAAAAGTAATGGATGGTAAACAGCAGGCAGGGTGGAAGAGCACTGTAAGGGAGGGTGTGCTGGCTCTGGGGTAGAGGAGAGGTCTCTGATTCAAGGTTTACTACTCGACCATGGTTTCATGAACCTTTTTGTGACCCCGAGCAAGTAACTCCCATCTCACTATTCTTCCATTTCCTCTTTCTGTAAAATGATATTAATAGCACTTCAGCTGCAGAGCAGGTTTATTGTACAAGGCTTAATGAATGTTTGTCTCCCTGTGATTGAGATTCTTTCCTGCTGGAGGCAAGAATTTTAAGCAGGTTGATTAAATAGAAAAGGTCTCTAACTGAAGCTATTATTAAAAGCAGAAGGAATTATTTCTTAGGGAATTTTTAATCTTATGTCTGTTAGAATTGTCAAAACACTGCAGCTTTAGTTCCTCCGTTATTTAGCAACTTTAATTTTGTTTCTGCCAGAAATTCTGCTGGGGGATGAGTTTTGAAATGATCCAAGGCAGACCCTGCTAAACTCTTCTTGCTCTGAGGAGCAACAGTTACACAGTGAGAAAAGTGTCACTGTATCAGCACTACACACAGAGTTCTGGAATTGTGGAAAAAGGGAATCCTGGGTGTTCAGCCAGGTTCAGCCCTCCTCCCTCACGCTGTTACTGTGATGCTCTGGCACGAGGTTTGAAGCTCTGAGAGGTGCAAGACGTGGTGTTTGCAAGGAGCAAACGCAGCAGCCCACGACAGGATGGGTGAGAAAGGCCGTGCTGGGGTTGGAACAGCAAATCCATCCAGGAGAGAGCACCGAAGGCAACTTTGGGACACCCTGAAAGCCTTGTGGAGGCAGCAGCACCCACCCGGGCTCACCTGTGGTGGAAATCCCAGCAGCATCCCTGAAGCCTCGGCGTGGGAAGGAGGGCTGCCCCTCTCAGGGGAGGATCACTGCCCAAAGCCGTGGCTGTGCCCTGCTGTGCCAGGTTATTGCTGGGACTCACACGCATTTCACAGCCCTCCCTGGATCTTCAGTGCAAAATGAACCTCCGTGCTCCACCGAGGAGGCTCCACAAGCAGCAGCTGCCACTAGCAGCTCTATGAATTCAATCTCTCCTCTGTGGATATGATGAAAAGCTTGGCAAGAATTTAGGCAGCGGCCAAGGCGAGTGTTACAGAGCTCCAGTGTGGGGCAGGGATTATGAAGCTGCTGCTGGTGGCCAGAGACAAAGGATGGGATGTTTTGAGAGTTAGCCCCAGTTGTAACCACGGTGTTGCCATTATTATACAAACAGGGCTTAAAGTCCTTGTCTTTCTCCCTCATGTGTTAAAAGCAATTGCACTGGTTAATAAAAATCAGGGACAGGTTTTGGGTTTTCTCAGAAAATTGAGTGGCTGGAGCATCTTCAGAAGCTGTCTGATGTAATTTTGCTGATAACTGACACTTATAGCTGAGGAAACGAATTCACAGTTCCCATGTTCCAGCTGAAAGGGCCAACAGAGGCTTTGTAAAACCTGCAAAGAGAGAGAAACCCCATGGGAATGTATAAGGGAATATTTTGATTCAGTGACCTGACGTTTCCTCCTAAACCTGATCTGCCTCTTGCTCCTGGTACCAACCGTGGAAGGAACAGATCAGGGGGCAGCAGGGTGGTGTGGGAGCAGTGCTGAGAGGGGCTTACAGGTGCTCATGGAGCATCCAGACCCAGAACTCCCGAGAGAATTTTAAACCATGTGGGAGCTCTGACACCCCGAGGCACCCACAGAACAGAAGAAGGGCATTGTCAGCTCTCCCTGCCCGGGTACCCCAAGGCACAGAACCCACAGAAGTGACTGAAATCATCTGCTGCTGTCAGACCTCACCCAGGGACCAGCCCTGGGCACTGGTCCTGGTGCACATCTGCAGGGAGCTTGGCTTGGAGCTGTGCAAGGGGTTGCTGTAAAATCCAGTCAGTGCCAGCTTTGCTGGGGGTTGGATTCAGGTAACAAATTAGGCTCCGTTCAGGGAGAAAACTTTTGAGGTTTTAAATGAATTCATCGTTTGCTTTTGTTTCTGTGTTAGGAGTAATGTGCTCTTTCTGTTTGGCAGAGCAGTTAAATGTTCAGTGTCAGCCTAATCCTTCTGATGTTTGGGAGGCTTTAATTTATGGAATCCTCAGGTTATTCACATCCTGCTCATGTAGAAGTTACTACAAAATTAGCATGAAATCTCCCAGCAGAAATCAGAGGTTTCATGGAGCTTTACTATGAAAGAACAATAACAACAATCATTTCTTGAAACCTCTTCACGATGTCGGACTAAGTTTAGGACGTGTTAAAAAATCAAATAGACCTTTCCTGTCATTCAGTTCTCTCAAGACAAATTGTGAGAGTTTAATTCAGAGGGGTTTTGCTTCCATTCCATTTTGGCATTCTGAGGCTATGAACCCAATAATCTTCCCCATGTAAAAATATGTTTAATAAGCTATAAACCTCCATTCTGTCCCCTCTTCCCTCTTATGGGGATCCATCAGCATCAGTAAAGAATTGCACATATGTACTCCAATGGAACCTGCAGGGAAATCAGATTTACAGTCTTCTTTCACAAAGAATCACGTTTTACTCAGGCTATCTACAGAGTTGTTAGAATCCATTAAAAACAGAGCTCCTCTTTTACCATCCTTAGTCCTTAATTTCTCAAACATGGGTAGAGTATTTGTGTTTTCCTAATAACAGTTGCAGGGATGGTTTGGAGGGAAATTGCAGATTTATGTAGACACTTTAATGCAGCTTTTAATTCCAAGTTTATTAAAGACATTTTTGAAGGGACAGTTCTGCAAAAAGAATCCATGTCTGTAGTTTTCCATGTTAACAGTTTATTTACTGATTTGTTTTAGCTGTTGATCTCTCCCTAGCAATTGCATCCCAAATCACTTTTCTGCCATCAGAGGAAACAATCAGAAAAAGCTGCCATTGCCCCTCCAGGTTTCTCGTTGGCTAATTGGAGTTTTTGGCTTTTTTTCCTGCTGATTAGAAGAACATCTGAGTGGAAGTCAGAATGCATTTACAGAGCTGCCACACCCAGCCCTGCTCTTTGCTTTACTCTGATTAATTTAGCAAATGAAAAAGCCCTGTAAACTCACATAACTTTTTGCCCAGAGTTGCTCTATAGTTTGGGGTAAGCCTTGGGTAAACTGGCCTGGAGATAACTAAATCAGTGTAACAAAGGCTTCCAAAGAGCTTTTTGTTGAAAAGTGGGTTTCTGTAAAGTAACATTTTGTGCTGGGGCATATAGATGGTATGAAATGGAGCAGCCCTTCTGGAGAAGCTGCCTTTAATTTGGTGTATGAGAAAAACAACTGTCACTGTTTACACTCCTCACTCAATGTAAGCGTGTTTGTCTAAAGTATTACCCCAGCCTGCCTTGCAAACACTTGAGGCTTGCTTACCATTTTTCTATATATAGACTGCTCCGTGGCACTGTCTTTATCAAAACTTTGGGGGAAATCTTTAACAGAATCTGAGAGACTTGCCTAATTTATGCAGCTGTCTATTTTCCTCCTATTGATTCCCTCCATGATATGTGTTTATCCTCCCTGCCTGTGAAAACCTGGAATTAAAACTGAAGCATTTGTATTTTATGCCTGTAATTGCTGGTAGAGAAGAGATGGGGGTTATGGATAAAAGCTGTAATCTCTTTAGTGAGCCTTAAACAAATCATCTTGTAAATCCCAACACAAAACTATCCCAAGTTTATGAGACAGAAACTTCCAAACAGCAAACCCTTACTTCACCACAGTTTTTTGAAACTATTTTAGAGGCCCCTTCCCACACCTTTTGTGATGAAATAACCTAAAATGAACCAGCTCCCTGATTTGAGAGGAGAGAGAGAGTTGGGGACCTGGTCCCCACATCAAAACTATCCCGGAGAGATCAACCATTGGTGATTTAAATCTTCACTACTTTATCTCTTTGTTTGCTGCTTGGAATGCTATTGATACCTTCTTTGTCTTTGTAATTGTTTTAATTAGCCACCCAGCATGGGCCCCTGACAGTGCCTGTGATAGAGTATTATGGGGCACGCAGCAGGACAGTGAGCCTGTTAACATGAAACACGGGCATCGTGGCGAGCTTCACTTCTTTCATTTCTCTCATTTTTCTCCCTGTCCCCTTTGTTTGCCTGTCCGTGCGTTATTGCTGGCGAGGGGGAAAAAATCCTCCCCGAGTCCTTTGCCTTTTAAAAGGGGAGAGGAGCATGGAAAAGCTGCACAGATATTTCCCGGGGATTGTTCCATTAAAGCTGGTATTGCCACGTATCATTGCTGCAGTCAGACAAAGGATGAAGCATTGCCCATATTGATTGGTCTTTTCACAAGTCGTGTCTTCAGCAATTAGGCCGATATTTATGTCAGTTACTGTACTCTCCACTCGGCAAATTTCTTCTTAATTATTTTTTTTTTGGCTCTCTAGTGTTATTTGTTCTTGTTGACCACATCCTTCTTTTGTCAGTGGAAATCTGGATGTTCAATTATGATGCAGATCTGCAACTCATTAGCAGTGGGCTTTGGTGCTGTGGCCATTTGAAGACAATTCTGTCATTTAACTTGTGGGAACTTTTGGCAATGTGTGTATTCTTGGGGGGCAGAGAAAGCCCAAAACCCAAAAGTTTGTTTTTAGAGATAAACAATAACATCAAAACCTCAAATCCTTTCATAGTATAGTTATTCCCCCATACAAAAAAAAAAAAACAACAACTGTGCCTGGCATAGAGGAATGTGAATAGAGAGAGATGCTCCATGAAAGCACAAGTTTCCTTTGGAGACAGTCTGTTCAAATTAGCCCAGGGTCAGTCCCTGCCAATTATTGCCCCTCTTCAGCTGCTCTTCTGGACATTAATAAAAGCATCTGCTGTATTAACCAGGAACCAGTCTTGGACTCTCAAAGCAAGGAGCTGGGGTGTTTCCCCTCTCTGGGATGAGTTTTAGCTCATTTGTCTGTGTGCTCCATCTCAGTGCTCTCCTTGAAATAAGCCCATGATAAAGGATTGGTTTGGAGCTTGATGGACTGGATGGAAATCAATTTCCACTTGGAGTTGAGTGGAAATCCTAAATGCCTTGGAATTCCTATGTTGTGTTAACCTAAAGGCACTGCTGCTTTTCTGTGTTGCTAATTCCTGCACTTTTCCTCTGGCTGGAGGGATGTGAAAAGGCCTGAAAGTTCTTTATTAGACCAAACAGACAAATAATGTCACCTTACAAAGAGTGGGAGGACTTGGGTTCCTTCAGGAAAGGAAGCAGCAAGACAGGCCCTGCCACACTTTACCTCTCTTCAAGACGTAATTTCAGTTTCTCTGCACCATTTCCTTGGCTGTCAGATATGAGGGGAGGGAGAGGTCTGAGTTTGCCTCAGCTCAGTGGTGTTGGTGGGGATGGGGAATGGCAGAAATTAGGTTGTCTGAAGATTTGCCCATTTTTATTCACATTGGTAAGTCATGAAGCAGAAATCTTGGATACAAGACTTCTTGTTTGACCTTGGGCACCTTCAGCCCATGCTGAGCCTCAGCCTCCTCCCAAGCAGAGGCTGTGGCTCCTTTTGCTTTTCTAGAATGTGGCTAAAAGCCACTAAATGTTGCAAAGAGCTCAGAGGCTGCTTTAAATAAAGCTTTTGGGCTTGAAAGGATGAAATCTGAGAGTATCTCCGATGCCAGTGCTCAGCCAACCTTTACAGAGAAACAAGTAATCTTATTTATATCTGTTTATATCTATTTGTTTCTCTTCTCCAAATAGAAACAGAACTCTTGAGTGGCGCTCAGGCTCAGCTGTGCTGTGCCATGGGTGCCAAACTGATACTTGTAGGTGATATTTGAGCATTTTAATCAAAACTGAATCGGTTAAACGTTGCAAATGCCTTTGCACTGTGAAACCATGCACTTGCAAAGTGTGAATTTATATTTCTGGAGTCTCCATTTGGATTACTTTGAATTCGGAGGTGCATGTACTGCAGGCAGCAGTGGTGGCACTGCTGATTGGGTAATTAGCTTTTGATGAACTTATTTCCTAATGTATTCATGGGCAAAGCCTGCACAAATTAAAGGCACGGTTTGGTGTTTGATGCTTTTTTGCATGCCAGATGCTGTGCCCACTCTTTGATAAACCTGAGTGCACAGCAGAAGCTGCATTTCTCTGATGCCATTACAGTGCAGTTTTAATGGCAGCTGTTTTTTCTTTCCAGCCTAGACCAGTGTCTGATAATGTTCACAGCGTGGTTTAACGGGAGGGAAGCTGCTCCAGCGCTTGGATTTGATGCCCACCTTGTAAAGGCACAAAACCAGAACAAGCTGAAGCCAGAAGGAAGCCCTTGCATGCAAAAAGCTTGTGGAAAAAAGCAGAATTACTCCAAAGGAAGCCTGACATGTTATTAAGAGATTAATGTACTCTTTGTGATTAGGATGGAGCCATTGGTCTGGAGTCAATTTTCTTTTCAGATCAACAAACCTTGTTCTCTGGTTATTTACTAGATGAAGGCTCCTATAAAGCAGCAGTGCAGGGCTTTTTGTGTCCCTCTATCTGACTCACAATTTATAAATAATAGCTGTGTTTACAAATGAACCCTGAGCAAAACTCTCCCGGGTGAGGCAGTGTCTAAACTGAGACAGTTTAATTAGTTCTTACTCAATAGCTGGTACTCAACAAAGGCTCGTCCCAGTGCCAGCAGAAGCTGGTGTTGTCTTCATGGCGTGCTGGGTTAGTGATCTGATTTGACCACTTTGGACACATCGTGTTATTTTTGTTGGAAAATTGCATGGGAAAGATCTGTAAGTTGTGTGTAAGCTCTGGACACTGGCAGGCAAAGACAGAGCCTGAGCCTCTCCTCAGGCAAACTCATTTTCTGGGGAGTTTAAATAAAAATCTCCACTGGCAAAGCCCAGTAGAACACACCTATTCTGGGGTTTCACTGGAGTTATTGATGACCCAAGGGCCCAGGCTGGCAGTGCCCAGCCCCAGGCTGGGGAGGTGGAGATGCCCTTGGAGGGGGCATCACCTCTTGGGGAACCCACCCACCTTGAGAGACCAACATCTAAATCCATCCTGATGGAGAAGCTGTGCTGGGGAGGGGGTTTCCTGTCCCTGGAGCAGTGGGGACAGCACTGGAGACGTGCTGGGGGCAATGGACTGGGGCCTGAACTGGGAGAGATCCGTGCCAGAGCTAAACGTGCTCATTTCTTACACAAGAGCTCTTGTGGTAACGCATTGACCCACAGGCAGCCTGAGTGTAAACAACTAATTGTAAAGGTCGAGTGATTATTTTCTAGTTTTCATTTTGAGCTAGATGGTGAAATGTTTACATCTCCTATAGATATGATTGATGTGGAGAGCAAACAAGAAAAAAAATCCTTTGCTGGGTCAACAGGTTACTGAGAAATGTGTAGAAAGGTTAATCCCAAAGCTTCTGTCCTTCTTAAGTGACCATTGTTATTTATGTATTCATAACCCTGGAAAAATCATACAGACCTTTCCCCCCACTCCAGGAAGTTATACTCATGCAGTTACCTGTTACAAATGACTAACTAAAGTAATCCACAATTTTTATGACCTCTCACTGCACTTTCAAATGAGGTTTTTTTTCTTTGTGAGAGCTTGCTGAGGTATTACTTTCTGCTCAGGTGTAACTGAAATCCTGGGTCATCCATTCAAGAATGTTGTTGCCTGTGAGATATTAATTGCTTCTCAAACCTTAGAGCTGCTCCAACTTCCAAAGGTTAATGGAGCAGATAGATTTAGGACATGTTCCTAACCACACAGGTTATCCTCCCTTCCAGAAATATGACACTCGCTGAGATGGGTCATTCATTTTTATTGTTTAAAATGTAATGAAGCATGGCATTTATAATCCACTGGCTGGGAACATCTTACTTGGATAAAAAGAGGCCACGATATGAGTGCTTTAGTGGCTGTTGTACATCCATCTCTGGAAACAAACCCACTTGGCACGTCCCTGTGCCACCTCCCTGGGCCAGGGCTCGGCCTGGGTCATCTCCAGAGGTCCCTTTCTGGCCCAGAGCTGAATCTGTGGCTCTGTGCTCTGGGCTCCATTTCCCTCAGCTGACACAAGCTCACTTTTCTGTGGTGTAAGATACACCCAGCTGAAATCTGCAGTGAAATGTTGGTTTCTTTAAATATCTCCAGGCCAGCACCCTTGAACTCCGTGCCAGACAACGCTCCTGAACGGCACCAACAAATTCCTCACATGAACTTCATTAGCCCCTCCTAATTTTTAGAAGTTATCTAAATTCTATCTATCATAAACTTGGCAAAACAGCTGCTAAGTTTTGATAAATATTTGATAAGCCCCAGGATTTACTGGGAAGATTCATGAGGGTCCCCTCATCCCTCCCACACACACTGTGGGCTCAGGAATTTTAAAAATATTTGCACAGGTTGTGTGTGAGCAGGATGTGTGGCCACGTGGCTGCCCATGGTGTGGATAACCTCCAGCTTCTCCTCTTTGTCTTACACATGGAAGCAGCAGTTTGGCTTGCCAGGTTCTGCACCCCTGTGTGTCCTGAAAACACAACCAAGGAGGTCTAAATCTGGTTTATATCAGTTAAAAACCATATCTTTTTAACCAGTTGATGTTTTGACCAATAAATATTATCAATGTTCTGTGCAAAAGGAACAGAAATTCTTTTTCTGGTGTCTGTCAGTGAAGTCAGATATTTTAAAAGGTTGAAATTGTGATATAAAAGTGTCATCCCTGTTGCTGTTATAACAAGCTGTATTAAAAATAACAATAGAAGATCTTTTCAGAATGAAAAGGAAAATAAAAGAACTTTCAGCTTGGTTTGGGAGAGCTCCATGCAAGCATTAAGCTTCAGGTGCCATCCCAGGGAAATCAGCCACGTTCTGTGCAAAGGCAGGTGTCAGCCTGACTCCTCTCTTTCATTTAAAGGTGAAGCCCAAATAAATGCTGCCCTCAAATCTGGAAGGGATTTTTACCTTGGGAACAAGTGGCAAAGCTTATGCTGCAAGTTCTGATGTTGTGGGAGGGTCCATCCAGCATTCCTGACTGCAGGGCTGCTGCACTCCAGGCTGCTTCACCTCAGGACCAGCTTCTCCCTGTCCTCAGGTAGTGGCAGGAGTTTTTCATGTATTACCGAGAAAATCTCAAAAATATTCAGTGGAGTCTTACATTGTTATTTTAATTTTAAAATTAAACCCTTCCTAGAAAGGGTGCTCAGGCCTTGGCAAGAGCTGCCCAGGGAGGTTTGGAGTGCCCATCCCTGGAGGTGTCCCAGGAAGGGCTGGAGGTGGCACTCAGTGCTCTGGGCTGGGGACAAGGTGGGGGATTGGGCACAGCTGGGACTCCATGGTCTTGAAGGGTTTTCCAACCCCAAGGATTCCATGATTCTGTATGGATCTGGAAGAGCCTGGAGACTTTTTTCTGGCAGATTTCTCCTCCTTCCCTCACCCAAAGACACGACCAGTGGGAAGACCACGGTAATCTCAGCTGCCCACAGAGAGGGGTGGAAAATTGTCAGGGTCCTCAGGGTCTCCTGTTGTGGAAACTCAGCTCTATAGACTCCAGAGCTGAGTGCCACACTGTAGAATAGGGAGGGGGATCTTTTCACATTAATCAGAGTGATACTGAGCATGAATATATTTCAATACTTAGGGCACAGTAATGGAAGATCAGTAGATAAAGAGATTAAAAGCACTCAAACAGGCACATGTTGCTGTGAGGCCAGGGAGGAGGCTGATGAAAGGGCTGGGCATGAGCAGAGTGAGATGTTTGCTGCTCCTGATGCAGTTTGGGCTCCTCTGCAGCTGCTCACCACAGCTACTCAAGGGTTATACACACCACAAGGGGAGAACAGTTGTTTAACAGAATTTCTTCACTACTGCATTTGGATTAATTGAATCCTGTGCAGACCTTATCAGGAAGAGCTGTCAGCAAAGAATTCCAATAATCCAATCAGGAGGTCACGAGTGCAAGAATAAGTATCTACAAATCAGATTGAGGGAGCCAAACCTGAAGCCCAGCAATATTCCAGAGATGGCAGAATAGATGATTTCACCACATTGCTGATATAATTAATGGAGATTGATAAGTTCATCACAACACCCGTGTTTTGTTTATTGTGCTGGAGAGGTGATAATCTAAAATCCTGATTCAAAAGGCAACAGAACAAACCAAGAAGTGTAAATTGGGTGGTAATAGCAGCTAACAGTCACAATTCTTGTGTTACAGTCTGTGCAATTTTATTGATATGAAGGACTTTTCATTTGGAGGTGCCCAATGTTAACCACCAGGTGATTTACAAAGCCATTGATAACTGAGCAACAGATGAGTTAAGAGTTTGTTTAAAAAAAAAAATAAAATCATTGGTCATGGGACTGCTTGTGTCAAGCAGTTCCCTAAAAATAACAGCTATTCTGCAGTGCAGATATTCAGGAATATTGTTTGTATCCAACTGTACTTAGGAGGGAATATTTCTAGTGGATGACTCAAACCTTACTCACTTCTTGTTGTGTGTTTCCTGTTGTATTTATCAGAGAAGTCTCTTAACCTGAGCTGTCATGTAAAAATGAGGCTGCCCAGAGGTGGCTGAAATACACCGAGCCCACCTTGCAGCCTGGTTTCACCTGCCAGTCCACTGACTTAAGTTTTGGGGTGGGTTTTTTTTAGTTTTTTTCTTATAGGAAATGATAGCCTCAAAAAGAGAATTGAAGGGTGTGCTCAGGGCAGGGTGTGACTGGGAAAAGCATTGCCCCAGGTGAAATTCAGCCGGCACAGACCTGAGGACTTCTGGCTCTCCAAAGGGAAGGAGTCTGAGCTCTGTCTGTCAGGGCAGCTTTAGGTCTGGGAGTTGGTGATGTGAAACCCAATTCCATGATGTGTCAATTCCATGATGTGTCCTGGGACCAGAGGCCTTCTCTCACTCTCGTTGAACAATTTCAATTTCCTGCCTGCAGAGAGGCAGAGATTTATCTCCATACCCATACAGTGCTGGTTTTACTCCTGTGGCTGTGCTACGAGATGCTATAAAACGGTGTAATCTGTATATGCCAATTAAAGAGAATGAACCGAAGGTGAGAACAAGTGAAACGTGCTCAGTTCAACCTCCCTCACACAGGAACGACTGGGAGAAACTTTGTGATTTAAGCCAGTGTGACTGAGAGTTGATTTGGTCTCCTGCTGACTGCAGAGAGGCTTTCCTGAGCTAAGAGGTGCCTCTCTGTTGTAAAACCTTGTATTTCTAACCTTTAACATCTTACCAGGAGTACTGTCCATTGCTTTCACATCATTATCTGAGTTCAAATACCTCTCATCTGAGCTTAATCTTTAAACGTTGCTTAGTGTTACCTTCATACTTAATCATTCTCCTGCTTTGCAAAGCACTTGGGCATCATTCCGATGATAAATTTCAGCTTCATCAGCTACTGACCCACATATGCTCTGCAACTGCTTGTCCCCACAGGTCCTGGGGTAATGTTATAATTAAAGAGCAGCTGCTGGCACATATAGGCTCCATGGACTCTGTCATCAAAGGGCAACTGATGTCCCACATTAACTGAATGGGGCTCTAAGGAATTTCAGTGACAGAAACCAACTTTTGTCCTCAGGAGAAATGACAGCACATCTGCCTGGTCCTGCTGCTTGTGCCTCAGCCAGTGGAGGTTTGGCCACGAGGCCTTGGACCACCACCCATCCCCACGAGTCTGATGGTTAGAGCTAAACAGGGGACGAAGTTAAAAAATCCTTTCATAAATCAGCAAAAATGGATACAAGCAAACAATCTTGTGTTTGGTGTATGATTAACCCGTGGAATTTACTGCAGTGGGATATTACTGAGGCAAATAGTTTAGTAGGATTTAGGGATTAGAGAGATGAATAAGAGCAGCATTTGCTGGTTACCTTCCCTAGGTTTAGGAAAGGTAATTTCTTCCCAGTGCAACTCGATACACGAGTTCAGCAAACAGGCACCAGCGTGAGGCCAGGCAACGTCCTCCACAGCCTGTGCCTTCCTGCAGGTCTCCAGGAGAAGGTTTTCCTTTCCTGGGGCAGGCTGAGGCATCAGTGTGCTTGTCAGTCAAACACTGTCCTGAGAGCCCAACTGCTCTCTGCTGAGGGAGGATTATTTTGGCCCTGTGCTTCAGGCCAGGGCTCTTCCACACCCTCAGCAGTTTGGGGCTTTGCCCTCCCACCTTTTTTTATTCCTTTCTTACTTTCAGAAAACCAGTGCCCTCCCCAGTGATCGTTATGAGTGACGGACAAGCTTATTTATTATAAAGTCTGTTAAGGGGTGGTTAGCAAGGCCAGGTTTCTGTTTAACTGTCCCACTGTAACCTGCTTGGGAGCAGAGCTGCACTCCAAACATAACAACCTCTTAATGCTCCTTATTTATTTATTTAGAGGCAGTATAAACACCCTGGGCCAGAACCTCTGTGGATTCATCAGCCTGCCCCCAGCAGCCAGGATCTGCTGATATCAATGGGGCTTTACTGATTTACATCCCCCGAGAATCTCCATGTAAAATAAATTCCAGCCAGGAGGTAGGAGATATATGGAAATGCAGAAGTCAGATAAATTGGCGTGTTTGTATGACACACAGACATTGCAGGGTCAGCAGCAGGTACAGAAATCAGGGTTCCTTTAAAAGAAAACAACTAATCCAACTTATTAAAGCTGATTTATGTTTGTTAAAAAACAGTCAGGTGACAACTGACTGATGCATATCTTTATTTGCCTTTCTGTAATCCTGCATTTTTGTTTTGCACTGGCAGCTCTGATGTCTCACTGCTTTCAGGTCAGAGTCTAATTTCAGCTGTCCCAAGGAGCGTGGTGCAGGGAGCAGCACAGCCCTGCTTTGTGTGCATGCACAGAAAAAACAGCTTTTGCAACACTGAACCCCTCCGCACTCACAGGAGCTGTAAACTGCCCCGTCCACCTTAAAAACAACAAAATACCTTTCAATCACGAGCTTGCAAAATGCTTTTCAAACTGCCAGCCCAGCCAGGCAAGTTTTAATAAATTGCAATAGTCCTAATGTTCCCCCCCGACTGAGGTTACTCCTCAGACGATGCCATGCAGGTTTTGCTCCAAGTGAAATGAATATGCATCCAATTTTCTGAGGCCACAGTCCATGGCCGTGCACAATTGGGAGTTGGATTAAGCTGAAATAGGTGGATTTCTACTAAGGAATGTTAGTATTGTATATTTTAAGTACATAGTCTTAACTGACTCATTTCCCTGCTGCTTTTCCACCTCCCTCAGGTTGAAAGAACAACCCAAAACTTTCAAAACAACAATTTTTGTGGGTTTTAGTGATGTAGCCTTGTCCCTTAAGCCATGACTACTGTACTATGACTTATTATAATGCTGTGCCATGAAACACCTCATAAAAATGTTATTTCCTCTGCTTTCTTCTGAACCTTTACAAGAAAATTGCTTTCAGTCTGCTCAAATCCTGTTACTTTTCATAACAACCTCTTCTAAATAGAAGCAGAACTTAGGTTGATAAGAACAAACCAGAAAAATAAGGGAGATGTTTAACTTTCTTTCCCCCCATTTTGTTTATTGCTTTGTCACTTACCAATGGTTGGAAGTAAAAAAAAAAAAAAAGGGTAATTGGATGGTTTATAATTTGTGACCATTTAAAAGAATAAATGACCTGAATCAAAGGTCAAAGCCTTTGTGCTTTCTGCAGTAGAGAAGTTTTTGTTTTGTTTTCCCCCTGAATCATTTATACTGGAAAAGAAAAAAAAAAAAGAAGAAGAAAAAAATGAAAGCAGAGTGAAATAAAAATCCTCCCTGTGCGTGTTCACGCACGCCGCGGTTCCGAAAGGCCTTTTACAGCTTCTGATTTAAATGCCTTTTTTCCTTAAAGCTTGCAAATATCAACAACATTCCTGCACACTGTAATCAAATACTTTCCCAAAAAGCCGTGGAATGTGCCATAATTTGTCAAAGATCCTCACTGACAAGTTTTTAGTAAAGTCCACTACAGCAAACCCTCCTCGGCCCCCTTGACCCACGTAGCAAGAGACCTTTGACCCTATTTGGGCCTCTTTTATGAGCTTCTTTCACTCTGACCAGATGGCTAAACTATCAAAGGTTTTTATGAGTAAAAACTGCTTTTCAAACTCACAAGTTGTATATTTCTCTCCATGTTAATGTGAACTATCAACCCAGAGGCTTTAAATTGAGAGCACAAAAGGTGCGGTGCAGCTGCCGCATTGTGCCGGCTGGGTGGGGATGTTTGCAGAGTAAACAGCTGATGGCCACATGAAGACAGTTTAAGGCCAAATAGTTTAAAAAAACACCCACGCAGAACCCAATAAATTATTTTTCCCCCGGATATTGTTCGGAGCCTCTAAACAGGGTGTTTGCATATTCATTCACAGCTCCCTGCAGCCCGGCCTCCCTCCCTGCCTGGGGACCACTACCCCGAGTGGCAAATTAGGACTAATTAGACCAAATTGTGTCAGAAACAAAAATAGAGAGATTACAGACTTCTCAGTCAGTTTGAATTTCAATGCAAACATCTCTGAACACCTGGACATCACTTTCTTAGAGCCGACTGAACTGTCCTGTCCCTTGCTGCCTGTGTGCTCTCAGAGTAGCACTGGGGAGGATTTTTGATCTGAGATCTTTAGTGGAGATTTGTTGTTACTGCACAGTTCAGATCATTTATTTGGTTTTTTAAAATGTAGTATATTCCTATATATATCTTTTATATAAATTATTAATACACTGTATGTGTTTCACAGTGTTTGCTCTCCCTGTTTTTAACAGGTATTTAACAACTTTCCAATCAAGGTCCTATAAATCACAGAGAAATTAATAAAGAAAAAATCATACCCTCCCAGGCATTCCCAAGAGAGCTAGGGAATATAATCTGCTCTTCCTCTTTCTCACAGGTCTCCGAGAGCTCTTTTTTAACCCTTCCCATTCTGGCATGCCATTTTCTTCATGGAGTTTTTGTTTCATTAATGGAAAATTGTGTGTTGTCCAAGGGAGAGAACTGCACACTTGGGAACAACTCAGTTTAGCATCCTCAACGACATTACTTTTATGCATATTTACATTATGACATACTTTATTACTTTTATTAAAGAAACTTTCTATACATTTCTTTAATTCACTTGGAAATGAGGGACTTAACTGGTTATGTATCTTTTTGAGTCAGATATCCTTTCCTCTCACTTAAAATCACAAAAGGGTTTTGTTTGAAGGAAAACTGTGGTGTCCAGGTAGGATAAAAGATAAATATTGGGAAGAAGTCCCTCCTTTAGTGAAACCAAGGTGTCTGGTAACACCAGGCTGGTGGATCATGTGGTCATCCATGCATCCTGAAATCCCAAATCCCGTAGGCCAGGGCTGAGTCTTCTCTTCAATAGCTGTTCAGCCCTACTGTACTTGGAGCTGTCAGTCATGTCAGCACGTGCTGCAGGAGAACATAATGAACAGAAAAAGAGATGTAAAAATGTGTCAATTTTTCTCATACCTGAGAGAAAAAAGAAATCAGCTTATCCTCACCTCCTGTCTAAAGCTTTTCACTTTCTCAGATTTCTTTACATGTGACTTGTTAATCCATCAGTCTTGTTTATCCAACCAGGTTTATTAATGACAAATGTTGCTGGCCTTGCTGAGTTATGACTGTAAACTGAAAGAATATGAGGGCCAAGGTGAAAAGGTGATTTCTTTATAACAGCTGTAATTTATCCTGGGCTTTGGCCAGGCCTTTGATTTTGGACTGGCCCTGGATATAGTATTCCTACTGATTGCATTAGAATAGCCCTCAGGGGTCATGCTGAATTCCAGGGCCCTGGAACCAGTTAGAAGAATGGAAGATGACCATATGTGCAGGGTTAGGGAATGATAATAAGGTGCAGCACAATACCAGCCCGAGTGTTGTGGAAATCCTCTGCTCTGCCTTCTGCAGGCTGTCATTCATATCAGCATTGCATAAGAAATGCAGCCCAGCTTGGCCAGGGGGAGGAGAAAAGAAAGCAGGAAAAAAGAAATTAAGTCTCTTAGTTAGTCGTTGGGTTCATTAAATGTCCCCTGCACTGAGAGGGTTTGAGTGCCTCATGTTTCCTCTGTGGAGGTTTCTGAAAGGAGGGAGAGGCCGGTGCTGAAGCAGCTTCAGCAATTGTTGTCCCCAAGTATCACTTCTTGTGCAAAAGCCACCCTTGTCCCACAGAGAAGGAGATGGAGAAGATGAGGGTCTCATCCCTCGCTGGCTCTTAGCTGAGGGTTCCTGAATCCAGCCTGGCACAGGCCACATCCTGTGGGATTGTCAGTGCTGGTGTCAGAGGCAGGGCTGGGCTGCCCGGGGTGGCTCTGAGCTGGAGCACCCTCCCAGGTCCAGGAGAGCCCTCACCTCTTCCAGCCTGGCTGAAAACACATCTTAACAGCAGCAAGTGCTCAGTCTTTCCTCCTGAAACTGTTTCACTTTCGGTGGAATAATGAGGGTTTAAAATGGACTTGTAAGGAGAGCACAGGAAGGTGTATAATTTTCCTTACTAGGGGTTAGGGCACTGGATTGGAGAGGTAAATGGGGCTCTGCTCTAGCAGATATTTGCATTATTTTTACTAAGCAGAGAACTTACCATGGCAACAAACTTTATTTTTTAATGTCCTGTTCTGAACTGCGAATCATAAGAAACTGCAGGAAACAGGAGGTCTGGGCTCACCTGCCCTCGAGTCAGCTGGGTTTCCACTTTGTAGGTGCAAACAGCTGATCCCACTGCAATGGCACTCGTACAATTCAGTGACACACACTGCTAGGGACAAGTTTTCACAGGTGCAAGATTGCCTTTGAAAAGAGATCAATCCACCTTTTAAAGCAGTTTTATTAACTGTTGACAATTCCCATTATTTTTCAGGCACGGCTGCTTGCGCTGTCACTTTGGGCAAACCCTGGGATAGCTCGTGCTCTCTGCTGGCTTCTGAGGCTTTGGGCAGGGTGATGCAGTGCCCGAGCTCCACAGAACACAGCTGCTCTCTCAGTCAGGGCAAACCTTTCCTTGTGGGGATGCAGGCCTGGCTCTGGGCTGCACACAAAGCTGGACATGCTGCTGCTAATCCTGCAGCCTGCCAGCCTGTCACTGAGTGCTGCAGCTGAGATTTGCAGCCAGGCTCTGGCTCAAGTCGCTGTTTCCACACCAGCCAGTCTCTATTAACACACAGCACAGCCTCAGCTCTGCCTTGCATGTGCATCTTTTGGCCTCTGCAGCGTTTCGTCATTGCCACACATTAACTTATTAATGGTCCAGCTGTACTTAATAAATTCGAATTGTCCAGGTTTTACCTAATGTCAGTACGAGCCTGCTCTAATCCACCTTGTCAGGGCACATCTGAGCATCTTCCTGAAGGGCAATAAATGCTATTCCTAATCAATGTTCTTCCTCCCTCGAAGGATGAGCTCAGGCAGTGGAACAGCTTGGATCAGGAGGGAGACATCAGGATTTTCTGAGAGGTGGGAAGGAGAGGGTGAACGTTCAAAGCCACTCAGGCCTCTGGTTCTGTGTTCTTCACTCTTCACGGCCAATATTTCAGAAAATACAGCCTTAAATTCCTTTATGTTCTGATGGCACAGTTAACAGCAAGGCAACAATCTTCAGTAGCAGAATGCAAGTTATTTGAAGTTTCATTTTTAAGTATGTAGAGGCAGTGGGGTTTTACCTCAAAACCCACTTTCCGTTTCTAATGAAGAACAATAATGTTTATTTACATGTCCTTGTTTCTGAGCTGTGTTCCATGCAATTGCCTGTAGTGCCCAGAGCCTAGAGGCACAGGGATAAGGTGTACCTGAGTATTTGGGGAGTGGGCAATCAGTGATCCTGATAGAAATGCTCCACTTTTCATGTGTAGCTTATCCATACCTCATCAGCTGATTAAGAAACACTAAAATCAGTCTCTTTTGCACCAGTTCTTAGCCGAGCTGGAGTTAGAGGTGCTGTGGTGGGGTGCTGCTCTATTCCCAAACCCTGGGGCATTAACAAACATCCCTGACCAAGAGCAGGGCAGGGGGGGCTGTCAGAGCTGCAGTTTGTCAGGACAGGGAGTGCTGAGTGACAGATCCTTGCAGGTCTGGCTGGTGCAGCTCCCTGCCTGCCCCTGTGTCATTCTGACTCTGCCCTGGTGATAACTGCCTGAGAGGTGGGAGCAAACAAAAGGAACTTCTTCAGTTGTCCCAGGTAGATGCATTTGTCAGCCTGCTGTATGCTCGGTCTGAGGCTGCTGCTTGTTTGCCTAAAAATTTGGTACTGCTCATTTAAACAGGCACATTAAAAAGAGCAGTAATAAAACTGGGTCTCTCAGTTTGGTCCTAGAGGGCTGGGCAGGGCGCTGGAATGAGTGAGATGAAGGGAAATGAACCCCCTTCCCAGGTAGCTGCACCTTGGGCTCACATAATGCAGAGCCCTGGTTTTATCTGCACATCTGACATGCCACTGGCCTCGCTCGCAGAAAGCTGACCTCGTGTCAAACGAGATGATCTGACTGACATTTTCTATTTCTGGAAATGATTAATCTGTTTGGAAGAAGTTCAGTTAAGAAAAGCCTTGAAGTTTCTTTCTACATTTCCATTGATTTCTTAAAGATTGAGTTACATTTCCCATTTGTTAGGGACTGAGAAGTTGCTATTCAGAGAAATTCTGATCCCAGTGCTCATCAATGCTTTGAGAGGCATTGGAAGGGGCTGCCCAGGGAGGTTTCTTCTTTACTCCACAGAATGGCCGTCTGGGTTCTCTTCAAATTTGTTTGCATTTCAATTTTTTCCAGCCTGTTCTGAGCTATAAATACTCTCAGGACCATTAGGCTCCTATCAGATACATTCATATTTGCCCTTCTTTTGGCATTCCAGTCCCCAGCTGAATCTGATAAGCAGATCAGTCACTGCCATGTCAGCTCAGAAGAGCAATGTTGTACCTTAATATTTGTCATCATTACCCAACACACCCATGCAGAGCAAGCTGTGAGGAATGCAGGTTTTCATGCTTTATCAGCTGTAACTAAACATCTGGTTACAAAAAAATTAATCACTCAAAGTTAATGAAGGTTATGATTTCATATAATCCTTTTCAAGCAAAACAAATTCCACTGGAAGAATATAATAGATTAACTGTGGAACTGAATCAATTGAGGTTTTGCCATCAGTTATTTATAACCCATCCGGTTTCCATTCTAAGCTCAAACTTTGTTTTGTCATTGCCAGCAGGACTTTTGCATTTCTTTTTAAATGTGCTCTCGAATGCATTCATTTGGTAGTTTCCTAGAAACATAACCACTGGTTTAGTTGGGAGTTCAAGCAGATTAGTTCAGTTTGTGTTACTGAAACGCTGCTTTTAACAAGTGAAAATAAAATGCAGGTATTCCTTAAATTCTCGTGTGCAATACCAGGGTCCAGCTGCAGAGGTGCAGAAATGTGGCCTTGTGTGGCCTTTCTCATCAGCAGATCTGAGCTACTTCACACCCAGCAGGAAGATCTTGGCAGTGCCCTGCCAGGAGGAGGAAGGAAATGTCAATTTCCCTTCTGAGATGGGAGGAACTGGGGCACTCTGGTGTGCAGAGCTGCTGCCCAAGGTGGGAAGAGCTGAAGTGGGCAGGAGAACAAAGAGCTCCAGGGAAGCCGAGGGAAGAGGAGGGGGATATTTCATGCTGCTGCTCTTGGAGAGATGGTTGGAATTGGTTGGGAAGAGCAGGCAGGCAGTCTGACAACACTGCTCTGGGCAGGGCAAAACCAGCAAACCAAAACAGGGCAAAATGACAGACCAGAAGTCTCCCAAATTGGAAGGGGATGCATGAGTGCTTTAAAATCACTAAACAATTTCCTGGCACATGGGTGACAGAATTTTAGGAGTTATGACAGACAAAAAGTGCTTTAATGAAGCCTCTGAATTTTATTCCCTGTCAGATTACGATTTAACTTAATGTAATTTAGAGTATTCATTTAGTTTCATGTTAAAAGCAAAACAAAATAAAACTGCTTGCTTTTTAAGAATGCTGCTCCCTGCACCCCTGAGTCTGGGATTTAGCAGACTAATGGGATCAGTCATCCCCTACTTAAATACATCCTGGACAGCATTCAAAGGAATGTCGTTGTTTGTGTCCAAACAGGGCTGTCCTCCTCTTTTAGCATCTCTGGAAATAAGGGAAGATCCTGGAACTGCCAGTGGTGCCAGGTCAGGGCAGGCTGTGCCTGCAGCAGCATCTCTCCCATCCCCCTGGGACTGTTCTCCTTGACTTCCCCCTCTGCCTCCTTCTGGGTCTGGGATTTCGTGATCCACGTTCCCAGTGCCCAAACTCTTCCCTGCCTGGTGCTGGTGACAGTCTGTGGCATCAGCCCTGCTCTGTGCTGGTGCCAGTTCTCATCACAAGCAGGGTGGTGCCAGCCCCAGTGCCACGCTGCTGTTAGAGGGGTGAGGGACAGTCATGGCCAGCTGGGCTGGGGAATGGCCAACAGGAAAAGCCTGGGAGTGGTGGGAGCAGTGCATTGGCATCCAGCCTGTGGCTGTCTGAGTCCCTAAAAACTCCAGTAAAACAGGAGATAATTCACATTAAAAAGTCAGGTCATTGGTGTTGGATACACAGCAATTCAGGCCTGACCCCCAGAGCAAACTAAAACTTCCTATGGGAGAAATCCCACTGGGCTCAGCTCTGTCCTCTCATGCTGTGATGTAAATCCAGAATAGTTTGCTTTGATAAATCTGAGAACAGAACAAAGCCACTACAATTAATCACTTAATGATGAAGTACAAAAGCAAATGGATTCAGGATCTTTCTGGAAGGCAGATATGAGCACAAAAATAGAGTTGCTGTGACAGGCCCCTCTTTGCTGGATAAAGTTTCACATCCTTCCAAACCCAGTTGCCTCCTCCATGTAGCAAAGATCTCCCACTTCTTTCACAAAGCTTCCATGACTTATCTATTTTTGTTTTTCCCAGCTGCTGTTGTAAAATCTGTTATCTTTAATGTATTACCCCGAAAAACAACACACCTTTGAGAAGGCCAGTGGACTGTGACATAATTAGATGCAAAATGCACATCTAAAAGCTGTTTACTTCCTGTAACACAAGGATAACTACTAATGAATCACCGACTCTGGGGATTCTCAGTTTGTAACTGGATACTCCACAAACTTCTTATCAGATCAACAATGATTTCTGTCAAAAAAGGGGAGAAAAAAAGAAAAGTGGGGGTGGGCAGGTTTTTTTCCCCTGAAACCAGAGTTTAGCCTATATGCACCAATTCTAAAGCATTTTTAGCATGTCAGGCAGAGTAGTCATGGTGAGTTTGAAGGGATAAGGGAAGATAAAGTGTATCAAAGCAGGATCTGACACTCGTGATGCTATGCAGACCTTTCTTTCTGAGAGCATCTCGCAGGCTGGACTGACAGCAGGGATTAATCCATGCAATGGCAATAAACAATAGTTGAAGTGGGGTTGAGGCCTAACACCTGGATGTTGTGTTAGCAGCAGCAGAGGAGCCTGTTTCATGCTGGGGGTGAATATATATGATTCTGACACTGTTGCTTTGCCAGCGACAGGTAATACTGCTCAGGCCTCTTTTGTGAATGGGTTTTTTTCCTTTTTTTCCTTCTTTCTGTCCATGGAAAAGCCGCAGGCTGTGTGATCCAGATGAAACACTTCAGCACATTTCCATCCTGCCCTCGTTGCCAGGTACGAGCAGCTTAAGCACACGGATTGACACGGTGTGGTTATCTCCAGATCCACATTTAGCCAGGATCAGGCTTTTCCTGGCTGGGCACGGGCACCTCGAGGTTGGCGAGGTGGTCCCAGGGGTGCAGCTGAGTTTCTCAGGCAGGACAGTGGGGAATCCTCCCCAAGCTCCCGGGACGAGGCTCTGGGGCCATCCCGAGCATTGTCCTCAGCAGAAGCGAGTTTGTCACATCCGCTCAAGCGTGTCGGCCCTGCCGAGGGTGCAGGAGGGAGAGCACGGGGAAATCTCCCCTTATCTTCCCTGGGGTGACCCTTTCTGGCTATAAAACTTGCCAAAAAATGTGCCCAAAGAAGCTGAAAGGGCGCGGAGAGGCCAGAGCTTCAGCAGGCACCGAGGGATCCTCGGGAAGCGCCGGTGCAGCGAAACCTCGGCGGGAAGTTCACCGTGTGGGGGCTTTTCTCCATTTTTGACCTCATTTACTCTCATGTATTATCTCTGACTCCTCAGGGTCAGCCTATGTAGGTCAGGGATTCATTGACATAGATGTTCATCTCTCTTCTTTACAAGAGGAAAAAGGCAGGGGGGAAGAAAAGGGAAAGTGGGTTGGACAGACTGACAGAAGGCCCCAACAGCCACGTCCAGAAAGTGATCCAGGGAGAGGATGTGAGGGCAGGCGTGAGAGGGGGAATGGAGCAGAGGGAAAAGTGGTTCCAGTGATGCTTTGGGCTGACAATTCAGGAAATACACCTGTGGGAGCCACCACACTGATTTAGAAGCCCTGCACCGTGGGTTTCCTGGGACAGGCCTGGCCTCACCAGCCTGAGAGCAGAGACTGCAGCCATGGCACACACAGAGCTCCAAGCAGACCCAGGGTAGAGCTCTTCCAGCTAAATGGTTCCAGTAAAATTACTTGGAGAATTTAATTATCCTAGTCGTGTACTGGGAGATCCCCTGAGAAAATGAAGGGAAATGGGATGTTTTTGCCGTTTCATGCTCTGCTACAGGCATTTTTTGCATTCAGCCGCACCAAATGATATGTATTGAAAATCCAATTGCTAAGATACTTGGCCAAGATCAAGAGAGATTTTGCGTAGGAAAACAAGGAATTAAATCCAGGTTTCCCAAAGCCATATGTGAATTCCATCCTGCCAGTCTGGGCTCACCCACAGTGAATTAAATCAGCCTTCGACAAGGGGCAAGATCACTTTTAGCTGTAGTTATCTGCAGGTAGAAGTGGCTATTCCACTTTCACCTGTCTCATCTGGCTCTTTATAACTACCCAGTCCTTCCTCAAAAATAGCACAGGGCAATATCAAATATATTTTTGTGAACTAACCATTGTGTCAGCTCCTGCAGAGACATTCATTTGAATAAATAGCTATGGTATTTTTTTTATTCAATCCCTTTCTCTGTCTGGACAAATAGCACAATTTTGTCTGGTTCTTCTGCTACTTGGCCAGCGTATTTAGATGTTACAGAAGAGATTTTGAGCACACTGAATGCTTGCCAGGGCCAAGGTCTGAGGCTGGCAGGCAGTGAGGTATCTGGAATACAGAAGTCTGTCTAATTCAGTCCCACTCATGTGTTACTGGAAGCCTTTCTGCTAAATTCAGGCTTACGATCAGCCTGTTAATGTTTACAACGTGGCTCTTTTGGAATAGATGGGAAGGATTTGCAAAGTGAATGTGCCTATAAAATCTCTTATTTACATGCATCATTTGAGTGATTGTGTGTGCAGAAGGACAATGACGTGAGTTGTTTCCTATGCAGTGTATTCAGCAGTCTTTTTCATGCAGCATCGTGGGCACAATGGCTTTTTAGGGGCATTCATCAGTGCCCTCCTCTGTAACCTGCCTCACAGAGTTTACAGCAACTTGATTTCAGAGAGGGTGAGATTTCCAGAAGAAAAAAAAAAAGAAAAAAATGCATCAAGCAAGCCTTGGAAATTGGGGCAGGGAGGGGGTGCTGCACATCTGGGCAGCTGCTCAGGCTGGCAGAGCCTTTGGAGCCCATCCGCTGCCTGATGGCTGCACCTCCTCGGGCCTTGGGGGATTCTTCTGCCCAGCTCCTTTAGGCATTTAAAAACCTGTTTCTAGCAATAAAGGCCGTGCTTGGGAAGGGAATGTCCTTTCCGTGGTTATGAATAGGGGAATGTCTGATGGATGAGTCAGAAGCAGCTACAATTCAGTAGGAACCACTTTGTGAAACATCTAATGGGGAAGCAGGAGGAGGAGCCCGTTGCTGTGGGGTTTAGGCTCGGTTTTACCAAGACACGGCACAGCTGAGGCACAAACCTGTGCCTTCCTCCTGTCTCACCTCTGCCTGTCTTGTCCTTCCAGGAGGACATGAGTGTGGTGGCTTTTTCCTCAGGGTCCAGCACACAGAGGCTGCTCTGAAAGTTCTGGAAGCTGCTACAGTACAGATAATACATCCACAACATTGGCACAACATCGGATAATTAAGCCTTTAGGCTAAGGAGCATCAGCAGCAGAAACATGCACATCTTGCTCACAAAATTTCACCTGTGATTTATTTCTTGATCCACCAAATATTGGTTCACAGTTCTACAACAGCTTTTGATCTAAGTGTTCCAAACTGCTTTCAAAATAAGAACTCCCGAGGTCTCCTGGCAGCACTGGGTGGTGGAAACTCACCTTGTTCGTTTACAGTCATTCAACTACTATATTAAAAAAAAAAAAAAAGCAAATGAAGTCTGTGTGCAGCTCTGTTTGGTGATGAAACCTCCTTGTCACTGCAACAGAAATTAACCTTTTGTCAACAACTCTTACCAGGAGGCTTGCAAAGACCCCGACTTCCCAAAGTGCAGAAATAGCCAAGAAGCAGCAGAACTCTGACATCTGAATTTTAATACACCAGCCCCATAGGAAGCTGATCAGGAGGAGGGGGGGGGGAAGTATTTGTGCAAAATGCTTTTATTTGACTGTTTTCTCTCCATTCAGGAAGAGTAGTTGCCCTAACAATGGCACGAATGTAGTGTATCGGTGAGTTGTATCCCTTGAACTCCAACTTACAGAACAAAAGACTTCTAAGAAGCATCCATGCAGCAGATGTTTAGTTATCTGAAGTGTCAGAATGCCAATTAGATATTGAACATGGCAGGAGGAGGGTGGAGTTTCCAAAACAAATGAATGATGAATAGGAACAGTTCCCGAGTTTGGTCTAAAGTCCTGCTGTTCTTTTGTAAAATGATTTGTGGCAAATTTGTTTTGTCACTGAGGCATAGTTCCTCTTCAGGATTTAAGTGATTTTTATAATCACTCCAAGGAAACTTTAAAAAAAAAAAAAAAAAGAAAAATGAAAAAAAAAGAGAAAGAATATGAGGATAAAATGCCTTATTTGTTATGAAGAACAGGGTCTAAAAATGAACATGTTTTAAAGTGTGACCAAATAATCCTGTCTTCCATGTGGTTCATACATAGGGGCTACTCCCCCACAGTGAAATCCTACCCTTGCATTGCAATAGAAAGGGGATTCTTTCGGGGGGGGGGGGGGGGGGAGGGGCAAAACATGAATGAATTCAGTGAAAATCGTTTGTTTCAGAGATTAAATTTTAAATTTTATTGCGAGTCAGTGCCAGGGTAATCTTGTACATGGTGGGATGAAACAGGTTAAAAAAAATCGACGAGGTTACAAAATGCCTCCGTAGCTGACTTGCATTTTTATTGTCATTGACCTCAGTAAATCATTGCTAGAAATTAATATAACGTGGACATTTTCAGCTCAGTGCTTTGCGTGGCGTTGTGTTTAAAATACTCGTCTTTGACTCGCAAAATGCTCTGGGTTTTTCTTCTAAACAGCCACACACATCTTGTAAAAGTACTCGGGACAACTGATCCTGTGTGTCCCTGGCAAATAAGAATAATACTGGACAGTATAAAATAGCAGGCAAGGCAGCAGAGAGGAAATTGGAGTTGCATTGACTTAAATAAGCAAGTGCTGTGACAAAATTGTTTAGTTCTCTTTTGACCTTTCGAGGTCACGTTTGACTATTTATGCTATCTCCTAATGCTCTACTTCTCCCTGCCTGGTAACAATTATGTGTTTATGCTGTTCTTTGCCTTCCCAGTTGGTATATTAAACAATCACTAATTACTGCATAAAAATATACATTCCTGTTTTTGGAGCTTCCTGTAAACACCCAGCTACTTCCAAATGCTCTCTTTAAACAGCCAAATGAAAACCTCTGTGCTTTAGTCATGTTGGCTGGTTTGTTTAAAACAAACCCATAGAAACCAAGATATTAAAAATTGACTTTATTTTTTTCCATCCAGATATGGGAACGAATAGCAAGACTTATTTTGGGGAGGAGGGAGTTGAATGATGTGGGTAGATTTGGGATTTGTTTGCAGCAGTGTTATCAGAGGAAAAGCTCAGCTGAGCACAATTTTAATGGACATTTTGTGATCATCTTTACTGTAGTATTTGGCCCTTTTGTCTTTGGAGGGGTATTGTTAAGAAAGACGAGAAAAAGACTTTTTTTACTGTCCTACATACGACAATTCCTGTCAAATTCAGCAGGAAAGACAATAAGAATTAAGTCTCAGGGTGAGTTCTGCTGCTTTGAGAGCTCTCCCTGTTCCCACTGAGGTCCACAGATGTTGCTTAATTCCAAAGGCTGCCAAGCCAAAGTGGAGCTAATCAAAGGTTAGATCCTGACACTCATATTTAAGCACTTGAGTGAAAGAGATTTGATGTTTATGATATTTGGAGATTCCATTTTCTACTAAGCAGCAGCCACCAAACACTTCCAGAAAATACTAAGTTTTCATGGAAAGTACCCAGCTACTGTAAAACCTCTTTGATTCCTTTTTTGTTATTTTTTCTGCTTTTTTTTAAATTGTACATCCTTTAGTTCCATGCTGCAACTTGAAAATAATTCAGGCAATTTATTGTTGCTACCATTGAGAGACTGATTGAGCAATTCCCCCCACCAGGGTATTTCAATGCATTTCAATAAGGCTGTTAAGCACCACATAGGTCATGCACTTTGCCCACCTGGTTCTTTGCTGTGTAGTGCTTAAAAACATACAAGTCTGATAAAAAATTGGTTACAAAATACAATTTTTTTCTTGCACTTTCCATTTACAAACTTTAACTCCACACTGAACGTTGCTCAGAGAAATCAGTTCGTGGCAATGACAGTGCTGGATGACTTCTCTGCTTTTTGGCTACACTTGGTCCTTCTGCTTTAACTTTTACAAATGCTGGGCAGCTGGATCACAGGGAGTGTTAATTGTGGCTCAGTGGCTCAAACTCGGCTGCTTTTCCAGCCAGCCACAGACAGGAGTCACCCTTAAAATCCAAATATTCTCTTGCTGCCTTATACTGAAATTAAACCAGCACCGTGGCCTTTAATTGGTGCCTGTGATGCTGCAGGAGAGGGGACGAGGTGCTGTGACACCCCAGAGCAAGGAGCCAGCACCAAGTGACAGAGTCCTGCTCCCCATGACGTTACAGTACGTAAAGCAGTGAAACGGGGCAGGAAAGCCATTTCCCAGGCTATTTCCTGATTTCCTGCTCTCTGCATTCCTGCACATAAACCTTTAATTCATTTCAGAATGCAGAGGTCATGACAAAAAGTCAGAGGATAAATATACCCTTTTGACAAACAGAAGGTTGACAGCAGATTTTGCCCGGCAGTTTCGGGGCCAGGTGTTTCCCATACACTGTATGGAAATGTGTCCATGTTGTGTTAGTGTTTCAACTGTAAACACTCTGCAGCGTTATGCTCCAAAATAATTTCTTGATGGCGAGGCAGAAACGTTCACATCTGTATTTGTGCAGGACCACAGGTCTGTCTACCCAAGGAGACTTGGGCTTCCAGTGACCTGGGGGCTCCACAGTGTGAAACAAGTCACAAAATCAGGATTTTTTGGTCAAATGTCGTGCAGTGAATTGCTGCTGATGCAGGAATTCAATATTTCATATTCTCTATGATGGAGCAATGCAAATATTTGCCTTCTAGTAACAAAGCAGCCAAAGGTTTAACTCTCAAAGAAGCCATTCTGTGATCCCTGAATACTATATTGCAATTTTTTGTTGTGGTTTATTATGAGAACAGACTGCGAGAGTTTTGTCACTGTTATACAAAAGGAAATAGGCTGGACATCAGGAGGAATTTCTCCTTTCATGGAAAGGGTGCTCAGGCCTTGGCAGGGCTGCCCAGGGGGGTTTGGAGCCCCCATCCCTGGAGGTGTCCAAGGAAGGGCTGGAGGTGGCACTCAGTGCTCTGGGCTAGGGACAAGGTGGGCATCGGGCACAGCTTGGACTCCATGGGCTGGAAGGGTTTTCCAACCCCAAAAATTCCGTGATTCTGTGAAACAGAGGGATAAGGTACAAAGTTATGACTGGTGGCAGTTCTTTGCCCAGGCCAAACACTGCATTGGTCCTTGCAGATGATTTTCCAATAAGTATTTGGCTGTTGGAATGATGAAACAGAAGCATGGCCTGCACTCTGCTGTGCTGAGAGTCGTGCAGTGAATCTCCAACACAGGCAATGAAAATTTTGCAGTGCAAACATAGAATCCATAGGATTTGGTACCTCCCAGGAGGGTTGCACCCCAGGGAGCAAATGCTGCACCCCCCAAGGGCAGGGGGCTGCCCACGAGTCCCAGCTCAGCCTGTGGTGACGTGCCACAGTCCGAGTCAATAAAGTGCAGGAGTTTTGTTTAGCTAAAAAATCTTTCGGATTAGATGGCTCAACTTCAAATGATCCTCTGATAAGCAGAGAGAAAATACACACCCTCGGTTTGCTGTTATTTGGAAAAGAAGAGCCTAAAGAGGAAAGGGATAACTGTGAGTGCCTGGGAGCAAGGAGTTCAGGGGTATTGCAGATGGTCCTTAGAACCAGGGCAGCCTCTGGGGCGTCCCTGCTGAGACACTGCCTCGAAAGCTGTCTCAGTTCCTTTACCTCTGGTGGCTTTTGGTTGGTTTGTTCTGTTTGTTTTTTCCCTGAGCAAGAGAAAGATTTGATCATTCAAATAAAACTAGAATAGGACCTGCCTTGAAAGAAATCAGGAAAATAGGAGGGCAGGGGGTCAATCTCCCTACTGCAAGTGCAAGATTTTGTGTTGTGCTTCCACTTGCACGAGATGTGGGACTTGGCCATGATCTGTCGGACCAATGTCGGACCAAAAACATTCTGGGCTGCCGAGTGAGGGAAAGGAATAGCAAAAAAAAAAAAAAAGGATGAGAAAAGAAAAATCAGTTTCTCTTTTTCTGCTCCTAAGTCCCTTCTCAGCCTCGAGGCTCAGTGTGTGTGAAGCTCTCCCTGTGCCAAGGATTTCCAGTCACACACAGGACAACTGAGAACCCCACAGAAAGGGAGGGGCCGATGGCACTGAGGAGCTGTTATCACCCAGATCAGTGTTTCCTGCAATCCAAACCACTGTAGCTGGCTGGAAATGAATTGATTGCAGCTGTCCAGATGTCACTGGCTCCCAGCATCTTCCAAAGCCACTTCTCCCGATGGAAAACTGAAGACTCTCCTGTACTCACCCTGATACTTTAGGTGTCCCAAGGAACATCCTTGTGTTATTATCCCTTATTTTGCCAAGGTGCTGGCAGTGGGTGACTACATGAACACCCTCTGCAGCTGCTCCAAAAGCTGTTTGATAAAACCTGGAAAATGCTACTGAGAGATAAAACAATCCTGTCTGCACGTAACTATTACTGTTATTTGCTTTAGAATTCAACTTGGTTTCATTAGATACCAAAGTTTGAAAGCAACCTTCAAACAACCCTTTTTGCCCCCATCCTCCAAATAAAATGTGAAGGAGATAAATAGATTAGGGTCCTGTTTGCATATTGATAAGAAAAAGTACATTACATCAATGTAACCAAATATCTTATCACAGGCATTGCAGACTTCAAGGTCCCTATTAATATGAGAGCAGGGAAAAACCTGAGTGTTGAAATCAGCTCATTAAAGGGTTTGGTTCCCCTCAGATTTTATGAAGTGATGTGAATTACTGTTTGTCAGGGATTGAAGGAAGTGTGCATCCTCTGAGATGGTTCAGCTGACCTAAGGCTCCTTAAATTCCTCATGTGCTTTAAAGTGACTCACGTACAGCAAAGTTTCCCACAAATTGTGGCAGCAATTCCACCTGGAGGGCACAGCAGCATCTCCTTCATTCACCAGCTACTGGGGACTAAGGAGCATAGTTATCCTCTCTGAATTTCTTTTTTTTTGGCAGCTGAAGGGAATGAAATGGTTTTGGGAAAGGAATTTCTAAACCCAGGATGTCAGTGTTGCAATGATGGATGCAAGTTTTGTTCAGCTCTTCACCTGACTTTGTTTTCCTGCTCGGCCACCTCAAAGGCCTTTGGTTTTGCTCCTTTCCCTGGACAGCAGCAGATTTTGGTGTCCTTTGTGTGTGCTCTCTTAGCTCCAGAGCTGCTATTCTGTAAGGTCAGTGATGATTTCCTTTGGTGCTGGTGGTTTTCTGCCTGGCCCAGCCCCTGGAATGGCAACGAGGGCAGGTTCTGTGCTGGGAGATTGAACCCAGCCTGGGAGGAAGCTGCTGGCTGAGAACTGCCCAGACACAAAGTCTGTGACCTTTCTTCTTCCTCTCCTCTTCACAGATTGGGTAACACGATGAGATTCAACTTGGGCCTTGCACTTTATCCGTTTGGGGCAGGTTTTCCATTTCCAAATTTCCCCTGAAAAATAACAGAGAGAGTGGAGGAGTGTTATGGGATCTGAGATGAAGAAAATCTGCAAAATTGCCCTCAGATAAAGGACAGAAAAGTAGGGAAAAGAAAAACTTGTCTGTATTTAACAAGGAACTAACTGAAAATGTGAAGAACTAAAAAGCAAACCCCGTGTATCAACTGTGAGGCACTGCCAGCAGATCCTTCCCAAAATCCATGAGCGAGGAGCTGTCCTGGGGAACAGCAAGGCAATGTTGTCAAAGTTTCTTTTTTTTCTTTCTCCTCTCAGAAAATCCGGGACTCCAACCTGAATGATTGTTGCATGCTAAATAATATTAGCATTTAAATAGCCCAGCATTGTAGTTAACAACTGGGTGAGAGTAATGGGAGGGTGGCAGTGCTGGGTTCACACCTCTGGCCCTTTCCTACCCTCAGCTGCGCAGGGAGGCAGCAGAGCTTCTCCCCCTTTGTTTAAGATCTTTGCAGGGATAATGAAGATCCAGCAGCAGCTATAAAAAGCTAAAATCCTAGGCCTGTCTTTTAGCTTTTGCCTCCAACTGCCTGTCTTGCTCGAAATATGACCCTGATCAAGAAACTCTCAGTAAGCTGCTTGAAACACATTTAAAAATTCTCTTTTTCTTTCGTTTAATAAGCTTGACAGGCTCTTGCCCATAAGGAGACTGCACAGAATATGTGTATACTCAGGTGTCCTCATTGTCACAGCTGAGATGTTGATATGTTGCCATGGAGGAAGGCTATTAATGAGAGGAAATTAAATTAGATCACCTCTGTGCATTTATCTGCGCACAGCACAGCTTCAGTCTCGAGGAGAGGGAGTTCTTGTGGGAAAGCAATTAATAGATGCAGGTGCACAGGAAAAAAAAATGCATTTCTTACAGATCTCTGAAGGATGCAGATGATATTTGGGCTCTTTGACATGCTAATCACCAAATTTCACAGATACCGGGTGCTTTATTTCACACAAATTTCATAATTAGCAAAATGTATTGTTTTTCCAGGGCTCCTTTCAAAAGGTAACAGATGCAGTTGTCTAAGGTAGGGGATGTAAATCATTTGCAGCTCGTGTAGGAAGCTGTTAAAGACACCCCAGTCTTGCCTGGTGGGATCAAAAATGCCCCAAAATCCTGGGGTCCTGCTGCAGCCAGGAGTGAGACGAGAGGCAGCCAGGGTAAATGAGTGTGTGTGGTTCGCTGGGGCAGAGCAGGCTGCAGCTGAAAGAAAATGGAACTTCTGAAAGCAGGACAGGAGGCCATGGGAAGAAGGGCCTTGGTGTCAGCAGGAACTTTCTGCCCCAGATCCATGGAGATGAAGAAGATGAGACCTGAACAAAGCCTAAACCAGATCCTCGGTGCTGACAGATCTGTTGGGTTGTTTGGTTTGGGTTTTTTCCTCCTGTTACCTGTTTGGAGGTGTCTCTTGGGCCAGCTCGAAGGAGCTAAATTTGCCCCTGGAGGGCTTCAGAGCCAGGGTGGGTGGGCAGGACCCTCCAGTCCGACATCACAGCCATGGATGTCCCTCCTTTTCACTCCCCTAAGGAGGAAGGGACAGTAATTATCAGCCGTGGGGATCTCTGACCAATCAATTCCCACTCCGTGACAATTCTTCACTTATTTTGCTTGATGGGGTGACAAATGAAATGTTCTATAACTGTAGGCAATTGTCCTCAGCTTAAAAACAAGAAAATTGAGCCCCAAGGTCACCAAAGCTACAGTCAGGTACAGCAGGAGGGAAAAATCCACCTTCTGAACAATGAGCTCAGTAAGAAATGGCACAAACTCTTTATTCTGGAAGGAAACTCAGTAGATTATGACAAAACTGTAATTAATATCAAATACATAAATTATACATTAACAATGTCTTAGCAATACACAGATATACTAGATTTGAATAATTATGTCACCCAAGATTTTTTAAATCTTGGACTTCTAAGTTTCTTGAGAGATGTGCTTAAACTGACTTGGTTTAAGAAAATGTACAGTATATTTGCTGAGGCTTTGTCCCGAAGGAGAACAAATTAATGACAACTTTTCTTTTCCTTCTCTGCTCAGCCACAATCCAGCCGAAATGTGAACAATAAATTCTGCCCCTGGGCTGAAATCCTGTATGACAGGTCAGAGCCCAGAGCGAAATTTCAGAGATGAGCCACGTAAGCCCTGCAAATAGGAGCCGATAATGATAACAATCGCTGCCAAACCTTTAACCATGCCCGTGCTAGTGTGTGTCACTATAATACAATTTTGTATGTTAAACAACAGATGTCAAACAGAAGAAAGGAAAGAGGCCTTTGCTTTTCTTCTGTTGTGGACCTTGTTCTTCCAAAGCAGCCATTTTTTCAGTTGCCATGACAGTGTTAATAGGAGTTTATCATTTTCCCATGCCTGCTGCATACTAATGAGGGATCAATTCAGGACTGTTATCTGTAAGGCTGGGAGGGTGCAGCCCCACAGTCCCTGGAGCACTGAGGGCTCGGGACAGCACCTCCAGCCCGATTTTATAGGGAGCAGCTTGTGCTCTTCACCTTCAGTCCATGGCAGGGTGAGGATATGCAGCAGCCAGGGCTAACGACCCAGCAGCACCAAAAAGTTGGATTTGCTATTTCCTGACCTGTGCCGGGGGAAAGCAGCTGTGAAATATTCACAGAGATAAGGAATCGCTTCAGCTGCATGGGGAAAGCTGAGATTTCTGTGAATTTGGCTCAACTTCGGGCCCTGGAAACTTTTTTTATTTGGAGCACTTTGTTTTAGGCTGTTAGGGAAAAGGGGGATCTCACCTTCTGCAGGAAGCATCGGGATTTCAGAGGGGTTTTGGCAGGGAATTGTGTGAGGTGGGGGATCCTGCCCCCACCAAGCATTTTCCTCAAATCCAGCAGTGAAAACAGATGAAGAAACTGAGATTAGGAACTGATTGCAGAAGTGGTGGGGGTGTGATTAAAGTGACGCTGAACAGTTTTATCCTAAAAGTTAGGGAATGTCATGATACAAAATACATCACAGACTGGAAGAACTCAGCCCCAGATGCAGAGGCTTTTCCTCCTCATCAGTTCATCAACTGCACTGGGAAATATGGGGTTGAATCAGGATTATTCATATTCATGCCATGATTTATTCTAGGTAGCAAATTGGGTTCAAACCAAGGCCTAATCTGAGCTATACAAGATTTTCAAATGCATTCTCTATCATCACACTGATAATGCCGTGGATTTCTAGATGTAAATTTTTCACCCATTGTCCATTTGGGTTCATGTGTTTGTTTTGCTGCTATAAAATCCCAAAGAAATGAGAGCAGGCAGTTTTCCCTTTTATTCCACACAGATATTTTTTTGAAAGAAATCTGAAAACATTTTGGTCTTTTTTTTTTTTTCATTCTTCTTTTTGTTTTGTTTTTGTGTGTGTGTGTTATTTGCAGTTGTTCTTTTATCACTATCTTCAGGAAGCAGCATTACCATGCTGCAGATAAGAGGCACATCCAGATGTGCATATCAAAGGATGAACAACTACTTATTAAGAAAAACTCCTTTTACGCCGAGCAGGGTTCAAAGGAAGAGTAAAGTCTAAGGCATAAGCGACAAAACTGTCTGGCAATTCTGTGCATTGTCAACCTAATGCACAGAATGGGGGAGAAAACAGTTTCATCCCAAAGAAATGGTTGCAAAATGCATGTGGAAAGACAAAAAGACACTCAAAGGGCAAACACCCTTCTAAGCAGTGACAGTATCACCCATTCCTTTAATTTTTGTACATTAAAAAAATTACGTTGTTGAAATTTTTTTTTTTTTTTTGTCTGTAACGTATTTTTAACAAAAAGTTCCCAGAGAAAGGCAGATGAAGCCAGACTCGTGATCCCATTTTGATAATGCTGGGAAATGCTTGAGCTTGCAAAGACTGTGTGCCAAATATTCATGTGTTACCCACCATCTTCATAAAATATTCTTGAAAACCGGAGGAAAAGCATTTAGCTGGCTCTGTCACTGTAACCGTGGTGAAATTCAGAGTTGGATCTGGGCTTGGGGTGATCCAAGGCAGGGGATTCCTTCCCCAAGAGGGGTGTGAGCAGCTCCTGGGGCGTCCCCAGCTCTGTCTGCACAGCAGGGACAGGCTGCCCTTCAATGGGTGCGTTGGGGAAACGGCTGCAAACAGAATTTTCCCCTTTTTTCCACACAGTGCAGCCCCCTTCCTTTAGGGATACCTGTCACAAAATATCAGGGAGCCAGAAGAGAACTGAGTGCTGTAAATGCTGTTCTTTCTGAGCAGTTCCAGGATTTGATCCCTGCCCTGATGCTTTAACACACCCCGAGCTAACCTGGAGCAAAAATCCCAATTTTCTGAGTGTTGCCCATTCCGTGGGACAGCCATGGCTCAGATCTGCTGAAGTGCACCAGAAGCAGCTTTCCACCCTTCCGTTTCCCTGCCCTCTCCCACCAAAGGCTGGGAAGACGTCTCCAAGGAGGGTTTATTTTCTTTTGGGTGGAACCACTGCCTTCTGACAGCCCTCCAGTGCCCTTGAAACAGCTGGGCTCTGAATATCTGAAATCACAGCTCACGTCAGGAGCTGATGCACAGAAAAATGCTGCTGAGGTTCAGGAGTGTGAGGCTGGGAATGTGATGGAAATGCTCAAGGGCTGAGCAGGATTCATCCTGCCCGTGATCAGGGAAATTCACTTGGAAGCAGCAGGATTTTACCTCGTTCTTTGAAAGGCCTTTTGCCAGATTGATTATTTGTAATCAATCTTTCACTGTGAGTAAATTGAAATAAAATCATGTTCAGATTCCCGTCCTGGCAACAACACAACACAGGATAGTTTAGCAGCTGCCTCAATCACTGCAAGTTTCTGAGCTCTTTTCATTTTTAGCTCTGTTGAAAATATGAGATTGCATAATGCACTCCTATGTTTTATATAACAGCCTCACATGGCTTCACGTTATAATTTCACATCAGTTTTATCTCAGAGTTTCTAACAGGTCAAGTAACCTTCTGATTTCATTTAAAGTTTCCATTATTCTCTCCTGAAAAGGAAAATCTAGCTCTTGTTTGGACAGCTTTGGTAACTCCAAAGGAAAAATTGGGCATTATAGTGAATACAAAAGATTCACTTTCCATGCATTAGGCTTTTGAATTGCTTTCTTAATGCAAAGTTGGACAGGAGAGTATAGGCAGGGAAAAAAGATCATTTTGTGTCCATGGTCAGATGTCAATATTGACAAAAATAAATGGAATGTAACAATAGATCCTTGCAAAGATGAAGGTCATATGACTAAAATGTCTAAGCAGACCTTGCACTATGGCTGTATCTTATTGCTGTTTGTGATAAATCACTGGCTTCCCCCCTCCCCTTGTTTAAAACATGCAAAAAGAGAGTAAATCTGGAGTTTTAGCCCATTTTAGGCAATAACAGTGAAGATGAATCCGAACTGGACTGCACTTGGACAACAAAAATTAAAATAAAATTTTTAAAAAAAGAAAGCAAGAAATAAGCCTAGGGAGGCCGGGAGTGTTGGTGGCACTGAGGTCTGTGCACAGCACTCCCCACTGCACAGTGTGAAATTTATTTCTTCCAGCCTCAGATGATGCAAACTGCTGCCCCTGCCCAGGGCACTGGGCTCAGCTCCAGTTTGTAAATTGGGTTAATTAGTGATAGTCTGTAAACTCATTGTGGCTTAAACTGGGAGCTTTCCTCACGTCAGGCTTTCTTGCCCAAGTCAATCCCTTTATGAAATCGGTCTCTGCGATTCTTCCAGGTTTTTATTTTATTTTTATTTTCCATTGTTTTAAATGGAAGAAGCCGTTCAGCATTCAGACCTTTTCCCCTGGAGGCTCTTCCCAAAGTGAGGAGCAGAGCTCAGCCCTGCACAGCCCCGTGGGTCTGTGCCACCCCACAGTGGGGGCTAAACCCTGAGCAAAACCTGCTTTGGTCCACGGGGATCGTGGAAACTCCACCTGGATCAGAGACCTTTGGCGCAGCAACTCTGGAGAATTTCCAAGTGTCATCATTTATGGTCTCCACAGAGTTTCTCATGGCTTTGGTGTTCCTACCTCTTTCTTTTTTGTTCTGTGAAGGTCCCTAACCCGGACATTGCTGATTGTCTCAATGTCTGGGTACCTTTTGTGGGACTGAAAGATAAACCCTTAGATGCCCAGTGTTCCCTGTTCAGAAATATGGACAGACACTGGAAACCAATCTAAAAAAAAAAACAAAACAAAACACTTCAAGTACTTCAATTTGCAGCTGATTTATAGACCTGATGAAAGCTATTTTCTTGACATGAAATAATTTTTTTTAAATGACTCATTTTTTTTATTACCACTGCAGTCTGAGAAGTTCCTCATGTCTTGTCTTGCATGTGGAAAAATCAACTGTTGAGTTCACTCCAGAAGACAAAGCAGTGGACAAAGATTTCCCAATCATGGCATTGTCCTCCCAGAGGGCTGAACAGCCCCACCAAGTTTGTTTCAATTACACTGCCATTTCCTAACTCAATCCAAAATATTTCTTCAAAAGGCTCATCTGGTTTAGGGTCATGATCATAGCTGGAAGGTCACTTAGTCATTTGCAGAGACATTGGCTTCTCACTCAAATCATCTTTCATAAATCTTAAAGGAATGCAATAGTTTATGGCAGGAGGAGCAGGGGAGGGTAAGAGATATTCATACAAAATGCATTTCTTCAAATTCTATGTATTAGTTTCTCCTCTTTGTACCTGAGAGAAATGAGGCTGTTTCCCCACCTCTGGAAAAGAAGCTGAGTTGCTCCTGAGCACGAGGTTTCTGTCCAGCACAGGATCTGCCAGGAAATTTAGGGCAAGGTGCCTTTATTCACTTGTTATTTATATGATATTCATATAATAATGCTGGGCTTAGCCACTGTCACCTCCATGTGCCAGCACAGCTCTTGTGGGGACAGGGAGGGGAAAGACTGGGGGGAAAAAAACCCTTAAATTTCAACAGAAACCACGTCACAATCACTTTATTTGCTGATTTGTTCCATTCAGGACATGGAGGCTGTGCCTGGCCCGGACCTGTGGAGGGGGATAAAACCCCAGGGGATGCCCTGAGCTGCCAGCTCCTCTCCAGCAGCTCCTGGATCCCTAAAGCCACCCTGGCAGTGCTGCCAGTGACAGTCCTGGGGACAGCCTGGCCTCATCCCTCATGGCACCTCTGCCAGTGCTGCCGATTTTAATGCAACCCCACCAGGCTTTGAGACATTGAGGCAGAGTCATTGCTCTGATTCTGACTCTGAATAGTGCCACTGTGGGAAATTCTTACTGTAAACGTGGTCGGTCTGGCTTCTGGAGTGCACGGAGTGAGCCTGGGGCTTATCTGATCTGGGCTAAGTGCAGTGAGGCTGTCCCAGAAAACCAGCAGGGCTGCCTCTGAATGGCAAAAGAAAAGAACCTTAAGCAGATAGTGAAATAAACTATTTATCTGATGCGAAGAGGAGAGGGAGGATTCCCAGTGTACTCTCAGCTGTGATGGAAAATGTACAGAAATTGTCCGGGTGCTTCAGTTTTCTTGGGGAAAAAAAAGAAAGGAAATGTTTAGTTACATTCATTCTACAAGAGTGTTTTCCCTCATTTGGAATAGTCTGAGAAGTTTGTTAGGTGAAAACTGTTAAAAAAGATGTCAAGTGTTAGCGGCAATAAATCCATATTGGTTTTGTTTCTTAAAAAAAAATACTGATTTCAAAAATCCATACTATAGATTTATCCAGTGACAGCAGAACTTTTAGTGCCTCTCATAAAAAATATATGGGCTGATTCTCCCCTCCTGATTATTGGTAGAGCACAACAAAAGAGTTCTGAACATGGGTTTGATGATGAGGTGTGAAATGTTTCAGTGATTTGTTTTGTGTTTGTTCCTTTCATTTCTAGATCACTCATGACAAACAGCAATGTATCAGCAGGACGAGACAATTTACCACTGCATGAGCTAAAAGGGGAAAAAAGTTCCATACATTTTATATCCCTTTTGTAGTCACTATACTGCACTAAAGATGACCGTGGGTCACGGAGCTTGTACTCAGCATAGTTTATGTGTTAATAACTTCTTTGGATGAGCTCACCCTATTTATTTTAGGGTCCTTAGATAAGGATGGTGTTGTCTGGGCTTTCTTTCATAAAACCCCCTTTCCTCACATGATTCAAAAAATTACTTTCTCATGAAAATAAAAAACCCCAAACCCCTCAGCTGAAGCTTTTCCCCCTTCTCAACTGAATGGATTTTTCCTTTGTTTGTACATGACAATTTGTGGGGGGAGAGTTTTGTGCTTAAACTGCTCATGTGACTGTGTCACATGCGTATCAGCTACAAAAGGAGCTTTGGCATGTTATGTATAAATCTCCATTAAGAGAGAAAATAGGCAAGTTTTACGTGACTGGTATCTCATTCACAATAATTAACTCGTTAACCATCTCCAACCACTGTACCAGCAAGTGCAAAACAACCAGCAAAAGAAGCATTTTAGTCACGTTGTGGTACCTGCAGGAACAGTCAGTATTCTTATCACAGCCTCTAGTTCTCATGGTATAAAATAAGTCTTTATAAATCACAATTTTTTAATTTAAAGCCCCTTGTCCTGATTTAAGCAGGGAAGGAGACCCGTGTGATAACGTGGTGTCTGTTTCTTTTTGGAGACATTTCACCCCAAGCAACTCTCGAATTTGTTGCCTGGTCTGACCTGAATTTGAGGGGGAGGCAGAAGTCTCAAAGATTGTGATTCATTTCATGAGAAGTGCTGGATATCAGAGAAGGGCATTTTTATTTCCAGACAGCAGAAAGGGCTCGGATGTGTTCAGTCTTTATTGGACTGCAAAGCATCCAACTGCAAAATACACAGGAAACCTTCATTATTTCATTGCTTGTGCAGCAGCTGCTCTTTCTGTAAAATTTCCTCCAGCAAGCAAATCCCTTACAGTGGGCAAAACCGAAAGGACATGAGCACAACCAAGAAAAATTACTGGAAGGCAGGTTTGTTAATTTGAAACAAACCTAGTAGTTTGTTCCCAGCCCTCCCTGTGCCAAAGGAACACAATCCCTTTCATCTCCCACCATGTAAAACTAAAACCAAGCAAGTTGCTGGGACAGCCTGGCAATCTTTATCTTGTCCATCAGCATTTTTTGATAATTTTGAGTTAAAACTCTGCTGAAGGCAAGTTCCTCTCTCTGAGAGCGTCACCACATCCCTGGCAGTGCACAGGTAGCTGCTTTTCCAGAATCCAGTGTAACTCTGCTGTAGGATGGTGACTACTCAGGCAAGATTCCTGCTTTAATATTCTGGGAACCTCTGAAATGTCCCGTGCCCAGCCAGGGCTGAAGAAGTGCTCTGGTGGTTTGGACACATCAGGTTTATTCCGTCAGTGTCAGCCAAGTGTGTGTTCCCAGAGCAGGGGGGTGAGGGAGGGCTGAGGGAAGTCACCCTGGAGATGAGGGGAGGAAAGGACAGTCCCAGCCAGGTGCCCTGATCTGTGTCTCCTCCCTCTGCAGCAGAGCTGGGGCTGGGGGGTTGCTGTCATTAAGCTGTAAAAGCAGGAGTCTGCATGAGAAGGAAATGGGCACATAAAGCCATCCCCTACAAAAGGTGACATCCCCGAGATTATTCTGGTTTTAAGAGGCTTTTTAATTTGTCCGTGGGTGAAAGGAAATGTGGCTTTTGTGCAGAGGTTCTGATAAATCTCTTTATGACAAGAGGCAGTGGACAAGTCACAGGGACAGATTCCCTGCAGGTGTGAAAGGGCTCTGTGCCCACCCAGAGCTGTCAGCACGATCTCTACAAAGTGTAGCTCAGCCCCCAAATGGTTTGATCAAACATTTTTTCTTCAATATCATGGCCTATCTGAGAGATGCACTTCTCTTTTCATGACACGTTAATAATGTCGGAGCAAGGTGGAATCGGGAGGTGAAGGTGACAAATAATGAGCAGTCTGTGCCAGTGCCTGCACAATTTCCACTTGTGACAAGTTTGCTCCAACACTCAGGGCTGGAATTCATTCCCAGAAGTACCACAGGGGCTGCTTGTGCATCGTCCCCAGTGGGAGCTGTGGGTGACAACACATCCTTTGGGAACTGTAATGTTCCCTAAAAACCTGGGGGACCCTACTAGTGTTAGAAAGCACAGCTAAAGGTGTTCCTCAGGAGAGGGAGATCCACCAGGCCAGTCCAGGATGGACACAACCATCCCAGCCTTCCCAGGCACTGCCAGGCACCAGCAAGCCTTGAATTCACAAGGCCAGTCAGAGCTGCAAATTGATCTAGACCTGTTTGTGCATCTTCTGAACTTCCTGGCTTCACTACTTGGTCCTTTGGCTTCATGGAATGAAATCCTTTCTTTTGGGGACAGTATGAAAGTCCTGCTTGCACTCAGCTCCTCAGCAATGGCAGCTTGCTCTGGTGCTCTGGGCACTTGTAAAGGAAGTCTCGCTGAAATTGCTGGTTAGCGTCGTGACTGAAAGGCACTTCCTTTAAATGCAGCTCTGATGCTCGCTGATCATAAATGCAGCCCGCTCCCTGCACTTGAAAAAGCTGGGAAAGCACATAAGTGATTCTGGTATTTTCCTGTTCCCATTAAAAATGCTCAACGTCCTGTATTTGCATGGTTGCCAATGCGATTTCGCTCTGGCCTGCTAAGCTCTTTTCACTCTACTGTAGGTCTAATTGTACAATTTTTCCAAAGAGAACCCCCAGCTTTCCCCCTTTCCACGGCACAGAAACACTCCTGCTGTGAACCTGCAGCCAGGCTCGGCGTCCCAGCGGGGCACAGGGGGGCACTTCCAGCCCCACTTCCTTCTCCAGGCAGGGAGTGGGGTCCCCAGGGCCCCCCTGCTGCCCCCGGGCACTGCCTCCCTGGCTGCTGTTTGCCAGCTTGCAGCCACACCTGCTCCAGGCCACTAAACCCTTTTATGAGGAAAACCTTAATACCTTCCAGTAAAAATCATTGCCGGGGCTGCCACCCCCCGAGCCCCCCTTCCCGTTCCCTCTGCAGCTCCAGTTCCTCGCTGCTGGGAGCAAACTCATCCCTGGGTTTCATACATTTGGTATAAACATTTCCTGGAGCTCATAAACACCTTTGTCATTTATCAGTGCAGTGAGAGATGTTTATTGCCCAGATAGAAAACTCTGATGGGATCAGTGCTCCTGGAGACTCCCTGATCCCGTGTGCTGACGCTCCCCAGAGAAAGGCTGGATGTGGGGCCAGGTTTTAATTCTGATTACGGGGGCCCCCCACTTTTTAATTGCCCCTGGTGATGATTGCAACTTCCAGCCCGAGCTGGTGAGCACTGTCTGAGCAAAGCTCATTTTACAGCAGTCCTGGTATGGACCAAATTGAGGGAGGTAAAAGGAAAGGGCTGGGGCAGTGGGGGAGGAAGAGGAGATCTATAACTGGCATGTTAATAAAACTCCAGTTTGTCACTTCAGCAGCACACCCTGAGTGTAATAACTAAGCTTCCTTTCTATACCCCCTATGAGTTCCTTTGTATTGACAGATGCCATTTGTTCATTTACGACGTGATAATAAAAACCTTCAGCTTTACTGAATGTTGTTCTTTTCCTCCCCTGACACTGGGGCACCAAATGGTTTGTACTGCACTCAGCAGGCACTTTTCATTAAAGATCATGCCATGAAAATGAACTGTATTTGAAAACCATTTAGGAGCAGAAGTTCTGCTGCTGAATAGGCTGCACAGAAACCTTCCCTGGCGAGGAGCAGCTTCCCTGGAGCCTCACACGCTCCCACGTGGATGCTGGGCTGAGAGGGGCTTTATGTCCAGCAGCACTTGGGAGTCCAACTGCTCAGATTCCTGTAGCAGTGATTCTATACTGTTATCAGCTTCCTGCGATTATTTCTTTTTTTAATCTCTATCAGATTTTAAATGCCTCAAAGAATCTTTCTTTGTGCTTTCCTGTGCTTCTTGAAAGTGGTGATTTCAAAGTTTTCACGCTCACGCAAATGAAGCCTAAACTGTAAATGTGGATGGCTGAAAAGTAACATTTGAATGGATAGTTAAGCCTTTTTTCAGGAATGCTTGTAAACATGGCTCAAACTATATTTTTAGGTACTGGTCAAAATTCAGGCTGACAGCACCTGCAACTGTGATTTGATTTGCAAAGTTACAGAATGCTTTGAATTCCCACTGACCTGAGCAAAACACGAGTGCACAGCTTTGGGCTGGACTCACCTCGGAAAATCTGACCCACAAGTGTTCTGTCCACCAGTAGCAATGCAAAATGAGTCAAAAATTTACAACAGATAAGCAAAGCAATGAGCGACATTTATTCAACACATTAATAAGTTTTTATCCTGGGGAATAGGTGATATTTCTCTCCCTCTGCAGAGGAGCCAGTTAAAAGTTTAGTAGCTGGCTGTAGGTTTTGCTGTGAGTACAAAGCAATAATCTGCATTAATTATTTCTAATTATGCCAAAAAAATATTAATGAAGCAAAAATAATTCACCAAACCAGAACACAGCCACAGACCGTGTTTTTTAAATACCAACAGAGTGCTCTCAGCATTTTTCCCTAGGCAGAACTCTAGAAAAACATCACCAGCTCCTGCAATGCTGCAGTAGGACAATGTTAGTCCCTTTTTTATCATTATTATTTAAATTAATCATATTTCATTGTACTTTACAAAATACCTGTAAAAGACATGTTTACTAACCACAAAAAAAAAGGTACTAATAACTGTTATCATCCTTCCCTGCTCATCCAGGAGGGACTTTTATCACCAACATTATCACTTGTTGCCAAACAAGTACAGAGATGTTAGCCCGGAGGATGAAATAGTTTAATCATGGGGAAACAATTTGCAGTGCACAGATCTCAGCTGGCTCCCTTTCATCTGCTCGCAGTTACTCAGCGACTCCCAAAAATCTGGTTTGTAGCTGTAATAAAATTCATTCGCTGCTCTCTCACGCACACACCAAATGGTTTGCCCGATTCTGAAGTGTTACAATCACCTGGAACAAAGACAGGATTCATAAGTTTTCAGGGGGAGTATTCTGGAGGGTTTAAATCACATAAACATGATATTTGTCTTTAAAAAAAATAAATAAAGGGGAGATTATAGATGTAGGGTCTGGATTTATCTCTAGATTTACAACATCCATCTGATGATATAATCCGTATTACATGGGAGCTCTCACTCTCTATACAGCTACACTTTGACTATTAAATATTCAATAGGCCCTGTTTCTTAATATGCCCAAACCCAAGTAATTACTTATTGGCTATTTTTTGTTAGAATCTGAATAATTTTAACTTAGTTGGAGCTATCAACTTCTAATTTGCTGTCTGAGCAAGCCTGTTACTTAAACTTTGATTAGACTGGCAATATCTTTTGTAGTATCTCTTAAGAAAGTGCCCTGTAACACTTTAAAGCCCTGTACATCCGAATATGAGCGGTGGCAATACACCTCTAATGTTTTTCATACGCTCTTATCTCTTCCTCTCGCACAAAAATGACTTTTGCTGAGCGCAGATAAGATCTCTCTGTGAGCACAAAGCTGCGGGGTTAATTCAAAGTTCTCCTCGCTCTTCTCAGGCTCAGCTGCTCCTGGCAGCAGCGTGGGCCGTTATTGTGGTCACACAGGAACCCAAGGGAGACAGGGCTGGGCTCACCCTGAGAGGGAACCGTGGGCACCTCTCTGCACAGGAACACAGAGACAGTGCTTGGTTCACCCTGACAGGGAACCATGGGCACCTCTCTGCAGAGAGCCAAAGGGAGACAGTGCTTGGTTCACCCTGAGAGGGAACCGTGGGCACCTCTCTGCAGAGAAACACAGAGACAGTGCTGGGTTCACCCTGAGGGAACCGTGGGCACCTCTCTGCAGAGAAACACAGAGACAGTGCTGGGTTCACCCTGACAGGGAACCATGGGCACCTCTCTGCAGAGAAACACAGAGACAGTGCTTGGTTCACCCTGACAGGGAACCGTGGGCACCTCTCTGCAGAGAAACACAGAGGCGGTGCTGGGTTCACCCTGAGGGAACCGTGGGCACCTCTCTGCAGAGGAACACAGAGACAGTGGGGCAGGCAGGGCTGGGTGCCCAGGGAAAGGAGGGGAACCTCCTGAGGCCGGTGGCAAAAGCAAAAAAAGTGGGGTCAGGCCAGGATGTGTCTCTAGATTGTGCCCGGGATTTCCATCAGCCCCTCTGAGAGGTTTGGTGTTCAGTTCTTTGCAGAGGGGACACCAAGGTCCCAATGCTCTACATCCAGTGTAGAAACTCATCCCAGTGTGTGGGGTGAGAGAAGGGAGAAGCTCAGAGGCCGGGCTGGTGACGGCCAAGGGCTGTTGGTTTCTCAGAAGCACTGGTTTCTGTCAGGACAGCTGCCTCTACCCCAGCCCTCACCTCTGGAGTCTTTACTGACCCTTGAGATCCCAAACCTGCCGGGGTGAGGAGCTGGGCAGTTCTCAGCCCCAGTCCAGCCTCACTCTGCAGCTGCACCAAACAGAGCAGGAACAATCCAGCCTCCAGCCCACGGGCTGCTGAAATCCACGATTTGTCCTCTGTGGCACTGGAGGCCGCACAGGTTCTGTACAGGGCATGAAAGGGGCACAAAAGGGGCACCTGGGGTCTCCTGCAGACCCCTGACAGCCCCTTGTCCATCAGCTGTGACATCCCCTGTGCTCTGCACAGCTCCCCAGACACCAGCATTGATGAAAACCCCACAGTGCTCGTTTAGGAGGAGCAGAGCAGAGGGACGAGGTCACTCACAGCTCATGGTCATGTCCTGGAAACTTCCTGGGCAACCCAGAGCAACCTCGCTGCTGGCTTTGCCTCAGTTTCCCCCTCTGTGCAGGAAAATGTGCAAATTTCAATGTTTCCCAACATCAGCGTGCTGTTGTGACATATCATATTCAGATACTCCCTAATGGGGACCATATAAATTCCATAGCTGCTTTATCTGATCCAGCAGTCATGAGTCTGCCTGTCTGACGGTGGTTGCTGCTGCTCTTGATAAGAAAACATTCCTGCTCTAGAAATTCCTTTTTGAGGAAAGAGTGAGGAAGGTCTCAGTCATGTTCTGCTGAGCAGGTGCCTGGGCAGCAGCAGATTCAGGGTCACACACCCTGTCCTGGCACTGAGGCCCTGTCCTCTGAGGCTCTCTGTAAATGTGCATCAAGGTCCCTGGAGAAGGGGCCAGCCCTTTGGCAGGCACCTCCTGCCACCTGCAATGCCAAGGTAGCCCCAGAGCCCAAATTGTTGGTCATCCCTTTTCAACAAACTAGGCAGAAGTTACTGTTCTCATGGGTTTGGTTTGTGGTGTTTGTTTACAGCAAAATAATGGAAATTAGTTATTCTAATCTCATTTGAAAATTAGATTTTAATGTGTTTACATATGCACCAAAGTTCTTGGCTTTAGCCACTGCAGTAGCCCCTGAGTATCTCAGTTCCTTTTTGGGGGCAGCTGGTGGCACTCGGATACAGAGATTCTTTATTTACCTGCTGTGGCAAATGAACCTACAGAGCTCCAGATCACACATCTCCTCCTCCAGGTGCCAACAAAAAAGAGGCTTCTGGGTTACAAATGCCAATGGCATCACTGGCAGAATCCCAGCTGGGCACACCTGGTGCCAGTGCCCATGGAAATCCTTGGAAAAGTGCCATTAATGCCACTTCTGTGAGCTCTAACACTGTGCATGTGGGAGCTGCTGAGCCACACAGCAAAGGCACAGAGACGTGGAGTTTTTGTGTGTTTGTTACCAAATTCTGCCCTTTCCTCCCCACCTTTTCGTTTCATTCCACCTCCCTACAGTCAGTCCTGCAGGGTTAATTCAAATAACCTGTTTATTACTTCAGCAGTTCACAAGAAACATGACTTGTCTAGTTCTGTTTATAGAGCATGTAATCATTAGAATAAAATAACAACAAAGATCAAATCACCATCTGTATTTAAGAGTGACCTCAAGTCTTTCCTGGGACAGAAATACTGCTGTGAACACCTCAGAAGCGTTGGGGACCTCAACTAAAATCTTTTCCATTTTTAACAATGTGCATCATTAGCTTTTGTTATGTTGGGCTTTGCCGGGTGCAGTTATTTATATTTTGTTGCTATGGCAGTTGCTTCTGGTTTTGAAAGGTGGGGATGTTTTGTCAGTCAATTGGAATCAGATTAATTGAGCTCCTTCTGATATAAAAGTCTCAAATCAATACAGCGTTCACCTTGTAAAATGCACTTTTTTTGTTGTTGTTTAATGCCTCCTGAGATCAGATGCATTAAAATCCACGTGGAACTAACTTTTCTTTCTCTTCTCACCCCCACACTTCCCCATATGTGGTTTTGATTTTCCCCTCAGGGTACCTATGGGAGGTCTGGAAAACTCTCGGGAGCTTTCAAAGAATGTTAATATGTATAACACTGCATTTTTAGTTTTAAATACAACATGTAAAGATCTTTCTTTTTGAGGATAAACAAGTAAAGCTGCTAGTTAAAAACTATTGGTAAGAAAAAGTGCCCTCTTACCATAAAAAAGCTTAATAACATTTAATTGTATTTCATAGCATTTTGCACCCGTAGTATTAAGCATTTACAGTTCCTTGTAAAATGTCTGGGCAACGCTGACTTTTAATTCTTCTGAGCTGGTTTTTTTCCTCTTCTTGATAAGAAATTTCTACCTAATGGTCCAGTAGAGCATTTGCTATTCGAACCCTGAGCATTTTGTTTGTCTCAGAGCAGAATCTGGTCCTGGTATCTGCAGGGATCTTAACAAGCCCCATCTCTGTGCCTGATGCTTTCTGTGAGCACTGAGATCGCAATCACCGCTGCGAGTGAGCTTTCTGCCATAAGTAATTCTGCAGATAACAAGAATAAATATTTATAAGATCAAACTCTCCAGCTCAAGCACGAAGACCCAGCACCTTTGGGTAGATGGTGATTTTGTGGTGGTGATCAACAGGCATTAAGTTATTGGTTATAGCTGCACTCCCTCATTTCACCCTCACTCCAAGAGTTAGCTAGGCAGTGCTTCAGATAAAGACTGTGAAATTTGATCACTGGAACTAAAATGGATGGCTTAGCTGCCTAATCTCCTCCATCCCGTTATCATCAGCTCCCAATCCCCTCCCCACACCATCTTCAAAATTGGGAAATAGCCCCAGACTTATGGGAATATGCGGCTGGCTTAGAGTAAACACTCCTCACAGACTGTGTGGCCCCAACACCAGCCACAGGTGGGCCTGGTGGGAGCCCCAAAGAGGGAACATTAACTTTCGGGGAGATTATGGCACGTTTGTCTGTGGGATCAGCTTGTTAAAGTCGATAACCGATTGTCTGGATAGCAAGAGCATCCGAAAACATCTGCTAATATATTGCTAACTTGTATAATCTGCCTTTATCCCGGCAAATTGCCTCTGAAGGGTAAATCCTCGCAGATGAGGCAGAAGTTTAGCGTGAGCCAGGAGAATGAAACCTCTCTGATCACCATCGGTGCAGCACAAATAGAGGCAGAGCAGAGCTCTGGGTGCTCTCTGCCGTGGGGATCGGGCTGGCTTTGGGGTTTGCTTTGCTTTCCCCCAAAAGAGACCATTTCTGCACGAATGCAAATGAAGTTAATTCATTTCGCAGGATTGGTTATTGATCCCTTCCCTGTGGGTACACTCGAGGGGAGGAGGCAAGCCCAGATGTGTTTCCTTTGTGCTGGGTTTCTCTTCACCAGAGGGGATTCTGTACCTGGCACACTCCTGCTGCTCCCAGAGCAAACCTGAAAATGAGCACAGGATTGCTGCCCGTGTGCCAGAGTGGCACTTCCTTCACCAGAATCACTTAATGTGAAGAAAAAAATAACAAGTTTACTCCTGACATCACATCTCTCTCATCCACAGATCTTACTGAGCTTCACAAAGGGGAAAATTATCCTCTTTTCGTGGTAACAACAGTAAAGTACAGCTAAAATCCTGATTTAATTTGAGGCGTTTATTCCATACTGCAGGAGTACACAAACGCATAATATCCCAGATTTTGAATGTATTAGGTGCTGAAAATACTTTGAGGAGGGGAAAAAAAAAGTGCTTTCTTTTCCAAATTCCTTCAATCTCTTTGTGAGAAAAGATAACAAAGTGGGGCAGAAAGCAAATGGATTGGGCTAATAATCTGAGCCTCTGGGATTCCAGCAATATAGGTTTATGATTAGATTTTAACTGGACATCTTATTGGGCATATTGATAAGGCATCCCCATCTACATCTTGTACCAATGCACTTCCAACAGATATGAGCTGCTGGAAATTAAGGCAGCTGGGATTATCTGTAATGTAATTTGTGGGGTTTTGCCAGTTTGCCACTGCTCTGTCAGCTCTGGGCTCCTGCTTCTGGCTGGGGACAATGTCCGTGCTCTGGGCAAGAGGGGAAATCTCCCAGCTACAGCTGGAATTTTGTACTTGGGACTGGGGACTTGGCTTTGGTCTTCACAGTGTGGCAGCAGGATTGCTGTAAGTAAGGAAATGATGGCCTTATTTAGTGTATTGTTATTATACCTTATCTATTTCTTCTATCTCATTTCGAATCGAGTGTCCTCTGTCCAAAAAGAGAAGCCTTTCAGAGCCGGCATTCCCCATCCCCCTTACCCAGCCAAGGACATATTTAAAATTTAAGGGCAAATGTTCCATAAAACACTGCCCAACCCTTTGCAAATTCCCTGCATAACTCTCACATGCATCCTCTAACTTCAGTCCATCCCTACTCCAAAGTTGTAATTTGCCCTCCAGTCCTTTTCTTTCTCTCTCTCTCTCTCTTTTTTACAATCTCTGAGATGGCAATTAGCCCAGGAGATGCACTTAGAGCTTCGCTTCAATTACAGATCCCTCCTCTCAAGCGCTGCTCTATGCTAATTTAAACGTCCTTTTGCATGAAGCATCAGTCTGAATTCTTTAATTGTTCCCTCCTTATCGGAGATTTGGCTCATGCTTTCCACCCATGGGTGTGGTAATCATAGTCCCAAAGGCGAACTGGGGGGAGGTTTTGTTAAAGAAAATCCCTCAGGGCAGAATCCGTAAAGCTAAAGAAAAAAAAAATAGCAGTATTAGAGCCGACCATTAATGCAGCCTTTCTCTCTCCACAGGGCTGAGGGAGCTTCCCAAAGAGGAGTAAACGTTGTCATCCGCATTTTAGAGGTGATGAGCTGAGGCGAGGCAGAAAGTTACATCTGATAGATCTGGGCAAAGGCAGGGCTGAGACGGAGCCGCAGAGCTTTGGAGCATTTGATGCTGGAAACATTAATCCCTGTTGCTCCTGGATGATGACACAAAGGGCTGATAGAACCCATGTGCAAGAGTTAGCACCACCTTCCCTTCCTGCAGGTCCTGCGGGTTTGTGGATTTGTCTGAAATACATGCAGGGGATATCTGGAGTGAAATGTTTCTCCTGCTGTGAACCTCAACTCTTCTGCCTTTAGTTTAACTCTGCCAGTGCATCCCAGGTATCCCCTTGCCTTCCACACAGAGCAGCTTCAAGCAACAGGCTGGGAGAGAATATTAGGTGGAGGTACCAGGTACTGAGGTACCGAGTGCTCTGGAGCAGCCACTGGGAGAAGCAGCCCGAGATGCCCTTGAGAATTTAGAGGAAGCAGTGCCAGGAGCCCTGCCCTGAAAATGGTGCTGGCCCTGCTGGCCTCAAAGACACAAAATTGAATATGACACTTTCCCTCAGACTCCAAATTCCTGCTGCTGTACATTAAAGCATCCCCCTCGTGAAGTTAGAGTAGCTCATAAAAGTGTGAAGCAAAAAGTCCAAACTTACACGGGGACCGTTCCATTTTCTCTGTGTGGCCATAATGAAGTTATTTATGGTACATGTAGGAAAGATTAAAGGTTTTCATAATAAAGGAAAGCGAGAGCTCAAGAACTGGGTGCCTCCTAACAGCACTGACTCTCAAGACAGGATAAATCACCCAAGCAACCATTAAAACTTCAAGAAGATTGCTTGTAAACCTCCAAGCAATGCCAGTAAAGCATATTCCTTGCCACAGAGCAGCCCAGATGGTGGAGCTCAGCAGTTTTCAGAGCTGAGGGCTCCTCACAGTTCAACCCTCCTGTCTTTTTCCTCAGAGGGCACAGTGCCAATGAGCCACTATGGAATCGATGGGATCTTTAAATGTGGGATCCCAGGGACAGCAGGCTCGGGAGGAGTGAGCTGCCCAGCCAGAGCCCATCTCAGAGCTGGGCTCCATTTCTGCCCTTAACAACTCCAGGCCATTTTTCATTGTGCTGCTTCTTGGGGGTCTCCCATCATAACACAATCTCAGAGACACATTTTTATGGGCTTCAGGAAGTTAGGAAAATATTCCGAGGCCCTTCAAGGTTCTGGTTCATTTGCATTTTAAGAAGTCAAGTCTGCCCATTCCTTCCATTCTGAAAGACCAAGTGAAAAGTGCAATAAATCACAGTTTATGCTTGTGTGTGGCACAGCATCAGCCAGGGATCCTTCCCTGAGCCCTGCACCAGAGAAAAGCCCCAAAACAGAGGTTTTATATTGTTTCTCCTCATCTTTTTGTTGTTTTGCTTGGTTTTGTTCGATTGGTTGTTCTGTTTTGTGTTGGTTTTTTCTTCCTTATTTCTATTTCAGGAAAACCTAACCCCAATTTCAAGGTGTGACCCTACTTGCTCAGGCTGTGCAGAGGTGAGTCCTGAGGGAAGTGTTGTAGGAGTTAATCTGGGCCAGCACTGGCCAAAGAATGATTCCCAGAGATGGATCATGCCTGGTCCCGATTCTACAAGTGGGTTTCTCTCATGTTTCATTTCCTTTTCAAGGCTTGCTCAAGAGAAGTTACCAGATCCAATTTTCATTTTAAGTCTTAAACTTGATTTAAGAGAGAGGAGTAAATCTATGAAGAGTCTTAATTCTGCAGCCTGCAGGCTCCCCAAGGGGTGTTCAGTGATTTTCTGGGGAATTCTGGTAACGGACTCAATTCCCACAACAACAGCTTGACTCTTACTGGGGGATTTCTGGAGTTGTTACATAATAAATCACAATTCTTATGGGAAAGATAAGGAAAATCTACCAGTATTGAAACCATTGATATTTAAGCAATTGTTCAGATTTTGGGAAATACTTTTTTCCAGACAATATAAGAAAGTCATTCTGGGACAGGTATGAAGTAAATCTCCTATAAATGCTTTACCACTGGTAATTGTGTAAATCAATGGGAGTGTGAGAATGACAATTAGTGCTTCATCATTCTGGATTTTTCATGGAGTAATTCTGAAGTTGTGCTGGAGGAATCCTCTTACCCAGTGGACATCCTCTTACCCAGTGGATGTCTTTGTGCAGTGACTTTGGTGCCCACATGAACTGGGATTGAACAACAGGGGGAGGTGGATCCAAAGCTCCTGTCCACACAAACCAGGCTGTCACAGTGTCCAAAACAACCCTCAGATACTGCAGTCACCTCAGGCTGCCTGCAGACCTGGCTTTAAATTTAAATTAATAAACATTCAAGTCCCCTGAATGAAGGAATGAAGGAATATTTAGAGGAGTTGGAAAAACACCTCGAAAAATGAGGTGATGACATCATCAAGCCAAAATCCATCATCTTTCTGGGGAGGAAAAGTAAGAACTATCAGTGCCAGAACTGTCACAGGTGACTTGGGTAGCAGTTCCAGCACTCAGACACGAGCACTGGGGTGGGACCCAGGGGTGCTGAGGCCATGGGGGTTGCTGGGATTTGCCTCCCAAGCAGCTGGAGCCAAGTGGGAGCACAGGGGTGGTGAGGAAGGGGGAGGTGTAGCTGGGAAACCCCAAAAAACCCCACCGTGGTGCCCCTCCATGGCTTGCACTGCCCCAGGAAACCCGAGTCCAACACTTGGTATCTGAGTGGGGAGAGCGTTTCCTGTCTGGAGACACCAAATTGTGCTTCATGGATGCACAAAGTGGATTTTCTTTGTCTGTGGGAAGGTCAAAAGCATGAAAGCATCAGACCAAAGCAGGAGAGTTGAATTGGGTGTATAAAAACTGTGGCTAATGTGAGGCAAGTCCATGAAAATCTCATTCCTATTTATTTCTGCTCTCTTACTCCCCAGATATTTGTGTGTTGCCAGCACAGCGCCAGTATCTGATTTTTTTTTCAAGTGTCCTCCTGAATTAAGCATCCAGAATCCTCCCAGAAATGCCCATGAGATTTGAAGTTAGCCTGGAAATCTTTCAAAGGACCCCAAAGATAACTGCACTGGGTCTTCTATTGCATTTCCATTTTATGGCATCTTTTTATATTCTGCAGTAGCCTTTTCTGAATAAAAATGAGACAGCCTCTTAAGAGGCCTTTTTATTATTTGCATTTGGCAAAAACAGCCTTAATGAGCTGTTAAGAGTCATTCCCCAGTCCTATTGTTGGCGATGCATGGGAGCCTGTAAAGTGCTGAAAAGCCAAAAGACAATTTATGATCCCTGATGCTATCCCTTCCTGAGACAATTCCACAGAAAGGAAGATATCTGGGGAGTAGGAAGTCCCATTATTTAAATGCCTGAGTAACTTTTACTGGAGTCATAACTGTGGAATTTGCTATTTTCATTTCAGAGCTGCTCCCACCCTGCGTTCCCTGTGAGAGCAGCGATGTCACCGCCTGGGCTCCGTGCTCCTTCTGATGTGCAGCCCTAGAGAATAGGGAGATGACTCAGGGAAAACTCCCCATTCATTGCCGGGATGGAATAAATAGCACCAAATTCCAAGCAGGCACCAACGAACTTACGAAACTCCTGTTTTTCTGCTTGCTCGCTGGAGGCAGCGCTTCTGTGGTCAGCACTGCTCACATCAGCCCGGTCCCCGGGATGTGGGAAGCGTAAAGGAACTCGAATTTACTGACGTGTGGGACAGGAGGGTTATTCAGCACTGGGGAAAAACCCCAGACAAAGAGTTTCTCAGGCTGTGCAGCGGAAGGATGTGAGGTTCTGGGCATTGTTGTCCCTTGGAAAGGGGCAGCAGCCAGTAAATGTCGGCGGTGTTTGCAGTGGCTGAGGGTGCTGAGGGGGCAATCACAGATTTGTGACAAAGGCAGAGACCTTGGTGTTATCATTGACACCCAGACGGCTCAAGAAAAGAGCAAATATTGCACCATTGTATCGTGCCCTACTGTAAGTGACAAAATGACTTCTCTCCCCAGGCTCATGTGTATTGATCAGCTCAGGAACCCCCACACTGCCCACGGCTGAGGCAGGTTTGTCTCTGTGACAGGAGTTAAGGGCTATTCAGGCTGGCCGAGCAGAGATGACCCAATGAGGCCTTGCACCAGAGGGATTGCTCCTGTCTTGGGAGCTGGAATCACTCCTACTCTTAATCAAAACAAGGAAGGTAATTAAAATAATGAAAGATTGAGAAGTCTCGCCTAAGATGTAATTTTTTATACAGGAGATCTTCTCTTTTAACAAAACCAGACCATCTCCTCCACTGTGACACTCCCATTCCGGGCCAGATAATCCCAGCACAACTCAGGTGTGCAGTGAGCATCCTGTAGGGCCACCCAGCACCAGGCACTGGAGCATCTTTAAGAGGAGAGAAAAGTCCTCCAAACCCTTAACTGAAGCACCTGGGGAATGTGGATTGAGTGACTGACCAAAAAAACCCCAACAACCAACCAACAAAGGGCTCCAAATGCTCCAAGTGCCTCTGATGAGAAACTCCCTGCTAGGATCCACAATTTCAGGATACCTCTGTGACACCCCCCAGGTGCTGAGTGGGTGCCAGTTAAAAAAGAGAGCAGAAGAACCCAAAGGCTGTTAAAAAAGAGGGTTTGTGGCCAGCTCCAAGCCCCTGATCTGAGCAGGAGGTGGCTCCTTGCCTGGCATTGACACAGGGAGCATGAATGGAAAGTTTGGTGAATTTGGGGTGCAGCACCACCCCCCAGCCTGGCACAAGAGGACTCAGTGCTTCCCTTTCCTTGGCCCTTTAAGGGTGATGGGAATCTCCGGTGGGGATGAAGAGAGCAATTCCTGATTTTGGGCACCACTCTGGTACAAAGAGTCCTGGGCTGGGAGAATTCAGGCCATGGTTACACTTGGCTTTTCAGCTGGTTTCCAAGGGCACACCCTGGGCTTTATTTGGATTTAACTGTGTAATTTACAACCTGTTTTTTACTGAATAATCAAGTGTGTAACTTGATTATCTTCCTATTATTGTTACATGTAGTAGTCACTTATGATCTGCTGTAACAGAACAGTGTTCAAAAATAAAGAGCTCAGTCTCACTTAAAATACCAGCACAGTTTCTACTTTTTAGTTCTGTCTCCCAGGAAGTTTGATAAATGATGTTAACCTGCAGTGATTTTTCCACTGATCTCTAATTTTTCAGGCACGATCGAATTTTTCTGTTTAAGTTTGACTTTTTTTTTTTTTTTTTTTTTAATTCCCCTGAAACATCAGGGTCTGGCTCTGACCTCACATCCTGAAACGAGCTGAGCAACTTCAGATTATTCCTTCTTGCATGAGCAGCAACAGAGCTGCTGTATAATTTTGTCTTGCAGTGGGGAACTCTGTGGCTGTGTAGTTCCAGCGCCAGCCCTTTGTGTGGAATGCAATCATCAGCAATTCCCCATGTGCCCAGCATTTTGTCCCAGCTCCTTACAGCTCACAGCTCACGAGGGGAACGCTCCCATGCAGGGCTCGGGGAAGTGCCTGTGAGAAGGGTGACAATAAAGAGATGCAAGCCCGCAGCAGCTGGATTCTTGGCACTTCACTTGGCTTCTGATTCCTTAAAACGTTCTTTCCTTCGGGAATTTTATTTGCATGAAAACACAGCACAATAATTTGACGACTGCTCACCCTCATGATGTGCAGAGAAACAAAGCAGTTTAACAGTGAGCTAAGGAATCAGTTATATTTAAGTTAATTTTTTTTTTTCTGAAATCACACCTCTTTCACTTTCTTTCCTCTGCTGTGACTTACAAAAATGACTTACAGTGCATCTGGGTAATGCAGTAAAGCGAGGAACTCAGAGCTGGTAAAAGAAAAGGATTATTCTTCTGTTAACTCAGGGAACAAAGCTTCCCAATAAATGTCGTGTTCTGCCATGCACCGAGTGCTTTTGTGCAGCTCATAGCACAAATCATACTGCTCCCAGTGCTCATCCCCAGCAGTATTCTTTAATGCTTAACTCGGTGACCTCACAAAAATAATTGGTGTGAGGCAAATTTACTCAGCCCTCCGCCTTTATTTGCAGACTGAATGGCCCGGAGAATTGTGCATATTGTTTATGGAAATGAAGAGGGAGAAGGGGGAACAGGACGTTTGTCCCCAGCTGAAGACAGGGAGAGGAAGTGCTCAGAAGAAGCAGGGGCTCAGCACCGAGTCCCTGCCTGCCGAGGGGACATTTCATGGGAGCTGCTGATGGACCAACACCGCTGCAAGCCACTGCGAAAACCCAGCCCAGCTGCTGCCATTGCCGACAGCCAGCGACTTTCCAGCCTCGTCCTCGAGTTAAAATTTCAGCTTTAACTGCGAGCTTTGACTAATTATTATCCCCCAGATGAGAGTCGTAATGATTTATGAGCAGCTTTACAAGCGAACGCATCAGCCCGGCTCTCCCTTTTCTGTAGGAAAACTGTAATTCCTACTTTTCTGTAGGAAAACCTTTCCTGTTGGAAACTTTGGGGGTTCTTGGCATCGCCTGGGGTCCGACCCCAAGCTCCAGCCCGGCCCAGCAGAGCATCCCAGCAGCTCCCCGGGAGGGAGGGAGGCAGAGCAGGGTGCAGAGGAGCACAGCCGCTCCTTTGGCCGCCCGTATATTTATTTATAAGTATAGATATGTAAATTCCCCGTGGAGGGAAAACCCCAGCCCCTCGGTTGGAAGCGGGTGAGGGACGGGACAGAACCGTGGTGCTTGATGTGCATGTGATATAACCGCAGCACAAAAGCCGCTTACGGAGCAGCTTGCGGAGATTAGCTAACAAGAACCGAGCCTTTCTTTTCAGGAGCTGTTATTAGCATATTTTTCATCAATACTATACTTAACAGCTACTACATAGCAGGAAGTGGTATTTAACCTCTTGTTCCAATGTAACGAGATTACTTTGGGTGGTTATGTTACATTCCATTCATAAAGCCCCTCCTGTGCCCACTTAATTAGATTCACTGGTCGCCAGCACGAACTGGCAGCAAATGCACCGAAGTGTATTCGGAATATTGAAATTCTGAGCTCGGTTTGTCTTTAAGGCTGCACCGAGAGCGATGCAAAACTCGATGCTGACAGATAAGGGGTGTCATTAGAATATTCTGCCAGCTTCTGATGAACGCGGGGGTTTAACCACTTAAATGCCCAAAGTTTAGAGGAAAGCTCATTCTCAAAACTAAATTTCTTTGAAATAGATGAGTATCACCCGACTTTTTGAGGCACAACCAGGTCAAACTACTCTTTCCTTTATTTGGATGTAAAGCTCTGAGCCAGAGGGGCTTCTGCAGCTATAAAACTTTTGCCTTTTTGTGAAATCAGGCTTGATTTGGAAAATGACAGGAGTAGAGTTTGGAATAAAACTATAAGGCAGGTGAGCCTTATGGGATGTTGTGTTTCTGTTTTAAACAATTCCCTGGTCCGAATAGTTTCCTTTTTAATTTTCTTTTTTTTCCTAAGGAGTTTATGGGTTGCAAGGTGGGTACCAGGAATGTTTTTCTTATTTGGAGGATGCAGTATTAATTAATAAAAAATAATGTGAAAGAAAATAAAACTTGCAACAGCTGAATTTAGTTCAGCAGAGTTACAGCAGCATCTCCCTCTTGTAGAAACTGGTTTGTTCTTCTACAAAAAAATCTTTCAAAATAATTAAAGTAGCCTCCTTTCCCATCTTCCGTAAAAACAGGGGTTTACCTCTGTGTAAAAGAAAGGCATAAATAAAGAAACTAATTAAATTCTGCCATTTAGCTTAACAACGCAGCTGTTTTGCTGCTCGGCTGTAGTGTTATGTGCAGCAGATTTTGTGTAGAAGCACAAAAGAGACACTTTGAATTTTTTTTCCCCCCTTCCACCCACCTTCCCAAGACTCATCAGCACAGTCCTGACCCTCTGCATTGTTTTTAAGCCAAAGAAAAATCTCCAAGCGAACAGTGACAATGAGTTTTCATGCCCAAGATTAAAATTAGCAAATTAGGAAAAATTCGAGATGGGATTTTTTTCCCCTCTATGCTGCTGCTTCAGAGGAAGTCTTTAAACCCTTTTGTTTGTGCATCTCCAGGCTGCAAAGTTAATTTAAAGGGGCACTGCCAAGGTAAGAAGCTCAGAATTTGATTTGACTGGCTGTGCATGTTCCCTAATAACCTTTTGGAAAGTCTGCATAGTTCTACATCTTTTTATCTTGAGGGAGGGAAAAAAATATTCCTCCAGGGCAATATATCAAAGCTGCAGGTCTGACTTCATGGGCATCTGACTTCATGGGCATCTGACTTCATGGGCAATCCTGCAAAATCTGCCCAGGGTTTGTACATCATAGAGGAAAACCATTTTTGAATGGAAAACAACTTCCTCTGTAAGGCTCCCAAAGGAATGAGTTTAATTTAAAAAGAAAAAGAAGGCAATGGAGGAGGAGGATGCTGCAAGTGCTGTGCAGCTGAGAGCAAAACTGGAATTTAAAAACCAAACCAACACAGCAAGTATTTGTCAGTGGATTAGGGGACACTTTTTATTATTCAAATAACTTCTAAAAATCAGCCTCGAAGTTATTTCCTTCATTTTGCTCTGAGGACATCACATATTTACTCATGACTTAGACTTAGAACCAAATCCCCCGGAATTACTCCTGCAAAACACAGAACGTGGATTTTCTGTGGGGCTGGATTTTCTGTGGGGCTGGATTTTCTGTGGGGCTGGATTTTCTGTGCTCCTTGCAGCTGCCGGTGGGTTTCCCTCGGGAATTGCGGTGTGAGAGGCTCTGGGCTGCTCCCAGAACCCTTCCTGTGCTCAGGTGAGCTGCGGTTCCTGCTGGGAGCTGTCCAGCAAGGGCTGCACGGAGCAGCGATGCTCGGAGAGCCCCCAAAGTGGTGCTCTGCTGGCTTGCACTTGCAAAAACCCGGGAGCTGGGTGTTTTCACCTCCTGGGAATTGCACAGAGCCGCACAATTAAACTCAAGAGCAAACCACAGCACATCTGCTGCGCTCGCTGTGTAAAGAGAAGGGGTAACCACGTATGAGGGATCCAGTTTTTGGCTGTCAATCAGCAAAGGATGAACTCATGGACCAAAACTTAAATCAATGAAATGCACGCATTCTCCTGGGATTACTGAAATGCCTAAAGTTGGGTACAAGCATAAGCAGTTTGTTGAATCAGGACCTAAAATGGCACCTTTGCTCATAGGAATTCCACTTTAAAGCTCATTTTGGAGCATCATGGTAAAATAAATCTTTATCTTAGTACTAATAAGCAATATTATTGGTGCCTTTCCTGTAGCAATTCATTGAAAGAGAAATGCTGTAGAATTGCAGCTGACCTTGCTTCTTGATCAACCTGGTAATTAATAGGAATAGAGAAAAAGCCCTGTATTTCTGAGTGCTGATCAGGCAGCAAAGGCACTCCAAACATCTGAAGAAAAAACAGTTTGTTAATTGCTGTCTAGACAGTTTATTGCTGCAATAAGATCAAAACACAGAATACTGAGGTTTGTGGTATGAATCATGCAGACTAAACAATTGTTTTATTGCATTTACAGAGCACTTGATTTATAATGCAGTCAGCTCGGTAATAAAATTCCTCCATTGTATATCCTGAATAATTTCACCTCGTTTCACATCTCCCTGCTTTAATTCTATATCGAGATGTTTTAAAAATGTCTGGATGGAGAGGGGATTTCTGCCATGTGTATATAAAGTTCCTTATCTCGGGTCTCTGTGGTATCATCACAGGCATCCCGTGCTCATCCAGCACTCCCTGCATCAGCTGTGGGATTGGGGATACACTGAGCAGATTTATGGGGCTGCAGCTCTGGTGAGGGCACTGCAGGGAAAGTCAGGCTGGCCCATGGCAGGAGGTTTCATCCCTCTCCACCTTCAGCCAAAAGGGATCAATCAGGCAAGTGGCTTTTCCTTTTTTTTTTTTAATTTTGTTACTCTATAAAACTTTATTAAGGAGGAAGATTTATCTGTCTGATTCTGTGAGCATCTCTGGGGTGAAGGGGAGCTTTTTTGGAAACCAAGAAACTTTTGGGATGATGGAAATTCCTTTTTATTAAGCGCTGAGCTGGACTAAGGGAATAAATGCATGAATTGAGTCTGTGCAAAGTGCAGTTTTCCCTGGGACCATCACATGATGTTGCCGTGTTTTGGATAAGACATCTTTGCATTATTTTCATTTCCTAGTTTTGACAAATTATAATCATCCCAATACCCCTGAAGACCAAAGAAATAACAGATGAGATTGTAGCTCTGGAGCAAAATCAAACCAGAGACCTAAATCTTGGGTATCCCAATCCCACAAATGTGGGGCTGCCGTTCTCCTCCTGCTGAGTGGGCAGTGTCTGTCTCACGGCTGATCCTGCAGGTTTGTGCTCCTGGAGAGCAGCAGTCTCCGATGAGGAAGCTGATGCACTTCTGAAAAACACCCAGAGGTTCTTGAGAACCCAAACTCAGACTCCCAACCCAGTGAAGAAGAGAAGGACGCTCAGGTAAATGCAACATTCCCTGGAATCCCCCTTCCCTGAATCTCTTCTTCCTTCTCCAGGTGACAGAGACACGAACACAAGCAGAGAACGACAAAGTGCCTTTTGAAAGAGCTGGTTTATTTTAAAAAGGAGTAACAATCCTAGACAAAATCAGATACTAAACCCAGCATGACAGGGCAGGGCTCCACAGGCAAACAGGCTTCCAGCAGCACAGATCGATGCCTTGTGACCAGAGGGATGCTGGAAAGAGAACCTGAGATGTAAACAGAATTCAGCAATCTTGCCAGCAATCCAGGAACTGGCTGCTCATTTAGACCTAGAGATTTTCATTAATAGAATTGCAAAGTAAATCCATAACATCGATGTCGATAAAGCAGAACTGTAGTTTTACAGTTTCGAATGTCCAGATAAATTATTTGGTTACTTTCTACCAAAAGTGAGAATCTGTTGCTGCCTGAGAGGATTTGACACTAAATTTGGTGGTAAAAATAGCAGCAAAATACTCTGTTTAGAGCCCAACTTCTACACAGTTGGAGTAAACATTTCTAGAAAGGGAGGTGTGATTTTGTGTGTCAGGAGACTGGCACACATTGCTCCAGCTGCCAGAGCTTTTTGGTACAAATTCAGGCCATTTTCTGCTCAGGATGTGCAGTAGCTACTGTGCAGGAGGATGCCAGTCACCAGCACGTTGGGCAGAGCTGGTGGCACCATCCCTGCACGTGTGGATGCCCAGGATGCTCCAGAGCCCCCGCTCTGCTGCAGAGCACTGGGCCACCTCCTGCCCGCCCCACTGTGAAGGGCCAGAAGGCTCTGACAAGAGTCAGGGTATTCTCGTGAAAAATTTTAGGAGAAAAATACGAGAATTTGTTTTGCCCACTTTTCAGCCTAATTCTGATGTACTGCTCCCTGATGGCCTTGAGTTGTTGTTGTAATTATTATTATCATTATCATTATTATAATTATTATCATTATTATCATTATTATCATTATTATCATTATTATCATCATTATTATTATTCCAGAGAACGACTTCAGAGTATGAACCCGGGCAGGAGGGTGGCACACACAGCGTGTCCTCTGCTCCAAAGCTGTCCTCGGGACAACAGAGCACAGAATTTACGGTGGGGAAAGAGAGTGAGGGAAGGATTCTGCCTGGGGAAAGGCACCAAAATGTTGTAGAGACTGTGAGCAGCAGCTGTGGGTGCTGGGAGGCGTTCCAGACAGCCCCGGGGTGTGAGGGGCAGCGTGTGGCAGTCCCTGCCCCGCTGGGAGCTCACCCTCTCCCCACCAGCCCAGCACAAGCTGTTCCAAGCTCGGGGACTCGGGGGCAATCAGCCCTCGGTGCTTTCTTTTACGTGGCTTTAAACGCTGTGAGAAGCATTTCTGTCGTTTATTGCTGCTCAATAAAGTTTTATCTTGTGGAAGTCATGATTTATTTACTCCATCTCACAGAACAGACTGTGCTCGCTCCCACATCAGCACCCCTTTACCAGATTCATAAAACGTGTTAACAATTCATTTAAAATCCACGTCCAAGGCAGCAGAGCTCCCTGCCAGGGCTGCAGCAGGCAGCACGTGTGGCACACGCTGCCAGGGCTGCTCTGAGCATCTCTGAGCGCTCCAGGAGCTCTGTCACTGCCCCCCTGTCCAGCCAGCCAAACAGCATCTTCACATCTCACACTCAGCACTGAGCTTTTGCTCATTTTCCTCCTCAGCTGCCAGGAAAGCCCAGACTGTGAGAGTGGTAGGTGTAGAGAGTGACTGGCCAAAAGAGTGGACAAGTGCAGCCTTTCGGTTTCTGCACTCCCTGTTTAGCAGGGCTTTCACCTGCCTTTCACAGAGCTTTTTGCTGCTCTGTGTGTGGGTTAGGGGCAGAAAGGTGAGGTGAGAACAGAAATGAGGTTTTTTATCCCTCTGTGCCCCTGTGGGAAAATCATCTTTGCTCGTAGCTCTTCCAGCAGTCCTCCTGAAAGGTGTGGCTTCAGTGACCCTTCAGTGATGGCTGTGAAATCTCCCTGGTTATTCCCTTTCCCCGTGTTTTCAGGCTTCCTGCCCCATGCCTGCTCACAGCTCTGCTGTTTTCATTTTCCAGCACCAAAGGACCCTGGCTCTGACCCTGACCCACGAGCATCCCACCCCAGGCTCCTCTCAGTGAGATGCCCCACTTTGAACCTTGGCCAGGCAAAGAACACTTATGGGAACACGAGCTCAGGCTGCCTTCGTTATCCTCTGGTATCTCATGGCATTTGCATAATTCCCAGCCTAACGAGATGTGAGGGATCTGGGATATCTCTGCAGTTTGCTTGTTCCCTTCTATTCCAATTCTATCTGGGAAAGACAGCCTGGCGTTTGTGAATTCCAGAGCAAAAAATATGGGCAATTTTGTGCTGCCCTAAGTAGGAACACTAAAATTTGGGGGTGTGGACAGGTCCCAGGCGTGTGCTCCAGGCACCAACTGTCCTTCAAAAGAGCACCCAGCTGGGTGTGCATTCCTCACCACGTTGCTACACACATTTGTGCAATATTTGGCTTATTTGTGCGACATAATTAATGAAACGTGTCTCGTTGGCACCAGCATCCCTGGGGACCCCAAAGCAAATGGGGGCCTTTGAAGCCTGAAACGGTCTTAAAAGCAGAAAATATTTACCACAAGTTTATTAAACCAAGCTTTACTGGTAATAAATTAGCAGCCTGTAGACAGGCCCTTATCTTGGAAAGCTGGCACGGATCTATTAGAAAAATACAGCAACAATTTACAGTGTCCACAGCAGCTTCCAATCCCTCACTCACAGGCTGCTGCTGCACTTGGCTACCAAAAGCCCCAAGTTTGGGTTGGGGGTGAGATGTCCCTTCCCAGGGCAGCTCCTCTGCCAAAAACAGCCAGGAGCCAGAGGACTCCTGTCCATGCACAGTTGTCAGAAATCCCCGGAAGATGCCAAGCCTTACAACCCCCTCGTGTCACTCCTTTTCCCACAGCCACTGATCCATGACTGGAACTATTTTAAAGACATTGACCCAGAGTCTCAGTAATTGAGCTGGGGGTGGCTGATAATGTCCATTCTGCCCCTTCAGCCACAGCTCAGGTTATGTGATCTCACTGTGCTGTTTCAAACCCACAAACCACTGGGGGGGTGTTTGCGGATTTGCACATCCCTCACACTGCCCCATTGTATGGTAAATTATATTGGAGCCTCTCCTGAGCTGCTGAACAAAAGCCCATTGTTTGAGGGTGTTATACACCCCACGTGCTCTGCCCAGGACCTACACTTGGAGCATCAAAGTGGAGTGAGTTCACATGAGAACTGTTTTCTACTGTTTCTCTTTGGGTTTTTAATGGCATTTGTGCAGGTGCGCAGCTTAAAAAAGGGCTTTTTTTTCTCAGTCTACAGAGTTGGTCCAAATTTCAGCTGGAGCAAGAGCTGTTCAGAGCAATGTTTGATTTTTAACAGTGATCTCAAAATTTTGTGGCACTGGGCAGGATTCTGGATAAATGCAAATTTATTCAGAATCATCTGAAACATTTGGAGTTACAGGCACAGGGGATCTGAGTCAAGCCACTTGTCCTAGTTTCTATCACCCAAACACTAACCCTCTATAAATCATTAATTTCCAGACTGTTTATTATCCAGGGGAAGTAACAAAACAGGAGTATCACATAACACATCCTAAGAATGCCTTGTTCATTTTAAGAGCAAATAAAACTAAATAGCACCAAGTTGTTACTGATGCGGCCTACGAGGCCGAGCAGAACACAAAAAGGGGCCTTGATCAGACAGAGGCCACAAAATAAACAGGGGAATGGGCAAAAAAAAGAAGAGAAAGAAGTGTTTGGACAAGAGTGAGCACACGTAGACATCTTCACATAGAAATTCTTTGTTTGCTGTCACAGGGAAATTGCCTCTGCTCATTCCGTGGCGGGGCTTTTGGAGCAGCAATGGTTTCCACAGCTGCTGCTGCCCTCAGCCTCCTTTCTCACAGGAATTATTTAACGCCCATCCCCAGGCAGAGAACAGAGCAGAGCCTCCGTTTCAAAAAATAATCATCACAATTAATTGCTCCGTCAAGAAAGCAAACTTGGGGGTGTTTGGTCAGCAGGGCCCTTCTCTAATGGGTTTGTCATGTGTCACCAGGAGCTGCTTGTGACAGGCAGGGACGCAAATTCCCAGCTGAAGGTGAGGAGGAGCAGAGTGATGTTTATCTGAGCCATGACTTCACTGAAGTTCACCTTCCTGAGCAGCTCCAGGGGTGCAGGGCAGACCCTGCCACGGGGAGAGGATGCTCCAGCACCCAGACACTGCCGAGGCACAGAGATCCACCCTGCTCCAAAGTGTCACCACAGAGGTGCAAGCAGGAACGTGAAAGTTAGATAAATGAGGTGGGAATTGTGATTTATTTTGTGGCCTTTCAATGGATAGTGCTGACAGCTGGGAAATGCAGATACCCTGGCAGCTCTGCTAATACAGCACAGCCAGCTCCGAGCTGCCTCAGTCCTGCTGAACGTCCCCAGCCTGACTTTTTGTCCATTTAGCTTAAATGCCTTCCAACTTTCCCTAGTAAAAAGTCCTTTTCTGGGCAATATTTCAGAGTTTATATTGAGCTGGGTGTTTTGCTGGTCACACTTGTCAGGAGGATATTGTGCTTCTAAAAGTGATGTTAGCAAAACTGTAATCCAGGCCTCACACGTTATTTTGCTCCATATGTTATTTATTTTAATCTCTTGAGGTCCCAAAATAATATACATTTACAGCTGCCCTTTAAAGTTATTGTTAGTTACAAAATATTAGAAACATAGCTTCATCTATAAAATGTGTAATTAAATTAATCTTTACCATGCTTTTCTTTACCTCACACAGGAAGCATTTTAGTCTGATGAATACCATGGACATATAATTAGTACTTTATACCATAAACTAGATTATAACTTACACTGTCCACCCTGGCTCCAAAAATCCTTGCAGATTTTAATTCAATTGCTGCCCTTTATCTGGATGAAAGCATTTGAATTCAATTATTGGTTTGATTATTCAGGGCGGATTTGTGCCTTTGTATGGGTTAGATGTGGTGGTAGTTTTAAACACAGGTTTAGTGGAAGTCTCAAATTAGGCACTTGCATCTATATTTAGGCAACTACCAGAGTTTAAATGCTGAACATCTGATTTTTCTAGCTGAGGTTTGCCTAAGATGGGGTTTAATGGGAATCAAGGCTGCACAATGAAAGTAAAGGGAAACTGAGGTGTGTCTGAATTCCAGAGGGAGCTGGGCACCTGAAATGCTCTGACTCTTTTGAAAGCCCCCTTACCTGGCTAACTGTACCCTCAGTGCCTAAATCCCTTTCAAAACCTGACAGGACACTTTGGAGAAGTGTTTGCCAGCAAACCCAATAAAATCTCCTCGTTCTCTGTGATTTGTCCTTTCCATGCCTAAGAACCTTTCAGATATTTTCAGCACCGAGACACCCCCTGAGATAGATCTGCCCTTCTGTATGTTAGCTGAAGGTGAGTTGGATGTGGCTGCAGTTTAAAGACACTTTAACCATGGGGTTGTGGATAAAGGGTGTTCTGATTTGAGGTGTCTCTCGCAGATGGAGCTGGCTGGGGTTGATCCTGTGGGTCCCAGGGCTCCGTGGGACACAGCAGAGCCAGGCCATTTATCCTCCTGCTGCTGCAGAGCCAGGCCTGTGTTTATACCAGCTTGTTTAGCTTACTCCTAATGCACATCCTAGGGCCCACCTCTCACACACAGCCCAAGACATGTTTATGAAAATTCTTTATAAGCAAAATATTTTACTTGCATTGAGCAAGTTCAGATACAGAACAGCCTCAGCGCCACGGGCTGGTTAAACACTCTCCTCGTGCATCTTTTATTTAAGAATTCAGCCTTCAGCCCACCCACATCACCACAGCAAGACCCAACAACTGGAACACGTGGCCAGTCTTCTGCTGGTTTTGCTAAGGTGTTTGCAAACAGTCATTATTAATTAAACACCCCCTGGAGCTGCAAAGGTGAGTTGTCAGCTGGAGAGGAGCAGCTGGGATTTGGATTCGGGTTTGGGGTTTAATTGTTTAAATGTTTTTAGAGCAGGTAGTACATCCCTTTACAGCGTGTATTCCTGAGCTGTGATCCTCCTCTGTCAGCTAATTGGGAAATCTGTTCCATCCAATGGGCTCCAATCAATGGCAGCATTGAGCTGCCTCAGCGTCAACATCTGTCTTGATCTTACAGAGATCTTGGGCTTTTACAGAGCCCACTGACTCCCTTTGTGGGTGCTCAGCACTTCTGAAAATCAGGCAAGAAGCTTTCAAAGATTAACCAAGAGCCTGACTCCAGCAGGAAGTAAAATCATTTAAAATTTGCAGAGAGACACATAAAAAGGGGACATGACATTCAAGACGTATTTTATTCTATTAGACAGCAAATTCACAGGAAATGCTTTCTCGGGGAAGTGATTTGTTGAACTGTGGGACTCATGGCCACCCAGACAAGGATTTTAAAAGTTTCATGCGCAGACTGGATGACAGAACTATCTTTGTTTAACTGGTGTTGCTAATGGCATTTCTGCAAGGCTTGTTTAACCTCGGGCTTCAGTCTAATCTATACTTTGATTTTCAGCTCAACACAGAACCTGATGTGGTGGCTGATTATCTCGCTGGTCTTTGACACCACCTTCCCTGAGCATCAAATGGTGTCCCCTATCAAAGCTCATCACTGAATGGGACAGGCACCTTCCCCTCCTCCTGGTTATTTCTGTCCCAGACAGTCATTTCTGTTGTCCTAAGATCAAGTTTTGGTGCTCAGACCCTGCAGGAAACATCCCTCAGAGAGATTCTGCCTCTAGAAGATAGAGATGATGAGCTCTAAAGCCTAGCAATAACCAGAAGCTCAGATAAGTTTCCCTCCCTGGGTGCTGGTTTGTACCCACACTCTGACTCCACACACACCTCATCCCACGTGCCCTAATTTCAGATTCATCAGGATTCAGGTGGGCACCACTGAACTGCTGCACTCAGCCTTCTCCTGCGTTATTTATGTTAATTCTTTCCTGAGGGGGAAAAAAAAAAAGAAGAAAAGAAAAAACATTTAACATGCTTTTTAAACTCATAAATATAATGAATCAAAGGCAATTTGGCAAATCTGTTTCATGGCTGCAGGCCCACTGTGGATCTGCCTACTTAGTTAAACTCAGCCTTGCTGAGGCACCTTTCTACCTCGAGGAATCTGTCACTGGAGCCCATCGATCACAGGGACAGCCCGTCCTTCCCCAGCCCCAGAATGTTTCACTTTATTCACCCATTCCCTCACTTCCTGCCATCCATCTCCCTCGACGCTTCTTTCCCTTATTCTTGGTACCTTTCCCGAGTTGAAGCTCCACAATCCATTTACCTGCTGCGATCATCAGACTAAAACCAGAAAGAGACTGGAGCTCAAATTCCCAGCAGGCTGAAATCTGATTTCCTGCCTGTTTTATTCACCTATCATTGACAGTATCTGGAAAACTGAATATGCACTGGGTTTGGATAAATAAATTCCACATAAGAGTGAGATGAACATACCATTTTTCCTCATAGGTATACAGAGGAAAAAATCCCAACAAAACACACACATATACATTCACATTGCCAGCCATTACTTCAATTACCCCAAAATTACCTTAAAGTCATCTGAGACTTTAATATATATAAATAAATGTAAATATACACACACTGAGTTTATATATAAATACTGGAAATATCTATATGCTGGAGATATATATATATAGAGGATATATATACTGGAAATGTTCTGTTTACTTTCTGAGGGTTTATGACCTTAGGATGAACCCCACCAAGACCCCACATTTTCAAGCTTTTCTTTATTATGCCATATTTTAAGATTACTTTAGAGATCTACAGAAGAAAGGCTTCTCTTACAAGCATTTGTTTCTCTAGGAACTTCAGTTCTAAATGAAACCTCAAATATCGTGGGAGCTGGAAACACGAAACCAAAGAGTTTGTATCAAGAAACTGCTTGATATGAACAGTGAGGGCTCTGAATAGTCCTCATTCATTTTCAGAACTACCATCAACTGGCTCTGTAACAGTAGATCCCCAAAATTATGGAAGTTTGCACAAACATCCCCTCACACGGTGAATTAAAACCTTTTTTCCTTGTTTTTTTGCGCACACGTGGATGGAACTTCCATCATATTTCACAGATAACATAACTACATGTGAGGTTTGAGTGCCAGAGTTCAAGGGCCACCTGGACAACACTCCCAGGAGGGTTTGTTGGGGTGTCTGTGCAGGGCCAGCAGTTGTACTTGATGATCCTTGTGGGTCCCTTCCAAGCCAGGAGATTCCATGGTTCTATGAAATTAAATCAGTTTTTTCTTGAAGAGATGTTGAAAGCAGAAGGGAGCTGATGGCTCAGCAGCCTCAGGGCCGGAGCCCGAGGTGTTCCCCATCACCCACTGCTGCCTGCTGAGCACCTCCACCCATCCCACCAGGGCTCCAGCTCTGCTGAACGAGCCAGGTCTGGAGGATGGAGCTGGGAGAAGCTGCTGTTCTCTGGCTCTGGAGCAATGGGAGAGCTGGGCCATCCCTCTCCTCAGGATTCAGTAGGACCGAAAAGGTGAATTTATGGATTCCTTTGCCCGTTCCCTCTTGTACTGCAGTGGCCAGGCTGGGAGCTGGAAAAGCAAATCCATTGCAGGGGAGGCTGCAACATCCCCTTGGGACAAGAAACCCGGAGTTTGTGCCCTGACAGGATCAAGCCTTGCCTTGATACACGAAATTCCAAGGTCTTACCAAGCTCTTTATCTACACCAGTTCTTATTTTGATGTCACTGCTCCTGCTTTACTCCGTAGACACCTCAATGCTGGAAAAGCTGCTGAACCTTGGGGAACACCCCCAGTGCTTCACTGCAAGGCAGGGAGCAGAGGATTTTAAGAGAGTTATGCTCTGCTGAGGGAGGTAAATCCAGCCCATCCCAGGAAACGCGTCCCGGGGTACTCGGAGGATTCCTTGCAGGGCTGTTTGTTTGTGTGCAGCTGCCCCAGGCTATTCCAGCAGAATTCCTCGTGCTGAAGCAGCTCCATTCATGGGGCAGGGTCTGGGATAAGCCCAGCCAGGCCATGGGCAGCTCGGAGCTGCAGAGGTGAACCCTGCCTGCTCTGAGTTCAGTTTGCTTCATGCACCACCCTGCTCCTGCTGTTAAAAACAGAGCCAGACAAAGCTGGAGGGAGAAATCCCCGTGGTTCAGATTTACACCATGCATCCAACAGGCTTCCCCCCTTCTCCGGAAGAGTTACCAAATGCATTAATTGAGCTTCAGGGTGGCTGATAATTACATAATTGCAGACTAATTTCCCCTTTCCTAGAGGTGAAGTTACACTGGTGGCAAAAAGACCTGCACAGTCTTTTCAGCAGCAGAAATGCCCCTGCACAAACCAGAGCTGACCCTGGGGTGGGCAGCTATGGGGCTGGTGGGCTCCAGCCCCATGGGCAGGCTCCTCTCCTCCCTGGAGGGACCCACACGCACTTCTTGTGGCTGTGGGCTGAGGAAATGACACAGCTGAGCCTGCAATTTTTAGATTTGTTTTTTTTAATGGGTTATTTTTCAGCCAATGCAGCACAAACAGAACAAGAGAGAGGTGGGAGCACAGGCTGGTGTGGCCATGATGCTGTTTGGTGCTGATCCTCCAACGTTTCCGAGCTGAACTGGGAGCTTTGGCTCTGTGGACACAAACCCCTGGCTAAAGCCTTGCTGCCACCATCCTTCTTCTCCCCATCGCTGGCTGGAAGCAGAATTTTGGCTCATCCCAACCTGTAACTCCACATCAGGCTGAGCCCCCTGGGCTTTGCCACGCTCTGGTTTCACAGCCCTGAGCACACCGAGGGCCAGAATAAAAAGCAGGGGCAGAATGGGGACATGGGGCTGCTCCCCGGCTGTCGGCAGCGGCGATTCCATTTCTGCCAGAGCCATTAGCACCCCAAATTCGGGCTCTTCAGCCTCGATTTCACCATTTCTCACTCGGGGCTGGGACAAGGACTCTCTTTAAAGCCAGAACCGGCAGCGGGTGTTTTGTAGGGGGTGATGAGGACGTTCCACCCCGAGTTCTTTCACTGCATGCAGGTAACACCCTGCACCTTGCTCTGCTCTTTCAGCCCCAGGCAATGACTCCACGCTGCCTCTGACACAGCTCTAGGGATGATAAATATTAGTGCATTTCTTAAGATTACCTCAGCTGGTTTCTGGAAGCCCAAGTGCTTCCTAATCTTCTGCTTTTCCTCCCTCAAAACCAAAAAAAAAAAAAAAGAAAAAAGAAAAAAAAAACCAAAGAAAAAAACTCATCCATTTTAAAACTTGTGGCTTCAGACTCCAATAACAACTTGAAAAGGTTTGTAGGAAACAAGTCTGCAAATGTATTTAGTGTATGGAAAATGATTTTCTGAAGAACATACAAGATGTTCTATTTCACCTAATTCTCTGTATTGATTTCTGTGGCATCATCTTCTTCCTTCCCTTTTTTCATCTTTTAATGCATTTCTATTTCTTCCGAACACACAAAAACATCTGTTTCTTTTACAAAACAGAACAAAGAAGTTCTCCTTCCCAATCAGCAATTTCGTTTTCTTTTGTAATTGTAAAAAGAAACTCCTGAAAAATCAATATATTGTTGCCAAGTCGTACACAACCGGGAACGGAGCAAGCTTAGTAAATAAAGGAAATTGCAATTTTTTCCTCTCTTTGGTCACCTTTTAGTACACGCAAGGTGACTGCCAATCTCCTTGGTGCTTCCCACCCCAGCTATTCTCCCTTTCCTCCCTGAAAATTTTCAAGTTACTCTTGGAGATGAAAAGAAAAGTTTGAAAAGAATTGTTCTTGGAGCCAAAATTCCTGATGTCCTAAATTACAGCAACCCCCACCCGAAGTGGCTGGCTCCTCGGGGTAATCTGAGCCCTCTCAATTAACCAGCACCGAGATAAAGATTGCTCATGCTAAAGATGTCACATAACACCGGCCTTAGAAATGGGAAAACCTCGGCTAAAGGGAAGATACCTGCTCTGCTGGATCAATAGTTTCAATATACATCAATATTTGGAGACGATTTACTCTCTTGATGCACAAAATTGAGTGAATTTGTGCACCCAAACCTAGCAAGAAGGGCTTCTTGTGGAATAACCTCTTTAATTAAAATGTATAAGGGACCATTTCAGGTGAGGGTTTTGAAGAGCTCAGATCTTTTTGTGAGGCTTTTTGTCACTTGCAAGATCCCCACTCGGAGTTTGGGAGCTTGGATGTGAGCTGCTTCCAAATCTGAGGGGGCAGAAAAGAGATGTGTTACCAGCTTGATTTGCACCTGCAATTAAACAGACACCCAGGCCAGGCTAATTTACACTGAAACTTAATTGCAACCATAAATCTTGTGCATACAAATGCCATATAAATAAAACCTCTCCCAGATACCTGTGATCTGTTACGCAAAGGAGCCAAGAGTCCCATATCTCCTTTTTTACCATGGTTATAGGTCTCACTTTGGGACACACAATTACTTTAATGCATTTGTCTTTTTGCCTAAAAATACCTAACTGTGGGATGTCAAAAAATAAATCAGGACTCAATTTGTCCTGGCACACCTTTGAGCAGGGATGTTGTTAACAACTAATCAGCAAAAGAGTGTAGGGAAACACAAATGTGTGGGTTACAATTAATTAACTGTTATTCTGGTGTCCTGTGAAGGTGCTTTGCTGCTTTTGAGTTTTGGTGTGGAGAGCCAGGATTGAGTGTTATGAGGAAGAGTTCAGGGGATTGTGGTTTTCTGAGGCCGGTTTTTATTTTCTAAACCATATTTCACGTGTGGAAGGCACTTTGAGACGTCAGGGCTGAGCTGTGCACAACCACAGCAGAGCTCTTTCTGTGAGTGACAAGTTTGTGGTGCAGTCCAAAGGAGAAGGTGAAGAAAGGCAACACCCCAAAAAAACCAAAAAGCACCCCGGGCTGGGTGTTTGCCCTGAAAATACCTCTCACATAATAACTTATTTCCGTATGAAATTGAATGTTTGGGGGCTTTGGGGGAGCCTGGATGAGGAGATTGAAGGAGGGTGAGATGTGAGCTAAAGGGAGCTGAAGGCATTGGGTGCCTGGGCCAGGCTGGAGCAGCCTCTCAGCAGGGTTGGGATCTTCATGGGGGCTCACATTGAACTCAGACTGGATACTCGGAGGGTGGAATTGTGATTTCTTCAGGTCACGTGGCTGGTCAGTTCAGAAGCAGCCAGATTTGTGTTTTTCTTCCCCAAACTGTATTCAGGAGGTTTTTCCCTCTCGGGCTATGAGCCTGCTGCTGTTGTGATAAGCCTGTTTATGGTGTGACCTACTTAACCAGAGCTCTGGTGGCTGGAGGCTGACAGGAGTGCAAAGACTAAAGGCCACAAACAGGAAAAGATATCATATGAAAAAAAAAAAAAAAAAGGAGTTTTCAGGCTTTTGTCCTTTACATGCTGTAAGGTGTCAAGCACTGAACCAGCGCCGGGACCATTGTTCACCCAACTGCCCCTTTCAAATGGAAATGTCTGCAAAAGCCATGTCAGCAAAAGGAATTCTTTGCTTAAACTGTGGCTCCTCGCTTATATCCCACAATAAAACCTGAGGCCTATTAGTCCATACTTAGGACTTGTTACTAGGTTTTAAAGCTTCTTTCAGGCACAGTTTTAGCCTAATCTGGCTGTACCACTACCACGGGCAAGATTAAAAAGTGGCAAGGTTACGTTGCCTTCTACATGAATGTGCGTCAGGGATCTGATTTAGAGTTTTTGTGAGTGAACTGCCTCTTAAAAAATATCCTTCTGGAGCTCCACAGGCCTGGCCGTGTCCACACAGGAAACAGGCTCAAGGATTTCCAAAGGTCTGCTGATTTTTCAGCTCCCATGCTCCAAAGATGTATTTCCTTTGAAGTGTCTCAAATAGGGTAGTATCCAATTATATTTGTAATCCCAATCTAATTCAATCAGGGACTCCAATTATAGCTGATCTGTCTCTTAATCTAGTTAAAGTCTGTGGAGTAGACCGTACCTTAGCTAACATAACTACATTAAAATTTAAGCTGTTGATCCAGGGATAACCAAGTTACAAGACACAACTAGCTGAAAAGTGGGAGGTTTGCACTGGAAATGGGCTTATGCTCATTGAATCCAAACCCTGCACCAGCTCTCCTTGCAGCCAAATCCCTGCCAAGCTTTTCATTATGAAGGGCCTTAAAAACTACTTTTGTTCTGAGCCAAATACAACTGGTTTAGCTTTAACTGGTTGTTTTCTTCCTCCTGAATTCTTCATCCCAGCTTCACCTGTCCACTGTGTGCCCAAGGGCATCACCTTGAAACTCTCTGGAGCTTTGCAGGTGCCTGGCACCTTCCCTGCTCACCGTGTGGCCTTGGCACAGCTGAGGCAGCCAGGCTGGCACCCGGGGTTGCACAAATCCACCCTCAGCTGCCACCCCAAGAGCTTCCCGAGGCTCTCAGAGGAGCTGACACACACTGGTGATGCACTGGGGCATCATTTCCACCACCAAAGGCAATCATCAGACAGTGCTGAGGCTCTGGGAGGTACAGAAGCAGGCAGGGTGTAAAGCAGATGTTGGGGAACGTTTCAGATGTGCAGAGTTGTGCTGCGTCCGTGTGGCTTTAGGAAACACCACTCTGGGTCAAGATCTTGAGACAATATTACTTATGGCAGACAGAACACACCCCCAGCCCTGAGTCTTGGACAAGAAATGACCTGTGGGAAAGCTGGAACCAGGAGAAGAAGGGATGAGCTTCTTCCACACTCTGCTCTTGGCACAAGATCTATAAATTGTGAGGACAACACTCAGAGTAAATTGTGCATATGTTGAAGAGTGATCATCCTGTTTTATCCCCTGTATTTCCCCCTCCCTGCTGGCATAAAGAGTAGAGCACTAATTTTGATCATTTAGATATTGGAGTCATCATTCCAAGCTAAGACCTCATAAAAAAAACAACTCATACATTTGTGTCCTTTTTTCTATCAGCTTTTATTTGGATAATTTTGTGTTGATTTCTGTTCATGGTTTTAAGTGTTGATGTTTTGGTCTGGTTTTTTTTCCTATTGACTTGCAACTGTAACAGTTGAAGACAGGGGGCTTGGGGATTTTTTAGTTGGTGGTAATTCTTTCTTTACTAAAAGCTGAGTTACGAAAGTCCAGATGGCACCTCCCAAACCTGCTCTGAATCTCCACTAACAATTGGTTGCCAGTCCTTCACAAAGTGTGGCGTGAACCAAATTCACCCATATGGAAAGGAGCCAGATTTAGGACTGGGATGTAACTGACAAAAGTAATTGGAAAAACTGCTGTAGCAGAAGAAATGGAATTAGGCCTACCACATTAAAAAAAATGTTATTAATCATAGTCATAAAGGCAGAAAATGAAAGCTAATTTTACTAAGTAAAAGCCCCCTGCTAAGTGGTATTTTGACATCTGAAAATAATTCAGTTTTGATCTTGGTGCTCCACTGACATGAGCAAGGAAATTGATAATTCTCTCTCGAGGTGCTGTTTGAAGTCATCTCCACGCAGACGATTTTCTCTGCAGGTTCCAGGAACACAGACCTGGAATCAAACTCATTCCCGTGCCAGGACAGGCAGCGTGTTCCATGTGCTTTCCACGAGCTGTAACAACAAATGGAATATGGAGAACACTCTCTGCAATTCCATCGTGGTTGTCTGAGATGAGGATACAGCAGGAGGGTGTCATTGGCTATCCACTACGTTGTATTTTTATTGCCATCTGACTCAATATTTCACTGGCACATTCAGGTACTGTTTGGTGTTCCCTGAAAAAAAATACACCCCATAATCCAATTCCAAACCATGCAGGGATTCACCACGGGCTGTGGCAGCCCTGGTGCACCCTCACACCACTGTGGGCCCCCCTGAAAAAGGGACAATAATGAGACATCCCCAAGGCCTCATTACAGCGTGGTGCTAAAAGAAAGGGTTTGTGTACCTTGTCTGGGAGGAAAGGATCTCACAGGATTCCTGTTACTCTCCCTGATGTATCACTGGGCCATGAAATTCAAAGAAGACAGCAGACAAAGCCAAGTTACACCTACCTCTGATGTCAGGTTTATTCAGAAACAAGCAAGTGTTTGAAATTGAACAAATATTGCAGAGGAGGGGCAATGTTACTCACTTAACACCCAGGTAATCAATTCTGGAAAATACCTGTATTCTTGGGGAAAGCTGGATCTCTCATTCTCAGATTGCATCTGACATCTAATACAAGATACTGCACAAGGACACTTTTCATGCTGTGAGAAATTAGAGCTGATCAAGTTTACTCCTGTGCAGGTGAAATGCTCGGGCATTTTAGCAAACACCCAGAGGTTTGTTTGTTTACCTGCCTGACCCACATGCCTCTCATTCCTCCTGGCTGGGAGCTCCTTAGTGGGTCTTTCAAAAAGTTATAATTCCTGGGTTATTCCTTCCCTTTCGTGGGAGACCTGAGCTTGGAAAGAAAGTTTCTAACTTTGGCCCGAAGCTTTGTTATAAACAGGTGTACCCCATAATCATATCAGTGAAAATACAGCTAAAAACCAGGTCCATGGCTCAGGTGAGCACAGCTCAGTTGAGTTTGCATTAACAATTCCCACATGGAAGGCACTTCAGCAATGGTGTGGCTGCATTATCTGCACCAAAAGCAGCACCAGGTCCAGGAGGGAGCTGTTCCCTGAGTCCTGGGCTGAGGCTGCTAAAGGATTGTGCTCCACCATTCTCCCACTCCTCGGTGTCTCCCCTGCTCAGTCCCACTCTGGTGCCCTCTGGCTTGCTGGCTGCCATGTGGGTGAGGTTTGAACCCTGATTCTTGCTCCAATGACCACATTAATTTGGATCTCTCTTCTCCCTCCAGGTGAGGACTGTCAGCACAAACTCATGTCTTCAAAACTCCTGCCCTGTGATCAGGTTTGACTGAGGTGCTCAGCAGCTTCAAAAAAGGAAGATGGATGGATGGACTGAGGGAAAACATAATCTTTATTTTGCTATACAGGAGAGAAAAATCCCTTCATTATCATAGTTATAATGGTATAAAAGGTGTTTAAAGAGAAGTCTCCTGGGTTTGGATTGGGATAGAGTCTAGTCTGGAGGAGTCACTGCCCTCACCAACATTCAATTTAACATCCCTATGAACTGCTTCTGAATTTGAATGTCTGGGTCTCTGCACTCAATCTTGATTAACTGGCCCAACAATGAATGTTAATCGCCCTGATTTACATTGCCTACAGAGCTACGGTCAACTTCATATCAGCAAACCTGAAACATCCTAAGTATGCTCCAACATGGAACTTTCACAGTGTCTTCCACGCAGTGGAGATGAGCCCCGGGAGCCTGCACTGGGGGGTTTATCTGGCACTGAGCTGCAGTCAGGAACAGGGGAGGACACAAGAAGTGAACTGCTGTGCCTCGAGGACCTCTTCCTTTTTCGGCTCTCCAAGCTATAAAGATGTAGGTAACACATAGTGCGACCTAGGAAAAGGCATTTTTAGTTATATTTGGATTCTGAATACATAAAAAACCCCGAAGTTTTGAACGTGTGTGTTCTTCCCAGCAATAAACGGAGCTGATCAGAGGAGACAATGCAGGATTTGAGACAATGTTCTTTACCTTGGTGGGAGTCAGTAAGTGTGCATATGGAGATACAGACAATACATACATCTTCAGCAACCATCCCCATCAGATTTTTCCATAGATGTAACCATTGTGCAGTGACATTTCTGAGGACAGGAATTTCCCGGGCTGGGCAGAGCCGCTGGCAGGAGTTTGTGGTGGCAGGAGCTCCACGTGCTGCTGAGGCAGGGTGTTAGAACAGCTCCTGTTATCACCGTGGGCTGGGCCCGCTGGAAATTCTCCTATCAGGGACGATGCTGCAGCTCTGTTGGTGGCAGAAGATTGTTCCTCTGGACTTTTCTTAAAAAAATAAATAACTGTCAAGCCCGAAAAGGAAGCCTGCTATTTTTCAAATCCAGGAGCTGTAATCATGCTAATCCATATGATCGTGCTAAAGCCAAGCAAAATGCCTTCTGCATATGATGTAATCAGCCAGGGTAGCCTATTTATAACCACCACTGGCTGGGAACACCTTCCCAGGAAAATACAATCGGGACAGCCTTGCCTTGCTCACATTCCTCCTCTTCCTCCCTGTGTTTTTCACTTTCTTTGTGCTCTTTTGCCTACTTTTGCTGTCTTCCCAGCCTTAAATACAGCAACTTTTAAATTTTTATCTTAAACTAATGCTTCCCATGTATTCTGTTTTATCAGTGTGTTAGAGCTGTGCTGAGTGAAATCCTCGTCCTGTGAAATCAATACCAAAACTTCTATTGATTCCATATAATATATTCCTTTAAATTCAGTACAAATGCTCCACAGGAGTTGTCTGTTTTCAGTATGGATCTACTGTACAGGGCTGTCAGTCTCTCAGCTGGATACATAAACCAGAGTGCTTTAATAAATTCATTGGTGTGGGTTGGGAGCTTTCTGTGTAATAACTGAAAATCTGTTGGTCACACCGAGCATATCAAGTGTAAAAGGAGAGGATTCATCAATGGGAATATCTATCTGCGGATCAATTGGTATCAATCTTGTTTAACAGTCTATTTCCTCAGGACACACTTTGGGAACAAAGAGCATTTCAAACTATTGGTTAAACAAACAAATATAGAGAAGCTCCTTGGGCAACATGGGGGTGGAGTAAACACCAGATAAAAATGGTCACCGATTTCAAATACCTGTTAATCTCTGCCATTTGACAATAGTAACCACAGAGTTTCTCTTGATGTAATGTGTCCATTAAAGTTCAGGAAGAGTGGGAGTTTTAAACCATTTTTTGCTTGCAGAAGAAAGTAGCCTGGAAACCAAACTTTGTCCCCTGACCTCCATGTTCAGTAGTTGTCCAAGGAGGAGGGTGACACCTTCTGCTCTGCAAGATTTGTGTTATCCTTAGCTAAATAAAACCCCCTTATGAGACACTATAAAAACAAAACCAGCCCCCGAGAGGATACAGAACTAACTAGATCAGGATGCACTGCTTACCTTGATCTACAACATTAGGATATTTTACGCCTGTCCCATCCAGGTCCCCCCCTCCTCAAGCGCCACCAAAATAAAGATAATCCTGACCAGAACTTAGCATGACTGTATGCAAATTTTGGCACAGAGTAAATGCTGTCCAACCCCCGGGTGTTTTGCAGGGTGGAAGTGCCAGCAGAGGACCAGGTGAAATGAGCCTGTGGTGTTGTGCAATGTCCTGTGGCAGTTGTGTGGCTGCCTGAGGTGCCAGCGCTTCCTCCCTCCTGCTGGCGAGTCAGATTTGGGTTTTCCACCCTGCATCACCCTTCTGAACCGCCCCATCACCTCGGGTGGATGTTCTCGGCAGCTTTGCAGCTGGGGAACCCTCAGTGCACAAGCAGGAAGCTGAGGCACAGCCCCTGCTCGGTTGTTTGCTGCTGGATGCAATGGCAAGTGCACATTGAGTGTGCCTCCAGCTGAACCTCGTTCCCCTGGACCCTCACCCCGTGCCCTCCTCCCCCAAATCAACAAAATCATCTCTTCATCAAATAAACCTCTCTCCAGTGTTTTCAAGCCACCCACTTCATTTTTCATAGACAGACCTGGGGCCTGTGTGTTGCTCTACATTAAATCAAAAAGCAATCACGTGTCCCACAAAGATTTTGCAATCCACATCTCCATGCATTCAAGGATCCTCACATTTTCGCTTATGCAAGGTCCGTCTGGCTGCAGTGGGGGCCGGAGGGGTGGGGGTGACTCCGCAGTGACACTCGGGGGCTTCACAGCGCAGTTCCATCGGTGCTGCGGTCACCTCCGGCCACGGGGGCTGTCCCCAAAGTGCCACCCAGCGCCGGGGGCCGCCCGCCTGGGGCTCGTGGGGAGGATTTGCCCGTGGCTCGTATTCCCATGGAGCCCAGCAGCCCAAAAGGGGAATACAGATAAAAATTATTCCACTATGCACTAACGCAGTCAGCGCAGTGTGGGAAAACACTTTCAAAGCGCTGTTGCTCCAACTTTTTCACACGAGCCTTCACGTGTCTCACGTTTTTACTTGCTGTTAAAAATACTACTGGGCTCAACTTCGCCTGCTTCGCAGAAAGCGAGACTTTAAAGAGTCTTTAAACAGCTGAACCAAACCAGCCTAATTACGCGCCGTCTGCATCCGCTTTTAAAGCCCCTCCAGTTGCCCACCCCGCCGTGAGCCCCCGGGCTTGCCCCTTCCAGCTATCAGCGCTCTTCCCTTTGCCACCTTATCGAGCGACAAAGGGAAGAATGAGCATTGTCCCGGGCTCCTGCTTGCTTTAGGGGAGAAGGGGGAGAAAAAACTCTTTAAAGCACGATATAAAAAGCGCAGGTGAGACAACAAAGGTATTGTCCGTGTGCAGGCTGGGGAGCTGCGGTGCTGCCGGGCTGTTTGTTTAGCCGGGGGGGTGGCCCGGGGCGGCCCCGGGCCCGCGGGGCTCACGCCTTTGTCGCCCGCCGGGGCGGGCCGGCCGCGGGGACTACATGGCCCAGCGTGCCCCGCTGCGCGGATCAATGGGGCTGATTTGAATAATCTGTGAGCCCTTGGACTCAGGCCAATCAGCCGTCAGGGACCCATGATAAATCGCAATGCATTATTGATAATCATAATTACTCTGACATGCGCATTCCGCCCAAATTTCCCAACTCTAGGAATTTGTTGTGAAGAGGAAAATAATTGCTACTATTGCACGCTCCCGATGCTGGTGCACCATGTCGCGACGGAAGCAGGCGAAGCCCCAGCACATCAACTCCGAGGAGCAGCCCCCAGATGCTGCAAGTGGTGAGCGCAGAGGGGGCGCGGGTCCCGACTTGGCTGATGCGCGGCGGCGGCGGGGAGCGAGGGGCGCTTCCCGCGGGGCTTTTTCCACCCTCGTGCTTCACCCCCCGCTCCTTTCCCCCCGCGGGCTCCGCCGGGAGCCGGCCCTCGGCTCCCCCCGCGATTTTTGGGGGGCTGAACGCCCGGCGGGGCTGAGCGGGGCAGCGGCTCCCGGTGATTTTCGGGGGGGCTCCGGCTCGGGCGGCCGCGGAGCGCAGCGCTGCCCCTCGCCCTGCCCGGCCCCGCAATGCCCCGCACGCTGCCCCCGCGCCCGCGGAGCCTCCGCCGGGTCCCGCCTGGGGCCGCAGCCTCGTGGGAGGGGAGCCCCAAAGCCTCCCCGAGGCGGAGGGAATCGGGGGGATGGGGGTTAAAGGGGTGGGGGGGCAGCGGGAGAAATTACAGACAACTTCGGAGGGGTAGGAAACGGCTCGGGCTGGGTTTCCTCAGTTTATTTAGCACTTTGTCGGGAGTTAGAGGAGAATTTTTGTGGGGCTTGGAAAAAAAAAACGGGGGAAAAAACCTCCACGCTCGGACTATTTTTGTTGGAGATCACAATCGCCCTGGACCTTTTGTAGCTTGACCTCCAGCCATCTTTGATTTCCGACTTCCTAAAATAACTCCGGTGAGCTAATGTGGGGTGTGCGTGAGCGCTTTGTATTTGGGCGGCGTGGGGGACTTCGCCACCGCGAATCACTGTCCCCATTTTTTGGGGGAGCTCGCGTTCCCGGGCCGTGCTACGGCAAAAGCAGAAATTTTGGCTAAAACCAGCCGCGAGCTGCCGGTGGGGAGGGCGTGCAGGGGAGGGCGGAGGGGGCACTCGCTGGTGGCCCCCACGGGAGCGGGGTCGGGCCGGGGCTCCCGGAGCAGCATCTCCCGAGCCGGGCTGCGGGGGCTGCCGGCTCCCTGGCTCCGGTGCGGGCTCTTTCCCCGCTGTTGCCGCCCTCGGGGCGGATTTTGGGACGCTCTCCGGTGGCCGTCCCGCTCCCGGCGGAATGCGGCGGGACCAGCGCACGTCCCGTCCCGGGTGGGGAGCGTTCGTGTGAGGTTGCTGTGGTTGTTGTGCCCAAATGTTTCCGTGTGCCCCCCAAGAACTTTTTTGGGTTCTTTGCCTGCGTTCGGGACTGGTTTTGTTTCCATGCCTAGAACTGATCAAAACCCATGCACGTTACGGGAGCTGCTTATTCCCAGCCCGCAGGAGGTTCGGGCTCTTTAATTTTTTTTTTCCTCCTCCCCCTTCTCTTCTTTGAGTCGAAATGTGCAATTGTTGGGTCCGGTTAATGGTGACTTAAGAAACAGCATGCTGGCCAGAAGGCAATAAATCCCATGTTTAATGCATGACTGTTTTCCTTTGTGCATATGGTTAGGTTGGGGGATGGAGGTGATGTTTCCACATGTAAATCTCTGCCCGCTGCTGGAAAGGCACCTCCGGCCCCGCGCTGAAACAAAAGGGTTAATCACTCCTGATGCGGCCGCTGGGGCGGGGGAGGTGTGCGGGAGGAGGGAGGGAGGATCGCTCCACACCGCGCTCTCCGGGGCAGTGGCCAGCTGCTTTTTTGTTATTGTTGTTGGGGCTTTTTTCCCCCCCTCCCGTTCTCAATTTTAACAACCAAACCCTGGATGAAATCCCTCGGGGACCCGGGCAGCGGCCGCACAGGCCGGGGGACCTGGGGAAGCTGCGGCCCCGGCTGGGGGGGATTCTCCTGCCGCTGGTGGGCTGCTGTGGGTTTGGGGGATCGGCTCAGAGCCCGCACTGAGCGGGGTCTCCGCTCTCCGAAGCACAGCCCGGGGCTGCGGCTCCAGACGGCTCGGGCCGCCCGCCAGTCCCCAAATTGTCCTGATACTCCTCGCTCCAGGTGTGCCCGTAAATAATAAGTGATGAAGCTGCATAACAAAGTCGAAATTCCGCAGGGGTTTGTCTGGGGCGTTATCGAGGATATACGCATAATCGTAATAATAAAATCAAGCCCCTATCTCCTTTTTTTGCAAGTGTTCCCTTTCTTCGCAAAGCGATTTGGGACCCACCTCTGTGAACAATGCTGCGGGTTAAAGTGTCCCGCGAACCTGGGGATCCATTAACAGGTCAAAAAATCAGCAGGTGGTCACAGGGGAATAATGCTACATACTGAAAATTAGCATTTCCACAAAGGGCTTGAAAATGCCCATTGTGCTGGATTGCTGCCATTAAAAATCGGATTCATTCTTAAAAGTACAGTATCAAACTGCAACTTTTTTTTCTTGTCCTCAGGGTAAAATTAGCCTAGATTTCTTTCAATTAAATCTCCGACTTGTGCTCCGACTGAGCTCTGTAGAACTGGAAAGGGATGTTGGGCAAGGAAAGGCTGAAAAAGGAAAGCCCGAGTTTTGCGTTGGCTCATCTTAGGTTGGATTTCGGTTGCCCGGAGCTGCTGTCGGGGCCGGGCTGGCCCGGCCGGGAGTCCCGGGGTGCGGGAGCATCCCCGCTGTCCCTGGGGTGCTGCAGCCCTGGGAAGGGGGCGAGGGTGCCGGGGGGGCGATGTCCGGCTTGTTTTTCCTTTTACGTAAGTGAAACATTATATTGGTAGCAGGGATGGAGCCCTTTCGCCGGGCTCGGCGGCATGTGACGTTTTGACAGAGCTGCTGCTCTAACCTTTGCCTCCTCCTGCTTGCTGTGGGTGGTAAGTTGATGTCAGGCTCACAATTAGGACTCTCATGCAATTGACCTTGGCAGCGGGGTTTGTGCCGTTTAGCTCGCTCCTAAACACTGTCCGAGTGCTAAGTGCGGGCCGGGGAGGAGCGGCCGCCGGCCAGGTAGGGACGGGCAGGGCTCGGGGCACCGCGGGCTCGGGGCCGGCCGGAGCGATGGCCGTGGCTGCAGAGGGTTCAGCGGGGGATGCTGCCAGCCCAGGTGGGTGCTTGGTGGCGGTGGCCCCGCCCGGGGTGGCGGTGGCCCGGCGGGGCCGGAGTACGGGCCGTGAGTGCCCTCCACCGACCGGCCCCGGCAGCTCCGGGCAGCGAGCGCGGCGCTTCCCGGGGCTCCGAGCCGCTCCGGGGCTCAGCCTGCGCCTCGGCTCCCCGCGGGTTTCAGCGCTGAGCTTGCCCTTGGCGAGCGCTTCTTCACCGTGGTTTGTTCCGTCTTGGGCTGAACATGTCGCTTTTGAGTTGTGGATAGGCTAAAGGCTCAGTCAGTGAGTCGGTAATAAAATAATGAAAGCCCTGAGAGAGAACCCGTGAGCTCGTGAGATGCTGAGTGTGGGTATAAGGCATTTCTGCCTCGTTCCTGGGTAGAAAAACGCAGCTGATGAATTCAGCGTAGAAAACATCAAGGCCTTTGGAACACCTCTGTAGGTTGTCAGTCGTGCGTTTTACTAGCTCAGGGAAAGGGGTTTGTCACAGTTAAAATGCGTTAAATGGTGTTCGATAGTGGGAGAAGGGAGATTCGGGGCAGTTTAGAGTTCTTGGAAGTCCTCGCTTTGCAGCTGGGAGCAGGAGGAAAGCATCAGGGAAGAATGATCCTTAGAGCAACAGGGAGGGAGCTGATGGCACGGCATTCGTGGCTAGGACCGGAGTGGAGGGTTGCTAATCAATCCTCGGTGAGTTAATTTAAACCGGGGAAGTGCAGGGCTTTGTTAACCTTAAAGTAAAAGTAGTTGATCTGAGTGTGGGCTGTGGGGAAAGTAAGCTCATCAAAGGTACTAAAACTCCCGAATAAAAAAGTGGGTAGGAAAACTTGAGTTCTGTCTCATCCCAATTCAAGTAAAATAAAGTTGAAAAAACAGTCACTAATGTCTTAGAGGAGTGCTAGGCCAGCAGCACCCTTCTTGAAATCACATCGAACCAGATTCACTTCACTCCTTTTACTGTTTCCCTTAAAAAAAATTAATTCGAGCGGTGTGGATTTTATCAGCCTTCCTCGTCGATGACCGCCTTGTCCTACACAATAGTGGATTTTTTCCATCCATTTGCCAGTGATTCAGTCTAACCCCCCTGCTGGGTTTACTGCATTCTTCTAACTTATTGGATAACTAGATGCTGAGAGATAACATTCCTGAAATTCGGGGGTGGGGAGATAAAAAAAACACAGTAGAAGTCCTATCCCTGGGAAGCCTTTGGAGAGGGTTAAGTGAAGTGCACAAGGAATTGTTGTGGCAGGGCTGTCCCCGGTGGATCCGTGTGCAGTCGGGGGGCAGAGCTGCCCTCCTGGCATGGGAAGCCCCGAGTTCAGACCGTTATTTATTTCATTTTTGATAACTGCTGGGCTCGGGGGTGCTCTGGTGGCAGCACTGGGGCCGGGGACAGGAGGTGGTTACAAATCACGATGATTTTCACAGAAGCTGTTGGGTTTTTTACAGAAACAGTCAATTGCTCCTTTGCTGTTCCAGCTACTATAAAATAACTCGGCGTCCTGCTTGTCAATTTATCTAAAACCCTTTCTGAGACAGGCCAAGGTGTTACATTCACTTTATTTTAAGTAAAAAGGAAAATAATGCATAACTTCCCTATTTGACACACAGCAAGTTGTTTCAAGCTCTGAATTGAATTTATTCAGAGTTCTGAGGTAATGCTTTACTGTTAGGGAAACTCGAAACTCAAATACGTGACAGGGGCAGGGCTGCCAACCTCTGCCCACTGCTGCCCAGCACGGGCACCTTCAGGTTACTGGAGTTTCTTTCTCTGAGATGGCAGCTGCTGCTCAGAACCAGAAGAGTTACCAGAGTTCCTCAGAATTATGAAAATGAGGAGTGTGGGCTGTGCTGGAGATTGGGAAAGGGGCACTGAATTCAGTGTGATCTTATCAGCGCAGAAGTAGAAAAATAAGTACTATCAAGGGAAAGGAGATAAATGATTGGATGCTTTGAAGTAGTTAAAGTTTGAGGACTTGTCTAGACATTGTCCCGGAATATCTCCTTGGGGGTGGGCAGCAGTGTTTGGTGCAGACATTTCTGTGCCACTGGAAAAAGTAAAAGCTATTTTTTAATATTTTGTGACGTGCAAATGGTGTAGTCCCACCTGAGAGATGGGACTGGGAAAGCCCCAAACACTAAAGGATTTGGAAACGAGATTTTCATGTTTTGGTGTATTTTGTGAAATAGGAAGTAGTCAAGACCTCTCAAGTCAATGTAGAGTCCTTCTGGAAGTTTGTCTTTTCTCAACACGGGTACTTTCTTTCCCATTATATCTGCTCAGACTCTTGCAAAACAAGTTTAAAATAATCTGTTTTTGATCCTGGTCGACTCTGTTGCCCAAGTTCTGAATTGTGTACTAGCTGTACTTGTCTGCAGGCTGGACTTCCCTGTATGTTTTTAGGGTTAAATGAGGTTTAGAGACATCCCTTTAATGATATTTGGGTTTGGAAATGCGTGCTGCTGTTCTTGTTTCTTTCGCTTATGGGAGTTGTTTGGGCTGAAAGGGAAGGGTTTAATTCTCCTTGTTTGAATAGGAGGCATCCAAACATTTTTGATCATAGCTGTGCTGAGAACTCCTTTCCTCCTTGTTCAAGGACTTGTGCAGATTTGGATTTATTGCTCTGCAGATCATAGCAGAGCAGGCCTCTGATACTTGCAAATTTTTGTGATTGATCAAGTGCTTATTTTTAAAAGTAAACTTTCACATGCACTTCACGCATACGACATTAAATGGTTGAAGTTTGCTTTGTTGAATACCACACAGTGCCCTTGTTGAGCCAAGAAATGGCAAGGTTTGCAATATCCTCCCTCAGAGAGGTTTTACATCCCCTCAAGCAGCACGTCTAGGTGCTCGAGTTGTCACCTGGCCGTGGCTGCCCCCCCACGTACAGGACACTGCCGGGGCTCAGATGTGTGGTTCGGCCACACCTTGCAAACCAAAGCTGCAAGAAGTTCCTGAGCTTGCAGAGTCCTGGTTTCACCTGGTCCAAGGGGATGGGCTGGTGATGTGGGACTGGGGCCAGGATGGCTGGGCAGGACAGGTGTGTGCCACGGTTCCAGGTGTGTGACACCATTCCACGTGTGTGACACTGTTCGTAGTGTGCTGGGGCTCTGGCCAGGACAGGTGTGTGCCACCATTTCAGGTGTGTGACACTGTTCCCATTGTGTGACACCGTTCCTGGTGTGCTGGGGCTCTGGCCATTCCAGGTGTGTGCCACCATTCCAGGTGTGTGCCACCATTCCAGGTGTGTGCCACCATTCCAGGTGTGTGACACCATCCTCGGTGTGCTGGGGCTCTGGCCATTCCCAGTGTGTGCCATCATTCCCAGTGTGTGACACTGTTCCCAGTGTGTTACACCGCTCCTAGTGTTCTCCACTGGGGCTGTGGGAGTCAAAGTTACTGCACCCTTGGCGCCCATCAAAATTGGAGAGCAATTACCGAGATCTCTGCGATGTTTCAGCTGGTGGGGGCTGGAATCTGGCTGGAGCCTGTCCTGCTTCTCCCTCACTGAGAAGTTTTCCCTCCTGAGCACTCCTGCCCTGAGTCCTGCTCTGCCTCAAGCTGGGTGTGAGTTTGAAGGATGGCAAGGCTGAGCAAAAACATCCTGTTTTGGTTATGATTTCTCTTAACCTCTTCCAGTTCAGATAGTTCCCCGAATTTTTTTTTTTTTTTTTTTGGTCCACGTGCAAATTTTGCTCAGTCTAAGCTGTGGGGTGCTGGTGGTGGAAGGGCAGGAGGCAGGAGCGGACTTGGAGCCGAGCTTGGCTCTCCCTGCGCCTTCCCCGAGGTGGGTGAGCTGCGGATGCAGCCGAACAAGGCTTCCTGCTGAGTATCGGAAACGCTTGGGGTGGTCTTGGAAGCAGGACTTGTTACTTGTATTATTTTTTAATAATCACCAGTATCAGTGCAGGCTCATACTCCTGTGTGGAGTCCTGCCACTTAATCATTTCTTAACTTGCTACTGTGTCCATTCAGAGATTATTTTTGGGGTGCGTTTGCTTTCGGAGGACTTACGAGCTAATATTGGCTGCTTAGCTTTTGTCAGTCTCTTGGCTTGTAATTACTGAAATAATAGGGGGGGGAGTTGCCTAGATCAGTACAATTAAGAATTGCTCAGCATTCCTGTGTTAACGATCTCTTATGAATTTTAGAGATGGTTAACAAAGAAATAGAAACAGAAGTGCAAACACGAATAACTCGTGTGGTGTTTTGCTCAGTGCTATGATGCTTCCTCTGTCTTCCTTGTGTTCCTTTTAAGCTGTGTTGCAGGTGCTGCCTTGCAGGACTGTCCCGGGTTTTTTTTTACCTGTATAAAGGGATTTGGCATAAATCTCTTCTCTTTGAGCTTCCTGAGAGTCCTTTTATATTATGTTTTTTCTTGTAAACTGAACTGACATGCAGATATATTTTGGAATGGAATTATGCAAAGGAATTGGCATGAAAACAAAGAGCAGAACTTCAGATTGGTCTGCAAACTTGATTCCAGTTTTATATCTTTAATTTGCAATTCAGGTGGAGTCGGTGATCTTAATAGTGAATACCTGATCTAAATCTAGCAATTAATAATGTGTCTTTCTTTTATTTTAAGGGAGTCCACAAGACGTCCCAGGTGATAGAGATGGTGAAATGAGTTCCAAAAGGTGCCGCACGGAGGAAACCAAAATCTGTGAGAAATGCTGTGCAGAATTCTTTGTTCTCTCTGAATTCCTTGAGCATAAGAAAAATTGCACTAAAAATCCGCCTGTTCTAATCATGAGTGACAGTGAGGGAACAGTCCCCTCTGAGAGCTTCTCTGAGGCCTCTCTAGGGGCCTTCCCAGGCGACCGAATGGACAGCAGGACACGCAAGGACATTCAGGCAAAGGGCTGCACTGCTTCCGTGGAAAAGAGAGAAGGAAAAATGGATGCTGAATCGGTAGGAGGAATGTACCTTAAAATAGAACCCCCCCTCACCCCTGCGGCTCCCGGCCTAAGCTATCTACCAAAACCCAAAGTACCAAACACTAACGTGACTTTGCAGACGATCCGCGGCACTAAAGTGGCCGTGAACCAGCGCACGTCCGACGCCATCTCCTCCTCGGCAGCCGGGTTCAATGCCATCCCCATGATCCTGGAGCAGCTCGTGTGCTTGCAGCAGCAGCAGCTCCAGCAGATCCAGCTGACGGAGCAGATCCGCATCCAGATTGCCATGATGGCTCCCCACGCCCTGCACCCCTCCATAGCAGCTGCTACTGACCCGCTCAAAGCTCTGGGTGCCCACATGTCCCAGCAGCTCTCGGCTGCTGTGGCTCTAATCGGACAGAAAGCTGGAAGCCAGAGCCTATCACTGGAATCCTTGAAGCAAGGAAAACTACCTCATTCTAACACTGGCATTGCAGCTGCCAGCTCGCTGGCTGCTGGGCTCTCCTCCTCCTTCCCCCTGAAGCCCGAGGGCAGCCGAGGCCTCGCCGGCTCCATCTCTCAGTTCCCGAATCCTTTGCTACCTCAGTCCTCCGGCTCGGTCATTTTCCAGAACCCGCTTTCGGCCGTTTCGTCTGTGATGGATTCCTCAAAGAAGGGGAAGGGGAAACCCCCCAACATCAGCGTGTCTGAAAGCAAACCGAACGCAGAGGAGCCCTTCTTCAAACACAAGTGTAAATTTTGTGGGAAGGTATTTGGCAATGACAGTGCCCTGCAGATCCACCTCCGCTCCCACACCGGGGAAAGACCCTATAAATGTAACATCTGTGGCAACCGCTTCACGACCAAAGGAAACCTTAAAGTGCATTTTCAGCGTCACAAAGACAAGTACCCCCACATAAAGATGAATCCTTACCCGGTTCCTGAGCACCTGGACAATGTTCCCACTAGCACTGGAATCCCGTATGGGATGTCTGTGCCACTGGATGAGTCCAACCTGATTGTGGACAGCAAACCTCTCCTAACAACCCTGCCTACCTCTGCAGCCACCGGTGCACCTCAGACCGTGTCCAGCCTGGCAGGCATCAAGGAGCCTCTGCCTGGTACGTTCTCAAGCGAGCTGCAGTCGAGGCCCTCTCCAGAAAGCGAGGGTGGCTCCTCCTCGTCGGGGGCGGTCGGTCACGAGTCGGGAACGGAGCAGAGCTTGAGCTCACCACAAGCTACCTGCAGCGTGAGCATCTTCCATGTAAGTGGGTCAAATGAGCAAGGCTCAGAGACGTCAAAGCTCCAGCAGCTGGTTGAAAACATCGACAAATCCACTGCTGACCCCAACGAGTGCCTGATCTGTCACAGAGTGCTGAGCTGCCAGAGCTCGCTCAAAATGCATTACCGCACCCACACCGGGGAGAGGCCGTTCAAGTGCAAGATCTGTGGCCGTGCCTTCTCCACTAAAGGGAACCTTAAAACTCACTATGGTGTCCACCGGGCCAATACTCCCTTGAAGATGCAGCATTCGTGTCCCATTTGCCAGAAGAAGTTTACAAATGCCGTGGTGCTGCAGCAGCACATCCGCATGCACATGGGCGGGCAGATCCCCAACACCCCGATGCCAGAGCCCCCCTGCGACAGCGCCGAGGTGGATCCTGCTGTGCCCGAGAAGAACGGAGACGTCGCTCGCCCAGAGGAGATCGTGGAAACCATAGACATGGAAGAGGACATGGACTCTCAGGATGGCCCCAGGAGCTCTTCCAAGCCTCCTACTCCGTATGATGCACAATCAGAGTCGCCCGCCGCGGCCGCCACCTTCTCCGGGGTTACAGCACTGGAGAATCAGATGAAGATTGTCACCTCCTCTCTGAATCTGCAGCGGCAGAGCAGCCTGAGGTCCAGTGACAACGGCTCAGCAGAAAGCGATGGCATGACAAACGATTCCTCCTCCGTGGCAGGAGATCCCGACTACCAGAACGGCCGGAGCCCCGCTGCCTCCGAGTCGGCGTCGCTGCAGGCGCTGTCCCCGGCCAACAGCCAGGCTGAGAGTGTGAGGTCAAAGTCACCTGCCTTCAACAACCAGGAGGATTCAGGCACAGGGAATAAATCAGAGGGTCCTGAGAACGCTCCTGCAGAAATGGAAGGCATTGTGGGAGCTTTGGATTTAACCTACGGCAATGTTGGTCGGAAGATCATTAAAGAAGAGCCTGGGCTACACTTTGCAAATGGAGAATATGGTGAGTAATGCGAAATGCTGGCAGTGATTAGGGGTGGGGCAGTAGGAAATTAGTCTCTAGAAGGACCAACAGGAAACAAAACTTCCTCAGCTTTCCCCTCTTCCTGCTCCTCTGTGTGGATAAGGGCATAGGCCCTGTAAAGTTTTCCTGACTAAGTCAGGCCCAAAATTCAAAGGCTTAAGTGCTGTGATCTCCTGCAAGGTCCCAAAAATGAATAGAGACTGTGCCCTTGCTATCTTTTATAGGCTCACCCAGTATCTCCTTACAGCTCTTTAAAGATACACACTTGAGTTTCGCAGGAAAACTGCTTATCCCAAGAGGATGGTGTGGAAACTCTGAATTCATTTGTGAGGTTTTCAGACTCGCTGAAGTTAGATTTGATCTGAAAGATTTTGTGTCTCATAAGCTCACCAACAAACCTAGGGATAAACTGATTGTTTTGGGGTATCCTAGGAGCTGTGGTGGGCTCTGCAGATGTGCCCCTCAGGCACATGCAGCTTCAAAGGCAGGGTCTCTGGAGTGTCAGCCAGGCTTAAGCTTGGACGCAGAATGAGGTTGGGATAAGCATCACCTTTGCTTTCTCTCCAGGTCGAAGCAGTATTCCAGCTGCTTTTGTCAGAGCCCCGCCGGCCCTGATAAAAATGGAGCTGCCCAGCGACCGTCCCCTCAGCACTGGCCACTTCATTGGCCCCCCAGCTCTGTCCCCTGGGGTCGCCCCTCTGCTGGTGCCGCGCCCCAAGTTCTGCCGTCCCGCCAAACAGCACATCTGCACTACCTGTGGGAAGAACTTCTCCTCTGCCAGCGCCCTGCAGATCCACGAACGCACCCACACCGGGGAGAAGCCCTTTGCCTGCACCATCTGTGGGAGAGCCTTCACCACCAAAGGAAACCTGAAGGTGGGTCCTGTCTGTTGTCCTCTCCTTTCTCTGTGAAACTTACATTAGAGAGGGAAAGGACTTCCTTTTAGTTCCTCAGATACTTGTCTTTGACTCTTGTCTCCTTCCTGAGTTTCTCCACGCAATTTCTTGTGTAACTGAGATGGCCCACAGGTCTTTGCTACTGTCCTTGACTTTCCTCTTGGGATGGAGGGGAGGCTTAGCCCTCACTAAGCAGATTGCTTTCTTTTTTAACTTGGATTTGGATGTGTCGAGACATAAGCATTTCATAGACTGAGTGCTACGAAATGCTGCCTGCAGAGTAAATGCATTACACTGCCCTGCTTGAAATTCAGTGGGATGAGGAGGGATAAAGCAGGATAATCCTGAGGTGGCACAAAGTGCTTGGGGATTGTGTCTAAGCACGTGCTGAAGAAGTGCTGTGAGTCTGTCCTTCTGCTAGATGACTCCATTTGCCCTGTGAGGGGCTCAGCTCCCTCACTTGCACAGAGGCTTCTCTGTCCCAGTGAGAACCTCTTCAAGCTCTTCAGTCCTCTTGGATAAATACTGATGGGGAGAGAAAATGCTCTGCAGTGTGTGAGCAGTGCCTTGCTGGAAGCGCCAGCAGAACGTGGTGTGGAAGATTTCAGCTTAGGTGAACCTCTCTGCCAAATTACTTGGTGGTTTTTTGCATTACCCAGTACTTTTCTCACCGTAGTCTGTTTGCAGCAGATAGCATGGCTTCTGTTTGGGGGGAGAGAGGAATGTCTTTGCCAGCACTGCTTGTTCCAAGTGTAAATTGCAGTCCTCCAAGCTCTCCAGCAGCCAAGTCCAGAGAGCCATGGCGATGTCAGGCAGTGGAATGACTGTGTCTTTCACATGCCAGGAAGGGAACTTTGACAAGAGAACTACCCAGCTTAACTATTTACCTGCATACAAATGGAGCAAGCCTGACTTCTTTGGGCAGCTTGGCTGCAAGCAAAGCAGAATTTGGGTACACCAGAAAAGAGCTGCAGTATTAATGCTTGTCTTTGCTTTCCCCCCCTCTCGGGAAGGTCCATGTAGGAACCCACATGTGGAATAACTCAGCCCGGCGGGGAAGGCGGCTGTCCATCGATAACCCCATGGCCCTGCTGGGGAACGACCCCAAGAAGGTGTCGGAGATGTTCCCCAAGGACATGATGGCGCCCTCGGTGAGCATCGACCCCGCCGTGTGGAACCAGTACGCGGCCGTGCTCAGCAACGGCCTGGCCGTGAAGGCCAACGAGATCTCGGTGATCCAGAGCGGGGCCCTGCCCGCCCTGCCCGTGCCCCTGGCCGGGGGCTCGCCCATGAACTCTGCCACGGCCCCCAAGGCCGACGGGGCCCCGGCCGGAGCCGCCTCGGACGCGGAGAAGGCCGCGGCTGCTGCTGCTGCTGCTGCAGACAATGTGCCAAAACACCAGTTCCCTCACTTCCTGGAGGAGAACAAAATCGCCGTTAGCTAAAGACTGCAGAGGAGTTGACCTACAGAAAGAGCAAATATATATAGACACAAACATATATTTTTAAGAGATTCCACTTCAGCCTCCTATTTTCCTATTGACGTGCAAATGATTTTATGGTTGTCTTTGTAAGAGTTGCCCAGAGTACAATCATGATATTGCTTTGCAAATAGTAATTAATAAAGAATAGGATTTCCTTCTATTTGGAAAGATGCGGGTCTTGCAAAGTAGTTCTTACGTGTGACTTTAATGTGTACAGCCTTACAGAAGTTTCTACAACTTGAAATTCCAAAGGTTAGAATATTTACCTCTTTGTTTAGAGTGATAATGGGGGTTTTGAATAGAGTGGAAACAACCTACTGTTGGTGGAAGAGCTTCTATTTACTGATGAGAAATGGAAACTATTAATGCGGGTAAATATCCTAGAATGTCTGCCACCCTCTTAGAAAGAATTTTTCTGTTTGGATTTTTGGCTCTGTGTGGTTTCTGAATGTACTTTTTCTTAATAATGGCTATAAAAACTACAAAGTTGGGGTTTTTTTTTAAATTCTTTTTTTTTTGCCTCAGAAGTTTTATGAAAAGCAAGTTGCTATTTTTCTTTAGTCACTGCTCCTAAGTAATTAATTCTTTGTGTTGTTGACTGCTGCTTATTTAATACTACTACTAGGACAGTCCTTCAAGTATAGTGCCAAAATTCCTGCTTCCAAAGATGTGCAGTTTTTCCTAGATGTTTTATTTCAATACCAAGAGCCCCAAACAAGCATGGGTGGGTATGTATATACTTTTTTTTGTTGTTTTGTTTCCTCTTCAAAGGGAAGACTTGCCTTGGGGAAGTCAGGTCTAAAAGCTCTGCAAGGAATCTCAGGTGACTGTCGCAATCTGCCATGGGAACTGGCTTCCTTAGCAAGAGACTTTTTGTTTTTATTTTTTTTTTTTTCGTTTGAGTAATTTAGGAGATCAGTCTGTGTAAACCTGTATTTAAATACGAAGTATTCGTGCTTAGGTTAAATGTTTTGTGGGTTTTTGGATGGCATTCCTACTCTGGTCATTAAGGGTTTTTTGGTGGTCTGTGAGCTTGCATTCCACCAAAATGATAATTAATGATCCATGTGTGTTGTATGAAGGTTGCTGGGATAGTCATCTGGATTCTAAGTTATCTACCTCATTTTTTCCTTTTGTAGTTGTAGTGTCTATTTTTCTAATAATGACCACTGTAATGACTGAGATTCAAGCAGATGCTTCCATGCACTATGTGAAACCAAAACCTGATGTATTATTAGTGGAAGCACCTGCAGAGTTGCTGGACTGACCTTTCGCTATTCCTCGAACGCCCGCTGGAACTGGATGTGTGATGGGATCTGAACCAGGCTGCAAAGGGAGCATTTGGTGTGGAAGGACTGAAGGATGGAAAGAAACCTGGCTGTTGACTGCACGAAATCTTCCAAGTCCAGTTTTTGCTGTGGAAGGCCCCAAAAATGCAGATTACCAAAAGTTTGTGTAATGTTGTTGCACCTAAATCTTGCTTATGATCTTTGTATGCCGAGTTGTGCCTTTCCTGCTGGACTTGTGAGTAAGAACATACCAGTACCTGTTTACACTGTAAAATGGATATTGTTACATAGACCACACAAAAGGCATCCTAATTGTCGCATTTCTACATTGTGAATGTATGACTTCTGAGAACTCTGTAGTTTTTTTGAGTATCTACTGATGCGTTTCTGTTGACATTTTTTGAGAATAAATTTTGGGATGGCTTTTTCACACTTGGTGCTTTAATTTTTCTGGCAAAAAGCTTTTTGTCTCCTGAAGAGCGAGTTCAAGAGGCAGCATGCTGCTTCACTCCAGGGACCTGAAATCCATGAGCTAGAGTTAGGCTTTAGTTCATTACTAGGAACAACAGGAACTGGGAGGCTGTGGAGGAGTCCTAGATCCATTCCTTAGGAGCAGCTGGGGTTTGATACAGGGGTTGAGACGTGCCAGGGATGTTGATTTCCACACTAGAACAGAATGACAGGAATATGTGCAATCATTTTTGTACTGTGATCATCCTACAAAGGGAAAAAGGATATTAAGCTGTCAAATTGCCAGTGCCTGAGGATGCTGGCTGCATAGAAAAGGGATAAATAATTTTCCCTGAAGAGTGAAGAAAAACAGTTCTGACAAACAGCCCTGATAAAGTGCTGAGATCCTGATTCTTGTAACCTAAACTAGCCCAATGTCTTTGGGCCTTGGGAGGTAACAGAGGAGGAAAAGGGGTGCAGAACCAGGGATACTCTAAAGCTGCACCTTTCCAACATCAGAGCTGCCTGATCATGGTGCTCCTTGCTCAGTCCTTGGGAGTGCAGAGCAAGGCAGAAAGCAAACATTTGTTCTCTCAGCTCTGCCCCAAGCTCTGAAGGAATGGAAAAAGGTGTGGAGGGAGGGCAGGACAAGTCTGAGTTCCTGGAATCTCTGTCCCTTCCAATGGTGGGTTGGATTTCTGGCCAGGCTGTGGGGCTCTAACTGCCTCTTCATTAGCATCCATAACATAATTGCATATTCACACCTCTGCTGCTTTAGGTGTATTGTTCAGAAGGGTGGAAACTGAGGGGAGATGAGGAGGGAAGGAGTTTTATAAAGCCTGAGTGCTGGTCCAGAAATGAACTGCGAGGAGACTGCTGGCAAAGCAGGAGAGCAGAGGCTTTGGCAGGCAGGAGTGTGATGTCCCTGCAGCCCTGGGCTCCTCCAGGGAATCGGGGCAGTCTGGGCTGTGCTTGCCTTGGCTGAGTGGGCAGCAGAGCCCAAAGCTGGGACACAGGGGCACTGCAGGGCTCTGCTCTCCAGGCCACGGTGTCAAGCGCTGGCTGTGCCCAAAGCTGTGCCCAAAGCTGTGCCAGCTCTGTGATACGGCAGCTCCAGGCTGGAGCATGGCAGGATCCCTGACCAAGCCGCTGCCTGCAAGTCCTGGATCTTCCCTCGACACCTGGAGAACAGGTAGGACCTATCTCCCCCTGTCCCCACGGCAGGAACTGGGCTACAGAGACATTCCTGCTGCAGAGGAGAGTGTTTGTAAAGCCAGCAGGGCTGAGAGCTACCTGCTCTGCCATGTGTGAGAGCTGAGCCAACACCTTCTGAAAGTCAGTGTGGTGGAACTCCCCACAGTGGCAAGTGTGCTCAGTTTACAGTAACATTGCATCTTAACAAGTAAAAGAGACAGCTGATTGTCTCCTGGCCTTTGCTGATGTGAATCAGGAGCAAGTTCACCGAGCTAATGCAGCTGCAGCGGTGTGAGAGCAGAGTGAGCTCGGTCTGTGCACTGTCTCTGCTCATTAGCCTCTCCTCTTGCCTAGAGGACTTTGTTGTTCTTGTTTGTTACTGCTTACTTTGCTCATCACACACGGGATTTGCAGGCTGTTGCTTTTGTGTAAGTAGCATATGTGCTTTATGTGCTTGCATGAGCTTCGGTAAAGGCTGGCTTGCTTAAAAGAAAAAGTAAACACTGAGTACATTTGCTTTACCTTAATGTATTACCTCTAGTGTTCCTCCAAAGAAAGATTTATTTCAACCTGCTCTTTCTGTTCAGAGCTTCCCAGAAAGTGGATGGGAACTTTGAGGAGGGGGTTTGTCTGACTCTGGTGGATGAGCAGCTCTGGGCTGGGCTTGGTGAGGCTGATTTGCCTTTCCACAGCAGGCAGTGGGGAGGTGGGAGCTGGCCTGGGCTGGTAAATGCAGCGTAGAGCAAAGGGTAAATGACCATGGAGCTGGGATCAGCACAGGGGAAAGGACCTGGCTGAGGTGCTTGAACTGATGGGACGGCAGAGAGGGGATGAAACAAAGGAAAAGAGTTGAGTATTACATGAATTTTTAATTTTTTTGCTGTTGAAGGCCATGGTGGTCCCTGCAGGGTTTGCAGTCTGGAGTCAGGGAAGGTGATGGTTTCTGCCTGCAAAATAACAGCATAGGCAGAAAGCTGCCCTGGTGTCTGTGATCCCAGGAGGTTCCTGCTCACAGCTGAGGCTTTCTTGGTGCTTTTCTGTGCTGTGTGCTCAGCCCAGAAGGCTCCTGTCTGGCTGCCCTTCCCCGCTGGCCACTGTGTGCTCAGTGCTGGGCTCACGTGTCTGACTTCAGCTCACATTCACCACTGACCTAGAAAAGCTCCTGGCACTGCACAGCCACAGCAGGACAGGAAACAGCTCAGAGGCAGAGAAAGAACCAGCAATTACACACTCCTGGAGCCCATTACCATGCTATCTATTTTGTTATCATAGCTTCTGTTTCGTGCACTTTGAGTTAATTGCATGTGAAGGGCAGTATTCTTTGCAACTTTTTGATTGCACTTGGTGCTGTCTGGTTTATTGGGAAACTTGTTTGTTATTGCCTGTTTTAAGTGATTTTTGTGCTGGACTTCCCAGCCACTCTCTGGCAGCATCACTCTAGTTTTAAACTTCTTTATTAGCATCTCTGGTTGTCACATCTCACAGGTCAAAGATTCACTTCTCTGACCCAATTACTTAGTGCAGAAAATGAAGTCTCAAGGTAGAATGAGAACAGGTGGGTCTCATCATGGGCCTTATTTTCCATACTTGGTTTAGGCAAAATCCAGACGTGACTAAAGGTTTGTGTAAGCGTCTCTCTAAAGAAAACTAAAACCCAAATCAAGTGAAATTCACAATATCTAGTGTTGTTAAATATATAAGTGTATTTATCTTGTCCCCAGCCCAGAGCTGAGTGCCACCTCCAGCCCTTCCTTGGACACTTCCAGGGCTGGGGACTCCAAACCTCCCTGGGCAGCCCCTGCCGAGGCCTGAGCACCCTTTCCAGGAAGGGGACAAAACTGAGCAAGCTGAGCTGACCAGAGGTCCAAGCACTCAGTTTATGAACCCATGAGAATCTGAGGGCCAGGTACACAAACCAGGGTGTGCTGTGAACAGAAGGTGATGCAGGAGGAATGTATGGGGAAAAGAATGACAAATAACCTGTATTCTCAGTGTAGTAATACAGAACCAGTCCTGAAATCTTTTATTCACATGCTCTTCCCAGGTACTCACCGGCTTTGCAGTCCTGTGCATGCGAGGATGTTTTTAAATCAAGTTACCTGGGTTGGCTTTACAGCCCTTCACAATCCTGTTGATCCACTTGGCAAAGTTTGTTTTAGAAAAATGTGTCTCCATGCAGTCTAGATGTTCAGAATACCAAACATAACTTTTTTTCTTTTTTGATACGCTGGTTGGGGTTTTTTTCCCACGAAACCAGTTTGATTACTTAGGTCTTTAAACTTCAGCACACCTTCAGGTGATTTGCTGCCTCGGGGTACCTAAATTTCTGTAGGTATTAGAAGCACTCCACCCCTCGCAACTCACAAAGTCCAGATTTGAAAAACATCAAATTCCTTCACTACTTATTCTTCTGTTTCTCCCTCAATTCCTCCAATCTTAAATGACAAAATAACTACGTTATGTAGGGTTTTTTGGTTTTGGTTTTTATTTTTTTTATAAAAGTTGCAAATATAAAACGTGAACAAGTATTTTGAGTTTATAGCTTTACATTTTTTTATCACACTCAGAGGAGGTGTAACACAAAAACAATATGGCAAGAATTCACAGAACAGCTACAGCTAATAGCCAGATCATTTCAAGAACTAACAAAATACAAATATAAAATGCAAGTGGGAGTTTATTTGTCTAGAAAGCCTTTTTCTTTCTTCATTTCTTTAGCTGACAGCTGTCCTAGCTGAACGACAGTTTGACTATTACGGTTTTAAAAATTAGGTGCTAAAGGGTTGTTTTCTTCTTGATCCACAACATATAATTATGCGAGGAAGAAAAAGATCCTACACAAAGACTGCACTTCCTCAGAGCAGCGTGAGCAGTATCTGTTCTGAAACTTCATTATGAGAATGCCAAATGTTCTCTGCATAGCAGAGCCCATGGCAGTAGGAGCTTTATTGTAGTTTCCCTTAGCAAGTGTTGATGGATTTATGGAGGGCTTCATTAAATATAGGCTTAAAGGATATCTGCTATCGCCCACTTGTCAAAAGCAAAAATAATATCAAAGCCATCCGTGCAGCTCCGAGCTGCAGGTGTTAACAGTGCATGATAATCTGGGAGTGTTTAACTCCCCAATTAATCGCAGTAGTCTTGTCTGAGCTCAGCCCTTTCAAAGATAAATTTCCAAGATGAATGCATCCCGTGGAGGCTGAGGGCACATGTACAACGATCCCACCCTGCTGATGGTCCGTGCTGTGCTGTCCCAGCTCGGGGCTGTGTTTCCCTGGCTCTCAAATGCTCCTTTCCCGGCGGTGGCTTGGGAATGGGCGGCTTCTGCAGCTTTGCTCTGATTTTGGGGGATGGAATGCCCCAGTCCAGGCCTGTTTCAGTGCTGCCTCGAGGAAGAGTGATGTTTCACAGCACCAAACCCTCCTCTTCGCCTGTCACTGTGGGAGTGAGTCGGGAGCATGGGGAATTATCCCAGTGCAGGAACCGAGTGCTGCACGTTTGCCCTTAGCAAACAAATCCCTTCCCCTGCCTTCCTTGCAAACGGGGCAGCTGCAAGCACAGCCCTGAAACAAAGCTGCAAATGCCATGTGCCACGGGCTCTGCTTTCAGACACAGAAGGTGCACCCTGGTGTTTGTAAAACATGCACTTGTGGAATCAGATAATAACAGGTACGGAGAATAAGGGCACAACTCGGGCTGCCTGTGGAATCATAAACATTTTGTTCAACCAGTCACACGCCTTTAGTCTGAGCCAACTCCTTGGATGTCAGAATTCTCTATATTCTCTATATTTTCTCTAATTTGTCAGAATTCTCATGCTTAGGGGAAAAAAATAAAGTAAACAAACCCAAAAGTGGTTCCAAAATTGAATTAATCTTTCAGCTTACAAAAAGTCAAACAGGTTATTATTATTATGACCTTCCTCTGTGTTCATCAGGAAAAGAAATAGTCCTATGCATAAAAAGCTCAATTATTTATTTAGTAGCACAGCTATAATGGAAGAAGATTTATAGCACATTGTGCTAAAAGGGTAACGAGTACAGTTTGCAAATGCATTGTCAGAACCACCAGTCCATTGTTTGAGTGGGAAACTGGCACCAGGACTTGCTCCTTGGGGGAATACGGGCACACCCCCAAACACAGTTTATTTACACGTTCTTTGATCAGTGGAGCTGAGAGACCTGGGTGTGTTTGAGGATCCATGGAGCCCCAGAGGCCTCACGGGTGGGTGAGGAGTTGGTGTCACGGGCAGAGAGCAGGAGGCAAAGCCACGGGGACAAGGAGGGGACAGGGCTCTGTGTCCCAGAGCTGCAGGGGAGCAGCAGGGAAGAAAGGCAAGAGACAAGGCAGGAAAAGCTTCCAAACTAGTGGAAACCACTATGGCAGAGGCTGATGGACACAGGAATTCCTGGTTTGATTGAGATGCACCTGGAGCCTGTCCGTGGCTTTGCCAGGATCAGGTTCCACTTGTCTTTGTGAGACTCAACATCACCAGGCCATGGGAGACTCAGTCCATAAAACATCAATCCCACAGGCAAAGCAGGTGTGCTCGTGCTGCCTGCCCAGGGAAAAGGCATTAAATCATCCCAATCTACAACCTGCTGCTTCCATCCAGCTCTGTGTGTTAGAAATGGGGGCTCAGCCTTGGGCTTGCCAATAAACCATTCCCGGGTTTGGAAGGGGATTTAGGATGTGCAGCGATGAGAACAGTGACAGCATCTGATGAACTCTCCCTACAGCACAACCTCAGAGGGGGCCAAATGGTCCAGCTCTGGTTCTAAGACAAATCATTTGGTGGGAGGAGAGCAAGGAGAGATAGAAAACTGCTTGCTCTGCTGTTAATTTAATCATCTGGGGGAAAGAAGTCCTGGGAGAAAAAAAAAAAAACAAAACATAGATAATGATTTAAAATTATGGAAAATCACTCAGCTCCCTTTAATTAGCAGTGGTGCAGTATGAATTCTGGAGCTTGCAGGGCTCCTTTGTGAGCCTCAAGTTCTGTGCTTGCAAAAATAGAGCATCAAAGCAAGCCAGTGGCATCAGAAAAAAACAAAATAGATTTTATTTCACTTGATTTAACAAATCTAACTTCTCAGTCTGAGGCTGGAGGTTTTCCCTCGGGCATTCCTTCTCAATAGGAGAATGAAAATCAAAGGCTTGGAAACCAGGAGAGCTCGTACCTGCTGCGAGTGCTGAGATCACAAGGGCAGCCTTTCCAGCAGAGCAAATGTTATGCCAGAAATATGGCAGGGAGTGGGTTTAGCCCATTGGGCTACAGCCTGGTCTAGATCCTTCAGAGTGATTTCCTAACTAAAACTCAAAAGTGTCTCAATACAAGGCAGAAAATCAGAGCACCCGTGAGGGAGGCTTTGAACGTTTTGGCTCCTCAGAGGCTGCGTGAGTCTGGAGGCTGCAGGGCATCCCCGTGCTCCTCCTGCAGGATCACTGGGACTGAGTCACCTTACAACACTCAGTGCTTTCTTCCCATGCTCCTGGGTGTCGGGGTTGGGCAGGAATGATGTGGAGGAAGTTCGGCTGCTCCGTGGAAAGGAGGGATGTCACTAATTTCTCTCTGATCACAAAGATATCAAGGGCCAAAATGTGTTGCTTAAAAGGATGTTGGATGTTTTAAAACCCAGTGCCACTTTCACATCAAAGCAAGTAACAAATGGCATTTGTTAAGTTTTATTTCAATCGAGGCTGGAGGCTCAGACTGGCATTTCAGCCTGTACCACATTAGGGCAGTGGGTTTGTGGCAATGGTGTGAGTAGTTTTGGTCAAGTACAAGGTCCTGTTTCACTTCTTCAGTTGCTCCTTTTACTAAATGATCATTTGCAGTGAATTCTATCATCATATATCCTTTTCTATTCAAATGTAGAATATGAGAAAAAATAGAGTAAATGTGTTTCATGAGCTGAAGTGTTTGTGGGAGAGGGGATTTCTGTTTCTACTTCACTCGTCTCCACGAGGGAGTAAGAACAGTAGATTGGGAAATAAGAAATTAAAACATGGTATTACTTAATTGAAATACAGCCTAAAAGTCAGTCCTACAAACAGTTTTTTGTAGTAAGACAGCCCACGTTAGGATGGCATTGGAAATGTCTGCCTAAACAGTCTCAGTGCTGGTGCCTGAAACTGGTGTAACTCTTCATCGTGTTGCTGAAATGTCCTCATTGCAAAATGTCAGGGTGACTCTGCTTCAACTGTAAGGAAAAAAATTAAATGACAGTTGCAGGTTTTGGGCTGGTGTAATCCACAGTGTAATGAGATGCCTGAAATCCTAAACAGAAGTGCTGGAGCAATTTGTGCCTGAATTTCCAGGGGACATCTGAATTTTTATCCAGAAATGGGCGTTGTGAGGAGCGGGTGAAGGTCACTGAGCAAGCAGGGTGCGAGCAGCAGCAGCAGCAGCATAAATCCCAGCCCTGAGACGCGGGTGGGGAGCGGTACAGGGCAGGGCAGCTCCGCGCTGGCTGCAGGAGGCACAGGAGCCGCGGGGCGCGGTGCGGGCACTTGGGCGGGGGTGAAGCACGGCAGGGCTCAGCTGCAGAGATGCTGAGGCCGAGAGAGAGCGGGAAACGAACACGGGGCGCCGGGGAAAGGGGGCAGGATGGGGGTAAGGGCAGAGCAGGGGATGGCCGAGGGCAGGGCGGGGCAGGGTGGGGCGTGGGTGGGGTGGGATGGGCGGGGCTGGGCTGGGCGGGGCAGGGTGGGGCAGGGAGGAGCTGGGCTGGGCGGTCTGGGGCGGAGCGGACCCGACCCCACCCGAGCCCGCGGAGCCGCCCGGGGCCGGGCCGGCGGAGCATCCCCCGGAGCCGGTGCGGCGGTGCCCGGTGCGGCGGAGCATCCCCCGGAGCCGGTGCGGAGGCGGAGCCGGCGGGCGGGGCGGGCGCGGCACCTGCGTGCTGGGAGGCGGCGGAGCCGGGCCGGCCCCTCGGCGGTGCCGCCAGACGGCGGCGGCCGGGCTGGGCGCTGCCGGGAGCGCATCCCCCGCTCCGCTCCGCTCCGCTCCGCCCCGCCCCGCGGCCGCGGCCATGACCGACAACATCCCGCTGCAGCCGGTCCGGCAGAAGAAGCGCATGGACAGCAAGCACCGCGGAGGGTGAGGGGGCGGCGGGGGCGGCGCGACCCCCGGGGCGGCGGCGGGGCCGCGCTCGGGATGCGCGGGGCGGGGGCGGCGGAGGCGGCCCGAGCCCGAGCCCGAGCCCGGGCAGGAGGAGAAGGAGAAGGAGAGGAGGAGGAAGAGGAGGAGGAGGGGGAGGCAGAGGCAGGCGGGCGCTGACAGGTTGCTCCTGACGCCATTGCCGTGGCACGCCCGGGCGCAGGGCAGGATCCAGCCCTGGCGGGGAGCGGCTCGGCTCGGCTCGGCCCGGCCGGGCTCCAGCGCCGCAGCCGCGGACACAGCCGAGCCCCTGGGGCGGGGGTCGCGGCCAGGCGGGGCGGCAGCGCCCGGAGGGGCCGGGCCGGGCCGTGTCACCGCCGCCGCCCGCCCGGCTCCTGCTCGTCATCATCCATCCCCGCTGTGGCGCACGGCCGCGGCTGCAGAATGCCTCGGCCTGGGCTGGGGAAGAGCGCTGGACCATCGATGGTGTGTGTAACAAAGGCCGCGGCTCCCATTAACTGTATCAGCGCAGCAGCACAATATCCTTGTGTGCCATGTTGCAATAGCCCGAGTGTGCGGTGCGTCCCTACAGGAGACGTGTATGTATTTATACCGGTATTCCCACGCAGGAAGTTTAATGAGAAAAATGGTTTTCCAATACTCTTCCATTATGAAACTGCACCACTGTGCAGACAGGTTGGTTCGCACCCAGCAGGGTGCACGAGGTGTCCGAGTCACCTGGCTGTCAATTATCACAGCATTTCGTTTGTCCCTGGAGAATTTGGGGTTTTAAAGTGTGGCGAGTGATATTAGCAAAATAAACCAAAACAGTGAAGGAAAAATCTTCACTGTTAGAACAAGGAGAAATAGACATGTTTATTTATGTTTCTGGTCAGTAGTTTGGATTCAGATTCCTGTACCTGGCATTGTTGTACGTAGTTTATTCAGCGTTAGAATCATTCCTTGTTGTCAGCATTGTTTCTGGTACCTGCTGTGGCAGTACCCTCGCCAGGGAGGGCTGTGTGATGCAGCAGCAATCCCCGTGCTGCTGTCACATGCACCGCTGAGCAAGTGCCACAAGGTGCAGCCACCATGGCCTCGCATTTGGTGACGTGATTGAAGGGAGCGGGGAGAGGTGAAGGCCTGGGAAATTTCTCAAAGCTCCTTGAGTGATTTCTTTTCCTGGAGTTCTCTAATCTCCACCAAGAGCCTCTTGGGTGTTCCGATGTGGTTAGTGCTGCCTAGCAGAACCTGCCCTCAGCTAACCCAAGCTATGGTTCATTGCCTGTGGATTCTACCTGATTAGCAGCCACAGAGAGGGTTTCCAGTAGTAGCAAGAAATTCCAGCAGCATGTGAAAGAAGATTGCCTAGGGTTTTTACTCAATAGCAGTTGAAATAAATTGGATTTGGGGTTTCTGTTTGGTGCAGTAACTGTTTGGGGGTGGGATTTGTTGTATATGAGGAGCCCTTGTTTTAGTGATGTGATCTCTTGGTATTTGATCAAGTGATGGATAGCAAAGCATCAAAGTCAAGCCAATCCAAACCAGTGTTACAAACCACAGAAGAAATTATCCAGCAAGTTGGGAAGTCCCTGGTGTCACATCCAGAGCAGAGCCCTGGGAATCCTAAGCCATAATCAAGGCCTCATCTGTTCTGTTCCCTCTGAGGAAAAACCCAAACAAAACCTATCCAAGTTACGTTCCTTGGTGCATGTGAAAACCCAGGATAAGCAAGTGTTGATGGGCTTCACGTCACCATAGCCCCAACTGGTTTCTACTGCAGGGGTTCCCCCTCCTGTGGGGGTGAGTCTTCAGACAGATTCTTGTCAGTGTGGTCTTCTGGAGTGGGGAGCAGATTTCGGGTCCTGTACTGGATGACTTCATAGAAATCTTTGTTTCAGTTAACATAAAAGTGAGCAATGCCTAATTCACCTGTAGGGCAGGTGCCATCCAGCAAGGCTTTCATTACCCTCGGCCTCTGGCATGCTTTGAAGAGAAGCCAGGGAGGAGCTGGCTCAGAAGCCCTGCAGAGATGAGTGATGGCTCAGACAGCTCAGGTCTGTGTCGGAGAGAAGCCGTGTGCGTAATGAGCCAAGTGGGAGAGGTAGGGATCTGCTCCTTCAGCGTGGCTCTGCCCTGCTCCCATCAAAGGCCGAGCTCTCAATTCCCGTGCTGTGTGCCTTGAATTCAGCCGTGTTCACCCAAAGCTTTGCAGCACCCTGAAGGCACTGTGAGCGCTGTGGAGGAAGGATGGCATTCATTGCAGCAGGATCCATGGTGGGATGGGAGTGAGCCTGGGCTTCCCAGGGCTGTGCTGTGCTGGGGAGGGAGCTGCAAGTTCCTCGAGTGCCCCAGGTGCTCCTCTCAGTGCCTGCCACGAGTTTTCCCCTAAATAGCTTGTGGTGTCAGTCCTCAATCCTGCAAGGCTCCTTCTAAAGCAGCAAACTGCCGTGCTCACGCTGCTGCTGCCATGTAAAAGGCCTCGATCCAGAGCTGCGGGGGGAAGGAGAAGGAAGGAGGCAGGGAAGGAGGAGCTTTGCAGGAACACTTCACCAGGCCGTGCTGGTGTACGTGCCTGTGTGCTCTGGCTCTGTTTAAAATGGCAAATTCCATCTCAGAGTCAACAGAGAGGGACGGCAGCTCCTGCCCTCGCTGTGCCTGTGTGGGAGTGCCTTGGCACGTGCAGGGCTGGGGCTGGGCTGCCTTCCCACACTGTGGGCTGCGGGAATTGCAGCTCTCCTGGCCCCTTCCAGAGCCAGCCCGGCTGCATGGCCTGCAACGGGAATGTTCCAGAAGGCTTCTCATGGAATGACTCCTGTGGATGTGCATGAAAGGGCAGGGTGGTCGTGCAAGGCTCTGGTTGTCTTTAGCCATGGAAAATTTGTTCCCTGCTTTTGGAATAATGTCATGGTTTGTGTATTAAAGGTGCCAAGCATGACCCATGAGGGTCACAGAAACATCATCTGAGCAATGGGCTTGGTTCAGAAGTGACTAAATATGCCAATGAACTTCAGCACTAATTTGACTAATTCTACCTCAGTGTTGCACCAATGTGGCACTTTTTTGCCATTGGGTTTGTTTTACCTGGAAAAAGTGCATGGAAGCATTTTTCATTTGATCTTCAAATACTTCTCCATGAAACACACTGCATTTATAAATAAAACCTGCTTCTTACTCCTGGCTGTTCATCTGACAGTCAGTCAGTCTGCCGTGTTACTGCCTCTTACCTCATCACTGGGAGTGCGTTGTTGTTAGCAAATATAATCCCAGGTGAAGGGCAGAGCAGGCCTGTTCTTCAGTTCCTCCTGTTCATTTGGATCCCTGTGCAGGTTAAGGGCAGCATCACCTACAGGGCTCAAAGTTTCAGGTACAGTTTGCATCCAGAGAGATTCTTTTGAGTGCTTGTGACTCTGTTTGAGGATTTGTGAGTTTGTTTCCTGTTATTATTTTTCCCAAGTTATGATTTAAAATGTGAACTGCACAGTTCTGTATCAGCTGCCCCATATAAGCTGACTTCATGTATTTTTCATGTTGTTTCTGTAAGGTGGTATTTTTTTAAAGTCCATGGTTTACCCTCACTTGCTGGTTTTCCATACTTCAGGGGTTACTGCAGGACTCTTCTTCAGTGCTCCAGTTCCAAAATGGAGAAGGAGAAATGTTTAGGGATGTGTTCCTTAACTTTTATAGAAAACTGTTTACACGTCTGTAACTTTGTGATTCCTATTCTTGGAAAGTGCACGTTAATTTTATCAGCGTTTCTCAGCAGCAGTGTAAACTTTCAGCTGTTTTTCTAGACAATCTTTCCCTTTCCAGGATGCAGTCTTCAGATTTCATGACGGAAAATGTTTTATTATTCCAAATAATGCCAATGCTTCTCTGCCAGAAACTTCCTCCTGTGACACTGCCTTTGCTCTGAGCAGAGAATTTTGGGGTAATGAAGCAGCCCCTTCCCTCATCATCTGGGTCCCTAAGCTTGAGACTTAAAAGTAGGGGTGGGAGCCAGAGAAACAGCAGATCACAGAACGACATAATGCCTGCAAAATTCTTCCAGGGAGGAACAAGTAAAGTAACTGGGAAAAGCTGACAGCTCCAGTCAAAAGGACTTTTTATTTAATGGGCACCAAAGCTAATCTGAAAACGCATTTGTATGTGCTCGGAGTACTTTGTTTCTGGTGCCCAAATGAATGGATATTTCTTTTTTATATTAAGATTATTCAGTTTCCAGAGGAGAAAGGGAAAAGGAGAACTAATGATCTTATTGATTCTTCCCCAGTGAAGTTTAAGACATCACTGAAAAGTTTAAAAATAATTAAAAATTAAGGCGATTGGATATGTTTGGGAGGAGCAATAAACATCTGCCTGGAAGAACGAGCACATGGTTTGGTGCTTGAGAAATGACTCTGTTCTTACCAAAAGTTCATTTTCTAACTTATTTCAGCGAGCCGTGGGCTGGCACTTGAACAATTACTGTGTGAGAGAACATTCCTGCTAGTGCAGGGTCGGCTGGGGGATTGCTCTGTGCCCTCTGTGCCAAGCACAGGAGGGGAAAACACGGTCACAGAGCAGCTGAGGGTTAAATGCCAGCGCTGGGCCTGAGTAGGTGCCTTCAGAACAAAAATCCTGGCACATCTGTGGGGTAAAAGTCAGGATTTGCTGTCCGGATTTGCAGCCCCTGGTGCCTGAGTTCCTGGCTGGGGCTGCAGCCCTGGGCTGTGATGTAATGGGATTCCTGAGCTGGGATTCCTGAGCGCTGAGGAACCTCCCCAGTTAAAGTGTTGCAAGCCATGGTTGTAGTATTCTGTTCATGGGCTGGGCTTCTTTTTTAGTAAATACTTTACAGAAACCTCCTGCTGAAAGGCTGTGTAGGAGATTTCCAGCAGAAATGCTGGATATTCTTTGCTTGGGCATTGATACTCCTGATATTTGCCTTCAAAACTTGCTAGGCAGGAAGTTTTTCCTTTGTTTGCCTAATTAGGTTTTCAGTTTGCTTTTCCTGTCATTCAGGAGGTTGCAAAAACTGTCACTCCAGCCAGGCAGGGATTTCACAAACCTCTTATTTTTACTCAGCAGATTCTCCCGTGCCCTTTCTTGCTTACCCTTGGAGCTGCATTATTTTTAGGTTGTTTCCCAAACCCTATAGCAGCACAGCATTTGTAAATTACCATTCTTAAAGAAACGAGTGTGTTTGTGGTGGAAATGCTACAAGAGGTCACCCTATTGTAAATATTATGATATAGGTGTGTGGGTACTTTTGCTGTTGAGTACAATCCCTATAAGAGGCCCAACCTAAAAAATAAACAAAGGTAAATGGTTTCAGATGTCTGATTGCAAGGACTGACTGATTTTTCCTAACTGGAAAGCACATGGTGATGGAATAGGGTGTGTGGACACCAGATCTGCTCCCTTGGGCAAAGCCTCTTTTTGGAACCTTTTCTCCTATTTGAAAGAAGGGAAACCACTTTTTTCTCCCTTTTTTTCTGTAGAGCATATCTATATTCTGTTGGAATCCAAATTACCACCATTTCCACTACTTTCCATTAAAATATATTTGGGATGCAAGTGGCTGTTTGTCTTGGGTCTTCACCCGCAAACACAAAAGGAAACTGCAATTAAAATGTATCCAGCTAATAAAATACACTTCTGTAGTGGAGCTTATGAATTTGAGTGTTTAACACCAGCTTTGCTGTTTGCCTGGTCTTGGTAACCAACTGCCTTTCAATGTGGGTGTTATACACAAACGTGGGGGAAAAGGATCTACTGGTTAGATTTCTTTTAACAAGCAAAAGAAGTTTGTAGAGTTGACAAAAATGGAGAGATTCAGGGGCGAGCATAACTTTTTGAAGTGGTTATATTTAGGGTATTTATATTAATTATGGTTGTATGGCCCTGCCTAGGGAGTAGTTGAAGAAGGAAATCCACTGGCTTAGAAAGGTGACAAATGCAGAATTACAGGGAATGTCCCTATCCAGAGGTAAGCAGGTGTGTCAGTAGTGCCAAGTCCATAGGAAATCAGATGTCTTCTATTTATACCTGAACACTAAAACATCTCCAGTTATTTCATTCCAGTAATTTGATTTAGGTGTTCACTGCTCTCATGGTTTGAACTGTTGGAATGGAGGGTTTGACGTAACCTGGAGCTGAAGGAGTCTCTTGGGCACCATCCAAAACCTGTGATTCCATGTTCCTGCAGCACTGCTGTGTGGGTGCTGTGCAGGGCTCTGCTGTCTCGTCAGCATTTCGGTCTCAAAGCTTCTTTCAGAAGGAAACCACCTTCCCTGTGCTTGGGTGGCATCTGTACTTAGGGCTGAGGTTGTTCTTGGTACAGACTAGAGGAAATCCACCTTTTCAGGGCTTGTCTGTGACTCTTCATGAAACAGAATAGTGTCCAAGTAATTTGATTAAGCAGAAGGCCTTTTATGTAGTTCTGACAGCCTGTGAGGAATCACCTTGCAAGTCAGGCTGGTGAAGTGAAGGCCTGTGCCTGCTCTGGGAGTGCTGCATCACATGGTGACACCTCTTTATTTCTGGAAGCAAAGTCGAGTTTTAGTCCCCTTCTGTACTCAGGGAACTGACTTAACTGATAACACTTCTTTCTATTTGCAGCCAGAAGGGCTTGAAACATTAAAAATTAAGGTCTTTGTAGGTAACCACCTTCTGTGTGGAGAGTTGTGAACTCTGTTCAACGCACCTCATGTATCTTCTGGCAAGACAGGGACTTCCAGAGTGCTTTGTGCACTTCCTTCAATAGTTATTTCTTTGTCAGCTGTGCACTGAACTGAGCTTTTGGGGCAGAATGCTGGATTCAAGACCAGATCTTTGTGGTACATTCTGGAAAGATGTTTTGTAAGAGCCCTGAAGCTTTTGGTTATCAATCTGGCTGATGTTGGCTCTCCCAAGTGTCAGTGAAATTCAATAGGTCTGTTCTTAAAGGAGCAAGGGCATGGGAAGAGATTGGCTTTCAGAAAGCAGCAGTGACAACAGAAAAATGCCCTTTTGGGGTCTGGGAGGGTGCGGTGATGTTGAGCAGAGAGGCTTTTTCAAGGTACAGGAAGGATGGCTGGTGCAGGACATGCTTTTCCTCACTGAAATTCGTGTGAGCAGAGTTCTCGTGGCCTCGGTGCCAGGCTGAAGGTCCCCTGAGGCACCTGGAGCTGCAGTGGGCCGGGGCTGCAGTGGGTGTGTGTGACTCAGAGAAGTGTGTTAAAAATTAACTGATCAGTTAATTAATGTTCCTTCTGCAGGTGTTGCGAGTGCTTAAGATGCTGTGGGAGGAGAGAGCCCAGGCCTCGGACTGTCTGGCTTGGCCACCCGGAGAAGAGAGACCAGAGATACCCTCGCAATGTCATCAACAATCAGAAATACAACTTCTTTACCTTTCTCCCTGGGGTGAGCATGAATAAAGTTGCTTTTCATCATCCCACCCCACTGCTTTCCCCATTTCTTAGTGGGTTTACAGTAGATAAGTGCAGAATCGGGGGCTGGAGCAAATGATGGGGTTGTGTTTGGTAGAGGTCATGCCAAGACTGCCTCAGGGCAGCGCAAACCAGACACTGATCTGTCCTGAGTGTCCAGGACAGCTTTAAAACTGCCCCAAGTCAGCACTTAGTCACTAGGAGAACATGCAGAAATGTTTCTGGTGGTTCGTTCAACATGTGTAACATCCTCCCTCCTCTTTTTTTCTGCTTTTTTTTTTTTTTTAGGTGTTGTTTAACCAGTTCAAATACTTCTTCAACCTTTATTTCTTGCTCTTGGCCTGCTCTCAGTTCGTGGTTGAAATGAGGCTTGGTGCACTTTACACATACTGGGTTCCTCTGGTAGGTCATTCAAGGTTTATTTATCCAAGAAAGTTTCAGTGTTTAACAAAATTTCTCGTGCTGCCTTTTCTGTGGGGTGTAAGTTTGCACCTTAAATCACATTTTTAACTTGCTTCCTGAGGCCTGTGCCGTGCATGTTGTAGAATTTAGACTTTCAGTGCAGTGAAATCCCTGGTAAAAGCCAGAAAGAATTGAAGGGGCAGCTTTGGGACATTGCTGCTAAAATTCAATTTGTGTTAAAGCCTGGATCTCCATGAATTCTCTCTCAAATGCTGCATTGCATTTGCCATGTGAATCTGCTTTTGTAGGATCTTGTCCTGTAAATTAAACACACATAGAGGATCCTTCTTTGTGTTGTACAGGCAGTTGTGACTTGTCCATGCCAGCTGAGCAATTAGAACCTGCACATGAGCTGCCAGAAAGCAGGATAAGAAAATTCTTTGTTCATTACTGCTGCTGTTACAAGTGTTGGGGCTGGAATGACATATGAGATGACACAGGCAGTTGGAACATGTGGGAATGTTTTGGGGTGATTATTTGAAGGCTCCTCAAGCAGCTGAAACCTAAGCTGAAAATAGCTGACACTTTTTAAATTTTATTTTGGAAAGCAGGTAGGAATTGTTAGGTAAATGAACAAATGCATGTCATTACTAAATTAATTAGATCACACATTTAGATACATGTATGTGCTGGAAACCTTCAGTTCCTAAAATCACCTTGCTCCCTTCTTAAAGCTCCTTATTGACAAAAATAATCAGTACATGGTTGCAATTTTCAACACAATACAGGTTGTAAAATGTTCATTTTCTGTCATGCACGAGGAGTGTTTTAACTGTTTAGTGAGGCTAAGTTGATAGTCTCCAGGAGAAACATGACTTTGTGATACCAAGCCCACAAAGAATTGGTTTGCATTAATTAATTGTTTTTTATACAGTGAAGGATGTGATGTGGGCATTTCCTCATGGCAAGAGGAAATGAAATGACTGCTCATATGCACAGACAAGTAGGACTGAAGCCCTGATCAGGCAAACATGTAATTATACCATGAGTAGTGCACATAAGTATCTTTGGAGTGTTGTTTGTGTAGGTGGAGTGTCTGTACACACACACATGAAGGCACATGCATTCTCTATTCATCTGTGTATATAAAAAGGAGGTTATACAGATTTCTGTATAAATTTCTGTGTAAAGAAATCTCCCAGAGGAGTTGTGCTGACTTCAGTGGCTCTGTGGTTGTGGGAGCACTGAGATTTGCAGGATCCTGCCTGACCCTGGAATTCTGTGTAACCCCTCAGTCTCAGTTACTCACCTGTGAGGTGAAATGAAATATGGTACTTACATTCTTCAGGCAAACTTTGCAAAGATTTGCTTGGGGGATTAACTTTACCAAGATTTTCTTGGGGAGAGCATCATGATAAAACTGAATTTTTTTTTAAGCAACAACTCCTTTTTTGAGCAGCTGTTGTGCGTTTGGTACTGGGAGTTTGCACAGCAGCACATCTCACTGCACTGATTTAGCAAGATAAGATAGAATAAGGCAATGCAGATTGTTGGCAGTGGCACTGATAAATACTGCTCTTATTAGAGGCAGATGTGATTTTGCTTCCTGACCTTTTCATCCCTCCTGTTCCCCCCCGTGCTGCTCGCAGGGGTTTGTGCTGGCTGTCACCGTGATCCGCGAGGCGGCCGAGGAGATCCGATGCTACATGCGGGACAAGGAAGTGAACTCGCAGATCTACAGCAAGCTCACAGCCAGAGGTCGGCTCCGTGGCTCCGGAATCCAGCCCTGCTGACAGCCAGAGCCAGAGTTCAGGCAGCAGGAGGGGGCTCTGGGCTCCCAGGCACGTGGCTTCCGTGGCCACGCTGCCGCCGCGGAGCCCTCGGGGGCCCGGTGGCCGCTCGTGGGTGGCTCCTCACCAGCCTCTGGTGGAGGCTGGGGTTTGCTGAGGGGTTGGTGGAATGGTCTGGGGGGGAAAGGGCCCTAAAGCCTATCCAGATCCACCCCTGCCATGGGCAGGGACACCTTCCACTGTCCCAGGGTGCTCCGAGCTGGCCTTGGACACTTGCAGGGAATGGGGCAGCCACAGCTTCTCTGAGCACCCTGTGCCAGGGCCTGCCCACCCTAAAGAGCCTGAAGAGACTGTGTGGTGTCTGTGTTTGCCAGCACCAGCTCATGTAGCTCCTCAGGACGGGCAGGATCAGCTCCTGCATTTTCTGTGTCCATCCCTTCAGCCTCTCTCCAGCCGTGGGGAGTTCGGAGCCCTCATTTGTGAGTGAGCCCAGGCCGTGGCTCAGCTGAGCCTGACCCTGCCCTGGCCATTGTTCACAGCTGTGCTGTACCTAACAAAGACATTTAAATTCTCATTTGAACAATCCAGTGCTGCCTCACTATGGAGTTACTCCTAATACCATGACAAAAAGACGGTGAGGCCAGGGTTTTCTTTTAAAAAGGGAATGAACAGAATCTGAGCGAGTTTTGGTTCTTTTCCATTTCCAATTTCTTAGTTATAAAAGGTTTTACCCCTGAATTAAGATGCAGTGGTGTAGGTGCAGCAAAATATGCTGCATTTGTAGGAATAAGGCTGCTTTTTAAATGTAATTGCTTAAGGCTGGATATATTTCACATGCCAGGAGTTATGAGGCAACTCCAAACTAGGGAGTTTGAGTTTCTGAATATTAAATCCCCTTTTAATAACGTGTTCTTACTACAACACTTAAAATGCTTGGCAACCAACAAAAGCCTCATCCAAGAGGGGTGTACTACATCTATTTAAAGATATAAAAGAGTTGCCTTCTGGATTCTATTCAATGATCTATAAGGGGCCTGACCTCTCCTTTAGTTCTTTTCATATTGCTATTACGTTTCCCATGAATGATTTCCCTCCCCCCAGCCCTTTAACTTTTCTAATTTTGTGAAAGAAACCAAGGAGGATTGGCAGCTGGGCACTAGCTGAAAATCTTAAGCCACTGTATTTAACATGAATTTTGTGCAGAAACAGGAATGAGACTCTGTAGTATAGTTTAGAGTAGAAAAATACGTAGAAAATTATTTATGATGGCCGCACGGTTTGGGGAGAAAAGTAATTTTCTGTCCCTCACTGAACCTCAGTACTGAAGTTTTTGGGAGAGCTGATCATCTCCTTTTCCACTGTTTAAAACCTCAGCACCTCTGAGAAGTACCTGGGAGCAGGGAAGGGCCTGGTGAGGCCACCCTGGCTGGGGATGGAAATTTGGGGTTTGATTTATCAGTCAGAGAAAGGAGCTGGGCGTTCAAGGGAGACCATCACCAGCTCAGAAATAGAAGCAGCAAATATCAAACTAAGTTGGGAACAGCTGATGTGAACAATTAATTTTCAGGGTAGCTGACAGTAGGACTTGACTTGGGCTGTTCACAGACTGTTTCTTTTTCTGTTGCTGTAGGACAGCACAGGTCATGCTGCAGGCTTTTGGCACAGCCCTGTGCTGAGACTTAATGACTAAAAACCCTCCACCCTAAACCTTTTTTATCTTTTTACCCAGATGATCCATTTCTGTCCCAAAATGATGAAACCAGCAGACTTCTGGATAGCATTTTTTTTAGTGGCAAGCTCTCCATTTAAAGGACAGTTGTTTGGATTGTTATAAAAAATAATCAAATTTCAATCCCCTATTCATAAGCCCACAAGCCTCCCTGTGTTCAGGGGTCTGTGTTCTGATCTGCTTGATGGAAAGCTAGAACTGTGCTTGCAAATTCCTGGCTTGTTTTTCTTCTCTGGCAGCCCCCCCTCCCTGGGCAGCGCTGCATAATAGAGAGAAACTCCACAGAAAGTGGGAAGGGACCTCCTACTGCAGGGTGCTACTTAAGATACAGATCATTGGCATTTACCAGCCATATAAAAACAATATTTTCCCAAACTCTGCGAGTCCTGCTCCACAGCATAAGGCTACAAAAGCCAAAAGTTTGGTGCAGCACATCAAACAAACTCCCCCCCCTTTTTTTTTTTTTAGATGCATTTAACTTGTTTTAGTAAACCTCTGGCTTCCTCTTTCATTCCAAATTAAGTGTTTGGAGCTGTACCCCAGTGAAGTTTTGCAGATCTGTTCTGAAATTTTGACTTAAGTGCTCACGTGGTAGAAAAAGGCTTCTCTTCTGGCTAATGTATTTATTCATTTAAATATTCTGCTTTCTGGTACGTCCACCACATTGCATATTTGCTGATAATTTCAAAGACCATAGCTTAAGTTGGAGCAAACTGTAAGCATTTTATTATGCTTACTTTCTTGTCTTTAAAAAAGATAAATCAGGATACAGCAAAGAATGAAACAAATACCAGACAAATTTTAACAACAGATTTTTTTTAACAAGAGCTCAAGACTAGCTCCTTTTAAAAAGTGTTAAACACCAACTTCTCTTCTGATTAACTTAAGGAAGTACATCTGAAAGTGATATAAATGCTAAAAAACCTATGTGTATTTAGAGGAAGCATTTCTAGTTGCACTTAGAAAAACAGGGGTTTATAATTACAAAAATACTTTAATAGCAGAGCAGTACTGGGAAATGGAACAGTTGTGCTATTAGCTGGTTTTAAAGATGCATGAGAAAGCATCTAATGTTTAGGTGGCAGCCTCCCCACAGAAAGAAAAAGGAATTACAGAATTCCCAAGATCAAAATAAAACTAATTCAAGTAAGTTGCTTTATGGGAGTCCTGAGTCAAAGGAAACATCTGGTCCTGGGCCTTAGCAGGACGTGTGGTGCACACTGCAGAGATGTCACCCACGGGGGCCAGGGAGGCTGCAAAAGCAGAATTAGCTACCTAAAAAGGGCATCTCATTTATCCAGGAGTTATAAAAACGTGTGTTGGTTAGAAAGGTCCCCTCTTTGTTTTACCCTCACACAGCTGAGTTTGGGAGGGTTCGTGAACAAGACAAATCTGCTCCAGCTGCTTTGGGTTTTCTCATATTGGAAAAATTTTAAAGCAGATGATACTGTTTTCAGAATAATGATCCCAAAAGCCTTTTATGTGCATAATGATAGGAAATCATCACGTTACAGCTTTGTCCAGGCATTAATTTTTCTTTTGCAGAATGATTTTTTACCTCATTAAGGAAAACCTTACAAAAGTAAGTTTCCCTGAACCCTGCAGGTAACTGACAGTCACCAGATAAATCCTTGTGATCCTTAAGAGAATACAGAAAATATGGTTAAACAAATGCACAGCTTTTCTGCACATTGGGTCAGGAATGGCTGTGCCTGTGTGGGGAGAGCACACGGGGGTTTTTTTTCCCCCCCTTCCTTTGCACAGGAGAATATTCAAAAGCACTTTTTGTTGTTTTGTGAATAACCGTATTAAAAGGGGAGGAAGAGATGTTATCTGTCAGACCCTTTTAGTGTCATAGTACCTAACTTTGTATAGCCCATACAGAGGACTGCCAGGGATGCTTTTTTTGATCCTCTTGGAGTGCAGCTTTTCTTTTCAAGCCTCAGCGTAATGGACTCTTAATCCCCGGTTTGCTTCCTGCCCCGGCAGAGATGTCTTTAGCCCAGCATTCGTTTTGTTTACCTTTTTTTTTTTTTTTAACAAAAAAACCTTAAAAAAATCTCACAAGGCAAACTCCAGAATCCATGAAAGACCTATGAGATATTTGTGAAATGGGCCATGACTGCTTATAATTTGTAGGAATAATTACAGCATGCAAGGAAGTCTGCATTTATTAGCAGCAGTGATGAAGCATGTTGTTAAGCACACAGTGTGTCACCAAAGCAGCAGGCTGCCCCCAGCCCAGAATGGCTTTCATTGTTAATTTGGAGCAGAAACACTGAAGCATATCCTGAGAAGGATGCTAATGAAGGGACTGCCAGTAGTAAAATCCCAGTGACCTTTGTGCTTTGTGCTAATTTTTGTTCCCCCTCCCTTCCCCCTTCTGCTTTCCCCCAGAGCTGCTATCTGGCCAGTTAGCCCATGAATTTTGAGGTACAGTAGGAGTGTTGTCCGTGCCAGGGGGAGCTCCACGTGCCTCCCCCACTTCCACTCGAATCACAGCAGATTAAAGAGGCTTTTGTTGAAATATAACAGACACGTAGAGGCAGGGTTCAAATTAACTGATTATAAATCACTAGTTAGTCTGAGAAGCCAAATCTAGAGCTGGCTAATGATTTGAAATTACTAGCCAATTGTTAAATTAATCCCCTGTTTTAAAGCAACTGGGAAATGTTTGACAGCTGCACAGGAATAAATATTTACATGATTTCTGTAGGACCTGTTCTCTGCAGGGCTCGTTTGGCTGGGTCCAGCAAGAGGCAAAGGAGAGGTGGCAGAGCTGAGCCAGATACTGGAGCTGCAGCAGGGGAGGAAATGAGCCTGGGTTTTAGATGGGCCCATTGTGCTTTCAGCTTCCAGGGCTTGGCTGGAGAGTCGAGCTTTACATTTTCAGGCACCTAAGGAAAAGGAGTTGGATTTGATGGTTCCCTGCTGTAACTTTCTGTTCTTGCTCTGTCGTCTGCCTGATGCTGAAAGTATTTTTGAATTCGTGAGTTAAGCAGTACAAAAAGAAGAGTTTAAGGAGTTGTTTCAGAGTTATCATTAGGGGGTGGCTGGGGGTTTCTGCACCCAGGGCTGAGGTCTGGAGCTGTTACATGAGGGGCTTTCAGCCCTTTTTGGGAGACCCAGCCCTTAGTGGGAGTAGTGGGCTCAGGAAGTCTTTACAGGGCAGCGTTGCCCAATTCCTGTGGGAGAAGCATTTCCCATTTTCCCCACCACAGTGCAGTGGAAGGAAGGGAGGGAGGGAGGGAGCCCCCCACAGCACCCCTGAACCCTGTGCTGCTCTGCTCTAACACACTGGCACCTTTCCTTTGCAGGGACTGTGAAGGTGAAGAGCTCTAACATACAAGTTGGTGACCTCATCATTGTTGAAAAGGTTTGTCTTTATACTCATCTTTCCTGTGTAAAGTACTTTCTTTTTGCAAGACCTTAGAAAATGAGATCTTTTAAATCCATACTTATTTTACAATAGGCTTAGAATGTCAAGTGTTGAACACAAGTTAAAATATTTAATCACTTTTCAGGGTCCCCCCACACCACCAATAACATCACTATCCTTACAAATGAGGGCAAACCTGTAGGCATGCACCTATAACCTTATTTTTCTACTTAAACTACAGCAAGTTAAAGAGCCTCCCTATCCTTTCTCTGACTGTTGGACACGGGTTAAATACCTGATACAAATGCAGCATCCAGGTGTTTTTTTGGGTACAAACACTGCAGTTTTGGGAGACCCAGTGATCCCTTTGTAGGCACTGGTACATACAGGTATATTTCCCCCTTTGTACAAGTTTTTAGGTGGTTTTCTTTATCCACTGATTTTATGTTTTTCCCACACACTCTCTGCAAGCAGCTGTGACCTCTAAAGCCATTAGTATGAAAATACTCAGTGCAAAGAGAGAAAATTGGTAGCTGCAGATTACAGATACAACCTTTGTGCTAACATGGGGCTCCTTGAAAGGAAACCAGCATTAGTTTAAGATTTCTTCATACTTCTAGAATTACTCTTCAGCCCTTTTGTAAACCTAACCCTTGGGTCTGGTCAGTGGGAGCTGGCACCAGTTATTATCCTGCACTTGGAATTCTGCAGGGAAGCGAGTTCAGGATTCAAAGCAAACTGAATCCCAAGCTCCAGGCTGACAAAGGAATCCTCTTTGTGCCTTTGCTGCTCTCGGTGGGGCTGGGGAAGGCGCTGCACACGCGTGCAGGGCTGGGTGCACAATAATGGCCTTTCTTCTCCTCCCAGAACCAGAGGGTCCCTGCTGACATGATCTTCCTGAGGACGTCGGAGAAGAATGGTAAACATCTGGAACCAATTGTCAAAATAGCCATTAACCTTTCACTGGTTGTTTAGAGAAAATTATCTTTTGGAAATGTGAAAGAAATAGATAATAGTAAAAATTTAGAGAGAGAGAGAACTCAAGTGGTTTTATGGACCACCATTTCTCAGGATGTTATACTCTCGTTTTGTTTGTTAATCAAAGGATGTAGGAGGCTGAGTCCAGGGTAAATGAATCTGGTTGCATTTTAGATACAAATCATGTTACTTGCTGTTCAGGTTTGTTTTGTTAAGTGTGGGATAAGGAAATGTTTGATCAGAAGGATTAGAAAACAGATTAATGGAAACATTTCAAGTGTCTTAAAAAGTATATCTCAGAGAGTTCTGGCCTAGTGGAAGGAAGGGAATGTGGTGCAGGAATGTCACCCTTCCACTATTAATAAATGCGAATCGGACGCTGTTTCCAGAGAAAGAAGGATGTGAATGTCCTAGAGGGGAAGCCATCCCATGAGTTGTGTGTAGATGTGCCTAGGGCAGGTGTGGCAGGATCCCTGAGTGCTGTTGCCCTCCCCAGGGTCCTGCTTCCTTCGCACGGACCAGCTGGACGGGGAGACGGACTGGAAGCTGCGGCTGCCCGTCACCTGCACCCAGCGCCTGCCCACGGCCTCTGTAAGCTCCTGCCTGCAGCTCCTGTGCTTGGCAACTGGGCGTGTTTTACCTCAAAGTGGGTGGGTGCTGCAGTCCCTGGGCCCTTCTCAGGCTGCAATTTCTTTTATGGGGCACGGACACCTAATGGGTGCCAGGAGTCTGTCGGGTGCCACTGCAGGAAATCCCCCTCAGGGTGCTGCTGGCCCAGGTGTGTTTTCTGTTGGGCTCTTGGGCTGCAGTGGGTAGCATGGTTTAGAGTTGCCTTACCTTGATAAGCAACTCTTGCTCAAGCATTCAGGTGAAACTTTTGTACATTGCTAAGCTGTGGCTGACTCTCTGTTTGATAGGACCTGCTGCAAATCCGCTCCTACGTCTACGCAGAAGAGCCCAACATTGACATACACAACTTCGTGGGGACCTTCACCAGGGTGAGTCTGCTGGCATGTGCTTGAAATCAACCAGGGATTCACCAGGGCTTATGAAAATTCTCCATCCTGTCATCAGTCCCTCTGCCAGCTCTCCCAGCAGCCCTCTCCAGACACCTCTGTGGGACTCTTGTCATCCTCCGCTCTTCTGCATCCCTGACAAGTGTGTTTATTTTTCTCTTTATCCCGTTGTAGGAGGACAGTGACCCTCCAGTAAATGAAAGTTTAAGCATAGAAAACACCCTGTGGGCCAGCACAGTGATTGCATCAGGTAAGGTGGAGATCCATGTAAAATTGTTTTTAAGGGAATATGTTAACAATTTTTAAAGGTATTTCTGTGATGGAGTAATAATTCTGTCAGTTGGAGAAATTAGCAGTTGGAATGAGGTTACCCCTTGTCCTAACACCTCTGGGGAGCCGAGCTGACATCTAATTGCCTCTTGGACATTCCTAGATGAGAAAGAAGTGGAGTGGCCTTTGGGGCCCTTCTTTAGCATCCAGGACCAGAATAGCACTTAATTGCTCTGCACATTGACATCCTAATCTGTAACAGAAATGGTGTCAAATGGATTCTGGTAACAGAAGCTAAGATGAAAGATTTCCAGGTAAGTGCTTCCATTGAGTTTGTCCTATATACTCTTAAAAAAGGAAAAAAAATCAAGTCTTTGACAGATTTTGACTCCTATAGACAATAAACTCCCGAGGCCTGAAATTAATCAATGCCCCCTTGTAGAGGCTTGTCAAAGTAAAAGCCTTGTTCCTCTCCTGCCCAGTGTGTTTGCAGAGTTTGCTGGGCAGTAGCTGGAGGAGAGTGGAATTGTGGAGTCCAGTTCTGGAATTAAAAGTTGGCAAATTGAGAGACTTGACAGTGCATTTGCAAATATAATTTCAAAGGATTTGTGCAATTGAGTCTGTTTGAAATGGCCATAAACCAACTAGGAACACTCTTTTTTTACAGATCAATGTGTCTTCAAGCTTTTTCTAGTGCTGGCAGGTGCTTCCTCTCATTTTGACTGACCTATCAATACAATACCCAGTTTCGTTTCTCCTGTGGTAATAATAAATAGCTGTCGTAGGTTATTTCTGTTAGGAGAAAATGTGGATATTATTTTTCTTCTGCTGCAAGTGGTGGTGCCATCTCACTGGGGCAGCCCTTGTAAGATGAGGCAGAGCAATGTGCCTTTCTCCATCTGCTGTAGCAGGGCTGGGTCTGACTCTGACTGTTTGCAGTGGATTTGGAGTAGCTGTGCCATCTGCTGATTTGAATTGTGATGATCTTGCCACCACCTGCCATCTGGCTCCAGGGATTTGTTGTTGTTTTTGGGGGTGTTTTTTTAAAGGAATGTTTCTCAGCATATTTATAGAAACCACCTCTCCTGAATCAGTCTTATTTAAAAATAAGTCACTTGCAGCTTGTTAAAACTTTGATCATTAATGAGAGCAGGAGAATAGTGAAGTATAAAGTAGCAATGTATTGGCAGTAGTGCTCTTTTTAGAGTTGGTTTTCTCCATTTTTACAGACTCCTAACATTTGGCAATAGCAGCTTTTAAGCTGTTGATGGTAGATGGCTTTTTCTTCATGGCTTTTTGCAAAGTCTTTAAGAGAAAACCCATAGAAACCCAGTAGTTTATGGTGCTAAACTGAATGATGTTTCTGCAAGAAGAGAATGGAGAACTTTGTTGCTCTCAGCTCTTTAGCAACTGTGGGACATTGAAATCCACCGATGGGCTCCCAGCAGCTCCATCTGTTACAGGAAGGTGGGAGTTGGTGTGATTCACTTTGTGGTAGGAACAGTATTTAGATAAGCACTTAAAGTAAATTGTAGATTTTAAAATAAGGCAATTCTGTCTTTGAGCTCTGGAATTCATTGAATTTGCTCTGGTTGTATCAACCTTTACCAATGAATAGCCATAGTCCAGAGCTGGTTTAATTCTGACATGCAATGAAGGACCACTGTCTGGTGGAATGCAGTACCAAAGTGGGATTCCTAGGGGTGGGAGGAAATCCAAGGAACCCTCTAAATAACTTTTAAAAATAACTTTCATTTATGGTGTGGAGAGACAAGTGGCATCAAAAGGTGGGGCAGAGAAAGTAGAGCAAGGCTGGCTGCTCCTCCCATGAGCTGATGGAGTCCGTGATGCTGCATCAAGTCCAGCCCTGGGACTGAAGAATTACTGACTGGAGGATGTTTCCTGGTCCAGTCTGTGTTTCCATAGGTGTTGTGTTGCACATACCAGCTTTTTGAATTTCTTGTTGCTTCTGTAATTAGCCTGCTAAGAATCCTTTCCACCTGGCAAGTATTTTTATAGAGAAAACCTTTGTGTGTGCAGGCACTGTGGTGGGAGTTGTCCTCTACACTGGGAGGGAACTGCGCAGTGTGATGAACACTTCCAACCCAAGAAGTAAGGTATGGTGAAGAAACAGGCTTAGCATAAATAATAAGGGTCAGAAATGGATCATTTTTTAAAGAAGATCCTTCCAAATGCTCTATGTGGACACATAGAGACAACCTCATAGGAATAATTCATATTTTCCAGCCTGTGATTTAAGATAGTTACCATAACAGAACCTATTCCTCCTTTTTTTTGGATCCTATTATACGTGTGTCTTCTCACTTTTTTAAGATTGTCCAAACCATTGTTTTATATGTTTACAGTGAGACAGTCCCAGTTAGAATAGAAAAGCTTGTTTGCTGCATTCTTCTGTAATGGCAAAGCTAAGACACAGGACAGGGGTGTTTATAGTCTGCAGCTTTTGGCAGTGTGAGTCCTCTCACACCTCTGCATGCTCTGCTGAGCTTCTAAGGGATGGAAATCTCATTTAATAAGCTGGCAAGAGCATTGTTTATAAATTTAAATATGTTTGTAGTGTTTTAAAAGAAGCTGACTAGTGGGGAATGGCTCTTTGGATAGCATGGCAGTTCATTTCCTTTGTGAGTATTGCACTGAGCTGACGTCTTCATCTGTGTGCTTGAAATCTTTCTCTCCTACTGTTCTAGATTGGTCTTTTTGATTTGGAGGTGAACTGTCTGACCAAGATCCTCTTTGGGGCTCTCGTGGTGGTGTCCCTGGTCATGGTGGCCCTGCAGCACTTTGCAGGCCGCTGGTACCTCCAGATCATCAGGTTCCTCCTGCTGTTCTCCAACATCATTCCCATTAGGTAAGGGCACAGCTGTTAGTGATTCCCAGCAAAATGCTGCCTGCTCCGTGTGTTCCTCCATGCTTCCAGCTCACACAGGCAGGGAACTCTTACCTGCTCCTCATTTCATGGCTAAGCAAGTCTAGAAGTAGAAATGAAGTTACTGTTCAAACATAAGAATTGATTTGTTGTTTCTGCTGAATTTGTTCAATTTATTAACCCATTCACTGGCCCAGGCTGTGGATTAGGCATTTAAATCCCCTTCTCTCAGTGTTTGGACTGCCTGGTTACTTTGATTAGAACAGAGCAAAAAATGGAAAAGGAGGGTTATTTATATAGCATCTAGTGTAATACATTTAGAGGGGAAAGAAACTTTAATATTAAATTATACTGTATTAGTAAGTAGATTAGCAACTTACTTTGGGTACAGGACTGGGATTCATTTCAGTTCCATTTTTAATCTGCTCTCTGGTATCCATCACTGTCCTTACTCTGTGTCCACCTTCCCCTCAAATCATATCTGCTCTTCTCATTGTCATTTTATCATCTGTCTTTGCATTACAGTGTAATTACATTTGCCACCAGAGCACTAACTTTGAATAAACTTCTCCTGAAGCCCCCCTTTGGCACCTTAGATTCACTGTGGAACTCGTGTCCTTTCATTGCACTGTGGCAGTTCACAAGGATTTTTTCCAAAGTTTACCTGGTGATACTTTTTATTTTCCTTTTTCCCTTTCCTCCTGCATAGTTTACGTGTGAATCTGGACATGGGGAAGATTGTGTACAGCTGGGTGATCCGCAGAGATTCCAAAATCCCTGGCACTGTGGTTCGCTCCAGCACTATCCCTGAGCAGCTGGGGAGGATCTCCTATTTGCTTACAGACAAAACAGGTATTGGTGCAGAAAACATGGCTTTGGGTCATGGTATGTTGTTGTTTGGATTTTGTATGGTGTTGGCCAGGAGAAGAGGATAATGTGAGATTTCTTTGGACTGGAAGAAATACATATTTCCTGTCACTTTGACAATATGATTTAATGAAAAGTTCTGCATTTTTTTTGTTCGGAATGCACTATAAGTAAGGTAGGACAGGAATATTGTACTACTTCAAGGAACACTTAAAGCATGCTGTTACAACAGAATCTAAGGGGAAAAGCAAAATTGAGATCAACTTTTTAGAGCTAGTTTTCAAAGTTAAGGTAACTTACACATATAGGCAGAAACTGCCTGCTGCTGTCCTTACACTTTTGAGCCTGGCCTTGAATTGAAGGCCTGAGCTGTAATGAAAAGCTTGGTCTGACATAAAATCCTGGTCCCACTGAAGTGGTGTCCAATTGTTTTTTGGTTCCAGTGGGACCAGAACTATGCTTGCAGCTCCTGCTGGCATTGACTGTGGGGTGCATCTCATGCTTATTTATGCACCCCCACTTCCCAGGAGGATCATCCCTCAGGTTTGTTAATATTGGGGGTATTTTGCCAGCCTCGGCTGTGCTGAGAGCAGTGCAGGGACCGGTTCAGCCTCAGGCCCAAATTCAGGTTTCTCTGTGTTTGAGGTACAGCAAGGGCAGGAGGTGTGCTGGGGCATGGGGGTGTTGCTCCCACTCCATGGTGTTGCCTTTTCCCAGGGACTCTCACCCAAAATGAGATGGTTTTCAAGAGGCTCCACCTGGGGACGGTCGCCTACGGCCTGGACTCCATGGATGAGGTGCAGAGCCACATATTCAGCATTTACACACAGGTACAGTTAACTGCACTCACTGACTGTTCCCAAAAGTTTTCCACATCACTGGGCTAATGGTGAATTAATGTGTAGGGATCTGCTCGTGAGCTACTTTTGGGAAAATGTGAAGGTCATTGGATGCTTGATGCATAAATTATGTCGTGATTGCTCGTTATATTCTGTGGGTTGTTTCACATCACATGCAAGTATAAGTGTGTCTTGTTGCTGAGGTCAGAGTCTAAAATAACATTTATTTAGATATCCAGGTATGTCTTTCTTTTCTCCTTCCTAGCATTTGATTCTTCTCTTGGTGTTAAGACCCTTAAATTACTGAACTGTACTAAAAAAACAAGTCCAACAAACCCCGCCCCCCCAAATCACAAACCCCCAAACTTCAGATCTATTTGCCTTCATTTTATACTCAGTCTCTGGACAAAACTTGACTGCTGGTTAATTATTTGCCAAAGTATCCAATATTTGTCAAGAACATTTTTGTGACTGACTAGTCCAGTGTGTGAACAGTGACTGAGTGCACTTCAGCTCAGGGGTTGCTGTTGGATTTTGGCAGCAGTGCTGATGAGCAGCGATACTAAATTTGAAGATCTTATGGGTCCTAATCACTACTGTGGAAAATAACATGTGGAATTACCCTGGTGATGGATATGTCTCATAAAACTTTTATAATTACCATGTGAGATTCCTTATAATGAGAAGCATTTGCTGGCAGTGATTCATTTTGAACTGTAGTTCTTATTCTTTGCTCTTATTTTTACCATGTTGTGGCCTTTGACCTGGAAGTGAAACTTTTGTCCTCTTGACACTAAAGGTTAACAGAGCAGGAAACTGGATCACTGTGTGTCCCTTCTTCAACTGGGATAATTTAGTAATTGTGTAATTATCTGAAGACTCTCATTCTGATACTAAAAATAGTATTAAAAATTAAATGAATGTAATTAAGATTTTCTAGCTCCATACGAGTCATCTGTTTTGTGTTTTCACCAGCTATAGTCTCTTGCACAAAAAACCCAAGTGACTCTGAATTTTCCAAGCTGCTGGTCTTTTGTGGGGTAAAAAAACTGGTTTCTCTCAGTGTTTTGAGGTTGGTGTGTCACCCTTTGGTGGATCTGCAGAGAGGGGCTTTTTCTTGGTGTACCATGCAAAGCTTGGGTGAATCTTTTGGGGCCCTTCAGGAGCAATGCTGAAGGAGCTGGGTTGCACTGGGTGTTGCCAGGGGTGGTGTGGGAAGAGCATGTCCCGTTCCTGGGGACGCGAGCCTGCGCAGCCTCTCAACTGAAGTAAAAACTTAATTTAAACACCATTTTCCCCCCCGAGAAAACGCTGTGTTGTGGTTCCTTTTGTCCCCCCAGCAGCCGCAGGACCCCCCGGCCGTGAAGGGGCTGTCGCTGGCCACCAAGGTGCGGCGCACGATGAGCAGCCGCGTGCACGAGGCGGTGAAGGCCATCGCGCTGTGCCACAACGTCACCCCCGTGTACGAGTCCAACGGCGTCACCGACCAGGCCGAGGCCGAGCGCCACTACGAGGACTCCTGCAGGGTGTACCAGGCCTCCAGCCCCGACGAGGTCGGTCCTGGGCTGTCCACTTGTCGATATGACCTTGCTGGCTGCTGAAAGAAACCCCACAGTTATGTGGGGAGAGTGCTCCGGTTTAGTGAAGGGGATAATGTTTTAATGCATTTGTTGGTTTGGTGAGCCATGAATAGAGCGTAAGTGCCCTCTCAGCTGTTCAGCATCTCTGCCTGAAGCTCCAGACTGGAGTCTGGCTGCTGTAGCAGCCTCTGCAGCACAGAATTTTGCTCCTGTTTCTGCACCTTTTGTCCAGGGTGTATTTTTCATTTCAACGCCGTGAATCCCTTTGTTCACGTTTGGTAAATTACGAGAAATCTTATCTTGTCTGGGGGAGGACAGCTTGTGGAAGAGGGTTGGAATGCTCCCACAGTTCAGCTCTGCGAGGTGTTCGACCTTCCAGACCAGTGAAAAGCTGTAAATCACTGTAACCACAGCAGATCCCATGTGCAGGTGCACAGAGCCAGTGCCCAGGTTAATTCTGGGCAGAGAGTGAAGTGCACAGGTTTGTTTGAGAGCAAAGCTGGGCTCTGCCAGTTCTCTGCCAGCACCCAGTGCATCCTGGGCTGCAGGTGGTGCAGTGGGGAGAAGCTTTAGAGCTCTCCAGAGACTCACTGGAGACTTACTGAGCATCAGAGAGGTCGGGTTCAATACAGGACTTACAGTTTAAGTGCCGTTTGCCACCCCCTGCAACATTTGGGAAACAGAGTGTTGTTTCCTTCTGTGACAGAGACAGGAGGAATAAAATGTGGCTTCATGTATTGGTTATGCTTCTTGGATACATCTTTTAGTGCCATGGAAGTAACACATTTTGGTCTCTATTAATTTGTATAATTACATTTGCTCTGTGCTGGAGAGACACTGAAGTTTGAGACTTCCCCTGAGAATCCCCCTGACAGAGCATGAGATCAAATCACCCTTTTGACTACATTGAAAGTGTTCTTCCATTTATTGCCTCAGACAAACCAGCTTTGCCTCTGATAATCACCTTTCCACCTTTGCCATCAGAGAAGAAGCTGGCTTGCCTCATTGTTAGAGCAATGCTTTGCACAGAATTAAATGCACTGGTTGGAAGCCCAGCTGTGTGAGGATTTTGGGACTGTTGTGCTGCTGAAAGACTGGCACAGAGCTGCTTTTCACATTTGCATACATTCTAAATATTCCCTGGGGTGTTTTTCTCCCACAGCAGGCAGTTCATTCACTTTGTACAGTGCTCTCTCCTGTGCATTATGCAAAAGCTGCATTTCTGCTGTGCCCCCTCCGTGCTGTGGCTGCAGTGAGGTGCCAGCAGCACCTCCTCCCTGGGCAGGCTGTGGGTGTCCTGTCCCCACATGGGCTGGGGCAGGGTTTGCTTCCCTGCTCCTCTCCTCTAGAATGTGCTGCTCTCCCTGGAAGGGCAGTGTACAGAAAGAAGTGCCTTTGCATTGAAACGAGTTCTGAATGATTTCCAGATGGTAATTTTTGTGATCTGCATCTATGTTGGTGGGGTTTTTTTTTCTCCTAAAGCATTTACAGGCTGTTTTTGCACAGATCTCTGTTTATTTACATACGTGCTGTGGTATATAGTGAAGATCTTTCTTTTACTTTTACTCTTTATACTGTTCTGTCTTTAAAATATTTACACAGCAATTTGTCTGAAATACCCAGGGGATATTGTTTATTTGTTTTACTATAGCATGATAACTAATCCTTCCAAGATTATTGTTTAAATTCTTTTTTCCTTTCTTGTGATATCTTAAGTAGAGAATTACAGCAGGTTCAGAAATCAGATATGCTTTGCTACACTGAGGAAATCTTGTCTGTAGGTCTTAGATATACAAATATTATTTAGCTGTGCTCTGTATGTCATCCTAGATGGTACAAAATGCAGGAGCTACACAAGTGGAGTCCTTGAGCAGGGAGTAATGCTGTTAAATAACATTCCCTGTAGGGGAATGGCTTTGGACTCCTGTTAAAGCCAGCCTTTGAAATCCTATATCAATAAAATATTGCCATGGCAGGGAAGGTCAGTTTATGAAATGAGTACAAAAACTTGTATTCTCTTTACTTTAACAGCAAGGGTAATTTCTACCAGTTGGCATAGGATTCATTTCCTGTAACAGAAAGCAGGATTTCCTAAATTTGTTTCCTGTGCACGCTGCCATTTAGAAGTCTTGAAGTATCTTTATTCAGATATCAGTTACAGCCTTGGGGCTCTGCGAGCCAGTTGTCAGTTGCAGCCATACAGTAACTAACAGGGGAAATGAAATAGATATAATCTGATCAGAGATAAGAGTGCCTGGGATTCCTGGGCAAACAGTCTTTAACCCTGACAACGGCGGCAGCTGCCAGGACATGAAAGGGTGTGGGATCAATTGGTCTCTGCCTGCTGTCTGCCCGCCTAGGCAACCCAAAGGGGACCCTGCAGAGCAGCTCATGGCACAGAAGGATCAATTTGTCTCTTTAGAATGAAATTTATTAGTCGATATCCACTTCAGTGGTGGCTTGGGTAATTTAATTGTCGGAGAGAGCAAAGTTTGAGCTGCTGGGGCTGCTGTGCTTTGAAATGCTCAGATCTGTGTCAGGCCTGGCCTGGTCTGAGCTGCAAAATGCTGGCAGGGACTTTATTGATTTCCCTCACCAGTGAGCATGGGCTCCCTTGAAGGTGTCTGAGGCATTTCAAGCCTGCTTTTAATTCTCCTTCCTCTGAGTTGTAAATATACTTTTGCATCTGGAATATTTCTCATCTTTTGGCTGTGGCTGGGAGCGCCCGAGGTGTCTGTGGAAGGAGAAGCTTTCACAGGCTGAGCTGGAGCAGAGGGTTGTACCTGCAGGTCTTTGGGGCTCACCAGCACGGGCAGAAGGACAGCCAGGGCTGCACTTGCTGAACATCACGTAGCATCATGCTGGGAATAATTCCCAATAATCATTTATTAACCAGAGCATTAGAAAGCCAAGCTCCATCTCTGCTCTGGGAGGCTGCTAGGAGGATTATCTAACTGCACACTTTAATGCACTGAGGATGGCTTGAAGAAACTTTTGAGAAAGATAAGCTTGAAAGAGCCTTTGATTTGTCGTAATCTTTGTGAGTAAGCCTGCACAAACTTGTTAATATTAAGCCAAATATTGACTCAATTTGATTTAAATTTTGCCTTTACAAGGCAAAGCCAATTCAATTACTTTTTTTTTTTAATCTGACAATTTAAGACTGCTTTATGAAAGGAAAAGTTTGGTTCAGGTTCTCTTTTAAGCCTGATTTTGGGATGAAAAGGAGCTGAGTTCACAAAAGATTCTCCAGTTAGTCCCAATTGTATCAATTAATTAGTAAAATCTAGACTCAGTGCAAGTATTTACAGGTTCTAATTTTATTTGTCGCTATTGTATGTGATTTTCCAAAGTAAATTTCATTTTTAACTGAGGTATTCGTGGTTGCTTGAGGCAGGAGAGGCAGAACCTGAAAGGCAGAGGGGATAATTAACCTTCCAAGTTGACAGCAACCCAGTGCCCAGCACTCTTGTGCCTTTGAAAATGTCACTGTAAAACACTTCCAGTATTTCAAATCTGTTTAGGGAAAGTATCCCTTGATCTTTTCTGGAGGCCAGTGATAGATGGGCTCATGTCAGCTGCTGCTCCATCTGTTACTGCCCAGACAGCTTCTGCAGTTAAATCCCAGCAAGCTCAGCCTGAGATGGATGTGTCAGCTGAGCTGGGCACTCTGGGGCATTCTCAGGGAAGCAAAATACAGACATTGGTCTTCTGGCATGGCTCTGCTTGCAGTCGAGGGAGAGCTTGTGGAGAACTCAGTTTTGTAGGTCCTTAAATAGTAGAGGCTGCAATCAGAACGATGCCCAGCTCAGTTCAGTTAAACCTTGAACAATCTGGGGGCTGGTTTGGGGTTTTTGTTTTGGTTTTGGGGTTTTTTTAATGTTTAGGGAGAAGGGTTCTCTGCTAAGAAGTGTCTGAGCCAGCCTTCAGCTGTCTTGCTGATCACTGCAAAATTTTTGGAATTTGTTGTTGAGCTGTTACTACTGAACACGTAGAGAATTACACAGAGCTCGTTTTGTTTGGGTTTTTTTAATATGAATTTTTAATGTGCTGCATTAGTGTTTCTGGCTTTGAAACTGTAAATCCAGGGTGAATGCATTGTTTTGAATTCTTAATTTCATAGACAGCAAGCTGGGAAATGGCACTTTCCAAAAGTAACTGTTTGTAAAGGGATTTCCCTGATGTGCCTGAGGAGGTTTGGGCACCCCAGGGCTGGGTGGAGGATTCCTGTGCCTGCCCTTGTTGAGGGTTGTCCTTTGGAACAAAATCATAGAATCATTTAGGTTGGAAAAGCACTCCAAGATCCTTGAGCCCAAGCTGTGCCTGATGCCCACCTTGTCCCCAGCCCAGAGCTCTGAGTGCCACCTCCAGCCATTCCTTGGGCACCTCCAGGGATGGGCACTCCAAACCTCCCTGGGCAGCCCCTGCCAAGGCCTGAGCACCCTTTCCATGGAGAAATTCCTGGTGTCCAGTGGAACGGGGCAGTGGGAGGCAGGGAGGTGACCCCCTCCTGCTGAGGGTGTGGGACAGTGCCACAGCTGCATCAGACATGGGCTGGGCTGCCCAAACCCTGAAAATACTGGCAGGAAGTGTCTGAATCGGGGAAAAACCGCTAGGAAGAGCCATGGAGGAGCACCTGTGTTTATCAGTGGATCTGTTTGATAGCACCATTAATAACTAATGAATTAATGACCAATGAATTCTCTGCAGCCCCCTGCTATCCCTTCCCTGACCGTGTCCTTCTCCTCTCAGGTGGCCCTGGTGCAGTGGACAGAGAGCGTGGGTTTGACTCTGGTGGGCAGAGACCAGTCCTCAGTGCAGCTGAGGAGCCCGGGGGGGCACATCCTCAACTTCACCATCCTGCAGATCTTCCCCTTCACCTACGAGAGCAAGCGCATGGGCATCATCGTGCGGGTAAGGGCAGCGTGTGCCAGCCTGGGGCAGGGACAGCCACCCCTGGGGCAGGGGCAGCCACCCCTGGGGCAGCGTGTGCCAGCCTGGGGCAGGGACAGCCACCCCTGGGGCAGGGACAGCCACCCCTGGGGCAGCGTGTGCCAGCCTGGGGCAGGGGCAGCCACCCCTGGGGCAGGGACAGCCACCCCTGGGGCAGTGTGTGCCAGCCTGGGGCAGGGGCAGCCACCCCTGGGGCAGGGACAGCCACCCCTGGGGCAGGGACAGCCACCCCTGGGGCAGCCACCCCTGGGGCAGGGACAGCCACCCCTGGTGCAGCCCGGGGCACCCAGGGGTGGCCTCCCTGCTCAGGGGTGGCACCCAGAGCACCCAGGTGGGGCTGGGATATCAGCAGTCAGTGAAATCCACGTCCTCCCTGGGCAGCACACCAAGGGAAGCACTTGGGAGCCTTTGGAATAGGAAAACGTGCCCAAGAGCAGGGATGCCAGTGGAAGTGGGCTGAGAGGCTGAGCTGGTGCAAAGTAATCACTGTGTTAAATCTGGGGATTTGGGGATCTGTGGAATGCATTGAACATACACTGAGTGTTCCCACAAATGTCTCGTGCTGCAGGGGATACCTGCCACAAGTTCAGTGTGTACCCAGTTCAGTGCAGCAAGTGTAAATGCTTCAAATTAATTACTTTTATATGGAAAATTATGTGGAGACTTCAGGCAATCTTTTCAAGAGCTAGAGTAAAAATATTACCAATAGAAGAGGGAGGACTAAAGAACCTCTCTCCTTGGTGCTTTTACTGCAAGTGCAAGCTTTTGATGAAAAGCTGTTCTATCAAAGGTATGAGAGATAGACCATCAAAGCCAGGGTGAGCTTCATTGAATTGTGTTTATTTCCTCAACAGAAGGGAATGCCCTGAAATTTTCTTATAATGAGTGCAATAGTGCTGCTTTTTCTTTTCCCTTCTTTGAGTTGAAGCTTATTCCTTTTGAATTACCTATTATTTATCTTCTGCCCCACTAGGAATTCTAGTTTGAACCCCACAAGGTTTCTAGTTTGTATTTCTCTATTTAGATTTTGCTGTTTGTATTTTAGGCAAAACCAGCAAAACTCCCACTTGTGGTCAGTGGGAGCAACATCAGGCCTAGATCCTGACTGTAAATACCTTTAAAGAAACGTTGGTCCCTCTCTGTTAGTTGTCTTTGTTTTGTAGCCATTCAGCTTCTCTAAGCCTCTAAAATCATCTCCCTGTGTGCCCTGTGCAGAATTAGGGTTGAGTAGCAGATGTTGACTGCCTGGGTGTTGTTTTGTCATGTTTCTGTAAACTCCAAAATAATACCTTCAAGCAGGGTTTTAATGTCTAATTAAAAAAAAATTATGAATAGGCATCAAGTAAAATATGCTTTAATTAAACATGTGAGTGCAGGTGTAGGCACTCCATTTGGTTTGATCCACAACCTGAAGGGAGTTCACCTTTTCAGTGCATCTCCTGAACTGTGCTGCTTGTTTAAAAAATAGAAATAGGGGAGGGAGAGCAGCATGAAGTATCCAGAAGAAAATGCACAGGGAGGGAGATGCAGCTGCACTCAGCCCTGCAGTAAGCAGAACCCAGAGGGGAACATTTCTGCTCACCTGTGCAGGTGCTGCCTGTCCTCAGAAGCTGCAATTTTCTGGCTGCTGGGAGCCCGTGTGAGAGTTTTGCCAGGCTTCCTGCCCAGCCTGGGGACAGAGTGTGAGCAGTGGTTCCTGTGTGCAGCCCAGCAGGGCTGTCCCTGCAGGCACCAGCTCCCCTGCACATCCTGGCTGCTCTGGCCCCTAGGAAAGGATCTCCTTCAACACGTAACTTCTAGTAAATAAAGCAATAGTTGATAGTGAAAATGAGTCGCAGATGTTGCCTGGTTTGGGATATTTTTGCAATATCTGAGTGTTTCCTTGCACTCAACTGTCATTTCTGTACCTGATTATTTCAGTTCTAAGAAATCCTGTTCTACCCAAGCAGCCTCCTCACCAAAGTGTGCACTGACTTATCTTCCCCTTTGAAGAAGGCCTGTTTGTTTGACCACAATATTTTCCATTCTTCATTTTCTTTGCGTTTTTTTCCCCTTACCCATGTGGAATGATCTTTGTTGTAGAGCAGAGATAGTGCTATTGTCATATCTGGAATTGAAAGGAGCCTTTGAACCGTGGCCAGAGGCAGACCATGGTGGAAAAAGATGCTTCTCCAAAACAATATAACTGGCAAATCTGTGTGTAGATTTATAGAGTGATCTTGCCATGATCTGAGAACGCACTAACCTCCTCCTGAACTCGGGCAGAGGAAATGACTAATGCAAGGAGATAGCTGATACAGTATTTATATTGGACAAAAAGTCTAAACTATCTTAAGCCAGCTCTGCAGCACGGGAAGTGCAGTCTTTATTCAGTTTCCTACGGAGATGTTGTTAGACACTCTTTAATCAAATAATTTCATAGATAAACCTTTACCTTTGGCTACTGCCAGAAGTGGTGTGTTTTATTTAAGCAGATTCTGGTTGTTTTGGAGCAGTGACACCCGTTTTCCTCTGGGATGTGTATCAGTGTGTGAGGGCTGGATGTTCCAGGACATTGAAAACCACACTTAGGCTTAATCATGAGCATCTTCCTTGTGAATATCTCTGTGAGCTTGGCAAAAATATTCAGTAAAGGAGCTTTGTTGTTCTTGGCTAATTATTCATTTCCTCATCCAAGACACTTCTTTCTTGGCAGTTTTAGTATCCACATCAGGTGCTACTTTTTGCCTTTTATTTTGCTGTGGATTTAAACTCTGTTTTGCCAGTGCCATGGGACATGGGGCTTTTAACCTATTCATGTGTGAGAACCTCCACCACTAATTTCTGTCATGGTGGAACAGACTGACCCATATATTAGTGAGAGCATGAAGAAGTGTCCACTCTTTCATTTCTCTTTTCCCTAAAGTACCCCTTCATTCACAGCTGTTTGTTTCAGACCTTCCTGGGCTTTCTGGTTTTGCATTGCAAGTTTGTTTTCCCTCCTATCCCTGGTGGCTGCCTTGGTTTGCAGAGCAGTTTGTTCCTTACTCGTTATTTTGTCTCCTTTGAGGAAATTGCCAGCGTTTCCATTAGCTTGTAACACTCATAGCTGTGGCCTCCTTAGGTATCTGCCTGCTTAGAAGAGACTTTTTAATTTGTGGTAATGCAAATATGCTTTGCTTGCAGCCTGTAAACTCTCTGGATCAGATAAGGCAGGCAGCAACCTAAGCTTTCTGTGGCAAGCATGAGCTTTAATTATGCTTATTCCATATAGTGTAACAGAGCAGGTAAACTGGAGTGATTTTGACTCTGTTCAGCTTTGTGCATCTGTTTGGTTGTTTCAGGTAAGCAGGAAATCAAGTTTCAAGGTGAGGGCTTGAGGCTGCTCTGGAGTCGCAGGCAGTGAGGGCTGGGAGGGGACTGTCTGTGGAGATGCTGATTAAAAAGCTGATCCTCCTTGTCTAAGGCATTAATTCCTGCAGCAAGGACCTGAGTTGCAATTGAAGAGGCATTTCCTTCTGGCCCTGAGATAGGAGGCAGAGCTGGTGGCCCCTCACCTGACCCAAAGCAGACAGTTCTGTGGCTGCTGTGCTGAGAATCCATCACTCAGTTTGCAGAGGCCCCCCCAAATCTGCTGATACTGTCCCAGCTGAGGCTGCTGTGTTTTCTCTGCAGGATGAATCCACAGGAGAGATCACGTTCTACATGAAGGGGGCAGATGTGGTGATGGCTGGCATCGTGCAGTACAACGACTGGCTGGAGGAGGAGGTACGGGAGGGCTGCTCCTGCTTCCCTCTGCCAGGCAAAGCCTGGCACTGCAGCAGGGGGCACCTAACTGCTAAAATATCCCAAGCCAGAAGGTCACTGGTCTTGGCAATTCACTGGATTAGTCCTCAGCCAAATATATCCACAGTAGCAAGGAAGTCAGTGGCAAGTTCAGCATGTTTAATGAGGGATAAGTCATGTGAATAAAATGGGTTTTGCTCACAATTGATTGACACTCTCCAAATTTGTCCTGGGATTGGTTCTGTGCTTGGATCTATTTTAGCCTGAAAGGTCTAATTTCAAAACTACATTTGGCAGCTCTGTGCTGGGGTGTGTTTGTCAGGTTAGCAGTAATGGTGGCACAGAGTTCATGGAATCCCAGAGTGGTTTGGGTTGGGAAGGACCTTAAAGCCCATCCCATTCCACCCCTGCCATGGCAGGGACACCTCCCACTGTCCCAGGCTGCTCCAAGCCCTGTCCAACCTGGCCTTGGACACTGCCAGGGATGGGGCAGCCACAGCAGTAGCTTCAATTAGTGATTCTCTGGTGTTCAGAGAAATAATAATTACTTGGTCTTACGTTAAAGAGCTGATTGCCAAAGATGTGAAGTCTACAAATCACAGGCTTGTGCCCTTTTACTTAGAGGCAGAGAAAATGTAATCAATGGGATTGTTTTTGCCACTCTGGTATAGCTGAGAGGGCATTTTTCTTCCTGATCACTGGGATAGGTCACAAACCATTGCAGATCCCCTCTTTCCTCTCGAGTTTATCATGCACTTTATCAGATGTTACAGACTCACTGGGGTTGCTCAAATGGGATGGTTATTTTCTTAACCTGCTATCTTACACTGCCATCTCCACCCTGCTGTGCATAAATCATTTCAGTGGAGATGGAGTTGAGGTTTACAATGTGATCCTTCCTTGCAGTGTGGTAACATGGCTCGGGAAGGCCTGAGGGTTCTTGTTGTGGCCAAGAAGTCTCTGACGGAAGAGCAGTATCAAGACTTTGAAGTAAGTTTTTATTTGGGTTTTTCCTTTGTTTTTAAACAAACAATTGCTGAAGTGATTCTCACAAAGCTCTTGTGATAATGCTGACTCTCATCTCCCAACCCTCTGCTAGAATTGTTGTTCTAAAATGTCTTGATATTCTTTTAATCAGTTCCTTTCAAGTGATAGGTATGAAGTGTGTATCCCAGCCAAGGTCCTCCCAAGCAGTTCCTGAATCCTGCCTTATAATCTCTTGTGGTTATAAATGCTACAAATTCTCATTATTTGTTAGACAAGTTTGGGAAACGTGTTGGCTTTTAATTGCCATTGTTGCATTCTGACATCCAGGGAAACTGCAAACAAGCAGAATACAGCCCAGGCAGCTCCCTGGAAACACGGGCTCCATGTATGGGGTTTGGGTCTCTCCCCAGGGCACTGACTGGCTTAGCCAGGCAGGCAGAGTGGGAAGGGGAAGGGTTCAGTTGATGCAGAGATGTGGTGGTGGAGCTGCTCAGGGTTCTCTGGTGCCATTGTTTCTACAAGTGTTGCCTGTGGTGGGAGGGAGCTGCTTGCAGGCTCTCTGCAGGTGCCTCTGTGTACCCCAGGTCATGCTGTGCCCTGTCCTGCCCACCAGCAGCAGCTCCCTGAAGCATTTTCCACCTTGCTCTGTGACAGGCACCTCATGTTCACCAGCCCTTACAGGTTCCATCTCTATCATGGCATCGCAGAGCGGCCTGGGTTGGAAGGGGCCTAAAGACTGTGTGGTTCCAAGCTGTGCCCAGGGACAGCTTCCCCTGCACCAGGTGGAAGGCCCCAGAGGGAGGTTAACAGCTTCACCCTGGGGCTGGTGAGCCCTGTGTGCCCCAAAAACCCCTGCCTGTGCTGTGTGTCCCCAGGCACGCTACGTCCAGGCCAAGCTGAGCGTGCACGACCGCTCCCTCAAGGTGGCCACGGTCATCGAGAGCCTGGAGATGGAGATGGAGCTGCTGTGTCTCACTGGAGTGGAGGATCAGCTGCAGACAGACGTCAGGCCCACGCTGGAGACGCTGAGGAACGCTGGCATCAAGGTCTGCCTAGCCCAGGGCTGCTCCAGCAGGAGCCCTGAGACCCTCTGCAGTGCGTGGCACTGTCCCACGAGCAGTAAATTGAGGGAGCTGGGGGCCCTGTCAGGGTTTTAAACATGGCTTTGGGAACAGAACATGCTGCAAGGAGTAAATGTTAACACATGAGTCACCTCTTGTGCTTTTCATCCCCTCACACGCTCTGGCTCCTCCTGCAGAGAAAGGAATCGTGTGGGTCCAACAGGAGACTTTGGGGCAATTCTTCTTTCAGGGAGTTGCATGAAACAAGGCAGGTTTGGATGTGTTTGCTTTGTGGCCCATGAACCCCATGCTGGGCTTGGAGCTGTGGATATCCACGTTTTCAGTAGCCACTAGAGGGGAGTCTGAGCCAAGAGAATCAGGGACTGGATTTTTTTTCCAGCTTTCTGGGCTCCAGCATCTCTGACTCCACACCTACAGCCTGGGCTGTGCTCAGCAGTGAGAGAGCTGCTGTGGTGCCTGCGTAGGTTCTCTCTCTGAAAACTTTGTCAGCCTTGCAAAAGGGGAAAAAAATGGATTAAACATTCAGATTTGGGTAAGAAAAGTAGTTGAAAGGTCCTGGTTGTGGTTTCTCTGCTTTAAGTTGCAAAGTGAGCAAAAATCTGAAGCCATGCTGTGAATGCAAAGCAGGGCTGTGTGTTTGGGGTTTAGGTAGGAAGTGGAATGCAAGGCTTGGGACAAGCTTCCAAAAGTGCATTTTGTTTGGAGCCATCCCTGTAAACAGCAGAAGCTACAGCAGAGAAGCAAGACCAGGGGGATCAGAGTTCCTTAGGGATGTTGTAGTCCTGGCCCAGCACTCCAAAGGGTTTTCCTTTTTCCCTTCTCCCCACCTGGGCTGGAGCTGGTGTGGGATGTGCTGAGCACTCCTTGCACTGCAATGTTCTTCAGGAGTAAATCCACAGTGAAGGGGGTCTTGCAATTCATGACAGGGACAATCTTGTTAAGATCAAATCTCTTTCCAACCTCAGAATATTAAACAAATAATTGAGTCTTTGTGTGGGGTTTTTTGTTGATGTTTTGGGATTTTCTTGAGGTTTTTTTATTTTCATTAAATATTCTTGGGCAGTGTCTTGAAAGAATAAAAACACCAGTGGAAAAAACCAAACTCACTGTGATATATTTACACTGGAGAAGGAATTCCCAGCCATTGCTGCTGACATTGCTTTCTAACTCCCTTCCCTCACCAGCACTAAATAAAAGGAGCAGTGTAGATTTAAAAAAAAAAAAATCTAAAAAAAAAACCCTCAACCAAGTCAGTGTGTTCCAGACGTACACATCAGCACTGAGCTAACCCCAGTTGCATCATCCACATTTCAGGCTGGGCCAGGAGGGATCTTTCTGCAGCAGGGCCCGGTTAAGAAATGGCTGGGGAGGGACACATTAACACACAAATACACATTTTTTAGCTTGCATTTTGTGGGTTTATCAGCAGAATCTTGAAATATTGCAGGTGGGAAAAATGTTATACAGAGGTTGTAACTTCCTTTGTGTCTCAGCCTCTTTAAGAGCTTTGCTTTTTTTCACGTGTGAGAATTTTCTTGCGTGTTTTAAAATAGGGGTTTTTTAGAAGAATAATTTGTATGTGTGTTTTAACAGTCCTTTTAAAAGCCTGAAGTGGCAGGTGGTACTTGCAGAGGGGCTGCAGACGTGGTTGTTAAGCTTTATTTAATAGGTGAAATGTTTGGATTTTAGGTGTGGATGCTGACGGGGGATAAGCTGGAGACAGCCACGTGTACAGCCAAGAACGCGCATCTGGTGACACGGACACAGGACATCCACATATTCAGACTAGTGAGTGACACCCACAGACCCCTCTCTCGAGGGGCCCACACTCAGGGACAGGAGGGCTGTGAGCTCACAGCTATTTTCCAGCAGGATATATTTATTCTTCTGACCCAGCTTCCTACCCTACCCCGAGTTTCTGTTTCTGTGACTGCATGCCCTAACTCAGTGTGCTGCCTGTCCTGCCCGTGTTACCCTTGCTCCCCCGGGACTCTTTGTTGTTCTGCCACCCCAGCGAAGCACACCTTGCTCAGTTCCATCCTCCCCCAGGTGACAAACCGAGGAGAAGCCCACCTGGAGCTGAACGCCTTCCGCCGCAAGCACGACTGCGCCCTGGTCATCTCAGGGGACTCTCTGGAGGTAGGGACAGCCCCGGAGCCTGGGCTGGAGCAGCCCCCTGCCCACAGAGCGGGGTGTAAGTCAGGTGTGTGCTGTGTGTCCATCAGGTGTGCCTGAAGTACTACGAGTACGAGTTCATGGAGCTGGCGTGCCAGTGCCCCGCCGTCGTGTGCTGCCGCTGCGCCCCCACACAGAAAGCGCAGATCGTGCGGCTGCTCCAGGAGAGGACGGGCAAACTCACCTGTGCCGTGGGTGAGTGGCTGGCTGGGGAGGGGGGACCACGCAGCATGGCACCTGAAATTGCTTCTGTTAGAGTGAGCAGCTGTTGGAACCCAAGGCACGCCTCTGGCTGCCCTGGGGGGTCAGGAACCCCGGCAAGGGGGTCCCGGACCCTGGCAAAAAGCCCAGAATGGGCTTTGCCCTCAGCCCATGGGAAAAGTTACCAACACTGCCAGAATCATTGCAGAACAAGAGAAGTTAAAAATGAGTAGTAGTTTAGTATTTTACAAGGTAAAAAGTAGATTTTAGGATTTCTAATATGAGGATGAAGGGTCTAAGATGGAGGATTTTGGGCGTTGCCCTGTTCTTCCTCTTCTTCTCCTTCTCCTCCATCTTCTCTCTTAGTGTTGGCATAAAATGATTGGTAGAATGAAAAAGAGGTAGAAATTCCGTGTCTAGAATAGGTGCAAATTAATTGGCATAGAATAGTAACTAATAAATCCGTTGTGAAGAATGGTTGGATGATGGAAAGGGCACAGAAAGGCCGGGACAGCCCAGGGCTGGGCAGTGCCCGCTCGGACTCGGCTGCATCAGATGTGCGGCCGGAGCTGAGAGCTGGCAGAGAGAAGGAGAAATAAACAACCTGAAACAACGTCTGCAGCCGTTTCTCATCTGTTGGGGCTCGAGGTAAAGCGTCCCAGAGGTGAAGATAAGAACCAGCATTTGTGTGGAGTGCCGAACTCCCACAAGCAGTCTCACCTCATCTCATGCCACCTGGAAACGCTGATGTAGGGAGCGGTGGTTTTGGGGGATGATGTGGAAATTCAATGCCAAACTCCTCATAACCCTTTCAGGTGGCATCTTTGCAAAACAGAGCTTGAACCTGATCAGGTGAAGTGCCACTGTTAGTCTGAGAGCTTTGTTTCAGCATTGTGGATATAATGGTACCACCTACAAGTGAGATAAATCGATTACTGACCTGGGGGTCTATTAAAACAAACTTAAGAACTTAAATTCATGATTTCTATTTAAACTCTTGCTTTTGTTGATTGGGGTAAGTGTTTCTTGTAACATTACAGTGTGGTGCAGATGACTTTGGTGGGGTTGCAGGTTGCCCCTGTTGCTTAACTCCCAGTTTTGTTTGTGCTCTGCCCTGCAGGTGATGGAGGGAATGATGTTAGCATGATTCAGGAGGCTGACTGTGGTGTTGGAGTTGAAGGAAAGGTGAGATTACCTCATGTTTAATGAGAATTTCTGTGGCCAGTTTTCAAGCAGCTCTTAAATGAATCCTCAGAAATTTGTGCAAGAAGGGGAACAAGCTGCCTCAAGAATCATCATCAGACCAGTAGCCGTATCATGAGAAATAACTTGGCTATAAAGGAGACTACTGTTAAAGGGAATTAAAATTCATTATTTGGTTCTTGGCAGAATCCCTGAATTTGGACCCTCGTGTTAGTTTGGGGGGTTTTAGATGTTCCAAATGCTGGAGTTATAATTACACTGATAAGACATACCCTACATGCACAATTAAATACTGTTCATGTTAGTTTGCAAACTAAAATTTGGGTTGGAACTCTGATTCCTGCATGTGGAGCTGCAGGGCTGGATTGGCAGCTGCAGACAGACTCTGCTTGCAGTGAGCCAAAATTGAGTGAACTTTTGAGACAGATAATTTGTGTTCAGCACTGACTTGGTAGGAGTGTCATGTTAACATGTGTGCTGTGAATCAGAATCCAGAGGTTGCTTAGAATTGGAGGCCAAGGTTCAAATGGGAATTCTCCTCATATTTTTGCTCTTTGCTTAAAATCCACAGTGGAAGGAGAAGTGCTGAGGCAATACTCTCCCTCACCTAACATACTGCAAATATTCCTGGGAATTCTGTCAGTGATAACTCAATAATGACATGATATTGTTTGTTTCCAGTACTGAAGTGATCTCACCGTGCTCTTCCTTGCTCTTGTTCCCAGGAAGGGAAGCAGGCATCGCTGGCAGCCGATTTCTCCATCACTCAGTTCAAGCACCTGGGTCGTTTGCTCATGGTCCATGGAAGGAACAGCTACAAGAGGTCTGCAGCCCTCAGCCAGTTTGTCATCCACAGGAGCCTCTGCATCAGCACCATGCAGGTAAAGGGGCTGCCAGGAGGGGATTTCCAAAGAGAGGTGGAGAAGCCAAATCATAAATGTGTCTCATTTTGGATGGCATAATTTCTTGTCCTGCAAATTTTCATGGGTTAGGACTTGAGGTTTTTACTTCAATATGAAAACATGCAAGAAAGTTCCTGGTATTGGACAAATACCAGCAACTGCTCTAAAGGAATAAAAAGGGTTGATACTCCATTAGTCTGTCTTCATTTCAGGAATTTGGAGAACCCACTGCAAGAATGTTGCAGTTTGAACAGAGTGTATATTTAAGCTGTACTTTCACTGCAGTTTCTTAGTGCCTAAAAAGCTCATTTCTTTTCTAGGCTGTTTTCTCATCAGTGTTTTACTTTGCTTCGGTTCCTCTCTACCAAGGCTTCCTCATCATTGGGTAAGAGCTCACTTTTTACTGGTAATGAGGAAAGCCTCTGCACGATGAGCCCTTCTGGGCTGATGAACATGCAAACCATGCACATCCCCCCTCTGCTACAGCTGCTCCGGGAGATGGGAGTGAGCCTTGTCCCCTTCCTGCTCCTCTGCTCAGGGCACTCAGTGCAGACATTTCCAGAAACCTTCCCAGCAGGATGGTTTGTCACATTTGTGAAGCAGCCCATCCTCCAGGAATGTTCCTTTGGTCCCAGTAAAAGCAGAGGGTCAGTTGGGCTGGTCCTGCAGTGCCCAGCTCCTGGCAGTGTCAGGAAGAAAGACAACCCAACCTCTGCAACAGGAGGAGTCAGTTCCTGTCTAAAAACTGTCTAAAATAGGATGTTGCAGCTCTAATCCCACTATGATTTCTTATACTTTGGAGTACATCATTTAAAAATCCCAGCAAATTCATCTCCATTCCCTTCTGATGCAAACAGAATCAAACCTGAGCTCTAGAGCAGACTTTGGGATGGGCACAGGTCAGTCCTGGTCTCCATTAATAACCCACTGCAATACTTGAACCAGTCACCTGTGTTTGAGTGTTCCTGATCAAAAGTCACTCAAAAAGCCAATCCTGCAGGTTTTTCCTACCTGCAAAACTCTGCTGTGCTCCCTGTGCAAGTTTTTATAATGTGTGCATTATTTGGCACTTAAAGAATGTTCATTGCCTTTCTGGAGCCTGGCATTTTTTTGTTCATCTCCACCTGAAATAATTTACTGGTCTTCTGCCTTCCTCCCAGGTACTCCACAATTTACACCATGTTTCCCGTGTTTTCTCTTGTCCTGGACAAGGATGTGAAATCTGAAGTTGCAATGCTGTACCCAGAGCTCTACAAAGATCTTCTTAAGGTGTGGGAGAGTCTTATTTGTGTGTTTTGGTTTAAGGCAGGATCCTCATCTTGATCTGAATCTGTAAATGTGTAAAGTCACATATATTGTCAGGAGATCCAGAAGTTTATCAGGCATTTTCAAGCAAAATTCTGTTAAAGTCAAATTTGAATTAACAGATAGAACCAGAATTCCTGAGAGTTGCTTATTGAATGCTACATGAAATGCAATTTATTAAAAACGGCTGGGGAAGTAGAAGTTCCATTCTGTGGGAAATTCTAGGGATTTAATATTACCAGTTTGTTCCAAAATAAAGGGAAAATAGAAATTGTTGGGGATTTGGCATTGTCCTGAAGCCAGAAAAGGGAAGAGGGGAAGGGATATGCTCATTTGATGGAGGCAGGAGGTTATCCCAGAGTTTCTTCTATAGAAATTTGACTTGAGCATGATCTAAAGGTTTGCTTGCTGTGCCATTTTTGTAGCTTTAGCATCTAAGTCAGGTCCTTCTCCTTAGACAAAGAGAACTTTATTTTATGTTTACCATAGAAATACCAGGAAGGTAAATCTTCTCTTAGGTTCCTTTGTAATTTTTTTTTTCTTCCTCCCTGGAAAATGTTTTGAATAACTGGGGTATGCAGCCTGGGAACATCTTTCTTAATTGAAGGAAGGGGTGGACTGAGTCTTCACCAGATCCTTTCCCTCAAGGATCCCTGTTAAACAGATACTCTCAGAAGCACAGCCTGTTTTTCCAGAGCCTCAATAAGTCTCCATCTGGTTTCACTTGTATGTTGTCTCTTATGTCATAAACCACTAATTCTTCAACCATCCTTAGGCCTGGTCTAAACATAGGGGGTTTTGTGCTGGTATGGCTGTGTTGGCTGGAGATGGCTTTTTAAAATCTATCTGCCTTCAATATGAGGGTGATTTGTGTGTGTCTAGAAATACAATATTAATGTATTCACATATATGTGTGTACACACATCTTATATTTCACAGTTCAGTGACTAAACTCCTGAGAGATCTTTGCACTGAATTAATTGTGTGTGCAGTGAGGACCAGGCTGTGCTGAGGGAGCCCTGAGCTTCCACAGCCCCTTCGAGCACCCGGAAGAATGAGAATAAAGGGGCACTGCCTCAGCGTTGCTTGATTTGTTTTATTTAATTATTTTTCCAAAGCGCTTTTCAATTCTCTGATTAATTTCTAAGTTGATCAGTAAGTGAATTTTCCTAAAAGAAAACCCTTTGTCTTTTTTCCCCCCACCCAGGGACGACCGTTGTCATACAAAACATTTTTAATCTGGGTCTTGATAAGCATTTATCAAGGTAAGAAATCAGCTTCTGCTACTGCCTTTAGATGTTGCAGTGTGTGTGACTATCTAAGTTTCTGTATTGCAGGAAGCTAAGGCATGAAATGAATTTCCCAAAGTATCCTTGTGGTGATGAATATATATTTTTTTTGTCTCGGAAAATGTCGGTAGCGTTACCAAAGGAAAAAATTATCTAAAACCAAATATTGACAGTAATTGGTCAATCCTGTGATGCAGAATTCAAACCATTGTGCCTCTTCCCATCAGAACCATGCACTGTAATTTAGTGCAAGTTCCTTGCAGTGCTGTAGTTGCCCCATCTGTAAAGCAGAACTCATGACTCTCCCCTTCTTTTGAAAAAAGTTCTCCAATCTAGAGATTTTGCAGGTTTTTGTGGACATGGAAAATGCAGCATCTGTGGCCTTCTGTATCTTATCCAGAAATGGAAGTGGCAATAGTTCTGGTTGTTTCACAGTCATCTGTAATGCAGGGTCAGACTTGAGCTTAGGTTCTTGATCATATCCCATACACTCTAATTAGGCTGCTCAGCAATTAAGTAAATGCCTTAATTACAATGCATTTTCAACAGTGGATGCAGTAATTTGGGTATGTATCTAAGAAGGTATTTTCTTTCATTTTGTCTTTTTTTTAATCAAGTACCCTCAAACTCAAATACTGTCTATGAGTGTTAATCAGGGAATTGTGGAAAACAGGTCAGTAATGTGGAGCTAAAAGCTGAAGTGGCAATATTTCTTGTTTTCCAAAACTTCCTTTATCAACATGAGTCACAATAATGGGTCAAAATAAGCAGGTAATTCTTACAGATTTAATTGATGTTGCCATCCTCAGCAGGGAGTGAATCTCAGAGTGTAAAATCTCTGTTACCTTCATTTTCTGAAATCTATCACAGGAGTCCTTCAGCAGGGATCAAGGGCTTGGGATGCTGTGTAACACAATGGCAAAGGCAAGGCATGGACAGAACACTCCCAAGTGGTGGAAAGCTGCAGCCAGAGGGTGATGCATGGGGGGAAAGATTCCTCCTTGAGCTAAGAGCACTCTCTGGTTACAGGGTTTGGTTAAAGTGACTTCACCAGGGATGTGCTCAATAACCAGCAAACAGCGGCCAAACAACGGGGCCAGTTGCTAGCAGAGATGAGCCCGACCAAAACTTGAGCAGTCCCAAAGTTTGGAAAGTTCACAGCTGGATTTGAACTCTGTGGCTGGAGCTCCGTTCCCTCGCAGGTTTTCCCTTCCGGAGGCAGCCTGGGTGATGGATGTTGGTGTGGATTACTCATGCTGCTCACATGAGTTATTTGTGCAGGTGGCCTGGAGCGGCCCTGGCCAGCCAGGGTGGGAGCACAAACAATGCCTCGTTAGCAGAGCTTTAATGGGATTCTCTTAGCAGGAGGTGTAAAGGGGAGAGATCTCAGCCCGGGCAGTGCAAACCGAGGCTCACTTGTAACCACTGAGCTTTTCAACACTTGGCTGCCTCTTGGCACCGAGGCAGGGCAGTAGGATATAGAAGGATTTGATATCTTTTAGCTTCTGAGTAGTGACCAAGTGCTTTTCTGGGAGGATAGAGTTTCATGATGTTAGAGGTCTCCAGTTGCCAAAACAGCATGTATTAATTTCCTATCTCCATGTGGCCATGAATATGATAGACTGTTAGAAAGCTTTGGGTACCTCTGTTGTAACTTTTCCCTGTCTTCTCATCACTTCTGTCTCCTAAATAGTAACTGATTCGTTGTCGTTACATTCATCAGGTTTCATGAAAAACAGCTTCAAGATAGGATTGTTTCAGCCTTTCCAAGACCTAACTGTGGGTTTTAGAGCTGAGCCTGGTGTTTGACTCAAGTAGTTCCATTCCCTTGCAGGTAGCATCATCATGTATGGAGCACTCCTCCTCTTTGAATCTGAATTTGTGCACATTGTTGCCATTTCCTTCACGTCGCTGATTCTCACCGAGCTGCTGATGGTGGCACTGACAATCCAGACGTGGCACTGGCTGATGATCGTGGCTGAGCTGCTCAGCCTCTCCTGCTACATCGCTTCTCTGGTCTTCTTGCACGAGTTTATTGGTGAGGGTGAATGCTCTCCTCAGTCAGTTCATGGTCTGGGTGGTAACAGGACTGCAAAGAGCTGGATTGAGCAACAGGCAGTTGGTGGAGCCAGCAACAGGCACAGTGACAGTGGTACCAGAGTAAACTCTGTGTGATTTGAAGACACTTGGAAGATATTTTATGGTTCCTTCCCGTAGCAAAATGCTAGAGAAGGTAAAGGTGGTCAGCAGACTCTGCTGGGAATCTCATCCCTGCTTTGAGCTCCAGCACGTGTCAGCTCTCTCATGCAGCAGTGACTTTTATTTCCATATGGGAATTTGAGATTACAGATTGAAGTCTCTGCTATTGGATTGAAAGATTGGGTCTTTCAAACTGGGCGAAGGAGCTGCCTCCTAAAACTTACTTTATTTTGTCTGTTCATTGGGACCATTCTCTTATGGGTTTGGTTGGTGGTGGTATTTTAGTTGCCTGCAGCAGAACTATTCCTATTCCCTGGCTAGAGCAAAAAGAGTGAGGAATTCCAGATTCCCCCAGTAGAGTTACAAATATCAGACCCATTGAGTTGTTCCAGCGTTCGTTCAGGGACCACAAGATGTCACTACTTCTTCCATAAAGTTCTTTCCTAACTGAAGGCAACAGGGATAGTTCCCCATGCTGGATCTGTCTGTCTTGCATGTGGTTGTACCAGTCCCATTTTGAACGATGCTTTTACTCTTTTTGTAAAGATTCTGAGGTGTTCTGAGTCAAGAGCTGTGTTTACTGGGCAGCCAAGCAGCAGAGGCAGCCCCCAGAGTGGGAGGACAGGCAGTGCTTGGCAGTGCCAGGAGGATGTCCCTGTGCCAGGTGGGGTTTGGGAGGGCAGTTACCTGTGACAGCCACATTCCTTACACGCCCCTGCACAGCACATCTGCATCTTCTGGGGAAGAGAAGGGCAGGAGAGTGAGGAGCCAGGTATCACATGAGCTTTGAACTTGAATATGGAAGTGGGGCAGTTTTTAGAACTGCAAAACCATAGAATGGCCTGGGTTGGAAGGGACCTTAAAGAGGATCTAGTTCCAGCCCCGTGCCATGGGCAGAAGGAAGCACTGGTGGATGGAACTGCTTCTCTGCACCCCTTCCCAGGATGTCCTCACCATGGTTTTGACTCTGTGCTCGTTTCTCCACACAGATGTTTACTTCATTGCCACCCTGTCGTTCCTGTGGAAGGTCACTGTCATCACCCTGGTGAGCTGCCTGCCCCTCTACGTCCTCAAGTACCTGAGACGGAGGTTTTCTCCCCCCAGCTACTCGAAGCTCACGTCCTAGGGCTGCTCCTTGCACACAGAGACAGAGACAGACATTGCCCCGGCCCAGAGACAAAGCCCCAGCTGTTCCCACAATGAACACACCCCATACCTGCGTCAGGACCCCGTGGTAATCTCTGTTACCTGCTGCTGTGGTGAGAGACTTCCAAACTGCCCTGAGCAGGACCCTAACATGGAAAGGGAGCGTTTGGAGGGTGGAGGCTCTTGGTTCATCCAGTTCTTGTCACTTTTGTTCCACTTAACTGGGGTCAAATGCATGGAGCTGCGATGGCGATGGGTTTCTCTTGCATGGTTCAAAGCCTGTGGAAGCTGCTACCTGACCTTGGGATTTACATTTGACAATTTAAAGTGAATTTTTAAAGTGTCTGCGCTGTTCTTTGCATTGTGTTACCTTTTTTTTATGTTATTTGTCTTTTTGATTCAAGTAGTTACATTCTTTTTACATCTTGGAAATCCCTTAATGTAGGTGATGCACTACACTGCTGACAGCTGATTCCTGATTTATGGTATGTTGTTTCCATAATGGGGCTCCAGCCTGTCGGATCTACACACACTGGAGAATCTGAGCGTGTCTGAGATTTTCCTCCCGTTGAAATGTGGTCACCCCAGTGATTTTGGAGGTATCCAGCCATTGATAAAGACAGTTAAGTGGTAGTTCAAAACAAGAGAATTTGGTTTTGCTTAGCTTTTGTGCTTCCTGTTAAAAGGAGCCAGTGACATAATAGTTTTACTCTGTATTTATTTGTGTAGGAGAAAATTATCTAAACTAAAGCAAATCCTCTTTGGAGCAGAACTTTGCAGTTGATCATCCTTGAAATGTGTCGACAACGTGAGAAGAGACTCGTACTGTTCTGCAGACAATGTGGCAGACGTGTCTTGAATCCTTGGAGACTGAAAGGAGAGGTCACAGAGCTGCTACTCCTCACAGCTCCACGAAATCTGTTTCCTGTTAGTGTGAAACTGTGAGGATGAGCTGCAAATAAGCCGAGGCACTCCTAGGTGGATGTTTTAATGACATGCTCCCTGCAGAGAGGCAGTTTTTGGAACCTTGCACTTGCTCTGCTCTAGAAACCAAACCTGAATCACAGGAGTGAGTTCATACAAGCATTAGGCTTGTGTGCACAGCAAATTTATGCATTTTTAATTTTCAAAAATTAAACTCAATGAGTTCTGTTGTTGTAATAAACTTTGGTCCACATTATAATATCATGAGGAGAGCAACACGTGCTTGGGCTTCTCAGCAGGACAGAGACTTACAGGGACCTTTTAGAGCTGGGTTGATGCATCAAACACGGATGAGCTTTTAGTGGCAGCCATCCTTGTCTAAAGGCTCTTTAGTCTGTGCTGAATTAGTTGCTTGCTGTCTTCTTCCCACATCAGAGAAACCACGGGCGGAGCTGGCACTGCTTGGCGCCGTTGTTCCTTGGCTGCACAGGAGGGAAAGAGCCTGGAGCCTGAGCCCCTGTCCCAAATCAGAGCCTGAGTTCCCTTCTCCTGTCCCAAAGCAGAGCCTGAGCTCCTTCTGCTGTCCCAATTCAGAGCCTGAGCTCCTTCTGCTGTCCCAAATCAGAGCCTGAGTTCCCTTCCCCAGTCTCAAGGAAGCCCTTCCAGCTCAGGGCCACCACGCTGGGGAGGTGCAGAAGCCCCTGGGTGATCTCTGTGCCACGCTGAAGCTCTTGAAAAGGCTGCCAGCTCCTGCTGCCATTGCTGCAGGCGTTCCTGTCACAAACAGCACAGAAGGTCTGATGTGAAAATCCATGGAAAATGGGAGTGGTGCTTTAGGAGAGCCTGTGCTGGCCCACAGTGCCGTGTCCTGAATTTTCACATCTGAGGTAGCCGTGCCTCGTGTGGTTGATGTGTGGCAGTTGCTCCAGGGAACCTTTTGCACAACCTGAGCTGCTTCCCTTGCTCTCAGTTCCTGTGAATAAATATCAGAGGGATGGGGAGCAAGTTCCAGAAGTTTTAGTGAAATGTTGGATGTGCTTTGTACCACATGTGGCTTGGGGTGAGAGGAAGAAGGTGCAAGGCCATATGACCTTGTTGTTTCATGTGGTGGAAACCCTCTTGATTTAGAAAATTAGGTTTCAAAATCCTTCAGGATATCCCCTTCAGGAATAAGGGCAGCAAACACTTTTTAACTCACTGGTTTTATTTTGTGCCAGTCTTCTGATAGGCTTGGGTCTGAAGCCCTGGTATGGGGCAATTGCCCTCAGAAACACCCTGCTGGCTGAGGAAAGCTGATTCTTAATATTCACCTTGTCATAATGGTTTGAAAATCTACCTTTTTCCTTATATTTTAATTTATTTTTTTCCTAAAAGTAGTATTAATATACATTTCTACTTATTTGACATGCATATTGAACAAGGCTGTGAAAGTCCAGCATTCCTAGAGATTTGTCTTGTGGAGGAAATGCAGTCCCTGAACAGCCTGTCTGGGGGAGGTGAGCTCACAGCCTTTTGTGAATTATGCTGTTTTGCCAAAAAGATGCTTAACATTGTCTTCATCATGACTGGATTGTCGGCCATGTCACTGTTCTGGAGTCCCCAGGCAGCATTTCACAGGATCATGGAATGGTTTGGGCTGGAAGGCACCTCAAAGCCCACCCAGTGCCACCCCTGCCATGGCAGGGACACCTCCCACTGTCCCAGGCTGCTCCAAGCCCCAGTGTCCAGCCTGGCCTTGGGCACTGCCAGGGATCCAGGGGCAGCCACAGCTGCTCTGGGCACCCTGTGCCAGGGCCTGCCCACCCTCCCAGGGAGGAGTTTCACCCCAATATCCAATCTAATCTGCTTTCAGTAGGTTTAAGTACAAGAATCAAGAATTCTTTTGGCTCCAGGTGGTGACTAAGCCACCCAGTCCCTCTGGGCTCTGGTGCCCAGCCCCGTCCCTCTCTCCTGTGTGTTGGTAGTTCAATGTCCTGCAACAGCAACAGTGCCAAGCTACTGTGTGTAAATGTTTGAGACATATATATGGTAGAATTCACTGTTTCCTCAAGTCAATACAGTTTACACTGAGTGGACCATATTTGCAAACTATTAACTTACACCAAGAAAGGGAGTGAACTGTGATTTCATTTATATTTATTGAATCATAAGTTTAGTAACATATTCAGTAGAGCTGATGGTGATCTGTAGCTGTGTTTTGGGGTGTGGATTATGTTCTTTGCAGCTCGTGTTTTTGCACAAGGTAGTAAATCTGGGAAGTAATTTCTGCCTGGATATACGCTACATTTTTTCAAAGCAGTCAGAGACTAAAACTGCCATCTAACAGACAGCAGGAAAGAGGAACACGTCTGGTTTTCAAGTTTAGCACTTTATGTTTGCAATCCATTTCTTTTAAGTTATTTAAAAATGTTTTTAAAAGCAAAATTTAATACATATGTTCATGTTTACTGTACATTAAAATAAATGGATTCTCTGCTGGAAATTTCATCTTTTCCTCTGGTATGCTCATAATTTGTACTTTTGGGGAGTGAAGCATTGTTTTCTTCTTCTGTGTAGTATCTTGTTTGTGGCCTTAGTGTTCTTCCTATTCGTTTATGTGTGTGGGTTCTCTGCTGTAGCAGTTCATGTGTGACTTGTGTGCTTTGGGACTGCCCCAGGGGCTGCTCCTGGGCACCAGTGTGAGTCTCACAGTGCTCCTGCTTCCCCAGGGGCTGCTCCTGGGTCCCAGTGTGAGTCTCACCGTGCTCCTGCTTCCCCAGGGGCTGCTCCTGGGCACCAGTGAGAGTCTCACCATGCTCCTGCTTCCCCAGGGGCTGCTCCTGGGTCCCAGTGTGAGTCTCACCATGCTCCTGCTTCCCCAGGGGCTGCTCCTGGGTCCCAGTGTGAGTCTCACCGTGCTCCTGCTTCCCGTGGCTGCCAACACCCCGTGCTGAGCTGCTGCAGGATGAGGTTTTGTGGCACACACTGTTCTTTCCTTGCACCTCTGCAGGAACTCCAGCTGTGTCACAGCCCTCTCTATCCCCTTAACTCTGGATGTGCCCCCTCCACAGAGCTTTTCCTGTTCCTCTGTGCAAACATTTGTTTTGCTCAGCTCGTGGTGCAGTGGAAACTCAACATTCTGTGTTCAACAGCAGCAGTTTCAGCCTGTGCAGGGTCTGATCAGAGCTGGCTGAGGGGTGGTCAGGGACGTCCCTGGTGTCCCTTCGGGGTGAGAGCTCTGTGCTGAGAGCTGCAGCTATGGCTGGGCAGCACCAGAGGTGTTTTCCTGTGCTCCCTGAGCTGTCCCAGCCAAACCCCAGGACAGCCTTGGCCTCTGGAGCTGCCGAGGGAAGTTGTGCTGGAGTTCAGCTGGGCTTGTCAGGGAGCCCCAGGTCAGAGGGGGAATCCCTAAAGCTTCCCTTTGGGGTTTATGTGTAAGAAAGCTGCTGCAGCCTCTGCTGCATCACAGCCCTTGGCTTGCACACGCAGGGCTCTGACCCAGGGCTGTGAACCCCTGCCCTGTGCAGCTCAGGATCCTGAGCTGTTCCTGTGGGATTGGGCTCATCCCACAGCTTCTGGGGCCAGTCCAGTGCCCACTTCAGCAGGAGCTGGGTGGGCTCCATATTTATTATTAGTTATTTCATAAGTGTTAAACTCTATGATTTGCATGAAATCCTGTGGTTCACAGCTTTGCCAATATGGTCCATTTCTACTGCCTACAATAACTTGTGTACTGATATGCCTTTGAGAACATTTTTAATTGTTGAAATTGTTTTAAAAATCAATGTTAATTTAATTTTTAATGGGGAAATGGATTCTGGTGTCAAAATGATATTTACTGTGATGCTGATGTTTTGTACCTGTCATCCAGCTAAACAACCTGTAAATACTCCTGAGTCAAAAGAAACATGAATGCCAATTATTTATTGTTCTGTGGAGTTACATGTCGCAGATGTGTAAGAACTGAAAAGGTAATGTTGTAAAACAAGGTGGAAAAAATAAATTTTATGCAACTTCTTTACTTCATCCCTGTATGATGCACCTGGTTCGTCCTGGCACGAGCAGTCCCAGCTGTGCTGGGAATTGTCAGGATGCAGGGAAGCTGTACTGTGGGCCTTTAACCTGTGTGTGGGAAATGCACATCCCAGAAATGATCAGAGCTGCTTTGCTGAAGGCTTTGTAAAAGCTGGCCATTGCTGCTGGCAGCCCCTGCTGGGAGCGAGGAGGGGATCTTTCACTGGAACACAGATATATCCTGCCCTGGGAAGAGCAGTGATGCAACAGCACTAGGAACAGCTATTTTGGGAATGTTCTCATCCCTTGGACATTTGATTCAGTGAGTGGCTCGGCACAAGAGCAGTCCCAGGGCCAGGGGTCAGAAACGGAGGGAGAGGCAGGATTTAACACTGAACATTCTCCACAGGGGAAACGTCAATTATGCTGAGTACAAACACAGTGCAGCAATTTTCTACCAAAAATGTAATAGAGCCATAAACACTCCTAAAAGAAAAAAAATTAAAAGTGCAGTTGGATAAAGCAAATCTCTGACTTGGGAGACTGTTTAATGAAAGCAGAGATAAACTATCCCTCGGATCAGTGAACATCTATAGGAGTGTTTCTTTTGGGTTCTATAGGACACAGATGCCCTTTTTAATGACTTCTTTTTGGTATAAAGTAGTTAATGCAAATATTAAATGAAGCATTTTTGTGATGTTTGCACACATCAAATGAATGGTGTAGGCTCCAGAAATCACAGGAACAGACTTTGCTCCCAAGTGTTACCAATTTCCCACTCTAAATGGGTTACATAAGCCCTGGTTAGTGGTTCCCTTAATTTATGGACGGTTTCTTTTTAATGGTGAAATGTGTAATTAAAAAAAGTTAGAAATAGTTTTTCTAAACTCACTCTGGAAGGGAAGGAGAATTTCAGCAATTTTTTTTCACCCAAACATTGCATAATAGTAGAAATGTCAAAGATTTCCATGGGGTTTCATTTCATTCTTCATGTGGCTGTGGTCATGCAAGAAGTTTGAACACTGCAGGGGCTGGCAGATTTTTGGAAGATCATGCATCTTGGAGTAAGTTTTCAGCCTAGGCTTTACCAAAGAATGCCAGTGGCCTTGTTTTTCAGATTGTGGTTGTATCATGCACTGGTGTGTCTTTGTTTTTCCTTTTTTCTGAGAAGAAAGAATAGGTGCTGGCTGTAATTGGGTGTCTCGCTCTGGCCCTGAGCCTGATGGAGCTGCAGAGGTCTCCCTGCACCATAAACCAGTTGGAGAGAAGAAAACCTCGGAGACCTGCTCTGTCTTCACCTTCTGATGGCTCCCATCTCGACACCTGCACTGCCTCTTCTGCCCTGCATTGCTGTGGCATAAATTTTGTCTTAAATCTTCACCAGAGGGAGGGAATTGCTCCTGTGTCCCTTTCCCAGGTAGGAGATGGGGCCAGAGCGAACCTGTGGTCTGGGCTGACCCTGCAGGCAGAGCACAGAAAGCAGAAAAATATTTTTGTTTTGATGATTAGACTTCCTCAGCACCTTAAACATGGGAGTCAATCCTACAGGAAAGTTCCTTCTTCCACGGAGTATTCAGATGTCTGGCTTCAAATGAGGTGTGTGATTGCAGGCTTAAAAAACCTGTCCTTCTGATTGGGAGTGTTGATAAACCCCAATGCAAACATTTCAGTGGATTCCTCTGTCTCCCACCTGGAAGTGCAGATCCAAACCACATCTGTGATAAAAGTTAAATGTAGCTGCCTGTGGGAGCTGTGAGACTCCGAGTGGGAGCAGCAGGAAAGGCACCACTGCACTGCCCAGGAAATCAGGGGAAACCTGGAGCGTGCCAGCACTTTCCAACAGCACCGAGTGCTGCTCCAGCACCTGCTCAAGGGCAGCTTCAAAGCTGATGCTGTGACTTCCTTAGGCCAAGAGCATTTGCTGGCCTTAAAACTCTCTGGATGCTGTGGGGCTCTCTGGGCTACGAGGTGGATCTCTGGAATTTTGCTGCTGTAATTGAAGTTAGAGGTGATGAGCATCTTGCAGGATCTGGCCTTGAGAAGAACGTCCTTCCCTCGGCTGCTGTTCTTCCCCTTGTGGCCCGAGACCTGAGTGGGTTACACAAAAGGGCTTTAAAAACCTCTGCGTTCCCACTTTAAAGCCTCCCTCTCTTGGCTCCCTGGAATTGTCCACGTAAGGCAGAATGTTGTCTGCTCTTCAGACTCTCTCTCAGAAAGGAGTAGTAACAAGAACAATCTGTGCAAAAGAATTTAACGCAGTAAAGATGGGGGTAATAGTCATTCTCATTTGTCTTTTTATGTGAAACAGATTTTATTTTAAATGTACACTCCGTGGAGCTTAACCATATCCAGAAAGTTGTTTACCAGGGTAAAAGTAGAGTTAGGCACAGGATAAACTGAGAGCACGAGTGGAGGTGAGCGGGCTGTACTGAGTGATGGTGCTCAGGCAGCTCAGGAGTGCCCTGGGCACACCTTGATGGCACTGGGACTCAGGGATGCCCAGCCTTGTGCTGTTGGCAGGCAGCAGATTGACTCCTGTGCTTCACATCTGCTCCAAAAGAGCTGTGCTGGAGGTGTTGCATTTCTGTGCCTGTCCTGCGCTGCCTCTGCTGGGTCTAAAACAGGTCCCCTCAGACTGGCTCTGTACAGATGTCACCAACCTGTGACTTGTCAAAAAGTGATGTAAATGGCTATTGATCAGGACTCCTCCTAAAAAGAACAGATCAAATGCCCGGTAATGGTCTCACTGAAGCGTTTTCCTGCTCCAGCAGCAAAGGTGTCACTGCCAGGGGGAGAAACAGCACTGAAAAAAGCTCAGGGAAAGGCAAGGGATGGTGCCCACAGAGGCAGAACTCCTCTGCACCTTTGTAAATCTGAGATTAAGGTTCGGAATGAAAGGCACATTTATAAGGATCAGCATTCCCTCTGTCAGATTTTAATACCTGATCTTTCCTAGAGACACTCCAGAAAACAAATTCTCTGAGTAAAATCTCTGTCTGCAGCACTAACCCCTAAGGAGAGGACCTTCCCAAAGCAGGTGGAACGTGAGCACAGCGTTGGTGTCTCGGTGGAAGACCCGGAGCGGGTGTAAAGAAACACTCACCCACCCCCTCACACAATCCTCGGGTTCTGTTCAAGCCCAAGCTGAATTCTCGCCAGTGCTCATTACTGAAGTGTGGAACTAATTCTTACAGGTGCCGTGCTCTCCATAAATTGCCTTCAAAAGAAAGAAACCTCTTGTGTTTCACACGTGAGTGACAACCGCTTCCTGCAGCGGCCTTGTGATCTGTCCCCGTCAGGAGCCCGGGCCAGCTCTGATTTACACAGCTCCCACTCGTCCTCCCCAGCTCCTGCTGCCACTGCAGCCCTGAAGAACATAATGCCACAAAGCCCTCAGTAAAACCAGAGCCCGCAGGAAATATCAGGTGTTAACATCCAATAAAAAGCTGACACGCTTCAGTGAGCCGGGATTGCAGGGCCCGGCCCAGGCAAGGCCTGACCTAATGCAGAGGTTTATGGTGGTGGCAGGTAAGGACTAATTATAGACCCTGGACTCCATCACGGGCTGGCCTGTCAGCTTAACTTAGGCACTGAAGTGCCTACGGTCACACCGGGGGCTCGCTGCCCCTCCGCATAACTGGATGCAGTTGGCTCCTAAAGAAACGTGGGGAGTAAATCTGAGGTGCTGAAAGAAATACTGCAGCAGAAATTACACTGTGGGGAAGGTTTTATACGTGTTGGGGTGAATTAATGACCGGGTTTGGGGTTTTTGGAAAGAAAAAAAACACAACAAACTTTGTGCACAAATACATAGTTTAAAATATATTCTCTTTCAAACACCAGCTATTTTAACAACAGTGTAAATCAGATTTTACAGACCACATATTTCAAGTATGAAGTTCATTAAATGTGTGAAATTCTAGATTAGCTGCCGGGTGTGGCCAGAGCCCCAGTAATGAATTGTAAATTCTGTTCAGGATATAATATCAGATTCCTTTGCCCTGGCGCTGATATGAAAGGACTAAAGCCACCTTTTCAAAACAGTCATAACCTTTCTTTATTATCTTTATTTAGTTTAGCCATCATATGATATAATGAATGATTGCATCAGTGTTTCCATCCTGAACCTAATGCACAGGTGTTTAACTTGATTAATGTGTGGGTTTATTATTATTATTAAACCAACCTATGTCTCAATGTAACTGAAATTAATGCTATCAATTTATACACATTTTTGCCAGTGCCCTGATAGTGGGTGGTTGGCTGTCTTTAGGTTCAAGAATATCGCTCTAAACTACAATTCCCTCTGAATTTGTGTGAAAAAATTTGATTAATTAATGATGCTGTTGTCATTCCATAAACCCTTCTGTGAGCTGGGAGCAAGGTACAGAAGGGAGCAGCACTTTCCTTGTGCTGCTGTAGCCAGTGAAATTTAGGGACAGCTCTCTGTGGGGTCCAGCTCCCCTGGACAGAGCAGGCAGGGCACAAATCCGGGTTTTCTGTCCCCTGGACAGAGCAGGCAGGGCACAAATCCGGGTTTTCTGTCCCCTGGACAGAGCAGGCAGGGCACAAATCCGGGTTTTTGTTGGGGGGGGGTGGGTGTTCTGTGCCCCAGGGCTGGGCACTGCCCCGAGCAGCCCCAGGGGTGCCATAGGTGGATCCAGCAGGTGCCTCTGGACCTGCACGGCCTGGCCTTGCTGTTTCTGCCTCTGCCTTTCCCTCCCGTGCTATCCAAAGGGAAGGAGGTTCACAAGCCAGTTCTACTCCTGGTATAACCAATAACGGGAATTTTCCAGGTAGCTGGGGCTGAAAACCCAGGGCTAAGTAGAAGAATTGGCATTTCTCGCTCATGACCGTTGGTTGGAGACCTTTTCCCAAAGCAGAGTTTTCAATGGCAGATGAAAAGTGAGTTCTCACTTGGGGAAAACTCAGGCAGTTCTGGTTCCAGGCTCGGAGATTTCTGTGTGGGGGGATTCCCTGGGGCACGCGGAGCTCACTGCAAGGTCAGACACTCTGTAACTTCCTCAAGCGGGTGGATTTGGTATTTAGACAAGTGCCCGGCCAGGAGGGAGCCTGGAGCGGTCGCACGCAGCGAGGATGCTCCGGGGCCGCTCGGGAAGGGAGGGAGGTGCCGGAGGGCAGGACCCGGGCACTGCCGAGGCTCTGGGAGCCGGGAGCTGCGGGAGGACACGGCCCGAGTGTGGGAATCGCTGCTCGGCACGGCAGGGCCCTGCGGAGGCTGCTCCGGGAGCCTCGTGTGCGAGGGCACATCGGGGAGAGCGGTATTTACTTTGGAAGGGCGAGCAGCTTTTGTCAGAAATACTTATTGTTGCTGTGAGACCGAAATACCTTCTGCAAGTGGAAAACAGAGATGTCTCCATGAAGTCTCTGATGATAAAATCCAGGCAGCTGCCCCAATGGCCTGAGAGCACATCCTCAGGAAGCCTTGATGCCTTATCTCCTGGAGAGCATGAGAAATAATAATAATTTTTAAAAATAATCGTTTTTATTGCCAAATGCCTGCGTGGAGCCGGGCAGGGAGGCTCATCCTCCGACAGGGCAATGCTGTGGGCTGCTGCCAGGGGAAATGAGGGACCCCCAGGGGCCGGGACCCCGGGACCCCGGCTCCCCAGAGCCCCCCAAGCCCTCCGGGCCCGCCGCCGCTCCCCCCGGCCGCCTGCAGCTCTGCTCGGCCGGGCACGGAGCTCCTCGCTCGGCCTGCTGGGCTGCGAGCCCGGCGGTGAGGACCGGGCGGGCTGTTCCCGGGGACAAGTTCAGCTTCCAAATCCATCCCCCGAGCCAGGGAAGTGCTCGGGGTCAGCGCCAGCAGATGCACCTCTCCCCTGGCCCCAAAGCCAGGCATCCGCTGGGCTCATCCCAGACAGTGCCACGGGCATGGCGGGGAGCTGGCTCTGGTTTTGGGGGGTAGGGATGCAGTCCAGAATGTGCCCCTAAAAGGAAGAGGAAGTATTCTCCTAAAGAGGGAATAAATAGCTAAAAATATTAGCTATTAATAGCTCCTTACCTCCAAAAATAAAATCCCTTAGTGATACCAAAATAAGAAAGCAAAGGAAAGTCGGAGGTATTTGGCCTTCCTTTGAAAAGGGAAGCTAAAAATAACTATATATATATAAAAATCTCTCGTTTCTAGGGAAAGTCTCTGCCCCCGCATCCAGCTTGCACAGTTATATAAGACTTGAACTACATCCCCCTCTCCTCCGCGGCCGCTCACAACGCGCTGGAGCCGCGGCCAGATGGAGAAAGGTTCCGTCAGGAAAGTTTAACTCAGCGGGGAAGCTGCAGCCAGTGGAGGACACGATTCTCTCGCTGAACTCTCCAAAAGCCTTGGAAATCTTACAGTTGTGTCATATGCTGGTTTGGGGAATGCTAGTCCGGAGGCAGCCGCCAGCCCTCTTTCACTTCTTTATTTATTTATTTATTTTTTTCGCGTTGCACTGAGTTTAATTTGGGTAGCAGGATTCAGCAGTTTTAAGTTGGAAAAAACTTAGTGGAAGAAGATTATTTTAGGAAAAGCCTGTCATGTGAACTAGCGGGAGCCGATCAAACCGAGCTATTAAAAGAAAGACATTGTATTTTTAAACGGTGCAGCCCAGGACAGCCAACCTGCGTGCCCAGAACCGCGGGGCCGGGGCTGCTCCCCCGCCGCAGCTCCGCGTGGGAGGAGGCCGAGCTTTCCGTCGGGGTGGCCCAATTCTCCGCTCGCTCCGGGATCCCCTTGGCACGGCCGGCTGCCCTCGGCCCCCGCAGCTCCTGGAGCCCCCCCTGCCCGCGGCTGCTCGCCCCCGGTTTGCCCCTTCCCAGCTCCCCCTGGCCCCAAGCCCCCGTCCCGAGCGTTCTCTGCACTTCCCAGCGCAATTCCAGCCGGGGATGCCGGGGGGAGCGGTCAGAGCCGCAGCGAGGAGCTGCGGTGGCGAGGGTAGAACTTGGGTTAATTACTTATTTCTCCCGACTAGCAATGAATTAAAATCGTTTTACTCTCCCCGCAAGGCAGCAGCCCGGGGTTCCCCCAGCCGTTTCCAGGCAGGAATGCGGTGGTTCCCATCCTGCCGCTGCCGGTGGGGGATGCTCAGATCCGCGGGGAGCTCCGGTGCGGCACCTGAGCCGGGGGATGCGGGGTCTGTGCGGGACCTCGCTCGTGAGAGGGCAGCGAACGGGAAAACCTCCAGCTACGAGCCTGAGGGTCAGGCGCAGCTTCTCGGTGCTTCCCCGCCATCCAGGGCTCAGGCAGGAATATCCTCACGGGAGAGCGGCTCAGCCCGGGGGGACGGGGAGGAAAAGGCTCCTCGAGAGCCGAGGGGGTCTCGCTGAGGGGCTCCGGGGGAGCTGCGGCCAGCGGGGCTCCGGGGCCGGGGCTGCCCCGCTCCCCGGGGGAAGCCGGTTGCATAACGGGCCCGCGGGGCTGGGGAAGGTATTTCCGCCCCGACGTGTCCAAAGATGACAAAGGATAGGAAAGTGAGGTGCGCTGAGTTTCCCCGGGCTGCCTGCAGTTGCTAGCCTGCAGGACAACAAACCCGAGCAGCAGAAAGTTTGATTGCGATACCTCCTTCGGGTCGATTTGGGGAGCGAGGGAGTGAAAAATGGAAATGCGGGGCGGGTGCCAGGCAGCCCTCCGCGCTCACCCGGCCAAGCCCGGCTGCCGTGACTCAGCCGGGGCTCCGGCTGACCCCGGCAGCGCTCCCCGAGGGGCGGCACGGCTCCCACCCTCCCCGGAGAATCGTTTATATGTGTGACCTCTTCATCCCTGCTGGAAAAATCTCTGTGCAAGTGCAGTCGCGGGGAGACACCGAGCCCAGCGCCGAAGCGAGCGGCAGATGCTCCTTACACACCAGTGAAAACCATACATTGTGAGACAGCCGCAGTTCATGACATCCCCGGCTTTATTTTCCTGTTTTCTTTTGCTTTATTTTCCTGTTTATACATAGGACATGTAAACACACGCGGGTTGTCTTGGTTTCGGAGGCTTCCTTGGCTATTTCATTCTTGCTAAGCTCCACGTGTATCAGTGGAAATCCATGGGGTTGCTCCTTTCCTAAATTGATCTAAAAATAGGAACACAGAGAGGTCTGTGAAACACCACTAAACAAACTCACCGATTTTTAATTTTTCTTTTCGTCTTTGCATGAAGAATTGAGCCAATGGTAATTAGAAGCCAAAACCTGCGCCAGTAACAAGATGGGTATTAATAGGGTGCTGGTGAATTTAAAAGACATAAATATAAGCTGGGGACTTCGCTTTTCTGAATGATTTATTCAAAGGTAAAAGCAGCAGCAGCCTGAGCTTGTCTCTGCTGGGAAGAAGGAAAACTTCTGCACAGAAGCCCCGTTGCTTTGAAAGGCTTTGCAGTTCCTGCAAGTTTTGTTTAAAAAGCACACACTGGGATTTTTAACATCATCCATATTTCTTTCTTACTCGCTCTCTAACTTTCTGCTCAACAATTAAGTGCTTGTGCTGCAGACTGAGAAAGCCGCAGAGCTGCCTTGGCCCGGAGCTGGGAGACGTCATGGATTCCTGAGTGTGAAGTTGCAGGAAAGCCCTCAGTTTGGGAGATGGAGGCGATCCAGGGGTTTCCATGGCACTGGGATAAACAGGAGGAAACAGTGAGGGAATCCCGTTATTTTACAGCATTCAAAGACTATAAACACTCGGAGCAGGGAAGGAAGTGGCCTTTCCCTCTCTAGTAACCCTCATCTCAGAGCAGAGAACTGACTTCACTTCAGGAACAAGCTCAGCCCAGTTCGGATCCCTCTTTGCACCTCCAAACACTTACTGCGGAGGCGAGCAAAAGGGGTTCCCTCTGTCCGGTTGAACATGGTTTAAAGGAGATTTTTTTTTCCTTTTTTTTTTTTTCAATTATTTTTTTCTGCTTTTGATTTTTTTTTTTTTTTTAATTCCTGATGCAGCGAGAAACTGCCTGCAGGCTGGTACACTACCACCACATCATGAGGTCTATGGATCAAGGTAGGGTGTGACTGCTGCCTGTCTGTGTGCCCTGTGTGCCCCTCCCCGGTGCGGGGTCCGTGCCGCGGCTGCAGCCCGCTGGCAGGCGGGGTGGGCAGGAGGGGTTCGGGGCGAGAAGGGCCCTCGGGGAAGGGACTGGGCTGGCTTTGGGTTTGGGTTGGTTTGAAGCGATCCGCCACGGCGATACAAATCTGTCTGGAGCAGCCTCCTTTAAACTGCAGCCAGAGGGACTCTCCTCTTCCAAGCCATCACCCCAGGAGCCTCGCTGACTAACCCGGCCGCTTAACCCTTGCGCCGCCTGCCCAGGTCGGGGGCTCGGGGCTCCGCGGCGCTGCCCCGGGCCCGGCGGAGGCTGCGGCACCGCGGGCCGGGCCGGGGCTCTGCGGCCGCGGTCCCGGGGGTGCCCGGGGGTCCCGTCGGGGCCGGTGCCCGCGGGGCGGGGGCGGGGGCGGGGGCGCGGCCGGGCCGTGCTGCGGGCGGGGGTCGGGGCCGGGGGCGGCTTGCGGGGCGCTGGAGGAGGCAAGAGTTAAGCGCGGCGAGAGGAGGAGCCTGCCCGGCTGTCAGCGCGGTGCGCGGCCGCTCCGGCCCGAGCCCGCATCCCCTCCGCAGCGCGGGTGTCCCCGCCGCCGCCCGGGCACCGGGGCAGCCTTCGGGGGATGCTGCGGCTCCCTCGGGCATCCTCCGGTCCGCCCCGCCGGGCTGCGGGCCCGGGGCAGGGCAGGGCGCGGCGCGGGAGCGGCCGCAGCGCGGAGGCGGAGGCGGAGCGGGTCGGGCTCGCACGGAGGGGGCGCGGGGCACCTCTCCGGCCGCTGCCGTGCGGGGCTCTCCGGCTCCGGGCGGAGGATGCTCGGCGCCAGGGCAGCCCCCGCCGCCCGCAGCCCCGCTCCCGCAGCGCCCCCGCGGAGCGGCGAGCCCGGCCGCCCCCGCCGGGCCCCCGGGGGCTCGGAGCGCTGCGCCGCCGGCCGGGCGGGGGGGTGAGCTGGGCTCTGACAGCGCTGCCGGTGCGGGGAGACAGGGCAGGAGGTGCAGAAGGGAAGGGCGCTTCCATCGGGCCGCTCCATCCGCGGCTCCCCCGCCCGCTGGGCGCTGAGTCAGGGCCGGGGCCGCAGAGGCTGAGCGGGCTCCGGGGGCGAGGCGAGCGCGGCGGGGCTGCCTTCGAGGGGCCCTGAGGAGCTGCCTTCGAGGGGCCCTGAGGAGCTGCCTTCGAGGGGCCCTGAGGAGCGGCTGTTTGTTTTGTCCTGCCGCAGCGAGCTCCCCGGGCACCTGCCAAAACACACTCGTTAACACCTACACCCAAAGGGGATCATCCGAGAGCTCCGATGCTCGGACAAGCCAATGGAAAGACTCTTGAGTGGCTTTATACCGCCTTAGGATCAGGCCATTGCCCTGCCTCGTGTCTCCTCGGCTTTCTCCAGACAAAACTCCCTGTCTCCTGAGCGCTCCAGCTGCTCTTAGTCACTCTCACAACAGCCTGCGGAAGTTATTTTGCTGCAGAGAGCAGCAAAGGGAATCAGGAGACTCGGTGCTCCTGTCAGTGATCCCGCTCTCACCTGCGGCAGGACAGGCGTGCATCAAAGCACAAGGCAGCTCTCCAGTGGCAGCACCACAGCCCCTTCCAGTGCTGTGCAGCTCTGCTTTCCCCAGAGCCCTGCAGTCGCAGCCCAGAATGAAAAGCACTAATTTAATTTTTTTATTCCTAGATCGAGTGTTTGAGACCACAGTAGCCAGTGGAGCAGTGCACTCAGCTGCACCACAGAGCCTTGAGATGCTCCAGGCTCCCGGGCTCCACAATGCATTTTTGCCTCATGCAAATGCTCGCTCCTGTCAGGGGTGCAGGGGTGATTGGAGCAGTCTCTGCCCCCAATCTGCCTTTGTGTCACAAGGCTGCTCCCAACACTTCCACAAGGAAAAAGCAGCACGGAACTGCAAGGGGTTAATAGTGCATGGCACTTTTGGGATCAGTCTCTGCCTTTGGGAGGATTCCTGCACCCACGACAAAGTGTTAGAGTCTTACTAATGCAGGGTGTGTAAATGATGATGTGTTAATAATTTTAAGCCCTCATCCCCTTTTATGATTAGAGCAGGCTGAGAGTGAGGAATGGAGGCTGTGCACAAACACCCTGCCAGCAAACAGCTGCTTCGGTAGCTGCTCCCCGAGCTGAGCTCCAGCAAGCCTCGGCCAGGGCACAGACCTGCCCCAGGTGACCACGGGTCATCCTGCGGTCCCACAGCTGCTAATTCTCTGTCCCCCGACCTTTCTCCCAGGCAGCCTGTCCTGGGGGACACAGCTACACCAGCTACAGTCAGCAAATGATTCCAGAGTCTTTCGTGCAGGGCAGGAATCACATTCCCAGATGGGACGCTGACACAACTGGAGCATTCTTTTATAATATTCCAATAGATATTCTAAGTGAAATTTCATCACTCATTTTTTAAAAAATAGCCAAGGATAATAATATCCTAGAACTTCTTTTCCACTACTGGCTTAATCTATTTTTTTTTAAACTATGATATGTGCATTCCTTTGGTTTGCCCAGCAGACTTCAGAACTTAATGGGAACGTGGAGATATGAGCAATTTTTCCATTGTCCTTTCTTGCCAAACCACTTTAAGCTTGAAATTGGGGGGTAATATCTCTGACTCAACCTGACCCCAAAATTGAAAAGTAGTGTGTGTGCATGTGCCTCTCAAAGGAACTACCAGATATTTCTCCCTTCTCTCTCCCTCCTTTTTTTTTTCTCTAATAACACTCCCCACACTCCAGACCAAGCAACCAGTCACTCACAGTCTGAGCTCATTTTAAAGAGCTTGGATTAAGTCCATGTGCAAGTTTTAGTTGCCTGTTAAATTTCTAATGCCTGCCACATACACCATTAGAACACTTAGATTTTTAAGACAGCATTGACTCATATTTTCTTTGGGTTTTAGCAGCTAAATAGACATGCAGCTTTCTTAATCCACTTTTCTCTCCCTCTTTTTCTTTTAAAAAGTTTAATGTGAAGGTATTGCAGTATTAGAGATCCAGTGTAAATTACGTGTCATGTGGGACAAATAATAATTAGCACAGACACCCAATTTCTGAGTGCAAATAAAGTTTCATCATCTCAGATCATCCTCTGATCCCTTGCATTAGTGAAGTTATTGGTACAGGGAATACAGTGGGGCAGTATAAGTAGAAACTGAAGATAGTAAATGAGAAGTTACATTGGTAATGCATTTAAACACTGAGAAATAGGTTAAGTCCTTTCTAACTCACAGTTTATATTACACCAGAAGTGCTCTTTTTAGCTTTGTTTTTGGATTCCCCGTCCCCCAGCACCTAGGTAGTCCAGCATTCACATACTTTAAAAGTTTTATTAAGGTACAGCCCTGCCAAAGGCCAGCACGGATCCAACTATGTGGAAAAGGACTCCTTCCATTCTGCAGTTCCCTGAAATGGCAGCACAGTGTATTTCCAGTTCTGCTCTGTGTGGAGCCTGCTGCAAGCATACGTGGCTGCAATTTTTGTTAATGCTGCCAAGGACAGACTTTGCTTCAGCTCTTGAAACACCTTTTTGGCTCATGAAAACAGCTTTAGAGAAAAAACCCCAGAGTTAATGCTGACTCCCAGATCTCAGTGTGGGTGTTGAGAGCCCAGGCAGAGCTGGCACCAGTCTCCATGATCCTGGACACAGGAGAAATGCACGGAGGATCCTTGGAGGAAGGAAGGGTCTGATGTGAGAAAGATTGAGATTTAGGAAAACCAACCGGTGTTTCTGGTCTTTGGACACTCTATTCCAGCCTTTCACTCCAGCCCTAGTGGAAATGAAGATTTGGGAAGCGTTTGTCACATTATTTGGGCTAATTGTTTGATTTGGATGATGTTTCTGAGTGTATATATTGGGCTGAAGAGCCCACAGTCTATTTAAGTCTTCCCTGCCTTTGCTTCATCACCAATTATTAATGACAGACTGTGGGCAGTATTTGTCAGTTATGTGGTTATTAACAGATAAAACTTAAAAAATCTATAATGTTTTATTTTCATTTTGGATCTAAACTAAGCTCCGCTCAGGCTTTGGAAGGCTCCAAAAACTACAGCTGTCATTTGAGCTGCATTCCTCAGCTGCCTGCACCTAGCAATGGCTTCGTGCCTCTCTAATATTTAGGCCAGATCTGTATTTTGTGCATTTGCAACATTTCTGCTCTAAATAACACACTGGAAGGTTCAAACCCAGCCCACAGAGCGTTAGGACTCACGTCTCTGTGCACTCAGAGCATGTGGAACCTCCTGTTCCTATAGGTTCTGAGTAGGGATTGTATGGGACCGGTGTCCTCACGTGCCCTGAGAGCTGCAGGAGGGAGCAGGAGGGACACACTCCGTTAATGCCTGGTGGCTCTTGCTCCTTGACATCTGTCAAGTTGTCTGCCAGGCAAAAAACCCTGAATCCTATAAGCTGAGCTAATTGCTACGTTTCTCTAACACTTTTCTCATTGCTGTCTTGTCACCCTCGCTCCCGGCCAGAGCGAGAATTGATGATTACGTGTGTTAGCAGCGAAACTCTTTCGGATGACACGGTCCTCTTGGAAAGCAAAAGGTACATTTTCCATTTGTGGAGTATTACTAATCCTAGGAGTAGCTGAGGATAAGTTTGAAACTTCAGATGCCTAATGGATTGCAGGCAAGCTGGGAAGTAAAGGATGGGACAGAGATTTAGCAGAAGTCGGGGTCGTCTCCCCATGCCCTCGTGCCAATCACCCATATCGCACTTAAAAAGCCCAATGTTTTTGTTTGTGTCATTTCTTTCTGTGGCTAATACAATTGATGCTCTCCAATCGTGCTCCGTGTGGCGTTAGCTGTGAGGATGACAGCTCTCTTTTGTGCTAAGCCAAGATCAGCAAGTATATTTTGTTTTTCTAATGAATTTTAAATAGAAGAGCCAACGGTAAAAGGCCAGTGCTCAGCAAATGGTAAGGATCACTGGAGAACAGACATAAACAACCCAATTTAATAGATGTTTAAACAATTCAGAATAAACCAGGCCCTTGGAGAGAGCAGCACGGGTTCCCCAAGGGGCTGGCAGCCTCAGTAAATACCTCAGTGAGCACCCTGGCACATCCTGTCTGCAGGGTCACCTGCCCTTTCTGATGGTCACTCTTCCCTATCCCCTGGCACTTTCCAGTTCCAATTTAATGTCACAAGGCCTCATTCCAGTGTGACTGCTGCCCACCTGGCCTCACAGCAGGGCAGGCTGCCCAGCCCTGTGAGGTGCTTCTGCTGACTCAGAGGTGTCCCTGATGCACCCCAGGAGCTGTAGGGGAACCAGCCAGTACTGGGCTCCTTCAGAAACTCAGTGTAGGACCGGATTGCAAACTGTAGGGAAAGTCTGAGCTCTTGTCCTCTGGACTAGCAAAGGATGGAGCAAAAGGGTGTGATGAGAAGGCAATTTGTCATTGCTTGGCTGGACACATTAATGAGAAAGGTAGCAGGTTATAAGCCCAAATGCAGAGATTCTGGTTCATGTGTGCCTTAAAACAGACTTTCTGTGACCTTAGACAAGTAATGTAGGGTTGGATTTGTCTTGCAGTTAATGCCGTCGTGCTGACAGGCTTAGCAAATAAAAACAAGCTGAAGTAAACACCAAAATACTTCTTTAATGATCTTGGTCCCTCTGCCTTTGCCTCCCTGCCCTGTCTACAGTCTAGGAGCATTTTTCAAACTCACAGACCTGATGACAGCCATCTGCACACTCATAAAGGGCACCATACAAACAGGTAAGCGAGGGAGCAGCCTTCTGACCACAGATGCTCTGAGCACACAAACTCAGGGGCTCCAGTTACCCACGAGTGAAGTCACCGCTGGTTGTAGCAGCCATCCCGGGGATAGGAGGCTGTCGGGGGGCAGTGACCAGCACCCCGTGCAGGGCCAGGGGAAGGTGGGAATGAATGGAGTCAATGTGGTGGAGGTGGCTGGGGGGACCTGGGGAAGCTGGCAGCACCCAGCTGTGGTCAGCAGGGAACGTGGCGAGCGCCCATCCTCTGAAACGCTGTTTGTGAGAGAGGCAGGAGGAGAACAGAGGCTTTGTGCACGATGAACCTGATGCCTCTAAAGGTGCCCCAGCTGAGGGAGGCTGTCCTGTGCTCACAGACACCCGCCTGCTGCAGCAGCCTGCCATGGCAGCGAGAGCACATGGCCTGGGATGTGTGAAGCCTGGAGAAGGCGAGGGCAGCACCCGGGAGCTGCTGGGACCCCGGAAACTTCAGCAGAGAGGGGCTGCGCTGCTGCGGGGAAGGCGCTGCGTGCGAGGCACCCGCTGGTGCCCGACCTGGGGACACAGGGCAGAGACGCTCGCCCGAAGGGGATCATTTCGGGAGGCTCCGGTGCCGGGGCAGCCCCGCCGCTCCCGGCTTTTCCAGCGGCGCTGTGCCCGGCGCTGTGCCCGGTGCGGTGCTGCCGGCCCGGTGCCGGCTCCTCCCCGGGGGCGGCCCCGCCGCAGGTGGCTGCGAGGAGCAGGAAGCTGCCCCGCTGCCGCTCGGCCCCTTGTGCCGATCCGAGCCGAGCTGTGCCGAGCCGAGCCGTGCCGTGCCACCCGCCCAGCTGTCGGGGCACCGCTCCCGCCGCACCCTCCGGCGCCGGGGCATTTTTTGCTGCTTCCTCGCTTTATTCCCTGCGTTTTCCCTGCCCCGTGACCGCCGGGCACTCGCTGTCGGAGGCACCGCCGGGTCGCGGCCGCGGCTCTCGGGGCACCCCCGGCCCCGGGCGGGCCCCGCTCCGCCGCCATGAGCGCCGCGGGCCCCGGGCCCGGCCCCGACCCCGGCCCGCAGGAGGGGGGCCCCGGGCACGGCCCCGGCGCGGCCCGGCCGGGCAGCCCGCAGGAGGAGTTTGACTTCTCCATCCTCTTCGACTACGACTACCTGAAGCCGATCGAAGGTTGGTGAGGAGCCGCCGAGGAGGAGCGCCGGGGCGCGGCGGAGCCCCCGGGCAGCTCCTCGGGGCACGGCGGGCACAGCCCGGGCTGGGCCGCTCGCCTCTGCGGGGCTGCAGGCGCTTGCCCGGGGCACTGCAGGCGCTTGCCCGGGGCACTGCAGGCGCTTGCCCGGGGCACTGCAGGCGCTTGCCATGGGCACTGGTGGCGCTTGCCATGGGCACTGCAGGCGCTTGCCATGGGCACTGCAGGCGCTTGCCATGGGCACTGCAGGCGCTTGCCATGGGCACTGCAGGCGCTTGCCCGGGGCACTGCAGGCGCTTGCCATGGGCACTGCAGGCCAGGGGCCCGGTCTCCATCCCGGGATGCAGAGTCCGGGAGCGGCTGGGGGACGCAACCCCGGAGTTGCGCGGCCGGGGATGAGCGCGGCCGAAAAGGCGAAGCGGAGGAGCTCAGCTCAGTTCAGCTCAGCTCAGTTCAGCTCGGCTCAGCTCGGCTCAGCCCAGCTCAGCTCAGCCCAGCTCAGCTCAGCTCAGCTCAGCTCGGCTCGGTCGGGCGCTTGCTGCCCGGCAGCATCGGGGCATCAAAGGCAGCCGGGGCAGCGGGGCGTGGAGCCCGGGAGCTGCTGCCTGCCCTGAGCCGGAGCCTCCTGCGGGGATGGCAGCGGGCTCGGCACAGCCGGCTCCAGGATGGGACAAAGCCGTGAGCTAAAGTTCAAATTGAGGGAAAATAGAAAGATTAGCGGGCTGTCCTGCTTTTCTGAGCTGATGCTGTGATACTTAAAAGCACAGTGACAAGTGTTCCCTGACTTTCTAAATGGTAGTTTTATCTGCTGGTGATACTAAACAGGGATACTTCCTATAAAATAGAGATTTGTGTAAGCCAGACAAAGCTAAAAGAAAATGACCCAGAGGAATGATTTGTTGGGATATTGTCTCTAAGAGACGTTGGTTTTGGTTCTGCACAGTGGAGAGGTGGTGTTTCCCTGGGGCATCTCAGAGAGATGTTGTGTTCCTCTGAAGGAGGAGACGTTTGAGGCCTGAGTCGTGGTGTCATTAGTGAAATGGAGAGTTGTTGCTGGGTTTTATTCTCTGTGTCCTTGTTTAAGTGTACAGATGTGCACCAGCATCGAGGCTCACTGAGGATGGTTCAAGCCATCAGATGGACAAAGCTGAATTTTCTTTCAAGGTTTCATTAGATCAAACCATGCTAAAATAAATCCATGGTGGGGAGGGGTTAGTGATGGGAATGAAAATACACTCAGTATTTTGTTTAATGAAAAATCTCAGTGAAAGCTTCAGATGCTGGTTTGTTCACATCTTTACAGGTGACAATGCTGCCATGAAGCCTTAAGTGGGAAGTTCTACAGAATATGATTGTACGTAGGTGGGGGGTAGAAAGTTTAATCTTCAAACCACATAAATGCAGAGCAGTGTGTGCTTGTTGTAGAAGTAACTTCCTTCTTGAGCCTGCTTTCTTCACTTTTGAATGACTGGAAACCATAATTAGTAGTAATTTTGTTCCAAAGATGGAAATCATTAGCATATAAAAAAAAGAAAAAGATCACAACCATATATATGAGCATTGTAATCTGGAGAACATTCTCCCTGGCTTTGAAAAGGCACCAGCACCAGTCTGTAAGCAATCCAGGATACATCCGTGACCTTTAATGTACAAAAGATTAAAGCATGTTTACATGAGAGCAGAAAACGTTCAAATTCTGAGGAAGAGCTTTATCCACATGCTGGTGGTAACTGATGCTCATTGTTCATGTGCAATTCTGCCCTCATCTGAACTGCACTTGGGCAAACAAGTCCTGTGCAGAGGAGGATTAAAAGTGGAACCAAAACCAAAGGAGGGGGTCCCAGCACTTCAGTCTGGTTCCTGCATTTGGAGTCCTCCCAGTCTGGTCTGCTCCACCCACTGCTCGTGACAAGTCCTAAAATAACATCTATAAGCACACGAAAAGGGACTTTTTAAGTTTAAAAAATATGGAAAAAATGTAAATTTGGGGCTCTAGGAACGGATTGGGGTGAAAGTTTATTCCTGATAAACAATTTTGAAAAGGTTGGAATTGTGGAAACGCAATCCAAGCTTGTGTTTTAAAAGTAGGACCTATATCACAACTTGTTGTCATGGGAGTGCCAGAAATACCCTTCCTGAAAGTGACTGACGTTCAGTAATGCTCGTGTGTGCCTGGAACAACAGGAACATGGACTGCTCTAAAAGCAACAGGGAAAAGAAGGGTCAATAAAATCCTATAGTCAATATTATTAATATTAGATATTCCTCTTGAAGCCAACCATTTCCAAAAGCAGCAGTGCTGTACATAGTGCTAATTTTACCTTTACTCACCAGACTTTAATTAGCAATCTTCTCAGGATTTGCAAACAAGGAACATCTGCTGAACTCGGGGCCTGCCCAGGTGAACGGGATTTGGGGAGTCTGGGCAAGGCACACACTGTGCTTACAGGTGGAAGCTGTGATTTCATCTGGCCATTGAGGAGGTTTCTGTGTCCTTTAAACAAAAAAGTGGTAGATGCATTCCCTGCAGAGTTCCTGTGCAGGTGTTGGCAATGATATCCCAAATTTTAACTCACTTTAAACTAAGGGGCTGCACGTGTTTGTTTCTTAGTGGAGAGGATTGACAGAGAGTTAATGAGCGTTTCCAAATGAGCTCCTACAAACAGCGCTCCCAGAGGAGAAGGTTCTGATAACTGCTCTGTGTGTTCTTCCCTAACACCTGTTGCTGGCCACTGTGAGACACAGAATAACTGGAAATAGTGAAACCAGACAGCGCTCTGCTGCAGCAGCTCCCTTTGCACAGGTTTATTGCGTGTTCACTGTGTGATGATCTGCTCAGGGGTAAAGCTGCCACATCATTTTTAATGTTTGAGGTCAACCCTTCTGGGAGCTGATCCTCTGAGGGCTGTTCTGCAAATCCAAACAAAACCCATGTTTAAATAAGATTCCAGACAAAATCCTGCCCTGAGACAACAGGTAGGAACGCAGATGGGAAAGAATATTTTCTCTGGGCTCAGGCTCTTTCTGTAGCTCATTAGACTCTTAGACTGCATCTGGTGATAGGAATCTACAAGGTCTGTGTGTGTGGTGTAGAGAGGGGAAGCAGGGAGCATCCATAAATATTAATATTCCTCTAAATGCTTGTTTGTATGTAGACAGGCTCCCAGGGACATTGCCACGTCTTGTAGGTGTCAAGCCCTGAATAATTTGCCTCGTTCCTTTTTTTCTTCTCCCAGATGCAAAGCTATTAAAAGGAAAAAAAACTGAAAGTGCATGCAGCTGGGTCCTGGGGCTGGCTCAGGAACACAGGAGGCAGTGTTCAGCCCTGCCGTAAAGAAACAAATATGCACATCTACCAGAGAATTCCAGATTTCACTCAGGAAACCAGCTCTCACTTGGAGCTTCCAAGCAGTTAGTGTAAATAGCAGACAACTCAGCTTTTGAAAAATGCAAAGAAGCTCTGGACTGGCCCCTTCAAATGACAATAAGCAAGTTAATTAAAAAAGAAAATTGACTTTTTTACTTATGCAAATGAGGAACTGCAGTTAAATCCCGGGAGCTGCAGCCAGCGGATGTGAGGTCAAAACCCAACTTGTGCCCCTGCCCTCCCTGGCCTGCACAGGGCTATCTTTAGCTTTTCCTAGAGGATGGTTTGGATAAACCCAGCATGGAATGCAGTCGCTGGGGTGAGCCTTTATTCCCTAATTTCATGCTAATTGGCACGGTCGCCTTTGCCTGACGGGATGGCTTTGAAGTAGCTGCCTTGTTTTAAAACAGCGCAGGGTGGCCCTCGCCAAGGCACGTGTGCCCACACTGCTGTGGGCCTGGGCTTGGGGAGCCTCGGGAGCCTTCTCCTGTTCCTTTCTGCCGTTCAGAGATGTGTGAAAAGGAGTTTGGTGAATCAAGGGCTGAGTCCTTTGAACCTGAAATCCCTTGGTCTCTTTCACCTGTGGTTCAACTCTCCCTGGGTTGTTAGGGGCACTCTTGAGGGCCCCCACCTGGGGTGGCTGCCCAGCTTCCAGTGGGTTGATGGAGCTCCCTGCACCCTTCCTGGGCCAGAGGAGCTGCTTTGGTGGTTATTTGCAGTACAGCAGCATCCAGAACCCTGCTTCATTCCCTGTTGTGGTAAGAGAGACAGGCATGGGTAAAACCTGTGCAAGAAAGGGGGAATGAGAGCTGGCAGCTTGGATGGGATCCTAGAGGGCTTGGGGGTCAGACTGCTCTAGGTAGGGAAGCTGAGTGCCAAAGCTGACTGAGGGCATGAGGAGATGCCAGTGGTGCCTGGGTGAGACGCTTTCTTTTAACCCCCTGTCAAAGCAGAAGGATCTTTTGGTGCTGAATCAGAGGGTGAATCAGCAGTGAAACCTCGGGCTGGGAAATGCCTGAGTGCAGGGAGGGGGGAAGTGCTGGAGCTGCCCGTGCTGAGGAGCTGTTTGTGAGATGCCCATCAGAAAAGCAGTGGAGAGGACACTCCTTTGCTGGACTGTTCCAGTCTGTGCTCTGGGATGCACTATGTAGGAATTGATGGACTCTTGAAGGTGGCACAGCCTTCAAGGATCAAAGCTGTATCTCTGGGGTATCTGCACCGAGGTTTTCAGGCTGCTTCAGTCCTTGGAAAACACCTTTACTGGGCTGATCCATCACATACCTGTTCTCTTGTAAGGGGGAGCAGGGCTCTCACTCCTTGGGGAGCCCAGCTAGAGGGTGGCAGGGCTGTTCCCTGCCATCCCAGTGTGGCAGAGGGCCGGCAGTGTGGGCTTTGCTGCCCTGAGCTCCTGCAGCCCTCACCAAGCTCAGGGAGAAGCTTGAGTGTTGCTGGGGCCATCTGCCTGGAGCCATTCCTGTGTCCTGGGCTCCGTGTTCCCACTGCTGTCTGCAAGTGCAGAGAGAAAGCAGCTGAGCTGCTGGCGAGCATCCCCCGCTCCTCTGCCCCTCACCAAGGCAGGAGCTGGACGCTGTTTACAGAAGCGAACTCGTGGTGGTGGTGGTGATGCTCCTCCTGTCCTGGGGCTGCTGGCTCTGGTCCGTCCTTCCCTCGAGCAGAGGCCAAGCCGGCCGGCAGCGGAGTAGCCGGTCCCCTCCTGCTGAGGCAAAAAGCAGGATTTCTGCCTGTTTCCAGGGAAGAGCCGTTTATTTCTGGGCGCAGCATTTGCTGCTTCACCCCTGGGGCCGCTTCCCTCGCCGGCAGGGTCAGAGCTGGCGGCGCAGCATCCCCGGCGGTGCAGCAGCAGCATCCCCGGCGGTGCAGCAGCAGCATCCCCGGCGGTGCAGCAGCAGCATCCCCGGCGGTGCAGCAGCAGCATCCCCGGCGGTGCAGCAGCAGCATCCCCGGCGGTGCAGCAGCAGCATCCCCGGCGGTGCAGCTGCAGCATCCCCGGCGGTGCAGCTGCAGCATGCCCGGCGGCGCAGCAGCAGCATGCCCGGCGGCGCAGCAGCAGCATCCCCGGCGGCGCAGCAGCAGCATCCCCGGCGGTGCAGCAGCAGCATCCCCGGCGGTGCAGCAGCAGCATCCCCGGCGGTGCAGCAGCAGCATCCCCGGCGGTGCAGCAGCAGCATCCCCGGCGGTGCTGCAGCATCCCCGGCGTTGCCATGGGCGCAGACCGCGGCGTCAGCGGCGTGGGCAGGAGCGGCCGGGACAGTGATCTCATTGTGCCTCTGCAGAGCTCCCCAAAGCCCCAGGCCGGGCTCCTGACGAAGCCGTGCCGATGAGTCAGGGCTGCAGCCTCTCCCCTGCATCGCAGCTCAGCCCTGGGCGCTCCTCAGAGCAGCCCAGGGTTTGTCGGCAGCCGTGCCCACGATCCCGCGTTATTGACAGTGTGCCCTGTGGGGGGAAGTAAATATTGCTGCTGCACAGAAGCTGTGGGTGTTTGCTTGGCCAGGGGCTGTGGCCCGGGTGAGCTGTGCCGGTGGCAGGGGCAGGCTGCGGCTTGCTGTGTGTGTGAGCCTTGTTATTCCTGCCTGGAGCGTGGATCCTCCGGAGCAGGAGTGCCACGGGGGGAAGTGCTCTCTTAAACACAGTGTTTCAGGGTCAAGCAAAGAAAACGGGGGTTGTCTGAAGCCCAGTTTTTGGTGGGCGGTCACTGGGGTTGGGGGATGAGTTTGTTATTCAGCAGACTTTAAAAGTTACATGTGCACGTACAGATACCTTTGTTTTTCCCATACCCCTCAACATGAACCCATCCCCACTGGATTTGCTGCTCGGTGTGTTGTGAGGAGTTTGGTTCTGTACCTGTTGTCTGTATGTGGCACAGATAATTCAGTTTAACGTGTGTGGTGGGGCAGCTTTAGCTGCGGCCGTGCTGCGTGGGGAACTGAAAGGGTCACCTGCTCCTTGATGTGAAGCTGTTCAGCCTGGAGAGGTTTTCTGCTCCTGCTGGTCCCTGCACAAGTCCTGCCTTGAGCCTAGCATCCAGCCTGGCTCTGCTTGGTGCTGGTTTTGCTCCCTGGCATGGCTGGAATCAGGGTGATTCTCCCCAAAGCGGAGGGAGCAATGTTTTGGGTCTGTGGGGGGTGTGTTACTCTGCTCATTCTGGAGACGTGACGAGGTCTGTTCAAAGTGAATCTCAGCAGCAATCCCGAGGCTTGATGTGTCAGACCTGAGTGATGGGGATGACACACTATTCCTGAGTGCCAAAGCTCTGAAATCAACGGCGCTAAAAATATGTTTGGCTCAAAATTCAGTGACTCGTTGCTGTTTTCCTATCCCCAAAACAGCTGTGTGCTGGGATTAAAAGCCAGAGGGAACCTTAAGAAATGTGCAAGCTGGACTGTCCTGTGCAGCTCCCCTCCTGCCCTAGACATTCTGTGTGTTGGTTTGTTTGCTTGGCTCTTGGGGTTTCCCACTAAACACAAAAGCTCAGCAGTTCCTAAAAATGAACAGAAACCCCCTGAAAATAAGTTAAAATCTCTCTGCGTGTAAAAGCTTCACTAGGAACTTCTGCAACTTTTGCAGAAAGCACAGTCAACTCCTGCCTCGCTTTCTGTATATTTTCTCAAGGGAATTGCTGCTTCATGTCATGTAGGAGTTAGAGAAAATGCTGGAACGGTAATTTAAATATTTAAATGAAACCCTCTTTGCCTGTGACATGCACCGATGTGTGCCCAGAGCAAGCAGATGGTGTGAATTAATCCCAAATTGTGGAGTTGTTTCGGGTATTTCCTGCTGGATACACTGAAGTCTTTAAAAACATACACAGATCCTGGTAGTGTTTTGCATGTTTTTGTGTGATGACAAATATTTTTCAGCTCCCAGGCTGGGGCAGCTCCAGGAGCTGATGTCTGTGGGAATACCTGCCATGGCTCTGCTCTCTGGGGTGCCACTGCCATTACACACCCTTGGGGTGCTGCGACCAGACTGGAACCGGGCTCAGCAATGCTGCTGGGAATTCTGTGTTCCCTGGAAGCATCCCTTTGCTCTGCATCCTGGGGATGGTTTGCAAAATGGGAATCTCTGAGAACTGAGGACTTTTTGCACCAGCAGAGAGAGGTTTCTACTGAGCCCTTGTTATTGTGTATTTTTATAATCCCTCTCTGAAAATGTTCCTTGGGCTGAAATTGGAATGTGATTGCCCTTAACCACAGGACTGGTTTCTTTCTCCCTCTCTCTTTTCTGACAAATATTTGTGAATGTGTTTGCTGACTCACATGAAACCTGTCACTAAACTTGCTGTCATGATACAGAGCCAAACAAATCATCACACAGAACTGACTTTTCAGTTTAAGAGTTGGAGCTCAGCTTTGGTTCATGAAGCCTTTCCTGGCTAGGCTTGGCTGTATAGGGAAGGTGTTTCTCCCCTTCACCAAAAGCTGTTCCTCAACGTTTGGTTTTATGTAGATTTGTATGGAAGCGATTTTGTGATGTGCTGGTTTCAGTCCAGCTCCTAGCTGACAAAATGTGACCAATGTCACAGCAGCCGAGTTGTCACTAAGGGGTGTCCTTGGCAGGAGGGGCAGCCCTGACATGGACAGAGGGGCTGGCACGCTGCTGACCTGTCCAGTGATCCCTCAGGTGAGGCTCAGGCAGCAGGAGCCCGGCTGGAGGTGTTTGCAGGGCTTCTGTCCATGCTGCACCTGCCCTCAGCACTTGAGCTTCCCTGGCTCTTAATCCAGTACTTTCACAAGCATTAACAGCAATTAAAAAGAATTTAATCATAAGCTAATATCAGATCACAACCAGTTTATAAATATGCATTTTTTAATCCATGATTGCTCAGCTTCTGTAACAATATTTACAGTCTTAAAGAGACCCTTCTTTTTCCAGAAGAACCGACTCCACATAAAACCAACAGCCCACCCTCTGGAGTTACATACGCTCATGATGTCTTGGACTGTGGCCTCAAGCCATGCCCCCTGCCTTTTTCTAGCCTTTCTGCAGATCCCATGGGCAGATATGGACAGCCAGATAGCATAGGGCCAACACCTACACACCCTGCCAACGCTGCAGGGGCCTCTGCTCCGAGCCCTAGGATTGAAATAACTCCATATCATGAACTGATTCATTCAGGGGGTCCCTTCCGCGGCAGAGACACAGATGTTCTTTTGGTAGAACATCAGTCAAACTCAGCCACCACTAGCCCGAGGGTTACCCTGCCTGTCCCTGGCTTTGAGGGCTACAGAGAACCACTGTGTCTGAGCCCAGCTAGTAGCGGCTCCTCTGCAAGTTTCATTTCAGAGACAAATGTATCTCCTTGCACATCACCATGTGTTTCACCAAATAATGGTCCTAGTGATGACCTTTGTCCACAGTTTCAAAACATCCATACTCATTATTCTCCTAGAACCTCTCCAATAATGTCACCACGAACAAGCATCACGGAGGAAACCTGCTTGGGACGCCATTCACCATCACCCTGTCCCAACTCAAGGTCTTCGTCACCCGGTGCAAAACGGAGGTACTCTTGCACTGAGCTCTACAGCACTCAGCTGCCTTCCACCTCTCCTCGGCAGTCACGGACCCCCTCTCCACAGCCCTCTCCTCGCATCCCCCTGAGAGAAGACACCCCTGCGGTTACTTACACGCAGTTGGCCAGCGCTTCCCTTTCCATGGATGCTATGAGCAGCATTCCTACGGATCCTTCCTGTGGTGTCCCCACGAAAATCTGGAAAACCAGCCCTGATCCTTCATCCATGTCTTCCCACAAAAACAGCATTCCATGTCACGTCTTTCAGACTGTTGACTTCCACGGGCCTTGTGAGCAGGAGGACAGGAGAAACTCGGCCCCGGAATCCATTCTGTTGGTTCCTCCATCCTGGACAAAGCAGCTGGTGCCTGCGATACCCATCTGCAGGTATGTAACCCTTCTTGTGGGGGTGTTTTCTGTGTTTTCTCGTGGTGTGGTGTCCTCTGTCGTGGCTGGTGATCCCTAGGAGCGTTTTCTTGGGCAGGTCCTGCTGCAGACCAGAGCTGAGCACTCAGGGAACAGCGTTGGTTAATGGAAGCCCAGTCCATTACGATTCCAAGGGATAAAAAAAATCAGGGTTTTGAAGAAACTTCACCAAAGTGGTTCATTGATAGCACAGTGCACTACAAATTCAATTTCCAAATGATTTGTCTAAGTGGATTGCAGACAGCCTTTGACAAGGGCTGAACCCTCTGGTGCCATCCTCCAGCTCTTAAGATGCTGGGATTGCTTCTGTAAAGTTGCTTACAAATTTCTATCAGGGATGAAAGTGCTTTAAATAACGCCTGATTCAACACAGAGCTCACTGCTCCAGGTCAGACTGAGCTTTTGGTCAACTCCAGTGACTTAGTGTTGGTTGTTAGTTTGTTAATTGTCCCTTAGCCCAAATCTCAGCCCTCCATTGTGTGGCTCTGTGGCATCTGCCAGGACCGAGGGTGCCAAGAGTGCAACTCAGCTCCCAGTCCCTGCTGGCACCCTGTCAGTGCCACCCTGCTGGGCACTGGGGTTGTCCCTGTGCTGACGTTATCCCAGGCTGTTCCTGACCTGCTGAACACAAACTGTGAGTGAAAGAACACAGCCTGTGACTTCCCTTGGCTTGTCAGACCGGTCTGGCAGCAGCCTGTACTCACAGAGTAAGACTGGTTTAAAATACAGTGCCAGCTTTAGCTGTACATTTCAGAGTACTCATTTCATGTCATAAACCCTTATGTATTTTCATAACAGGGAAACTAGTACCAGGTAAGAATATTTAGCATTTTATTCATGTGCATTTTAATATTTCTGGAAATCATAACGATTGTTAATTTACACAACTGGTAGGTAGTGGTAAATGGAGTTAATATTTCACACTGTGTGTTCTGTGATCCAAGTTTGAGACACTCAGCAAAAGCTAGATAAAACGGGGATCTTTGCAAAAATATAACTGCTACAGATATTTCTGTAGCAAAGAAATAGAAATGTCTTATTCTCTTCTGCAAGGAGATGGGCCCACAGAAATTGTCTCCTCAGCAGAGCTTGCAGTCAAATGTGAGGTGTTGAGCATAATCTCACGGGAATCCACAGCAGACCCCTAAATGTTTCAGGTGGGGCACTGGGAGGAAGGAGGGATCAGGGCTTTGAGAGATCACGTTCTCAGGAGTTTCCCTGGTGTTCTCTGTCTCTGTGTGTCCCAGTTTGCCCGTGCAGTCCCTCCCGCCCCTGGAGTGGCCCCTGGCCAGCCAGTCTGGCTCGTACGAGCTGCGGATCGAGGTGCAGCCCAAGCCCCACCACCGCGCGCACTACGAGACCGAGGGCAGCCGGGGCGCCGTCAAAGCTCCCACCGGGGGCCACCCCGTGGTCCAGGTAAGGCTCTGGGGAACCTCCCTGCAGGAAAAGTTCTCTGAAATGCTTGCTGGGGGCTGCCCCTGAAAGAGCAGCACGCCGTGAAGCTGCTTGGGAAAGTGCTTAAAGGGTCTGAGCTGAGCTGTGGTGAAGTCCAGGGTTTTGGGAAGGTTGGTGGTTTGGATTGGCTTCTGAAAGCTCAGAAATGTGGGCACTGTGTTTGCTGCCTTTTCTGGGCTGTATAAACCTCGTGTGATCCTCTGTCATGTATGGCTCTGTCAGAAGGTGCCTGGGGAAGTCACTGCTGAAACAAATGAGCAAAACTCAGGCTGCCGGTGGTGGAGAGAACGAATTTGTCCCTTTGCTGACCTGAGAGGGGAATGAGCTGAACCCTTCTTCTGTTTGGAGTGTGAACAGCTTTTCCTTCACCTTTCAGAGGGTGGTATAAAATACTGGCTGAGTAGCTGCAGGGAAGCCAAATGGGGGCACATCAGTCATTTCCCTCATTTCCCCTGTTTGCAGCCCATGTTTCCTGAAGGAAAGCCAAAGCCAGGCTGGGGTCAGGGCTGTGCTGTGTCAGGGGGAGAGTGCTGGGAATGATGTGTGGGAGCTGGACAGGTTGGCCACAGCTACAGCCTTCACTGAACAAAGTTGGGCTGCATCCCACAGATGTTCTGACACACTCAGGACTTGCAGGAACCAGGAAAACATTAACATTTATGTGTAATTTCAAGCATGTGATCAATACCACTAATTTCACTGGGTTGATTTGTGCTTAACTTCAAACAGATGCTCAGTATTCCCCTGCAGGCTCACCCCCTTTTAAAATCAAGCCATAAATTGTTAAATCAATGAATTTGTTTGCTTTGATGGAGCTGGACTTACCTGTATGGACTGGGTATTTGAGCAAAGGGTGCAGGGTAATATTAAACAGCAATCACGTTTGCCATACCTCAGTAATGCAGGGTTTTTGGTTTGAGTCTGACAAGCTCTTAGCCTCCTGTGGTGTGTTTGAAGCTACAGAGATGCAGGAATGACACCAATCAGCACTTGCTGCTTTCTCAGTTTGCTTGCAACTACGGTATCATTTACCTTCCCAAAGTATTCCTATCAACAGGGTGCTTATTGCAATGAAGGAGTTTCTTGTGACATGGGGAAATAGAATTTGTTTCCTTCCTGTAATCAATATCAATCAAAGAGGCATTTCTATTTTCTGCTGAAGACAGGAACCAATACTGCTAGTTTTATCATAATTTGCCATCAAGCTTCAGGATCTAAAACCATAAATTCAAATGTCCACGTTAGTTCCCTAAGCAGATGTGCCTCTGCACAGCTGTGCCTGCATCTGGGGAAAATATGGACAGTTTCTTTCTGAAGGTTTATTGTAAAGCTGGGAGTATTTGTTGAATTTGTGTTCACTTGAACATAACCAGGTTCATATGGATGCCAAGCAATGAGATAGTTGCACCTGTATGGTTTATGACATCTGAATCTGAGGGAGGCTAGTAAAATCCAAAATTTTCATGTCATAAGTTATTTGGCTTCAAGGGATCTTTTTTTTTCTCCTTCTTTCCCCTCAGTGAAGTTTAACTTTTGTGCTCTTGTCAGATGCAGACTATTTCTCTAAAATACAACCTCTTTTTAAACAAATATGTTTTTTAAAAAAAGCCATTAAATTAACCCTCCATGTGACTAATTACCCAGCTGAACTTGCTGGCAGAAGAGATCTTGGCTGGGTTTTGCAGCACAGTGCTAGCCTGCAATATTTATTTTTTGGAAAGTGCATTTTGCATGCAGATTTCTTCTTTTGGGTGCTCTGAAGCTACAGACCAGCAGATCTCATATCCTCCAAGCCTTATCTTGTGGTTTATCTTTCTGATGCTGCTTCCTCTTCTTCACGTGTCAAGCCCTGAGAGTTTGTGCTCAAGGCTCTGCACAAGTTGTGCACTCCAAGCGTGGCAGGAGAAGCATTTGGGTGACGAAAACCTGTGGGAAGCTGGACCACGTGGAATAGGGCATTGGCTGTGTTTGCCAGGAGGAGGGGGAAGCTATGGAATGGTCACACACCTGATTTCAGGGCCATGGAGAGTTACACGGAGAAGCACAGGCTCCCAGCTCAGGAGTCTGAGTTACTCTTGGGAGGAACCTGCAGCTTGTGTTAACTGCAGAGAAACTCAGGTTGCAGGGATGTGAGTTAGGTGTGAGTATCCCCTGGATGCTGAGGTGCTGAGAATTGCCAGGAGATCCTTTGTAGCAAGGACAAAACTGAAGTTTCCATGCTCCTTCCATCCTGCAGGTCCCCCCGGGCACTGAGACCACGGAGGAGGGGGAGGCACGTTTGGTTCCCAGCTCTTTTTTCCCAGAGTTGAAGGACAGCTGCTTATTTGTAGCTAGCAGCTCCAGTCAGGGCTGTGGAGGAGACTGTCTGGTAGGAAAGGCAGTGGCTGTTCCTGTGCAGAGTTTATGGATGTGACTGGGATAGGGTGGCAGCCCAAACACAAACCTAGAGTGTAATGGTAGAGGTTAAATCCCTGACCCAGCTGTTTGCCTTGGTACAACATCCAAATGCAGACCAGGGCTACAAAACCCCGGTGCTCAGGTGAGGGCAGAGGAAGGCACAGGGACCCCCAGCCCACGCACCCACCCCTGTGTGTGCCAGGCTCCTCCTCACTGCTCTTCTCTGGAGCAGGGAAGCTGTACAGAGAGGGACTCCTGTTCAGCACAGCCAGCCCAGCTCTCCCCTGGGTTTTAACTTTTAAAATTGTGGTGACTTTCACTGCCTCTTTTTATTTTTCTTATTAAAAAGAAGCTGGAATGGCAGAGTTGTTAGTGGAGCTCACAGGAGCTGCTTTGCAATAACAAACGTATGTTCCACTTTCCTTTTATATTTGAATTTTGCCGTCTGTGTTTTCTTGTGGTTTCGCAGTCAAAGGAGACATTGTTTCTTAGCCTGGGCTTCCCATGGGGCTCTGACTTTTAACTGTATGTGACTTCCAACATCCAGCTAATTCACTGGTGTGTCAGTGAAACCGGAGCCTTTGATGGGAACTCAAAACCAAATCACGGCTCATGGGGTAATTCACACTCTCACACGTGGGCCGGGCTGGAGCCGCTCCTGCCGAACCCAGACCGGCCCGCCCAGGGGGATTTGCTGCCGAGGACACCTCCCAGCAGTTGGGTTTGCCCTTTTCCCCACCTTCCCGAGGCCCCTGTGCAGGGAAGGGCAGGGCCAGGCTGTGCTGGACCCGGCTGGTGCTGCACAGCATCTTCGTGCCACTCCCTTGGCCATCACTCCCCTGTTCTGGAGCTGGGTTTTGGCTCCTGCAGGGATTTTGCCCCCAGCTCACGAGCAAACCACCTGCACCTTTCACAGCTGATTTACCTGCAGGACTACAGCGCTTGTTTGCACAATGGGATCGTTGTAGGGGCCTCTTGAGCTTTGAGCTCTCAGCCATGGATTTATTGACTGCTGTTCCACGTGCTGCTGCAGGGGTTGATGTGCAGTGGCCAAACCACAGATTGCAGCTGCATCTGGGAAATTTTCTTCAAAACTAATGTGCTATCAAATGGAGGGGCAGGTCAGCAGCCCTCGTGCTGGCTGCAAGCATGGCTGTACCTTCGAGTTAGAGGTGAATGGAAAGGTCTCACCGAAACTTTTGAGCCTAATTCAGAGCACATTGCTTTGATGGAGAGGAGTTTTGGCAGAGGTGAGGGGAAGCAGCGTGTACCAGCTGGTTTGAGGGGGATGCCTGTGCTGTGCAGGTTATGTGGATTAGAAATACTCCTGGATGGGGCAGATGCAAGGCTTGGGTTATTCTTCCCTGTAGGTTTTCGCTGCAGGACTGTGCAGGGGGCAGTCAGTGTGCTGTAAAGCAAAGCTGGAATTTCTGCCTGTGTGTCACCGATGTGGACACTTCCAGCACAGAGCTCACCCCATTCGGGGCTGCAGTATCTGCAGGAGTTAACACAGGGCAGACAGTGTCCTGTAAACTCACACCAGAGCTCTCTGCTCACAGCTTTCCCTGCCCAGATGGGCTGGGCTGGTTCCACAGAGCCTCTGACAGCTGGCGAGGGTCCAGCTTTGCTAACTGGTGGCAGAGCCCCTTGCTGAGGAACTCCCCCAGTGTGATTCTGCCAAAACCATCCAATTTGCACCCTCTGATTTACTCACGGCACAGCGAGTTCTGTCGTGCTGGGGAGGTTTAGATCTTTAGTCATGAGTGTGTGTGGAAGTGCTTTAATGACACAGCTGGTTTCCTTAGCCAGCTGTGAAAATGAGATCTCCAAATCCTCCTCCCTGTATGTGTGCACTGGACAGATGCATTGTGCCTCTTCTTCTAAACTGTCATCCGAGATAGTCAAAGCATCCTGAAAACAGACAAAGCTCTTCACAGGGGTAGGGAAACTGAAGCCCAGAGAGGAAACAATTTGCTTACGCTGCAGTGTGAGGTCAGTCAGGAGCAAACACTCCCCAGACCTGTATTAACCCCATCTGAAAGCAGAAATCCCAGTAAGACACTAGAAGTCTGGTTGTCATTTACTGTAAGGAACAGCAGAGCAAGGGAGATTCAGTCCTTGGAATTTTGACAAAACTGCCACCAAAATAAGAAACAATTAAAATTGAGTATCATAAAAAAATCACAATTTAGCAGAATCAGATGTTCAAAAGATTATCTTCAGAGGCCTTTTTAGACAGCTTTGGTAGGGAGCAAAAGGAACCAAGGCAGAGATTTCCTTCTAGTTTGCGTTCCTTTGCTGTGTCCCAAGTACATTAAATTGAACAAAAACATGTGAGAAGATTCAGTTTTGTTGCTCAACGTCAGCTTTAACTGAAGCAGGCAGAGGAGCTGCTACAGGATACAGTGGCTGGACGAGGTCTTTGTTGAATTCCTGACAGTTATTGATATGCCCCTCTGCCTGAGACAATGCAGTGACATCTTCCATTTTGGTACAAGTATTGTTGAGCAAAGACCTCCCCAAAAAAACCCTTGACATCGTTGCAGTCAGCAGCTATTAATGACGGGGATTAGTGATCAAATCCAAGGCTGAAGCTGCTTGCAGCAGGAATGGGGGGACAGAATCGGGGCTGTTCCACCCAGAACATCTCTTGTGTGCAGCAGAGGGTTTGAAAGGCTGCTGGCACGGAAAGCGGCGTGGGGCTGGTGCAGACCGGGGCAGAGCCCGAGCAGAGCCCGGTGCAGAGCCCGAGCAGAGCCCGGTGCAGAGCCCGAGCAGAGCCCGGTGCAGAACCCGAGCAGAGCCCGAGCAGAGCCCGGTGCAGAACCCGAGCAGAGCCCGGTGCAGAACCCGAGCAGAGCCCGGTGTAGAACCCGAGCAGAGCCCGAGCAGAGCCCGGTGTAGAACCCGAGCAGAGCCCGGTGCAGAGCCCGAGCAGAGCCCGGTGCAGAACCCGAGCAGAACCCGAGCAGAGCCCGGTGCAGAACCCGAGCAGAGCCCGGTGCAGAACCCGAGCAGAGCCCGGTGTAGAACCCGAGCAGAGCCCGAGCAGTGCCCGGTCCAGCGGCTGATGTGCGGGTCGGAGGCTCGGGGAGCCGGGTTTGGCTCCTTCGGGGCCGGGGAAGGCGGGCGGGGGCAGCGCGGCTCCCGGGCAGCGCCGCTTATCTCCTAGGGAGCAGCAGGAAGGGGAGCCGCGGAGGAAGCGATTTCTCACGGCTTTGTGTTCGCTTCTCATTAAATGCTGCTCGCCGGGCTCTGTTTTCTGTCGCTGCCAGCCGGGATGGTCCATGTGCATCACCCGAGCTGACCACACACGGGCACTCCCCGAGCGGCTTCCACGGGGACAGAGCCAGGGATGCACAGCTCGGGGACCAAAGCCCGTGGTACCTGAGCTCGGAGATCCAGCGAGCTGGGTGCTTTCGAGCAGATAAAATCCCCAAGCCTGGTGAATTGATTCCCCACATTTATGCTTTCCCTCTGGCCACGGCTTGCGTTGTCTAGGCAGGAAGGTGCGTGCAATCGGCTTTAAAGATGCAGCTTTGTACGTCCCAGGGAGAAAGAGCTAAACTCTGTTGGGATGAGTGGGAAATACTCCCTTGTAGTCACTAAGGCAGTCGGTCTCACAGGTTCTCACTGGGGCTCTTCAAAGATACCAGTAAGATTTGCACATGCCGCTGTTTTTGTCTTGCAAAGCACTGCACGGAGGATTTCAATGTGCAGCAGCTAAACTAGAAATCCCCAGGAAAACCTGGCTCTGCAGCCCATCAGTGAAAAGGCAAAGCTTGCAGTGCTGCTGGGAACTGAGGTGCTGCAGCTGCTGAGTGGTGCTGAAGTGCCTGTTTGGGCTGCTCGCAGGACAGGGTCAGCATTCCCTGTCAACATTCCCTGACAGCATTCCCTGTCAGCATTCCCTGCAGCAGGGCTGGGCACAGGGCACGGCACCACAGGTTTCTCACTGGGCTTTGGCTGCTCATCCCCTGTAGCACCTGGGAAATCACTGCCCCTCCATGGCCTGGCTGCTGGGTAAGAATAAAAAAGTTATCTTATTTATTTCCTACGAATCTCTCTTTCTCCTGCTAATAGTGTAATTCTACATAAAATATAATAATATTTAAATTCAAGAAAGCATATCCCAGATTAAAAGATCTAAATTTCAAAAGTTGCACGGAATTCCCCCTGTACAGATATGTTGTATCTATAGGTGATGACCTACAGAACCTTTAAGGAATTTGCTTTGCTTTCTGACTCTGCTGGCAATTTATCCCTTGATTTTAGCACAGTTAAGCAGTGTTGCAGCCCTCACCTGTGCAAAGAGATTTGCTCTTCGTGCAGCTCAGCAAAGGTGACCCTTTTGGATCCCCCCAGCCAGGGGCACTGCCAGCTGGCAGCTGCACAGTTTGCTCCATCTCAGCACTGGGTAGGGAATTATGTAGATGGTAATTTTTAATTCTGGCTTTAAGTGCTGTGTATTTGGAGCTGGGGTCTCAGTTTGTGAGGAGACCTGAGTTTTGAAACAGTGCAGAAGAAAAGTGTTTCATGTGCCTGATGTGTGCTCTCAATGGCTGTGGTTGCTGGACCATCACAGGGGATGTGTTGGGTGTGTAACTGAACAAACTCGGCAGCTAAAGGCACAGCTGCTCATTTTTTGCATGCAGAATTACACAGGTGCCTTCCTGCAAATGGCACTCCAATCCCCCCCTTTCCCAAATTTGACTGGTATTGATCCATGGATGGAGTGCAGAATGAATGAATTTGGTTTCTGCAGAGGTGAGACGATGCTTCAAATCGTGCCACACATTTCCATTTTGTTTAGAAACCCGATCATAGCAGCAAACCAAACAAGAAAAGTCTCCTTGTTTTCTGAATGATGTTATTTGTTTATCTGCCAAAGTGCTTTGCATCTCCTCAGGTCACAGACCAGCCCATGTCTGGTTATGTTAATATTATAAGAGTTAGGCAAAAGCAAAGTTTAAGAAAAATCTTTCAACTGAAAGAAATAGGATCTTAAAGTCCCAAAATAGAGTATGGAAAGGTACACATCATGTCTGGCTTCTCTTTCCCCTTGTGGCAAATGTGACTCAAAGGAGTTGGGTTTTTTCCAGCTCGATCTGTATACAGTTTGGGGGAGTTTTATTGTGAATAGGTCACCTTATAATACACAAAAATATTTCCTCCCAGAGTTCTGTATTCATAAATCTTTCTTGATCCTCGCTCTCCTGAAACTGAAATCCAGATGATTTCGTTTTCTTCATGGAAAGGAGAGCGAGAAAGAGTGAAGGCACACCTTGGTGTGGGGCTGGTGCTGCCACGGAAGGGCTTGGAGGGAGCAGCTCTGATGAGCAGAAGAGCAACACAGCAGCTTGGTTGTTGCTAAGGGAGGGAGAAATTAATTTCAAAGTTATTATTTTAAAAAGCATTTTAAATCTTCACTTCTCAAAGTTTGCGTAAGGGTCAAATTTATTCCTCCTTTGCTTCGCCAAAGAAAAAATCAGTGCTTTGGTTAAATGTTAGAGCAGCTGCCTGCATAGTGGAGGTGAGTGTTTATTGACAGTGGCACTCTTTAGCAGTTCAATTTTAAGAAGAGCCGTATCTCTGAAGCACAGCTCTGGTGTGTCCTTTCATTCTAGCTCACAGTGAATTTTCTCTATAAAAAAGCAGCACAGATCCTCTGTCCCTGCAGAGCAGGGTGAGCATCACTGTTCCCTGGTGCAGGTAAACAGAGAGCCTGTGTGACATGACTGAAGCTGTGATAAATTAGTGGTGAAGCTGAGTGTAAAACTCTGATTTTAAAGCTCCTGAAGTGTTTCTGTGGGCTGTTCATCTCCACTGTTTGTTCCTAAGTCATCCTGCTGCCTTCAAAGGTAGATGGAAACACTTACTGTAAATGATCACCTGAAAATGTAATCAATTAGCTCAAGATTAGGACAAACTCTTTTAAATGGGGACACTTGACTCTTTTACATATATTTTTTTCTCTTTGTATTTGCATTTTATAATGCTATTCTGATTTTACAATTATGTCATCCCACAGCATTGCCATAATGCCATAAATTACAAAAAAAAAAAAGTTACTTTCTTCCACTGACCAAACAACTGATTTAAAATCTGGTCCTGTGGAGGATCAGGAGGCCTTTTACTGTGTTTTATGCCCCTGGGCCAGCAGATAATACAAACATTGCCATATGAACAGGGAATCAATTCCTGTCTTCTCTAAATCTGTGTGCATTTATACAACACACACCCACAGACACGCACCTTATTGGATGGCCATGAACAGTTGTGTCTTGGGAACTCATTCTGTACATGAGCAAACACCACTTCAAATTACTTTTAAAGGTGGTCACTATTAAACCCTGTGTATGTAGCCAGTTCTGTTACAGCTGCTACTGACTGTGCTCACTGGGGGCAGATTTTCTTCTGTAATTTATTGTCTGTTTTCCTCCATTTCGGTCTCCCACCCATAACTCTGGGATTTTGTTCTGCCAGGACAGAGGGTAGAGCAAAAGCTGCTTTGCTGTCACTGTAATAACCCCTCCTGTCCAAAGGATCCTCTCGTTGTTGTAGCTGGATCCACAAAGAATTACTCTGTCAGGCATGACAATAAACACACTCTACTAAAAAACTGCTCTCCCCCCTCGCCCCTTGTGAAGACAGCAATGGCTTTTGGTGATACAATGGCTTTTCACTGAAGGCCAGGAAGTGTTGGGTTTTGAAAGTCCCATACTTAGGGTGAGTTTCCGTGTGGCTCCCAGTGGAGCTGGGCTGTGGACCAGCAGGGCTGATTCCTGCATCAGTGCCTGTTCCGAGCAGATCTGTCATTTTGGCCTCTGGTGCCTTTCCTCTCCTACACACTTTATCCATTTCTAAATCTGCTGCCACTGTGTTTATCACATTCCTGGCCACGCTGCATCTCCAGTCCCAACCCCGGTGCTCCGGGTCCGGCTCCCTGCTCCTGCCCTGGCTCCCAGAGCCAGCTGGCAGCTTTGCACTGAGCCTCCTGCCCATGCCCCTCCTGCCCATGCCCCTCCTCAGCCTCTCCCAGAGCGCTGGTGCCAGCGAGGTATCAGAGGTGTCTGGGCCGAGCTCTGCAGCTCGGTCTTGCACAAGCCCTGCCTAGGGCCTGGTGCCTTCAATGGAGCTATTCATGGAGCTGTTGATGCAAGGGGAGGCTGCTCGCTCGGGCCCGAGGCTGGAGGGGTCTCTGGGGCACAGCCCCTGTCTTTGTGTGCCTCCAAAATATGTGCTGGATGAGGAATGATAGCTCTGGAAGTGAGTGTCGCCTTACATTTGCCATGCTGGAGGAAGGCTGCCAGCACTGCATTGATGCTGCATGTGGTCCCCTTCCAGGGGGGAATTAATCCTTCTATGCAAAGATACCTCCTGCTGACTGGTGAAAAGAAAAAAAGGAAAAAAACCCTGGTTTGGCCATGAATACTATTAGCTTAATCTTCCTTTTCTCTGATCTTCCAGTACTATTTGCTTTGTATGGCTTCATCAAGGTTTTATATGTGGACAGAGTAATTGAAAACAAATTTAGCATGTCTCAGACCATAAAGTTCCCTTTCAGCTAGATCCCTGGCTATGCGGTAGATAAATGTCTGGTTCTCATTGTTGGTTATGTGAAAAATTCAGAATGGTTTGATTTGTAATTTTGAACGTTAATAAAGAAGAAGTTTCCTTGTCTGCTGGCCTATGGAGGCATTCTGGCTTTCTTTCAGCAAATGCTGTTTATAAAAATGTTATTTGGTACAGAAGAGTCTGTTTGTGTCCTTGAGGCCTAGAAACCCCAGGCTCTAAGGTCGACTAAGACATCCTTGTGCTGTTCAGTCCCAGAGCCAAAATGCCATCTCCACCTGTACAGGTGGTGTTTTAATGCAGTGCAAGAGGAATGGTGGAGGCGAACCAACAGCTGGGGAAAGGATGAATTTCAAAGACAGGTGAATCAATGCCAGAGATCGACATTTATCTATAGCCATAGATACATGCCTGCAGATCTCTTTGGTTTCCTGAAGGCATTGCAGGCCCAGTGTGTGACAGCAGGTTTTTAATGTCTTGCCAGCTGCACGGGTACATGGAGAACAAACCCCTGGGTCTGCAGATCTTCATTGGCACGGCGGACGAGCGCATCCTCAAACCCCACGCCTTCTACCAGGTCCATCGCATCACGGGCAAGACCGTCACCACCACCAGCTACGAGAAGATCATTGGCAACACCAAAGTTTTAGAGATCCCCCTGGAACCCAAAAACAACATGAAAGCAACGTAAGTAGATTTCTTTTTATTAGCGAAGTTGAGGTGGATTAAGTTGGCACTGAAGTTCTCTCTCTTTGGAAAGGAGTCACTTAAAAGAATAATGATGCTCTGGAGGGACTTCCCTTTCCAGCACATTGGGATGATTTATGAGTGCAAGACCCTTTTTACAAAACCAGCTACAAGCACTTGGGTTAAAGCTGCTGGAAGAGTTCCCATTCATCAGGGGACCCTGCAGGCACCCCTGCTCTGTGTTCCAGTTTCTGCAGTGACTCTGCTGTAATCCCAGAATGGTTTGGGTGGGAAGGGACCTTAAAGCTCACCCAGTGCCGCCCCTGCCATGGGCAGGGACACCTTCCACTATCCCAGATTGCTCCAAGGCCCATCCAGCCTGGCCTTGGACACTGCCAGGGATGGGGCATCCAGTGTCTCACTAATAATCCATCATCTCCACAGTCAGAATGGGTTTGTAGTGCACTCAGGAAAAGAAGACTCAAATCTTAAGTCCTTATGCTGCAGGGACAAGTGAGGAGCAGGGGCAGCAGACAGAGGAAAGGTGTATGATTAATTTTACAACCTTTAATGGAATACAAAACATCTCTTCTGAACTCAGCCAAGTGCTCTGGCCATGAAATCTCCTCTTGTAATAGGTTAACAGAAAAGCAAGTACAGGCACATCTTGTCTGTATTACTCCTTCCAGTTTTATGGAGGCAGAGGGATGAAGTGGGCACCAGTCTGAAAACTTGGGCTTGAATGTGTGCCAGGCAGCATGAGACTGATTGCTCTGCAGAGGGAAGAGCTGTATCTCCATCCTTCAGAGGATCCTGACAAAATTGGCAGAGCAGTTATATTTTTAAGCCCCCCTACTTCATCACAAAATCCACATTCTTTCTTCATATTTTTTTAGAAAAAATACCTCATTCCTAACAAGGAACCCTGGAGCAATAAACCCTTGTACATATGCGAGGGCAGGGAACAGTGTGGGTGTAGGAAACGGCTTGGGGCTTATACCTTCCCAAATGTGATTTTAATTCATATCAAAAGAGGAGAAATGGTGTGTTTTTAGAGCTGATATCAAATGGGCTGGCAGTACCTGTTTAATAGCAGTGCTCACTGCCCGCTCTGAGAACTATTGCTGAGCTTGACAAATAATTGTCACATTTTCCTAACACAGGCAGGTTTGCAAGGTTACCCTGGACTCTTGAGAAGCCAGCCTGCACTTACACCAAATACTAAGCTGCAGTGCTGATTGAAGCAATCCAAATCCTTTCATTGCTGCTCAGCCCCATCCTGCTCCCTGCAGCCTCCCTTTGTGCAGGGACACAGTGAATGGGAGAACGAGTATCTGCTCTGCCAGGCTCTTGCCTTGTCTGGGAACAACCTCCCAGGGCTTTGGGGGATAACACAGTGACCTGGGCCAGGCTGCAGAGCCCAGCTGTAGCAGTAGCACCCACCCTGTGCAAAAGGAGGAGAGAGCAATTTGGTTCCTGCTTTGGAGCTGAATTCCACATGCCTGGGTGTGCAGGCAGCGGGGATTCTGTACTGCCTCAGCTGCTGTGATTCCCCAGGGAGCTGAGCTAACCTGAGCCAACCTGCCCAGGTGTGGAAGGGCTGCTGTGCAGTCCCTGGGAGCTGGGCTGTCGGGAGAGCTGCTGATGGAGGCTCCTGCCCCGGGGTGGGCTCTGCCTTCTGCACTCTTGTGCCTAGCACAGGGGAAATAAGACTTGGGGCTGTAATGCTTGGGGAGAGCAGCTTCTGCTGCTGCCAGAGAGTGGGGAGAGGTCCAGCAGCACCCCTCACGTGCTGCACGTCTGGGATTTCTCCCCTTGTAGCTGCTGAAATGGGATTATCTGGATCCCAAACAGAGCAAATACTTAGAGCTGTTCTTAACCCAGAGGCCGAAGCAAAACAGCTTCATTCCCCCCGAGTGTCCCCTGTCCCAGCTGCCGAGAGCAGGGCCTGAGCTCGGGGCCGTGTGTGTTGCAGCATCGACTGCGCGGGGATCCTGAAGCTGCGCAACGCCGACATCGAGCTGCGCAAGGGCGAGACCGACATCGGCCGCAAGAACACGCGCGTGCGCCTCGTCTTCCGCGTGCACATCCCCGAGCCCAGCGGCAGGATCGTGTCCCTGCAGGCGGCCTCCAACCCCATCGAGTGCTGTGAGTATCCCTGGGGCCTGCTGCCCTCCGTGCTCCTCAGCCTTGGCGCCAGGCTGGCACCGAGGGCAAACCCACCGTGCTCCGCTCCTCTGCGCCAGGCACGAGTGACCGCGGCTCTTCCCTGCGGGCACTCCCTGTCCTGAAGGAAGCTTGGGGGGCTGGTAGCTCTTCAGGGTGCTTGGAGCTTGTGAGGACTCCCAGCTCCAAGTCTGGGGGCTTCTGCGAAGTTTATTTATTAGCGTGTTGTGATGTCGCTGTTCTCACTGTGGCCGAGCAGAGAAACGACACAGAGTCCAGGCTCAGGGTCAAATGGCAGCAGCCATTTAATGAATTCTCCGAGAACTTTTATATGTTAGTTTGCAAAGGGTATTAAGTGGCATAAGGTGATTGGTTTTGCCATCCATCCCCTAAGGGGATTGGTCAAGTTCTAAGACACTCATCTCTGGATGTTTTTCTGGGCAAAGCCCTAACAATACTGCAAAAAAACCCACAGGTGCAAGTAGCTTACAACACTGTAACCTTGGTCAAAGTAATCAGCATGGGAAAGACAGAACTCTCACAAAATGCTGCAGAGAGCTGAAGAAATTCTCTGCTGGAGCTTTTCAGGATCCATATTGCTGCTGGATCCTGCTGCTGCCCAGTGTTCCCTGGGAGCAGGAGCAGTGTGGGGCAGTGTGCAGGGATGTGCCCTGTCCCTGTTGGAGCACGAGTGTGCAAGCTGCCTGCATTCCTGGCTTTGAGTGGAGGCACAGTCAGAACTTGTCATGCACAAGCTGGCAGGTGGCTGGAGGTTCAAATTCAGACTGGGCCAGCTCTGAGCACTGTGGCCAGTCCTGTGTGCCAGAGGAGCGACCAGAGTCCTCTCATCTGAGCTGTGGCAGGATCACAGCTGAAATGGAAGGACAGGTTTGATTCTGAAGCTCAGGTGCATTCTAGTCATTGTTTTTTCTAGCTGTCAGTTCCAAGGGGTGCACAGCTCAGCAGGCTGAAGCAGGGAAAGCACAGGTTGTTCTGGTATTCCCCTGAGGGACAGAAGAGAACTGGCAGTTTTGATTTCTGAAGTGCAAATCCCATAAGTGTGTGAGCTCAGCAACCTGCACCTCCCACTCATTGTAACGGACTGGATCCTGAGAGAGTCCTCTGATGAGGTGCCCCCTGTGTCACAGTCATTTCTGGAAGGGCTGCGCCCACTTTGCTGGTTCCTGTGCATCCTGTGATGCTTTTTGTTGGTAAATGGTGCCTTTTTGGCGGTTTGGGGATTTCACAAATATATAATGAACAATTTTCCTCTCCCTTTGTTGAATGACTCACCCCTTTAGCAGAACCTGTCTTGCCATAAGTCAAGTGAAGAAAGCCATTGAGTTTCTCATGTGTGAGTTTTATTTATTGAGATGCAGACTTTACTTAAATACAACTGCTTAGGATGAGAGGAGCCAGTTTTGGGTGGGAAATCAAACTGGCTAGTGAATTATTGATGGCAGCTCTTTAAAAAGCTGTACAAATGAATAACCAAGGCAAGGCTGGGACAGGATGATGGGTATGAATGATCTCTTGGCAATGTTTATGAGACGGTACCAACTGTCAGAGCATTTTAGCAGCTGAGTGAAGTCTCTGGGCACTGTGATGGGGAAGGGACAGCAGTGGGAGCAGCCAGCACCTCTGTCCATAGGAAACTGTCCCTCCTCTGTGGGACCAGATGGCTGAAACAATAGTGGCCTCCACCCCAGCCGTGTCCCTGCTGAAACAAAGGTCCATTTGCTAAAGGAAGCGTTCAATGAGGAGCTCCTTGGGTGGGGGAGCTCCAGGTGTAACTCCTACACCCTCTGGGCAGGAAAGCAGCACCAGCCCAGGGCAGGAGGGGGCTGGTCCCTGGGTCCCGCAGGGAGTCCCACAGATCACCCCCCACTTACTCAGATTCTCCTCAGGAAATGCAAGTATGAGTGAGCCAGGCATTTCTAGGGCCCTTCCACAATGGCACGTTGTATTTGTGCCCATCACCACGCAGTGTTCAGGCAGAAATCCGGGCACGGTTTCCAGAATAAATCACATTTTTCTGAACTGTGTGCACACACCTAATTTGCCTGTGCAGTGAGGGCTGTGGCAGTGCCTTGGTTACGATGTTGAGGCATTTATTCTGAGATGTCTTTGCACTGAGGAGTCTTAGGGGCATAAAAAAGCCAAGAGTGGAGATACCAGTATAAGTGGCTTATTGTTAGTGAGGGTTTTTTATAATTAAAGTATTAAATTGTTGGCTGCATAGAAAACAGCAAAGCTCTTACAAGAAAAACACGTATTTGGTCCCCAAGGAAATAGGAAAAGAAAGTTTTATTTTTGGAATAGTGGCTATACAGGCAGTTTGGAGAGATATGTTAAGGACTGTACTTTTCTGAACTCATGGGAGCAGGGTATGAAGTGATCTGGAGGCATGAGCCTCTGCCATTTAGTGTGTATGTTGCATATTTAGCACTGGTTTTGCATTTCAGTAGCACTTCCTGATCTCAGCCCACTTCTGGGAAGATGGTTAAAAACATCAGTGGGCTCAGCCAATATTAGTAATGCAGCCTGAATCTCACTAGAGATGGTAACCTCAGCTTGTCCCAGAGGATCTGCAGCCTTGCAGAGCTCCCAGGCAGGCTCAGGTAAGCTCAGGTGTCAAGAAGGGCCCCTGGGCTGGGGGTTGTTTTCTTCTTGTCCCACCTTCTGTGCTGCTGGGATTCACTTTTTTCCCCGCTTTGTTTTCTGGTTTGTTTGGGTTTTCTTGACCTGGCCACCTGAGAACCCTTCCCCTCAGGGACTCTCCTCGGGATCCCTCCTGCCTGGTAGCAGCAGTGATGTCCCTCTGGGAAGGCCCTGGGGAGCAGCAGCTCCAGGATCACGGCCCATTTCCCCTCCCGGGGCTCCCCCTGAGCACTGTTGCTACCAACAGAGTATCCGAGTGCTCTCCTCCCCAGAAGCTGATCCCGAGGAAGTCCCACCAGTGTCAGCAGATCATTAGCTGCAGTGAAGCAAGAACTGTGAAATAGCTGCTTTTCAGAGCGCTCTTTGGTTCCACCTCATCTGTGTCACATTCAGCACTTGACAGATTTTCGGAGGGGATTTCACAGGTTCAAAGCATCATCCGCAGCGAGTTCCTCCCCAGGCAGCTGTGTGGGAGGACTGAGGGGGTGATGTGTTGTTAAATGTTCACTTGTGCCTTAAAATGGACCTCAGATCCAGACAAGCCTGCACATTCAGCAGCTTTTTTTCTCCTGCTGCCTGTTGATTCATCCTGAAGCCACTGAGGAGGCAAAGGCATTTGAAATCCCTCTGATAATTGTAGCAACAGGCCATCGCTCAGCCAGCTACAGGAAACCACTCTCTTGTAGGTGTGGGGCTGGAAAGGTGAGAAAAATCCCTTCTCCTGCTGTTGGTCCACGCTGAGTCAGTGAAATGCCAGCGAGTCCCACGGGAGACGAGCTGGATCCAGAGCTGAGTGTCCTGCTTGGCCTGGCCCCCTGCTCCCTTCACTGCTCAGGGCTGTGTGTGTGTCCAAAGGTCCATCCCTGCTGGGACAGGGCAGTGCTTCAGGCAGGAGCCAGCCCGTGTGGGCGAGCTCTTGCTGTGCCAGCAGGGCTCACAGAGCTGCTGGTGACACTGCAGGTGAGGTGTCACTGAGTTCACTTGTCCTTCCAACACAGACACTTGGCAAACCACCCCTGGAGAGCTCTGTCAGAGAGCTCTGACACTTGCAGACTGTTATTTTCGAGCCACAAGGATGATTTCTGTGACATCAGTTCCGTTCCTTTGCCTTCCACCAAGAGCTGGAGCTCATTTCTCGGGGAGTGGGTGGTCTCTGGTGTTACAGGAATTGTTGACACTGGGCTCCCTCCCCAAGAGATAGGTTTGTCCTGATCTCTGGGAGCTCAGGCTGGGTGCCCCAGCCTCTGCAGTTGTGTTTTCACTCCTCAGCTGAAGCATCCTGGCATGGAGAAGGAGCAGGGTGGGAGTCCAGGGTAGTAGGGCAGTGTCAGCAACCAAAAACTGCTTCATGCAAATGTCTGAGTGTGAGGCTCAGGAGTTTCCCCCACGGTGTCCCAGGTTTTATTCTAACAGATCCTGGTTAAACCTTCCCAAAGTCTGCCACAGTTCTTGCTTTGTAGAATCTGTGTTTGCTGATCTGAGCTGTGCTCATGAATCCCTTAAAATGCAAACTTAAATTGCACTTGGCACGAGAAAAGGAGTCTAAAATCATGTTCTTATAATAGATGTTCCTAGGTGGTAAAAAAACAAAACAAACAAAACTTATTGCTAAAGAACCGTGTGTCCATCAAGAGGAATTTAAATAGTTTCTATTATTGACCGTATTTTGTTCCATTAAATTGGGTCAAATTTCTTATTTCCCTTTAATCAATTTCCCTGGAAGTTTCCTTTATTTTTCTCTCCTTCTAGTAGATTTTCCCATAATATTAGACAATCTGAGCCTATGATTTGTGACACATTAATAACTACAGAGGAAAGAGCTAGTCATGTAAAAGAATGTTGTCTTGGCAAGGCAGCCAGAGCTTTTCCTCAGCTGGGAGCTGTGCTGATTGGAACACAGCAGCAGGCAAGAAGGAGCCGGGTTTTATTCAGATAGAAAAGCAGAAACAAATGGTCTCTTTGCACTTGGGAGATACCTATTTGCAAGTTTAACCATAACCGTGATTATTATGGGAGTATCACGGTTTCCAGTTGAGTTAAATGAATTTTTTCCCCCTTTCATTTCACCTTCAAGACAGTCTCACAGTTGGCTGCAAGTGTAGCTGACAGAAAAACTGGTGCTTTGTCTAAAGAGAGAATTTTCTCTCTTGAAGCACAGAACGTGAAAGATAATTCTGACAACATCTGCCACTTTGAACGTGCAACCAAAATATTTCAGTCTTTAAAGTCTGAGTCAGAGCAAAGGGAAATGCTTCTGCAGGCTGCCAGCCTTGCTCCAGGGATAAACTCCTGTTTACTTCTGGTCTTTGCAGTGCTGCTGGTGGTAAAAGCAAACATCCCAGCACAGCACACAGAGCAGGGACTGCTGAGCACAACTTCAGCCGAGCAGATCCCCTCCACAAGGGATTAAAGGGAAATGCTGTGCATACCCACAGAGCTGATTGACAGACAAGTGAACCGAGGCCATGGTTTTCCTGTCATTAATCACACACTGGCTTGGTGAGCTGGCTGCAGTTCATAGAAAGTATCACACTTCTCTGACACTGCTGCCATCGGTGCTTGTCACTCCTCCTTTGCGAGGACATCATAAATTATGTGCAGAGGAGGAGGTGGAGAAAAGCTCTCTATTTTTGGTGCTTTTTGCTTGGATGGCTCTGCACAAACTGCTGATTAAGTCTTACTGGCAGCAAATTAGAAACTGTTGTCAGTCATACTGCGTTCTTCTCAGAGTGTTTAGACCACATTTTCAAGGTTTCCCCATGAGGACTGGAAATTTGTTTTATTTACTTGATTCCTAAGTCTCTTCCACTGCTCTGTACTCCTTCCAGGAGGTGAATTATCCCATCCCTCTGATCAGAAATCTGCTCGTCTCTAGGGTGTCTTGCTGATGTCTCCCTGGCTGCTGGAGATGTCTCCTGCCCTTGGTCCTCCCATGGCTCCCCAGCCTTTGCCTCTCCTCCCAGTGCAGAGCTCAGGATGCTTCAGGGGGTGATGGAGGGGATCAAAGTCTCTCACGACATTAATGAGTTGGAGAAGTGTTGAGCACAGCAGCTCTGCTCCTATCAATCCTACCACAGGCAGCTCGTGGTAAATAAACCCAGTGTGACAGCAGGAATGAAATATTTACTTTGGCTCATTGAGGTTTGCACTGAGGTGGAAGAAGTAATCCCATAACAAATTACACCTCTGCTATTGCTTCCAGGGGTCAGGGTTTTTTTAGCAGCAGACATCCAGCTCTATCTGCTCTTCTCAAACCCAACAGGAATCAGTGGCTGCATCAAAAGCCTTTGGGGGTTTGGAGAGACACGTCAGGGGTGGTGAGTCCCAGCTCAAAGGCTTCCAGCAAGGTGGGGTAGCCTGGGGCTGCTCTGGGCAGGGTAAGGACAGGGGTGTGCAAAGGGGGATCTGAGTATTTGTTCTGGTGAGGCCACTGCACGAGGGTGCAAGCTGTGACCCCACCCCTCTTAAACAGTTTTTTGGTTTACTTGGCTTGTGAGTTAATCAGAGGTGTAGCAGTAGCTTTGTCCTCACTGAGCTGCTCGTGAGCCTCAGTCCTGCTCCTCTTGATCAGGTGTCACAAGGACAAGATGTCTCTGACATCTCACTGTCAGCATGGGGACAGCAGGGAGCCTGTATCTGGAGGGAGTGTGGAGGGGCTTCACTCTAGCAGGAGTTCATCACAGAATTACAGAATGTCTTGGCTTGGAAGGGACCCTAAAGCTCATCCAATGCCACCCCCAGCCGTGGGCAGGGGCACCTTCCACTGTCCCAGGCTGCTGCAGCTGAGATTGCCCCTTGTCACCTCCCAGCAGCAGTGGATGACACTCTCATGGGAGAGACTGAGAGCTGCAACAGACTTCTCCAGGTAATCAGTTTTATCAAAATACCCCTTCTTTCCCCCAAAATCCACATCTCCTCTCTGCTGCGAAAGGTGAGTTATGGGTACTGGGGGCAGGTGGGGAAGCAAGAGCCACCTTTGCCTGCCTTGGCACAGTTCCTCGAGGTCAGCCTGCAGCCTGTGCATCCTGAGGTCAGCCTGCTGGCCCAGAGGTTGAGGCCATCTCCACCTTTTGTCCAGCTGCTGGCACAGGGAGGGGGCTGAGGGCTGAAGGGTGCAGGGGAGCCTGGGTGGGCTGTGGGCAGCAGGGGCTGCTCCCTGCAGGCTGAGCTCACTGGAGGTGCTGCAGGGCTCTCAGACAGTGGCTCCCTTTCTGTCTTGTGTCACTGCATGCATTGTATTTCTTGGCACCACCAATCCATGACATCTTGATTTGCAGACAGTCAAATAAAATAGAAAAATAATGTCCCCTGTTAATAGGTTGACACACTGCTTCAGGCCAAGCGTGAGTATTTCTATAGCATTTGCTTTGCTGCCTTATGTCAGTAACTGTTGCTATTGAAAGTAAACACCCCAACTGGTTAAATCAACAGTGTTTTGTTTATTCAAAGCTCATAAACTCCAGTAGCTGTAGGTCACTTTATGAAGTGCCAACCCCTGGGGGAAGAGAAGGAATAGTGTGAAATTATTGCATGCAGTCCACCCATCATGAGCCTTAGAGGAAGGGGATTTATTAGCAATTAATATTTCTTGCAGAGGAAAAAAAATAATCCTATTGAGGCAGCTCCACACTGAACCTTGAACCTCTGTACTGGTGGAAATGGGGAAGGGGGTGAAGCCTTCTTACAGGCTTGGGTGAAAAAAAGAGACTTTGGAAAATGAGAAGTGGCTGGGTTTTTATTATTAGGAAAGGATTTCAAACCACCCAAAGGGAGGAGAAGAATTCAGGTGAAACAGGGCAGGGGAAACCCTTTAGTGTGGTATCTGCACTGAGGAGCTCAGCTGGAGCTCTTCCAGATGGGATTATTCTGCAGCACATCTCAGGCACATGAGGTTCGCACACCTCCACTTGGCTCAGGGCAGGCACAGTTTTGGAGATGCCCAAAGTCATGCCAGGTGCAGCAGCTCCAAATGTAACTGAGATGAGTCAGAGTCACTTCCAGGCTAAAATTTGTCCTTCCTCATCCTGAGAAAGCCTTGGGAACCACTGATCTGTGGGATGGCAGGTACCAAGCTCTCTAGGAACACAGTGAAGCTGGAAAGAGATGTAGGTTAATCCAGAATTTTGATCACTTAGGATGCTTTGCAAGTGAAATTTAGTGATTGAATAGGAAAAAAGAGTGTCCAGGGCAATGCTTAAATACTTAAATGTTTCCTCCTGACTGTTGCAGACATGCTTTCTGATGATTGCTATTTACTCTTCAGCCTTCGAGGTTACAGATGTGTCTTTGTGATAAATCCAATTATGAACTCATCAAAAATGTTAGTATTTTGGGAAAGAAATTAATCTTAAAGCCATGTGAAAGAAATTATCAGCTTCTTTGAAAATAATCTGAATATATATTCTTAACTGGCAGTATATTAGCCCAGATGTTGTTATATACTTGAAAAGAACAATGAGTCCTAAGGTAGTTTTAAATATATTTCAAAAATCCCTCTCAAATGGCATGAGAAAGTTACAACTACTGAATTACCTCTATTCTTTAATAAGAGCAAAGTCTGTGTCTCGTGACTGAAGGGTTCAGCAGAGCTAGAAAAGTTGCTAGGAAAGGTTTAATGCTTGAGTTTTCTCACCAAATATTCCAACATTTTCTCCAGGTGACGAGAGAATTTCGCCTTTGCGAGGGTTGCAGAGCAGGAGAGCAGTGCCAGGTCAGGTCACAGACAGCCCAGCCTCGCCTGAGTGTGAGTCAGGGCCAGCACTGAACATCCAGCATCACATTTCCTCATTCTTGGTTCGGCAGCCAGCGGTGTTCAGTGAAGACACAAGTGCTCAGGGTCTCTTTGTCAGGGAGAGCTAAAATCCAGCCAAGGCAGCTGGGAAAGAGATGAGCAGGATCCTCTGGAGGCCTTTGCAGTTGGGGTGGATGAGTCTGGAGGAGTTTGAGTGCAGGTCACGAACTCGCAGCTCGCCAGCCCCGAGCTGCTGCCCACCTGGGCTGGTCACAGGGCAGCTCCTGATGTTTTCCAGCTGCCTGTGCTGTAGGGAGCAGTTCCCACATCTTCCCTGTCTTCAGCTCCCGCCGCTTGATAGCAAACAGCAGGGATGGCTCTGCAGGGATGGTGACCAGGGCTCTCCAAAGCTTCTCTGACCATGCAAATGGCTGCTCCAGTGGGATCAGAGCAAAGTCGGTGGAGAGATGGTGCTGTCCTGGTTTTCTGGCTGGGGAAAGAGAGAATAACTTGCTAAAGTCACACTCCAAATTCGTGGCCAAGAACAGTAAAGACCTTAGAAAGCCTTGATGACGTCCGTGTCCATCTGGATCCCACCCTACCTTTTCTTCCCTTGCCTTTTATAACCAGACTCAGTCTGTGACACAGGGCCCTGCTCCTCAGATGTTCAGGCTTCTGCAGAACATGTTTGGAAAAACCCTGGGCTGCAGCAGTCCCGGTGTGACCCCTCCTGATGGCAGAGGGGCTTCGTGGCTGCCCCTCCTGTGAGCCCAAGGCTCAGTGCCCACACGTGGAGATGGACATGGGGCTATTGTTGGCAACCCCCCTGTGCCAGGCCCTGACCTGTGGGAGGCAGTGGGATTTTGGAGAAGAGGTTCATTTTTTTTTTTTCCCCTCTGAAGGAATTCAGTGTTATTCAGTGGAATCCTCTGTGCAGGTGGAATTTTTGGGCTCTAGGGCTGTAGTGTGCCTGCACTTGAAAATTTGGCCGTTTTCTTGGAAACAGGCATGGGCAAGTTTCAGCTCATTCATCCAAGCTGTCCTTTCTCAAGGACAAGGAGCAGGGCCAGCACAGCTGAACCACTGCAGCCAACTCCTGAATGTTTCCAAATAAAATGCCTTGAGTAAGTTTATTTTTCCCTCTCAGACCTAAATTTAGCATCCTGGAGAAGCTGCTTTGGCAGTCAGGGGATGGTAACGATGACAAGATCGATCTGTGGATAGTTCTGGGAAGATTTGGAAAGTCCTGGTAAAACAGAGTTGGTTTCATTCATGTTTGCAATTTGTCCACAGCCCAAAGGTCTGCTCATGAGCTTCCAATGGTTGAAAGACAAGACATCGACAGCTGCCTGGTTTATGGAGGTCAACAGATGATCCTCACTGGACAGAATTTCACAGCAGAGTCCAAGGTGGTGTTCACAGAAAAAACATCAGGTAAGGCAGGTTTTTCCTAACTTTCCCTAGTGGGATAAGGCCAATCTGTAGTGCCAAATCTCGTAAGATTTGTGCTCATGATTACTCGAGTGAGTAATCCTGTTCAAGCTCATGTAAGTAAAACCATGTGAGTAAAATCAGACTTGGGAGCAACTGTTTGTGTTGTTGATGCACAAGAATCCAGGCACTGGGAATCAGCAGGGACAGGATCTGTTATCAGAGAAAGGACGTGAGCACTACCCGTTCCTCTGTGCTTGTTCAATCTCATGTTCAGTGAATGCTACTGTAGAAATCATCATTGAAATGAACATTTTGTATTGATGTGAACTACAGGCAAAGATTGTGTTTTCTTCCCTTTAGTACTCTGTGGAGAAAAATATAGGTAATATATCTTTTTATATCAAATTATTTTTATACATGTAATGAGATACAAGAATACATCCCTTCTCCTTCCATGTTTTTTGTTGTCAAGTTTGTGTTCCCTTTGTGCTGTTAAGAAAGCTTGTTGCTTGGAAGTTTTCTGTTGGTGAACTGAGGTAGAGGCATCTGAAGTGGTATATCCAGTGACTTGCAAGGGATTTAGGAGATTGCACTGCCCAAGTGAGCAGCATGTGCGTGATCTATGGGGTAATGCCATTGGAAAAAAGTGAGAATTGAGCCAAAAATGAATGTACATTCATGACCGTGCCTGGGCACCAGCTGGTGACGTGGGGAAAAACGTTCTGTGGGTCCCAGTTCCTTCCCACCCCAGCAGCAAGCCAGGCTGATTTTGCAGGTATGAAAGGCTCTGAGGAGCTGTGGAGGTTCAGATGAGCCTGTGCAGTCACAGGAATTCTTCTGGCACGCTCTGTTTCCTTTCAAGCCCATGCATTAATTCCTTCCCCCTGTGCTGCCACTGTTCCACCATGTCAGCGCTTCGGGAGGGCACACAGGAACATCTTGGCAGCCTGCAGTGCTACCTGTCCCAAGAATGTTTTGCAGTAACTACAGGAGATGATCCACTCAAAGGAGGGAGCATTAATGCCATTTCGAGGAACATCCCAAACACCCTGCCCCTATTTCCATATAAGAGCAGAGGAGGCTCTGGCTGGAAGAGCTGTTAGAAAGTAAAAAGAAAAACAACATTTTCCATTCCACACTAAATCTAAAGCTTTTCCTTGCTGCTGGGGAAATGGCAGGGTTTTTTTCCTCTTTTTTTACCTCCTGGTAGGGGAGAGACAGGACTTATCCCAGCAGCAGTGCCCAGTCTGGAGCAGGGATTTGCTTGCTGGTGTTCCATATCCTGCCTCCCCCCCAGCCCTCAGCCTCTGCAGGCAGTCTCACTCTGCTGGACTCTGAATAAATGATTGGCAGAAGGGGAATTCAGAGGATGGGAGGTCCAGGTTCAAATCCTTGGGCTGAATCAGAAGTCTGTGTGGTTTGCAGTGGGTTCTCTTGGGGGGCTCTGTGCTGAGCTGCTTCTCTGTGTGTCCATGTGCTGTTCCATAATGCAGCAGCACCTCTGACAGAGGTGCCCTGGAGTGCTTCTAAATGAAGATTGCTTTATTTCATATGTTTGTCTAAAAGTGAGAAAGGTTAAGAAGCTGAGCTGGATACACAGGTCATGCACAGGCTGAGTGCAGCAAACTGAGAATTGCTTTGTGCCTGGGTTGTGAGAGGTTGATGAGTGTCCCAGCTCACCTGAAAATCAGCATCCTGTGTGCCTGAGACTTTCAGCCTCCCTCACTATGCACCGTAGGCAATTCCAAGTATCTCTACGATGTCTGTTTGTAGTTTCCATTGCCTCGGGCTGCGTGAGCCCAGGGCAAGGAGCCCCAGCTGAGCAGCGCCGGGTGCCAGCTCGAGCAGTGCCTGGCTGGAGGGAGGTGCAGCTCACCCACAGCTCCTCTGCCCTGCACAGCCCGTGCAGAAAGTGCTGATGAGCTGCTGTGGGGCAGAGCAAGCCACAGCCCCCACGCTGGGGGTGGATAGCAGCACAGCTCTGCCTGGCCCCAGCTGCAGCAGGCTGCGTCTCTTCCAGAGCATGACGCTGCCCCGGAGCCTGTGAAAGGATCACACCTTTGCCAAGGCAGGAAGATGCAGCAAGCTCGCAGGGGAAGCTTGGTTTTCTTAGAGTTTCATTTTAGCAGCTCACAAGCCTTGTCTGTGCTAGGAAGTGGTGCCGGATTTGCCACTTCTGCCACGAGTTTTAGCTGTGCTGGTAACAAGGGTGAGAGCAGCACTGTAGGCAACCATCCCACAGCTTTTGGCACGCTGTGCTCCACACAGCTCCTTGGCCTGTGTGTCTGGTGTTTGAGGTGAGAGTAGCAAGGCTGTTTTCCCCCAAGAACCTCTGTGCAAGTATCTTTGTGCAGCCAGATCTTCTCCTCTTGCTGTTCCATAGACTCCAAACTCTGGGTGTCCCTTGGATCTGGGTGAAGCAGGTGCTGGGAAGGCGTCAGTCACGTGCTTTACAAAACTGAGGAAGCTGCTGTTAAGGATTACAATTGTTCATTAGGTTTCATCCCTCAGGGGAGCACTCAGAACCTCTTTCCATTTCCTCTGGATCTTGTAGGCAATTCTTCACCCACCACCAGCAAAGCAGAGGAACATGGAACTGGTCACATTTGTGACAAAAATGGGTGTCTCCATGAGCAGGAATGAACAGGTTTTAGTTGTCTTTTCGTAGAACTGCAGATATGTCTATTTTTTCCATAGAAATACCTGGAAAATAAGGACAATTCCCTGAACTGTGGCGGGATGTCATTGTGAAATGAGTGTCCCGTGTCACGCGAGCCGCAGGCGGTGGCAGGGAGCTCGCTGGGGACAAGGCTGGGACAGATCAGCTTCGGCTCACGACAGGAAACAGCAGCAGGAAACGGAGTGAAGGGGCTGGAGCTCAGTGCTCTGAGGGGATAAAGTGCCTGTGTTTGAAATGCTGGTGCATAAATAGCATTAAGTTTGTGAATGCTAAACTTTATCAACATGCAGGCCTTAGAGTTTTGAGTTCTTTCTAAGGTTATCTCTTCCTGATGCAAGATCATAAAATGTAGCTGCTGTGAGCCAGGGGAACTTGTGAATTCCCTAAGCCCGGCACACAAAAGCAGAGTTTGGCTGAAGGAGTTTGGAGATCTGAACTTGGAGACGCATAACTGAGCCCAGCTAAATTAAAGTAGGTCAGGGGAAGCAACTACACTGGGACTGTATTCTCTTAATTTTGATCTGGAAGAGAGAGCTTGAAAAGCAGTCTTGGAGCTATCAAGGACTTGGAATATGGTGAAGGTCAAGGGTGTTAGTGCTTGGTTGGGGCCCAGATCTTACAGTGCAGTTAAAAAAAGAAAAGATTTGGAATTCCCCCTTTTATTTATTTTAATTGTCATGTAATAATTTGCAAGTCAGATGCTGGTTGCATTGTGTTTACTCCCATTTGTGTACTGGTTACTGCTGCTCTGCTGTCAGTGATAGAGGAGGTTCGTGTTTCTCTGGGAGAAAAGTGCAAATGGACTCTGATTTCCCCTGCCAAACTCTTCTGGTGGCCACATGGACATCGTGAATCATCGCTAGGACAATGTGGGTGGTGGAGGAACAACCCAAACACAGCATCCATCCTTGGAGGGGCTCCACCATAAATCTCCCGGCTGGGCCAGGCAGGGTAAGGAGAGGAGGTGCTGCTGTGCCCTTTGAACTGCTGCAGCTGCCAGGGCCAAGTGTGGACGTTCACAGCCCCTGTGACAAAATAAATCTGTCCAGCTCCAGAGGCCAGCAGTGGTGCTTGAGCACACTTGGAGGTGTCGTGGTTGCAGGAGAGCTCAGCCCAGGGCAGGATCAGGCTGTGGTGTGGGGTGTGGGGGTGCTGGGTTGAGGCTTTTGTCTGTACAGTGCCCAAAATGCTGCACCCCACGAGCTGTGGGATGTGTGCTGGGGGAGGGCAGCCCCCAGGAGGCCTGCAGGACACCCTGCTGTAGGACACTGTGCTGGGATGGCATCAGGGCAGGTGTATTTAAATGATAGGTTGATGATAGGATCGTGCTCTTTGTGGGACAGGTGAAAGGAAATTCCAACACTGCCTACAGCACTGTTCCCCTTTTCTGTTGTGTCAGTTCCTCACCGTGCTCCAAACAGGGAGCTCAATCCCCCTTTGTAGTCTGACAGTTTCATGAATGATCCAAAAACTCCTGAGGAGTGTAGAAAATTGCAAACTATTTTCAGCAGTTAACTCTGTGAACTCAATAATGCAACAGTAATGACACAATTTTCTCAGGCAAATTCAAGATAAAATGGACAAAAAGCTTTTTAAAAAACTTTCAATGTTTTCCCAGGTTCATTCAAAAGAGATGTTTGCTACTTGAACAAATAAACAGCTTTAAATATTGAATGTGAGGGCTGAGCTCCAGTCACTTACTCATTTTCTAAATTAATGAATTTAAGTGTGAAGAACTGAGAGGAATGGGACTTATCTTAGGACTAGGTCATAACTCAGTCACAAATGCCATTCACCACTGAGCATGAATTAAGTGTAGGTTTAAAAGGCACCTTACCCTGATATAAAATCCCAGAATCTGGGGAAAAAAACCTACTGTTTGGATTTTTTAATGGGAAAGGACAAGAAAAAGAGCATAAATATCTGGGAACAGTTACAGAGTTAGCAAAGCTGAAAGTGGTAGTGTAATCTTAAATGGTTCAGTTTGTTTGCAGTATGTGAGGTTGTACAGAAAGTGCATGAAATAAATCGGTTCTCTGGCTATTTCCCTGCTGGTTTTCAAAGGGCACATTCCCTGCTCCGTGCAGGCTGTGGCTGGGGGCCAGCAGGTAAAGCTGGATGCAAATCCCCTTCTCCCTGAACCTGCAGGATGCTGGGAGGAGCTGGGGGAATCAATGACTGCTGTCTCTGCAAGGCCACCTGGGTTCTGCATCAGCTGAGGAGCTCACCTGGCAGGGCCCCAGGGCAGGGCAGCAGCAAAGGGAGCTCGGGGTCTGCCTGGGGATCCCCTGCCAAAGAGGTGGCACAGATGGGGGCATCTGGGAGGTTTTGTGCTCTTGCAGTGTCTGTTCTGTGTGTTCTGTCCACACGAAGCAGGAAGGTGTCTCAGCAGGCCCCACCATGTGTGAACACAGAGGAATAACAAATATTCATCAGGAGGATTGGTTTGCCTGGCTCTGCTGTGCAGGTTAGAAAGTTTCAGGGTAAATGGGGCACCTTCTGCTTCTCCTTGCTGCTATGGCTGCTGAGAGCCAGCAAACCTTTCTCCCCAAAGGTTATCCCCTGGCTGGAATGTGCTGCCTGCCCCAGGTGTTCTTGTAATCCCAGGGGGCAATCGTCTGACCGGGGATCCCAGAAAAACACTGCAAAACAGGAAAAAATCTAAGGCTCACACACAGAAAAATGCAGAAGAGTGTGGCTGCAGAAACGGAGTTGCCATAGCTGTTGGAGACTCAGTGAGACAGGGTGGAATCCAGTGTTTTGGAAGGTTTCCCCGTATGACACAAGATTTTGGAATTTTACAGCTGGTAAATCCTTATTAACACAGGCAGCCACTACTGGCCTGGATTCCCTGGCTCACTGTTCACTACGGGGGCGCCTGATGGAAGTGTGCCTGGTCCTGATTATTCAGCTTAATTGTTTAGGGAGAATATTAAAAAATAATAATAATTCCTGGCATAAACAAAAGGCAGAGAGCCAAGCTCCCATCACCTGTTGACAGAAAATTGATCATGAAGAAAGCTGGCATGGGGAGTGGAATTCCCTGTTCTCCCACTTAGTCATCGCATCCTGGTGTGACTCATTTTATTACATGGAGGTTCCCAGTGGTTTTATTTTGAGAGAAGCTTTTGTTTAATAATTTATACACACACACACACACAAACACACTTATAATCTTAAAAAAACAACAAATCTATTCTGATGAATTGGCATAAGGAATCATTTGGAAGAGCTCTGGAATGAAATACTGTTCCTGCTGCTTCACTGTTCAACTACTGTATTTATGTTTTATTTTAATGTGAATTGAATTCCTCAACAATAGATGGGGAGAAATCTCCTCTAGACTTGTTCTCACTGTGCAGAATGTCAGATTTGGGGCTGGGCTGGCTGGTGGATGACTAATTCATTGCCCTTTTACCTCCCAGACCTTGCCTTGTATCTTTGGCCTTGGTGACTCAAACTTCTGTCCTCAGTGCAATGAAGGCACTGGCCTCTGCTCATAACAAACAGAGCTCCATTAACTGCAGTGGGCACTCTTGCTTCAGAAAGAAAAAGAAATCCATGAAAATGAAGCTCAGGAAAGAGTCTATAGTTCCACTTTCTGGGAATTTTAAATACATTCATGGTGCATTTACTGTAAAGTTTGAAAATAATTTTGAAGTAAGAGCTTAGAATGAGGCAACTGCTCAGGACCAGAAGCTGAGCAACCTTGTGCTGACTTGCAGCAGAGTAACTGCCCAGCTGAAATCTGAATTTGTCCCTGAATTTGTCTGGAATTTGTCCAGAGCAGCAGAGATTCTGAGTGAGCATTCCCCATAAGGTTTCTGCTTCCCGGAGCGGTTTTGCCCTACTGGAAACCATTCATTGCTCTCCCTTTGTTCTTGGGGTGGCTCTAAAAACCCCTCTCTGTTTTCTAGAGATGTCTGTCATCTACTGATAAAAGCTGACAGAGATAATTGTTGTGCTTTTTTGGAAGACCTTCCAAGAAACACACTGAATGGGACAATTCACTGCAGGCCCAGCGGGGCTGTGCAGAAATGTGCAGTCAGGGCCCTGCCCCTCTGGGCACCAGGCTCGGTTCCTCTGGGGAACCAGCGTGGTTTGCTGCCTGGGAGGAAGGTAACAGGTTGTTCATTAAGTAATTTGTGTAATGCTTGACTGAAAAGCAGTGTACGTTTGCAGGCCTAAAATCACATGCAGGCCTGGAATCCCATACAGGATCAGCACAATTGTACATTTAGTCTTCAGCTGCAGAGAGCTGCAAAGAACATTTCCTGAGCCTCTCAGTCCATCAGTCATGCTTGTTCAAATAAAGCAGTAAGTTTGTTTCTCTGCTAGTTACTGACCCCAAAGTCATGAGTAAGGGATCCTGAATAATGTGTAAAGGCTGTAACTGGTTCAGAAAACCTTTAATTGGCTAATTAAAAAAAGTCCTGTAAGGGGCTGCAGAGAATCACCCAAAATGTTCCTAATGCAGACTGACGTTTTGATTTCCCCCAGTTTGGAGCAAGACTTTTGGTATGATCGCAGTTGGAGTTAGAAAGGGTAGAATTACTTTCTTCCAACAACTCATTCATTCCTCCAAAGAGTGCTGACACAATCAGATCTCTCATCGGGGTTTAATGCTAAGTCTCATAGCCCTGAAGCAGCACAAAAATCTCTATTTCCTGAACATTTCACTGACCTGTGGTGTTAAAGACTTGCCAACTAAGACAAACCATTAAATGAGCAGGGAACCACAACAGTAAAAATATTGCATGAGGCAGCCATGGCTGGTAAGACCTCAGGGTCTAAATCCAAGAATATTTTATCATCTTGAGTGCAACTGCTGCCCTTTCCAGAGGCAGGGATTGAATTCCCTGTGGTGGAGATACCATTTGAAAGGCACCACACACGTGGGCCTGGCACTGGATTCCCAAGTGATCCTTTGCAGTTTTTGTACTCTCCATTGTTGAAGCAGGTTTAATTATGTGCAATAAGCAGCTATCTGCACTTGTAGACTTTAGATTAAATTATTAATCAAGCTGGGGTTTAATCTTCTCGGTTTCCAGGCAGGAGCTGTTTGTCCCATTTGTGGCATGACAGAATTACAGGGTAATGAAGGCCAGAAGGGACCTCTGGAGGGTTGAGCAGAACCTTCTGCTCAAAGCTAAACCCATTTCTGGTGCCCAGGCACCACCTGGGTTCCAGGGAAGGGCCTTTGGTGTGACGAGTTTTGTGCTGGGGCTGTGCTCCACTGTCACATCAGCGTTAGGATTTTTAGTACATCCCTACAATAAGAATCCCATTTTTGTTGAGGACTTTCTCCAATCATCCACTTTCCTGTCCTCCTGAAAAATTTTGTATTTATGCACGTTCTAAAGATGATAATCACGTGTTGACAGTTTAGTGCAGGTTTTCTCTGTTCAGAATTTCCTGAAATGATCCTGAGACTTCTCAGTTTATTCCTCCTGCTCTCCATTAGCTGCCAGAGTGTGCATAATCAAAAGTTTTCTTTTTGTTACCAGGAAAAAGAATAGGTTAGAGAGAGACTTCTGAATGCAGTTGTATTTTTCATTTTCCTCACAGCCTCCCTCACCCCTCTGCCAAAAGCTCCCCACAACGTGCATATCCAGAGCGGTTAAAGGAAAAGCAAATATTGATTGTCTCGAGCTAAAGTGAAGCAGTGAGGCAGATGGAGCCACATCATCATGTTTAAGCATAAAGGTCAGGGAGTGAACTGCAGAGTGGTTAAATTCAACAGGGCTTCAGTGCTCAAAGAACAGGGATTGCTGCTGCTGACAGATTTGTTAGAAACCTGTTTAGCTGCCACAAATATGAAATCTATCCAAACAGAAGCATCTATCATTGTTGGAATGATAACCCCAAATACATTTATTTCTTGTTTGCTTATACTCATTCTTACTTTTGACCCACACAGGCTTTGGATTTGGGCTGAACATCATTTGATATTTATGGATGGCTTCATTAGCTTTTAGTGCAATTTCAGTGGCTCAGTTACTAAATCAAATCCCCTGTGGTTGTGGTTGCATGTGTTCCACAGGCTTCTTCTTGAATGTGGCAGATGACTTGGAGGCCCGTTTCCACTTTAGTTTATGCATTTTGGACCAACAAATCCTTTTGATTTCCACCTTCTTTGTGAAGTTAGGGCTGTTGTATCTGCACAGACTGTTTGAATTTAGCAGTACAGAAACAAAGATGAAAACATTCTGCCTGGAGCAAAACCAGTGTCAAATATTCCTGCTTGGCTGTCTCCTTGTTGTCAGGACATCTTCATATGGCACTGCTGAGACAGCTCTGATGTGTGTCTCTATGACATATTTTCTCGTTTCCTTTTCCCTCCTCTTTTCCTCAGAGAACTCTACAACTTTATCCTTTGGGGTTTTTCAGGAGTGTGGGGAGGTTCCTCAACACACACTGTGATGGTTTCTTTTCGCAAACTTCACCTAGAAGAGGAATCCCCCCACTGAGCATTTACTGGTTGTCATCAGGCAAGGATTTCTGGATTAACCCCCCAGTATTTTGGCTTCCCCCTTCCCTGTTTGCTGTTTCAACAGCAGCAAGGAGTTGGCTGCATTAACAGGGCTATAGATTGAATACAGCAGTGGCCAGAGTGAGTGCTTCTGTTAAATGACATTAAATAATGCAATATTTTCCATGCCTTTGCAGCGGTGCCTTGGGATGTGCTGGCTCCAGTGACAGCTTTGCTGAGGCCATCCCAGCCCCAGCAGCCACTCAGCCCCACGTTAGAAAAGACAACTGACTTAGGGGGGAACTTAACAAAAAGAGACAAAACTCGGAGTGGTTCAGTGTCCCCTCCTTGCAGCGGGGGCAGCTGGAAGCCTGGGATCTCCTGATGGAGCCACACTTCCAACTGTTCCTTGGCTGTCTCCATTGCCCAGGGAGGGATCAGGGTGAGGGAGCCCAGGCAGGGCTGGCTGCCCCCCAGCCCCAGCAGCAGCCCCAGGAGCCCATCCCAGGGGAGGGAGGGAGGGAGGGATGTGGGCCATGAGCTCCAGGAAGGCTGCCTGTCCCCAGTGTGTGAGCAGAGCCCAGCAGGGTGACCCAGGTATGGGGTGCTGGGCAGGTGAGGTTCTGTCCCACGGGGCTGAGGGGACACGGAGCTGGGGCACACGGGGCTGTGTCCTGGCCACAGCTGGGGAAGGGCTGCCTGCAGAGCCCGGCACATCTGTCAGCTCATTGTCTGGGCCCAGCACTGAACAAAGAGCACGACAACAGAAAAAATGCAAAATGCATTTAAAAATACTCTTTCATTTCCCTTTTCGCCAGAAGCAGAAGTGCTTAAATAACAGAGGACAAAAGCAGCTCTTGCAGAACTTCCAAGAGTTGGGAAAAATAAAAAGCCCTGTGAGAAGGACTGGGTTTGGGAGATTTTCCCCCTTGCCTGGCCTGAGGAACCCCCAGAGCAGCCAGCCCTGCTCCCCCTGAAGCAGACAGCAGCCTCCTGGCTGCAGCATTCCCAGTCCTGTCAGGTCCTTGGGATACGTGTTCCCTGGACGGTTTAAAAGCAAGCTTTCAGAAAGGTATGAGGCAATCTTTTTCCCCCCATCAGTATTTTTCTTCTGCAAATTACTTGGCTAAAAGGCTCAATGGAATATAAAACTCAAAGGGGTAAATATTAAAATCTTAAAAAAAAAAAATTTAAGAAAAGCACTGCAAAAAAGGTTTCTAGATTTAAGGAATATTTGTAACCACAGGAAGCAGCCAGTCTGTATATGAATGTCCTGTCACTGCTGACACTCTTACAGCCCAGGGGTTACTTTGGTGGTATCCCATACAAGGGGAATTTTCCTCTGTGAATATAATTTTATCTAACTCAGAATGGAGATGAGCTGCTTGGATGTAATAATTCAGGGCAGGAAATGCAGTGGTTCAGGGTAGAGGCTGTCACACTTGCAGTGAAGTGCTTTTGCACTGAGCACAGTGAATATTTGGTGCTTTACCACGGCTTTAGGGCTGTCAGTGGCATTCTGGGGGAAGCCAAGTGGTCTTGGCTTAAAGCAGCAGAAAGTTTGCTGAGCTGCTGACGCAGTGTGACCATGAACAAGTTATCTGATCTGATGCCCTCCATCAGTCAGGCTGGCTGCACTCAGGCCTGGTAAAAAGCAGATGTTGCACCTGTGCTAAATATTTCATTATTCAGTTTGGCTAATTTCTACATAAACATTTAATTTTGATATGTATGTAAGCTCTTTCCTGGAGAGAGAAGTGTTCAATGATGTGTTTAAATAAAATGCTGTTGCTTTTGGTTTGGACTCAGAAGGTGCTTGAAATAGAGTCCATTTTGAGAGCTTTGCTAACTTGATGCCCTAATTTGTCTCTTTTAAAAAAAAGTTTATTAAGTCAAGCTCTATGATTTAAAAAAAAAAAAAAACACAGGTTAATATTGTGATATTCTTCTAGATGGGCAGCAGATCTGGGAAATGGAGGCAACGGTGGACAAAGATAAGAGCCAGCCTGTGAGTATTCAAAGCACTGGGTGTCCTCTGCCACAGCTGCTGGGGAGGAAGTTGTGTTCGTGGGGAGCTTCCAAAGAGCATCTCAAAAGCAGGAGGAGCAGCAATGATGAGCAAATGTCAAATGCTGCAGCAGTACATGTGCTGCAGAAAGAAACGATTCATGCAGCAGCAGCCCCCAGCAGACAGAGTCACTGCTGGATCTGTCCTGCAGACTCCACGGGGCCAGCCCAGGCTCTGCAGGATGCTGCCCTGGCCTCCCTGGCCCCTGGGTGCCGTGTCCTTTGCAGGACAGGATTCGTCCTGCAGGAGTTCAGATGAACACTGATCTTTGGAGGGAAGGAGCCTCTTTGCTCCTTTGCTGCTGGGACCTTGCTGTGGGCAGGCAGAGCTTTCAGGAGCCAGCAGTGACACTGCCAGGGGCCATGCCTGCCCCGCTGGGAGCTGCCACGGCAGTGGGGTCTGGCTGTGTGGAAGTAAAAATCCTATAGAATAAATGGGTTATTCTGACAAAAAGAGGGAATTCTGCAGTGCACACCCATTTATCAACTACGGTGGGATTAGCAGTGCTTCTGCATTTGTCACCATTTCATGTTTCATTTGTAGCTGAGACTTCTCTCTCCAAGTTCAGGACAGCACCAAGTTCCAGAGGGATGCAGTCCATAGAAACCAACTTGCCAGTACCAAAAACCTTCTGGTCTTTCACCATCTGCCCTTTTATCTCATACCCTTCATTACAGGGATGATTAGGGAGATTTCTCTTGTTATGTCTGGGGGTGTAGCAAGGGGAGCTGCACACACAAATCCCTGCTCAGCCCCAGTTGGTGATTCCTGGCTGTCCCCTGTATCATTTCAGAGCATGCTTTTTGTGGAGATACCCGAGTACCGGAACAAGCACATCCGCACAGCCGTGAAGGTCAACTTCTACGTCATCAATGGCAAAAGAAAAAGAAGCCAACCCCAGCATTTCACCTATCACCCAGGTAATTCTCAGGGACAGAACCATTTGTTGTCTAATTTCATGAGCAAGATTTGATTTTCTGCTCTGTTGTTTTCTTGCCATTCTTTGAGGAGCTAAACGTTGCTGATTTAATTCAGCTCAGCACTCAACAACTGCTTGGTTTAAAGGAAGCCTGTGATTTATGATCAGGATTTCCATCACTTTGGGGTGGCAGCTATCTCAGTTATCCTGGCAATGGGCTGATGCTGCCCTATTCACTTGATGGAAGTTTGCCAAGAGCCTCAGTGGGAACAGGCTCAGTCTGGGACATGATGTGACCCTCAAAACCATGAGTGTTGCCTACTCTGATGTGTCTAGCAATAAGAAAACACCAGATCTGGGAAAGGGCTTGGGATGAAGGAAGGCAAGCAATATATATTCTTCAGAATGAGGCTACTTGAGAAAAATATGAATGCTTTTCTGATGTTCTTCCTCTGGGGATTGGTGAGCCGTGTCACAATAAATGCAACAGGATTACTAAGGAGATTGCCAGAATTTCTCAGCTTTGGCTGGGAGAAAAATATTGTGAGAAAATCAGAGTATTGTGTTTGTGGAAACCAGAAAGCATAAAATAACAGCACCAGGTTTTATGCAAGCTTTAAATGATGTCTTAATTTTACTTGTCTCTAAGGAGAGGCAAAACATTTGTTCAGACTCTCATTTTGGTCTCCTCCAGCCTGAAAATCTCTGGTCCTCTCCCTGAATTTATGAACTCTATAGGGTATCACTAATGTGAAGGGTTTGTACAGTTGCTGAATTGTTCTGCACTGGGATGGTATTGAGAAGCACACGTCTATCTCAATACAATCCCTAAAACAGACCACTGAGGAGAAGGAATCTTTACTTCCAAAAAGGAATGGTGCATGACCACTTCATGGTTTCCATTGTGTGGTGTTTCTGTAGTGTTTTGGGAAAGATTTGACCAAAAAAAAATCATTGGAAATGTAGAGAACCATCATTTACCCCACCAGGATTCACACAACTCTCACTAAATCATGGTCTTTTAAATGATGGTGTCAGACAGATCTTCAACTCTCTGCACTGAGGAAACTTTGTGCAGCAGAGACAAAAGCTCTAAAATAGTTCAACTCTGCCTTTGGTCACTCATTAAATGTTTGACAGAAATTCGGGGAGTTGTTTATGTCCTGGGATTTCTATTGATTCAGTCTTCCTTTGAGATGGAAATACTACATGGAACACCTATCTATGACTTCTTATTTTGTCTGTGTTCCAGAACAGCCCTGAAATTAATTAAAATAGGAGCTGAAGTGTTGAATTTTTCAATTTTAGCAATTTGTGGTTCGTTAGTACGTTAAAGGTTTTTCAAGAAGCTCTTAGCATAGAGAGCTTTGAAGAATCTTTGCCGTGGTTGCATGCGGGTGATTTATTAAACTCAGTGATTGTGACATATGAATTTACACACTCAAATCTTGTAAAAGGCTTAAATCTCTTATTACTTCAAGGAAAACCTCTCTGTTTCTCCTCAGCTCGTTACGAATAATGTCCTTTGCATGCTTTATTCTAGTACCATCAATCAAAACAGAGCCCATTGATGACTATGATCCAGCCTTAATCTGCAATACAGTACACAGTGCTCTGGGGACAGTAACACAGCCTTACTATTCACAGCACACAATGGCCACCGAGTCCCCTTCCTGCCTCGTGGCCACTATGGCTCCTTGCCAGCAGCTGCGCTCAGGCCTTTCCTCTCCCGACTCGCGGTACCACCAGCAGAACCCAGCTGTGATTTACCAAAGGAGCAAGAGCCTGAGCCCCAGCCAGCTGGGCTACCAGCAGCCCAACCTGATGGCCACTCCAGTTGCCATTGCAGATGCCCACAGGTCCGTGCTGGTGCACGCTGGCTCTCCAGCCCAAACGTCAGCCGTGCTGCACCACTCCCCGGGCCACCAGCAGTCTTCTCCTGTGATCCACTACTCTCCAACCAACCAGCAGCTGAGGTGTGGGAGCCACCAGGAGTTCCAGCACATCATGTGCTGTGAAAATTTCACATCCAACGTGTCGAGATCCAGCCAGCCCCAGGCCAGCCAGCCCCAGAGGCTGAGCCCCAGTTCGTACCCCACCGTGATCCAGCAGCAGGCGGCCCCAGGCCAGCGGGCAGCCAAGAATGGGCCACCAGGGAGTGACCAGAAGGAGGTGCTGCCAGCAGGAGTGACCATCAAGCAGGAGCAGAACCTGGACCAGGCGTACCTGGACGATGGTAAGTGCTGTGTTTCTCTCACGGGCGGTTTGTTGGAGGGAGGGGGCGAGTTCAGAGTTCTCAATCCCCCTGTTCCTCGGCGTGGCCTCCTTTGATGGCTGTGGACATTTGCTGTGCATCCAGGCTGGATTTGGGTCTTTCATTAGGTGCATTTTTGGTAGGAGGCAAAGCACTTTGGCCACTCATTCCCAGAAAGCCTCTGCTTGCTGCGTGCCAGGTTGAGCTGGTCCCATTTTGTTTCCATTTGCCAAAGGATCCATTGCCAGTTTGGAAGATGGCGGATCTGAAACGAAATGCACTTCTTAATTATTTTATTATATTTTTCATATCAGGGCAAAGTCCACTTTGTAAAATGCTCTTGTACATTTTGTACCAAAAAAAAAGCCCATTGAGCAATCTATCAAGGCCTGTAATGAATGGGGTAGTGCTGCAGGCAAAACCATTGCAGATGTTCTAGATGAACAGTGGGACATTGATAAGTAAAACAATGCTGTTTCTTTGTTGTGAGCCAGCTGATTTAGCCTTTAGGAATGAACATAAGTTAGAGTAAAGCTTTCTTTGAACATATCCTGCTTATTCTTAGGTAGGCAGCTATTGGCAGTCTGGTTGATTGGTTCTTTTATTAAAGCACGTTCCTGGCAGGAGGAAATCAATGCAAAATTAATAGTGCAGCTGGACACTGCAATCACAGAGAGCAGCAGCAAGCCCAACATTGATTTTAGTGGGAGCAGAGTGAGGCTGCTGGATATATTGCTGCAAATACAGGATGTTCTTGTGCAGGAAGTACAGAGCTGCCTGTCACGTATGGGAACTCTGCTCTCCTCTCAGTCCAGGCAATTGCAGGCTTGATCTCCTGGATGTGCACCAGGATGTGCTCTAAGCACCCATTAGTTTGGGATTTTTACTGCACTTACTCACCTGGAGTTGTGAAATTGTGCCTGTGAAAGTTTTACTTTCTTCAGCTTGGGTCCTGGTGCTCTGTGTCATGTGCAGCCTTCACTGCTGGGTTTGTGGGCAGAGTAGAGTTTGGATGGTTTCCTCTGTTAGCTGTGTTTGCAGAGCTGGTGCAGCTCTGGTGCCATTGCAGTGACATCTGGAGAGTTTTTACTGGTTCCCTTCTCTGAGCAGGAGATTTAGGAGTCCTAAATTTAACTGAGGAGATTCACTTTCCATTCAGGGAATTGAGCATGGTAACAAAGCAAAAGAATTTTTCTAACAGGAGAACTAAACACTGTCGTTTAGGGTAATTTTAATACAAGAAGCTGAGAGATTCTGCCACATTTCTAAAAATACTTGGTACACACCTTGTAAAAGAAAGAAAAAAGAAAGAATCTTTAAGTAAAAACTAACTTCAAAGTCAAACCAAAGTCCACTTAAAAGAACTCCCAAGATGGACTGCAAAATTATTTTTTTTCATCCGGCCAGTGACACCCGACTGCATCACAGCTCAGCAAGGATGCACTCACCCCTCCCTGCTAAGAGGAGCCATTAGGCAGAACAGCAGCAATTAATAAAGAAATTCCAGGCCTTTCCTTGGCTGACTGGATCATCTTGAATTGATTTCAGCCAGAGATTAATTGATCAATCATGCCACCCAAATCAGGCCAGGCAGGATGGGTCACATGCAGTCTCTTTACTGACCTCAATGAGTTTACATCAGCTGCCAGTGTGACTTGGAGAATTGTCATTTACTTTAGGGCTTTGCAAAGCATTTCATTCTGAAATGTTCAGGACTTGAATTGAAAAGCCACATTGTTTGCTGCTGGGGAAAAGTGACTCAGAACATAACAAAAGCCATGTTTTTCCTGACTAGAAAGTTTGGTTTTGTGCTTTATAGTATTAAAAGAAAGCAAACCCAAAGGATTATAGAGGCTTTGCCCTCAAATCCCTTTTATCCAGAAAGCTCTTCTGAGATAAAGTGAGCTGTTAGGTCTTGCTGTGATTTTCACAGACAGGCACTGAGCTGGTGCTCCCCCAGGCAGGCCTGGCATGAGCCAAGTGCTGCTGCTGCTGCCCAGGCTCTTGGGCAATCGCTGCTTCGTGTCTCTCGCTTCCCTTCCCCCATCTTCCTCCTCCCTCTTCCTTGTTCTCCTTTCTCCAGAGTTCTGCTGACAGTCCAGCTTTCGTCCCTTTGCTCTTGTGGCCTCCTCTCATCAGCTCTTGCCTGCTGCCTTCATGGTTAACACACAGCCTTGGTGTTCAGGACTTTGTTTCTATTCCGAGCTTTGCCACAAGCTTCATGAGTGACCTGCACATGCCCCACGCTGTCGGTTCCTCATTCCTGGGGCTGCTGCCTCTCAGAGTGGGCATGCTGAGAGTGCTGGGGCTGTCCTGGCAGTGACCAGAGCAGAACATCCCATAGCTGACACCACTGTTATTTCTCTTCACCTCTCTCAGCTTCCTGATGTCACTGCTGGCAGGACCCCTCATTATTTTCTTCTCTTTCCTGCTGTAAAAAATATGTTATTTGTCCTTCTTCCTGAGACCATGGTTTGGTTTTGCTCAGAGCCTTCACTGCCCCACAGGGTGCATAATACTGGGAACTCAGCACACTTAACCTGTCCCCCCCTGCCTTGAAAAGATCAGAGCTGTTCCCCCTCTGCAGGAGGATTCCAGGCCAGTGGGCTCTCGAGGTTGAGTGCAACCAAACCAGCCTCAAGGCAGGTGATGACAAGTCCTTACCCACCTTCTCGGGTGGGTTTTGCCATGTGCCAGGAGCTCTTTGTGCAGAGCTCACAGCTGGTACCACCCCCAGCCCCTTGGGGATAACTTCAGCAGCTCTGTCTCTGCTCTGTGACCGTACTGGGGATGTCCAGAGCTGCCGTGTGCTTTCTTGGGAGGAGACATTGGCCCCTCTTCTCCCCTTGCTGGTGCAGCCTCAGAGAGGAGGTGCCCAGCCCAGCCCAGCCTGTGCTGCCTTCTTGCAGCTTCCCAGCCTTCCCCTCCCAGAAATTACAAAACAGGGTTACTGGAAGGAAGGCTCCACTATCCAGTCAGAGAGGGTGGATTTGGATATGCACCCATCAGGGACTGATGCAAGTTCAACATTGCCACACATGACTGCCTTCATACACTTACGCCTCCAAATTTCTCTCTAAAAATATATATATATATATATCTGTAACTTTTTGTTATCAAATAGTGTGAAGAGTCCCCAGAGGAAGGGTCTGTTCCTGAAAAATTGACAGGGAACCCTTTGTTACACACCTCTGCCGCACAAATTCAGTACTGTTGGAATTACTTTGGGAGTGACGATCTCCTGGATGTCAGGAGATCCTTCAGGATGCATCAGATGTCCAGGCTAGTGGTGGCAGGCAGGGATCAGCTTCAAGTGCAAGTGAAAGCCATAGGGTGACAGAGTGATAAGCTCGTTTCAGCCGAGGCCTCATCTTAATATTATTCATAACCAAACTGCCCACAGTGGTAAAAGTTACCCAAACAACCACATAAATATGTTGACAAATAGAGCTTAGTTCCTGCAGCACCCTCAGAGCAGTGAGATTAACTCTTTCAAGCACAAACCCAGTTAAAAATGTAGTTCTTTGCAGCACTGTCTGCAGCCCCTGGTGGGGCAGGATTGAGAGGGGGTGACCCAGGGCTGGGGGCACTGACTGTGCTCCTCCTGCAGAGCCAGAGGGCTCCTGTGCAGCCCCAGGGATGCAGCTCAGCTGCTGTGGGCTAGTTCTGCATCTGGGACACAGACACGAGGCTCAATTCCATGCACAGATCATGGTGGTGTAGCCTGTATTGAGTGTTATCAGCCTGCCTGCCTTAGATTGAGATCTCTCTGGTTCAGCTGTCAGGCTGAACTTTGCGGAGAAGAATGACTGTCATTATTCAAATAGTAACTGTCTAACCACATCTGACACTCCGAAGTGCCTGCTGGATACAGCAGCTCTAAATTATTTTTGGTGCACAGTAATCTCTTTTGGGGAGGAGAAGAGCAAGGCAGATGATGTGTAGTGGTTTATCAGGCTGCTGATCAGCGGAGATGTTTTATTGTGAGCTCAGGTATTTCGCAGAAAACTTCAGACACGTCAGATATTTCTTAAGAAAATGGCTGTGCAGGATGTGCAGTGTGGTCCTTGCACATCGCCCAGCACTTTGGATCACCTCCATGACAAGCAGGGTGCTCATTTGTGCAGTTTTGCTCATCCAGCACCACTCAGAGTGTTACATCCCTGCATTTCCTTTGTGTGTTCTTTCATTCAGCAACGAGAATATCCTCAGTCTGTCCCCATGGTACCGTGAAATGAAATTCAAATCCCTTCTTTCCTTCATGTTCAGAGGAAGCTTTTCTTTTCTGGCCAGCTCTGTTCTCCTTGGGCAGGGAGTACCTCCAGGAAACCCTGGCTCTCCTGGGGCTGTCAGCCCGGAGTGCTGCTCCAGCGCTGAACTCCTTCCTGCCGGGGACTCCTCGGGGCTGTGGCTGGATGCTGGCACGTCCTGAGCTCCTGCTGCCCTCCCCAGCCCTGCAGGGGGATGCAGGGGGGACACGGAGCTCCTGCCAGCTGCGGGTTCCAGTGGGAAACCCTCCGAGCACTGGAGCTGCACTGGCAGGGCCAGGGGTCCTGCCTGGCTGGAGAGAAGCTGCTTTTCTCTCTAAACACTGTAGTGAGCCCATGCACAGAAAGCACAGACGATGGTGGCTTTAGGGGCATATTTTAGGTTGGTTTGTAGTTGTTTTCATCTTGTGTCCATGCACAGAGTTAAACAGCAAGACAGGGCAGAGGGGAAATGTTCTTGTTTCCTGGCATTTTAGACAGGAGCGAATTTGAATCCTTCAAATGGGCTGGGGTTCAGTTTCGAGCAACAATTTGCATCGAAAAAAGCCATGCTCTGTTTTTAATTAGAACTACTTTTCATAGAAGGTGTGGTCACTTCTGCTCAGGCAGAGTTTGACTAAGAGTGAAGCCTGTATGTTCTCCAAAACATTCTGCTCGAACACTCTAGCAAATCTATGTATTCATCAGACTCATTCCTGAAGCTCTGACTCACATTATTACAGATTTTCTGTTCTCTGCTGGGACCTTGCAGCACTCCCTGGGTACACTGCAGCTTTATTTTTGGATCACTGCTCTTGTGGCTTTGTGTTGTGTTAGGATCTGCATGCCCCTGTCCTATGTCAGAGTCTTGCTTTTCTAGAGGCAGTATAAAAAGAGAACAAAAAGGTGCTTCTGCTCCCAAAACCCTGTAGTCTGTTGGCAGGAAGTAGAAAGATCAGTCTATTAGGAGGAAGGTCTGGGTTGAGTCTGGGCTTGGTCTTCCAGCAAAGTATTTAACTTCCCTGTACTTCAGTTTACCATTATTGAACAGTATCTTATCCTCCCCTCTAGTTAATTACTTAATTCATGTTAGTAGCACACACATGGATTCTCAGAAAAAACCCTACACTTGCACACCTGAATAACAGCTAAGTCTCTTCATTGTTATGGCAGGCTCCATCTGATCTTCTTCATCTCTAGAAACAATTCACTATTAAAAAGTTCAGACAGATCCAGCCCCATTTGAAGACTGCCCTTTCCCCAGCAGCCTTTTTGAGCAGCTGCCTCAAAGCATGCAAACCAAAACAAAGCGAGAGAAAGAAAAACCCATACATCCCAAATCAGCAGTAGAGGAAGGAAGAAAATGAATCAAGTGATTAAAACCATAGTTCCACTGGCACCTCTTTGTTCTCGAGCTCAGGAATCTTTAATTGGTGCAGTAAGTGCCCACAGGCGAGTTGTGTCACAAAGCGTTTCCTGTGCTGAGAACATGCAGAGCCCATTAGGAGCCCAGAGCTGCTCTGAGGGGCACGTGGGCATTGCTGCCTCCTCCGTGGGCAGGGTCCCACCAGGACCTGCTGCCCCAAGTCAATAAACCCCAGTTCTAGGGGTCTGGGGTGGAAAGCACATCCCTGTTCTTGAAGGCTGACTGTTATCAGCTGAAAGCGCTCAGTTTGCAGGAGGCATCAAGCAATTTTCAATGATAGTTTTGAAATACTGGCAAAGAGTTACTTGAAAAAAAGAACTTGTTCGTGCAGTTGGGAATTGAAAGCTTCTAAACCACAATAAAGTCCTTTCCCAGACTTGCTGTCCATTTACTCCAAGCTCATGGCATTCCTTAGGCAGTCTGAATCACAGGCAGCAGACAGCTCTTACAAAGGAGACCATAGACACCCATCTGTTGGGAGACATCTGCCAAAATAGACCATACATTTACTTTTATTCCCTCAATCCACTTTCAATTTAAAGGGATAATAACAATAACATTTTTCACTCCAGTGGCACTATTCATCCAGTGCAGGGAAATGGTAACGAATTAAAATTATTCCGCTGCAGAAAAAGGCAGACAAGCTTTTCCCCAGCTCTCACAGATGGATGAAGCAGGATCAGGGCTTTTGAGGGACTCGGCTCCAGCTGAGGCAAAAAGTCAGTGGTAAAACTGTGACTTTCCTGGGGAGTCCCAGATTTGCAGGTGCCCCGAGGTGTGCAGGAGCTGGTGCAGCACTGGCTGTGCTGTAGGTGCTTAAAACGTTGCAGTAAAGGGAAGGATCAGCAGAGCTCCTCTCTCCTCTTTCTGCCTTTCCACAGGCTCACTCCTTTCATGCTGTGTCCATCAAAGAATTGTAGGTGCTTTGTAGCAGTGAGCGTGGATGGCTGGCAGGGCACTGTCACTGGGGTCAGGTGTGTCTGCCAGAACCATTCTCATTTCTTGGGCAAAGCCTGGAGACAGAGCAAAGCTGTTGTGTGAGCAAGTGCAGGGTGTAAGGAAAAGGGATCAGCGATCCTTCTACAGGCTGGGAGTGATGCTGGGTGCTTCACACGGAAATTCTTTCAGTTCAGGCAAAATCATAACTGTTTTGACAAAGTTTTTAAAAATGGGGACTTTGGTGATGAGAAATGTGCAGCTAGAAAATGGTTTATAACAAAACTGTGCAAAGCAGGAAAAGGGATTAACTCACTCTAGCGCTAAATTCTCCGTTTTGCATTGAACCAGAGAAGTGCTCTCTGGAAACCTTGAACAGGGCTTGCTTTACACTCCAGCAGCTCACCACAGAACTGTGCTGGTTAAGGTGGCTGGGGTTTTTTTTAAACTTCGTTTTGCTAACACAGCTATTATGGTAAAAACCCTTGTAGAGACACAGCTCTGCTGGTGTAAAAAGCCTGGAATCAGCACAGCTCAGGCCAAGTCAGGGAAGCACCAGCAGCCCTTCCAGTGAAGGGATTTGTAGTGGGGTGAGTGTGCACGGGCAGGGGGTTTGCTCCAGCAGTGCCAGGGCTGCTCAGCTGATAGAATGAATATGAACATAAGGGGTAACAGAAGGGATTTTCCTATGAGAGGAATTGCACAAGCTCAGCCTGTAATTCCCAGCAAAGGTGATGCAATGAGCTGGATTCATTCATAGGAACGGGCATTGCTGAGGGAGGTTGTACCTGCAGCAAGGTGTGTATCTGCCCTCACAAATAAGGAGGGAGACAAAATCCTTTTAGCTTCCCTTCAGAATGAGCATGGTGCAGTTGAATATAAATCAGTGACCTGGCTCACATCCACATGGCAGCTCAAGGCTTTTGCTAATTCTTTGCAGTTTCATTGCAGTTCTTGGAATATTAATAGCAATTTTAAAGTTTCTGTGCAGGTGACTGCAGCAGAATAGAGAGGGTTGATTTTTTTTTTCTCAATGATCTTTTCAGGTCTGATCCAAGAAAAAACAAAGCATTAAAAGTACAAACCTGGATGTTTTGGGCTTTCAAAATCCAGACAGACAAAAATGATGCAACTTTGGTGGCGGGAGATTGCATGATTTAAAAACCAATCTCATGATTGTTGGAGGCCTGACTCATGAGCCCTGAATGCCTGGGTTTGACATTGCTGCTCTTCACAGTTTTATTTGGTACAGATTGGGTTAATATTAGGAATGTGCAAAGGTGGGGAAATGGTCTTTTCTCCCCTTAAACTCAGTGTAATAACTGGGAGGATTCAGCTCCTCCTGTAATGACTCTTGAAAAGGCAACTTGAGTCCTTTTTGAGCTGCACTTTGAAATGTTGGGAGCAGCTGCACAGAGCCTTGCTGCTCAGAAAAGTTTGGAAAACATCTGCACATTTCTTTAACTATTGTGAAATAAAATGCCTGGCAAGAATAGCCGTCTTAAAGATCTACAGTCTTTTTATGATGCAAACTGAATGGCAGTTATAAAGTCTTCTGCTGTAGAAAAATGCCTGGATTCTCAGCATTATTTGCACAGGCAGAACTTCCTCAGCTCAGGTCACATCCTGCCAGGCAGCAGGGATAGTTGGTGGGGGACTTCTTGTCTGCATAGACCATTTCTCTCACAAGAATGAAGATCTAAAATTGATTAACTTAAAGTCCATTTTTCTTCCACCTGTTTTTCATACTTTATTATAAATAACAATATAATTATTTCTTCATAATTAATTATAAACCTATCTGTATAGTTATAAAATAGAATCATTTATAATCAGTATTTATTTATAAATCTTTGGTCATTTTTAAATTAAAAATATGAGGATGAATCAGCTGAATTTCCCATCCAAGTTAGTTTTCTTATGAGAACTCAGAGCAGTGGGAGCTGCTTTTCTGCCCAGCAGAAGCTGCTGTGGCCTTACACTGCCCAGCCATTTTATAGCTGTTCCCTCACCAGCTCCCAGAGACTCCTGTGCTCAGATTTGGATGCACCGAGTGCTTAGAGGCGTTTTGAAAGCAGACTGGACAAATGTACAGGCAGACAATCCTGCACTGGCTGCGAGAGGCACTCGATGAGCTAATAGGTCACTGCAGCTTCTCTGATGTGAAAAACAAGCAGTGCTTTCGTAGCTGTGCCAGTGGCAGAGTCAGGGACTGGGGAGGAGCAAATACTTGGAGACCATAAAACTCTCTTCAGCACAGTTTGGATTTTCAGTCAGGTGCTGGCTTTCACACTCTTTCTCTCTGTATAATACAACTTTTTCTGTGTTTACCAGGAAGAAACCTAAATGTATAAACAATGCAGTTGTGTCTGAATCATCACTCCAAGTCCCCATGCTTCAGTTTTGCAAGCACAGGAATCTGGGCATATGTCCAACTGGGAATTTCACAGATGACTCCTCGTTCTGAGAGGGGTCTGCACAAAAACCTGAAATCCAAGTATTCCCAACTTTGCAGACATTCATATTCTCCAATTATGTGCACATCTCCAAGGGATGCTGCAGTCTGATTGGAATTAAAACTCTGATCTCTCCAAATTTGCATGACTAATGGTCTGCAAATGACTTTGAAAACTTGGTCTTGAGTTGGATTTAACCAGTGTTTGGTAGAAAAGAGTTAAATCTTCAGCTACTGTTAACTGGAGTCAAACCACTGAGGATCAAAAGGCTTCACCATGAGCAGCTCTTACTGACTCAGTGAGAAACAAGGCTCACACTCCCCATCTTCTTACAGGTTCTCTTAATCCACACAGTTCCCATTTTAATCAAGCCATGTCCTTTTGTGGATTTTTAATTTGGAAACTTTGCACTCCGAAATATAAACTAAACTCTGCCTTCAGCTGAACAAACACTATTTCTTTCGAGTGAGATTGCAATTAAAACTAGATGTAGTGAGAAAAGTATTATTGACTTCTGCCTGTGGATGCTGGAGTGATAGGCTTCCACCTGAGGGGGAATTTTTCCACGTGGATAATTGTCAGGTGTGGAAGTAAAGGTCAGAAGGGGCTGGTCCTTGCTCCCACCCAGCCGTGTTGGGCTGGCTGGGGGCCGGGGGTGCTGCGAGGGGCTGGTTGTGCACCAAACACTGCTCTGCATCACCACAGACCCAGAGGCCCTGCTCAAATAGTGGGGTGATGTCCCTGCAAAGTGCCAGCAGCGTGGTCCTTTCTCAGTGATGACTTGCTCTGACTTTCTGCAGGGAGTCTGAACCTCTGCTCTCAACGTGCAAGGAGTAACTTGGGCCAGGGCAAAAGCAGCAGTAAATTAGTGGAGTCTGAGTTTGCAATCATTCCCTCTGATCCGCTCTGCCAGGGGAATCTAGTCAAAGATTCCCAAATTGTGGTGTGGTTTGGTTGGTTTGCTTTAGGTTTCTTAATGATGGATGACTTCATCACCCGTGAATGAATCGAGTCAAATGTAGGACAAATAGTGAGACACATGAATGACTCCTGTGACATTTGCAATGTCTCAATGGGTGCTGGTTTATTTAGGTGGTTTCTAAGTTTCTTTGGAAAAAGTGAGAATGACTAAAAGAAGGGGGAACCACTTTTTAAGCATGGCAGTCAATGGTGAAAGTATTGTGACAGTTAAACCTCCCTGGGTTCAATATCTGTCATTATGAGTAACTCAGCGTCAGTTTTTTGGTGAGAGCTCAGTTCCAGGAGACTCCACAGCCACAAGAGCAGAGGCCTGGATGATGTATCAGACACTGCATTCCCTTTGTGGTCAGCTACCTCCCAGTGCTGGGTCTCTCAGCCCCTCAGTGTTCAGCTCTCCCCAGGAGGCAGCAGGGCTGCTCTCCTGAGTGTCCCTGGTCACAGTGAAGGAACCTGTGCTTAGGGAAGTGCCCCACTTCAAGTCGCTGCAGATGAAGTCATTATCATTTTCTACAAACTGATGTTTGCAAAGGCTGGAAGTAGTCTGGACACCCCAGGCAGCAGGCAGCTCCAGGCTTAAACCAGAACTGAGGCAAATTGGAGGGGGGCTTTTAGCAGCTGCATTTTTAAATTATATTTTGGGTCGTGTATCTTTCTTCCTTGAAATTGCACTACATTTTCTCCTATCTGGTTTCTTCTGCACCTTTGTTCATTTGCTTTGGGTTGGGTGCTGTCTCCTTCCTTGCAAAGCAGTCCAAGATTGCAGCATCTGAGACTCCAGCAGGCAGACCCTAAGAGAAATTTTCAGCTGGGTAGGCTGGGTTACGTGAGGGCTCTTCTGAGGTCATCCTGCAGCTTTATACCCTCAGATAACTTAGTGGTGTTGTAAGATATGTTTCCTTTTTCAAAAAATGCCATTGATTTTGATACAAATTTTTCTTCAGGACAATTTTCATAGGCTATTACTAAAACACAAAAGTAGTACTACGTCTGTTTTAGAAATTAGTATCTCTGGCCCTTTGTTTTGTACTTGGTTGCATTTCATAGCTCTTCAAAACTAATGCAAATTTTAGATCAAGATTATGACTCCCCAGAATTTCAGGCTGTTCAGATAACAGTCTTGGTTTAGATGCAGCACTAAATGCTCCTCCAGCTGTTTCTGTCATGCAGAAACACATCTCTGTTTTCAGAACCCACTGCAGAGCACCAGTGTCTCTGCAGGGGCTGGAAAGAGCCTCTCCCACGGGGGACATTCCAGTGCATCCCTCGGGGACAGCAGCCTGGCAAATAATCTGGCCCTTAATCCCAGTCAGACTGCAGTATTTCCTTGATTTCAGCAGGCTGTGCGAATAGCACAAGGCATTCATTTCCTCCTGAGCAGAGCACACGTTGGTGGCTGCACTGCCCGAGGCTCAGCCTGGCAGGATCAGAGCCTGTGGGGTGAGGGGTTGGCAAAGTGCAGCCTCCCCCAGCCCCTCAGTGCCACAGGCAGAGCCTCCCGGGGATCTCTCTCCTCAGGACACCGCAGCGCTGAGATGCTCCGGTTGTCTGGGGAGTCCCTGTCTGTGGCACGGAGGCAAAAATGCTTTGGCAGAGCAGTAAGTGAGGAAATTCATTTTCTTGTCTTTCAAAAACAGCGCGGCCATCACGCCTGGACAGATCGAATTTGTTATGATAGCAAAACAAGTTCTATGGAAACCATTGTGAGCCCCGAGTGAGGCTGCCCAGGAGAGTTGGGGAAAGCCGCTTTTGTTTGTTGTGCTTGGCATCGTTCTGCTCTGGATGAAGATGCTTTAATTTTGTGGGGAGACCCAAGAGAGCATTCCTCTTTTTCCATACCAGAAAGCCTTCCAAGCTGGCATAAGCGTCCCCTCTTTCCAGCTGCTCCTTTCCAAACACACTGTGCCTCCTAAAGATAGTCTTTACAGTGGCTGGGGCTGGTGGAAAACATGAAGCCTGCATGGATTAGCACAGGAATTCATTTGGGCTGACGAATTGGGTTTCCCTCTATAAACAGCAGTAGTGTTTTCATCTTCTGCACAGCACAGCCAACTTCACGTCCTCTGCTCCTCGCCCGGCCCTCTGCCTGTGTCCAGCCCAGGCGTGCTGAGAGCACAGCAAGGCCTCTTGTGGGGGATGGAAAACAGCACGTGTTCAACGAGGTGTTTGCAGCTATCTCCCCTCTCAGACAGGTTTTTTCCAACCCTTGGAAGAGGCGGTGGGGTTATTTTTTGGTGGGTTTTTTTTTTCCCAGTTTATTTTTCTTTCCAGGTAAAAGGGAAATTAAAGTAGTCCCTTTTCCCTGGCTTAGTCCCTTTTCCCTGGCTTAGTGACCTTACAAGCAGCCCACACTATGTATTTACTTTTTTACTTTGTTTAATTTTAAGTACAATGTGCTCATCATCTGCAGGAGTTAGGGATTCTCTTGAGAGGATTTTGCCTCCCTTTTTCCCCCCACTCAGCATCACTGCCTCCAGGGCCACCCTGCCCCTGCCAGGGAAGCACCCCCTGTACAGCCCTGCTCCAAATGCACTTTCCTATCACTTATACTTTCTTTTATAGCTTACTTAGTACATATAATGATGAGGGGTTATTAATCACCCCACATTGTTCCCGTGGTTGCTCAGGAGGGGGAAGATGTGAAGGCCAATTACGTGATCAGGCTGCATTTAGTGGTGGTTTGTATTTGTCTGACTGTTCAGTGATGGATGATTTTGTCCATGTCCCTGAGTTACTGAGCATGGTTGTGGATAATAATAGGGGATTTGGGATTCAGCTGTCAAATGGAAGAGTTGTTAATGTAGGAAAGCTCTGTCTGTTAACTTCACCTAATCACCGTGTTTTCACATAGATAACCCACACCCTGTTAACAGTGTGTTCCTTGGAAATGAGTCTCAGCAAGCCCCCACCTCCTCATAACTCTGCAGTCTTCCTTGCCATTTCAAGGCACTCTGATCCAGCCTGTCCTGTTTCTAAATCACAGCCTTTTTATAGATAACATTGATTTTACCCATCACAAGATGGGATTTTAAAAAACCAACTGCAAAAAAGCAGAAAAGCTGAAATTGGGTAGCAATGCCATAATGGTTTGCAGTGCTCTTGATTAGTATATATTTGTGCAGTTCCCAGTCTCCACAGTCCCCCGGGGAGCCCCAGGGTGCTCTCAGGACAGGCTTTCATGTTTAGGTCCTTCAAGCAAACCCACTGGCTGCCAGGGGTTTGCAGCTGGAGCGTCAGCCACACGAGGCAAACAAAACCCAGCAGATTTCCAAAATACTAACAGCTGGGTGCAGATGACATTCTCAAATTAAGAAAAAGAAAAGCCCAAAGCAGTTGCTGTCTGGCCCCCTCCCAGGCTGGGCACCTCACACCACTGGGAGAAAAAGAAAACAACTGGGGGTGTTTCGGGGCACCTGGAAATGACAAGGGGGGAGTCCCCACTGGCAAGTCACCCTCCTGAGCCACAGGAATTGCCTCTCCTTGTGGCCAGAAGGCTGCAGTCCTGTCTCTCCTGATGGTCATCCCAACCTCAGCCAGGGTCAGCAGTGACCAAGCCCTCTGGAGACTCTGCTGGCCGCCTCCACTCACAGTGGTGATTTCCAGCCCAAAGATAAACTGTGTGGTTATTTTCAGTGTGGATTAGTCACGCTGAGGGGTTGCTTACAGGGCTCTTGAGGGGACCCCAAGGAAAGCCCCTGGTGTGACCCATGTGTGACACGGCCAGGGCAGAGCACGCTCCCAGCCCACCAACAGGATGTTGGCTGCTGACTTGGCCATGAGACGTAACCCAGCTCTGCTTGAGGGGGCTCTCCCAAGGTCGCTGGTTGCTGTCAAGTCAAAACAGGGGAAGTTTTCAGTTCTGTGATGCTCCCTCTGCCCTCTCCCAGCACCCACTGGAGCATGAACTTGCTGTGAAGTTACCAGGGCTTAGCCACCCACTTCAACTTGAGCAAATTTTAGCTTCTTGGCCGAAGAGCGGAAACACTCAGCCTCTGGGATAGTCTGTTTTTTCCCGTCACTTCCATTTTTAGGTCTCTTCATGTGGCATTTTTGTAGTACCTGGGATATTCCCTCCCCTTTACCAGGCCTGTTTTGCTGCCTCTGGGCTGGGCAGTGCCATGGCCAGCAGGAACTCCAGCGTGGTTGGAAGCGTGGCACGTGCTCGCTGCCAGGCAGTCCTGCAGTGCTGGGGAACACCCAGAGCTGGCTGGGACGGGCTCTGCAGAGGGACTGCAGCCCATGGCCAAGTGTCTGAGCCTCTCGTGTCGTGGGGGAGCAGGGGTCAGCATGGACACGTCCTGGTGCTTTGTTCGGTTTCTCCTGCCCGCTGAGCCTGTGGCAGAGTGCAGCAGCTGGTGGCAGTGAGGCAGCAGAGCTGTCCCTGTTTCCTAGAGCAGGGGTGGTGGCGGTGCTGGCGCTCCTTGGTGGTGAGGTCCTGTCATGGAGCTGCAGGCCACGCCGGGAGCCTTCCTCAGGTGATGCTGCAAGAGCACCCAAGGAGTCAGCGCTGCCTCCCCACCATGAAGCAGCCTGTCCCAGTACTGAGCCTTCCCATCTCTGCTGGGCATCCCAAAGGACATTCCCAGTCCCTGCTGCAGGGCATCTCAGTGGTGTTCCCAGCGTTTGTTCCATCCCATCTGTGCAGGAGGCCTCGGGCCCGGCCTGTGCCACATCCTGAGAGGTGGCATGTGCTTGTCTCTGGGTGTGTTTGATGTTTGAAACGTGGCTGGATGTCTGACCCCAGTGATGCAGCTGAGAGAGAGCTACCCAAGTGCCTTTAGGAATGTGGCCTTGCAGCAGCTCCATGGTGGCTCTGCGTGGTTCCGCTGTGTGTGAGCTGGGGCATTTCACTCTGTTGGCAGCCACCCTCCTTCCAGCACTGCTCACAGAGACTGCTGGGGAGCTTGGCCTTCGCCCTCGCTACTGCTGCGTGTTCCAGCTGTCTGTGGCTGGTTCCCCACTGCAGGACAGACAGTGTTCCCATTGAATCCACGATCTGGCTGCAGGCACAGCCTGCCAACTGCTGCTGAATGTGTGCTGTGCTCCTATGAGATCATATCGAACGTAAGCAAGTTTTATCTTTATTTTAGGCAAGGGGGTGTTTTATCCCTGTGGTTCCAGAGCCGCCATTGTTAGGTTGGAATTCTCCCAGGAAGTGTAGCAGTGCATGGTTAAATGCAAAGTAATAGGTTCAATATGAGCCACAGACACAGAGCTCTGAGCTGGCTGTGCAGGATTGTGTTTAAAGGAGAACGTGGTTACACAGCTGGTGAGAACTTGGAAGAGATCAGGATGGGCTTGCCAGGTATCCCAGACTTTGCAGCGTGCCCATGGGACACTGCCCTGAGCACAGGATTCACCTCCTGCCTGGGTTGCGTGGGGATACACACAGCTCCCAGACCTCACAGCTGGAAAATCGGAGATGGCTCATCATTAAATCCCAGCAAGGATTCCCTGGGGCAGTCTCTTTGGGTGGTGGTTCCTACATCTTGATCTGAGATTGGGATGGGAGATCTGGAAATAATTGAGGGCTAATTTCTGAGCAAATGTAGGTTATTGCTGTTGGGATGAAGTTGGGAATTGCCCAACCTCAGTAGTATGGGCTGCACTTCAGCTAAAGGTGAACCTCCACTGGGCACGGAGGAACTCATTCTGTTTCTGGTAATTGATATCCCTTCTTTTCTCTTCTCCTTTCTTTTGTCTTTTTTCTTCTCTTTCATATTTTTTCTCTTCTCTCTTCATATTGAGAACAAAAGTTTTCTTGTTCATGCCATTGACACAGATTGAAAGTTTGAAGTCTCTGGATGATGCAGATAACATTTTTCTTGCTCTCTCAAGCTGTTTACTGTCAGATGTTCCTGGCCTTCTTGAGGCAAGATGTAAAACCAGTTACAGTATCTGCTCCCCGTGGTCTTTTGCACTCCTTTTCCCAGTTATCCGTGCCTCTTATAATTAGGTCTGTCTCGTGGTCTTTGATTTATACATATACCCCATAGTACTATGCAGTATTTTTATTAGTACATTATTTTATGTTAGAAACCCCAGCACTCTGTTGTGGCAGACACTGCATTGATTCCAAAGTTTAAAAAAGCAGTTCCTCCCTCAAAGGAGTTCCAGACAAAGTGCAAAATAAGAGCCAACAGCTGGATGTGGGCAGACACACAGTATCTTGTATGTGGCACCTCCTCGACATTATTAGATGTGAATTGTAACACTCTGTCAATAACCAGTGAAATATTTAATGGTCTGGATCCTTTCCAGCTGACTCGGGAGTAGTAACTGCAGCCCCAAAGTGCTGGACTCCTGTTGCCAGGACCTGCAGAGCTGGTGCCCATCTCTGCCCGTGGCCTTGGAGGCAATTCCTGAAGGGGGGAAGAACCTTTCCCCAAATACTCCTTTGCTGAAGGATGTGGAGGCACGACAGAAAAATAGTCTGTGTGTTAAAGCAGCTTTGTATGTTCCTCTGCTCAGTGTGGTGCCTACTGCCCGTAGCCCTGAAAATCCAGCACATGGAAACAAACTCCTTGTGCAGGCTGGCTGGGCTGGGGCTGGCTGGGAAAGCAGAGTAGTTGCAAGCAGAGGGAGATTTGCACGTCTGGGCCAGAGGGGAGCTGGGTTTGCTTGGCAGAATTGCTCTCAGGCCCCTTGTGCATCTTCCCTCTTACCCTGGGACAGGGATTTTCTGCTGTTTTCTCCTGAGAAGCGGGCTCAGGATTCAGTTCAGACATATCAGGAGGGAAACCTGGTTTGTGGAGAGGCCGGGGTTCTGCAGGAGTCTGCAGGCCCTTCAGAGGGGATGCTGCAGAGTGAAGACACAGCACAAGATAAGATGCCAGAGAATTAGAGCCAGTGAATAGTTTTGTGGATTAATAGACATAAGCATGAGAGCTCAGGGGAGGGAAACAGATTCCATTATTGACTGTTCATCCCCTGCAAAACTGCCTAGAGGGAAGGCTAATATGGTTTGTTTTCCCTTAATTAAATATTTGTTAAATGGTTTGTTTCCCCTCAATTAAATATTTGTTCTGGTTGTTCCTTTGTGACAGAAATTAAAAAGCAGCAACATTGCCTATCTTGTACTTTCAGCTAATCCTGAACATGCTGTGACTGTTCCTCTGTCCTACCCCCCAATTATTTCCTGTAAAAAATAGCTGTCTCACATCCATTCTCCTCTCTCTCTGTTTTTGAATCACTTTGCTGAATGACTCATCCTGCCCCAGTAAACAGGTTAAGTCTAGAATGATGAAACTGCACAGTGGCATGTGGATAAATAGGGCTGTTGCTCATGTGCTTTCCCTGCAGTTGCTGTTTTAGAGGTGTTGTGGTATCCAATACCAATTTCATCAGCTTTTAAACCATGAGGGGCTGCTGGAGGGGAAAGTCATTACCAGCCTCCTTTGGTTTTGCTGGTTTTGAGCTAAAAGAAATATGTCTTAATACCAAATGGCACTGCTTATCTCAGCAGTTCTGGATCAAATTCGTAAGGTCCAAACCATGCACAATAAACCAGACACAAGCACAGTTCACCCTTGTGCTTTGTAGCAGCAGCAACAGAGTTAAATCAAGAGTTAGCAGTGACAAAATGAGGACTCTTGCCTTGTGTTTCTTAAGCTTCAGTCCATCAGCCTAATATTTCTGTATTGGTTTAGCCAAGTAATGTGGTTTATAAAATGAACTCCATCCCCTTCTGGTATAAGTTTTTGTGTATTTATTTATTACGTGCTCATTCTACTTGGAATATTTTACTTGGTCTTGTTGCATGTAAACTAAAGCTAAAAACAAACTTCATCTTTTCTCAGTAACTCACTAACTATCAACTAGAGAGAGCCAACTCCATGACTCAGACACGTGTCCCTTCCCTTGCAGTTGCAGCCAAAACTCTCTGGCATCAGAGTGCTGCAGAATGAAAGTCATATCTAAATATATGTGAGCAGAAAGAAAGTCAGTTAAAAAAAGACTTTGTTATGGAAAGCTACTACAAACCAAATCCACGGTGGCCTGGAGTTCCTCATCACACCCAGGCTGATCTAGTTTTCCACTTTCAAGGTACTCTTCCCAAAGCAGCTGCTGACACTCGTGGAGGAGCTGCACAAAGCCAGCTCAGCTCGTTGCAGTCCCTTTCTGCCTCCTGTGTGGTGGCTAAACAGACTTAAAGGGTTTATCTGATAAAGCACAGGATCTTTCTCACCATCCTAGCAAACAATAATACAAGAGCTTTTGTTTCATACTCGGGTAGTTCTGGCAGTGCCAGCACTGATACTCAGAGCCTTGGTCAGGTAACCTGGGAAGGAGGTGGGCAGTGCCTGGCCCCGGGTGCCACCCTGAGACCATCCTTGGGTTTGGTTTCAGTGTCTGCAGTGCTCTGGGCTGGGCAGAAGAAGGGTGCAGGGAATGAGATTTAAAGAAATGGAAACGCCCCAGTTTGCTGGGGTGCCTCTCCCAACTCTGCTCCAAGGGCTGCCAAGGGATCTGCTGAAGCCTGGTAGGGTGGGAGGAAAAGGGCATGAAATTGTTCCTGGAGGTGCCCTTTCCTCCTCCAGTCCATGTGTAGGCAGGATTTGCACCTGTCTTAGAATCTTCTGATGAAAAAAGTGATGACTAAATACTGAAATCAATCAAGCAAACAGGAAATCATACTCCAAAGGAAAAATTGCTCTTTGTATTTGCTGTTGCAGCAACAGCCCAGGATGAGAAAGCCCCATGTGTGTTCTGCAAATATCACACAATTTCCTGGTTCATGGAAAAGGTGCCTCTAAAATTTAACTCATTGATTCTCAGTAGATTCAAACAGGGATCAAATGGATTAAATAACTGAAAGCACCACAAAAGGCACCCATCAGTCTTAGAACTCTTCACTTCAGCTCACTTTAGGGCAGCCTTTGGCAGCTGTTTCTGCAGGAGAATGTGTCACTTGTGGTGTAATTCTCCTAGTGCCTGAGTGAGCTCAGCACCTCATGGTGCTTTGAGATCTAAAGGATCTGAAGTCCTACCTAAGGACTTTAAAAGATCCCTTTAGGGACTCCTGAGAATGCTTGCTCCCTGCTACATCCACACATGTAGCACAGTGGATTTACTGTAGGGTGTAGCTCATTCTGTGGAGGTCATCATCCTCTCAGGCTGTTTTCTCTTAGCTAAGCATGGATTATTTGAGTTCCATGAGTGTGACCTCACAGGCTTTGTGCATTTTTCAGCCCAAAGCAGATCTGTAACAGGTCTGGTCCTTCAGGGATACTTTGGCCAGGGCCATGTGGCAGGATGATGACAGAGGTCCAAGCCCTGGACTCCCCCCATTCCCCTCTAGGTCACGCTTTTTCCTGCCAGTTTTGAGGCAATTGTTTTGTAGTAGCTGTTGATCTTTTCTGGAAGTACATTGACAATAATGAAAGTGCTTCGAGAATCCTTCACATTTCTGAGATGGTGTCACAGACAGATTTGTGTTTTGAGTACTTCCTTCCTGCTAGTTTTGATCTACAACGTGTTTAGGGCATTGACTTTTTTTAGCAGAAATGCTGTCTTTATTTTCTGCTCTTTTCTTGCAGGCACACCCAGCTTCCTGTTACACTTTTTGGGTAGGACAGTACCAGAGATACCAACTGTTTGATTTTTGCACCTTGCTCTGGCACTGTACTGAAATATAGGGGAAGGATATTTAAATGTCATGAGTGCAATCCAGATCCTGTAAATCCAGAGCAGTTCAGATATTGATTTCAGTTGGGATGGGCTTTAGCCAAAAATATGCATTTTATTTAGATTCTGTTTTCCATCAGATATCTGTATTATGTTGCTAAATTTGTGGAAAGATGCCAATGGGTTTGGAGTCTACTGATAACTCTTACAGCAAAAATGCATCCTGGGACTTGAGTTGCCACTTCGTTTGAGGTCAGCAACTTCTTCCAAGAGTTTGCTTAATTAGTGGAGATGACCTGATTGCTGTTGGCTGGAGGGTGTTGAAGAGGTTCATAGTTCACACAGACTCCACGGGTTACAAGCAGGACAAGGCAGAAAATTTGTAGGGTGCAACTCTTGGCATTATTTCAGTGAGGAGGAAGCCCTGGTTTTGATACGTAATTAAAGCTTCACAGCTGAGAACATCTCACTAGTTTTGTGTCTACATTTTCCAGAAAAAAGCCTTTAATTGCTGTTGATTTATAAAACAACCCCACAGGCTCCCAGTACTTTTCCCCAGCACACTTTGTTGGGTTTGGGCTCCTTGTGCCCGCTGCACCCAAATTGGTATTTCCCAGTCAATGAGTTGCTGTGCTCTCGTGTGCAAAAGCTGATTTTCCAGGATGCAGAATATAAAATAGGCTGTGTACTGAGTGGGAGGTTCCAGGGTATGATACGTGGCTGCACAATCCTTGGGAGCCAAGTAAAATACTTCTTTTCTATATATAGTCACCTGAAATCCAGCAGCAAAAACACTTCTGAATCTTGCACTCAAAACTCAGTTTTTTAGAAGCACTTTTTGCTCCTTAATATTGCAATTCTTTTTTTTTCATTTCCACATGGTTTTGTAGAAGTGCCAAATGCTTTCATGGTGAATTCAAAAGAAATCTAAAAAATTTGGAAATTACAAAAAAAGAAGGCAGAAAATTTTAAATACTGCCTTTTCCTGAGAAAAATAATTCACCTTATTTGTGTTTGAAGCAAAGACTGTAACTTTCATAATTTCTTTGCCCAGATCTTTCCTGTTCTGTACAGTTAAGGCAAAGTCTGATTTTCACAGCTTCTGTGGTTGGATCTCTCAATTAAAAGGGATTGACTTTGGATCTGCCATAAATGTGTTGAATCTTTTTTGGGCACTGAGGTGATGATAGAAGTGAATTTTGCAAAAGGCAGTGACAAGTCTTTGACCTGACTCACAAGTTGCAGGGACCTCCTGTGCCTTTGGAGTCTCAGATCAAATTATGAGCTTTTCACGTTTTGTCACCAATTTTGGAGTGTAAGTTTTTAAGTATTCATTTTTAGATAATATCAGTCAAGAAAAGAGGGGAAAGAGTAAAATCTAGTGCTGGATCTGAGCAGAAACAGAAAGGTCAGTGTTAAGTTCTGTCTTATGTGTTGTATATGCTGACATGTCCTTTTATTAAATTAAGCAGAAAGTGAAAGAGTAGCTGAAAACTGTAACACTTGGCCCTGCAACATAGGTCAAAGGTTACCTTTTTTTCTCAAAAATGGTTTTGCAAATCTTTTTCAGAGCTGATAGATACACACCTTAGCTGGATACAAAACATTATATGAAAAAGAATGACTGTGATCTTTGATCCAAGCAATCAAAAAGAAAGGTAATTGGTATTTTTCTGCCTTTTCTCCAGCTGTGTGTTTCCCTTAACCTTTATTTATTTTTTTTTTCAATTAAAAAGTCATGCCCCTTTTTATTTGGCTTAGAGGGTTTAAAATACTTGATTTCATTTAATTTTTTTTTTTTTTTTTCATTCTTTTTCTTCCCCACTCGTGTAGCACAGAGCTGTCCCGAGGCAGCCGGGGCCTGGCGGGCAGGGAAGGAGCGGTGGGGTTGTGCATGCTGGGCTGAAGCTCTGTCCTTCCCGGGCAGGCAGGGCCGTGCTGTGCCGGGCCAGCTCTGAGGGCAGCCTGCGAGCCCAGGGCCAGTTCTGAGGGCAGCCTGCGAGCCCAGGGCTGTGCTGTGCCGGGCCAGCTCTAAGGGCAGCCTGCGAGCCCAGGGCCGTGCTGTGCCGGGCCAGTTCTGAGGGCAGCCTGCGAGCCCAGGGCCAGTTCTGAGGGCAGCCTGCAAGCCCAGGGCCAGCTTTCCTCCCCGGCCCCTGGTGCTCCATCCGTTCGTGCCCCTGGGTTTGCTTTGCATGCCACAGTTCCCCGTGGGCACGGCAGGACGTGGAATATCGCAGCGAGGAGCCGCTGGGGCTGAGCTTTGCCTGCTTTCAGGGGACCCTCGCTGCTATGGGATCCCCAGAGGGTCCCCGCCATGGCTGTGGGGCTGTGGCAGCACCCGCGGCATCCCCGTTATCCCGGAGGATCCGTGGGATGGCAGTCGGAGCTGTCCTGGCTGTGTGGGCAGAGGTGTGAGGGTGGCAGCTCGGACAGGGGCTCCTTTTGTGTCTGGAGTGCTTAGGACACGGCCCAGTGTCACCCCATAGGAGCACACCCCACATTTCCAGCTGAGAGGACGTGAGGGAGTCTTGATTGTCTGTGGGGCCTGGAGCCTGTGACACTCTGCCCATCAGGGGGACACAGACTCCCCCGTAATTCCAGCAGCCTCTGGGTCACCTCCCTGGGGGTCTCCAGGGCCACTATCCCCCTCCTACAACAGCAGGATGTGACAGAGGACACGCTGAAGGCGTTCAGGCCCAACCAGGCATTTCCTTGGCCTGGATGGCTGATGGCAGCTGTATTTCAGTATCTTCTTTTATGATTTAATCTTTCATTATCTCTGCATATGTGCTTGTGGCCCCATTTAATCAGTTCTCTCTCATTAACGGATCAATAGCAGTGTGCTTCAGAGCAGCCAGTGCCAGGCACCTTAAATAACAATGTTTTATTTATTAATCACATAATCTCCATTTCCTCTCAGCTAGAAATGAGCAAATAATGAGAACCGATACTAGAGATATGTTTTAATCATGATACCAATAAGAGATAGCTGCGAGTTCAGAAGAGCAAGTTGAGCACATGCTCTTGGCTTCCTCTGAGGTTTAGACAGGGCTCAGTTTGCTGATTTTGTTCAACCTTTTGCTGAAACCTGGGTCTCTTGGGTTACACCTGGATCTGGGTCCACATGCTCCCAAATCTGGAGCAGATCCTCAAAGACGTGTGATTTTATTAGGCTTGGTCTGGAGGTGATTTCAAGCTGGGAGAGCCACCCTTGCCTTGGGATCCATTCCTGTTAATTTACATATTCACTGGGTTTAGGGACTCTGGTTGTAGATCAGGACTTTCAGAGCTGGGAACAGCACTGACCCACATTAGTGATGCCCAGCTTAACCTGCACCTAACACTCCCCTCACCCCTTGGATTTAGGTGAAATTCGGGGTGACTATGGGACATTTAGGCCAGCTGATAACAGGGAGCTCTTGTCATTCAGGTGCTAACAAAAATCCCCAATTTTCCCCAATTTTCCTTGGCAGGGAGCAATCTCAGGTGTACCTGTCTGTGGGATTAATGCTTCAGGCTGTTCCCCCACAGCTTTTTAGCCCTATTCAGGCTGCAGCCCCCTGTAACCTCAGCCCACAGAAGCCACTGCTGACCTCACACGAGGGAAAGTGAAGTTTGCAGGCTGAGTCAGCACTTCACCACAGCATCCAACCTGCCCAGAGCTGGCCCCCAGCAGGGAACAACCAAATCTGGACCCCTCCAAGCCTCCTCAGTGAACTCCATTTAATTACCTGCTCATGTTTCACTTCATATTTAACCCTTCCTAGATGCAGGTGACTGTTGGCTCTGATATTTCCATGACTGTATTAGATAAAAGGAAGCTCATCTATGGTATTTTCAGTAGGCTGGCAGCCGAAACAAATGTGTCGATAAATAAATTGCCTGCAGCCTCTGCCCACTTGTTTCTCGAAAGGAAATGACCCTGTAAGAGTGGGTGCCCACTTCTTTTACCTCACTGCTATTTTTAGCTGAGGCTGTGAAAAATTTCCATTGAAGACCTGCTCCTGTCATTTCCTGGGTAGAGCAAACAGGAAGCTCTGAGTGAGCGGGAGGAGGTTCTGGCCTGAGTGGACCAACCTCCCCTCCCTCTGGCTGCTGCCTTGCACTGCAGAGCAGCGCACACCGAGCACCCCCATGGGCTTTGTTTGCCACAGTTCACCCCAAAGCCAGCAGGTGCCAGTGGATGCTGGGCGGCAGCAGCAGAGGGCAGGGGTTCTGCTTTTCTTGCCCAGATCATCTCCAGGAGGCACCAGTCTGGTTGAAATCAGGCAGTTCCCAGCTGGAATTAGAAAGAGCTAAGCCATGGGCTGGTAATGGTGGGATGTTTGAGCATGGAGTTCCTGGGGTACAGCCCCCCACAGCCAGTAACAACATGGGGCTTTGAAAAAACACAGATTTTACTTTCTCAGAGACAAATCCCAGCATGCAGAGAGGAGGGAGATTTCAAACCATGAATCATAACTATTAAAACCTAATTCATGTGTTCCCCTTCTCAGAGACTTGCCAGAGATTGGGCACAAGGTTTTTTTAGAAAGGGGTAGTGGTGAAATACTATGTGAATTAATGCTATGTTAATTAATGTTTTTCATAAACATTTATTAGAAATGGGATAGAATATAGAGAAGTCATACAGCTGCAAACCTGGGGATTAATCAGTCTTGGGTGAGGGTTTGCTTTGGTTTGAGTTAGTCCCTGTTTCAGCCCTCAAATATCAACAGGGAGAAATCATTTAGATCTGGGGTCTGAAACCTAGAAAAATTGGCTTTCTGGTTTTAAGGCAACTTTGTCAAAGTAACTGAACAGTTTCCACACCATGATGAATACAGCACCAAGGAGCTCCAGGTGAAATGGAGCTCCCAAAAAGGCAGTTGTGCACCAAAATGTTCATAGTTTAGGTCTCTCCTAATTAAAGTTCAGAGATTTCTGCGCTTAAATTCTAGAGAGAGAATTGTTCCAGGAGGTGCCAAAGGGTGCTTTAGGCAAGTGATTTTGAAAAGTTGCCAGGAGACATTGGCTTTTGTAAAGAAAGTGATTTTGTTCTGACTTTTTAAACAGACAGCAAAATTCTTCAGTGTCTTCTCTTGAGCTTTATTAAGAAGCCTGTCCCAGCCTCTCCCAGTACCCTGGTGGTGCGTGGAAGTTGTTTGTGCTACAGTCTGCAAACAAATGATAAAAATGTAAAGCAGGCAGAGCCTAGAGTGGGATTAAAAAATGCCAAACATAAACCACCCAAATGCAAACCTTTTCACCTGAATTGCAGTCTCTGTGTTTTCATCACTGTCCACTGTATTTCCTCCAAACCTGGCCTTTTTCTCTTCAAAATATTCTTCTTTCAGCCTAGTGAAAATGTGAAAATGCTTAGATACTTAGAGATATTTCTCTCTTTCCTCCCCAGGGTAGGGGCAGTGTCTGTGACAGAGGGAGGGGTGTGTGTGTGAGGGATGTGGCAGGTCCTGGGCACGTGCTGCAGCCTCTCTGTGTTTTATGGCACTTGAAGCACAGTGAAACCCCCTCTCTCCACTCCTTCCCCCTTGCCTTCCAAAAATTTGTAGTCTGGGCAAACAGGACTATTTAGGTTTTAATAAAATTAAGTTTTAATGCAGAGGGGATGTTTTCAGCTTGACTGCCCAAGGATTGCTTTTACTTTTTACTTGTCATGGTGTTGGAAATGCTTTAATGTTTCCTCCTCTTTCTTTTATTTCCCAGTTAACGAAATTATCAGGAAGGAATTTTCTGGACTCCCTGCCAGAAGTCAGACATAGAAGAAGAGATTTGTGAGACAGCTTTTACCGAATCCTTCCATAAGTGACCTCTTAGATCCTTCCAGTGCCCCTGCAACCTCCAGCTTCCTTTGCACTTCATCTCCAGGCAGCAACTCAGTGCGAGGAACAATGAATTGGCACCAAGTGACAGCCTTGACTGAGCAACTCGCCACCTCTGTCTGTAAACACCACGAAGGACACCCTTCCTTTCATCCAGAGATCACATTGTTCTCCTGGAACAGAGCATCTGTCTGAGGAAACACTTCAAGCCTGCTGCAAACCATCTGTGCATCCATCCATCGCCGGGACACGGGACCTGTCCCCTGAGCAGGGCACAGAGCCTGGGGTGGACGCTGGGGGTGGGGAAAGGGGAACAAAGAGTAATATATTCCATGGCAGAGTAACACCATCCTGCAGGTCACTAACAATGATTTGCCCTCCAGGTTTCAAAGCCCTCCTGAGAAATTTTATTATTGTAGGAAACTGAGGCAGCCCAAGCTCTCTCAGCCTTCATCCAGTCTGGGATCAAAAGCCAGTTTTCTCTGAGCACTGTGATTGGTATTTCAGACAGGAGATGTCAGCTGAATCCAGGAGTTTTCTTCATTTTTCTTGTCAGACTGGATAGGAATTTGAAGGAGAGGGATTCTCATAGACAACCAGTGAAAAGAGCAATTCAGCAGTTGCAATGCCTGTCCCAAGGTAAAATAAACCCAGGTAAAACAGAGATTAATATATAGGAGTCACAGTAAACCCAAAGATTTTATGATTGATCCTTATTAATATTTAGGCAGTGTAGGAACACATCTTAGATATTTTCTCTCTAACAAATTGTTGCTGTTTCTTTTCATGTAGAAGCTGCTCTTGGCTCATAACTTGTCTCATTTAGCAGCTGGAGCATTTACTCACCCAAGCTGCAGAGGAGAATAATTGCATCTTACAGAAGCCATACATTCCAGAGAAAATATACACTTATTTATATTCACCTTGCCTTTTCAGCTTTGCAAAGCTACCAGCAATTCCTGGAAAGGTTAAATTTCCATGTGAGTTAGTATTTTGTTATGTTTTGCTTCGTGTGTTAGAATATCCTGTCCTGACTCCTGCTTAGCACATTCCAGGTAACCACTGCCACCTGCAGTTGTACAGCTACAAGTTAGAACATTCGGGAGAGTCAGTGCCTCCTCAGGGGGCTGAAAAGGCTTCCTGAGTGGGTGATCAGTGTACAGTAAAAGATAACCATAATATTTTAGGAATTACATAGTTATCTTTCCTGGTTTTATAAATAAGGAATGCTGATAGTTTCATGAGTGCAGAGCCTGAGCTCTGCTCTGGAAAGCACAGTGAAACTAATCCAGTTTTCAGTTGTGTCGCAGTAAACTTTGCAGAACACCAGCGTGTCCACTGCTCACAGCAGGAATTAGGTGATGGGAATACAGCAGAGCAGCCCCAAAATTGGTTCCCCAATGTCTCAAGAAATTTTTTACACAATCCCTGCAGAGCATGTGCTTGGTCCAACAAAAATCTCTTCAGGACTATCAGGAAGAATATATTTTCTGCCACTAAAAACTCTGCAGGGTCTTGGGGTTTAGAGTGGGAGGCAGAAGCTTTAGGCTCTTCAGAACACCTGATTTGGGTCTCAGCTAAAGTTTGGCTCTTAAACAGAAATCTGAATTTCACAAGAGCAGCTCTGAACTCCAGATTCAGCCCAGCTCAGATCCAGAACCAGAGCAGAGCCCTGCACATCCCAGCCCGGCATTAATGGCACACCTTGGCTGCTGTTCCTACTTGGTGAGATTCAAATCTTTCATCCCAAAATGAGTCCCCTGTATCTCACCCCCCAGAACTCCTGGGATGCCTCATTCTGGTGCTCTCACTGTGAGCTCTGCCCTGCAGCAGCACCCCTGGTGCCATGGCCAAGCCTCAGCCTGTACCTGCCAAGGAGAAAATGGCCTTTTTGGTAATTGCTGGCTGTTACAGGAGCAAAACTGAGGCCCAGACTTGTGAACAGGGGAATTCCTGTTAGGCAGCACTCGGCAGGACTCTGACTGGCTCACACGCCTCAAAAAGCTATTTTGGATTGTTGTAAACTGTCAGTGAGCCAGAATCTGACACATACTAAGGGATGTTCATGCAGTCTGATGAATTGGACAATTTTGACATACTCTAAAGGCCAGAAGTTGCCTGTCAGAAGTTCTTTGCTGCAGCTGAGTAAAAGAGCAGACCAAATGCATCTCCCAATTTCACACTTGGATGTATCAAATGTTTTCCATTATTCAACCTGTAAAGTATAGGAGAAATTTAAAAAACAACCCAAAAACCCATCCACAGGAAACAAAAATCCTCAGACTACTGGCAGAACCTTCTCTCCTGCTGGATTTTAAATAGAAGCTCAAAGAAGCCCAGGAAGATCACTTCAGATCTGTGATGTGCTGATGCTGCTGCTCTGGTGATTGTCTGCAGCAACCACTCATCAATTTAGGAGTATAATTTTTTGCATATTTATTTTTAGATAATTACAGGTTAGAAAAGAGATGGGGAAACTAAAACCTGGTGCTGTTGGATCCTGTTGGATCTGAGCAAACAGCAAGGTCAGTGTTTAAGTTCTGCCTTACGGATTGTAGATGGTGAAATGTCCTTTTAATAACCTAAACCCCAAAAGGAAAGAGAGCTGAAACCTGGAACCTCTGCCTTTGGACGTGGAGCAAAGGCTGTTCAGGAGCCAGAGGGACCCAGGCAGGCAAAGCCCTGCAGTGCTGCATGGAACTGCTCTGCAGGCTGCACCCAGAGACCTCTGCAACCAAAATACACAAGATTTCCCCTGTGCTGATGTGTTCTTCAGGCACTTTGCTATAGAGGGGGAAAGAGGGTTGGGTTTTGAGTTGTTGGAATTTTTTTTTTTGGTGTGTGTTTTTTTGTTTGTTTAATTTGGTTTTTGTTTGTTTGGTTTTTTATTTTGTTTTTTGTTTGGTGGTTTTTTAGTTTTTTGGGGTTGATTTTTTTTGTTTGGGTTTTTTTTTGGGGGGGAGGAGTTTTTTTATGTGCTACAGGTGCTCTAGTCACGCTTGCATTGACTGTATTCCTTCCTCATCCTTAATGCATAGGTATTAATCTGTTTGTGTACATATACATGTAATTTATAGAATACACCCACACAGACAGGGACTATTTACAAGGACTGGTAGGGACAGGACAAGGGGAATGGCTTCAAACTGACAGAAAGTAGCTTTAAATCAGAAATTAGGATAAAAATCATCCCTGTGAGGGTGAGCAGGCCCTGGCACAGGGTGCCCAGAGCAGCTGTGGCTGCCCCTGGATCCCTGGCAGTGCCCAAGGCCAGGCTGGACATTGGGGCTTGGAGCAACCTGGGACAGTGGGAGGTGTCCCTGCCATGGCAGGGGTGGCACTGGGTGATGTTTAAGGTCCCTGCCAGCCCAGGCCATGCCCTGATCTCTGTGAGTGTGTTTTATATCCATGATTAGAAATGAACACCCCCGTCAAGAGCTGGGTCACTCCTGTGCTGGCTCCCAGCACTCGAGCAACTCAGGGTGGAGGGTTCACCCCATGTATTCTCTAGACAACATTTTAGGGTTCAGTCACAGCTGCACAAGCTTGGGCTGTGCTGCTCCATCTGCTTTTCCACGCAACAGTAGTTAAATAATTCAGCTTCAACCAACTTTGTATTTATTTCCGGAGAAAAGGAGCATCCTCAGACCTAGTGTTGTGCATTGTTGTCTCTTTCAAAAGGAAACTGATATGTTAAAATTATATAGCTAGGGTGAAGAATTTCAATATATACAGTACTAAATTATTTCCTGTTCTTGCTGAGCAGTGTTTTTCCAGTATTAATGTTTTTGTTACTTAATACAACTTTCTCTCTGTAGAAGCACAAGCTTAACCTTGGAAGAGTTAATAGCATTTTGTGAGCAATTTGTTCTCACTTCATCTGGAAGATAGCCATATTTGCACATGAGGAAGTTCTGTCTTTCCTCAGTTATCTGAATGTTTCACCACAGTGCCTTCCTGCCATTGTACCAAAGGCCTACAAATATCTTGTCTGCAGGGTGAACAACTCTAATGCATTTTCCATCAAAGTTGCACCATGTGAAGTTCATGGGGCTCGTTGGAACTCAAAAGTTCATCTCTTTATTTGTGTTGTGTGTGTGTGTGTATTTTTTTTTAAAATTCCATTTTTCCATCCAAGCTTTGGCTGCGAATACAGGATGAGCTTCTATAAACTTCTGCATCAAATATACGTAGAATAAAAACCATCATTCATGATATGTAAACAGTCTGAGAGTGGAATGGGAGTGGGCAGATATCAGGAAGATTTTTTTTTTGTCAGTTATGAGTGTTGGAAGTCGAGTTTACCAGGAGAGCAATTGCTTGTGAAGATACTTGCAATGAAATACGAAGTCCTGTTTTTGTTTTTCTCCATGAGAATGAGCAAAATGTAAGATCTGAGAAACAGCAATGGAGTGAAAGTGTCTCATGTATGTTGTTTTTATTGGTAGAAAGAATGTAGAAGAGTCATGGGTTTTGCACTTGCTTTATTTGTATCCATGTAAATATGTATCCCTTCCATTCTCCCTGTAGGAATACAGCATTTCCTGAATGTAGAGTATTTCCAAAACCAGCACTATGTTATTCTCTATTGTATAAAAAGCTGCTGCTTCATAACATATCTAAACCAGTTCTCAAAGTAGCTAGCATGTTTTTTAAAGTGTATTTTGTAATCCATATCTTTACAAAAAAAGTGACTGTGCTTTTTGTCTGACCAAATATGCAACAACTTTTGGATTAAGGTTTGTATTTATAAAGGATCAATTTTCATTTTCTGAATGCCTTACTTTTCTATGCAGTTGTTGTTAAATTGTTGTTGTCCTGAAAAAAAGATGTATTTGATAAATTTCCCAAAGACTTCAAAGACAGCTTTAAACGCTTGAGAAATATGTTTCTAAATATTTCAATCTGACTTTTCCCCCTGCATTTCTTTCCAAATTGCTACTTAATAGGGAACAATTATCTGCCAGATGGGACTCAAGAAAATGACTGTCTTAATTTCAAATCTTAAACTGATTCAGATCCTCATCATTTTTGCACCACTTAAAATCATCTGATGTTCCAGTTTAGCTGCAGTTCTGAGTGTTTGTTATTTATGTTCCATATTCCTGTGCAATAGGAAGAGATGCCACTGCTGGGTCTCGATGGGGTGAATTGTAAAATTCTCCAGAAATCAACTCTTTTCCTCATCATTTACATTGCAGTGGTTTCTTGCCTGTTAGGCAACACTCTGCCATCCCACGTGGAAGGTTGTAACTCTTTATTCATCTCAGTTCAGAATGAATAATCCACCTTTGGGAACTCCTGACAAAAGATTGGAATCTGTATGTGTAATACCTGCAGGGCTGACAGCTGATAGCAGCCTCTGTAACTACCAGCCAGTATCAAACCCACTCTGGTCTGTTTAAGGTTTGTTTAGCCATTTTCATTGTTTCAAGGGTACAAAAATATAAATTAGTACCTGCACATTGCAATAAACTTCACCTGAAGGTGCTGATGCTGTAAAAGATGATCTCGACTGCGAAGAGTGGTTACCTGGGGAAAAGGTGGGGGTGAGTTTCCTTCTGTAATGCATAAAATAGCAACATTGGGTAGAAAGCTCCAGAAGGACTGAATCTCAGAAAAGAACAATGTTTTTAAACCCCAGGAATCCCCAGCTGTGCTGTTGGAATCAGCAGCTATTGCAGGATTGCCCCTGCTCTGAGCAGGGACTGCCCTGCTGTGCTGGTGACACCTGGGCACAGAGAGTCTGAGCAGTGCTGGCCTGCCTGGCACTCACGTTTTTGTCTGAGTGTGTGATTATGAAGTGATTCCCCCCAAAGCCCAGCCCTCCCTGCCCTGGATGTTCAGGTAAAGCCATATTTTAATAGACACACGAGTGAGCGTTTGTCACTCACATCATCCTAACAGATGTCTTTTGAATCAAATTGCTTGTTCAGAACCCTAACTCACAATTGAAAAGGGGTTTATATCATTCACATTCCTACAACAACGTTGTTAACCTCCAATGTAATGATTTTTTGCTATCTGTAAAGTATTTTTATATATTGCCTGTACTATGGTAGATTAGCAATAAATGAAAGGGCATCATCTACTGCAAGAGTGTTTGGTCTGTTCCTAAATACCTTAAATACCTTTACTGCCTTTGATAAATGAATATCAAGGGGTTGAGTCTTCTTGTCCTTGTCACCCTCCTAAATGCTCAGGAATGGGATGTGCAAAAGGATTGCAGAGTACAGAGCATTTCATCTTTAATGAGCTGCTCAGGATCCCACCCAGGTTCTGTGGATGAGGCTGAGTCACACTGAGACTTCTTCATTTTCTCTTAATGTCTGTTTTCCTTCTTTTAATTTTCTATTCCCACCATCCCGATAAAAAGCCCCAAACAATCCCCATCAACAGCTACTGCAGAGTCTTGACCTTAATAAAGCAATAATTTCCAGCTATGTAAATGTCCTCCTGCATCAGTAGACTGGGGATGGACTCCATGTCACTTTTTTTCATCTAAATCTTAATTCTTCATTTCTCTGCTGGAGACACTAAAAGAGACATTTTCATACTGCTGTGCTGGAGGGATGCCCAGAGCCCATTATGGCCCAGTGAGAGTCGAGTTTATACAGCGTTCAATTAAAGACATTTACCTTAACAAAATCAATATTATCCTTTGCATTTAAAACCAGAGAATTCAAACCATATTCCATGCATTTGTTGGCCATGGAGTGAGTGCTTTGCTTTGCTTATTCACAAAAGCCTCAGAGCAGGGGCCATGTGGAAGTTCTTAACTCCCAAACCCTGTACAAAGGCTGGGAGCCTCACAAACCAGACAGGCTTCGCCAACAAAGAAGCTGTTACTGGCTAGGAGAGAACATTTTATGATGAGCAAATATATGGCACACAGGGTTTTAGCTTTATTCAGCAACAGGAAAATTTAAGAAACTTAACCTGGAAATTCCAGAGCTACAGTCTGAGAACTTGAGCACCTGACCTGATCCTCTGGCTTTAATTTATGTCTTGGGACTGTATTAAAGGACTACAACAGTACCCCAGATTTTTCGTCTTAACGGGAAATTTCCTGGATTTTGTAGACTTAACTCGCTCTTTTGTAACCCTTCAACATAGCTGACTTTTTTCCCAGTTTTCAGGGTAGCAGCAAGGAAGAAAAACCCATGTTTCTAATGAACATCTGGGCCTCGTATGAGCACTCGCGTGCTCCGCTGTGTAAATATGCGATTTACAGCTTCTTTTTCTTTTTTGAAATACAAATGTAATTTAGTCAATTTAAGAAGCTGCCTTTCAGCTTCAGAGCAGATTCTTTTCTAAATACATCATCACTGGCTTGCTCAGGTGGCCACGCTCAACTGGGCTGCTCCAAGGGAGCTTCACAGGGAAGAGGAGCTCCCACCCAACACCATCCTCATCCTACGTGTCCCTGTGCCTTACTTGGACTGGCTGCTGCTCTGAACTCACCCTCTCAGTGAACACAGGCACTTGAATTTATTTTATTTAGGGAACGCAAAGCCACAGCAGAGGATTTGAGCTCCTACTGACCCAAAGGGCAAAATTGCACAGCAAAATTGCTGAGGTTGTGAGGGATTGCTTGCCCTAAAAACCTGGGAAAGGGAGGTGGGAGAGGCTGGCAGGAGCTGCCCTGCACACGAGTGGCCACAGCCGGGCACCAGTGGTGACTGCAGCACACAGGCACCTCTTTATTCCACAGAACAAACCACAGCCAAATCAAGGAGGGCATGGGGGCAGCCACTAAAATAAAACCATTATCTGTTCCTCAGACATACACTCAAACAGTGGAAGGCTGGATTTTTCTGAGCTTTGCAGTCTACCAGCTGACAACCTGTGAGAGCTCGATTCCGCCCTGGGATTTTGGATGCAATGGATTTCAGGCCAGGGATGGGGTGAGGGGAGCAGCCAACGTTCACCATGGCAGCCTTATTTTCTTCAGGAACCCTTCCTCTGCCAGCTGCATCATTTCTGCACAGCTCTGGGGTTGAATGCCATTAAAGAAGTTATTTCTAAATGTTATTAACTGTTTTAAGGGCTGGGCTGTGCCTTGGGCACCAGAGAGTAAGAAACCAGCAGTAACAAACTGCAGTTTAACTCCTCACACCCCTGGGCTTGACCTGCAGGTTTAGGTTGGCCTGAGTGTATTTTTCATGGACCCTTTATACAACATTATTGAAAGACAAGCAGTGCCATGAACGCCTCCTTAGCTGCCTGATTCCATCAGCACGAGCAGACCACTGACATCAAAGCCCAACTGATGTTTAACTTCCAAGCCTTTCCATGATGGGCTTCACTAAAGGAAAAGCGGGGGGGGAAGCTGAGACCTTTCCCTTTTCATTCTCCAGTGACCAGCTCAGCCAGGAGCACCTTTCTTTCCTTACCTTTATTCTTTTCCCCAGTTCCAAACTCAAACAGTTCCATAAATCAGGATTTGGTTGGCTCCTATAAAGGGCTCTTGCAAGAAACCACATTGGCTCCATCCGCCTTTATAAAGGCCAAAAGCATAAGGAATAAATGGAAGGAATGAATGTAATGGGGCTGTGACCGTGTATCTCACATTGGCAGTGTTACATTAACAGCTGGACTCAGGGATCCTAAAGGTCTTTTCCAGCCTAAATGATTGTCTGATTTTCTAGGCTTTGCTCTGGGAATGAGCCTCGCTTTGCCTCAGAACGTCACTGCTCCCTCTCAGCTGCAGGCTGGGGCCACAGCTAAGCTGACAGAAAATGTGCTCTTTATGCTGTAGAGAGGGTTGAGTGGGTTTTTGCTTCCCCTAGCAAGGAGAAAGGCCGGGAGAGCAGCAGGGCAGGTTGTTCAGCACAGGATGGCAGTGCCACCTGCAGGGAGCTGAGCTCAGCGCCGGGCGCAGCCACAGCCCCGCTGGGAGCCCACCTGGAGAGACCCCGAGGGAGCAGGGGGTACCCGGGCCACGGCAAACTCTGGGGGCAGCAGCTGGCACTGGCCTTGGCCGGGTGAGCCCTCGGAACCTGCCCTGGCACTGGTGCAGAGCCATCGGGGACCTGCTGCCCATCACTGGCCCATGAAATCCCTTCTGAACCTGGGGCGGGTTTAGGTTCTGAAACTGCAGATTTGGAAGGATCCAGGACTTGTTTGGAAAAGGCATTGGAGGTACCTGAGAGCCTCACACAAGGTCTGCAAAGAGCAGCCCCCGACAGGGACTCCCTGGCTCTCAGGAGGAGGAGCAGAACCCCCTGAAGGCGATGAAGAGAACAATTCACTCTGCATCGATCTCATCTGTTGGGTGTTCTATAAACACCAGAGCTGGAGGCTGCCCTGGAAGGAGCTGAAAATCAGATGGACTCACTCACCAGTCATGGCTTTACCCAGAGCATTTTCCTGCAGCATAAATAGGAAAGCACTGAAATGGTGTTTGCTGCCTCACCAAGGAGAGCGTGGCTGCAGGTGAAAAGGTTTCCTTTGAAGAATCATTGTCAGGCACAGGCTCAGGACAATTTAGCAGGACAGTCCATCTGGTTACACTTCAGACATGGTGCTTTGCTGTCCAACAAATTCCTGCCCGCGCCACTGCATTCAGTTTTCCACCTGGGACTGGAGCCAAAGGACCCCCTACATTCACTGTCAGTCACAGAGAAATCCAAACATTCCAAAATTTAAACATTTAAAAATCACAAAATTCCTCGGGGTTATCCAGTGTGTTTTTTCACCCACACAGCACAAATTTTTCAAGGAAATGTTATGACCTTGTTTGTACAGATGGTGAAACTGAGGCATGGGGAAGGGACTCATCCAAAGTCCCAGCTCCAGCAGTGATAACTGGGGACAAACCCCTGTTATCAGCAGTCTGAGCCCAGATCAATGTCCACACTCCTGCTCCCCACCATTCATAAATTTGAGGTGGCTGCAGCTCCTCTTTGCAAGGAATGACCCTGAGGTGCTGCCCATGAGCTGCTGTGCTCAGGTCCCATGGAATCCTCTGGCATGGAAACCACAGGACACCTGGGCATTGTTGCTGTTGGCACAGCATTCCTGGTGCTCCAGGAGGAGAAACACCAGCCTCTTGTTCTGCTGCCCTTTGTTTCTGATTTATGGATCCCTCTGAAGCAGAAAGGTATTCACTTCATTTCTGGTATGTGGTAGAAAGTGGGATTTTAAGAATGGCCAAAATCCTGCTGCAAAGACAGCAAATTCCATATTTATTCCTGCTTCAGTGGGTACAACATCTGCAGACTAATCAGGCAGCCACTGAGAAGTTGTTATGGGCAGAAATACAAGGTATATATTCTACCCTGTAATAAAAAGGGGGACTGGGGACAGGAGTTCATCCCACGAAGTATTATTTCTTGGTTGCTGAGAGACTTCAAATCTCCCTAATGAATAAACACAGCACACTTAATTTTGTTTATGAAAACAGACTTATTGTGATGGCAAAAAGCATGAGTCAGTGCCCTGGGTGAGGGGAGAGCAGCAGCTGGAGACACTCACCGAGAAGCAACGCCTCGGAAACCAGAGCAGCTCTCCTCTCCACCAGTGCCAAGAGATGCAATTTCTCCTCTAACACAAACCACCAGCACACAGGGAGTGGGAGAAGGCTTCCTCATGATCTGGCAGTTGGCTGCTGAGCAAATATTGCCATGAAAAGCTGCGGATCTGTGAAGGAGCAGCAGACGCTGCACACCCTGAGCCCAGCTCAGCCCAGCCCCAAGATGCTCCTGCTGGAGCTGGCCCGAGCCTGGCCTGGATTTGGGCTCCTGGGTAACAACCAGAGCTGCTGCTGGTCCCTCACTGAAACCCAGCAGAGTCACAAGGGAAGATGAAGATCTGAGCCCCTCGAGGAGGAGGAATTGCTGACTCCACAAAGCACATTCCCCATGCATCCCTGCATCCCCTCTGATGCATTTGGCATTTTTTTTTGCCTGGACAAAATGAGCCAAGAGGGATCTGAAACTCTTCCCGTGGCTGCCTGACCTGGTGAAGGTCCTGAGGCTTCACAAAGCAGGTGCAGCAGGAGCATTATTCCCTTTAACTGATTTTACTGTCTAAGAAATGTCTCACCATTGGACTCCTGTCCTCCAAAGGGGCTGCAGTGCCTGAGGAGCCCTGAGCTGTCACTGACATCTCACCAGCACCCTGCAGAGCCAGGCTGTCAGATCTTCCTCTGCTCCTCAGCACATCTTCACAAACAACCCCAGCCCTGCCTCACACCATGGGCCTGCTGCTCCCCTTCCCCAGTTTCACTGCTGCAGATCTGCCCCGGCTGCACAAGGGATGCAGGATCCTGAATAAGGACCCTCCCAGCCAACTCTCCCTGGACAGAGCCCCTTTGTGTGCCAGGGGGTAACACACAGGGCTCTGTTCAAACAGAACGGGCCAGACACAAGTTCAACGCTTTTCCTTCCTTCCTTAAAAAGGAATTAAAGAAAGGAACCCATTTTTGGAAGGCCAAGCATGGAGGAAGGAAAGAAATACCAATTAAAAATCTTAAATTTCAATTAAGAATCTTAAATTGTAATTAAGAACCCTAAATTTCAATTAAGAACCCTAAATTTCAATTAAGAACCTTAAAAAGCTAAAATTGCTCATCTTACATTGGTAATGCCACCACATACACCACAGGAGACAGGCCAAGCTATCCCAGCTCCCTAAAAATGCCCCACAGAGAGACTGAAACAAGTAGAGATGTAAAATTCTGTGTTCCACTTTCCACGTAAGGCAGAGAAGAGCCTGTTCCTGCAGTTACAACATTTGATGGCAAAAAGACAACGAACCAGAAAGGAATTAGAGATTTTAGCTTGGGCTGTCAATTATTAAGGGGCCTTTCAAGCTTTTGCCATACAGCAGAGAGAAGTGTGGGCTCCTGGAGGCTGGGCTTTGCTCTACAAGCACACAGTCATTATTTTCAGATATTTAAATCACTTCTCTAACAGGTCAAACTATTGCTTGTCACACCTGCTGGCAGAGCAGGGCTGGGGCTCATGGATTTTCATCACTAAAGCCTGCACCTTTAGCCAAAAAATCACCAGCTATAGAAAATATAAATCACCAGCTGTAGAATAACAATCACTTAAACAAAAAGGAGTGTAACTTCTGCAGACTGAAAGGTCACATTTATCCAATGGAGAGATGGTGTCTGGGATGCCAGGAAGCACCCAGGGCTGGGTGGGTGCAGGGTGACCAAGGGGGATTTTCACACTGATTTTGCACTAACTCACATTAAAGTACAAGTACAAAGCACTGAGGTGTGACTGGGAAAGGTTCACAGTGCCACTGCTGTGCTCCATGGGTTGGTTTTACCTTTTATGTTATTTCTCTGTCAGTGTGATTGATGTGCCCCCTGCCTCCCCCAGCCAGGGCTCCCGACTCAGAGGGAGCTGTTGTTCCAGGGGTGATGGGTTCAGCAATTTTCAGCAGTAACTCTATGCTCCACTTGAAGAATTATTTTCAAATGGTGTTGTGTATCAAATGAAGCCTTGGATAAATAAAGGCCAGCAAGCAATAGCAGAAGTCCTTCAGTAGCCTGTGTTAGTTACAGGCCAGTGCTTTCTGTTACTGCAATCACAGAGAAATCGCCATAAAAGAGTGAAAACTCTGTGATCCAAGACCTTCTGTTCTTTTTCTTTTTGGTACCAGACTTGTCCCCTAAAGCTTAAGATGGTTGAATCACAGATGGATCCTTTTCCAGCTCCTTTGAAGTTCCTGATTAAACAGTGACTTTTCATGGATCTTCAGTACAAAGCCAATTCCTCATCTGCCACAACAGCACAAATGGAAGAGGATGTGACACCAGCCCGAACAAAGTGCCAGGAGTTTCATATAAAATCTGTGACAGTTCCTCCTCTGGTTCTCACAGAAGTCAAACTTTTCAGGTTCCCTGGCTCCAGAAGATGCAGAAGAGGCACCACGTCCCCTGCAGCATCCCTGGTGCCATGAGGGCCATTGGATTTCCCATTTCGCTGTGCTCTGTGTGCCCCTGGTACAGGAAGGGCTTGGCCCTGCTTAACATATAGATACTACTACAAACAATTAACGGAGAACAATAGTTTCCCCAAAAGATCCATGTGAAATACTCTATATCCAAAAGTACTTATAATTCAGGGGGAAAAAATGTATTAAAAACTAATTCTGTGGTACTGAAGTTGGCTCAAACCAGCCCCTTTAAAACAAACAAAAAACCTCCCTGAGCACTGTAGATTAGTTGGCTTTTCACCAACCAACTCTGATTGAAAATCAAACGCAGATGTGAGGAGAGGAGCAGCAGTTCCAGCTCTCCCAGCAGCCGCCTGTTGCTGGCACGCTCCCGAAAATCCCCCAGCAAACTGGTACCGGCTGGGCCCCGCGGAGCCGGCGTGGCAATTCCAGGGCCAGGGCCTTGCTGCTGTCCCTGCTCACACAGACAGAGCTCGCTGCAGCTCACAGAGCAGGATTGAGGCAAGGGACTCACATGGGAAAGCTGTGTTTCCTCACTCTGAGGGGTCTGCGTGCAGCTCAGCGTGAGGAGCTGAGAAATTCATCCCTGCCTTGTCCTGGAGGATGGGGAGAGTCCTCCTGCACAGGGCAGAGGGGCTGCAGCACCCCAAAGGGGAGCCAGCAACCAGAGTACTGCAGCAGGCTGGGCAAGACAAGAGCACTGAGCAGCTTCAAACTCCTTCTAAAAGAACTGAAGAAGAAAGAGTGTGGTGATAAAAGAGGTTTTGTGCTGTGCTGGCAGAGGAGCAGAATTGATGATGTGATGAGTCAGTTCCCTCTCCAGCATTAACAATCCTCAACATCCCTCTTCCAAAAGCAGCCTCTGTTTGAGGTCCCTGGCTCCAACACCATCCTTGGGACAAGGATCTGTCTGCTCTCAAACTTGACTCTTCTTTTGGGGGAAGAGAAAACCACCACGGCACCACAACAAATGGTTCCAGGGCTGAGGAGCTGCCTGAAAGCTGCGTGGCCTCTGGGCAAGACAGAACATTTTGTGTCAAATACATCTCATGTGAATGATCCTATTTACAGCACAAATTTCAGCCTATTCTAGCTCGCCCTACCCAGAAATATTAGGAGAATTAACCTTGAAGAATTGAAAATCAGATCCACTTCCACATGCAGAGCTGAACTTTGCAGGGTTCTTTTTTTTTCGGAAGTTCATACCACTGGGTCCACTCCCAAGCACTCCCTGCCTTGTGCAGGATGCCTGCAGTGCCTATCACACCAATCACACTTTGTCTCTTGGCAAAAGATGAGCAAAGTGAGACTTGACTCAGAGACCTGCTCAGCAGTAAAAATTCCCCTTGCAATGTCCCGCAAAAGCAGAGTGAGGAGGTAACCCTGTCTCTCAATTAATTCTCTCTGGAGAATGAGAACTTGGAGTATCTCTGCAATATTGGGCAGAAGTGTATGAGCCTGTAAGAACAGAGAGCCTCAGAAGCATTAGTTTTATTCTTTTTGCCCTTTTCTCTATAACAAAACAATCTGAGAATGACAATGCCATTAAAGCAGAGGAGGTGGAAATAAGATCCTTGCTAAGAAACCATTCACCACCATGGCCACAGACAGAAGATCAGCTCTGCTTCATGACTCATCTCTGAATCTATAACGATTTAAATACTCAAGTACTTTGAATTTTATGTGGTCACAATAAATAGCAACAGGCAATTGAATTCACATCCTCAATGTGCAATACTTGCTTGAGGGAAGCTCTCCACCTCACCATCTGCTCTCTCTTCCCCCTTTCTCTTATTCCTGCATCATCTTGGATTTCTACCTCCTTTTCCTCCCAAGAGAGCACAGAACCCTGAAAAGCACTCCCAACATTGCCGAACCATCTTGAAAGAAATGAGGAAATAGTCCATGAATTTTACAGGAGCAGCTTTCATACTCTTTACACTCTCTCACCTGCACTCTTGCAGACTCTCCCCTGCAGACGCTGGGCACTGCAGGCAGCATCTCAGTGCAGTACAGTCCACCTTGGTCCTTCTTCCAGCAAGGAACACGCTGTCAACAACAATAAATAATAATAAATAAATAAATAATAGAAACAACTGCTCTAACATTGCACAATAAGCACAATCCATGCTGGAAGATGGAACCCCTGCACGCACAGCCCTGCATTTATCTCATGGAGCCCAGCCTGGCTCTGCACAAAGGCACCCATTTTGCTCCAGCCCTTCCCTCAAGACAGAGCCAGAGCTGGACTTCAGCCCAGCAGAGCTCTCATGGGAAGCAGCTGCTCACGGGCAGTCTGGGCTGGAAATGGACTTGGACACACAGTCCATTAATGGCTCAGCACATCCCAAAACCTGGGGAATGTGGCTCTCCCGAGCCTGGTGGCTGCTGACCCTGAAACCTTAGGACCAGCCATGATTTCAGTGGCAAGAACTTCAGCAGAGCCACCAGCTACTCCAGAGCTGGGCTTTCAGCCTTTTTCCTGTTGCCAGAAAGGGCTTTAGTGCTAAACCCAAACTTTCCCAGCCCCTTTGTTGTGGAGCTCTGTCTGCACTGGGCCTGCCCGAGCCAGGAACCACTTGCCAGCTCCTCCTGCACGGCTGGGGCCCCACCCAGGGCACTGAGGTCCTTTTCTGCAGCACCCACCAGTCCTTACCTCTTTTCTTTAGGACTCGGAGAACCCATCAAGCTCCACATCTCCACCATTTATCTCCCACATGTCCAAGTGTGCCTCCAGATGGAAGCACCTGCAGCACTCCCGATCCCGAGGTCACTGTGGGAAAACATGTGTGGGAATTTGGATCAGACAGGGGCTCTTTCAGCATTAGGCCTTATCAGCCACAACCACCCGGGTTCCATCCCTACCTCGGAGAGGGACACAACGTGCACGTTGTTCCCTGTGCTGTTCTCCAAGGGATTCGGGACATCTGCAGTGCATTACAGCCTTCTCAAAGAAATGTTGTCTACATTAAGTACAAGTATTTAATTAGCACTTCATTTAGAGCATGTGGTACAGCTCACAGCTCCAATTTGGGCCAGAGATGATTTTCAGGGGTGGGTGGAAGCAGGGGGGGATGCCAGGAGAGCAGAGCAGCTCCCAGCAGCCGCTCACGGCTCACAGAGCCCGCAGGGAACCTGCCCCGACCTGGAACTGAAGAGCAACCACAACTCACAGGAACCTCTGGTACCAGAACCGTGTAGGACAGGACATCCCTTCCCTGTCTGCCACCTGTGGGTACCCCCAGGCCCGGGGGAGGGAGGCTGTTCCTGCTCCCGAGGTCCGGAGAGCTGGAAGCTGATCCCGTCCATCCCTGCCCGGACACGCGGCAGGGCCCCAGCCCAGTCCTGCCTCGCCCTGGGGAAGCCCCGATGATTCAGACACCCCTGTGAGTCACCCTCCATCCCTCCCTCCCTCTCTCCATCCCTCCCTCCCTCTCTCCATCCCTCCCTTGTCCCCGGGGAGAGGCTGATGAGCTGCTGGCCAAGGCCAGCACCATTTGGGCTGTGCAGTGTCCTGAGCCCAGCAGGAGCTCCCCTCCCAGGCACACGGGCTCCCTGCTCTCCCCAAATCCCACCTGCACCACTGGTTCCAAAGAGTCCTAAAACAAACCTTGCCAGTAACATTCAGAGGAACTTGCCCATGGTTCTACTGGTTCCTCAAGGACTGGGAGATTCCAGTGTCCGTATTGGCCTGAATATTCCCCCTTGGAAGGAGAGCCAAAGCCTCAAATGTGAATTTCTTGCCAAGGCTGAGAGCAAGTCAAAAGGCATCTCACAGACAGACGAGCAGAATCACTGCCCCAGAGCTGCTGCAGGGATCCAGCTCTGTATTTCACACGTCTCAAGCTGAAGTCCTGATCTGGCCAGCCCTGGATTTTTGCATCTGCTTGAATCCCCAAATCCAGCTACTTTTGTAGTACCTACAAAAAATACAAACAAATATCCCTTAGTACATACAGCAAATACACTGTAATATTATCAGAATAAATCTCTACCAGACAGACCAAGAAGCTGTGGTTTTGTGGGATTTTATACACAAATGCACACACATCTATCTACTCATGTACATAGAGATCTATAAATACAGCTATTTGTATATATATGATAAAAACTCTTCCTTGGCAGTACCTAAAACTGCCATTAAAGTCAACATGACTGTGGGGAATAGACACATAAAATCACTGATTGTCACTTTTCTAGTTTATGTGTGGTGTCTGCACACTTTCCATCCTGCAGCCATATCCTGTGCTCTCTCTTTGCAAGAGTTCTCCCTGCTGCAAGGGGCACCAGGAATCTATTTTTCACATTTCATTCTGTTAGTGTATTTCTTTCAAGTGTCACACTCCACCAGAATACGGCCATTATCATCCAGTTATCACTGGGGACAGCAAAGGACACAGTTCAGGGACAAACAGCACTGCTGTCGTTTGATGTGAGAGACTCACACACAAAATTTAAATGTTGCATGGATGGAAGGCAGCGCACATCTCTGGAGCAGGTTTCTGAGTGCCAAAATACTGTCCTGTCACTCCTGGCCTGTGTAAATAGTCTCTCTCCATCTTTTTTGTGAGCTCCCTTCAGGTACTGGAAGGTCACAACTGGGTCACCCCAGAGCTCCTTCTCTCCAGGCTGAGCAATCCCAGTTCCCCAGGACAGCTCTCCTGGGGTCTTGTTGAAAAGTAAAAGGTTGGTCCCAGTTTGACAAAATGCAAATACAAAAGGTGCTTGTGCTGCTCTCTGCAGTGACTGTGATACGTGTCTGCCACAGTAACAGCAGCTGGAAAAGGCTGAATTTGCTTTTTAGCATGACCTAATTCACACTGTGCACGCTCTGGGGAAGAGCGCGGCTGCTCGGCTCCAGCTCGCAGGGCTGGGAGCTGGGGCTGAGCCTCAGCAGATGCAGGAGCAGCACTTCAGCACCGAGCACCTCTGGCTGCTCCCTTGCAACTGCAGGACACGGGGGAGCTGAGTGCTGGGGAGAGGCAGCACATGGAGCCTCTTCTGGGGGAAGCAAAGGTGAGGAGAGTGAATAGAAGGAGCAGGGGTCTCATGGGGAAGAAACTCTGATTTACATTGTCCAAAGGAATAGAAATGGGACATAATGAGGAGACAGGAAAGACATCTTGGGCTTTGATTCTGCTGGCTCCCCTTCTCCTCTCTGCATATTCCCTGGAAGTTTTCCTTGTGGCACAAACTGCTTCATGTGCATCTTGTTTACTTTTGGCCTGGATCACTTCCTTTGGAGCCAGCCCAGCCCCTGTTGGGAACATCAGATAAATCTGGATTCATTTGAAACTCCCTTTTGGAAGAGGCAGGGTTGTCCTTGTCAACATGTCAGATTAGGAATGCTCCATTTGGTTTAATGGGGCTGGCTTTTGGTTTAATCCAAAAGACTCCATAAACTTCCATGGTAACTTATGCTCCAAAGCTTACAGCCTTCAGAACTCAGATTCCCCCCTCCTTCCCTTTCTGTGTTTTTTGGAGGTAGTGGCTCCCTTTTTGAGTTGTGTTCCTTTGCTGTACATCAGATCAATTGTATCCACCAGAGAGGCTCCGTTTATTATTCTGGTGTAAGGAAGGGTTTCATCAATCTGAAAACAACACAATTTTTATGATCTGCAATGTTTAGAAATGCATCAAAGAATGAAGGGAAACCAAGGAACAGAATATTACAGAAGGGTACCTGAAATCACTACAGTATCGAGTGGGAGCAGACTGGTTCCTCCTAACACAGACTTCCCAGCTGGTGCTGGCAAGTGAATTCAGACACAATGGAACAGCAGCTTCTGAAAAGTCTCTGTAGTTGCTATTTTGCTGTTCTCTTACCTCATAGATGGATGAACTCCTCCACTCCTAAAGGAGATAAAGGGGACAGTAAAAGGCATCTGTTACATTAGTAACTGCAGAGTTCTCTGAGGTATCTCTTTACAGCAGGCAAAATGTTCTAAATACTGAATGAATCAGAGAGGTTCTTGGGTTTTTGAGAGGATGGATAGCTATGAACCTAGTGCTGAGCTGGCACTCAGGACATCTGGGTTTAAATCCCATCTCTGGCATCTCCAGCATCTGGCACCCACACATCTATTGTGTGACTTTGAATGAGTAACTGCCTGCCATTCCCAGCCCATGGAACAGGGATAATGACACTTCCTCACGCTCCCCTTTGGTCTGTCTGATCCACTTAGGTGAAAAATTAATCAGCTCAGAGCCTGTCCTTCCACAGCCACTGGAGCTGGTCAGCCTGGGACTCAGAGTCAGCAGGATTTGGCCAACAGAAAATGTTCTTCAGAGATGGTTCAACCCTTTTGGAGAACCTCAAAGGCTGGAAGGGACCTCGTTCCAGCCCCCTGCTATGGACAGATCCACTATCCCAGTTTGCTCCAAGCCCTGTCCAACCTGGCCTCGGACTCTTCCAGGGATGGGGCAGAAATGATGCTGAGAAAGCTCAGCACACTGAGGAAAACATTCCCTCATAACCCTCAGAGTTGGCACAAATAGAGCTGTCAGACATTTTTAATATTTCTCAGCTATTTAAAATGTGAATATTCATCATTCTTGCAAACCAGAGCCTAATTAGATTCATAAATTATTGCTTCAATGTAGAGCAGAACAGCAGCTTGTGTTCTGAAGCTCATTTCACCCAGAGGAGCCCCAGTTACACCTCGTGTGTCCCTGAGCACAGTAATGAGGCACCAAGCACAACACAGGTTTTACCCTTCACTAAGCATTAAGGGGCAACCCCAAATTTCCAAGCTGGACGGCTGAAATACATCTTCCTACCCCCAAAAAGGCTTTTGAAGAGGATGCTGAGCAGCAGGAGCAGGTGGGGAAGGTGTCTGTGTGGCAGCAGGGAAGAACCGGGCCCTCAATTTAACCTCCCACATGCCCAAAGGCTGCTGGGTTCCACTTTCAGTGGGGATCTGAAAACTCTGCAAGTTGTTTCTTGAATAATTAAAGCTCTTAGAATCATGGAATGATTTGGGTTGGAAAAGCCCTCCCAGCCCATCGAGGCCAAGCTGTGCCCGATGCCCACCTTGTCCCCAGCCCAGAGCTCTGAGTGCCACCTCCAGCCCTGCCTTGGGCACCTCCAGGGATGGGCACTCCAAACCTCCCTGGGTAGCCCCTGCCAAGGCCTGAGCACCCTTTCCATGCAGAAATTCTTCCTGAAATCCTGATCAGGGTGGCAGGGGATGAGCACAGGAGCTTCCCAGCTCTGCGTGGTGCCCTCCCCTCCCCGAGGGGTGTTTGCTGGGCTGGGGCTGAAGGGCCCTCTCGGGATGTGTTTGTCAGTCAGAGGGGAGACCAAACCCGGCTGCTCTGGGTTGTGGCTGCCTGTCCTGGGCAGCCTCGGGAGCTGAGGGCAGGCACAGCCTCCGGGCTGAGCACAGCAAACGCATCCAGAGACGCTGCCAGCTCCAAAAGCTGCAGGTTCTTCCTGCTTGGTGAATGCAGGGACACTCAGCTCCCTGGCACCGCCCCAGGAAGGTCCCTCAGCCCCAAAAACCAAACCCACATTGATGGGAGCAAGTGCAGAACGTGGCCCAAGACAGGACACAAACCAGGGTAAAGCCAGATTCTCGTCAGCTCTGAGATCTGATACTCACAAAGGTGCTGGCAATTCCTCTGTTCCTGCCCCCTCTCCAAGGTCAGTTCCATTTCCATCCCATTCTCAGGTCTTTTGAATAGATCTGCTCAACACAGGGAAAATGACAGGGTTTAGTTCCACAAAGTAATAATTAAAAATAAACAGTTCAACTGTATGTGTCAAAGTACTGGGCCTTTATAAATCCCATTATAAATAACAATAACAATGGTAATAATAATAATTTGAACATAGTAAGTTTTCCTCAATACAAAAATCTAGAAATCAAAAAGACATTGTTTATGTTTGGATTCTCATCAGATAAAAGACTTCCGATTTTAGCCTGGTTTTGGTATAAAAATAGCACCAGGGTAAGAACCAAAATCCAAATCTGTTCTATTTGTGTTAACAACAGTTCTAATTTCAGGCTGCCTCCTTCCTGCACTACATTTTTCTGTGTTTCCTTTTGAGAGTTGTCCAAGATCATAGCCTTGAATCCAAAACTTTTACCATTTCCTAGGTCCAGCATCAAATCCCAAGGATCAAATTATTTCCTGGAATTTAAGTGTCTCTACAATAGATCAAATACATATTTAAGAAAAAGCTCTTCAGATTATTTAAAGTGCATGTTTCTTTTAAGAATATGCAAATTTAAAGACGAAATCTGAAATAATAACAACTTAGACTGAGGCATAAATTAAACACCAGCTATATTAATTTTTATATAAACTATTTATATATTCTCAAATAGTGCATCACTGCTGCTGATATTGTCAAGAAAGTTGAGGGAGTAATTCTGAAAGAAGCAGGACAGTTAAATGAGTAAATGAGTTTTACTTGGAGTAGGAACAGGGAGAAAAGCAAATTCAGTGTATTTGAATTTCAGTACATCTGTGCTCAATGAGCAGTTGGTCCTTCAGCACTGAGAAACCAGTAAGGAGCTGAAAAAGCAAGAAAACTCTTCTTCTTCCCATTTATCCACACAAATGAGGTGTGAGAGGCTGAGTCCTGTGAGCTCCAAACCTCTGACAGACACATTGATGAGAAACAAGCACTTGGGTTTACTGACTTTTGGGAAAACTTTCCTTAGTCCATAAAAGCCTAATTTTAATTGTAACCCGTGCCCGTGTGAGCTTATGGCTTCTCTTCCTGATGCATCCAAAGTATTTCAAGACAGCTTTTAACTAATAATTTTAAGCTGCTGTTTTTATTGCTTTTAAATCGAATTTCAGGTTTTATTCAAAAGCAGTTTCACACCAACTGGAAGCGAAACCAGGTGTCCTGTAAATAACAGATGCTTGTCAGCATTTCTAACCCCATAAAAATAGAAAACCTGCTCATCTGAATGGATGCCTTCTGATTTACAGAATGGATTGAACATTTATCTATCAGGTCTCTCTGAGAGCAGACTTTATAGAGCAAAATAAATCCAACACATAAAAGTCAACATTTACTAAGAAAGTATTTTAAAAGAGCAAATGCAAAACAGCTTTAAATCTGTTCCTCACCTCTAAGGCTTCTGACTGTTGATATAGATCATGACTTTTAGTTGTCATTTAAATAACTTGAGTCAATTCCCCTCAAACATTTCCCTTTCCCTGAAGCAAACAGGGCAGAGGCTGCAGCACAGCTGTCAGGGCTCCGTGCTGGGGTGGAGCACGACTGGAATTCTATCACTTATTTATGTTTCTCCACAGCTCAGGAAGTGGAGAATGCGGCGCAGAAATGCCATTTTCCTTCGCAGCCACGAGAGGGGAGCCTTTTCCTTCTGTAACTTAGGAAAAGTCTCTTTAAACTGCTCAGCACATGGAAAGCATTGGGAGAGGGAAAGTCAGCTCCTTGGGTTTAGCAGGGAAGTTTGGCATCATTTTCAAAGTCACTAAATACATACATCCAGTCAATTAAAAACAATCCAGCCAGCTTATAACCACACTAATTATTTATGTGTGTGCGCTGAAGACTCTTTGTTCCAGGGCTTTGACATGAAATATGAATTTCTATAGGAGCCCTCGGTGCTTCTCCTCCCTCACACGAGGCCTGTGTGGAACCGGGAGTGATTCCCTGGGGAATCCCGGGGCTTCTGCTGAAAGGCCACGGAGTCCCGAGTCAAACCTCCAGTGACAAAGGACAGGCTCGCTGGAGGCTGGGAGCTCATTAATTGTGGGCTCAAATGTCATGTCTGCTATTAAGGCTCGGCGGTTTATTGTGATGCTCTCGTTTACGTGGCCAGGTTCATTATCTGGTGATGAGATTTGCACCTGCAGGACGAGGAGGGGCTTTTCTCTTGCTGGGGTTAACGAGTCAGGGCCAGATCTGCACCCAGCAGGTGAGAGAAATCCCTGTGTGGGCTCAGGGAGCTCAGACCCGGCCTCCACTGGCCACCAGCACGGGGAGAATCCCAGAGCAAAGCCCCAGCACCACTGGAGGGGCCCTGGGGCTGTTTCTGGGGGCATTCACCAGCACATCCCTGTCCTGGAGCGCAGGAGGATGCTGAGGTGGCATCTGGAGAGGAGCAGGGTGGCAAAGGAAGGCTGATGTCAACCCCAAACTCGTGGTTCTCTCCTCCACTCCCCTCTCTCCTGGAGCTGCAGACTCAGCAGCTCTGTTACCCTAACATTCGATAAGCTCAGTAAAAAATCAGAGAACCCACAGTCCCAGAAGGGACACAGCGGGATTTTCACCTCTGGCTCTGCTTTGGGCAAGGCTGTTATCCCCAGAGCACGGATCCAGCACCACAAGGGTCTCCACAAGAGCCTGAGTGAAGCTGGGTGAGGTTTCAGGTGATGCTGCCAGGGCTGGCTGACCCAGAGCCCATTCCCTGCTCACACACACTTGCTGCAGAGCCCAAGGCACGGCTGCTGTGGCAGTGAAACAGCTGAGATCTCGACTTTTCACTGGCTGAATGTTCAGGAGCATAAATCCTGTGAGTGACTTCATCCCAGGCAGCACCAGCTCAGCTGCTCCGCTGCCTTCCCAGCCCTGCTGGGGCTCCGCTGTCCCCTCAGCACAGCAGCGTTTGCATGGAACACAAGCAGGCACATCCTGGCTGTCCCTGCACGTGCACAACCCTCTGTGGGGTGCAGGCCAAGGCCCTGGGCATCACAAGACAAACCCTGGTTCTGGGATCTCAGAATTCACGGATTAAAGCTCACCCAAGGGAAGGAGCACTTCTAACTGGCAGCGTATTTTGTTTTGAGAGAAGAAACTGCATGTAATAAAAAATCTTCACTTGAAACAGGTCCTTAGAAGAGCAAAATAATTGAGATCATGCTCTTTATTTATCACCAGAAAGGGATGAGGTTTTAAAGCTGTTTTGCTCTTCTTTACAGTTGCTGTCAATTCTGACCTTTCCATGTAACTCGTCAGCAGTCTCTTATTTCTCCTTCTTTAAATAAAGGGAAAGTAATGAATTTTAACAAAGACTTCTTATACCTCAGCGATTCTCAGAAGTCTGAGTTAAAATAGCACTAAGAAAACCCAAAGAGCTTCCAACTGTTTGAAAAAAAGTTCTCACCCTCACCATCGATCAGCCTTTATTTGCACAATATTTCTTGCTTCATTACCCACAGGTTCTCCAGTCATCTGGGTAGAAAGGACCTGATCTAAAAGTAAAACAGAAAATGAAAGACTTCAGTAAGTTAAAATGTTCGAGGCTTCTTTAAACAAGCATCATGAAGTACTAATGACATAAAAAATTTCCCACGCTTTTCACACCTCGTGGAGTCTCTCTCACCCGGAGAAATGCCTTTGCTGGGAATGACTGAACCTCTTTTTTCAGTCCATTACCACCTTTCTCCCCGGACAAAGGCTCGGGCAGACGGAGGCGTTGCCGTGCCCCAGCCCTCAGTCGGAGGCTGTGACTCGTTTTGCCCTTGGGAAGGCAGGGAGGGGAGGATGCGCTCAGCACAGGTGAGACACCCGGGACAGCAGAGAGCTGCAAGCCCCGCAGCTGGGCACAGGCACTGCTCGCTCACCTTCTGCCTCATTTGTTCCCAACACACCGGCTCCTGGTTATATGAGCACATAACCAGGCCAGCAGCTGGTGGTGCAGCATCTCCCTAATTCACCTCTTTTGGTTCCATTTCCATATATTTAAATTTCCATGATAAACTGAGTAGATAGTGAGAACTTTATGTTTGTCTCTCCCACCCAAGCAAAGCAATCTCAGAGCTTCAGTTTGTATAAATACCCACGAGCAAAGCCACCTGCCCTTCTTTGGTCACATCAAAAAAACCCCCAAAAAACCAGCCCATTAAGGGTTCTGGTTTGTCACTTTTACTATCAGGTCAGAAATTCCTGTTTCTAACAATATTTCACTGTATTTACCAGTTTCTGCCTGCAGCTCTAACTGGAACCAGGCACAAAATAAACAAAACTCTTTGACACTTGCAGAGATTTGTGGGGTGGGAGAAACTGCCCACCCTCGGAGAGAAACAAAGGAAATCTCATTAATATCCATGTCTGCAGGGAGGCAGAGGATTCTGTTTCTTTGGATTTAGTCATTAATCAGTTTTTATTACTTTCATTAATATTGTCATCCATGCTTCTGCTACTTTATACTTTACCAAGTTAATTAATGCTAAAGATTAAAATGCAGCTGCCTAAAACATCCAACCAGGATTCAAGCTGAAAAAAACCCCAGAATTCTAGAAATAAAGTTTTATGAAAGAACCAGCTCTGAAAGAACTGGTTGAGAAACTTTCTTGGCTGTCAGGAGCTGATCTTCAGCAAGGTCTGGATCTCATCTCATTCTGAGGCAGATTAGGAAAAACAAAGAAAAAACAGATCTCCTTTTCTGCTCAAAAAAACCCTGAAAAGTTTTTTAATAACATTTGCAATGTCCCAGAGTTGGAGATCTCCCTGCAATGAATGGTAAGGCAGCATGTATTTTGGTGCTTCTGAAAGCTTATAAAAACAAAGGTTTATAATCTTACTTAATACTGAAATCTCAGCCTTCAGAGATCAAAAATAGTGAGATGAGTGGTTAAATGAGGATAAACCTCTATTCTGCACTTAAAAACCAGTTGTGCACCTGGGAAGAGCCAGATGAGAATTTATGAGGCTGCTCTGGAAGAACTCACCAGGCATTTGAGCTGTTACTGAGCTGCTCGAGGGGAAGGGGGGAAAGAAGAAGAAGAAAATCAAAAATTCTGGGGGGAGCGCTAAAGGCATACATTGGCATATTTGTACCTATTTCCATTCTTTTCATATTTCTGAATTAATTTGTCCTTCATTAAAAAATAATGGCAGCCTCAGAGGGAGCTGCAGAGCATTTCAGGCCATGGCACAGAGCAGAATCATGGAATGGTTTGGGCTGGAGGGCACATTAAACATCACCCAGTGCCACCCTGCCATGGCAGGGACACCTCCCACTGTCCCAGGCTGCTCCAAGCCCCAGTGTCCAGCCTGGCCTTGGGCACTGCCAGGGATCCAGGGGCAGCCACAGCTGCTCTGGGCACCCTGAGCCAGGGCCTGCCCACCCTCCCAGGGAACAATTCCCTCCTACTCTGAACTAAACCTCCTCTCAGATCGAAGCCATTCCCCTTGTCCTGGCACTGTGTTTCCTTAGCTTACAATTCCAAGCACATTGGAGGGGCAGGAGCTGTGGGGACTCGGGAGCCTGGCTGGCAGCGGGGCCTCTTCATTAGGAGAAGAGGGATGTGAAACGTCTCAGAGTACTTAACTCCAATTAACTGATTAGCTGGAGGTAAAATCCGAGCAAACACAAGGCTGTTTGACGTCTGGAAGTCAGAGACTGCCAGCTGTCTCTGTTTGGAGTACAGAGACCGTCTGGGCTCTCGTTTTGGTGCTGGATTTGGGATGGCTGAGGAGGAGCTCCTGTGCTCAGCCTGGCCAGGGCACTGCGTGCTCAGAGCATGGCCAGGGGAGCTGCTGCACAAAGTGACAGCAGCTCTGGGGTGCCAAATCCCCACTTTGGGGTGCCAAATGCCCACCTTGGGGTGCCCCGTGTGCCACAGGGGGTACGTGACTTCAGGGGGAAGAGCTGGAAAAGGAAAACCTGTGGCTGTTGGTGCTAACTGAGGGATGCCTCTGGCAGGTAATTGATAACAATAAAAACAGCACCAGCTCCCTGCCCAGAGATGAGCACACATCCACAGCTCAAACAGCTCCACGCACCACTCCCAATTATTACGGGTATTTTCAAGGAGTAGGACAATTTCACAGCTCCATGGAACAATCTGCTGTCAGGCTGCCAGCAGCAGCGTTAAGGGCAAAGCCCCAGCCTGGCACTGCCACACCACTGCCCTCCTTGGTGGGTTGGACTCCCAGCCACGACCCCTGTGAGGACACACCAGGGCTGCCTGCTGCTGCTCCTGCCAGGGTTTCTCCTCCTCTCCCTGCTTTTTACCTTCCCCTCTCGCTGCTCCCCAGGTTATAGGGCTGCCACAATGATCTCAGAGGTCTTTTCCTGTCACTGGTGGGAAGCAGTCAGGGAGGTTGGGATGGGGCAGCCCCCCCTGCCCAGGGGAGGCAGGAGCTGGGGCTCCCCACGAGCTTTGGCCCAGGGCTCAGCAGGGAGAGGTGGGACAGGGCAGGCAGCAAGGGGCAGTGACAGGCACCAGGGGCTGTCACCCCCTGTGCAGGACCCCAGGGAAGATGTGGCTGCCTGCTCAGAGCTCAGCATCACACCTGAGCAGGGTTTTGAGCAGAGCCCTGGCCTGCCAGCACACAGAGCACTCCAAGGGCTCAGGAGCTGCCAAGAGATTTCCTTCCCCTCCCTGGCTCCTCTCAGACTCCGCTGAGATCTATGTCCTGCAGGAGGCTTTCAGCTGTTCTGATCAAATACTTCAACTCTGCATGTCTGCACCAGAACCGAGGCCTTGGCCGAGGCTGGGACTGTCAATTCTGATTCCTACATTTTTCTATTAAATTTACTGTCTTGTTTCACTGCTTTACCTCATATGACATTTGTGCTTTTCTTTCCCAGGGTTCTTTTAACAGCACTATTGATTCAAATGGATGTAATAAATCGTTTTCAAAGGAACATGTTCCTGTTTAAGATCAAATCAGAACTCAGAGCCAAGTTAATTGTCTTAAAAGGTGTGCTTAGGATCAGTGCAGAAAAGTTGCTTCATTGGATCAGATGCTGATCACAGATTTAATGAGACTTGCATGGTTTGAGACAGGACAAATCTGGCCTTTAATATTTACAGTTCTCCAATAAATCTTAGCAATTAGTTTTTAAATAGCAGCAGCAATATGCACACTATTACTTACTGGGAAAGCTTCAAACATTTAACATAGAATAGTTTCCCTATAAAAATTACTTTTAAACTTTGGTAGACAAAGACATAAATAAAATACTAAAAATACCTTTTTGCAGAGAACATAAATGTTATTTATCCCAAGCCATCCTGTGTCCATCCGCATCATGTCCATGTGCTTCAGAGTCAGACAATTTGCATAGATAATTCGAGGTTATGTACAGGCTACATTAGCCTGCTGGGATGACAGGGATACAAGATGAAAAAAGGCCAGAAGAGAGCCTATCCTGCCTCTAGGCAAATCATTTATAGCAGGCAACACCCACTGCAGCGATGCAGCAAACACTGCTGGCAGGGAAAGGGACAACAATCCCAGGAAGATAAACAATTTCCAAAACATCCTGCTTAGCTGGGAAGCAAACCCCTTCAGAGCTCAGAAAATGATGTTCTGACTACAAATGCAAACCTGTGAAACAGGGGCACTGCAAACTCACAAAATGCTGCAGTGTTTCAATACCCAGTGCCAGGACAGCTCCTCGTTTTCCCTCTGACAGTCCCCAGAGGAAAAGCTTCTGAAGAGGCCAAGTCAGGGTTCAGAAAAATCGGTTTGAGGACATTCTTGTTGGCCAAAGTCATTAAACTTGCAAAAACCTGCCAGCACAGCCTCTGTCAAACAGTTCCAGTAGCACTTCCTTCACTAAATACCTCTTCAAGCACGAAATAATTTACATTACACCTCTCACCCCGCAGCAGGCTGGCACTGCAGTAACTCAGTGCAATATTCCACAATTAGGAAGCTGCTCTGCTGCCAGCTGAGGGTACCTGGGAAGGCAGTGTCAGACCTGTGTCACACATTTTCCTCTGTGCTAATGCTCCTGCAGCCACGGGAATCCCTCAGCGTTCCCTGGACAGGGACACAGAGCTCTCTGTCTGCCACCTGCTTATCAAACAACCAGGGTTTGGGGAAATCTCACTCACAAAAAGTGCTGCTCCTCTGAGATTCCAGCGGCTGGAAGGTGCCCAGAAGGAAAGGAGGAATTTTATTTCCTAATTCAAAGAAAAAGCTTCTGAACAGCTGCATTCCAGCACAGAGCAGAAGCACTGATAACCTGGCCCACACTGATTCACTGCCTTGGAGTTATCCCTGCAGGGAGCACAACACGCTGACTGAAAATATAAACACCTTTATTTTTCATCTGAGGGAGACAGAGGTTAAAGGGTGTTTGGAGAAAATATTCTCCCCTGCACTGGCAGTTCAGTTCCCTGGCACACTGCTACAGGGAGGGATGGGGAGGGTGGGATGCAGGGAGATCATTCTCCTTCCCCAGGCCTGCTGCACGCCCACCCCAGGGTGGCTGAATTACAAAATCTCCCATTCGTTATAAATTTCTAGCTCCTGGTTTCTCTGTGCCTCTCTGTGGTGCACAGGAGCATTTTAATGTGTGCAATCCTTAAATGTCAGTGTAATGGGAAGCAGATGAGTCTTCTATGACAGCAATTTTTCTTTCGATTTTCCTGCTAAAACTATGCTGCAGGAATAGAAAAAGATTTAGATGGTGAAAAGTGTGGTTTAGATCAGACATCACAATAGTTCTGGCTTTAGCCATGTGAGGCACATCAGTGCATTGAGGCACCAGCCTCCTTCCAGAGTGCTCTGCTGCAAACTGAACTCATGGAGCTGAATGAGAATTCCTCGTTAGTGCTGCCCAGCCCTTCTGCTAATCAGGCTTTGTGCTGTACTCAATTTTGGGCTGCTGTAGCTGCCTCAGCTCTCCTGGGCACTGCACGGGACACCAGAGCAGAGGGACAGTGCCTGCCCCAACAGCAGCACATCCCAGGCTGCAGCACTCGGGAGGAAAAGCCATTTTTATCCTGTTCCTCCTCCTACCTCGCTTCCAGAATTTTGTACGTGGCACTTGCAGAGCCTGCAGAAGGAGGCAGGGATTTAATGAGCATTTGAAAGTCAAATAATTTGTAGATGTGACTGTTCTGAAGCCTCTGTTTGCAGAGAGCCAAAAAAAGCGATGCCTCTGTATGCAGAGGAAGTTGAACCACTCTACATTTACCCAAAAATCTCTTCAGAAAGTCCGGGAAATGCCAACTGAGCCCGACAGGCACCAGTCTGGGAAGGTCACAGACTCAGGATTTGCTCTTGTTACAGCTGCTGAAGGATGGAGATATCTGAAATCAACTGATACCAACTCCCTCCTGCACGAGTACATGAAATAGATTTTCTTTTCACCCTTTTGAAAACAACTTTTCAAACATTTATCACACTTATTCAGCTGTATCATAGTAAAGCCTTTAGGTGTTTCTCCTGTCAGGCTGAGGCAGCACAGAGCTCCCACTTTAAAGCAAAATTATAAGTGATAGCATTAAAAGGGAAAAGCCCCCAGAAGTAGTAGGGAAAAAACCAGGCAACATTTCAGCAGGCCATGCTGACTTGGGAGATCACCTGGGACGCTTTTCTTCTGTCTGGACTAAGGATCCACTCCCCTGGTGGAGAGGGGAACAACTCCCTGTGCTGAGGGCCACTGAAGAGGGTTCCAGCTGCACCTTTGTGCCCGTCTCAGCAGGTGAGCAGCCCAAGGTGGAGCTGTCACCATTTCAGCACCTAAACTCCCATCCCTCTTTCAAAAGTTCATGAAATGTGCCTTGAACAGTAACATTCCCTATCAGGAAAAGTGGGAACCGGCTCCTAAATCCTCAGTAACCTTTTCAAATCCAACTCCCAGCCTAAAACAGAAGTGCCCCCGGGTATCTGCCCTGATGGGCCCTCAGTGATTCCCAGCTGCTGAGCAGCAGCTCAGGGTTCTGGCTGCTCCAGAGCAAGGCTGCTTTGGCCAAGGACCACGAGCTCAGACTGGACCTGAACTTGGGGATATTGAACATCCATTAGAGCCAGACCCAAGCTGGCTATGAGCTGTTCAGGCCTCGTCCTTCTGGAGCCAGAGGACCCAAAGGATCGCAGCCTGCTGCCCAGGAGCTGTCTGAGCTGAGCAGCACAGAGCAGCCCAAGGATGTGTCCCAAGGCTGCCCCTGGGAGAAGCAGCATCTCCCCGGGATTCACAGGGACATCCCCAAGTCCCGCAGGAGCGCTGGGCTCGGGGCTCTGACCAGGTCACACCCAGCGCTGCTCTTTGGGCAAGAAACCACCCACAAAGGGCTCCTGCTCCGGATTTCATCTCAGCCACACCACCACTGCGTGCAGACAGATCCACAAATGCCTAGAAACCACCACCTGCAGATTTCCAACATGTTTGAAATAAAAGAAACAGGATCAGGATTTGATCCCGGGTTTCCATCCTGACTTTTCTCCCACTCTCACCTGAGATTTCGCCACACAGATCAGTTTTGTTTCCAAGGTCCGCTGCCTTTTCAGCAGGTGAAATGATCCAATAATTATCCTTAGCTTTTTACATGCCCAGAAAGAAATTGATCATGACATTACAACTTTTGAGAAGGAGCAGACAGGAGCTGCCTTGTGCATGCACTGCACGAGGGAGAACCTGCTCAGAACCTCAGCCTGGCAAAAACTCACCTTTTTCTATGGCTCTGTCTACTCAGGAGAGCTCATGAACCACTTTCAGAGTTGGTTTAACCCCTCAGGTAATCTCTAAAGCAGTTGTAATTAAAAATCTGCCTGGAACTGAACAAATCAGCATCAATCCTTCAGACTCCGAGGGAGAACAGGACTCCTCTACGGCTTGATAATTTGAAGATGGCTGATAAAGAAAAGTCACAAAGTTGAATAGATGATCTGCTCAACATTGCATATTTTTAATTTACCCTGCCTTGTTTGTGACTAAGATCTTCACAGTGCTGAGCCACCTAAGCTGCAGCATTATTCACATGCACAATTGGAACAAAGCAGTGAACAGTTCACATTAATTCTGTACAAAGCCAGAACAAATTGTATCATTTGCAATGCAAATGTGATTTCAAGCTTCATTAACATCTTCTTTAGGGTCTGGTGCCTCAGTAGTAGTTAGAGTGATGCTTCCCCAGCTCCAAGACATGTGCCAAGCACCCTGCCACCCCTTAGCTCCTTCTGCCAGGGAAGGAAACAGAGGAACACAACAAGCAACAAAAGCCACCAGCGGTAACAGAACTTGCTCTGCTCCAGTTTGAAATGTTAACTTTCATTTTAGTGGAGTAAATTCCTGGTGCACCCAAACACTGCCATTTCTTCTGCCTTTGCTTAAATAACTTCAGATCACAGCAGTGAACAGGGATGAAAACGGGAATTAATTTCCTCAAAAACAACCAGACCCCCATGAGCTTCCTTTTACTCTCAGGACTGAAAATGAAATCAGATTGTGAGATAAAACCTTTGTACAAATGGAGATGTGAGATAAGAGCCCCAGGATTTGGCTGTTGTGCTGCCTCCTGTGCATCCCTGGTGCTTCCAGCAGAATCCAACTCCTGCTCCATCTGTGGGAGAGCAGCAGGGAACGGGGGGTTATGGAACACCCAAATTTATGGCAGGGTCACCAGGACAGGTGCAGCCCTCTCAGAGCACACAGGTGGCTCCATGGGAGGTCACTGCTGGCTGTGTGATGTTTAATACTGAATAATTCCATTTAATGGAAGATACAGGAACAAACACTGATGGAGGTTTGGAAACTCAGCATTAGAGAGATTGAAAGGCTGCTTGCAGAGGAAACTCCACTGGTTGAGTTGGTTTGTGCATTCAGGCTGATGCAATTACATCAGAGCAGCTTTTCACAAGGGTGACTGATGTATAAACTCTGTGTAACAGGGATATTCTCATGCAACTTTTACACTTTTTAAACTTTGTGCACTTTTATTTGCACAACTGGAGAAGTGTTCCCTTGCAAGCAAACCCCAGGGGAGGCTGAGCGGGGTCTGGGAATGCCAGATTTTGGTGGAGTGGCCACGAGGGGTCCTGCTCAACCCAGAATGGTCTGAACCTCCCTCAGCTAAATGTGACAAAATGCAAATGAAAACATGCACACAGGCTGGGTACATAGATGCACACGCTAAATTTAGGGAATGCAAATATTCGTCTGATTCATCTGCCCAGTGAGTGCCAGTGCAGGGATAAATCAGTGAATTGGCTCAGGTCACAGCAGCCCTGGGTGAGCCCAAACACCGACGGTGCCCAGGCTGGGGCACAGCTGAACCCACACCCTGACCCAGCCAGGCTCTGCCTGCTGAGACAAAGCTGAATTCCTGCTGTGTTCTGCCCTCACCAGCCCCTTCCCTGGGTTCATGGCACACTCTGAAGGTGCAGCCGGGGCTGGGGGAGCCCCTCTGGCAGCAGAGAGCTCCGAGTGTGCTGCCAGGCTCTGCCAGCACAGAGGGGCACAGACCCAGCCCTGCTGGCACTGCCAGGGGACCTGGGGGCAGCAGGACGGTGCCAGCAGCTGCCCAGCTAAGGCAGGAGGCACCTCCATGCAGGCACCTGCAGCGAGGCCGAAACACTGCAGTAAAAGTTTGGAGCACTTCTGGGAGAACAAAATTCTGAATGGGGAAATAAAACCCACATTATATGCCCAGATAAACGTCTGCCTTTTCATGTGTCGGACTCGGAGCAGCCAGGCTGGAGTTCAGCCTCTTTGGGAGCGGATGTGCCCCCTTGAATCATCCACTTTTCCAAAGTGACCCACGGTTTGTTTTCTCACAGCAAAAACTGCCAAAACCCAAGCAGGTTGTGGGGAATGAGGGGCAGAGCCCTGGGTGTGAGGGTGCTGTGAAGGCACAGCAGTCACTCACTGCTCCCTCCCAGCCCACTTGCAACCCTGCTCTGACAGGTAGAGCAGAACAGCCTTAACTCAGCTCCTGTTTTGCTCCTTGAGTCATCTCCCTTTATTTTCCCGACAAAAGCAGCTTTTCCCCCTTCTCAGCACTGCAGAACCAGCCCAGGGAGCCGATCCCCCTGCGTGCATCACCGAGATGCAGCACAGCTCTCACGGCCAGCAGCTTCTGAAGAATGGCAGATGCGGATAAATAAGAACCAGCTGGGAGAAAAATAAAGTCCTGATGTCTCATCTGAGACTCGACCCTTACCTTCTCATTTGAGAGGTCTCCTTTAAATCAACACGAGCCCTTCCCAAATGCACACATGCCATTGCTCTAAACGTCTATAATCATATCTTGTGAACAAACATGAGTCATGAACAAAACTCTGAAAGCAAAAAAGGCTTCAAAATTAATCTACGTAATCATCACATTACCCTCAGTGCTATTTGAATTCTTCCTGTAACTCACTTTGGCATTTTACTGATGAAGATAAGGGACATAAAGAGTCCAACCGGCCAAGCTGCCTCAGGCTATGGGGAGATCATGGAAGGAGAAAAACAAACCATTAGTGAAGGTCAGCTGAAAATGAACCAGTGACCTGCGGGCAGGGAGAGGTGGAGAAAGCAGGAGAGACTGAATCCTTTCTTTTTCCCCCAGAAAATGTTTGAAACTGAAGCATCCAGACCCGGGGGCTGCAGGAGGTGGGGCTGTGAGGAATCCAAAGTTCTGCCCCTGCCATTTTCCTGTCATTTATTTGTCCAAGGAAGCCCAGGGTCTACAGGCAGGAGACAAGGAAAGGATGGGGAATTGTTAATGCTGGAGCCACAGCCCCCAGAGCTGGAGGTGAGGGGGTGCAAGGCCGGCAGTGAACAGGGGAGAAATGTGAGATTCAGGAGATGCTGCTGCAGCACAGACACCTTGCAGTTCTGTTCTGATAGAAACAAGGTCCCTCATCCATCACTTCTGACTTCCACAAAGTGTCAGTGTGAACACTCTCCAATTTCTACGAAGTCCCATGGAAACAGGTCACCACTTTTTTGTCAGATTATACCTAAAAGGCATTATACATATATTTATTTCCATCTGTTTTATAGCCTTCATCACCATAGTAACTTACCCTCCTGTCAGTGCTGCGGTATCTTCCAGCACTCAGGAGAGGTAAAACACACTTCCCTTATCGGCACTCAAGGTCACTGCACCATTTTCACCAGTGACTTCAGGAGCACATCCTGGCTTGCCAAATTCCCCTGCTGATTACCGGGGCCTGGGGCAGGGCGGGGAAGCTCTCCTCCAGCAGGGCATCAGAAATGAGGCAGCACTGGAGCCCAGAAAAGAGCACTATTAATCCTTGCATTCAGCTCCCTCTCATGCCACATCAACTGCTCTGAATATTGGATTCTTTTCTGATGCTTAAACCAAAAAAAAAAAAAAAAAAAGCAAGATAGAGAATATGAGTCCAAAAAGAGGCTGCAGGCACCAGTTGCTGCATGTAATCACTGAAAGCTGTAGCACTGTGAATATATTTCTGATTATGTTTCAGTTTTTCATTATTAAAAATGGGCTGCAGTTGATTCATAGTTTTGCTGCAATCAGCTGAAAGCCAATTACCAGCACAGCACAAACCACTTCTGAGGCAGACTCTGAGGCTGCCAGGGAGAAATACCATTGTATTCCCAGAGCACCACTCCTCCCCAGTGGCAAGCAGCTCATTTGTTTGGGAATTTTCTACAAAACTTTGTACAGAGGAAAACCTGCATCATCTGGGCTACTCCATGGAGCCGGATTTCTCCTTCCCAGAGAAGCTGGCCCCTGCCCATGGCCCTGTATCCCAGCACCACCAGAGCACTCATCCTTCCCCGGCGGGAGGCAGCTTTTCCTGGGCTCCTGCAGAACCACCCACGGCCCTGCCCACACCTCGCTGAGCCAAGTCCTCCTCTCTCCTGCTTTTCTCTCCTCTTTCAAGCCAAACCTGTTCTCACAAGCTCACCAATTTTCATTAGAAACACCGTGGGGTAGCAGCAGGGTGGGGAACAACGCTTATTTTTTTGCCAGCCGTTCAGCAGGAGCAGCAGGAGCAATAATGGCTTGTCACTCTGCCCATCCCTTCTCCCTTCCCTCCCTCCAACCTGTCACTTTGCTTTGGGATTGCCCACGCAAAGAACCAGGAAATTACTTCCATTTTCCCTGAATATTAGACAATTTATCCGTGCTTGTACCTTTGGTGGATTCTTCCTACAGAATTACAGCCCAGAGGGTGTTGGTAAAGTTGTAAAAAGAGTGTGGCAAGAATCCACAAATCATGACACCAGTCCTGTGTTCTAGCTCTAATTAGAGGCAATTTGCATCTGCTACATGTTTATATTCATGCCAAAATGCAGCTCAGGTTCAGAGGGAAGATAGATCTGTGCATCAGTTCAAGTTCAGGATGCAGCAGGGGGAAGAGGGAAGAGCAGAGAGGGGTTAGCAGGGAAGGGGCAAGAGAGAAACAGAGCCACACTTCATGTTCCTGTCCTTCTTCGGAGGTTGTCAGTGAAGTCACATCTCCATTGGCAACATCACAATCGTCTCCACAGCAACAAATGTGATGCTGCAGATCGCTGAAATATCTATTTTTGAAAAGGTAGGAGGAAAACACAAATGTGGAGCATGTAGGGGTTGAACAGCCACACAAGCCTAATGACTATAATGGGAGGTGCACAAAAATACTGAGAGAGGAGCTGAGCAAAATCACCCTGTGAAAATTTCTTCCTGGACCCCTCTTAACATCTTAACAACAGGCAAAGACAGCAAAGAAGTCCCAGAGGCAGCCAAATTCCCCGTGGTGTCCCTGTCTCTCTGGCAGATGCTCCTGGTGCCACAAAGCCAGGGGGAGGCAGGGGCAGGAGAGGAACTGGGAATGGGATCCCTGTGTGACCCTCAGGGTGACAGGGACCTGCTGAGCAAAGGACAAGCCAGGGGGTTACACTGAGTTAAAGTGCAATTACTCCCGAGGAAAAGGACCTTAAAAGGATTTGCATCCCTAAAACATAAAGGGATTAAAGTGGAAGGAAATTTATTTTCCGAGCCTAACCTAGATGTAGCCAAAGCTGTTCACAGCACTGCCCTCAGGTTCCTTCAGCTGTTGCTAAAACTCCTAGGAAGTTTCTGCTATGATTTCTGCCATCCAAGGTTAAAAAACGCCTTCAGCTTAGCAGTTCCTGGAAATGCTTCTGACATTTTGGACAGAATCTTAAAGAACTCTTCAAATGCAAGGGGGTGTGAATTCAGAATCTTTTTGACAGGCCTTGAGCTAAACCTTCCTGCTCAGGTCAAGGCACTGAGCAGCTGAGATCCCATCAGCTTCTCCTCAGCAGAGGGTGGAACGTTTGAGAGGAAAGATCCCTTCTCTGCAGCCTCGAGGAAATGCCTCGTTCAGAACGGGAGCTGCCGGTGACACAATTAATTCTTCATTTCTGACACAAGTCTCTTGAAAAGCCATTTCCTCATGAAATGCAGGAGGGCTTCCCCTGAAGGGGGAGGTGGATGCACCCTCTGCTCCTCCCTGCTCCCCTCTGCCACTGCTTGGAATTCCAGAGCTCCAGGAGTGTTTGGCCCACGCTCTCAGGGATGCACAGGGCGGGATTGTTGGGGTGTCTGTGCAGGGCCAGGGTTGGATCAATGACCCTTGTGGGTCCCTTCCAACCAGGGTATTCTGTGGCGTTTACCAAAGTCCCCAAATGCTTGGAAAATGAGAGTGTGGGGTAAGAACAGACATGGGCAAATGAACAGACCTGTGATGCCTCCAAACCCCTTCCAGCACAGTGCAGCCATCGTTGCTGTTCCCTGCCTTTGTGAACTGCAAATTGCAATCAAATTTATGCAAAACAGAACCCTAAGAAGATGGAAAAGTTGTGTTTAAACTTCATATAGGAAGTACAGTGCTGTAAATATTTTTAATTGGTGCTGTGAGTTATATTTTATGCTGCTTTTGCTGTGCCCTGTGTATGGTTTGAGATCAGCAGTTTATCACTGGAGCTGATGGTTTCCCCTGAACGCACACTAACAAGAACCAGGATATGAGAGAACCATAAATAGTGTAGAATAAATGGGAATACTTTTCTCTCCACAAATAATATATCTTTCTTCAAAATTACTCTCTCTCCTCTGGCATGACAACAGAATTTGATTGTCTTCGGTCTATTTGGAAAAAAAACCCCAACCCTTGGAAGATGCCAATTTCTCAAAAAGCAGAGTAATGTATCAATTCTTTAAAAGGGATCACCTGGAAATATTTTAGACCCTGGGGGGGCTTTCAGAGAATTTAGGGATTCTGCCACCTCTGCTCTGCTGCCCAGGGGTGTCTGGACCCAGATCTAAACTCCTTCTCTCTCTGGACCAGCCTAGAGGGGTGCCCTCACTCTGGGGAGTGGAGACTCACAGCAGCTGGGTCTCCCTCAAAGCTCTGAAAGGCTTCACCCTCACCTACAGCACAGCTCAAACATTTTTTTAATGCCGCAGCAAAAATATTTTTTTGGGATGGGAAATCAATTTCCTTCCCAACTCCATTTTTAAAGAGCAAGTCAGAACAAACCCACCTACTGTTTCCTTCGTGCTCTTAGAGGCTTCTCTTCCTCTGCACCTTGTAAGAACTACGATTCAGAGATGAACAAAAAATGAGATGTACCAAGGACTGGCACAGGACTGCTCTGCTCTCTCAGCTGTGCCTGCACCAGGAGAGAAAGGCAGCAGGGAGAGCTAAAGCACCCCAGTGCCCCTCACAGAGCCCCCAGCAGCATTAACCCCTCCCAAACCCGGCCCATGGGCGCTCCAGTGGGTGCCTGGCAGTGCCTCCTGCACCCCACAGGGGTGATCTCTGCACCCAGAGCTGCGCATTGCATTTTGGAAAACTTGCAAGCAGGAAAGTGGGGTCACCCCCTCAGTCAGCCCGGGGTGCAGAGAGGTTCTCCCTTCCTGACAAGAGATATTTAGAGATCTACATCCCTCCTGGCACCATTATTTTATCTCTTATTTTTATATTGATAACAGAACATTAGCATGCACAAGAGCAATTAATATTGTATTATTTTCCTATCTCATAAAATATAGAAATTTAAATCACCAAGGAATTCGAGGAAGGAAAGGAGCATTATGTTTAAGCAGCTACATGCTGTGGTTTGCATCATGTGATGAGCTATGTTTAATGCAGTTTTACACAGCAGCCTTTCATCATTTACATTTGCCTCTGGCTCAATAAACGGTGCCATCCTGTTTAGGTCTGTTACAGTGGGATGTAAACGTTTCCCAGGCAGCATCCCCACAAATCACACCTGGGACATGGAAATTGGCAATCTGCATTTCCATACATCACTTCCATGCTTCTGCCTCTCAGCCTTAAGGTTTAGGATTTGATTTAGGAGTGTGCTGAGTGCCTCCATGAGAGTGGCCAGGCAGCACAGCAGAGTGGGAGCTGCTGGGAGGCTTCAGCCTCGCTCTTGGTCCAGGAGTGACCGTGCTGGGGAGCACACGGGGGCTCTGACATCCACCCTGTTGTTACTAGAACAAGACACATCTAGAGTGTCTTTCTCAAAAGACAATGAAGTCAAAGACTCCAACAGAGCTGGGAACTCACCCCCAGCATTCCAGGGACTTAGAGCATGGACAGCAGCAAAGAGCAGAGATCCTGGACACGGCTCAGCTGGAAGGTCACAATTCCCAGGGAACCCTTCCCTCTGGACAGGACCCTCCAGGGCTGAGGAATCCCCCAGAGAACCACATTTGAATGTCCATCAGAGCAATTTCTCCTGGAGACGAGCAGGAGCTCAGCCCACGCTCAGCTCTGTTGACTCAATGTGTATTTTTAAGTCTACAACCCCAGGAAGATTTGGCAATACAGGAATTTGCTGTCCATATTAGGAAGCTGTCAAGGAACAGCCACCTTCACATGCAGCTGCCTTTTGGGATGGTGGGGCTGTGGGAAGTGACAGAGCTGGGAGCAGGGACAGTGGAAATGCTGTGTGGCCCTTTCCTGACCCCTTCCAGGGCCACTGTCTCCGGGGTTCCCAGCACAGGCACCCAGATTTGGTGCCCAGCAGCCAGGAAAGAGGCAGGAGCCTGGAGCTTCCCAGCCCCAAGGCCTGGAAGGGAGGGAGGTGTTGGGGAAGTTCCACGAGGAGCAGGCAGGGCCAGGGCTTTTCCCAGGGGCATCACTCAGCACCACTGCTGGGGCAGTGAGGACCAAACAAACTCTGCTTTTCCCAGCCTACAAGTGAGGGAAATATGTCTGTACACATTTCTATGCCCCACTTTGGCTTCTCTGCTCCTTCAAACCACGAGGGGTTTAAAGGATCACCAGTAGCTTTGGGCCTGCCTGGGATCTGTGCAGCTCCAGGTGCTCTTTGGGAGCCCAGAGCAGCATCTCAGTGCTCAGACACAAATCACACCCAGGCACTGCTGCTGCAGCGGGGAGCAGGGCACTGACCTGCCCACAGCAAGGCAGTGACAGGCACAAATGAAGACAGATGCCTTGAAAACCTCTGTTTTCCACTGTAAACATGAATTCAAGAGCATGCAGGGAGTATTAGGTTTAGTAGCCAATAAAACAAGAATAAACTTTATGGGGATTTCTTTAAAAATCACCTTTCACAAGCATTTTTATGCAGGCAGAGTTTCTGATGTACAGAGGTTCGCTTAAAGAGATTGCAAGTACAGAGATCTCTGATCTCTTTCATCTTTTTTCATTAAAAATCAGCAGTTGTGCAGAGTTGAAAGTTCTTCAAGATTTTATTAAATTGGGCAACGCCAGAGGAGAAATAACAAATAATGTTCACAAGGATAAAGTTTTGCTCTCATTATAAACTCCACACTCCCCTCTCAATGCTGGGTTTTCATTCTGCCCCTCTGGCACTTTCTGGCTCCTGTTCATTTTGATGTTCTTAGTCTTAATTTAAATCTAGATGCAGTGCAATCTTTGTTACACCATATCATATACAAATCTTGTTTGGGACTGGATTTTTTTTTAATAGGCATGCCAAGGCATGGCTGTCATTAAATCTACCTAAAATGTTCTTCATACTTAAATAACAGAGTTACGAAGTCAGCATAATGGTAGCAAAAGAGGGTAAGAGGGAGGAAGAAAAAAAAGGAAATTAAACAGGTAATAAAAGAGATTTTCAGATGAGATTTGGAATCAAAAGCAGTGCCGGGAACACATTTCAATGGAAGGGAACTACCCTGTGTGTTAGGCACTGCAGAGGGGGAGGTTCTGGTATAAATCTTACAGCAGAGTAGAGGTGTGCAGGCAAACAATCAGAAGCTCGACAGAAAAGCAGCAGGGCCAGGGTAGTTTGGGGATGAAAGAAGGGCCTAGAGAAGGACGTGGCTGCATCCCATGCCCATAATGGAAAGGGCACAGGGAGTGTGTGGAGAAAGGCCTGCGGTCTCAATTAGGCACCAGAACTCATGGGCAGTGTCCTTAGATACAACTACATCTCCTTCCAGGACGTTGTGGAGACGGACATTTAGGACAGGGGGATGTTCAGACTCTGAGCACTCCTAGTGAAGGAAAGGAAAGAAGTCAAGGATGGCAGCAAGAAATGGGCAGACATAAATCTGTGCTTTTAGTCCCGTCACCCTCTGAAGGAGATTGCACTCAGCAGTTGCAGGGATGGCTACCATCCACAGCAAAGCTCATTTCATCCCAAATAATCGTAAAAGATAAACCCCAGCTGCAGTACCAACACAGGCACAGCTTCTCAGGGTATGAGAGGGAGGAGCCCAGAGAAATATGGTACTTGTGCACCACTCCTGCAATCACTGCAGTTAATCCCTGAGCCCCTTCATCAAAACTCATCAAGAAAACAGTTGATGAAATCAGAAGAAATATTGCCTGAGTAACTCTTGAGATGGGCTCGAAGATTTTGCAGCATTATTAAAATGATGGGCAAATCCTGATCATTTTCTATTAATATCAGGTATAATAACCCACGTGGTTTTAGTCCTTACAAAAAACAACTTTTCAGCACTTGTAGGATTAAAAATTTCATACAATGGAAGAAGAAAATGGACACTGGCCCTACACAGAGCAGAATTCTCCTGGGAACAAACTTTCTTATGGAGTTTATGAGTTTTCTGCTTCCAGATGCATTGGAAACACAGGTTTTTCTATGGTAAGAGAACCTTCACTTCCAGCCTGGGTAGGAACCAGGATTTACAGAGAAATGTGGAAATAATTAAAGTAGGGGGAAAAAGATACTCATGTTTTAATTTCATGCTTAGGTTCATTCAGAGTTTAAGATGAAGGGATGAGTCACTAGTTCTTATTTTATTCAAACCCAGCCCCTGGAGAGTGTTAGATTACACGGAGTTACAGCCTGTGCTCTGGCAAGAACCAGTCTGGGATATTGGCTGCCATTTTTCTGATCCCTCGTCTGTGAGATTTAGCCCAAAATGCAGCAGCCCCACAGAGGCTGAGCCAGACTCAGCCCCTGCCCAAAGAATGGGCTCCAGAGGCTGCAGCTCTGCCTTTAGGGTTATTGCTTGTGACAACCTGTAGGAAGCACGGCCAGGAGCACTTGATGGGAAATAAAGAGCTGCTTGTCTGCCTCACCAGGCCCCTTCCCCTCCCTTGGTGACGCCGGGGCCTCGGGGGAAACAGAAAACTGCTGCATGTTGCTTATAACAGGATTAACCACAACTTCTGAAGTTCAGAGAGTGACCTTTCCTAAAATCCATGATTTTCTGACAAAAGCACTTGTAAATGAGTAGGGGCTTGCCTGTGTTTACAGGTTTTGGTCAGGGGGGACATTGGCCTTTTCCCTCGCTCTGCCTCAGCAGCTGCACCAGGGACACTTCCCCAGGGCTGGGAACGAGCTCTGCTCCTGTGCACAGACTCCTGCAAGCCTCAACTCTTTCCTTTCATATGCTCCTTCAAAAGATTGTTTTTAAAATGCTGTGCAACCCGGGATCAGAAAACAGGAAAACAAAGTCCCCATTTCCAGGACCTTTCATAGCCCGGTTGAAGCTTGTGACTGTCCTTTAAGAATATGACTGGTTTTAAATCATTGCCCTCAACAAACACCCCCCTGATGGTGGTGTGAGACCTTGTACCTCTCTGACCTCTTTAGACTTCCAGAGCCTTTATTCCTAATGTTTTAATAATTAAAAATGATACATGGCATAGACTCCGTGCTTGATTTGTCTCTAACTTGGGTTAAGAAAGGAATGGTCTGACTCAGTGCCTTGGCCAAGTCACTCCATCCTCACAATAAAATGAAGACTTAAAAATCATGGCCTGTTTATTTAACCAAGTTGGGGAAGCAGAACAGCAAAAAGAAGAAGAAGCTGAGGAAGAATGAAGAAGTGTTAAAAGAAAAGACTGACACCTTGCCTGTGGCTTTGTCAGCTCAGAAAGCAGCTGGTCTGTGCGTGCCCTGATCCCTGGCCTTGTGAAAGGCAATGCCACCACTGCTGGCTGCCTGTGCTGCGGGGAGGGAACCCCAGCAGCTCCTCCTCGCTCTCCCCTCATTCAGCAGCACAGACAGCCCAGAGCATCAACCCACAGCCACAACGGGCTCCAGTTACTCAGCACTGCACGAAAAGCCCGGAGCTGATCCTGCAGCATTGTTCTTCCCGTGGAGCCCGTTTGTGAGATTCCTAAATGCCTTTTGAAACAAAGCTGTGAGGACAGCTCCACTAATTACAAGAAACTAACCCCTTTGAGGGGTAATTTGCGGTGGCTTTTGGGGAGGACTTGTGCTCTCTGTTGTGCTCCTGGGTCTTTTGAAGCTTCTATTGAATAAGAATTTCAAATACTCCCTAGCAGAAGTACAGCCCTCTCAGCCCACATGAAAGCTGGCAATTACACAGCTGCAGACAACAGGAAAAGCCTTTAAAAAATTGCGCATCCACTTCAACACCACCCCTGCCTTTGCCGGTGTGGCACCAGGCGCTGCTCGCAAGGCTCCGCTCCCGCAGGGGCAGAGCCAGGGAGGGATGGCCGGGGCCGGGCAGGGAGCCGGGAGGGATGGCCGGGACCGGGCAGGGAGCCGGGAGGGATGGCCGGGACCGGGCAGGGAGCCGGGGGGTGGGGGCCGGGCAGGGAGCCGGGCAGGGGGCCGGGAGGGATGGCCGGGGCCGGGCAGGGAGCCGGGAGGGATGGCCGGGGCCGGGCAGGGGGCCGGGAGGGATGGCCGGGGCCGGGCAGGGGGCCGGGAGGGATGGCCGGGACCGGGCAGGGGGCCGGGAGGGATGGCCGGGGCCGGGCTGCCCCTGCCCCAGCAGCGCCTCCTGAAATGCCTTCCCTTCCCGCAGAAATCCAATTACCAGGGCCAGAGCGGCAGCAGGGGCCCCGTGAGTCGTGTTCGTGCTCTTGCAGCTCTGAGCTGCGCGGCTCCCGTTAATTACCGCCCGTGATTTGCATTTCCATCGGGCACAACTTGATTACATCCTTGTTCCAGCACCAGGGGCCGCGCAATCCCCCGCTCCTTGGCACAGCAATGTCCACGGGGCTGGATGAGATAATTCGGGGGCACCGTGGCACTTCTGTCAGATGTGACAGATGACTCTGCCTGCCCCGTGCCGTCCCTTTTACCGGCAGTACAAAAAGCAGCCAAGAAATTCGTGTTTCACTTGTTTTTTTCCTTTCTCCCTTTTCCTCACTTCTCCCAGCTAAACATTCACGTTCCCTCCTCCTTCCCCGTGTGTTCACACATGAAAGAGTCCCATGATGTCTTCCCAACCCAGCTTGCCATTCAGCAGTGATACTCTGCCTCTCCAGTTTAAAATCAGAAGCACAATAAAACAGGAATTCATTTTAATGTTTCCTAGAGGTCCTCACCACTGTTTTTGAGGCCACAGAATCATAGAATGGTTGGGGTTCAAAGGGACCTTAAGGATCATGTGCTTCCAGTCCCCACATATAATCTTTCCCCTTATTCTTCCACTTGACTGAGAGCCTTTAAGTTGTTTAATTCTTCATTGCTGGACAGAGCTTTACCCTTAAACAGCAGAGTATTTTCTTCTGCTCAGCTTGAAAGGATAGTTTTAACTGATTAACTCAGACATGCTCCAGAAAGAGGGTTTTTAAATTCAATTTTTACATGAACATCGTGTTCACATTAGAAGCATCAATAACAGGGAAAAAAAGGATGATTTCTCAATAATTATTAAAAAGACCAGAATTTCAATTAAATTCATGACCAGTAACAGGAAGGGTAAGAGAATCCAATTACAGCAACTCTTGCTTCCATCAGATGCTCCGTGGGGATAAAAATGACCACATGTGTGAGTAGAAATTGCAATCTGAGATCCCAAAAGAGGATGTTGGCTCTGAACTGCAGCAAGCAGCTTTGATTTTCTGCCCCTTTCCCTGACAAGCAATGTGCTTCCCCCCCAACTCACACAAAATCAGTATTTATCAACAAGGGCTCCTTTGGGTTAAGAGATACCAGGAACCCATTACAAGCATTTTGTTCTCCATCCTCTCAGGCTGCATTAGAGATCTGTGAATCTGCCATCAGCTCAGCTAGATCGTGATAAGTGGCAGCAGAATTGTGCCAGCCACTCTATAAATGGAATTTTCAAGACAGAAAAAAAAAGTAACATGAAATGAACCAAACCAAAACAACAACTGAATCTGTGCTGTTTAATAGGATGAGAGATGGAAAAACTCCCAACTGTCGGAACAACGGTTGTTGCTGTGGGGAGAAAAAGGATGGCTGTGCCCAGTGTCCTTTGGGCCCAAAAGCAAAGAAAATAAATATTTCCCTTTCGTATCTGTCTCGTTGCAGGGAAATCATCTCAGTGCCACAGTCTGGGAGTGACATGTGAGTTGCAAGCTGAGCCCCTTGCAGAGGGGAGTGCACACAGCACCGAGCAGTCCCGGCTGTGCAGTGACATTTACCTTAATATCCTACCCAGGCAAGCAGGAAAGGCCAAACTGGAGGAACTACAAAATGAAAGGGGTGAAGTTTAAGAGGTTACAGCTTGAGAATCAGCTGCAATATGAATTTGTAAGGCCAGTTTTCTGCAGCTTGCACCTTCACACTCTCACCTACGCCTCTCTGCCTTGGTGAACTCCAACTCCTGCAGACACAAGAGCACTTGGAAAAAACTCTTCAGGGCTCAAATATCTGAGCTGGGACTCATCATCACCCAGCTGGGCTACTCCTGGTGCTCCCCACTCCTGGCCTGAAGGTGCTGCCATGAGTCGGGGCAGTTTGTCCCAGCCCCCACAGCCCCCTCCTCTGTGGGGTTCAGGTGACCCCGGTTCCATCCCAGTCTCACCCCACACAGCCACAGAGACAGGGGCTGCTGCCGTGGAGCAATGGGGAATTCAGCAAACAGAACCCCAAATTCCACACTGCCACTGCTCTGCAGGATCAGGGAGGTTCCACACGAGGCGACAGCCAAGACTGATCCCATTTTCTGAGGTATTTAAAGTCCCACTCTTCAACTCCCAGGTGCTAAAATAGCATCACTATTAAAGCCTAAATGCTGGAACACCAAGAATAAGCTTTTTCTGCAGGAAAACATAGAGGAATATTAACTAGACAGAACTGGTTCACTCTGGAATTTTACCACGATGAGATTGACACTGTGCAAAAACAGCCCCCCCTCCCCTCACAGATTTCACCTGCAAGGGCCACACTGGATTTCCTGTACAGAGATAACAGACACACTCTTGAAATGGCACCTTTTGAGTGTTACATTTCCAATATGACAAACTTCAATTCACCCTTTATTCATAAAAATGTCCAGCAACTTTCTGAGAATGTGGCTGCACTGAAATAATGGTGCCATTATACTCATATTTAATTTATGATGAAAGCCAAAAAAGCCACTTTTACTCCTTGAATTCCCAGTACTTCTGTGTCTTGCTGTAAGCCAGGCCTCAGAGAGGCAGGGATTGTGTTTTCTGTTTCAGAAAGTAACAAAATCAACCAACTAAACTCCAGTATTAAATCTCACCCAGCCTGTGACAGCAGTGACACATCTCAGCACTGACTGGAAAAGAAAAGCCATTGACTACAGAAAACAAAAGCCATGTGTTTTTAAAAAAGGAAATATTTGTTTCTTAATAAGTACAGGTCATTTTATATAAAAGAATAGGAGAAACTTATTAATTTTGTTTGACCCTGAATGACCCCCTGCAGCAGCAACAAGACCTCAAAAGAATTTAAAACATCAGGCAGAGCCTTTTACCTCCAGCCCAGTGGAAGTAACTGAGCAGAAGCAACACAAATAGAGATGCTCAGATGTTCCTGTCCTCACTTTAACTCAGCACACGCTGTCAGAGGGAGAACATGCTTTTGGAAATGGTGGGGGGTTTCCCAAGGACAAACACACTTGAAAGGAAAATATCTAGTGCCTTTTTTTTTAAAGTATTAAAATGGATTTTTAGACAAATAATGGCACTGCACAATTTCTGTCCTCATTTTCTCCTAAAGGTTCTCCCACTGCTGCTAGGGCTCGGGAAATAAATAGCTGGGGAAAGGAGTCACAAATCAGCAGTGGAAGGAAAGGGAGATAGCAAAAAACTATTACCTGACAGCAGATAGCTACAGAGCTCAGCATTTTTATCAGTGCTTGAGTAATGGAACTTCCAAACTGGGCACAGCAGGCAGGGAAGCAGGTCAAGGCCAAACACTCACACTGAAAAGGATGCTGTGACAAACCACGGAGCTGCCAGGCACTCGTGGCCCCCAGACACTCAGAAACACCTTTGCTGCTCTCAGTGTCACACTGCACCCAGGGCCTGGCCAAAAGTCAGAGAAACCAAACCAAAATCCATGTTGTGCTTTGATATACAAAACACACATCCAGGTTTTAGTCTCTGATCCAAGAACTGGCAACACTTGTGGTTATAAAGTGCCTGGTTGGTTTTATGCAGAATATCAACCCTGACCACCAGAGGAGCAAGGCCAGGGGTGACGGTGATGGGGCAGCTCCTCGGGAGCCTGGGTACCACTGACAGAGGCAGCACAAGGCAGGAGGGCAGGTTTTGGCCTGTGAGAAACAATACTTGCTGTTCTTAAACCACATCAATCCAAGTGCTGAGATAGCACTGCTAAAGAACCTCTTACCCACCACTATTCCCCTCCTGGGCTCTCCATCCCTAAATTGGTACGACTGGGGAGTTTAGGATGCTTCTGAAATGCTTTGATTGTCTTTGGTTTTCTATTTTCTTCCCTCATGCAGCTCTTCCCTCTTACTGAGTCAATAGAATAATGAGGATGCTGTTCTTAGGTTTAAAGCTGAGTAAGTGACATTTCTATCCATTATTTATTTGCCTTGAAATTCTCATGAATACCACCAGTGATAATCACCTAATTTCTATCAATTTATTTCTAGATCACCATCACACACGAAGTGTACTGCAGGTAGCAGCTCAATCCAATATTTATGAAGTGATTTTTCTTTCAATGAATACAGAGAGCCTCAGCGTGGTTACAACTGCAGCTGTTCTTTGAAATTCCAGGCTGGGGACACGCTGAATAGAAACCCAGCTCAGCTTGCTGGCACTCACACAATCGCTGGGAAACGTCAGAGCCCTCCGAGAGCTGCAGTGGATGTACTCACGTTGTGCTACACAGAGTTAGCTCTGCATAAAGGTTACTCCCTCTGGTAGGTTCTGCTGTTCTGGTGAGCAGCACCAAGCATTGCTGAGGGCTCTGTGACCTCTGTGACAGCCCCAGGCAGAGATTTCGGAGGTGACTGCAAAGAGCTGGAGCAGCCTGTGCTGGTGGTGGCAAACCATGGGCAGTGTCCAGCCTCTGGTGGGATCAGACCCTGCTGGGGAGCTTTGTTCTCACCATGGGGCACTTCCCTGCTGCTCCCAAAACACTGCAGGCACAGGGCCTTCATTCACAGCACTGCCCCAAAAGCCTAGGGAATCCCTGCAATTCAGGGGCATTAAAGCTTCCAGTAAAAATTAGGAAGACAGGGCTGTCCATGCTGGATTTTTATCCAGGGTAACTCTGCCACGTTCAGCAAGTTTTAACCATAGAACTTCATGGCCTTCATGTTGTTTTTTTCACAGGACTTTGTTATAGGTCATTGAACAGCCAGACACAATTTAGGATGTCTTGGTAAAATACAGGGCAGGAACTATGACTGACATTTTAGACTGCAGTTACTGATAAAGGACGATAATGAATGAATAAAATACAACTCTTTTGTACAGATAACATGGGGAAAAATGGTGCAAAGCCAAACGAAAAGCAGCATCTAATGACTGCCATGACAACAAGCTATACATTTTGCTCAAATCAAAGACATGCAATTGCATATGACTGCAGATTGACAACCAAATTCTATTCCTCACTACAGCCTCTGCCAATTCCACAGGTCTGTATAAGCCATATTTTTTTTCCACATTTTAAGAATCATCACAGATTTCTGTAGGAGGTTGGAGGTCACAGTGCACCTCCCTATCCTGGCTCCTGTTAGGCAGAAACCTCAAAGCCTTTCGGTTCCAAGCAGGGGCCAAAGCCAAGGCCTCGGAAATCTGCCGGATTTCTCAGGATGTTTTGACTTGCAGCCTTTGATACCAACATCATTCATGATTCAACACCACCATCCATCCAAACCCCGCCACTTTCCTCTTCTGAATCTGCATAGCCAAAAGAATCTTGTTAAGACAGCTGACTAAAGGATTTCAGGGCAGCTCACACTGAAACTGTGCAAGAGGATTGATGAGGTTTTAGTGCCACCTGATTTGAGCTCACCCTCAGAGGTGAAGCAAAGGCTGAGGTGGCTCTGAGTGCCAGCAGCTCTCCCCTACAACACAACTGCCCTCTCCCTGCCCCAGCTCTTCCCAGCTGCTCCCTGAGCCATTACCCAGCAGCAATCTGCAGCAGGCCCAGGCAGTTGTGAGTTATTTTCCTCGGAATATGACAAACTTCACTCTGACTCAGCCTGATCCCCATTCCAAAATAGGGAAGAGGAAAGCAGCCAAGCTGAGGAGAGGAGGAGTAGGAAAGGGAGGAGCAGGCAGTTGATCTGTTTTTAGAAAGAAGAGCAAAAGGAAGCTCAGATATCCCTGAAGCCCAAGCAGTAGTATTCCAGTTTTGATCTTTTCTTCCCTATTGAATTCAAGACTTACAGGGGCCTTGGGATCAGAGTGGAGCAGGAAGAATGGGCACAGCATTCCATTGGCATGGATGCAGAACTGGTGGGTAATTACACTAAAGATGTTTTTGGCACACACAGCCACCACCCATGAAGAGGATGATCAGAAATCCAGGCAAACAGCAAAGGAAAAGATCTAAAGGGGAAAATTTCACACCAAGGATGCCCCAGCCTGTGTCAGGATCAGATGGAAGAGACATTGTAGTCCTTATTTGATCATTTGCTCTTTTCTCTCCCCCTCTGAGCACATAACAAGAGTAAATCCTCCCTCCCTCAGAGTCATTTGTAGAAGAAAATCTCTGTGCCCAGCTCTGCAGTCCCTCAGCATCAAAACCTGGGACTGCTGTGAGCTGGCTCTTGGACTGGCTAGAATCTGGGATCTGTTAGCAAGAGAAATTAACTAGAAAATATCTGTAATAAGAACATGACCAAAAAAAACACATGAAAAGGAGAATCCATCCATCCCCAAAGGAAGGCAGCCATGAAACACGTGTGTGCTCCTCGAAAACCCCACAGCAGGCACAGGGCTTGCTCCCTGGAGTTCTGCATTAAGGGAATGCCAGGAAAACAGAACAAAGGTTTGGAATTTGGCTCTTGTTTCATGCCCACCACTCACTCCCCCTGTGCCTGCACAGACACCAACCAGGCCCTTCACAAAACTCTTTAAAGACTCAAAGCACATTTTTCTTGTCTAAATGCCAGAGCTGCTGCTCATGTTCAGCACTTGCTTCTCTAGGACCAGCTCTTCCAGGGACCAGGTGCCCTCAGCTTTTCCAGGGCTGTTTCATTCCATAAAAGGGGCATGGAAAAGTCTCCCTCGTCCCCCTTCTCCTTGTGGCACCACAGGAAGTGTTTGTGAGGCAGCTGAGACCTTCCTCTCCAGGGAAAGCTGCTCCCACCAGAGCTACACGAATCCACCTCTGTGGGTCTGGTGTCCCCAGGGCCAGCAGCTGAGAGGGTGGGATTGGATTTGGGGTCAGTGCTTGCCAGAAGGATGGGTGGTAGAAAACAACCAGACAGAGGAAGGGAAAATGAAGAAAGGACAATCAGAGGAAAATCCCTGGGCAGAGCACGAAGTCAATACTGAGATGAAGAGAGGAACATCAGTGCAGACCTTGGAACTGGTGGTGGAACGCAAGGCCATGGTCAGGAGCTGGAGATGGATCTCAGGAGAGCACAAAAAACTACATTTCCTACTCCTCAAGTGTGTAAGTACAAGTAAGCCCCACTCAAACACCACTCATGCCCAAAGGCCCCAAACTCTGCTGACCCCAAACAGAGCTTGACCCCAGCATTCCCCAGGGCCACAGGGGATGTGGGGGAGCAGGAGGGGTACATAGGGAGGGCAGCCCCGTCCCTACACTGCCCCACAAACCATTCACTGCAGGCCTGTTGCCATAACAACCGCAAGAAATGGCCATAAATAGAATTTCTCCTGCCAGCAGGGCACCTCACTGGCAGGGATTTCACTCCAGCTCCTTCCAGTGGCCCCGCTCCTGGCACAGACACACAAATACATGGCCAGAACATGCACAGGTGAGCACAGACATTCACAGGAGCTACAGGCAGGGCCCCAGAGCCCTGTGAGCACCCCAGCTCTGAGAATGGCCCCTCTGAGCTCGGTGCTTCTCCTCACTGCTGAGGAAGGCACTTGTTTAAGGTCTGTGGCCTCGGAGCCCTGCACAATCCTGCCAACTCTGTCCAGACAGAAGCCACCAAAGCTTCTGGTGCTCCTCTTGTTCAAGTAGCAAAAGAGATAAAGGGCCCATTTATTTGAAAAGAATGTCAAAAAAAGGATGGAACAGCCCAGATAAGAAAGCAATTTTCTGCAGGAAAGAAGCAGGGGATTCTTGACAGCGCTTGCAGATCCCAGAGCCAAACAGAAAGGTTCTTTCTCAGACTGCTGTGCGATGCAAGAGACCTTTACCACATCCTTGTGGTGAGTACCTGCATCTTAAACCTCCTGCGACAGCTCAGGGGTTCAGTTAAAAAGGCATTTATTACAGAAACAACGTTACTTTATTTTTACCCTTGCTTTCCTCGGCGCAGCAGCGAGGGACTGCTGAGCTGCCCTGCCCCAGGACTGCAGCAGCTACACCCCATCACTGCTCCTGGAGGGAATCAGTCCTGGCTCTCAGCCCTCCCAACACCATGCCAGGGACTGTTCTCCAGTGTTGCACCCTGGCAGCACTGCCAAGGCCATCCTTTCCCAAGGGCTCCTGGTCCCAGAGCTGCAATTCCCTGCACCTGCATGACACCCACAGCCCCGAGGCAGCCCAGCACCCCGCCATCCCCAGGGCTTTACATGCCATAAATGCACGCTCAGGTGTAAAATACACACTGAGGTGTGCACCAGACCCCAGCCCCTGTGCTCCCAAACCAAGAACAGAGCTCCGTGTGCCCTCCAGGTACCCACAGCCTGCCCAGCCTGTACCCCTGAGCAGGGGAAGCTGCAGGAAATTGCAGCTCTGGGATCAGGAACCCTTGGGAAAGGATGCCCTTGGCTTTCCCAGTCACAGCACTGGCAATGCAAATAGATCTGTGCAAAAAGCTCGGGGGAAAATGGATAAGAAAATGAAAACTTAGAGCTGTGCGGGCTCAGCTCGAGCTCAGGGCTCTCCTGCCAGGATCCTCTCTTGTCTGGGGCTGTCTGAGGGCCTTGTTAAAAACCAGGAAAAACTCTCAGGGCTCACTTCATCTTCCTGGCTGTTTAAAATCACCTCAGCAGGTGAAGAAGAACAGTGCCCTCAGTGCCCTCCCTCGCCAGCTGTCTCACCAGTGTAAAACCATCCCTTGGACAGCACAGTCCTCCCTCCCTGAGGGTTACCAGGGGCTGTCACAACCCCAAGACAAGGGGAAACTGAGGCACAGGGCCCTGGCATGTCCAAACTGAGGTCACCTAGTGCCAAAGCCACAATTCCCAAAGTTTACTGACCCCATTTCTCACCAGCAAACCCCATATCCTAACTGGGATTGGAATGATCCCTGCCATGACCAAGAGCTCTCTCACCTGAACCAGACAACACAGAGAGAAATGCAGATAGTAAAAAAGCTTCCCAAGGACCCGATTATGTCCCTAATATTTACTCCTGGACTCCTGCAGCTGCTTTAATCCTACTGATGCTGGGCTAAACTTCAAAATAAACAACACGGTGCATTTCCCACCACCACTAAATGTAATTAATGGATACAATTAGTCAGCCAAAGATAAAATCCTCTGGCAGAAAGTCCATAGCAATATAAATTTTAGTCTAGTTTTTGAAAGTATTTTATTTACTTGGCACCTTTGGCTTTGTTTTTCATTCATCATAATCCTTTTATCCCCTGAAATCTATATTGATTCCTTTTCAAACTCTGCTCTTAATCTCATTTAATACATGTAGATGTTAGACCATTTCATATTCCAGTTGCCTGGGAAGTTGACAAAACCAGCTTTTTATAATCTCAATTTTAATTTAAATATTTTTCGTATTCTGTTTTCAGCACCCTCACTCATCTGGTTTTCTTTATCTGAGCCCAAATAAATACGTATCACGACAAACACCTGTGATTATAGGGCAGCAAATACTCAAATTCCACCTGCAAAGAGCTGATTCCCAGATTTGTGTGTCTGATGTGGGAGCTCTCAGCCTCCACGTGAGGGTACAATATTGGCACACGATGAGGCACCTCATTTGTGTGCCGAGTTCCTCTGCATGAATGGCTTTCTATTTCTTACCCACAGCAACACCACTTGTGCATTCGGTGCCATTAACTCCTCTTGTCCACTAGGCCAGGAATTATGTGAAAGTTTTACTGAAAAACGGCAGGAAAAAAATCAGAGTACAGGTATGTGAGCAAAGAAGACTGATCTGCAAAAGCTGATCCCTCATTCTTCAAGCAGCTGCAAGTTCCATTGATGCTTAAAGCCAACTGAAGTCAAGCATGAAAAGCAACAGCAAAATCATTTCTCTATATATTCAAGAGATTTTCATCCCAAGGGTTGCTGAAGAGCTTTTCCTAGATACATAATGAGAGATAAATCAATAGATCTCCAAAGAGAGAATACTTCTGGGCTGGAATTTGATAAATTTCTGGAAGAGAAACTTAGAAAGGATGGGCAAGAATATGTTGTGCATTAAAATTGCAATGAAACACTGTGCTGGGACATAGGGTGGATATCACGGGTCTTTCAAAAGTCACTTGCATTGCCACGAGATCCTGGTAAGGCCTAGATAAAATATCAGCTTTAAACAGCTACAGGAGCTCATTAGCAGAGCCCCAATGACCCATGAGGGCACAGCCTCCACCCCCTGTTCTCCTCACCAGCAGAAACCCTCCCCTGGGCCACAGGGGAGAGAAAAACTCAGCTGGGAGCTGACTCTTGGGTGGAAAATGGGTAAATAACAGAAAGCAGTGTTCTCCCTCTTCCTACAATGGCATTTTTGTTACTGGATAATCCTTAAATTCCTCAAAATGGAAGTTTGCACTCGAGGGCTGAGGCAACTCCAGTGGGACACAACCAGCAAATTCTGAGTGCACGAGTTCCCAGGGACCATTTTGGTGCAAGGAATTTCCCCCCAGTCCTCTCATAAGGAATAAGAAGCTTCAAGAAAAGGCCTCCTCAAAATAATATGGTCCAAACTTGCCCTCTGCAGTTAATGTGCTGCAACAAACTTCTCCTCTCAGACTGACCCTGGCAGGGCCTTTCTCTGGAGAAACAAATTCCTGAATCACTGCAGGGATCAATCCCTTCACCTCCTTCAGACACCCCCAGGCTCGCTTGAAAGCTCACACCTCATTTCATGTCAATCAATCAGGATGAAAGACAGAGTTCAAACCAGCTACTTAAGGTATAGCTGTTGTATACACCAGGTAAGTGGGTTAAACACTGTATTTATCAGCAAAATTTCTTGCAGAGAAAGGAAAAAAATCGTAGTCAAATGTTGTAATTGAGGGATAAGTTTTCCCTGAATAATAATAATTACAGATCCATGGACTGAATATGGTGTGGACCAGAAACATCTCAGAAACTTCAGGTCACAGCTTGGAGAAAAACAAAAACTGCCCCAGATCAATATCAGTAACCAGTAAAAGCAATGTCAGGTTCTATTTTGCAAAGCCACTGGTAATCAGACCAGGAGTTCTTCTCATCTCACACCCCAAAGTTCAAAGGAATATTCTAATATTGATTTGGCTCTAAACATCTCCCTTGGAACATAAACCCCAAGAGAAGAAAGCCAGGCACATGAAATCATAAAAATAAAGGAAAATCTTTAAAGAGAAAGTTTTCCATTCTTACCAAAAAAAAGAAAAAAAAACCCAAACAACCGAAAAAAAACCTAGCCCCAAACCCCCAAGAAAAATCCCAACCCAACTCGGTTGTTACATCCCTTTCCAAATTCTCTCTCTACACCTCTACTTTGAAGATATTTTTGCCTTGAAAGAAATAATTTTAATGTAAAATTATTCCATAGCATTTGCAGTTGAAATCTGCCTCTGCAAAGACTACTCCATACTTCATTTTGAAGAGAGAGAATAAAATGCAAGGGAAATGTTTATTTCTGTAACACAAATCTGTAACATCAAAAGTCAGCTGTAATTTAATTAGCAGCTATAGCAGATTACAAGATTTGTGATTCCTCCAATAAAGACAGATTTTTTTTAGAAGCAATTAACACAAGACCAGATGTGAAGCCTTGAAATTCAGAGAGAACAAAAGTGGGAGGTGGAGTTGACAATAAAAACGCAGGAAGTGGAAACAAATAAGTTGTTTTCTAATTTTTATCACAGTTGTCCTTGCTTGGGGGGAGACAGGTTACTGTTATAGGCAGATCAAATGACAAAAGTGGTGCAGAGCTTCCTCATGTGCAGAATGTAATTCCTGTTATCCGTGCCCCTCCATTCAGAGCAAAGTTGTTTATCCATTTAAAAAAAAATTACTTGTAGCAGTAATTTGGGGGTTCATGAACTTTTATTATTTGCTGCATTTAATAAGCACAGGGGAAGAAAAAGGTCATGTCTTGACTGGAATAGCTCCAGTAATAGTAAGTGAATTTATCAGCAAAGCACAGAAGCTGAAGATAAAGACAATCCATGTTTAGTTGCTGTGTTTGATTGTTTTCCTTGTGGCTTAATAGTATAAATTAAAAGAGAGCTTAAATGTTAGCACCACTGACAAGATGGCACATCCAAAATTATAAAGAAGCAAATAAAATGATTCATGTGGAATTTTGAAATATCTCAAAATATGTCAGCCACCAGATGTCACAAAACCTGCAGGGGATGATGCACTGCACCAAGAGAAGGGCAAGGCTCTGGCAAAGCACAGCATGGCAGGAAAATATCCTACCAGTCCCCATAAATCTGAGATCCTGGGAATGAAAGGAATAAAACACACCAAAGACAAAACAAACTGAGGTTTTCTCTGCCATCCTCTACCTCAAAGGAGAAGTGAAGTGTTCAAGACCAGCATATTGAGCATGGCAGAAAATAAGACTGCCATAAACTAAAAAAAACTTTCAAAAATGTCTAGGGCCAGCCTGACCCTACACAAGTTTGACAAGGTCAGTGTGCTCAGCACCACCCACAGATGCTGCAGACCAAGCAGTTACCTGAGCTGCCAACAGCACAAATTCCCAAATATTGATTTTTATTCACACACAAAACGCAACAAATCCCGTGTGAAAGACACCATTCAGAACAACTAGAAAGTACTTTCTCCCTTGCCAAATGCATTTCCATGTACTTATGGAAACACAGGAAATGTGTATGAATCCATTTATATCCCAGCTTGCTGCTGATAGCAAATCCCCAGCCTAAGAAGTGATGCTCAGTAAAGAACTGGACAAAACCTGACCCAATTTAGCCAGAACTGAGGCAGCAAAGTGTGCAAACAAGCATTTATCCTGGGCAGGAAAGAGCCCCAGCACATAAACTCTGTATTAAGACTCCTGAACACTTCTAAAGGCCCTGCAAGGGCATTATTCCTCCTGACTCTAGATTTATTCACTTGGATTGCAGGGACCAAGGAGCTGTGGCAAAGCATCACAACCAAACCAGGGCACCCAGGCAGGGATGCAGAGCCTTTGGCACGGGGGTGCAGCAGAGGAACTGCAGAATGCTAGGGGAGGAGTTGTGCGCTCAAATTAATTAACCTAATTAAATATCAACAGTAAGAAAGGTTAATAAAGAGACAGATTTTCAACCGCTTTGACCTTGAGTTGTTAATGAAGTGCAAATCCTCTCCCTAGGAAATGTGGTTGCTTGGTGGAAGCAAGAGGGCCTGCAAGTGAACTTGCAAAACAGCCACAGCATCCTATTTATCTCCTTCTGCTCGGGGATGCAATCTGGGAAATGTGGGGCTCCTAACTTGAAGCAGCTTGTGACATATAGAAAGGAAACAGAAGTGGTTTTTCACTCAGATCACCCACTACGTCCAAAATAACAATCCACCCTATCCACTCTGACAAAATAACACATAATAGAACTAAAACTGTGCTGACAAAAATAGTCTGTTAAGCTTCCCATTCCTCTGAGGCCTGCAGTCTATTTTTGCTGCTGAGAGCTGAAGTTACACACGCCCCACCGAAGCTGCCTCGGCTCAGCCACTTGAAAGAAGCAGCCTGCAAAGCATTAATAATTCATCTGATTGAGTTTAGCTGGCACATTCAGCAACCAAACTGCACCAAACTCTCCTGTAAGGAGGGAGAGAGGAGCTGTTTCAGAAGGATATTTCCTGCTCTACAGCACGTTCCTTTTAAGTTTTTCTCTTCCATGTGTTTATTGGTGATGAAAAGTTGCCTCGGGCAGTCCCAGAGAAAAAGGTGCTCATGCAGCACCAGGGCAGGAAAAGCAGAGACATCAGAAGGATGAAATTTTCCGTGTCAACCATGATCCACCAATCCAATTTACGTCTGATCATTCTGTGCTCTTTGATAGTCCTTTTGAGAAGTTATCCCTGGCACAGAAAGAGCAGCAAAGACCTCTGGTGCCATCTCTCCTCTTTCCACTCAGCCTTAGAAATGAGCAGAACTGAGATGCAGCTCACACGTGCAACATTCCATTATTCTGTAGGGACACAAGGCACAAACAGCTTCCAAAGGAAGGGCTCTGCTGCCACACCCACACATCATTAGCTGAGTCCTACATTTGTGTCCTTTCGTTTTACTTTCACAATATTTTCTAGAAAAGGGGACTGAATTAAACCTCTGGCAGCCTCCAGGTTTATTCACTCTATCGATTGCTCTGGAGATGAGTGGGAGTAATTATTTTGAAAAGGTTCATTCTCCAGAGTGAAGATGGAGAGTGTTAAATGTATTCAAATTGGTGAATAACAGACAGCTCAAAGTAAGAGAAGGTGCAGCCATGAATGACTGAGAAGCAAATGCACAAAGGACTGGGGTCTGCAACAGCAACTTTTGATGACCGCAGTGGCATAAAAGGAATGTTGAGAAGGCCCCAAAACAGAGATTCCTCTCTTCTGGGGGGAGTTGGAAAAGGCCTGGCTTTATTCCTTGACAGACCCCTTCCCTGACACGTGGGACTGGAGGAGCTGCAGTTTTTATTTCCACAAACAGTGCCCTGGACACCAAAGCCTTGATGGCTGGACAGAACTGGCACTAAAGCAGCCAACACACCCAGGGCAGCCCCAATCCCAATGACCTCCCACAGGAGAGGGGCACAACAGCTTCAGGACTCGTGTGGTGAGGCAGGAAAATGATTTATTATCTGAAAGGATTTGTCCCAGTTTAGTTACAGTACTGGATTTTAGTGTTCTGCAACTAACACAGGTCCCGTGAGGCCCAGGGTTACCTTTTCTATCACAGTTAAAAGTGCAAGTGTCAAAGCCTGAGAAAGATGATAATCCATGGGCATTAATCATCCCAGCACCTGGGGACACAAAGCTCTGCAAAAGACAGGACACAGTGTCTGGCAAAACACCTCCAAGAGAAAATCCATGGGCTGAGGTTTCATCGAGAAAAGCTGCACCTCACAAATAACTCTGCGCTTTCAGCTCTCTGCTTATGTATAATTATATATATATATTTATATATATAAGTTATATCTTCTTAACAGATGGGAAAAATCCATAAATTAGGCCTCTCTGGCATTAATTTGTTGGTGATTTTTCATTTGCATGAAACCAACCTTAAGTAATTTGTGTTTAGGAGGAAAAAAACCCCAAGATCTTTCACCTTATTGAACTCCACCTTCTCATGGAACAGGTCATTTATTGAATCATTATTGGATTATCTTTCAGTAATTAAGTCTCTTCAGTACAGCAGTTATTCATTCGAATAGGTCTTAAAATATCACAGCAAGAGAGCATTAGCCACCACTTTGAGAAAAGTAATTCAGTCTAAAGAAAATGGAATTTCATCCATCCTTCCCAATGTGTTTTTCTGGCCCCGAAAAACCTCGGGTGCTCAGGTACTGCTGGATCAAACAGAATGGCTCAGAAACACTTGCTCACCAATCAGGAGACCACCTCTATTTGCAGAAAATTCGGGATTTAAGCAGGGTGCTCATTTTCTTGGTTTTTACAACTGCTTGTGCCACGCCAATAGAAAGTGAACAGCCAGATCTGTCACACCCATGCTGGTCATCATTTTGATATCTTGTGAGCAAATAAACCACAGAGTGGAATTTGTTCAAAGGTTTTTTTTCAGAATGTGTGGACCGAGCCATTTTTCTTAAAAAGACACCCGATACATTTTGACTGATTTACTCTTTTTCAACTGAAAAATGTGTCCACACAGAAAGAGAGGACTCTGATAGTTTGTCTGGGGATTTCCAAGCCTTCAATGCTGCAAGTCCCAGGGCTGCAACCATCAGGAAGGCCCAGAGAAATTGCTGCTGAATGGGCTCAGTTTATCCAGCAGCACAGGACATATTTTGTAAGATAAAGATAAAAACCAGCAAAACCATGAGCAGAGCCACATCATCACTCTTTTTCTACCCCAGTGGCCACATCCAGTCTCTTCTCCTGGGAGCAGCAGCCTCCAGAGCCACCAACACTGGGGTGCACCAAGAGGGTGATGCACTCACAGGATGTGAGCAGCTCATTGCTCAAAAGCAGATGATTAAACAGCTTTTATCTGTAAGCCAAGGATTCCAGCCCATAAAACAAAATTATGCAGCCAGAGCAGAAGTTTCCTGCATGGAAAGAAGGATATCAGAAAAGCTGGGGGCAGCTGCAGGTTTTGCAGAGCTCCCTGCAGGGTGGGCTGTGCTCTGGGCTGCCTGAATGGCACTCACAAGGCAGGGGCTTCCTGCACAGATACAGCCAGTCCTCATCAGAGTTTGCCTGATTAGCAAGGGAAGGCAAATAAAGAAGTATGAATTGCCCACTGACCCAGACTGAATGCCTGGGATAAGCACAGGAAGCAAATAAGGTCCGTGATGGATCTGTGTGCTCCCTGCCCTCCTCGCTCCCAACAGACACTGATGTATCTCACACCGGTGCCAAAGAACTCTCATTCCTGGGCAGAAGTCATTTATTGGGAAGAGAAAGTCACAGTTAACACTAAGGGACTTATTTTGCTTTGCTGCTCATAATTCAGGCTGCCTGCTTTTGCTTGTTTCTGCAATCCCAGATCTATACGAGCTTGCATTAAGAAGTTGCCTGGCACAAAGCCGGCATCATTTGCCTCCTCTTTGATGCCAAAAGCTCTTGCTTTTTACATCTCCCAGGATCTCAGGCACAGCCCAGCAGCCATCTGCAGAGCTTTCCCCTCCTCCTCCCGAGTCTCAATTATTTTGCCATCTAAGCAGCAGTTACTCCAACACTGAGCTGCAATTCCCAGGGGACTGCAGCTCTCCTGCAATTTGACTGGAGTTCTAGCCAAGCTCCTTTCCCATTTTGTGGTATTATTCCAATCAGCTGAACACCACCGGTGCCATGTAACCTCACAATTCCTGGACAAAGCTCTTTGGAGTCCTGTAGCTTATTTCCTTCAAGACTTATGAATAAATTATAGTTCCCAGCACCAAAAGATTTCATTAAACTGACAAACACCCAAAAGATTTGAGTTTTTTTCAGCAGCTCTTTCCATCCCAAGAGAGACAGACTGCACTGGGAGCTGCAGTGGCAGAGCTCTACAGGGCGGCCTCCCCCCTGTCCCTTGTTTTCCCCTCTAATTTGTCCTCCAGTTTTGATGTCTCCAGTCCCCCTGCTCACACCTGCCCAGCAGAAGGGGTGGTGTGGAAGTACAGAAAAGAAAAACCAGTCTCATTTTTGTGGTAAGCAAAAAAATAGTATTTTGGAGGATGAGGAATTTTGCATTTTTGTGTTTACTTCAGCTATCTGTATTTTCTGGTCTGGCACTTCCCAGCTAAAGGTGAAACCTGAAGTTATGGCCTATCACACTGCAGAAAGTCATTACTACAGAAATCACCACTTGGACGTGGTGCCCACGCACACAGAGCTGTGCAGACATGGACAGGCTTTTGGGAACATATTTTAATCACCTTAACAAGGAAAAAACTTTGCTAACCTCTGCTGCACCTTGACTGGTGCTACCACAGGCACTCAGCTATGACCCTGCCAGCTCTGTGTGCAGATCTGCCAGACACAAACAGGCCGTGCTTGTGAAAATTAAAGCAACCAAAGCAGTGCCACTAAAAAGCCAACCCCAGCCCTCCCCACTGCAGCTGCACCAGGAACTGCTCAGGGAATAAACACCTCTGAAAGGTAACCTGGCACATCGAAGGCAATAATGAACCCAGCTCATCTCCAGCTGGATCTGCTGTGCAGCCCAGGACTGCAGAGGGAGGCAGGAAGGGCAGAGAGCAGCATCCCCCTGGCAGCAGCACCGAGTGCCCCGTGGGGCTCTGCCTTGGGGTCCCTGCAGGGCCACCACAGGCACTGGGGAAAGGGGGCAGGATCTGTTTAATTCTCTGTATTGGCTTGGGAGAAGGAAAAGCAGGGTACTGCCACTTGAAATCCGAAAGGAGCTGTAAAATACAAGGGACTCTGACTACAGTGGCTTGGCTGGGAGGCAAACATGCCAAGGAGTCAGAGTATTGCTGTGATGCCTTCCAGCACGTGGAAATAGGATCCCACAGCTCGGCACAGCCCTTCTGACTGCAAGGCAGCACCAAGACCATCACTTCCCAAAGCCATGAGTTAATGAGAAATGTCCCCCTCTCCTGAGGGGCTCCCACCATCCCCCCCTGCCCTGCAGCAGGGCCTCAGCGTTGGCACTGCAGGGCTGGCACAGGGGCTTCTTCCTGCCCTGCCGCACAATCCCTGCCCTCACTGCCCCTTGCAGCTCCTTTTCCTGGGACAGGACAAAACAGGAAGCAGGCCCTGGTTGTCACCAGGAGAGGAACCTCCTGCCCTCGTGGCTCTGAACCCCCTGGGACAGCCCAGAACCTTCACCCCAAGAACAGCCAGTCCCAACCTCGAGCACACCACCTCTCATTTATTCTCTTTTACTGAGCAATCAATCCAGGGATAATTCCGGCCATTTTTGCAGTTGTCCCTTCCATTTACTTGATCAGCTGTTGTACTTCCCTGGTTACCTGCACTGGGGTTTTCATTTATTCAGGTTTGTAGCTGGTGTTTATTTTATTTTTAATTCAGTGACCTGACTTTGCTCCCCTGTCCTGTGACATCGTTGCAGGAGTGGCAGAGAGGGCAGCACTGTGATTATGAGCATGATCAAATGAGCAAACCCACCCCGAGCCCTAATGACCATCATGATCCTGGCACCTGGGAAATGCCCCTGTGTGCCAGTGGGACCCGAGCCTGACCTTCCCCAGGCTGCTCAGCTCATTACAGAGATCAGAGCAGCAGCCTTGGCTCCCTCCCTGTGCAAAGAGATCTGAGTATTTGGATAATCCCTGTCTCTGCTGTACCAGTGAAGATGGGCTGATGTTAAATGAAAGGAACAGAGGGGGGGAAAAAACCACTTTTCTTGCTGGCAGCTGTGTTGTACTAAACTGCTGAAGTGAGCTGGGAAGTGTTACCTTAAAAAAGTTCCCAATTCAGACAACAAATAAACACAACCAGTTCTTTATGCATCCTACAGACCAGCTTGGGCTGAATGGTGTCTGAGAGCCCAGATCCTGCAGTAATTAATCGTCTGATGATGTGGCTGGGGTGAATCTGTTAAAGTTTGTGCTGCCCATTACTGAGTTGCCCGTTTCCCTTCCTCCCAGGCTCCCTGGCTGCAGTGTGCCAGCTGCCTGCCAGAGATGCCAGCAAACAGAAAGCAGCAGCAGCAGCACACCAGGGGAGTCTGTCAGCACAGGAGGGCTGCCACCAACACCCCCGGCAGCAGAGCAGCCTCAGACATCTGCCTGCCCCACACCCATCTGCACTGCTGTGCGTCCCATTCACATCAGGGGCTGCCAGCTGAACAGAAACTCCCATGTTCTGCGTTTGCAGGGACACACAAACCCACCAGAGCTGCCGTGGTCACTCACCCTGGTGACACCTGCAGCTCCTGACCAGCCTGGCAGTGCTCAGGTGTCACCCAGCAAGTGCAGAGGATTTTTTAAACTCCAAATTATGCCAAGTGTACCTGCTTTCTTTGAACTACCTGTGAAGTCTTCATTCATTCCCCCAGTTATGATGAACAATAAAGTGTTTGCTTTAAAACAGGCTTTTTCCTATTTCTCTACTGACCGAGGCAAACATTTAACCAGCATGTAATACAAAAATCCCTTCAAGGTGCAAAGAAATTTTTTCAGTGTGTTCCTACATTGAAAATCTCATCAGAAAGAGAAACCAGCAGTAAACACTGCTCTGAACATGAAGTGGAACAGAACAAGACTGCAGAGAGGAGCTAAAGAGACACTCTCTGCTTGTCCCCCACAGAGAAGGAGCCCCCCCTCAGCCATCCAGGCCCCACACCCAGAGGTGCTGCAGCCTCAGGGATGGGGCAGTTTCATTTTCCTCTGACTTGCAAACCCCTCTTTGTTCAGATTAAAATGGCTTTACAGCCACCTGAAGGTGTGGGAGGCTCTTGTATGTTTGTTTCTCGAGCTGTGTAGAGCGAATCGCCTGGACCTGATCACAGCTGAAGGGTGGGTGCAGAGTGGATCCCCAGGGATCTTCCAGGGGCTCTCCTGTCCTGGATCCCTCCCTTGGCACAGCTACTCCTGCTGAGCCAGTTTATTGCAACCTGACCCACACTCATTCCCTCATGCCCAATTCTCTGATCATCCTGTGCTCCACGAATGCTGCTGCAGACACACACACACACTTACTTATTCTTTAACTACAGCTCCCAGCTATGCCAAACCATGACAGCAGAGAAAAGTCCTGGCTCCTGCCCTCTGCAAACCAGCCCAGAGAGTTTGGAGGGATGACCAAGATGTGATGCTGTTTTCATAGGAAATCAGGACATTTCTGTGTTCTGCTTATGCAGAGTAGTTTATTGCATGTTATATTCTAATCCCTCCAGGCCTCTCTGCAGCATAGGAAAGGGGCTGAACACTGGATTTACTGACCCTAAAATTTATGTCACAACAATGATGGCAATCAACTTCCGTTTTAAGTGGGAATTTAGATGTGAACTCAAGTTTTAAATTACAGCTAAACTCTCCCCAGCCTGACGAAGGTGAGTCCTCAAACACTGTCCCAGGGCAGGGGTGAGCAAACACAGCAGAGAAGTGACTGCAATAAATAACTTGCAATCTAAACATCTCCAAACTGCCCCCTTGTCTGAGATCCTGTTTTCAACCACCCATCCACATTCTTTACAGCTCCCTTTCCCTGCCAGGACCTTTAGGGGTTTTAAGATAAGGTAGGCAGCAACACTAAATAGGATTTGTGCAGCTGACACTTACCCCAGTGGTCGTTTTGCCCCTGACTGAAGCACAGATTGTTCTTGCCGCAGGGTAAATCTGCACAAAATGGTCACTGAGCAGTTGGGGCTGCAGGAAAAGATCCATTTCACTCTGGGACATTAAACTGCACTTGAACTTTCAAAAAACCTAATTTTCTTGGGGATCAATACAGTCAATACAGGTGTTAAGGGAGAAACAATTACATTTGCTGTACTTGTGCAGTGCCTGATGACCTACACACAGCTCTGGCTGCTGGCCCACAAAAGCTCTGCTCTTCCATGAATCAAGAGGAAACTCTGCTGATACAAAACCAGAGGGGAACAACCCCTGACAGTGGACACAGCCCTTGCAGGTGTTACAGCCTGTAATTATTTCCTCCAGTGACTTCAATCACGCTGCTCTCACCTTGAGATTCACAACAAGTCAAGTGCTCTCCCCTCCCCACCTCTGCCTGTATTTGACAATTAATTTTCTGGCATATTAAACCAATGATTATTAATGGTGCCACAGCTGTTTGTGTCAGTGATTGTGATCAGCTCAAGTTCTCTTCAGCATATAAATATTTTTCTATAAACCTAGCAACGCTGGGTTTATGGAGAAAACTGTCAGCTTCTCAGTGAAGAAACTATATCTTCTCAAACATTTGTGCAGTGTGTAGTAAAACATAACCTTGATCCAAATATAAAAAGTGTTTAGGTAGGAGATGAAAGGGGTGGTTTCTTGAATTAGAAATAATATCCTAGCCAGGAGTTATTCATGAAAATGGAGTCTTAATATTTACTTAGGCTTCCAGCAGCACTGATTTGCACTAGAATTTATTAACTTTTCAAATATTGCACAATGGACCTGGGCACTGAAATGTTCCCCACGAGAAGCTCACCAGAAACAGGCTCTATCAGAACAGTGTCTGTTTTAGCATTCAGCTGGGCTTGATTTTGCTTCACCTGGAGTCAAGGTTTAAAATACCCATTTCCAGATTAAAAAGTAGGGTTTGCTTACAAACAAGAGGTGCAGGAAAGGCTCTCACAGGCTCTGAACGAGCCCTGCCCAGGAAGGTTTGTCAGCAGCACCTGAACCCCCTGACTGCTGTGGATTCCTGTGCCAGGGACAGACTCATCCCCTCTGTCCTGACCCAGCAGCTGGGAGCAGCTCAGAGCTCCCAGGGCTCTTCTGCAATGCCAGGACCCACTGGGATTCTTCCCTAAAATCCCAGGCACCCAACACTGTCAAGCCCAGAGAAGGATCTGAGAAACCTTCAGTGAGCTGAGGCCAGGTGGAGGCAGCTTCATGCATGCACAAACCACACCAGAAATCATCTGTTGGCATTTTTTTCTGCATGTCCGACAGCTGTGCTGGACAACGCCTGATTCCAGCAGTTCACAGGATCCAAAACGATTCCCTGCCTTGCACTGTGTACAATACTCACTGTATTTTACATTACAGTGACTGAAGTTCTGACAAGACACAAAACCCATCAATCAACTCATGGCACGGCACTAAAAAGTTTACTACAAGCCTTCTCTCTGCTCAGTTTGTGTGCAGAATGTCTATTTTAATAAATTTGGTTCTGAAAACATGAATCTAGCTGAAGATTTCATTAAAAAAATCAGATGTTATTTACACAACAAAAGCTGCCCATTTTTTTATGGCACCAGGCTCACAAACATGCTTGGAGAATTTGCAGTTGAACGGTGAAAGGGCAAAATGCATCAAGCACCAGAGATGTGAAAGTATTTTAAATGGGAGCAGGGATCTGGCACATGGCCTTGGAAGAGCCAGAGCAGGTGTTCAAGAAACACCAAGTTCTGTCTCGGAGGCACCAGGCTCATCAATAATGGATTCCTCGGCATTCAACTGCATTTCTTCCCCATTTAAAGTTTGATACAGCTTGTTCATTTTCAGGAGATATTTTTTCCCCTGAGGAGCCCCAACACTTTGTTGTCACAGCTCCTAGAACTTCTCTGCTGGCGCTTGGCCCAGACAAGTTGTTACTGAGCACACGCCTTTATTACTGCTGAAAGACAGATTTGACAATTCTGATAACGAACAAGTGCTGGCTGCTCCAAGGGACACCGACTGCTCCCCATGCTCTAAATGCTTAGAATGGTACCTTGAACATCTACAGACCTCCAAGCTGAACTTGCCACAATGAGAACTTCAAGGCAAGAAATCCTCTCTGCTCTTTTGCTGAGTCTGTGACACCCACAGACCTCACACCAAGTGTTGCAGAGGTGCAGAAAGCCCCAGGTATTCTGGAAATGGTCAGTGCTGATGCATTTGAATTAGTCTGGGTTGCTAGGAACCTAATTCCTGGGCTAGACTCTTGCCTGGTCACCTGTCTGAGCTCTGGGCTCGTTTCAGAGCTGTTGTTCAGGTTATGCTGCTGATTTCTGCAGCGTTCCCCATGCACCGAGTTCCACAGAGCCTCTCTCTGCTGTCACTTGGCTCAGTCCCACTGAGGTGTAACACCCCAGCATGACAGATCTCATCACAAGTTTCCAGATAGCCCAAGTTCTCCTCATTAGACTCGTCTGTACCAGAGGAGTTTGCCAACCAAAAACCATATGGTTTTCCTTCGCAGGCCTGGAGACCCCACTGCTTCCCTGCACAGAGCACTCCAAACAACATATGGGGATGCAATGGATACCCTCCCAGCAGGCCACCAACCACCACCAAGGAGACTCCATCCAGCTTCATCAGATGGGTCTCAGAACATTCTCCCACTGCTGCCCTGCTGGGAATTCCAGAGTTCAGGGGCATCATGACTAAAGTCTTGCCAAGCAGCCACTTGCAATGGCACTGATCCAGCTCAGAGCCAGTTTCAGACACGAATTCAAACACAGCATCCAGTTCTTTCCAATTCAGGTGGAAGCTCCTTATGTAAAATGAAAACAAGAAGTGAAATTGCTGTGCCTTTATGTGTGCACCTTGAAAGCTACAGGCCAGCACTCGGAGCTCCCAGCCAGATCCTACCTGAGGTTCATTACTTCTCTTGTGAATTATGTTCACAGCCAGGAAACACACAGTAGAACATTCAGAGGCACTGCCCAGCAGTGGCCCTACAGAGGGGTTTAGCACAGAGCTGCACCTCAAGATCCCCATCTGCTCCATGCTGGAGATGCCAGAGGAACCCTTCTCTGCCACAGAGCAGCACTTTGTGCTGCATGTTTGTAACACACCTAAAGATTTCATGTCAGGATTCAGCTTGTACAAATGGCAGGAAGGACTTGAGGACCCTGAAGTGATGGGAGGCTCTGACACAGAGGCAGAACCTTAAGCAGATGGATCAGAATGAAAAAAAATGCTGATGGGAAGAGCTGGTGCCCTGAAACACAGCATTTATTCTGTGCTTGCAAATACACTCGGTGCTGAAGACAAACTTTTACTCATGTTATTGGTTTGGAGGCTTGTAAGTGCTTTTCAGCCAGAATTCTCTGTGGGAATGGTTTGATCTCTTCAGTGCTACTAAATTCCCAGAATCAAGTCAAATCCAATAACACGGTGCAGCTTGAAAACAGAATATTTGTTTCTAACCCATTTCTGAATGATTTTCATTATTACTATTGAAGATGTGAGGATCAGACAGCCATTGCACCAAAGACTTCAGGGGTTTTCTATAATGCTTAGGAGATTCTGTAAGGGAAGAACAGCAACTGTACACTGCCAGTCTGCCCACAGATCTGAAGTGTGTATCAGCAAGCAATAAACATGCAAGAACATCAGCTTTTGCAGTGGGATGAAAGCCAGAACTGAGTGCTGGGCAGGCTCACAAATTCAGTGTTCTCTAACCTGCAGGCAGAGGTGCTGGAGGAGTTAATGTGCAGCTCCAGGCAGTGCCAAGCCAGCCTCTATAACCATGTAACCTGTCAGAAGTGAGGAGCATTCCACAAGTGCCCAGAGAAACCCCCAACAGCGATGTGTAAAGGGCTTCCCTTCAGAGCCCACTGCACCAGGCTTTGCTCTTCCCATCCTCTTGCAAAGCCCATGAGTGAGAGCAGAGCTGTAATTCCTTCTGCCTGGAAGCTCCCCAGAGGTTTGGCTGACCTTTAGAACATTCTCTTCCCTCAGCATCTCCTCTAGAGCAGCTCCTTTCCCAGAGCACACCCTGCAGTCCCAGAGCTCTGGCAGCAGGGGAGAGGGGCAGGAATCACATCCCAGCCCACCCAGGGTCTCCTGAACACGGCCTTGCCTGGCAGGGAGGGGCAGGAGGTGAGGAAAACATTCGTGGAGATGCAAAGAGCACATGGAGCCTCCAATGTGTAATTCTGATTTAAAGTCATCTGCAGAGCAAGTGAATCTAAGCCTGTGCTTTGGACCCAGGTTTATCCACAGCCAATCCTGCTTTAAATAGAAATTATATAGGAAGTTAAATTAACCACTCACTTGAGAGTGAGGTGTAGTAAAACCAGACCAAACAAGCTCCAGCACCAGGGTTTAACTCTCATGTCACGATAGCAAAAGGACAACACAGCCCAGAGTAATGAGATCTGGACCATCTTCATCCAAACTGCAACTCAACGTCTGCTTCATTAGAGGTTATTAAATGCATAATTTGGTACAAATCAAAAAGGTGCTCTTGAGAATGCTCAAGGGGCTTCTCAATTTTATTGAAGCATTTGAGGGTGGAAGTTCTTAATTGTCATGAAATCCCTCTTCTAATACAACCAAGCTCTTGTCTAGACAGATCAAAATCAACAATTTTATAGGCAGTGTTGGACAAACTGCTTTTCTTGTGCCATGACTGATGTGCATTTCGCAGATGCTTTCCAAACAACTTTATGTAAACATTATTTACAAAAATCGTGTGGTACAGAGTCACCTCATCCTACTGGAGGGACAGAAAGCTCAGTACCTCTTAATCATCAGGGAGATCATTTCAACAGCCCCACACGCACTACACCTTATCCTGATGTTCAGTGCAGCTCTAAGTCTTTACACAATTAACTTTTCTATCAAGAAATTGCAAAAAGCATTAATGATTGTAATGTCTCATTAATTAGTGGTAAATACAGGTGAATCAGTCAGACCAGCCAACTCAGTAGAACTTCTGGTGCTCACAGCATGTTAATATGTTGCTAATTAAGACCATCAGCATTCCTTTTAATTAATTTATTGGCTTGCTTAAGATTTAATTGAAATTTTACCGGCCCTCATTTTTCCAATTCAGAACATGTACCAGGCAGACTATACAAAAGGAAAACCAAAGCCATTCCCTTCATGTTTGTGGAGATAAATTCAGCATTTTAGCTCCCAGCTCATTCCACCTTCCAGATTAGGATGGGAATGTGAGAGAAACCCAGAGAACCTTTGAGTGTGTGCACGTGTTCACAGTCAGTTACAGCTCTCTTTGGATAGGAGAGGAGCCGTTTCTGGCTTTAGAGGTGACACATGGACACCAGATCCAGAAGAACTAAAGATTCCTGTGTCATTTGGTGCCTCTGAGCCCAGAGACTGACATTCACCAATATCCACAGAGCTCTGTCTTCAGAAATACAGATTTGGAGAACAAATCCTCAGGGGACAGGTTTCCTTCAGTCTCCTGTCTCATGTAGTGTAAAGTTCCAGACTAAATTGGTGAATCACTAGTTTAAATATCTATCTCCAAAGGCAAAATGAGAACTATTTCTACTATATCACTGCATTTTTTAAAACAAAAAGCACTCAGTGTATCCTCCCATCTCCTTTCTTCTGTGCTTGAATCGCTCCAAACCTAACAGAGCTTCTGAACAAGTTGTGTGTTTAACACAAATACCCTGAAGAGCTGTTGAATTGAGATTCAGAAAGTGTCAGATAGAACCTCCAGAGAATTTACCTACAGGCAGAAGAGGGAGATGAGAAACAAAACTCTTTCCATTTTCCCTTGCTAGAAACATTTCAAAACATTAGAAAAATGTCTAAGTGTTTTGCATATATTAAAACTGAACAGGGAAATGCCTTTAAAATGCACAGAAACTTCAGTTTCACAAAGTTACACAGCAGTTTATCAGTCCTTGAATGATACTCCCATTCCCACTTCAATTCCCTCTCTACAATACTGGTTTCCTTTGAGACTGACCATTTCCAGGAGCAGCAGATTTCCAGGGAGTGTAACAGAGTTGCATCTGAGACCTTCTGCCACGAGTCTGCAGGGAGTGCTTCCCATGGACCAGATGGGAGCACAAAATCCCCAGTTCCCTGGGGTCTGCCCACGGCCTCTCAGTGCCACAAAGTGCTGCTGGCTGAGCCACTCCTCACTGGGGTCACAAATAGAAATTCTCTGCCTCTCCTTTCACTGAGGATGGAGCTCAGCACAATCCACACGAGTCCAGCTGGTCTCTGCCGTTTACAGCAGTTTGCTTGGGAACGTGGGATTCAGTCTTAAAACTGCATTAAATTGTCTTGCAAGCAGCACACACAGAGCTCATTTTCCCCCAACAATGAGGCAGAATGGGGGAATTGCTCTGTGTGTGGCTGCCCAAGGCTCTGCAGGCACTGGGGTTTGCACCAGGCAGGAGCTGCATCCACACAGGCACGTCCCAGAACCCCTTCCCAAAACAGTTCTCCTTGTGCCACATTCCCAGGGAAAGGCAATTCTCCCCAGGGAGCAAAGGCTCTCTAGAACCTGGCCCACTTCATCTTCTAAATAGAAAACAGCAAAAATTCTTCAGCCATTACACTTTTTTCCAGGGGAATTATGCAGTGATGGAGACACCCCAGGACTGCAATCCCTCCCAGTGTGGCATTCCTTGAAGGGCTGAAATCCAAATAAGAGTATGCCTGGGAGGGAGAATGGAGGGGGAAGGATAGAAATAGAGGCATTAAGAAGGACAAATATTCTGTTGGTAGGCAGGCTTATGATGGAAGCAGGATTATGATTAAAGAAATTTCAAGAAGACAACTTTAAAACAAAGAGAAGAACTGCCCATGTTACAAGACCCAAACCCAAACAGAGCTGTCCTGGCAGAGGAGGCTGCATCTCCTCTGGGCCCCTTACATGGCAAATCCCTGCGGAATCCCAGCGCTTTGTTTGGATTTCATGTTGCTTGTCAAGGGAGCACAAGTGCTCTGTACAGCTTTGGGGTTTGCTCACATTTCCCGTTTATCTTAGGGAGTTTCACGTTTATTTTTAAGGCCTTTTTTGGGGGCAGAAGCACAGCCTGGGCTGTGTCTCGGTGGCTTTGCCAGGCAGTAAGTCTGGGACACTGGCAGCACCAAGCTCTCCTGCCAGGGATCAGGTCTGGCAGCACATGGAGCAGCAGGTACAGGTGGACACGTCCCGCACTGGAGCAGGGCAGAAAACATCATTCAGGGGCTAAAAGCTGCTCTCTGTCATGAAATGTGGAGCTGCTGCCTCTCAATCAGCTGTTCATTGCCCAGGTTTGCTGCTCCACCTTCACCAGAGCACTGTGGGCTGGTTCAGACACAAAACACCTGCAAGTATCACTATAAAACCATCTGAGATTTGACACCTCAAATTGTGCCGATAAATCAGATTGCTGCTAGTTTGTGCTGCTTTAAACAGAAATGTTTTACTTCACCCTGTCATGGGCACCTCTCGAGGAAGCTGCTGCTCCCCCTCCATCACATTTCCAGCACCAGGACAATGTTTGGTGTGGAATTACTGGGCAGCAGTGAAAATGCATCGCTCCCAGGTCTCCACGTGCGGATCAGATACTTAACCAGTCACCTATTTTTAACTCTGCCAGGCAATCAGGATGCTGTTCACAAAACACTTTACCTTAAAATAAAATTGCTTTCCTCAGATGACATTGTCAGGTTCTGTTCTTTTCACGATTAATGTGAAACCTCAAATAAAAGATAAGGTAGTTTATTGAGAAAGGAAAGGCTGTTCTTAATGGGAGAGAAAAACGGATGTATAATAGCCTAAATTTTAGTGATTATCACTCTGAAAAGATGTTGAGATGTAATGGCCATGAGATAACGGGGGGAGGCAAATTGGTGAAGAAGGAGCAGCATTGCCTGTCACAGGCACTTTGAGGAGGCCTGGTTTGAAGAAGCCTTTCCACGGCCCCAGCTTCAAACCATGAGAGCCTCAGGGGGTTTAAGGGTCGTTTCTTCAGATCCTGCCCAGCCCCCAAGGGGTCTCCTGCCCTCAGAGGACAGCCCACAGCCTCGGGGGAGGCCCCACACTCAAAGCCCAGCTTTAACACAATTTCCAACGCCAAACTACCCACAAGTTTTTTCTGCCAGGCTCTCACCCTGCTGGTACCTTTCCCTTCTCTCCTCCCCTCTTGACCCCTCAGATCCCACACACAAATGCACTTTCACTCTCTTCCAGGCTCTAAAAGCCTTCTCCAAAGCACAAGTTTTTCTCGAGCTGTCCACTCTCCCTAATCCCCGCAAGTCCTAGCACTTTCATCTTCTCAGGCTTAAGATGAATGAGACAATCTGAGGTTTCAAGAGATTTGCAGACAAGCCCTGCTCTGGTCTCTGGGATGTTTATGTAAGGCCAGAGAAATGCCATTTACAGCAGAGTCAGACTGGGTGTTACAGAGCATCACCGAGATAAGCCCTGGGCCTGCCACAGACAGAGTCATTTAGAGAGCAGAACAGGGTAAACCCCAAACAACTAAATCCCAAGTGCTCAGTGCCTCTCAAGACACCAGCTGAAGAATGGAGCTACATTTGTATTACCAAAAACCAGAAGGGGCACAATTAACCTTGCAAAGCAACAAGAGAATTCTTTGCTGTGTCACAAATCACCCTCATCCTCAGCACAGTTTTTGACTTTCACACAGTCTCATTTGCAGAAGGGATTCATCTTTATCTGAAACTGTAATTGAATGCCAGCAGTTACCTTGGTGACATTTAAAAATCTATCCCTGTGCTTTGCTGTCAACACTTTATAACACAATAAAGTGCCTCATGGAACAAGGCAGAGCACAGCTCAGGGAATAGCTCCTATGACAACTCCATGAATCAAAGGGATGGCAGAGAGCCCCAAATGTCAAATGGACAGCAGCACACAGGTAGAGAAAGCCCAGGCTGAAGTCAGTGCTGCTCCTAAAGCTGTGCTGAACTGCAGCTCCAAGCCCAGCTCCAGGCATTTCTGTAACTAAACAAAGCCTTCAGTTCTCCAGGTACTCTCATTTTCCCTGAAATTGCCAAGAACCCTGAAATTTATTATGCAATCAGTGCAGCTGATTTCAGCAGGCCTCTGCTGGGACTGATCATTGCCAGAGAGGGAGGAAGAGCCACGCTTCCTGTGAATGCTGTTTGTTGTACTTCAGGTCTTAAATACAAGTGGGGAATTGAATTTTTGGTCAAAATACAGGATTGCCATTCTGCTTATGGCAGCACATCCTTTGAGATCCTGGGACAGAGGGCACTGGGCTCACATTCACCCCTGGAATTCCCAGTTTTATTGTCCATCAGAGGCAGATTTGTTTCACTGCCACTGGCCCACAGCTCCAGCTCTCCACGAGAAGCAGGGAGAGGAGCTCGGCTGAGGCACAGGATTGCTGAGGAAAGGCCCCACTACCCAACTCCACCTCTTCCTCCTGTGTTCTTGCTTTTCCCTTTCTCTTCCTTTAAGTTTCCAGCCTCTTCCAGGCTTTTCAGCTCCCTCCCAGCTGCCTCAAGCAGCAGGTCTCCTCCCCAGCACACAGCCCTGGGCCCTTCCATCCCTGCCCCTCTGGGCCCACAGCACAGAAACCTCTGGACCTTTGGTCCCTGAAGCAGAGAATTCATTCTCTTTTGCTGCAAGACTAAATCTGAGCACCACTTTATTTGGCAAAGGCTCCAAACGCAGCTGTCTGTGGCCTCCCTGCAGCCCTTCCACCCTGGGAAAGCTGTGTGTGACTTCTGTAGCTGTCCCATATCTACACTCCAACGTCCTCAATCCATTTCCAGGAGACAAAATCCATCTTGGCATGCCCTGAAGATAAGGCTGAGCTTTTCAGCTGCTCTTGCACTATCAGCAGAAGAGTGCATTAGAAACCCAGGTTATTCATTTTATTAAAGAGCATTTTCTACTGCACAGAAATGATGGATCCTGCTAAACACACTCAGATAGAGATACAAAAAGTGAAAAGGGCACACATCAATCAGAAAATGCAACAAAAACTGTGGCTTTCTAGCACTCCCTAAAGATGTGAGAAGTTTCACCATTTTCATTGGAATTTCAAACAGAGGGAACAAAACATGAGCAAACTAATAATAAAAACATGCCTGAGAAAGACAAACCAGGTAAACTAAGAGATTATAATCTTGCCCTCCAGTAAAGTTCTTTTCACCTTAAATCCACTCAGCGTAGAGATAATCTTGCCACTGGAGACCACAAAAGAAAAGTTATTTGCATATAGAATAGGCTCACAGAAAATTAAACTGCTGTGCAAAACTCGAGCTTATTATGCAAGAAATGTGATAAGCTAAAACATACAAAAAATCCTCCTCAAGATCTGAGCAACACGAGCTAAAAATACCTCTATTGCATGTCATTTACAAATTCAAAGGGTTGTTTAGGCTGTGTTTAGATTGTGATCAAACAACACTCGATAAATTTTTTTCCACTTATGATTAAAGATAGTGCTGGATTTTAGGTGTTCTGATTGCTTTCCTCACTTCATTTTTATTGCTATTTTTAATTTGCACTTGATGTTCCCTGCCCCCTTCCTGAAAGCAAACAGCAGTGCTGGGAGGGTACCAAAGTCCATCTCTTGTTCTTGCTGACAGGACAGGAGGGATGGCCCAGGAGCAGCCCTGAGTTACACACCAAGGGCTGGAGAATGGTGCTCCCAGCCTTTGGCCTGGTCCCTGTCCACACTCATACACCTGCCCTGCAGGGCCTGGGACCTGCACACACCTCTCCAGTGCCCCCACAGCTGTTAAATGTCACAGATCTCTTGTGCCAAAGGGTTTCTGCATCCCAAACTTCCCAAAACTCCAGGTGTTCAGCACTCCAGTGGTGTCACACACAGGGTGGCATCATCCCCTGCGTGGCCCAGCACTGGGACAGGTAAAAGCCAGCACAGGGCAGGTGCCCTGGGGCTGCACATCAGAAATGCTGTGCAGGTGCCAGGGCGGGTGAATTAAGGGTCTCAGCATAACCCTTCAAACTTTTCATTCTTTCCAACTGCAAACAACTGAGCTCAGTGCCGTGATGAAAAATTCTTGAACATAAATTACCATCATTTTTCTGTTACATAACATGATTTATCCAAAGCATGCACTGGGCTCATTCCAGTTTCCACTGAAGTCAATAGAATTATAAGTGTTCAGCACCTCTGAAACGCCAGGACATGCTTATTCATGGGTATAATTTATGGTACCCAAATTGGAACATTCTATCCTTAGGTTGCAGAACTCCTTCCCCTTCTGCATGGACACTAATGGAGCAACAGTGAAAATTACCCTCAGATCTTCAGTGGAATGCCCAGGACTGCTCCAGCTTTAAACAAGCACCACAAACATCTGAACTCCTGACTCTGGAGATCTCTTCTGCCCACCCACAAGATCAAACTGCCTCCAACCAGTATCTTTCCCTGCATGAGCCTTTACGTCCGTGGGGTGTCAAGGAGCAACTGCCAGAGATGCTCAAGCACATTTCAAGTTATGCACGAAGAGCAGCCATCATCTGGCAAGGACATGAGGAAAGACAAAGCAGAAAGCAAAAGAGTAGGAAATCAACTTTACTGGAAGCTCTGCTTGTCCTCATGGCCACCTTCTCAGGGAAGTACTATTGCCAACCCCTCTTGATGTGTCCTTTGGACAGAGCCTTCCTTCATTCCTTCAGGATGTGTTCACAGCTTTGGTTGATCAAGGCTGGCAGTAAAATCCTGTCACAGATTTTTCATTCCTTCAGAGCACAGCAAACATGGAAATCAAAACACAGCTCAGTCTTGCTCAAAGCCCCTGGGACCTGTCCTGAGGCGCTCAGTTGAGGTGACTGCTCATCTCCAGCTTCCCTGCAGGTGACAAACCACCAGGGTTGTGAAGAACCAGCCCTGGGTCATCTCAGGATGCTGAGGGGTTTGGGACTGCTGCACAGCCCAGGTGTCCCAAACCTGCAGCCTCCTCCTGACATCCCAGCCCAGCAGCAGAGGCTGGTGTGGCCTTTCCCCACCCCTGTGAGACACAGACAGAGGCAGGAGCCTGTCCAGTACTGCCCTTTGCTTCTGTCCAGCCTCCCCTTGCTGACAGCCACAGCTCCCTGGGCTGCTTCCTCCCGAGGAAGCACCCAAGTGATGGGAACAGTCCCGTGGGCTCTGCTCAGCTGCACCTGAAGCGAGCAAAGAGTCCTTTTTCCCCTCTGCATGGCTAAGCAGGGCCTTCCCCAGCACTGGGGACCTCCCCAGAGCTGTGCAGAGCAGGGTGGCAGTGGGTCAGCCCTGGCAGCCAGAGCAGCATCACCCCCTCGCAGCGTGGGGGGACAGGAGCGAAGCTCTGGGCTGGGAACACGCCCGAGCCAGTGGGAAGATGATATTTTCCTTCCACCAAATTAACAGATCTTGTTTTTCTCCCATCCCCTGGGCCCCACACAGAGGATGGGCAGATGGATCCCGCCAATCACTCCATGCCACAGTTGCACCACACAAATGTGCTTGAAGGAAAACTCCTGCAGCACCAAGAACTGGGCTATTATAGGAGTCCAGAAACAACAGCTTGTGTGTTCACATGTCTATTCCAAGTTTCAGATTTCTTCAGCAAACAGGAGGCCAGTCTAATCCTTTTGACTTTGAATCCCTGGGAGGAAGGCTGCTTGTCAGGCTGACAAGGAGACACAGCCCTTGTCCCCCTCTGTTCTGCTCCAAACCAGCCTCATGCCAGGTCCACTCCACATCCCCAGGCCCTGGAAGTCTAAAGGACTTTGCAAGAGATCTCTTTGCAGGTGATCAGACAGCATGAAATTCGGTGATTGAACAGAGCTGGCACACACTGGGGAAGAGATACAAACCCAGAAGCAGCCCTGAGTTTTGCAATTGCAGCATTTAAGTTAAAAATAATCAGGCTGGTAGAATTACATAAACTCAAGCTTTGTACAAGTTCCTAAACATAACAGTCCAAAATGGCCTAAATCTCACCTGGACACAATCCTCCTGAACCCCCTCAGAGATGTCATTTCTTCTCTTCATTCAAGCATGTCAGATAATCTGGGACTTTGTGCACAAAGACACCTGGCAGCAGCAATGAGAAGGTTCCAACCTTCAGAAGGAGCACTTGCTTAAAAAGAATGCATTTCTGGAACAATATCTCTCAATTTCTTTATTCTTTCCTTTGTATCTTCCAGCACTGGGCCCTCTGAAGCCACCTTTGCAACCTGCCTTCCCCAGCTCCATGATGGAAAAAAACACAACCTTACACCTAAGGTCCATTTAAGGCATCCATTTTTCTGTGGAAATTCTGTTCAGCCAAGGATGGGAGTTTACCAGGTCCCTCCAACCTCAAGGCAAATAAAGAGTTAACCACAGGTCTTAGCCCAGCACATTTCCAGAGCAGTCAGCACATCCAGGCCATTTCCAGGGGACATTCTGCCCCTGGAGAGACTGCAGAACCCTTCCCTTTGCACCTCGTTTCCATTTGTGCACACAGCCCACATCCCTTCATGCCTGTGACATCTCCACTTTTACACATCCTGTAAAACAATGCACATCAACTGCTTTATCCACCCCTATTCCAGGAACAACTCCCCCCTCCAGCCAAGCAACATATGGCCCTTTAGCATCTTCCCAGAGGGAAGCCTCTAGGCTAGAATTTGGATGACAAAACTGGAAAAAAAGTTGAGAAATTTCTGAACCAAGCTTGTTTCCTAGAAGACTTCAGCCTGAACTGAGAAGTGCAATTAGCAGAATTAAAAAGCTTTTTCACCTTTCAGCTAATTCAGGGAGGAAAGGTGATGGATTTCCTCACACACCACTTGTTGTCCATGAACCTGTAGGGGCTGGGTCCTTCTCCAAGGCCTCAGGCTCCCCAAAGGAGGAGCTGCAGCAGCTTCCTATGGCAGCAGCTTGATGTGCTCAACCATGACGTTAGGACAGCACTGAAGTTGTTTCCTGGGAGGAGGTGTGGGAATGCTTTGTGAAGCTCAGCGATTCACCAGAGCACCGAGACAATGGGGAACTGTTCTTTTCCATTTGCTAAACCATTTCTACAGCTTTCTCACTGCTCAGGTGATGCAGCCCTCAGAACCAGGCAGAAATAAACCCCCGGAAGACAGGAAATCCTTTCCATTAACCCACAGCAGCTTCACACCAGCACAACACACACAGCAAAGCCCCAACAACAGCTGAAGGACCTTTTCCAGCTCACACAGCCCCAAACGCTGCACCATTTCTGAGCAAGGAAGTCTCACATTGGCAAGAGAAGAGACCCGTGACTGAAACTGCAGTGGGGTGACTGATGGTTGTTACCTTGGTGACACTGAAAACACCTTAAAGGTCTTTTCCAACCCAAATGATCCCATGAAGGACCAGATTCAAGCCTCACTTCCAGGAAGCTGTTTCTACAACATGACCTTAAAAAAGCCAACCAAAACCTTCCCCCAGTTTTCAAGTCCTGCTGGCCATTGGGGAGAGTCTGAGTGGTGGAGCCCAGTAAGTCAGGATAGTACTTACGATTTCTTTTAAATATAAAAAATTAAACCCACTGAACATCAAAACTGACTGATTTCCCACAAAATTAAGGATTGCAACCAATACTTCAGGTACAGCTATGTCTAAAGTCCATCACATCCTGCATAATACAACATTTCTGTTGCCTCCACTGCTGCTCAGTCTGGGGGCAGGCGAGGCCAGCCGAGGGTTTGAGGGGAAGACAGGCAGGGCCTGTCCCTTTCCATCTCTGTCACCTCCAGCACAATGATCTGTTTATTGAGCCCAACACACGTGTGGGTGGTTTAGCTTAAAAAAACTAATATTAGGTATCATGTGTTACAAAGTAAACTTTTCACAGGAAGATGTTTCTATAGTAACTAATGTTTTTCTTGCAACACATTTCACATCAGGGTTGCCATGGAAACAGAACTATAGAGATGTGTTCAGCAAATAAGTTGTCAATAGCTTTTCCCCCAGCCCCTGCACTCTACCCCTGTCAGCCTGAGGGCAAACACAGCACCCTGAGTCTGCCCTGGGAGACTCCAGTTGCTGTGGGAGTGTGGAATCCTCCCTGCCCGTGTGAGAGCAGCATCTCCCCCAGACCTGACCACACTTTTCAGAGCAAGTGAAATGCTCGGGTCTGGATCAGGTTAGAAATCCAGACAGCTCGGAGCTGTTGTACAGGAGAGCCCCAGTGAAACACCTTCATGTGCAGGAGAGGAGTGAGATTACCCTGCTGGAAACACCGAGCAGTGGAACCTCAGAGAGACCTCAGGGTGTTGCTGGGACGTGTCAAAGGGATGTCAGCTCATGCCAGGAAGTCTGAATCTCCCTGGCTTTGAGCATATATTTAGGCTGAAGCATTCCCAAGGGTAACGTACAGACTCCCACTCACCTCCAAGGAAAGTCTGCAAAAAGATCACAGCTCTAATCTGGCATTTACATAGTAGCTGGGATTTTAATTACTATTTGTTCAGTACCTCACCATTCATTCAGCAGCAGCCATTTGTACACCTTCAGGGCTGCTGCTGCTCCTGACCTTTGCTTTCCCTTCTTTCCCTCTCTTCTGTTTCTCACTCCTCTTCCCTGGAGCGGTTTTCCCTCACAGCTCCCCCAACCCCAAACCCCCAACCCACCAATGGTAGATGCTAATATTCATTTACACCAGCAGCCCTCACAGGCCGCTCTATGCCTTGCCTTCTCTTAGGAGGAGCCTTTGCTCCTCCAGGCAGCTTTGGGCATCTCATTGTTGGCTCAAACACGAGAAACCCAAACCCAAACGCCTCATCCAGAGATGCCCCCTGAAGGGGAAGAAGCTGTAACCGACTCTTGCACCAGGCATCAATCAGCTCCAAATTTATCAGCACATCTGCAGCGTTCCACAGCTCTGTCCTCTCCCAGGCCTGTCCTTCAGACAGAACCTGGTGAAACAGCTGGAAGCATTTTACATGGGAGGCAAAGGAACAATTGCTCAAGTGCCATTATGCTTAGGTTCCAACTCAAAACCAGCTTAAAAAGACACACGATGCTGAGGCCTGAAGAGAATGTGACTGAAATTCCCTTGCTAAGTCCCTGCCAATGGTGGCCCCAATGCCTTTAACTGGGGGATGTCCAGGCTCAAAGAGCAGCACTGCACAATTCCTGTTGCCACAAGTGCTTCCAGTGCTGGTTTACATTCCCAGCATGTTCCCTGTGCTCGGGATGCTGAGATGCAGGGCTTGGTGCTGCCACACAGCATCTGTGCTTAATCCAGTAATCCAGGGAAAAAGAAGTGTCAGTGCACTATAGAGGTCTGGTGCACATGGACCTGGCGTCCCTGGCAGAAGAGTCATTTCTGCTCTATTCTTTAGAGAGACCCACATGAAAATATCACACTGGCGTATGTGATAAAATCTGGTTTTTCAAGCTCATCCTCCAACCTGCGGCAGCACTGGTTTGAGTGTTTTAAATGATTTCATATTTCTGTAACTATGCAATGGCATAACACTGAATATGACACCCTCCCTATTTCACAGTCTGCCCCCTCCTACCTGCTACGAACAGAAGGAGCAGCAATACAGCTCTGGTGCTTCATTCTGAGGTGTTACAACAAGACAGTCCAGATTCAACCATCTTTAAGGAATAATGTTCAGGAGCAGAGTGATAGTGTCCTTGTTCCCACTAAAGACTCAACAGAATAACCTAAAACAAATAAACAAAATTTACCTGGGATAGCCCATAACTGGGGTTTTGAATGAGCCACGTACCAGGCACGATGGTAAGGAAATATCTGAGCTTTGAAAAATACCACCAGAATTGCAAACCAGCATTTTATGGGCTTGGGCAACAATTGGAGAGTGACCTTAAAACTCCTCTGCTGACAGATTGTGAGTTACAGTGAATTTTACTAATTCATATATACAGGTCCTGCTCACCCTGGCCTCTCTTTGCTTGCAAAGCCTTAGGCTGGAATCTGCTCAAGCCAGGAGCTGCTTGCACATGCCCAGGAAATGCTAAATATAAACTGGACATCATGCAGACAAATCATTTTAATGAACTCGTTAGGTCAAGGTCCAAGTTTTTGTTTGCACCTAAAGAGCACCAAGTGAACAGTGAACCCCTGTCCCAGGTACAAGTCCTGGAGCACTACAGCAACCCAAAACTGAAATCTCACCCAATCAAAAGATTCTAAATCTGTAGCACTTATGAGCCATTAATATCCTCACTAATAAAGACAGAGAATTTGTCTCGCTAGAATTAATTACCTCTTACATCATCATATTACCCCATAGTTCTAAACCTCTCCTTTTATCCCTGTTTCAGAAGCAGGTCCTCAAGGGCTCTGCCTCTTGGATGAGACCATTTCCTACGTGTCCTTCAAACACTTTAGATTATTTAATGAGTAGAGGAGCAATCTGTAAATCAGGAATTGCAATGGGATTATTTCACTGTAGTCTTCTCATAGAGTAGACAGACTTTGGGTCAAAAGAGGCAAAAAGAAATTAAGTACAAGACCAAAAAAGGTCCTCACTAACAGGCTTCTCACATTCCAGTGTCATCCAACATTTCCTAGCAAGCTCAGTTATTTCATGCAGTCATAAACTGACTCTAACCCACAAAAATAAAAACCCACTGGGATTACAACTAAGGCCTTTTTGCCTTCTCCTTTTCAGCTGTGTCTCAAAAGAGGCAATACCTGAACACTCTGCCTGAGGGCAAGGATCCACTCCCCAAACTGAGAGGAGAGCAGCATAATCACTATGAAATGCACATTTACATTTGAATCGCATTATTCAGGAGCACCAGCTTCTTCAAGGATTATTTTCTTGGCATCCAAGGTCATGCTAATGAAAAACATCAACAGGGGTGAGCCACAAGATTTGGGTGAAAGTTTGAGTGTGCAAAGTATTGGAGTGTGCTGGGGCATCTCCCAGCAGAGATCCCTTGGCTGTTGAAGTTTAATCACCAGTGACCCATGGTCAGTCACATGTCCCTTTAATTCAGCTCTCAGTTACAGGGTTAAAATCCACCTTCAGTCCCTTGAGATCCGACAGTCCATCCACAGATTTCAGCTGCTCTAATGCATGGTTGTCACAGGTGAAGGTGTTAGGCAGGTCCTGTGTCCACCTTTCTTTTAAGGACAGGCTGATCCTACTTTTAGATCTCTTTATTCCAAACAAATAAAATTCCAAATACTTCAAAATTCATCATGACCTCCACCCCAGACAGGTTCCACCTACACCACCCCTCCTTGGGGGGCTGCCAGCAGTGATCCAAGCCGTGCTGCCATTCACATGGTCTGGGGTTGGTTGGAAGGAGCACTGCCCTGCAGACAAACCCTTTTTTCTCCCACTGGAAATAAAAAGCACCAGGTTCTCATCCCTTGCACAGACACCTCAAACTCCCCCTGTTTGCCCTGACAGAAGATCCCCAGGTCCAGCCCAACCCAATTTTCTGCTCGGTCACCTCTTCCCATCCATCAAACACTGCAATAATATCAGTGTTTGAGAGTCACTCCAAGCTGATGGAGGGTTTAGTGTTGAATTGTGTTTCAGAAGTTGGCAGTGTCTGAGCTGTCATTGATTTGCTCTGCTAATTAAATCAGGGAAATGAGATGGGGTCATTAGAGCTCTCCTTAACTAGGCAACAATCAGGGGCTCACAGAACTCACTTAAAAGCACAAAAGGTGCCCTTAGGAAAAGAGTGGAGTTTGGTACTGGGTAGGACCATTCCCCAAGCAAAGAGAAGCAGTAATGAACACAGGAAAAAAAAATCCAGCCTCTCAAAAGCACAGAAATGCTTCAGAAGGGGCCCCTTCGCTGCACCTCCTGCTCACAAGTGGCCAGAAGCAATTCCTGTAACAAAATTAGCTTTTCCAAATGGCAAAACCAGAAGGTGGCAAACTGTGACCTATTCCCAGGCTCATACACTAACAAAACCTCATGTAAACATTTTCTTTGAAAATTATTATTAGGAAAACTTTGAGCACGCAGGCTGGAAAATAGTTACATTCTTAATACAGATGAAAACGTCTACCCTGAAGTCCACTCACACGAACAAGTAGAATAACAAAGCAGGTAACATTTCCTATTAGCAGTCTCCACTGGTTATTTTTGTAACACTTGAGAAGCAAACCAGTAAAAAAAAAATAAAAAAAATCAAGCCTGTTTTGTTAAGATGCTGAATAAATTGGATGCCTGTTAAGCTCTGATTGCTTCTTAAATATTTGGCTAGACATGAATTTCTTGAGAGAAGGAGGTTTAAGGACTTTTCAGTCTGATCCTGTGAGACCTGAATACAAAGCCTATTTTGTAAAATATCCTCCTGCTTGTGTGAAGTCTCACAGAATCAGCTTAACTACTGAGATTGGACTGAATTCACTGTGCCACTAGGCTCAGAATCCAAATACGAAATGCTCATTCAGAGTTGGGCTTCTTGAGTTGCTCTGGACACTCCCCCCATCCCCCTTTTATTTTTTTAATTCCAGTAAATTCCACGGCCTTGCTCCCTACACCTGGATTATCCCAGTGATCAGAAGCCTTGGATCTCCAGATGGATTCACCCTCCCAAGCTGCAGCTGTGTGAGCACATGGGTGCCCTGCACAGGTTGTTCCAGGAAAATTGATTATCCCAAGCTCAGCTGTTGCCTTTTTCCATGGTGATTGTGCCCCAGCAGGCACAGGGCCTTTGGAAGCACCTTGGGATGGCTGATGTTCAGGGTGTGAACAAAGAGGAGAAAACAAAGCACTAATGAAAGCCAATTTTACTCTCTTGCAAAGAAAAATAGACAACACCTTTTCACAAACTCCCAACCGCTGGCCCTCCACTGTTCCCCTATGCAAGGAGCTGATCTGGCAACCAGGGCTGTTCCTACCAGCTTCCCCCTTTCACCTCTGTGAGGTCTGCAGCTGAGAGATGGGTGCTTCTCCAAGTCAAAAAGGCTCCAAAGAGTTTCAAACCCCTAAACCCGGCTGCAAGTCTGCTATTGCCATCTATAAATAAATCTCAAGTCACCAAAACTCTCATGACAGTATAATTTCAAATAAGTTTGGACAGAAAAGATCAGCCTCTCTGGGGTTGCATGCTTGGTTCTAATAGCATTGACTGCCTGGTAACAAGATGAAGAGCTCTTATAAAAAGAGAGAAGCAGCGAGAAATTGTATTATGTACTAATACCCCCCTTATTGACAGCACTTATCTGCAGGACTGAGGTCTGCACAGAGAAAGGGAGTTAAAAGCTCTGTTATCATCAACAATGGCTCTGCCTGCTGCACCAGAGGGACTCGTGGAGGGTTTCTGCCTCCACTAAAGCCAAGAACAGCATTAACTCCACTGGAGCCAGGTCCCAGCTGCAGGAGAATTGCTGTTGTACCTGTGCCACGCATTTGCACAGGGATAAAGCAGCAGAGCTTTGCAAGGAAACCACTGACCTCCAAGCGCAGCTTCCCTGCAGTGGAGCCCTGCACTCACACATTACCACACTCCCCACATAGCAGCTGGACCAGATAAATCCTTCCTTTGTATCAGCAACAACCCTGAAAAGTCTCTCTCCATCCTCAGGCTTCAGGGACCAAGGTTGTGCAAAAGGAGAGAGTTTGGCAGCACAAGAAAAAGCAGCAGTTCAGACTTGAATTTTAAACCCCCTTACCTGCACTGTGATGTCCTCATTTAATCTCCCAGGCTCACCAGCAGTTTGTCTAGGTCTGGTCTATTCAGTCTCTTCTTATGTGAGGAACTGAAAATTGATGGCTGAATGTGCTCCATCCCAGACATTCCAAAGTTCCAAGGCTTGGCCTGAATTTTAAGTGTTAAAGGAGTTTAAAAAAATATAAAATAAAAAAATGGTAAAGTGAGACCAACACATGGCATGGAAGAAAGCAGCACTGTGAGTTTTTCTGGGAAAGAAAGCAGCAGGGAAGCAGGAAGAGCACATGTCTCCCCCCCACACAAGATATTGCTTTCAGCTGGTCAGAAACGAGGGTTAATCACCCCTGCACAGCTACAGGTGTGACCAAGAAATGCAGAAGTAAAATGCTGGTTTTTAAATAGAAATCAACATATTCTTCTGAAAAGCAAAACAACTTCAAGCCCTTTTTAAGAGGAGTATCTTTAACTGGCCCCCAAAATAATCTGAGGACTGTTGAGACAGCACGTGGCACTGCCCTGCTGCTGGGAGTTCATGGAGCCATATCCTGCTCTCTTCCAGAATTTGTTTTCTAAGGTTGTCTTAAAGGTCTAAAGAAAAATCTAAGTGACTCCTATTACAAAAACACCTTTTCAAATTCCTGCTTAAATCAGCTGAACATGCTTTGGGTTGGGGTGGGTTATCCTCGCCCTTTTCCTTCAGGTGAGGAACATTTTTATGCCAAGTTTTCCCCAGTGCTGTCCTGTGAGGATGTGAACACCCAGCCCCGTTTCTTTTCAGCAGCTCCTGGCACAGCTCCCCCCTCACATCAGGCATTGGGACTCTGCTGCCTTTAGGGAAGGTGAGGTACAGGGGAGATACTGAACATCTAAACCTCTTTGCTTTTGTTTCCCAGCCCTCTGTAAACAGCAGCAATGCTGTGGAGTTACCAAAATGCTGTTACAGGACACGTTTTTCAGCATTCCCAGGAAAGCAGAGCTGGAAGCCCAGAGGGGGAGCAGCCACACTCCCTGAGCCTGGGCTTCTTTTCTCCTTCTGAATCCACAGCTCCAGTGGGACTAATGGGAGCTGGTGCTTTAAAGGAATCCAGGCTTGTGCCAATGATAACCAATCCAGACAATCCATATGGACATCCACTGCTAATGGAGACAGCTCTGGGCTGCCCCTGATCCTCTCACAGCCACAGTGCCACATCCCTGCCAGGGGGACAGAGAGCTGCACATCTGGATCCACAGGGGTACAGCTGGCCCCGAGAGCAGCAATACAACATTTTTAGTCTTTTTTCTCCCACAAATCCCCATCTGAGGAGCAGTTAAACTGTGACTCTCACCACTAACCCCTCTAACTCCCTTAAACAAGAAGAAATGTAGTAAACAAGGAAGAGGGGAGAAAGAAACCAGTGAAGTTTTACAGCTTAGAAAGCACAATTAAAATAAAACAACCCCTTTTGGAGAAACACTACAGACACATACAGCCCTTTTGTATAATCTGCTGTTTGACAGCATTCTTAAACTAAGTAAGATCACTAAAAGCAACACTAAAATTAAAGATCAAATATATGGGAGTGAAGTAGATTTCATGACAACACCAGGGAAGAAAAACTAAAGATGTTGGTCAGGATGACAGGGTTTTGTTTAAGAACACATGTACTGCTTTGTAGCTGGGGGATGAAAAATTGATTTTCCAGACACTGCTATAAAACATGCCAGAAACCCAGAGCAAACCAAGAAAACACCAGCTGCAACAGGATAATAAAGCATCCCAAATTTTCCATGTATGCCCATGTACGGCAGGAAGAAATTACCCTGCACTTAACTTTGCTCCCTGTGTCACAGGCCAAAGGACAAGAAACATTAATAGCAAGCAGAATTAAGTATCAGAACCCCTGGGCATGGAGAATTACCATCAGGGAGGAGCTGAGGAGCAGCCTGGGACCAGCACCCAGTGCCCTGCTTGGTCCTGGGCAGCAACCACGAGCAGTAACCCCTGTGAGCCCAGCAGGGATGGGATGGATTGTGCAAAAGAGTGCAAGGAAAACTCCTTCTGGATGGAAACCCCATCCTGACCACTGGGGCTGACTCGTAACTGGTGACAGAAAGTATGCTTCAAGGCCTTAAGTTCACAAATATAAAAGAGAATTACAACAAAACGTAATTAACTGCTTTTGTTTAATAATATTGAATAATTGGCTTATCCTTTCTTTGCTGTTTTTCATAGAGTTTAAAAGCTACAAAGAGAATAAGGCTGAAAAGAACTGGGGAAACTGCAACTCACCTCAGTGTGGATCAAGCACTTTGGTATTTCCCACCTGGGGGTTATTTTTATCTGGATTTTCCAACCCTGGTGTGACGTCATGCCCTGATGAGGTAAAAGACCTCAGAATGAAGAATGTTCTGCGTATTTTCATGAACCCACAGCCACCAATACTCTCAATGTAAACCTGCCAGTCACCCACAAGGCAAAGATTTCCAACATCCCTAATTAATGCAGGAGTTTCCTGCTCAGAAGTGACTTTGTTACACACAGTGAGCATTGTGAAGGTGTTAGGCCCTGCAAGATGCAGACAGGCACATACTGGAATTTTCTAAGGTATCAACCAATTCCATCATACCCAAAATTACATCAAGTAATTACCCTAATGGTGAGAGGAAAGCTGAGTGGAGCTGCTCTAGCTCTATTCTCCAAATCTGGCTTTCAGAATTGCTGATAAAGTATTCTTAATTTTGATGCTGGCCAAAAATGTGGCACATAATTTAACACTGATTTGATCATCATTATTACAGCACACACACATTTCAGAAAAAGTTGGAAAAACAAAAGTAATATGGAAAAGACTTGATGAAGGTCTCCAGCCCTCAGCAGTGATGGAGAAGAAGGCTCAGTCAGAGCTGCACAGTAGAGGAAGGCGCAGAAGGAATTTGCACATGGACACGGATAACCATGGATTGGGCTCCACTCTCAAAGGGCCCCTCAGATTGTCACTCATGAGAATGTGCACTCACAGACCAGGCTCCTGAGCTCAGCCTTAATCAATAATTCAGCTGACATGATGACAGTATTAGCCCAATTAATAATTCACAGGTGCCTATAAAAATATTCGGAACATTTTTGTCAGTACCTCTGACATGCAAACCACTCCCGTGGGTGACACTCACACCTGATTCCCGGTGTGGAAATACCCCACTGCCTCCAGGATCACAGAATTAAACGTGCAGCATGTTCTCTTCCCTGGAGAACACTTGATGCCTTTCAATATCCCAGTTTTCTATTCATTATTAATCCTTTCCAGATCATTTCTCAAGCTAATAGCTCCCCAATTACACATAGCCTTAGCAACTCCTCAGAGCAGCTCCACACAGGAAGGTCCTGGACTCTCCCATTTTCCCTCCATGAAGCACTCCAGTGACAGCCACCTGGGGCCCTGCGTTTTCATACAGGGGATCTCAAGCAGAGAGGAAAGAAAGAGGAGGGAAGTTTGGCTTCTGACAAACGATACCTGTTCAGCACAAGCAGCTGCAGCTGAGGGCTCTCCCTGGCACTTATCTGTGTCCTCTGGAGCAGTGCCTGGACAAGGATCCCCAGAAATACACACTCCCTATTGTCATCTCAGGTGAAATGGGAATGCAGCACATCAAACCACTTCTGGCTGGATTATTTAGCAGCAGTGTCAAACAGGAGTTGTTAAATGAGGTGTCTCACTGAGAACACCGATGTGTGATGAGTAAAAAGAGACTAAATCATTTTTGCCACATCCTAGCAGGATAACAAATGGCCCTGTTTATTGGCCAAATCTTCACCAGCCCCCCACGAAACCACACAGCAGAATGTGAGAATGCTCCAGAATGTGAGCCTGGCCCGATCTGGGTCCACAAACATGGGAAATACACCACAAAGAGCCCTTTATTTATTTACATTTTTTTCACCAGTGCATGACCAGAATAAGACACAACATTCACATATTGGGCATCACTTTTACTCCTTGTGCAGGGGACTGTGTGAAATGCAGGTGCCTGTCACAGATCTTCCCCCTGAAGGCGATTTGTTGCTGCCTGCTGGGAGCCCCTTTCCCTGGGGCCCGTGATTGAGGACTTTGATCTTCCCCACATCCAGGCAGGAGCTCCAGTTAAACATCTGTCACCTCATCAGCTCCGTGGGGAATATTTGATCTCAGGGTGTTTAAAAGTGTGCCTTGCACGGGTCTGGGAACATCAGATCCAGCAAAGCTGCTGGGTTGGGGTTTTCCCAGCAGGTTTTAGGGTGGCTGCCAGTCCTGGCTTCAGTTCCTCATCCAGGCACAAAGGAGAGATGGATCCCAAGGGTATAAAACACTCCCAATCCTGTTGCTTTGTGGCTGTCACGTGTGGGAGGTCAGGGAGATCCCAGGAGAGCAGCAAAGCCATTGCACATGGACAGGGGTGCTTTTGGGACACCCCAAGTGGCCTGAGATGCTGATCTGTGGAATGAACATTCCCAGCTGTGGTTTGTACACCCTTCCCATCAACACAGAGGAGCAAGGAAATGTAGGTTTGTTGTTCGACACCTACTGATGCTGACAGGCTATAAATAGGATAAAACAGAATTCACGGAAAGATTTCTGGAAACCTACTTAAAAATCGGAACCATGTTTGTTTTATTTTCAGTCTACATCCCTAAATAAACAAGGACTGCACAGAATGTGTGTAATCTGCAGCGATGCCTAAATCAGCCTCCTTCATTTGCATCTTTTTCTTTCAACTTCTGAGGTACATTTTTATGCAGAGAAAAAAAAATAAATGTTACTTTCATTCTCCTTAGGCCCATTTTTGTACTTTTCCATGACAAATTATTCTTTTAATTTGGAATCTGGGAAAGAGACTGAAAAGCTTTTTTCTAAAGGCTGAAACCTCATTGTCAAAGTAAAATGAAATCATCCAGTTGCACAAATCTAGAGTTTTTTGTAAGTATAAACCTCTAAAGCAATAGTGGTGGAGCTGTTGTTGAGAACCAGTGCAGCAGGTAGTGATGGTAACCAGCCTGCCACTGGCAGAACCAAGCAGAGATAATTTAGCACACATCTCTTTTATTCTTGCTGTTTGAAATGGCCCGGTCTCTATAGCAGCACTGCTGTGGATAAATATTGCCTTTGTTTCCTTTCCTTCTGTGGGTAAATTTACTTTTTCCTCTTTAGATAGCAGCTCTCATCCTAGACTCTGCCTGTCATGTGGGCCAAATTCACCCTGGAGTGAGCTTTCCATCTCATGAGAAGTTGAGTCAGGAAAATATTGGATTAAGAAAAATTAAAGCAAACCTGAATCTGTTATTATCATTCACTTTAATGAGAAAGTGTTACAGGCATAAGAAAAACAAAATCTATGGGCCAGTAAGACCAGAATCAGCCCCAGATACTCTGAACTTGGGCAGAATGTGCTCCAAGCATGTTGGTAACTCACCTGCCCTGGCCCTGAGCTGGAAGGCAGCACTGTGCAGCATTTGGGACTTTGGATATTGCACAGCACAGCTGCAGCTCCTCCTGCCCCCAGAAATCTCCTTTTCCAGAGCAGCTCTTGTGGTCATGGCCGAGGACTGGGATTGCCATTGACAATCCTGGTGCACATCTAACCCAGAGAAGGTCACAAGAGGGTCCAGGACCCAAGGAATCTTGCCTCAGGAACAACAGTTCTGCCATGGGAAGCGTTCAGGGCATGGGAGTGCTGCTAAGGACCATGGAATTGTGCTTTGGCCACTCTCTCCCGGGACAGCAGGACCAGGGAGAGCCCTGGAGCTGCTTGGCCATGGATTCGCTCGGCTCCAGGCTCCAGGTGGTGTTTCCTGTCTCCTCCTTGCTCCATGGATCATCCCCCTGGCATCCTGCCACCTTTGTCATCACCGATTATAATTCCAGCTTGATGAGAAGCTTGTTCTGAGTCATGGCAGGGAGTAACTGCATCGTTCTAGAGGTTTCATTAATACCTGCCAAACCTCGGGCTCACGGTGCGCTGGGAAAGGGTTCCGTGACAGAGACAAACAAATCACCCCCGCTGGAAACTTCAGTGTGCCAGGATGTCTTCATCTTATTATGTAAAAAATGGAAAAAATAAGAAGATTCCACATTCAAGAGGAGTGCAGGAAACCCTGGGACGGATGTGATGGGTCTGTTGAAATGAGCATTATTTACTGGAAGGGGTTTTCAGGAGGTATTAGGAATTGGTTAAAAATGCAATAAACTCTGCTCAGGGCAGCAGCCTGGGAAGCTGGGCTAGAGGAGAGCAGTAAGAAATCTGCCACAGGAGCACTCACAGGGAGTACAACACAGCTTCCTCTGGAATATCAGCAGGAGTTGGAACTATCCAGGCAGCATGGAAAAAAATGGGAAGTTTTCCTGCCCAAAGTAGCAAGAATTAGCATTCACGGTAGAATGCTGCAAGATTTTAGCACCACTGGAGGATCCATCTCAAAGCCTGGGGGCGACAGATCAGGTGGGAATGGGCTGTGTACGGGAGGGGCAGGTGAGAACGGGACATGGGATGAACAAAGAAGGAATTCTGCTTCCACAGAGAGCGCTGGACAGGCCCCAGCCCCTCACAGGGCACTGGGGCTGCAGCTCCACGTGCAGATAAAACCATTGCATCAGCTCTTAACCAATAACTGTTGCTCACAGCAGGACACAGAAGCATTTTCCAGGAATTAGAAAAGTTATCCATTTACTCAGAACGGAGTCATACTCTGAGTGCAGCAAATAATTATTCCTGCCCACAATGCAGCATCAGGGAAGTTTTTAACAAGTCATTATGTGGTGGCTTTCAGAGAGAGCTAATTGGATGTGTCTCCAGGTCACTGCCTAAGTAGTGCTACTTCCAGCGAGAGAGGAAAAGACCAACTGTAATTTCTGTAATTAAAACTGCAATCGGTGCGTGCTCAATGCCCTCCTGACAGACCCCAGCCCAGCACAGCGAGCTGTGCTATTGCACCCTTGGAATTGGATCTACAAGCCAAATCCTGGGCAGGGTGTCAGTGTCTCCATTCAGCTCAGCCTGCCTCATCCCTGGAAGCAGAAAGCCGTGTCTGTGTCTGTGTCCGTGTCTGTGTCCGTGTCCGTGTCCGTGTCTGTGTCCGTGTCCGTGTCTGTGTCCCTGTCCATGTCCCTGTCCCTGTCCCTGTCCCTGTCCCTGTCCCTGTCCCTGTCCGTGTCCATGTCCCTGTCCCTGTCCGTGTCCATGTCCATGTCCCTGTCCCTGTCCCTGTCCGTGTCCATGTCCATGTCCCTGTCCCTGTCCCTGTCCGTGTCCATGTCCATGTCCCTGTCCCTGTCCCACCGAGCTCCCGGCCTCTGAGCACAGCTCTGCTCCACAGAGGGTTAGAGCACAAACACAACCCTAACGCTGCCCTACAAGTGCTTGTCTTCGTATAAACACAGAACAGGATTTACACCAGAGCCTGGAAGAGAGCTGGACCCGACCAGTCCTTCATCTCTGGGTGTTCAGAAAGCCACGGACACCCTGGAACTTCGTTCTTGTGTTGTTCTTGGCAGGTGAGTTTAACAAAATGCCAGAGATGAGAAATAACAAATCTAAGCCTCCCTTTGCTGGAGATAATCAGCTTCAGCCTCACCTCCACCGTATTTCAAAAGCAAGCAGCTCTAGAAGGTGACTCCTCACATGCTGCTTGTCTTGCCAGAGCTGTGTTAGCTGAGGAATTCTTACAGAAGTGCCAGCGCAGCCTGAGCTGATTCATTCCATTCCCCCTTGGTTCAGTCTGTAGCAGTACAGAGACCTGACCATGCTAACATGTCTGGTCCAACTTTCTAAGGTACCAGGGACTGTAAAACCATAAACCAAGAGGAATGAGACTGAAAAACAAACGCAGCCAGAATTCAGTACAAAACACCCCTAAGCATACCCATAAAAACAACTGCCTGAATTAATTATTAAAGTAATTTTATACACTCTACACCACAAACTGCAAAACTACCTAAGTGACTCCCAAATATCCCCAGCGAAGCACTTGTGAAAATCCCACACTGCAATTATGTTCTGTTCTGCATCTCCTGGACATGAAACACTTCCCACAAGAGGACAGTTAAGTCACTTACCGAAAGAGAGGAGATGGGATCTCTCCCCCACACACTGTGCTGGTGCTCCAGTGCCCATTTTCCAATTAAACTGGTCCGGTTTATCTGCCTGTCTGACAGAAAAAGAGTAGCAGCCAAGAACTCATTAATATCTTTTTATCAGAGCACTGCTAAGCTAAGATTTGATCAGCAAAGCAATCAGACCTTGTTATAGCTATGACATGGCATTGCAGCGATGATTCAGACACTGAAAATACAGAGATTTTTCTTATATTTGTATAAAATAAAATAAATCTTTACCTTTTGTAGTCCTAGAATGCCTGCAGACGCAGGGGAGTGACCTTAGAGTGTATTTGTTCCTGCAGAGGAACCATCCATTTGTGAGTTATTTCAACAGATTTGTCAAGACAGTGCTGGTTTCTCTATTTTATGAGAGAAACAACAAATGCTAACGTTGTTCTTCAATTCCCAACAGCCACAAAGATCCAAGAGAGAGCTCAGTTGTTCAGTGCACCCCCCCAGCTCCCCTCCTTTGCCAGATTAAACACAGAAGTGGCAAAGAGCACAGATTTATTGGGCTCATGCTGGAAAACTACTCTTTATTTGTTTTGTGGCAGCCTCCAGGAGCCACAGCAGCGGAGCCCATCCTCACTGCATGAGGACAAACAGAATTCACTGCGCTAATTAAACCACAATTTGCTCAAAATCTGAGCCAAAAAAGATGCCAAGTAAGGAAGAACTGTGATCATCTGTGAACTTCCCTTCTGTCCACACTGTGCCAACAGAGGAGTAAAAGCTCTGGGTGCCTCAAGACCGCCAGAGCAGGAGGTACAAAAGAGCCTCAGAGGCTGTCTGAGCCCTGGCCCAGGATGGAGCTGGGACCCCACACCAGTTCTCACCAGCTCCAAGGCACTTCTGACAGGAATTTCAATGGGTAAAACAAGCAAAAAGTTGCCATGCCCGAATTCCAAAGGTTTGCAGCCTGCTGCTAGGCGGGCCTAATCAAACAGGAAATGCCAAAAAATACTGTTTATTTTTAGATAAATCCATGAGCTTCAAAAGTTCAGTAAATGTGAATGACTAACCCACAGCAAACTGCCAGTGAAGAACCAGATCTTATTCTTATGATTTCTACGAGAATTATTCTCAGAGCAATATTTCATAAACTTAATAAGAAGGAAAAGAATCTTGTTAAGCAGAAAGCTGGTCTACATTTTGTGGTAATTTTGCTGTAAGCAAGTCATACAGCTGAACAGTAATTAGGTATAATAACTGCATTATGCAAGTCTTGCTTCTTGTATATGGGGTTCCATTTCTGAATTATAAGAATCACACATTGGTTTAACTTTGAATCTATTTATATTGATTTTATCACATACTAGGAAAGCTAAACCTCTCCATGAGATATCTTACCTGGTCTCTACTGCCCTTTCTTTTATTAACTGTTAATAGTTTCAGCAGTCATTTAATCATAATGAGATGAAATTAATAGTCTGGATTTAGCAAAAGAGATGTTCAGGTTCACCTGAACATGGAAGATTTATTTATTATTTTAGAAAGGAAACAGTATTATGGGGCTATATGCTTTCCAAAGAAATAGAGTAACCCACAGGGAAGTTTTAGAAGTAGGATCAAAAGCATTTCTTTCAGAGCTACATACAGCTAAAAATTAATGAGTTCCTTTATTATTTTCACTCCAAGGTTTATCTGAGATGAACACATTACAGGTTCATGGATGTGGGAGTTTCACAGAGCCACACCTCTTCCACAAAGAAAGAACTGAAGATTTCAGCAGGAAACTCCACCAAAGTCCCCTCAGCAAAGCCAAGGGGCCCTGGCACCGAGAGTCCCCTGGGAGCCCGCGGGGTCTGGCAGGGCCAGGGCTGAGCTCTCCTCTGCTCCCACCGCAGCTCACTCTGGCCATGGGATGCACAACCACTTGGGGAGGCTCGTCGGGGAAATGCCTTTGCTCTCAGAGAACAGAACTTTCAGTCTGGTCCAAGTTAAAGGGAAATTCTCATTAGAGATCGTGGAATCACAGAACAGCCTGGGTGGGAAGGGCCTTAAACCCCATCCCATTCCACCTCCCTGGCAGGGACACCTCCCACTGTCCCAGGCTGCTCCAAGCATCCAACCTGTCCTTGAACACCTCCAGGATCCAGGGGCAGCCACAGCTGCTCTGGGCACCCTGTGCCAGGGCCTGCCCACCCTCACAGGGAACAATTCCTGCCCAATATCCCATCTAAGCCAGAGTGGAGCCATTCCCCACTCCTGTCACTCCACACCCTTGTACAAAGATGTGGAATTGCAGTGAGCCCCGGGAGGCAGAGTGGTGGTGGATGCTCAGAATCTCCATCCCTGCCCTCAGACTGCACTTCCCCACTCCCAGCCCCTAACCCAGCGTGGCACTGCCGGGGCTGCAGGCACAGCTCCATGGGAATGGCAGCACTGAGCCAGCAGCAGGAATTCCCTGTGCTCACCTGCCCTCCACAAACCCCGGGCAAGTTGGGAGCTCCTGTCTGCTGTGCACAGCCCCAGCTCGGGCACAGAGATGGGAAATTCCCGTGCCAGTGGCCCCAGAGACATTCCCTGGGATGTGGGACTGTAATTACAGCTCCACACTGAATTATCCACACCTCCCACCGAGCCTGAGAGCTCTCCCAGGGCCCATTCCACCAGTTATCCTCCAGATGATTCCCTTTCCAAAGGGAAGCTTTCCAGCAGTGAACACGAGCACATTTCGCTATTGAAAATGTTCTGCTTGCAGACACAACAAACTAGAGAAGGAAAATCAGCCCAGGCTGAGCAGGAATTTCACCGGTGTCCAGAGGAACTCAGATCTCTCTGCCGCATCTACCAACATCCCATCCACTGCCTTATTTGCAGAATTACTGAGATTTAAATTGTTTCAATTCTATTGTATCCCCCCAGCTTTTAGTGACAGCAGTTACAGGAGTCATGCATGATGGCTTTTGCCTAATACATTTTTTCCTTTATATTGTCAAAATCATTTTAAAAGCTGCAACACAAAATACCTTTTCATATGTACCAAATGTATTATGACTAAGATAATTATTTCCTATGCACTGGATATATCACCAGTATTAAAAATTGACTGAGCTAGAAAAAGAGATGTAATGGGAGTTGGTCTCTCCTTACCTATGTTTTTGAACAGACATAAATTATTGAAAATTGTGTGCCTGGTGACATTTGACAGTTTGAGTGATCTATCATCAGGGAACCAGTAAATTTAGTTTGGAATTTAGGGCCCTCTTGCCCTTGAAGTGTTTCACATCACAGGTTCTGTTCAGGTTCTGACCTGAGGCAGATGCAGTAATGAAGTATTTAGGAGCATTATCCATTCTCACTCATAAAGCTGAACAATGCTGCTGCTTAAGCACATGCTTGGGAAGGCATTTCTCAGATCCTTGCAAGGGTCTTTCAGTTCAGTAATCTGAAAGAAAACACAGTAATATGTTTTTGGAAGCCTGCCAGAGCCATGATAAATAATCCCCTGTTCCTGATAGTTTCAATACAGCAGTTCCCCAAAACTCATTTCAGCCCAAGAACCTCCCTCTGCTGTAAACACTTTCCACTGCTCTTGTTGGTGCACGATATGAATTAGTTATTTAAACACACTTGAAGCTCTGCATTTTACCAAACTTGTTGGAATATGAATATTTTTAAAGCTGGTTCCTGCTTATGTGCCACAGTTACAACTGCATTCCTCAGCTGCAAAGGAATCCAAAGCGACAGGAGTCACCTGCAGGCAGGAATTCTCCTGCTTATCCTTTGCCAGGGAGTTAATCACATGTTCAGATTAGGCAGGAGTTATGCTAAGCACACCAAATATATGCACGCAGAGGTTCCTCTCCTCACTCATGCAGTCCCAGGATTTTCCAAGGCTGGATGCAGTGTGAATTGGAGCAGAGGCTGCACAGCCAAGCACTTGAGATATCACTGAGGAGGAAAAGCTGCACAGCTCAAACCAAACCCCCGTGAGGCTGTTTGAGCACATCCACACCTCTCTACTTCTGCAAATTAAAGAGTTTTCTGCCCAATTGTACACCTGACTTCTTTCTGTTTTCCAGCTCATTTCCTGTTCATTTCCCAGCTTCTTTGCAGAGTAAGAGTTTATGTTGATTCTGGAGTCACATCCACCAGCCTCTCCTGCTCAGACACTTTCCAGCAGCCCCCAGGTGCCAGCACACACCAGCCAGCCAGGAGAGGATCCAGAACACTTCTCCGTGGCTCTGCAGAGGGAATATGGGGGAGGTTGGCAGCATGAGGCACTGGAGTAAAATCTCAAGGGTTTGTAAATTAATTTTAGTCACATCGGGCACCTTGCAAACACAAACACAACATCCCCAGAGCTGCAGATGGAGGAGGGATGTGTTACTCCTCGCTCCTCCAATGCCACTAACACGACACAGACGTGCAGGAGCTCGTCAGGAGCTCTCCTGGATGATTTGCAGCAAGGACAAACAGAAGCAGAACGGGAGAAGAGCCTGGTGCTGCCCATGCACAAACACAAAACTCCCAGAACACTGCACAAGGAATAAAGCTAAAGGAAAGCTCTTCTCCAAATACAAATGCCCAAGGAGTTGTTTAATGATTAAAGGTGAGAGTAAGATATCTAAATTTAATCCCCTCTCTGCTGCAGAGCTGTGATCTAACGCAGGTGATTGCAGGTGGGACCCTGCTGACCCAACGTGAGCATCAGTGCCAGGATTCTGTGCCATGCCCTGTGCACTGAATTGGGCCCTGACTCACCCATGGAGACACAGTTTATTCGTGGTGGGCAACCACATTTGCTCAAATGCACCTCAGCTGGCAATAAAAGGACAATATGGGGGTGAAATTCATGTTTAACTCAAGTAGGGCAGGTGAGGAAATCTTTAGCATTCCTTGGAAAAAGGCACCAAACCCAAACACACCAGTACCTGCCCCATGTGCTCGAGGGGAGCTGCACAGAGAGCTTTGGGACACACTTGGAACAGCAACTCTGAGGCTTTTGGTCAGCTCCTTGTGGCTGGCAGAGCCCTCCCTTCCCTGGGCACTGCAGGAGAGAGGAGCAGTGCCAGAGCCCAGCAGCGTGGCTGGCAGGGACGGGTCCCAAAGCAGGGTTTGCAGAGCTTGTGAGGATCAGGGTTTGTTGGCATGCTGAAGGCTGATTCCAGTGGAAGGAGGGAATGCAAGATGAGAGGAGCAGGGAAATGTGGCTTGCTGAGTCCAGTCCCCTGCTATGGCAACCCTGTATCATGATGCCTTTGGATCTAAGCAGCTCTGAGCTCCAGCAAATGATAAATTGCTGGTTGAACCGGGTTGTTTGTAATAAAACTCATGGACAGGTCTGGAAGCTCTATCCGTGGGAAGGTGCGCTCCAGAGGCACTGCACTAAGAGTCATGGAGCTGTTCATGAGAAAAGACAAGAGAAGCAAGCAAAAAAAATGCCTGCATAGGCCATAAATCAGCAAAAAAAAGGTATCACCCTGCAGTGATAGGAGAATTGGGTCCACTTGCAGGAAATCTGCTCACCCTGAGGAGCCAGAGCTGCCTCAGTGCAGCCTCCTCCATCTCAGGGGAAAGTGAGGATGGCAGCAACGCTGCAAACAGCAATTGCCACCCATCCCAAATCGTCCAGGCTGGCACAGCCCTCAGGAGCTCCCTAGCCCAGCCTCCTGCACAGGGCAGGGGGAGGTGGGAGAGCAGACTTTGCTGCTCAGGGCTCAATCCAATGGGCTTTGAAAGCCTGCTGTCTCTCTGACAAGGTTTTTGTTGACACTGGAAGCCATCAGGAGTCCCCAAAGGCAGCTCTTCTCCAGGCTGCACAAGTCCAGTCCCCAGCGTCTCAGCAGAGCAGGTGCTCCATGCACTGACCATCCTGGTGGCCCTGTGTGGAACACACTCCAGCCTGGGGATGTTTTCCCTGCCCTGAGTGCCCCAAAAGGAATGCAGTACTTTAGAAGAAATTATTTTCTCCTCCTGATTTGCTTGGGAGGTGAGAGGTGCTGTGAAGTTGAAATACCTTGTTTTGCTGGCAGCACTGCTCCTGACTGCAGAATGATGCTGGAATTATCTTTAAAAGCCAGGGAAACTGATAGAACAGGATTTCAATGTCAACAATCAAAGGAACAGAAGGAAAAGTAGCCACAGGCTGTAAAAGTAATGAAAGTGGGATTAAAATTTTTCTCTGCAGCGCTGCCAGTTCCTCAAGGAGCACAAAGTAGTTGATTGACTCTGGGAATCTTCGGCCAGTCCTCCCTGCACAGCTGATCAGAAAAACTGCTGGGGCACTCCTGGTCACCCTCAGGGGCAGGATCACCTCTGGCTCCCGCAGGAATTCTGTGCTCATGAAGGATGTAGGAGAGACAGGCCTGAAGAGGGAAGACCTGCATTTGCCAGACCAGATTTAGCACTGCCCAGTCTCACACCGACTCCTCACACTGATGTCCACAAAGTCCTTGACCTCACCTGAACCTACCAGGCCAGAGTCCAAGTGAGGGGGTGAGTCCTACAGTGGGTACCAAGCAAGCTGGAGGACATTCATATTAACACTGACCATGAGTAATAACCATTTTCAGTCATTATTGCTTAAAAATGAACTTGAAAACTGCTTATTTGCAATGGAGAGTTCCACTCCTGTCCATCTCCAGATGGAAATGGGATCCTGATCCAAACAGCAGTCAGGGGCGATTTATTAAATACTAGAAAAACTGCATTAATCATATGGGGTGGCAATGAGTTGCGCTTTTGTGCTTCCTCCCTAAAGGATCACTGTAACTCGATGGGCAACCAGAGCTCACAGAAATACGGGCTGGCAAGTGAAGGGTGCTGGAAGTCTCCCCTGCCCCAGGCACAAATGTTACAGCCAGTCCTGAGAGCTCTTTATCCAATCTTTTCTTTAAATCTCCACTGCACAGATTTACAGCCTCCTGAGGTTCCAGCTACTCGCAGGGTAATAGTTTTGTCTGGTTTGTTTGGTTTTTTGCCTGATATCTAAAGTAATCTCCCTAATTGCACTTCAGTAAATTGCTCTTTGTCCCATCATTTGCGGTCACAGGACAAGTGTTTACTGTCATCTTTACAAATGTGTTTATACATTTGAAGACAGTCGCTGAGTCCTTACATTGTGTTTTCTTTTCCAGCTCAGAGAATGAATTCCGCCCTTCCACACAGCTTACATTTCCAAGCCTCTTACAGTCGTGGTTGCTGTTCTCCTCTCCGGTTTGCCTGTATCTCTCTGTGAGGGTGAGCGCAGTGCTTGAGACCGGACAGTGCCCCAGCGGAGGCTGGCTAGCGCTAAATGGAACAGAAATGACGCCCTCTGATGTCTCACAGCCGATGCTCCTGCTCGGAGCGCCGGGAGCAGCGCGGCCGCTCTGCAGCACTGCCCGGGCTGCGAGCGCGACAGCCCCGAGAGTCCCCGCTGCGGTGTTTGTGCCTCACAGTGCTCATCTGACGTGTGATATTCCTCCTTTGTGGCACACGACATCGTGTTTTCTCCTGGAGTTTCAATGGGTTGAGTTCGGACTGGCTCTGCAGCATCTCAGGGTCGTTTGAAATCTCAGCCGTGCACTCCGTGCTGGAATCACCGCAAATGTTATAAAAATGCTCTCCATTCTGTCACCCAAGTTATTACAGCAAACACTGACCAAAACTGTTCCCAGATTACTCCCTGGGAGACCCTACTTAATATGTCCTTCCTCTTTGACAGCAAAGACTTTTAAAATACAGGCTTTCATTAGCAAGATTATTACAGACTGTTGTACAAAAGCCAAAACTCTCGTAGCTGTCACTGTGGTCAGTAAAACAAATCACCTCCCTGCTACGGACAAAGGCTGGGAGCCTGCTAAGAAACCTTTCCAAAGTCAAATAAAAATCCTAGGCAGTATCAGGGAAAAGCAGCCCAAGCTGATAGCCCCAGTCGCTGACAGCCCTCAACACAACTGCTGTTCGACAGCTCCGGCTGAGAGATATCAGCACGACTATTTCTGTGTGCCCACACAATCCTGAACCACAGTCCGATTTAGTTTAGGGAAAAAAAGAGGTGTTTTGCTAAAATTACCATAGTATAGATTTTTCATTTGTATTACCATAGCAACAAAGGACTTCGCTTGAAATGAGACCCCGCAGCGCTCCGGGTGCACTGCACAATGCCCACAGCCCTTGTCCCTTGGAGGTGCCTGTCCCCATCCCGCGCGGAGGTGCGGGGCATCACCTGCAGGAAATTCCCTCCCGGAGCAGTGCCTCGGCAGGGAAGGGAAATCAGAGCCCAGAAGTACCGTGATCTCTGCACCCACGGGGGGCAACAGCACACGGGATGGGAGCGTTCACTCAAGAGTCTGTAACAGAGCTTGAGCTGCTGGTGACTCCCGAACCCTGGCACCGACATTTAATTCTCGGCTTTTAAACGGAGATTACATCCACACAGAGCAACTTCCACCCAGATGTCAAACAAATTTCATTAAAAAGTAGAGCTCGGCAATATTCTCCAAAGCTGTGACAATAAACCAGTGCGCTAAATGCTGCCGTGCGCTGCAGGGGTGCCCGGGAACAAAGCACGGGCTTAGCTCTGCCGGAGCCTCTGCGTAGACCGGGAACAGAGCCGGGATGGGATCTATGCTTTAATGGACACTTGCGATCCCTCTTCTCCAGCCCAAGAGCCCCGATGCGCACAGCATCAGGAGATCCCGCGGATGGCGGCAGCCCGGGATGCCACCTGTGCGCTGGCGGGCGGCCCCCCCGGCCCCGGCTCCGCTCCTCCTCGGCTCCGGGAGCTCCTCCTCCCGCTCCTCGTCCCGGCGCGGCGGGTGCCGGCCAGCGCGGCCCGGGGCGCTGCTCGCGGTGCTGCTACCGGTGCCGCTGCCGCTGCCGCACCATGCGCGGGGTCGGGGCTCCGCCGGAGCGCTCCCGTCCCGCCCCCGGCCCCGGCGCTCGGCGCGGCGGAGGCGCAGCGCGGTAGCGCGCCCGGTGCCGCCCGAGCCGCGGGGCTCCGGTGCTGCCCGAGCCGCGGGGCTCCGCGCTCGCTGCCCGCTGCCGGCGCCGCGGGCAACTTGCAGGCAAGTTGGGGCAACTTTTCCGGCTCCGGGGCAGCCGCGGGCAGCGCTGTGCGCGGAGGCAGCGCCCGGCTGTGGGGGCCCGGAGCCGCGGAGCCCCGGGGCGGGCGGGGCGGACGGGCCCGCGCTGCTGCAGCAACAGGTTCTGTCCCTCCGCAGGGATGGAAGAGAGCGAGCCGCCGTCATTCCCTGCCGGAGCCGGGCTGGCCGCGCCGCCAGCAGCGGGAGGGGCTCGGCTGCTGCCCGGGACCGCTCGGCTCGTTCCTGCCCTGCCCCGGCCCCGCCGCGGAGGAGGCTGACGGCGCTCGAGGCTCATCCATCGGGCTCGGTTCGTGCTGCTCGGGCTTCCCCTGGCCGGCTCTGCCGCTCCCCGCGTCCTGTGGCTGCGCGGCGCAGGATGGAGGCTCGCGTTTCCAATTTCTCCCGCCTTGCGTAATCTGAAGGTCCTTTATAGCTTTCATTTTTAAATTATTAAGGCATGTCTTTTATGTTGGTGTGTTTATTGACTTCTGCTCGTTGGTGACTGACAGACACATCAAGTGAATTGTTCTTGATAGGCAATGTCTTTCTGGAGTTTTTTTTTTCATTGGAAAAGACTTGGGGAGGGGGTGAGGACAGGAAAAGCATGAAAGAACTCTTCCGTGACTACATATCTTCATTTTGGTAGCAAAATATTTATCTAGATAAATAAATGTCAAATCCTTTACTTTTTAAAATTATGTTTAAGAGATTGCTATGAATGTGGCTTGCTAAAATTTGTTGACATAAATATGTTTCACAGCAGGAGAGTAACTACAGTTATTAATCCTCATGTATTTCAGAACATTCTCCTGGGGATATAAGTTATCTGCAAAGTTATTTCACTTCTGATTATTATCAGTAGAATAAGGCTCAGCTTTATAAAACCAAACAGTGAGTAACATATTTGACATAATTCTGTTTGTAGGTTGTCATGAGATGCCACATCTGTCCAGCTCAAGGAGAGTAAGATAGTGATAGAGCATATTTTTTCAGCTTATCTGCTTTTCAGGAGAGTTTTATTTTATGTTATACACTGACCTTTCTAAGTTTTACTCTGATTTGGCTGGAAGTGCACTTTTGCAAGCAGAGTTGAAGTTTGAGGTCTGTTCTCAGGCTGTAAAGAGCTGCAGGAGTACGGCTTGAAGTGTGTCAGGAGGTACCTGGCACGGAAATCCTGTGCCAGGAGAGAGCTGAATGTGGCACTGCTTGGAAATGCTGCCTGCTTAACTAAGGAAAGACTAAAGGAGGCACAATCACTAAATTGTTCCTTATGGAATTCTTTCCAAAAAATTGCTATATTCGTATTAAATCTGCACTGAAATCTGAAACTTTTTTAATGTTTTTTTTCTAAACTTAATTTACAAATTGTAAAAAGCAACAGAGATGAGTTGCAGGCGCTGGAATTGATAGGAGAGTCTAGGGGGGAGTTCTGCATCTTCTTTGCAGGCTTGTTATCATCCAGGCACAACTTTGAATTGTCTGCACCATGGAGCAGGACTCTTTGCAGGAGCTCTGATTACATCAGAGATGCACTGCAGAATTCAAAATACTGCAGAGGACACTGAGGGGGGGAAATGACACTTGCAGTGGAATTTTAGCATGTTTCTCATGAGTTCTGTTTCTTTCCCTCAGAAGGGCATCTTTAATAATTCTTTTCCCATTGCCTCGGAGTCTGGCATCCTTCCTGAATTTTGGCTTAAAGTAAGGGCAGTACGGATTTCTAATTTGATTTCTTCAGCAGACACAATGGATATCATCTTGTGCAGGACAGATTTTTGAAAGTATGTTCTCTCTTACTTCCCAGGCACAATGCACCCCTTAGAGCCACCCAGAGCCCTTGCTGTGGGCCCGTTATTTTGTGTTACTGCAGGTTCTAAAAGCCAGAGCAATTCCCAGGGTGGATAATGCAGGAAGAGACAGTTCCTGCCCCAGTGAGTTTACAAACATGGGAGCAGCGATGCTCAGAGAGAAGCGATTTGCCCGAGAGGACAGCACATTGCCAGCAGGGGAGCCAGGAAGCTGACCTGGGCTTCAGTGAGTCCCAAACATTCCAAGGGCACAATGCTGCTCAGACCTCAGACCTGGAGGGCTTTTACCATTGGGCCTGACTTAGCCAGAGCAGAGCAGAGGATTTGACTGTTAGAGCAGATCCTTAAAGTTCATCTTGTTTAATTGCTGGGAAGATTGGGGCTGTAGGCTAATGTGTTTGTCTGACCTTATATTCCAGTGTGATGTCTTTACTCCTGAAGGCATTTCTTATCAGCTGTCCCCAGTGTCATCGGGCTGCAAGGGAGGAACAAAGCAGTTTGCTTGGGCTTTAAGCTCAATAGCAAAAAGTCCTTCCATTAACTCTCTCTCTCATCCTAAAGCAATGCTGACCATCATTCTGTCGAGGCACCCTCAGAAGGAAAGAAACCTACAAAGAAATGCACTGGTTTATTTTTCTCCTTTCTCCGTTCCTTCAAGTCAGGCCACGTTTATTATTGTCCTTTATTCCCTCCTACTCTTCTCCTGTAGATATGATGCTGCGTGTATCTGAGGCAAAGAACATGAAAATAACCCATGTGGAGCATCAGATCCTACGTGGGATTTGTAGGCTTGCCAGCTCTGGTTATGGCAAACCAAGGAGCAACCTTTTCTAAGTGCAGCCACTCAGTGTGTCACACATGGGATTCATTTGTCCAATTTATTGTCTCACACAGGTCGAGGAGCTGGCAGCGAGGAAAGAAATTCCTTTTTCTTTGCTCTGCTCTTTCACAGTTGCTGCCTCAGGGTTACAGCGCGTGTCTGACACACGCAGAACATTTATGTTTCCCTCTCTCCATTTCTTCCCATTGTGTCAACAGTGGATGTGCTGGGAGATCAAACCAGTGACAGATATGAGCTGCCTCCTCATTTTTCCTGGCTGAGATTCAGAGGATAAGTTGTTGCTAACCAACATCATCTGGTATTACAGAAGGGAAAATGGTTAACAGCTCCCACTTATCCATATCTTATATCAGTCATAATTTTCATTCTCTCTGGACCAGCCCTGCCTTAGACATGGCTGAGGTAGAGGGGAAAAGGCATTCTGAAATAAAGCAGCAGTTGGTCTGAGAGATGCAGCCCTGCATAAAGATCCATCAGGCAGCCCTGTTCTCCATATCAAACCTATAGCTTGCACTCCAGTGGCATTTCTTCTTCTGATCCGTGGCAGGAGTGGGACAAGATGAGCTTTAAGGTCATCCAAGCCAAACCATTCTGTGATTCTGAACAATTGAGGAGTCAGGAAATAGCACTCCATCCAAAACTGACCTGAGGCCACCTGTTTGTAAGTGTGCACAGAGCTGCTCTGTTCAGCCCAAACCCTCTGGGAAATTCAGGAGCAGAACTGAGAGAGTTTTTAATTGAAGCATTGTAAGTGCCCTTGCAGCAAGGAGAGCTCTTAAACTGATGTGCAGCTGTGGTTTGAGTCCTTTGCTGTTGTGTATTCACGGGCTTTTCTTCTCCAATAGGTATGTACCACTCCTGGTGTGGTTTATAAACCCCAGCTGCTGAAAAGGAGGGCTCTGTGGCTCAGCAAGTGGCCCTAGCAGGGGGCGTATCCCTGGGGTGCTCATCCAAGGGGAGGTAAGTGCAGCCAGGGGAAGAACAAAACCCTACTGCTGCTGAAGCCAATCAGCTGGAATATTTATTCCTTTCCTGTGAACCCGAGGCTAGAAAGCCAAAATACCGGTGCATATTTAATGTCTCTATATTGTACAATCTCCTTAATAAATAAATACTCTTATCAAGTGAAACTCAGCGACTCTGTGCACTAAGCTGAGGCTGAGTGTGCAGATGGAAGGTCTTGGAGCAGTGCTGCTCAGCCTCCTGTGGAGGAGCAGATTTCAGGCTGACTCTTTAAAGTGCAGTGAATTAGGGAGGCCAGAAGTTTGAACATTTCCAGCTCCTGTGTTTTATACCCAGTTGAATTCTGTTCTCTTCATTCCTTGGACTTTACGCCAGTGTTGCATGAGCAGAATTTGAACAGGATTTTCCAAGTCGTCATTAGAAATGTTTGGGTTCTTATAATCAGAGGTAAAGGCACCTTGGCTCAGCCTACTGCAAGGACAAAGCCCTATTACTGCATAGAGGGTGTCAGTCACAACTGAAACAACATCCCAAGGTTTGCATGGAAATCCTGTATTTCTTTGCAACCTTTTGTAAATGAGGCCATAAAAAGGGAGTTGCCATGTCATTAATTGTGTATAAACTCTATACAAATGTTTATGTGATCACCAATACAAGTGAGCTTTTTTCCCCCAAATTGTTTCCAGATGGCCTTTTGGAAATTAGTCTTGTACTAAGTGGTTTTTAGAAGTGTGTATTTACTGAATTACAACATAATTGACTTCTGATTCTCTCTATGTACTTCATGGGTACTAAAATACTCCAGATTTTTATTCGTAATACTTTAAAAAATTACACTATTTCCTTTCCTACAAAACACACTTGAATTCTGTGTCCTAATGTGATACTGTCATCATTTTTATACCTCCACTCTGAACCAAAAACGTCCTGCTACATGGAGGAATTATTCCTGGTTTCCCTCTCCATCTCCTGGGAACTGAGACCTCTGTATCTGAGACAGGAGGAGCCTCCCAGTGTGATAAATATGCTGAGCAGAGCTCCTGAACTGGGCACAGCCCTTGATGTGGGGTCAGTGCTGCCCAGATGGACAAACCCAGCCTGCCCAGAAAGGTCTTCTGACCACACTCAGCCACTGCTGGTTTCTTTCCAGTTGCTCTTTCCGGGTGCTTTTGAGCTCCAACCACTACATTTGTTCAAAATCTGCGAACAGCCCATCATTTCCTCACCCCCTGTGTCTGTTTTCTGTTCCAGAAGACACTTGCAGAAGCAGTGAAGGGATGCAAAGTTGTCTTCCAAGATGACTCTTATGCCTGGAGAGAATTCCGACTATGACTATAGTGCCCTGAGCTGTACTTCAGATCCTTCCTTCAACCACACGTTCTTTCCAGAATCTGAAACCCTCAAGGGAGTGTTTTACCAAAGAGCCAGGCTAATCCAGCCTCAGGAGGATCTCCTCAAAGGCTTCCACCCCGACGACCGGAAGCGTCACATAATTATCAACGTGGGGGGCATCAAGTACTTGCTCCCCTGGACCACGCTCGATGAGTTCCCCTTGACACGTTTGGGACAGCTCAAGTTCTGTACTAATTTTGACGACATTCTGAACATCTGTGATGATTATGATGTGACGTGCAATGAATTCTTCTTCGACCGCAACCCAGGGGCGTTCAGGACAATCCTGACCTTCCTCAGGGTTGGAAAACTCCGGCTCCTGCGGGAGATGTGTGCGCTGTCTTTCCAAGAGGAGCTGCTCTACTGGGGCATTGAGGAAGACAACTTGGACTGGTGTTGTAAAAGGAGATACCTGCAAAAAATGGAGGAGCTGACAGAGATAAATGAACGGGAGGATGACCTCCTAGAAAATGAAACAACAGGTGAAACAGTAGAGGAGACAAAAATTGGTTTGTGCATGAAAAAGTTGCAAGACATGGTGGAAAGGCCCCAGTCTGGCCTTCCTGGAAAGGTGTTTGCGTGTTTGTCTGTTTTGTTTGTAACTATTACAGCAGTGAACTTATCCATCAGCACCATGCCTGACCTGAGGGAGGAGGAGGAAAAGGTAAGTTAGCTTTTAGGATGGCAAGTGGTATGTGCTGGGAAGAGCAGAGCAAGTACAAGGTCTGAGGTTATTGATTTCAATGGGGATTTTGCAGCTGTCTTTAGAGGGGAGGGAATATCATGAAGAATATTTGAAATCTTACATGACTGTTCTGTTACTTGTAAGAGAATTAATCATATCCAGTTTTATGTCCAAAGAAAATTCTGTTAGCGTGCAGTCTCCTGTATATTACCTTGTTAGACTTCGTATTTGCTATTTAGAAAGCCTGAAATTCCCAAGCAGTATCTTCTGTGGAATAAGCAGTGCCTTTCTAAGTTTTGCATTTAGCATGTTCCGAACTGCCAACGTGTTTCCCCATAGCAACAGCTTCAATTCCTTTAATATTTTGGGTTTAAAAAAACCAACACAGAAGCCTCTCCTCCTGTCACCGCACCAACTAAAACAGTTATTATCCAGTGCCGATTACAAACTCCTCCTCTTTCCTGCAGGGTGAGTGCTCCCAGATGTGCTACAATATTTTCATTGTGGAGTCTGTGTGTGTGGCATGGTTTTCCCTGGAGTTCCTGCTCAGATTCATCCAGGCCAAGAGCAAGTTCTCGTTCTTGCGGCGGCCCTTGACGCTGATAGACATAATCGCCATCCTGCCCTACTACATCACCCTGCTGGTGGACACGGGCTCGGAGGGCTCCAAGAAGCCAAGCTCGGGGAACATCTACCTGGACAAGGTGGGGCTGGTGCTGCGGATCCTGCGGGCGCTGCGCATCCTGTACGTGATGCGGCTGGCGCGGCACTCGCTGGGGCTGCAGACGCTGGGGCTGACGGCACGCCGCTGCACCCGCGAGTTCGGGCTGCTGCTGCTCTTCCTGTGCGTGGCCATCGCGCTCTTCGCGCCCCTGCTCTACGTCATCGAGAACGAGATGGCCGACTCGCAGGAGTTCACCAGCATCCCCGCCTGCTACTGGTGGGCCGTCATCACCATGACCACCGTGGGCTACGGGGACATGGTGCCCAGGAGCATCCCCGGGCAGGTGGTGGCCCTGAGCAGCATCCTGAGCGGCATCCTCCTCATGGCGTTCCCAGTCACCTCCATCTTCCACACGTTCTCACGCTCCTACCTGGAGCTGAAGCAAGAGCAGGAAAGGATCATGTACAGGAGAGCACAGTTCTTGCTGAAAGCCAAGTCTCAGATGAGCAATGAGTCACAAGGCAGCGAGGTTTTGTTCACCACTCTCTCCACCGAGACTAGGGACAATGAATGAAATTTACGTTACTGTTTCTCCTGCTGTCATTGTATCAGATTCCATCTTTTAATTTGCTCTGGAAGCATCTTACAAAGGTAATCCTCATATTAAAGCGAAGGAAAGGAGCTATAACCAGGACCTGATGTGGTTTAAGAAGTCTGTTACTATGCTGTTCCTCCCTCCCCCCATATAATGTATAGGGTAGAACTGTAACTGAGATCATGCAGTGGGATTTAAGGAATTAAAACTTCTCTGGCAACAACAACAACAAAAAAAGCAACATATAATTATGCACTTGACAGGCTGTTTTGCCATTTGTAATACACATTTTTCCAACCAAATCACAATGTACATACTCATTAAACAGGCTGCCATTTTTCGTGTTCTTCTTGTATATAAATAATGTAAATACAATAGAATTAATGGCTAAATTCTCTCCCAGTAACATGCCTTAGAGCGTAATGGAAATAACCACAGATGTTTGTCCCATTGTGTTTTTAAAAAATGTCAAGTAAGGTTCGTCACTCAGCACAGAACCATCTCTTTCTTTGCAAGTCAGCCCTAAACACAGCAGAACAGAAGAATCGAGCTGTTTATAGCATAACCTTGCTAAAGATGTAAATACTCAGAGCTCACCAGCTTCAAAATTTAATTGACGTTACAGCATTGATCCGATGCCATTGAATGCAACATCCCAGGGAACAAAGCCTTGGAGTTTTGTAGCACTTAATATTATTATCAAGAGGTGACTAGCTGCAAGTCCAATGAAATATGCATGAGGAGATGCCAGCCTTCCCCACCATCTGTTCCCAGCTTCACTTTCCCTCAGCTCTGAAAGGCAACTGGGAGAGGGCAGTTTCCAGGGACCCCCCAGCACTGCTGGGCAAACTGGGGCCACCCCTTCCCATGGAGCTCTTGGTTCTGTGACAGGAGCAGGAAATCTGTGCCCGTGGGAAGATGCCAGGGAGGAAAAAAAAAAACACGGTTTGAGTCATGGAGGGGGGGCACTGACAGCTTTGTGCTTCACTGTCCTCCCTCAGGAGGGACTCAAGACAGGATTAACTTTGCCTCTGCCATCGTTACACACGTGGTGGTAAGGGGGAAGATTTGAAATAGGGCAGGAAAAAGCAATGAACATCCTAAAGCACAACCATGTTCTCTTCATCTCGGTGCAGGCTCTGTGCTGAAGCCAGGGGGAGCACAGGGGACAGTGGGACACTCGGGTTGGGCACTGCTTTCTGTGCAGGCCAATGACAGACCCTGTTTATTTTAGAGGGAATGACCCTGACTTGCCTAGCAGCTCAGGAGAAAAGCTCCAGAACTTAAAAAATAATTAAATCCACTTGTTTGATTTCATGTGTGCTTAGAGGTAAAGAAAAGCTCATTTAAAGAGTTTCACCTATTTTCCACTCTTTTTTAGTAAAATTACCAGCAGTTAAGAGCTTGGGGAATTTAGAAGTCCCCATCGCATTGACCAATGCTTCTATAGCTTCATTTTCAGAAATACTATTTCACATTGGCATTTCTGGAGCAGGTTGTAAGAAATGTCAGAATGCATAATGGTTTTATGGTTTAAATTAAGGCCAAGGACACAACATTGTCCTTTCAAAAAAAGTAAAATCAGTGTCTTGGTCTGTGCTGTTTGGCCAAGCCCACAGCACGCTGATTTTCTGTTCAAAAGTCTTTAAAATACAGCTTGAAGCTGTTCTGATATGGTTGTTCCTGAAGGAAAATTCCAAAACTTTTAAAAATGCACTTTACAAATAATTAGGGCTCTAGCAGTCTCCAGCCCGTGGTAGGGAAATGTGCCTATGGAACATTACTGCAGAGTGCTAAAATATCCAGTCTAAACTCTTGGCAATTAATTCTGTGCCAAGGCTGCAAATGAACCAGCTTTTCACTCTTGTTCTTCATCTTTAATTAGAGTTGGACAAAAAACAGGAACATCGTGACAAAAAATTCTTCTTCCCATTTTTTTGAAATTTCAAAACTGTTTGATCATCTGGAGCATTGGCTCCAGCACAAGTGCTATACATCTTCTACCTTTGTGTCAGCTTTCGTTATAAAAAGAACTGGTAATTAGATTAGTCCTGTGAGCAACAGTTGCTTATCTAAGAATGTGTTTGACAGGCTGAGCCATAAATAAGAAGCTGTACATGAATATAAGGAGAAATCAAGACTTACCAAATAAAACCGAAGCTCATTTCCATGTTCTGCTAGCTAATAAATGCTGTAGGGCCATTCATTTTCTCACTGTCTTTACATTAATGCTCATTTATTTCATGTATCACTTAATTTTTTATCCCACAACTAGAGCTTGATTCTAAAGCCCTTGTCCAATAAAAATAAATTAAAAATATCACCCTGGAGTTGGGCGTTGGTTGAGGAAAACTGTGAAAGCATCTTGCCTGTTGCAAGTTCTGCCCAGGCCAGGGACAGATGAGCTGTTGGGGATGCACCTACCCTGTGTCGTGTTGTACTTGGCAGCAGAAGCTTGTAACCATCTTGACATGTTTGGCTCTGAACGGCTGTAACCACCCGGGTGTGTTTTACAGGGGGAATATTTACTGTAGTCCTTGTGCTAAATAAATCCAGCTCGGAGGCTTAAGAGCACAACTTTAGTGTGAACCCCACCTGCTGTGTTCCAGCTTTCCTGCAAAGGCTGGGGTCTCAGGTGATCATGCCTCTTTACAGTCTGCTAGCTGGATTTTTAGTCAAATTCATGAAAATCATGGCTTGACTCAAAAGCTGGCTCTTTCCTGTGACACAGCTGAGGGCTGTCACTCCTGTTCAGCCTTTTACCAGCATGTGCAGCCACCAGGAAAGTTCCAATCCCAGCACTGGAAGCTCTGCTGAAGCCAGAGGGGCTGTGTGGGCTGCCCCACAGCGGTGCATGTCTGGGGCAGCAGGGGCTTGCTGATTCCTACTCCATGTGCTCGGGGCTCTGGCCAGCTGGAACCTCGCTGCAGGAGCTGTATTCCTTGCATTAATAAAGTGAGAGGCTCTCCTTGCATGTCCCTGTGCTCCTTCGGGAACAGAGGGGTGGAGGGTGGAGCAGGAGTGGGGCTGGGGCACAGCTCGGCTCTGAGCAGGCCCAGGCTATGCCAGAAAGCACCAGCAAAGAAAATTATCCCCTGCAGGAAAATCCAGGTACAAGATTGTACAGGGAAACTTCCTTCATGCATGTTGTCCCAAGAATCACAATCACAGTTCATTGGGACAGAATTTTGAAATATTCTAACAAAGAATCTGTCAGATTCAGAAGAGAACAGGAAGGATCTGCGAAAACTGAGAAAGAAAAATCCCTGATGAAGGCAGAATTTCCAGGTAAGGCGGTACATTAAATTCCTTCCCCTTCCACCCTCCTCCTCCCTCAAAACCGACATACAAATGAAGGCAGAGCCACATGGCTTCTCTAACAGTACATCAGAGAAGGTGAGCTGAAATCATTTATATTATGCTAACATTCACTACAGGTCAAGGTCTTAAAAAATTCTCCGTAGGGAATACTTAGAGCTTGTCTCCATCTGACCCTTTACAATGTTCCCACTGTAATTCAGCACCCCAGATCTCCACAGCCGGAGGCTTCAGGAGTGTCACTGAATAGTCAGAGGCTTTAGCAATGTCTAATTAAACAAAAAAATCATGCAGGGCTGAATCATGGATTCCCACATCATCAGATGCACGTCTGGGGAGGAAACCTGGTGTGCTCCATACCTTCCTGACTCGTGTGGGAAGAGTTTCACTGGGAGTTCAGCCTGATGCAAAAGCATTGTTTGCTGCAACATTTGCTGCAAAATTTCACATCCCTCTTTTGCATTTGCAACAGGCTGAAAACAGGACTAGATAATCCTAAACCTACATAGAGTGAATTGACTGTTCAATAAGAAATTAAACAATAAAAGAAGTGTCAAATGCGACTTTGAAGACCATGACATCAGTCCCCGCTCATCAGTCAGTGCCATTAGCCCCTGCCCCAGGCAGCTGACTCTGGCTGGGATGTCAGAGGTTTCACCATTTCCACAGTCATTACTCACCATTTACTACCAGGAGTTGGTACAATACTGCATGGCCCATTTTTCCTGTGTTAATAGTTCTGTTGGCTACCTCATGCAAGGTTTGACAGTGGATTTCATATCTACTTATCCAAAAGAGGATAGTGGTAGCAAAACACAGGGAGAAAAAAATCCCAAGTGCAATGAGCTGGTGGATCTGGAGTATCCCACAGACACAGAGTGCAGCCTAGAGAATCCCAAACGTTCTGAAGGCATGGAACTAGAGTTCATGACAGCAGATGAATGTCACCCCTGTCAACAAAAATGCACCTCTAAAGTCCTATTGCCACGGCAGAAAATGCAAACCACTGGATTGACCCACTCACGCCTCTGCCACGTCCTCAGAGGGCTCCTTGTCTGGTGCTGTCAGTCACTGTGCAAAACCATACACCACAAATAAAGATACAGCTCTACACTGCAAATAAAGTCAAGGAGAATTTTGTGTGCTGCCACACTGAAAATGTTCAGAGTTTGGCCTATTAATTATTAACAATAAAACTAGTCCTCCCTCCCTTTTTGCTCATTGTTTTTCTTTGTCATTTCCCAGTGTCTCACATCCCCTGAAATATTCCACAGAAACCCCTAACGAGATGAGGAATGTTATTAGCTATGAGCCTGCCAGGAGCATGGTGAGGAAACTGCAGGATCAGAATATCAGGGGATCTTCTGCCCTCTTCAGCAGGGCTTTTACTTTCTCTTTGCCTGCAGGAACTAATCCAGAAGCAAATGTCACTTGAACAGAAATAAAGTTCTGCCATAACTGGAACCACAGCAGGCCAATTAGGGTAATTAGAGCATATTTGCTACACTTTATAAATATTCATTCATTATCCCTGTAGCCCTTGTGACAGGAGCTGGAGCCTTGTACAGCCCCAGAGCCAGGCAGGGCACACAAACCTGTGTGACTCTGCCAGGCTGAGGTCTCAGCTCCTCCTTTGTCAGGTTCCCTTGTTAATGACAGCAGCTTTGTAGCTATCTTTAATTATGGTCATAATTTAACTCCTACATTCAGTGCGGCTCCAGAAAAGCTGGGCTGTAAGCTACAATAATTAGCTTGCTCAGGGGACTGACCTGGAATATAAGAAATTCCCAGCCATCAACTGGAAATTGGGATTTTTTAAAAAACTTGACAGCTCTCAGTCATGCAAGTGAAGTGGTCAGCAAGATAATAATGTTTATCTTTCTGTTAAAGATAACAGTATAATTTAAATGGCGCCTACCTCAGGAACAAAGCAGGCACCAGCATAAAATTCTATAGTTAATTCTATAGAGAAATGAAGTTTTGACACAGAATTGCTGAATGATAAATTGAAGTGCTGCTCTCATTCTCATTAGTGATGCACCTCATGTCACAAAGTAGCTGAGAGATATCATCAGTAACTTTCACAGCGATGGCAGCTCCTGGGTCAGCCAAGGAAAAGATGACTCAGTTTCTTTCACTCATAAAGAAAGGCACATTTTGGGAAATCGATAAATATTATCCTCATGCAAACCAAACCAAACAGCGCAATTGCAGGTGACTTGAATTTTGGAGAGGAATATTTCTGGGGACAACATGAGTGGGCAAAGTTAAGGCTGCAAAGCATCACGTGGCAGAGTGAGGGAAGGCTTCCAAAAGCCCTGCAATTGGTTTGAGAAAACTTTCCGAGGGGCCTGGGGAGAGCTGCTGGTGCATTTTGTCCCTGCTGCCTCCTCGCTCTCCACTGACAGCAGGAGCTCCGGCCCACAGCTGAGGTGCTGCAAGCACTTGCACAGCACCAGGAGAATTCAGGAGGAATTTCTGCATGGAAAGGGTGCTCAGGCCTTGGCAGGGGCTGCCCAGGGAGGTTTGGATCCAGTGTCCATCCCTGGAGGTGCCCAAGGAAGGGCTGGAGGTGGCACTCAGAGCTCTGGGCTGGGGACAAGGTGGCCATTGGGCACAGAGTGGACTCAATGTTTCTTGGAGCTCTTTTCCAACCTCAGTGACTCTGGGATTCTGAGATTCTGGGATGCTGGGATGCTGTGATGAGGTACAGTTACATTTTTGCACATTCCTGACAGGCAAACCCAAAGGACAAGTGTTCCCTGTAAAAGCAGCTCTGGTTATCTGCTGCATTTGTGCACGGCTGTATTTCTCACTAGGAGAGGGACAGTGCCCCAAATGCCCACCTGGCCCCAGAGGCGGCTCCGTGCTGCTGCAAGAATCAAGAATCACTGAGAAACACCGTAAATCGGAGTGTGAGTCGGTGTTTGGGAACGGAACGGGCTTCCATCCATGAGGAGCGGGAATATGTAAGATCCAAGGATCTTACATTGCCATCTACGGGCCGCTCCCAGCAATTCCCTGTCCAAAAGCACCCACCTGCACCAGCCGGATTTAAAAGCGTGGATAAAATATTCAGGGAAGTTCTTTTCAAAATCCAGAGGAAAATACTCAACCCGTTGCACTGCAGCCGTGGCCTCTCGTTTCCAGAGCGGGCTGCTGGATCTGCAAAGAAACGAGGATGAAGATACCACCACCATCACTGCTGGGAAGTGTGAAACTCCTACAAATATTTATATAGCATTTTTTTGGTTGGAATATTGATAAATGGTATTTTTCAAAAGGCTAATGCAACATTATAGGACTAAAATTAATACTTTCAAGGTCACATGGGGCAATGTAAACACCTCCATCACTTGCACAAGAGCAGCCTGGTATGTAAAGTTATGCTTTTATTTCTAAAAGAAATGACAGAATCTACTTCAAAGGAAAAAAAATATAATAATCTAATTGAGGATGAAAAGGCAGCTATAGAGTGTTTTAATGAGTTCCAATCAGTCACACCTGCTACCTCCCACTACTCCAGTAGTAAAATGAAACTGAGAGCAGAGTTTCAGAAGCATGTTTGAAATGACAACATGCAGGTCCTGGAAATTACTGCTACAAATTCTGCCTAAAAATACGTCTATCCCAGCATGTGGAGTACACCTCCAGGTGTGCACACACATATGTGTACATATAGATACATATATAAAAGGACAAGCTTAAACATTTTAATGATTTTTAAGAATTTCAAGCCCTTACATAGTGAAGTTAGAAGTGTGTTTCACAAAATAAGAACTTTTCAGCAGGCCCTGTAGCAATAGGATAAGGGGAATTGATTTAAACTTAAAAGGGTAGATTCAGAGTAATGATAATGAAGATTTTTATTAATGCAAGGGTGGGGGGACCCTGGCACAGGTTGCCCAGAGGAGCTGTGGCTGCCCCATCCCTGGAAGTGTCCAAGGCCAGGTTGGATGGGGCTTGGAGCAGCCTGGGATGGTGCAAGGTGGGTTGGAATGAGATGAGCTTTAAGGTCCCTTCCTACCGAAACCATCCTGTGATTCCCTGACTCCTTCCACTGCTCCTGAGCAGGTGAACGCCTATTTGCCTAAGAGACTTCATTTCCCACTCAAATTGCTAAGGAGCCATTTTAAATTTGGAGATAAACTTTCTTCACCAGCAGGGATTTGGTCTCCTAGCAACAGCACGAACACCTTGTGAACCAAACTACAGCTTCTTCTCACAGCGGGGCCACGGGAACATCCCACTGCCGGTGCCTTCCTGCAGTGACTGCCAGCAAAGGGTCGGGGCACCCGAAGTGACAGTGAGCACCCAGCTCAGGGTCCCAGGGAGCCACGCACAGAGTGCTGCTCCAGCCTGTTCTCCTGCCCGGCTGCTGCTCTCCACTTGTTGGCTGTGGCTCCAGCTGTAGCCTGGCTCTGGCTCTCTGTGGATACCAGCATTTTAACCATCCCTAGAGCAGACCAGGAATAGTTTCTTCTCCGGCTGAACACCAAGATGTTGAAGCTGCAGTGTGAGCAGGGCTGGTATATTTAACCAAGTAACACAAACTACAAAAGGTTAATGACACAAACCAATTTGTGTGTGCGTTTTCCTGTCGTTTACATTGCTCTGAATTTTGCCACCCTAATCCATGTTAATATTCATCTCCATTTTATTTCATGTCCCTGCTCTTTTTTTCAAAAGATCTGCACAATAATGGATTTGTACAAGGAACCTCAGCTCTTGCTAAGCTTGAATTGCATCTCACAAGCTCGGGAATGCTGTGGTTTATTAACTTGCAGTGCCACCTAGCACCCAGCCCTCAGATTATTCTTCCTGTGGTTTCACAAAGGACAGCTGAAAGCTTTTGCATTAAAAAAAAGGACAAACTTGTGCTTGCAGTATTTTAAGGACCTACTGCGAAGTTTTATTTTGAACAGTTAAGTTTTTATTAGAAAAAGCAACCCTGTGATATCGAGGGCGAAGGACAAGGCGATCTTGTCCTGACCTCATCGCTCCTGATAACACAGCCCAGCACGCTCAGAGCTCCTTGGCCAAAGCAGCTTCTCTTCTGTCACTGTGTCAACACACCCCAGCATTTCAACAGTGCTTTGGCAGCAATACAAAATCATAAAGTTTTAGTGCTTCTCTTAGAATTCCTAAGTAGAGTTTCTCCCAGTGAACGGAGCAACCACGTTTGGAGTTCAAGAACTAAAGCAAGTCAAAACTAAAGATAAGCCTCCAATAATAAGAATGCTTTGGCCTTAGCTACGATTTTATGATCCTTGATTTTTCAGCCTCTCTTCAAAGAGTCCTGCACTGCCAAGGACTTCATTTACAGGACAACACATAGGCAAAACAATCTTGTAACAAGGGAAAAGATTTTACACACAACTCTACACACTCAGAATTACAATCAAAGAGTTTTTCCCTTCTCCCCAAATCCTTGGGCTCACCTTGCTTGGAATGACTGAAAGGAATGCCTCTGTCAGCTCAGAGGGATGTGTGACACACCACCCACTGTGGGTATTGCAGAATTACTGCTACTGCTGCCTTTTACGTTTCAGTCTCTTCTTGACATAACAGTCAAGACAGAAGAATTTAAACCCCGGTCAGGCATTTCAAACAAGGCCCCCTGGTTTCTAATTCCCAGGAGAGGAAACCCCCAGAATCCAGACATTGGGACTGAGCTGTGCCTCCACAACCCAATGACTCTTGGGTACACACCACAAACACTAAAGTTTACTTTAAGTCCTGGCCCTCCATGCTTCCACTGTCCTCTACAGTGCAAGATCTGACTCTCTGTTTACAAAGTCACTACTGTTCCTTCACGAGACTGCCATTGCTAGAACTCTGGCATGTTATAATACAGCTGGGAGTGTGGCTCTTCTCAGATTTATTTTACCAAAATACACCTTTTCAATTACTAATTATAATGGCACTCATCTTTTTTTTTCCCTGGTACAATGTGAAGATTAGTCATGACAGGTGTTCTTTCCTCCTCAGGAAGTAAAGAAATCCATACCTTAATTAATATAAGGAGATAATTACTATGCTGAGGTGATGAGGCCTCAGGCAGCTCTGTTGAGGAGCTATTTATTTCTCTTTCTTTTCATTCGGTTAAGTACAGATTCTCCCCAGATGTGCAGAGCTCTTCATGCCAGCCAGCAAATACAACTGGGGAGGTGCAACTGCCACAGCAACAGGGAGGAAACTCCGGAAATGGGTCTTTGTCCTTGCAGGAGGGAGGACAAATATCTAGTTTTTCCTCTCTCACCTCCTCATTATCTCTCAGTCTCTGAAATCTTCTAAGCACTGATAAAAGCATTTTCTGTCTGTTTTACAAACTTTCCGGGGTCAAACTTATGTCTCATTAACAGTTAGCCTCAGTTCCTCTATCCAAGCTGGAGAATCCACTGCTTTGCCATCCAACAAATGAGGATGGATGGCTCTGGAAGTTCTTAACACCCTGGTGCTGTTCTAGTCCATAAATACACAAGGCTTCTACAGAGAACTGAAAGATGTTGACCACCATGGTCTCATTAGTGCTGTCCTGGCAATTCCCTGTGACTGATCAATAGTGCTACAGACCAGCTAGAGATTAACAGTAATTATTTTTTATTCATTTCATGCACTGTTTCAATTTGTTAAGCAGTTCAGAGATTGAGTAAAAACAGGATTCCTGTGGCTTGTCGTTTTCCACGTTAAAATTGCTAATTCTCAATTATGATGTGCACAAGTCAGTAGTTGGCCCAGTTTTTACTATTAAATCATAACCAAGGAACACATTTCTTTCCATTTTCATGGATAGGCTTACATTTTTATAAAAATAATCAGCTACAAAAATACGTATTTTTTGGGGGAAAAAGGTAACATCAAAAGGCAGCATGGCATTTCTACCTGTTTTTTCCATGTGATATAGCCATTACACAGAGGAGATGGAACCCTACAGAACTTACTAGGAAAATGTGTGGTTTTTTCACCATTTAAAATTCTAGTACTGAGGAAACGTTGAGTCAATTTTAGTGGCCCAAGCCATGAGCCCCCCTTTAATATCCTTAGCTAACACAGAACCAAATTCTTCGGCAGGTAACTCCTGCAGAATTTTTACAGCCTTCTGGGAATCATTTCCTAACTTGCAAACAACATATACAGGGAGAGAGGTTTGGCCATCGGTCCTCTGCTTTTCTTCGCAAATTCTTTTTTGTAAATACTGCAGAGATTCTTCATTTTTCTCTTCCAGTTTGCTCAGAGGGATGTGGACAGCGTGTTGCAGGCGGCAGATATCCACCTCCACCTGCGGGCGGACATCCAGCAGCACGTGAGGGACCTGCTCATCCAGCAGCTCTTTGTACTGCTGCACAGAGATCCTGTCCTGGCTGGGCAGCAGCTGCAAAGTCCTGCACGTGTCCGTGGCAGAGGAGCCGCAGAACGCCTCGTAATCCTGCAGGCAGGTGATGCTGGGGTTGTCCCCGCACACGGCACAGTCCGGTTTCTTCGGCCGCAGCTTGATGTTGCGGAACCTTCCTTCGAGCGCGTCGAACATCAGCATGCACTGGCTGAAGGAGGAGCCCATTCCCGAGGCGATCTTCAGCACTTCCAGAGCCTGGATGCAGCCGATGATGCCGGTGACGACCCCCAGCACGCCGCCATCGGCGCAGTTGGTCACGGTGTCGGGCGGGGGCGGCCGGGGGAACAGGCAGCGGTAGCAGGGTCCCCCGCGGTAGTTGTACACCGCGAGCTGCCCCTCGAGCCGCAGGGCGCTGCCGGACACCAGCGGCTTGCCGGCCAGCACGCAGGCATCGCTCACCAGGTACCGCGTGGGGACGTTGTCGGAGCAGTCGGCCACGATGTCGTACTGGCGCACGAGGCGCAGCGCGGAGCGCGGCCCCAGCGCGGCCCGGTACGGCACGTACTGCACGGCCGAGTTCAGCCGCCGCAGCGCCGCGGCCGCCGAGCGCGCCTTGGGCCGCCCGCGCCGCGCCTCGCCGTGCAGCACCTGCCGCTGCAGGTTGCTCGTCTCCACCACGTCGTGATCCACCAGCCCCAGGCGGCCCACGCCGGCCGCCGCCAGGTACTGCGCCAGGGGACAGCCCAGCCCGCCGCAGCCCACCACGAGCACCGAGCTCCGCGCCAGGCGCAGCTGCCCGCGCACGCCCAGCTCGGGCAGCACCAGCTGCCGGCTGTACCGCAGGATCTCGGCCGCGCTCAGCGCCGACCGCGCCGGCAGCGGCGGCAGCTCCGCGGGGAAGCCGAGGGCTCCCTCCTGCTCCCCATCATCATCATCCTCATCCTCCTCGTCAGCATCCCCCGAGTCCCCCCGCACCAGCTCGGCCGCCAGCCGCTGCCGCATCCCGCGGGCTCCATCCTCATCCTCGGCATCCCCCGCGTCTCCCCGCGCCAGCTCGGCCGCCGAGAGCTGCCGCACCCCGCAGGCTCCCTCCTCCTGCTGCAGCTCCCGCCGCCCGTCCTCCTCCTGCTCGGCGGCGTCCCCCCGCGCCAGCTCGGCCGCCAGCCGCTCCCGCAGCCCGCGCAGCTCCCGCTCCCGCCGGCGGATCTCGGCCCGCAGCCGCGCCGCCGCCGCCGCGCCCGCCATGGCCCCGCCGCCCGCCCCGGCCCCGGGCCCGGCCCCTGCCCCTGCCCGGCCCCGCCGCTTCCGCCCGCGCCGCACGTCACTGCCGCCATGGCGGCGCCGGGCCCCGAGCGGCTCTCGGTGCTGCTGCCCACCTACAACGAGCGCCACAACCTGCCCCTCGTCGTGTGGCTGCTGGCGCGCACCCTGGGCGACAGGTACCGGGACCGGAACACGGACAGGGACAGGGACAGGGACAGGGACAGGGACCGGGACAGGCACAGGGACAGGCACAGGGACAGGGACAGGGACAGGGACACGGACAGGGACACGGACAGGGACCGGGACAGGGACAGGGACAGGGACACGGACAGGGACAGGGACAGGGACAGGGACAGGGACCGGGACAGGCACAGGGACAGGCACAGGGACAGGGACACGGACAGGGACAGGGACAGGGACCGGGACAGGGACAGGGACAGGGACACGGACAGGGACACGGACAGGGACAGGGACAGGGACAGGGACAGGGACAGGGACACGGACAGGGACACGGACAGGGACAGGGACAGGGACACGGACAGGGACACGGACAGGGATAGGGACAGGGACAGGGACAGGGACAGGGACCGGGACGGGACACGGACAGGGATAGGGACAGGGACACGGACAGGGATAGGGACAGGGACAGGGACAGCGCCGGGGCCGCGGGGTGAGGGACGCTCCCGGTGGGCTTTGGACGGGGCTGAGCAGGGACGTCTCTGTCTGTAGGGCTGGGAGATACACGGCCATAAAGTGACACGGTGCCGGCGCAAATGGGGAATCGGTTCAATGGAATGGGAGTTATTTCATTGGGAAATAATTGTTGTTTCAGTGGAATCGATTTTGAAATTATCATCATAGATGATGGAAGCCCGGATGGGACGCAGGAAGTTGCTCAGCAACTGGAAAAAATATATGGATCAGATAAAATAGTGAGTTGTGTATTCGGATTTTTTTTTTTTTTTTTTTTTTGTATTGGAAAGTACTATAAGCCCTTGAGAACTGGGATGGATTCCCTGGATTCTGCACTTTCTTTACATCCTTAAGCAAGTTGTTGCACGCCACTTTAGACAAGTGTAAGACCATGATAGTTCACAATGCTGCATTCTGAACCAACATGCAAAATGGTGAATTGATGTTTGCAGAATGCTGTCAGTGCTTTGTGCATTGCTGCGTGCTCCTGAGGAACGACTGGTGGGTGTTGCTGTCCTTGGTGCAGGACTGGGGAAAAGATGGGGTTTGGAGAAGATTTAATTTCATTTTAATTGACTGCAGCAGTAAGGCAATTGGAAAGATGAAAGCTGGGCTGGGCTTGTGCTTTATTTTTATTCTGTCTCATTGCATTCCTCAAGACCGGGAGTTTTTTACTTCTTATTTTTATCTATGTAATATATTACTTTATAACCCTCAGGTACATACAAGAAGCTGTCATTTACTTAGTGGCAGTCAGATATTTTTCCAATCTGTTACTGCATAAATGCCAAGCTTTTTAAAGTATTGCTGGATTAAGTTGAATTTATGAAGACTTTTTTAAGAAAAAAATATATATGAAGTTTTAGAGTCTTTTTTAAAACCATGTGTCAAATAATTTATGTGGTTTTTATATCTCCTGTAGCTTCTGAGACCCAGAGCAAGGAAGATGGGCCTGGGTAAGTCCTTTTTGACTCTGGTTAGTACAAAAAAAAAAAAATCTGCTGTATACTTTGATCCAGTGTATAAAGGTCCAGAAAAAAATCAGAGTAAAGCCCAAAAGCTGAAACATGTTTTCATCAAGTTGCTTGTAACCAAACAACCTTTAAAAATGCACATATAAAAATCCCAGTGTGCTTATAAAACATTCCCCCGAACCTCAAACCTGACCCTCCCTCCTGCCCTGCATCCAGTGAGCACAGAATGAGGGCCTGAATTATTGGTGATGTTTGGAACCTGTTTCCTGTGGCTCCTAAGTGCATGTGGTGCTTTTGTAAATGACTTTTCAAGTAGTGACCCACTCCTGAAGCAAAGTTTCTCTGTGCATTTCTATGTTAAAAGAGTGAGGGGAGTTATTTCTGTTTCCATCAGGCACTGCTTATATCCATGGAATGAAGTATGCCACTGGGGATTTCATTGTTATTATGGATGCTGACCTCTCCCACCATGTAAGGCTGGATTTTGTGTACTGTGGGTACCGTCTGTTATAATTCAGTTTTCAGTTGTTGCTGTTACTTTATCCCTGCCCTTTTTTCTGATCTGTTTTTCTTCCATTTCAGCCAAAATTTATTCCAGAGTTTATCAGGTAGGTGCCAATTATAGTATGAAAGTTGTACTTTATAAATTATTTATGAGGCAGTCTATGAAATTCTATGGTATAGTGGGTAAAAGGTAATTATAAGATTCCCCGGAGTAGCTCTTAGAGAACAATTAACAGGTGTTTAAATAATGCTCATAGCCACCCTAACTATTGCTTTCCTCTCTTCTTATTTGTTCAAAAGTCTGTAAAATACAGATTTTGTACTTGAAGATTGATTGTTCTTACTTTGAAATTTGTACTTTGAAACCATCCTCCAGTTTTTCTGATAAAACCAATTTTTTATAGAAAGCAGAAAGAAGGCAATTTTGATATTGTATCTGGAACAAGATATAAGGGAAATGGAGGCGTGCATGGCTGGGATTTGAAAAGAAAGTTAATCAGGTTAGTACTTTTCAGCTCTTTACCCAGAAATTTGTTATTTATAAATAATAATTCCAAGCACTCCATCCCTGTAAGCTGAACTGAGTCTTTAGTCCCCAGAACTGCTGTACCTGCTGGGCACTGCAGAATCACAAGAAATGCCAGAAGCACCCACCACTGGTAAATTCCTTGGTTAAAATCCACCAAGAAGGACTGGAATGATATGGGTGGGCTTGGGAAATGGATTGGAGCAGTGGCCTCAGGTTGGGACAGAGATCCAGTTCCATCATCCAAGAATGAGCTGAGCCTCTGAGACTGGTCAGGTGTGAAGGACACACTCAGCCTGCCCAGCTGGAGAGCTCCTTTCCCTGCCCAGTAAATCCCCTGCCAAACCCCTCTGGTGACACTGCCATGGTCACAAGAGTGATGTGGCACAATCAGTGTTTATTTAGGCCTTGCTGCAGTGGCAGTGAGCCCCAGGAGGGTTTCACCAAACCCGAGGCTCTGTCCAGCTGCTCTGAACATGTGAGGCTGCCTGGCAGGGCTTACAGGGACCCACAGGGAATCACAGAGTTTCTGGGGAGTCCCCTCTCCAACACCTGATTGCAGAGAACAGGCAGAAGCTAAAGGTGATTTATTTATCCTGCAGAGAATCTGGAGCACAAGCTGTCTCACAGTCTGATCTGGAGGTGGTATCACAGGGGGTGGATCTGGATTTTTCCTGGTTTTTAATGGCTGGAATAAGTGCCCATCTTTTTGTACTTAACAACTCTGACCTTGATGTTTCCTTTCACAGTCGTGGAGCCAATTTTCTGACTCAGGTCTTGCTGAGACCAGGGGCATCAGATCTAACAGGGAGCTTCAGGTATGGGTCTGGTTTGCAATTCCTAAAGTTTACTGGAAATTAAGAAACTGCTGGACAAGGAACTGGAGTAAGAACTGACCTTCTTTACTGTGGACTAGGAAATCTGTTTGGAAAGGGTGGAAGAAGTAGTGGATTAGATTGCAAGAACTGCTGCTCCCATGACCTTGTTAGAGAGTTTCATAAATAGTAATGAGCTGAGTGATTGCAGTTCAGATTCCTACATGCTGTCTGGATTTCTAAATTCCAGAAACTGTGCTTCAGGTTTCATTTTCTCTGCAATTGTTTACAGGTTGTACAGAAAAGAAGTCTTACAGAAACTAATGGAGAAGTGTGTTTCTAAAGGATATGTCTTCCAGATGGAGATGATTGTCCGGGCTAGGCAGCTGGGATACACCATTGGAGAGGTATGGGGCAAGCTGGGAAAAGTACATGGTGCTTTCCTTCAAAGGAGACACAGGTTGCTGACTTCTGGGTACTTCCAAGAAGCAGCCAAGATTTTCAAATTATTATAAAGAAATTACATGTGTAGAGTTTTCTTTTTCCAGCTTTGTCAGGTGAATGCCAGACCTGAAGTTGCAGTTATTTATTCCCCTGGCTGATGTGGTTCTCAGATCCTTCCCTCTTCCTGTTGCCATTCCTTTAGCAGCACACAATTTTACAAGGTTCTTCAAAGAAGGGAAAGAAGTCAAAATATACCACAGAGCTGCTCGGAGCCTTTTCTTCCCTGCTTCCTATTGTACCAACATCTCTACTCAAGTCTTTACAAATAATTTCATTTTCTCCAGCAGCATGATTCTATTTCAGATTTGTTCTCTGTCAATTATTGCCTTGTTATTTTCCAGCTTTTCAGCTATCACAACTTTCTGCTTCTAAACTCTTTGAATGTGCTGTCTACAGTCAATGAAAAAAACTCCAAGCAATTGTTAGATTCTCTATCTCCAGCAGTCTGCTGCCTTTTTTATTTCATTGAATTGCTCTTGCTGGTCTCTTTAAAGATGATTCACTGGGAATCTCTCTGCAGGAGAATCTCAGAGCCAGTTCTTCATCCTCATTTCCAGGACTATGAATTGTCAGAGAATTCTGGTGCTTGTATTTCTGTCTCTCTAAACTTCACGTGTGGCATTTCTCCATCAACACAGAGTAGAGCATTTCCTCACAACAAAGCAGCTCTTTTCTTCCACCTTTTTCACTTGTGGAGCACCATCCCTGTGCTGTCTGTAGCTGGAGTTTGACCTCAAGCTCTTTGGCCTCCACATCCAGCTGCATTCACATTTTGCTTCCTAATAGTGCTGAATTAACTCCTCACCTGCAACAAGATGCTGAAACCTGGGCTGAGATGAGGTTTTATTGAATGTACATTTTAAAAGAGTAAAACACATTTCTCTGGCTTCAAAAAACCTGAGAATCTTGGGTTGCTTGTACCTCCTCTGGCTGCTGCCACAGAGACCTTTTTTCTGCCTGTTCTATGACCCTGCCAGTCACCTACTGACAGCCTGCAGTGGTTGTATGACATCAAATATGAAGTATTTGTCTTGCAGTTCTCAGCCTGCTGGCCAGGCTTCAGGGCTGCTGTGTCCCAGTCCCTGCTGGGCACGGGCTGGTTTGTGCACTACCCTCCACAGGCCACCCAGTACATTCCCTGGGGAGCATCTTCTTCCCTCCTTTGCTCCCTCCCTCCCTCACGTGTGGGAAGGGATTTCTCTCTGACATCTGAAAAACTGCTTCATTCTTCTCCTTTGGCCTTGTCTTTCAGATTCCTCTGTGGCACCTGTAACAAGCTTACACTGTTCAGATCCTGACACATTCATATAAACAACATTATTGTATTTTTACTGGGTTTTTTTGTCACTTCCCGGAGCAGGACAGTTTTCTATGACATTTCAAATGCATTTATACACTATTTCCTGATCAATACTTAGGATCTTTATGTATTCTATAATTATCCAAATAGCAATATTGAAATTGCAAAAGAGGTAACACTTGCACATATAATTCCTGGTTTTGCTGCAGCTCCACAGGCAGAATGGGAGTTTTGATGCAGCTGTAAAATGTGGTTGTGAGGGAAAATACTTCTTCAGCCAAACTGAGAATTGAGATTGAGCTCTGCCAGTTTAAAAGGAAGCAAGCAAGGAAGGCAGAAGTCCAGAAACACCACAGTGCTTAATTCCTGTGCTGAAGGGTAACACTGGAGCCCTCTCATTAGATGAGATATGAACCATTTATTATCCTGGTCAGGAAATGCCACTTGTGCCATCCTGCCCTGGCTCCATACTCAGTGATTTCTGCCCATGCCCTGTAGACTGGCTGTGTGGAGTTGCCAGGATTGTCACTGGGATCATCAAGGTGACATTGCTAAGAGCAGAGTCATTGCTGAGTCTCTCTGCCTGCCTTTCTGGACATCTTCTTCCCATCTTCTTGTCCGGTTCTCTTCTGTCCTGGCCTGACCTGCTGGAATTGTGAGAGACCCTCTGGCACACACGCAGGGGGCTGGGGATTTGTGTGTTCCTCTTGCCAGCTGATTTCTGGTTGACACTGCCAGCAAAACACCAAGCCAATTTTTTAATCCCTTTTGCAATTGCAATTCTTTATTTTAGTCCTGAAGTAATTCAATTTTGCAGACAAACGTATATAGAAATGCTTGAATATTCTAACACTGGGTTGGCAGAGTGTCCTGTCGTGTGTCCCTTGTGTGTGATCAGAGGACTGAAAGCAGAATGTTCCCAACAGCTCATGAGTAGTGAGTTCATCTGGACAGTGTCACGTCATGAAGGAGGCCAAAATTAATGAAATCCTGAAAATAATCTATAAAATGGCCCAAGACTGATAAAAACAGCTCTTGTTTGTACAGTATTCACTGTCATGTTCCTAAGTCATCTCCCAGGCAGCGGTGAGGTTGAGCTGTTCTGTGGTGGGGGCAGATTTGTGCTTCCTGAGGCACTGACTCAAAGGCTCTGAATTTGGCTGACGAGGAAATGCTGGAGGCTTTGTGAGCTGTTAAGTTTGCTCTGCCTGGGTGTATCATCCAGCCACTGAGTAATGTCTTTGGATTGGCTTTAAAGGTGCTAAACCAAGTAATTCCATGCTCCCCAGCTATGGGGCATCATTAAGGCCCTGGTAAGAACTGACACAAAGGAAGCCAGCCTGGTGCTTGCCTCCTCCCCATGCCTGAACAAGCTGTAGCTCAAAAGCCATTCTTTAGTTTACAGAATTCTGATGATTAAGGTTTTGAACCTTAAAAACAGTTTTGCTTGTTTCAACAGGTTCCCATTTCATTTGTGGACCGTGTCTATGGAGAATCCAAACTGGGAGGCAATGAAATTGTCTCCTTCTTAAAGGGGCTCTTGACCTTGTTTGCTACAACCTGAGAGTTCATCCTAAAGTAACTTTTAGACAAACATTTTCTGACATCTGTGTAGATTTAAACATATAATAGCAAAAGCTTGATAATTTGTGTGGTGACCAGGAGACCTGCTATGACCTAACAATTAGACAACCATCAACAATAAATCAAACATTCTGCAGCCCAGAATGCTCCTTCCTGCAGAAATGAACAGTATGTTAAACTAAAAATTAATAAAGGCTAATGCTTTTCTATTTTTGTAAAAATAATTAAGCCTTAATAAAGAACACAAAGCTAAATGATCTTTTGCATTTGGAAATAAATCATTATTCAGCAGAAGCTAAAGATGATTTTGAAATAAAGATGAGCAAGGACAAAAAAAAACCCTGCAATGTGTCCTGTCTTTGTCCTGTGGTTTGTAGATATTAATTGAAATAGATACTAATTAGTGTCCTTTCTTTCCTCAGCACGTGTACACGTGTGTCCTGAAGCAGCTACAAAGAACTGCTCACAGCTGGGGTAGTTTAAGAGGAAATACAGAGTTCAGTGGTTTGTGCCTAGACTGGAAAGAAGGAATATTCTTTGGATAGGAAAGAGAACCATATGTGTGGAATAATTTTGTATTCTGTGTGTTTGTCCAGAAGCACATGAGTCCCTTTACCTGCCTTCCTTAGGAACTAACCATGTTTAGTCTATGAAATGGGGTCTCAGCAGGTTTAGGGGGACATAAGACCCCATTCACCTCAGGGGAGGTATTTCAGATTTTTTCCTTATATCAAGTGACAGTTTGTAATGCTAAGTCTGTATTTGCTCCAGATCCTGAGGAAGGAAGTACAAACAGAGCAATAAAAGTTTTTGTTTCATGGTTTGATAGAGCCAGAACTCAGAAATGATGAAGCTCTTGCAATCAAAGGGAGGAGGATGAGATCATTCTGATAATGGCTTTATATATTTACATGAAAAATATGTCCTTTTTTTTTTTTCTTTTGTGGATACCTGTGGAGTTTGTGGATACCTGTATCAGAAAATTATTGGTGTGACAGGAGAAGCAACAAGTGTCTTAAAAATGTTGCCTGTTTGGCTCACGTTTGTCTGCATTCTTTTAGCACACTAGATGCAGTTGTTAATGTTAGAAAAAAATTTAGAAAGTCTGCAGATAAATGATAAATTTATATTTCAGAGTCATCACATTGATAAAAAAAATAAAACTTTCAGTCAAGGTTATTTTCTAGTGGACTGCTTTAGAGCTGTTCCTCTGTTCTCTAGTGGAGTTCTACAGATTCTGATAGTTTCTCCTTTGCTGACTTTCCAGAGTAAATTTTTCAGATATAACTTGCTTTAAAATAATAGAAGATGTAGCTGTAGGTTTTGAATCCACATGGAACTGGATCACAGTGACTGAACTGTACATTTTGTGACATTTACCTATACTTTTTAAAGAAAATTACATATAATTTCATTTGCTGCAGACTAATCAGAGCAATAATATATACAGAGATAAATCGCTGGATTTAAGGGCCAGTGAAATCTGCAGTAACTAGGTTTTATCTATTTATGTCTCATTTGGAGGTTTCATGGCAAAAAGCATTATTTTAAGTTAAAAATAGCTACAAAGTTTTTAATGATCAAATAATGAGGGTTTAGATGTTTATTTAAATTTACATAATGCTGATCATTTGCTAGAATGCAAATTAAGCCTCAAGGAGTTAATCTTTTCCTCATTTTTATGTGGGGATCTATAACTTAAGTCCAGTATATGAATTATTCATCATGTAACTGCTGTGAAATAGGGTTTAGCTTTTAGAAGGTCCATGGCTACTTTTTAATTATGAAAATTACCTGAAAATTTTATTATGAAAATTCCTTCATTTATTGATGAGATCACATTTGGAGGAAGGTGCTTTCACATATCAATTTGGGTCATAATACTGGAGTATTTTGTGTGCTGCAGTATGTGAAAGTTTGAAATGTGACAGGGCAACACTCAAGTTTTAGGTAAATAGGTGAAGTTTCTCACTGTGCTTAGAGGTGATGGGTTTATCAGAGAAAAAGTGCTATAAAGAAACAAACCCAAGAGCTCCATGGCACCAGGACGGGAGCAGACACCACAACAGTGCCTGAGGGAAGAAAAACTGATCTCAGTCTCCTGCACCCACCTGCCTGTGGGAAGCCCCTCCAAAAGGAACAAAGCCATGGGTCCCATGGATGGGGGCAGCATTGGGAACATCCAGGCTTTCCTCCTTAGTGGGATATACAAACACACATTTCACCACACACACCATGGGAGCCATTTGGCTTTTCCTAGCAAAAAGAAGTCTTGTGATCTTGCTGTTCTCAAAATGTTAGTAACGGACTACAGCGGAACAGCAGTTCTGTAATCTTTGGAGATGAGGTGCTTGGAACTCCATATAATGTCTTAAATATTCATGGACTAGGGATTTATATAGTGGCATTTAATTCTCAGTTCCTTAATACCATTGCAGTACTCTCCTTGCCTTGTTTTGGCCACCACAAAACACTGACTTGACATTTACTGAGAATTTTTCATTTTATGTCCTTGGCTTTACAGTTCCACATAAATCATCTTTTCTTAATTACATCCATATTCATTTCCTATGAAGGCACAAATACTTTGCTAATGCACTTTCTCTATTATACTTTCTTAGGAATCTGTGTCTGCAAGCACTCAATCATCTGGCAGGAGCAGGAGCTTTAATTGCTTCCTGGCTCCCATCCGTTTCGAGCAGGGCTGGAGCTGGCTGGGCACGTTTAATGCAGGGGGGAGAAGGTAACTCACGTTTGGTACCTGTGACTTCTGTCCCCTGAGCAGATTTGGGTGTCATGCACAAGCCCAGCAGTTCAGTCCCTCTGACCCACACCAGCAGGATGCTGAAGCTGGGACAACCACTTGGACCCCAAGGCCTGGCTTATTTATCTACTGGAATGTGAATCCAGAGTGAGTCCCAGATCCCTAGCTGCTCTCTTTGGTGAGGATTTGTCTGCTCTGAGGTTTAGGGGAGTCAGCTTCACTTTTGCTTTGGGTTTTTGACAAAATCTGAGGCTTTAACCTCAGCCTGCAATAAAGGTGTACCTCGCTGCCAATATCAACACTATAATCAAACAGATTTTCCAGTGGACTGTGTAGAAATCCAACTGCAAGGCTCCGCAACCTTCTGCATATCAACAGTAAAAAATAATGATGACTAATCAATAATATTTATTTGAGGGTCTATCAGGATCCCAAGTGTAAGCCTGGATTGAAATCTTGGCACAAATGGATTCAGTGACAGATTGCATGCTGAGTTCATGGATGACTTCAGCGACAGATTTCAGTGGCTGGCATTCCAGAGCTGAGGCAAATGCTAATATCAGGATCAGCAGGAACAGGGGTGTGCAGAGGACAGGACTGATTATCAAACTTTTCCTTGTTTTAGAACACGTGCCATGCTGCAGAAGACATGGCAAAAAAGGTAACTACGGCCAAGCACAGAAACTGAGCATCATTTTCTCCTCCCTTCCTGCTACATTTTACCCTCTCTCTCCAGGCATCGTGGCAATTAAAAACTTTCTTATAGACCATTACTGTTCAGGGGGAAATATATTGGAACTGGAGAGAGAAAACCAAATTGCAACTTTTAATCCAAAACTAGATCTGAAAACTCAGCCATTGAGAGGGATTTCAACAAAGCAAAGAGCATACAATGGAAAGTTATCCCTGCAAGGTGGTTGCACTGAGTGTTCAACAGAAAATGGCACCAATGTTGACAGGTGATGAAGTGTCTGAACAGCACAGGAGCTGGGTGGCTTAGTGAGTCTTAAAGATCATTGTGAGACCCGTGGTCTTAATGCTGATTACCTTATTTGTTTTTATTATATAATTAATTGTGTGTAAAACCATCAATAGCTGTCTTAATTATTTTGTATTTGAATAAAACCCAAGCATGACACTGCTCCTAGTACTAGGATGAATCCGGGCACAATTTTGACCTGAAGCAGTAGCACAACACATGCAATTAAACCTATTCAGCCTGGGAGTGCTAATTGTCTCCCCTCTGGTGTGAAGCATTTAGTCTCTTACAATGCAGTGATTTTACTGATTTCCAGTGGCTGTATTGTGAGAAACAATACCCACTTCTGTAATAGAAAAAGTATATTAAGAGTATTACATCAACTTCTGTTTCATTTTGTTCATTCTGTACACACAGGAGAAAAATGGTGTCAAGATTCCTTTTCTCCTTCTTCCCCACTGCTTGAATTTTAGCTTCAACATCAATCTTTTCACACAAACTTTGTAAATTCTCATCTTTCTTCCCCAGCTCTCTGTTGACAGCTGTCACACTGTGCAAGCCACCACGAGACCCCCCCTGAACTGAATGAGAACAAGATCTTGTCCATCATTCAGGACTGCTTTCACACCCACTCTCATCCTTGCCCCCACTTTTCAGCCCTGTCATTGCAGACTTCACCCCGAAGCAGGCAGTGCCTCCCTTCTGCCCCAGCTTCTGCTGCCACATCACCTTTCCCTCCTGCTCTCTCCCTCACCACCCCTCTTGTGCACTGAGCGAGTGTTTCTGCCTCCTGACACTCTTCTTTCTATCTGGGTCTAATTTCATCCCCTCCCATGCCAAATTCCCATTTCTAAACTCTTCACAAATGGTTTTCCATACTGCAGTTATGGACTGAGTACCACCATCATGGCTGGAAATGTTCCCAGCTGGAAACTCCTTAATTTTGCTGCTCTTGGGGAACTCCCTATCCACCTCTATCTCCAGCCCAGCCTTATCTTATCTTCTGATAAGTACATACAGCAAGATCCAAACTTACTCAAGTATCTCCGCTTGCTCCCAGAACTCAGGACAAGGGATGATGCCCAACAGCCTGTTCAGGTCTCCTGTCTGGAATCCAAGCCTCTGTGTTTGAGCTGTTGTGTCCTTTGCACAGATCTTCGTGTTGTGTTCATTCCCATAAATAGCTGTCAAATATCATTGCTATCTCCAGCTGCATTATCATGTCCCACTACACTCAGTTCCTCCAGCCTTCAGACACTTGTTTTCTCAAGTTCAGCCCTTAGAGTAGAAGGTCTGTGGGCTGTTTTTCTGTTGTCTTTTTTTTGTATTAAGTGATGGCCAAGAAGTGGTCAGTGGTAAGGCATCAATGAAATAGTGCTGAAATAGGAGGGTGCTCAGGTTTGGGGCTGTGTATTTTAGGCAGGAGCAGACTGGCTCAAGCAGCCATGAAGTTAACTGAGAGTTTTTTCAACATACTTGAATAATTGTGCCATCAGAGAAGAAATACCTACTCTTGGAAGGCAAAATGATGTTATAGGAAAACCAAACCAGCTCTCTTTGCTTTCCTTCCTGGAGACAGATTCCACACGTCTCACAGGAACTCCCAAAGTACCTCAGTTCTAGGAGCTCTTTAATGCCAAGGCACCAGCTTTGGTTTTGAAGTTTCGTGTATCTCCAATTTTTAAGATTTACATTTCCATGTAAGAGAAAGAGTGTCTGACTTCCTGACTCTTATGACCACTGATGTGAAGATGCCATGGAAGCACCCAGTGAAGCCCAGGTGTGACTTGCAGTGACAAGCAGCGGATTTCTATGTCCCACTGAGTGAGAAAGTCTCAAAGCAGCCTCTGAGACACAAAATGTCACTAAATTCTTCATAAAAGCTGTCTCAGTGAATTGTGATAAACAGCACATACACATTGTCAGGACACCAGTCACTCAAAAATGCAGGAGATCCTTCAGTTACGTGAAGTCTAAAGAATTGGTGACAACTTTTCTCTGCTCCTATACTTCAGACAAGGAATCAAATGGACTTTCCTTTCTAGCATTGTGAGGCTGTACTCGTGTGTCACTGAGCCAGAAAGGGTGTGAATGCTGAGGATGGAGGGAATTACACTTCATCCTCCAAGTGCTTGTGTCTTTCTGAAGTAACAAAAGCCATCGATCCCTTTCACTCCTACAGGGCTTTTTTACTGTGCTATAGAGTTTGTCCTCATTTGTTGAAGAGGTCTTGAGCAGTGTCATGATCCACAAGGAAGAATCACATGTGGAATCTTGTCCTGATCCAACGTTCCTGCTGCAAAATGGGACGTCGAGTGTCTCTGCACAGGCGGGTGTGAACACACATGCACACCAGACAGATCACAGCCCCACCTTTGGATGCTGGCTTGCCTTCAGGGTGCTAACCCAAAATGGGAAGGCACATGGAGGGATTCTTGGGACTGTCCTGTGCAGGGCCAGGTGGGTGCCTTCCAGCTTGGTGTATTGTGTGGTTCTGTGACGAATTTGGATTTCAGACCATGGCAGTCTGTAAACCACACAGGTCCTGTGTCATCTCACGGAATCCCCTGATCAGTGCCACTGTCCCAGTCCGTGGCAGGTTTGGCAGCAGGTGCCAAACGAGGAACCCAGCGAGGCTCCCACATGGCCATCACCTCACACGATGTCTCCTTCCCTGCCCCGGGCTTGGGCCCTGCCAGCCGTGGCCAGGCCGCTGTGGGCACAGTCCCGGAGCGAGTCAGGCTGGGAGGCACTCAGTGGCTCAGCTGGTGCCACCTCCCTGCTCCAGCAGGGCCATCCCAGAGCACATGGCACGGGAGCGTGTCCAGACTGTTCTGGAATAAGGCTCCACATCCTCTCTGGTCTCTGTTCAGTGCTTGGGCCCTGCCCAGGGCAGGAGTTGTGCCTCCTGTGCAGGGAATTGCTGGGCTCAGGCCCTGCCCGTGGCTCTGGTGCCATCGCTGGCCCCCGGAGCAGAGCCCGGGCCCTGCCCTGAGCCCTCCCTGCAGCCAGGGCCAGCCAGGGCTGAGGGCCCCTCTCAGCTGGGGCTCCTCTCGAGGCTGAGCAGCCCCAGCTCCCTCAGCCTTTCCTGGGCACGGAGATGCTCCAGGCCCTTCAGCATCCCCGTAGCCTCAGCCGGACGGGCACGGTGGGCACGGTAGGCCCGGGCCGGCTCGAGGCCGGCTCGAGAGGCGGCGGTGCCGGGCCGTGCCGGGGCGGGGCGGGGGCGGCCCGGGGCCGGCGGGGGCGGGGCGGGCGCGGCCCTGAGGCGCCGCCGCCGCCGCACGAGGCCCGCGCGCGCTCCCGGAGCCGCCCCGCGGTCACGTGCGCGCCCCCCGCGGTCACGTGCCCCGCCCCGCTCGCGCCCCCGCCCCGGCGGCGGCGGCCCCTCAGGACGGGAAGTAGTCCCGGCCGGGGGCGCGGCGGAGGGATCCCCGCGCCGGGCCCAGCCGCAGGGCGCGGCGCCGCCTAGCGGGACCGGGGTAGATCCCGCCGCCGCCTCCGCCGCCGCCGCCGCCGCCATGGCCGCGGCCGCCCCGGTGCGCCCCGCGGGGGCCCCCCCGCGGCGGGGCCGTGTCACCGCCCGGTGCCGCGGGCGCGGCGGGGCCGGTGCCGCCGGGACCCCCGGGGCTCCCCCGCCCCCCCGGGGCGCGGCCCCCTCCCCTCCCGCCGGACAATGAGTCCCGTATGCTAATGAGGGTCTGGCGTCACTTCCGCTCTTTCTCGGCCGCCATCTTGGCCCGGGCAGGCTCTGGGCAGCGGGACCCGGCTGTATTGTCTGAGGGGCCCGGGCGCTGCCCCCGCCCGCCGCCCGCGCCCCCGCCCCGGCCACCCGGCCCAGTGACCGCCGCCCCCGCCCCCGCGGCCGCTCCGCACCGCCCGCCCCGCACACTGCATCCCCCCCGTCATCCCCCCCTTTGTCTCCCCCGCGCCGCCGCCGGCTCCGCTCCGCCCGCCCGCCCCGGGACCGGGCGGCGCCGGGGAGGGTCCGGCGCCCCCCCCCCGCCCCAGCCCGCCCTCGCTGCGAGGAGAGCCCGGTCAGGTAGGTGCGAGCGCGGGTTCGCGGTGCGACCCGGGCGGGGACAGCGCCCGACCGCCCCCTCCCTCCCTCCCCCGGGCATCCCGCGCCGTGCCCGCCGCCCTGCCCGCCGCACCGGGCGTGCGGAGCTGGCAGCGGCCCCTCCCCGCCCGCACACATGTTGAGGAGCCCCGGCGGCTGCGGGGACCGCGGCGCTGCTCCCTCCCCGCCGCCGGCCCCGGCCGCCTCCCTTCCCCACACGGACGTGTCCCGGCAGCCCGAGGCAGCGGGACGGCGAGCCGCCGGCCGGGTCCGGCATCCCGGTGTGCAGCTGCAGCGGGCCCCGCCGGCGGAGTTGATGCTGGAGCGGCGCCGGGGATGCGATGAATGGGAGCAGCGGAGGGGTCCCTGCCCGCGGGAAAAGGCGGGATCCGCCGCTGCCATCCCGAGCCGCAGCTGCGGGATGGAGCGCCCTTGCCTCACCCGTCCCTGCCCCGGGCTACGGTTCCCGACTCCCGTTTCTCAGACAAAGGCGGGGGACACCAAACCCGGCGCCTGGAAGCCGCACCGGACAGACACCCCCGTGCCACGCACCCCCTTCCCCCGGCGGCTGCAGCCCGGGCGGCGGTTCCTAAACAAGTGGCAGTGCGTGCGCGGTGCCGGGGTGTGTGCGCAGCCCCGGTCCCCCCGGTGGCTCCGGCAGCGGCCGCGGGCGTGACACCCCGGCCCCCCCCAGATCCTCCGCAGCCCGGCCGGGGCGCTGCGCGGCGGCAGCCGGCAGGGGGCGCCCTGCGCGCCGGGCACCGCTGCGGCGGGGGGAGGCGGCACCGGCTCCGGGCACCGGCAGGCACCGGGAGGCACCGGCGGCTTACGGGAGGCACCGGGCGGCTCGGACCAGGCTGCCCGACTCGGGCCGAGGTCGTGTCACAGCTCAGTCGAGGCTCGCTGTACCGGTGGCTGTCCCAGCTCTGAGCAAGTGGCTGCAGCCTCCAGCCCACGGTGTGGGGCGAGCCTCGAGGGGCTTTGTCTGGGACCACAGGGTAGAGCCCCCATAACTGGGCGCTTCCAGGTGTTGGTGGTCGTTGTTTGTTGAGTGTATTGAAGCCGTTTGGTAGGTGTCAAAGAGGTTTGCATTCCTTGTAGAGAAATTCTCCTTTTTCATAAGTTTGTTTTTTTCCTAGCTATGTTTCTGTTTATTTTTGCTGCTGTTTTCTATTTCTGTTTGGAGGTGTGAGGTAACAGAGGCAGAGGATTCCCGCCTTCCAGGGTAGCATGGACCGACCTTAGCTGGCTGCTGTGCAGCTCGGCCCTGTGTGCCCCAGCAGTGCTCCCTCCTGCAGGGGCTCCTACTCGGGAAAACTTTCACTTCAGGACTCTGGGAACTCATAATCGCAAGTTGTCGTCCTTCTAGGTGAGAAGGATGGATCAGTCTGCTTAAGAAACAGAAAAGCCTTTTTCTGCTTTTAATAACAAGCCAAACCGAAGCTTGGTTCCTTTGCAGATGTGCAGTTGCAGATGTTGGGCAGTAGTTCGATGTCAGCAGATGGACATCTACCATGATACGTGCTGAAATCTTAAAAGAGACGTCAGAAGAGGAACACTGTTGTTAAGAGAATTGCACCAGATGCTGATGGGTTGTAACACAATGGTTACCTCTTCTGAAGATTATTGCGGCAAATACTTCCAGCTTCATTCTAAAGAGAGGTGTCCTTCTTGACACACAACAATTAATTTGTTCTCCAAAAGTGATGCTAAGCTGATTGTTCTTGTACTGTTTTTTGCTGGTTAGCTGCCTTTTGCTCAAATTAATATTATTTCTTAGTTGGCGTTCAGGAGTGACTTTGTGGTATCCAACAGACATGAGATGCTCCCAGGGGACATCTCTGAGATCATTGAAAACTGATAGTTTTAGTGCCCCATTACTAAAAAGAATTTGTTTTGTTTTGAATTGAAGTGATGGTCTATCAGCCAGGTTTGTAGAAGACATCTCTGTAGGTTACCACTGTTTTTGCTTCAGGGTATATTGTCATGAAGAGCCTGTAAGTTCACTTGTGTTAGGCTTTGGCAGGGAGATGCTGTTGGGTGTGCAGGAGATGAGGAAGGTGAAAGGTGACTCCTTTGCCTGTAGGTGAGACAGACGAGTGTCACAGTTAGGAATGAAAAGCCTTCACAGGAGAGGAACTTCCTGACTGTTTTGGAAAGTTCATGCCCTGCAGTGTTAAGCATCAGCTGCACAAACACAGCACCCAGGAAGGTGTGTGTGCTCCTCAGGCTGAGAGGAAGAACTTGATGGGTTTTCTGTGTGTGGCAGTGGTCAGAAGATGCCCATTAGCATTTCAGAAGTGCTCGCTGTCGCTGACACAGTGGTCCCTGTTACTGCCACAGTGTGTGGGTTAAGTCTCATGTGTGGGGTGCTGCCCAGACTCCCTGTGCGGTTCCTGAGCTTGCTGTGAGCTGTGGGGAAAGGCAGGACACGTGTTGTGGGGCAGGTGAGTTGTGCTGCTCACACACTGCAGGGTGAATAATGGGTGATTATTCCCAGCCCAGCTTTACCACACAGTAATAACATAAATACTGAAAGTAAACATTGACGTTTACAGTAGAATTCCTGGAATACAGAAACATATCAGAATCTTATCAGTAGTCATAAGTCGTACAGTCCAAATGTGTATTTTATAGCTGTTTATTAAGATGGCAGCTGATTTGACTGATGCAAAGAAAGAAATTGAAACACAGTGATTTTGTGGAAGCAGAGATGGTGCTCCTGGGTTAATGTGTTTCTTTTGAGGTGGCTGTAAATAAGATTCAGCAGCTTAGTAGGAAATGTATTGGGGTGGTTTTTGTGGAGTTTTGTTTTCAGAAAGGGAAAGTTATCTTCACTACTTGAGATGTTTAAGGGAGACAAAATTCCATTGGGAATGAACAAAGCAGTATCAGATCTGAGGAGGCCCAGTCTAAAGACTGTAGGAGATGTGCCAGGAGATGCAGGGAACAGCGCTGAGGCTGCAACTGCTCAGCTGCTCAGTGTGTTGTTTCACAGGTGCCATTGGAGCTGCTCTATCTGCATGGGCAAAATTGGGGGATTTTTAAAAATCGTTAGTTCAGCTGAGTTTGTATATTAATAATGTTACATTTAGTGGGATTATTTTCTTTAAGATACATGCAACATTCTTGTTTAAAAAGGCAATAGCTGACTATGCTGGCCTGCATCTAAACAAGCATCACACGGTTTTTTTTTTTTTTTTGTTTCATTGAGTCAAGATTTGCTCTATGCCTAGATTTATATATATATAAATTGTCGTGGGCCACTACAATATCTATAGAAAGAGTACAGTTCCTATAAACATAATCGTAACAGGCTAATTTTTAATGTGGAGATTGTCCTGCTCATATTAAAAAATCTATTGATAGAAGTGTGTTTCTTGATAGTGTAAGAGATGGAGGTGACAGTGAAAGGTGCTGCTCTGAGTCTCTTTGCAGTGGAAGGAAAAGAACCCTTGTTGATGTTAATTCAGTTTTACTAAAAATAAATCCTATACCTTCAGTATATGTGGAAGGTTTATTTTGCCTCACCTGACACATTTGGGAAGAATGCCCTTGCTTTCCTAGGCAGGATGGCCAAAGTGGCCTGTTCCTTTTGAGCTTTCAGGAAGAACTTAGGTCTGGTTTAAAAATCAAATGGGTGTTCCAGATTTGAATAAAGGCTTCTTCAGGAGGGCGGAACTTCTGTTTATCTACCTGAGGGCCATGTGCCTCAAGGCAAGAACCGCATTGTTCAGAGCTTCACTGCAGCTCTGGTGTCAAAAGGCAAACAGGAGCTTGTATTTAGTGTCTCTCATTTCACTCTAGTGCTCTTGAATGTGAATGACAGTTGATGGTTTGGAGTAAGAATGGAGTAAATACCATTTTTTCTGCAGTGAGTCACTTTCAGCTACCACCATTTATATCCTTACTTTTTTTTTTTAAGGTGGCATTACAGACTATTTAAATGAAAACTGACAGTGGCTGTTGAGTCCAAGGCGGGTGTAGTTGACCTTGTGGACACATCACACCTGCAGATGTATGCACATCACGTAGCAAAAACCTTTCATTTAGGATCCACTTCTCAAGTATTATCTAAAACAATTTACAAGAAACAAAAATAAAGCAACTGTGTGAGCAGATGTTCCCTGAGGGAACGCTCCAACTCCTCCAGTCCTGCAGGTGGAAGAAAGGGCCTGCTCTCAAGCCTGCCTTCACTGTTGGCTGTTTCTTCCGTGCTCCAGCTCCTCTCCCCTCTCCCAGGTCTCAGCCAATGCTTTCTTTCACCCTGTTCTTCCTCTGTGTGCATTGATATCTGATGGGACTCTGGATCTCAGAGTTTGTGCTTTTGCTGCCCCTGGGCCAAGGAAGCTATTGGTGATGCAGCTTCATAGCAGCAACAGTGAGGGGACAAAATGGCTCTGGAAATCTAAGTGGGCAAGACAATGGTCTTAAAATACTTTTTTTTCACCTAAATAGTCAAACTCAAGTTTGTGATATTCTTTTTTGTTTTGTTTCCCCATTGCTGCTGCTATGAAGCCCTTTGCCTATCGAAGGTTCCTGAGGCAGGTGGAAGCCAGCAGTAGCTGAGGTGGACTAACGCTGGAATGTAGGCAGGGACTGGAGCCCTTGGGAGCTGTGCTTAGACAGAAAGGGAGAGAGGTAAGAAATGTGCAGTGATAAGACTGATTTGAAGCTCTTGTTTACAGCCTTTCCCCCGTGTTGTAATGGCAGCGTTTGTGCCTCGCGTATGTGAAGTGTAAGGCAAGGGAAAACAACCAGCACCAGCCTCCTTCAGTGCCTATTTTTACCCTCGGAAAACTCAGATGCAGCCAGTTGGCGAGATCCCTCCAGTATCTGATGGATCGGCTGTCTGAGAAAGCATGGATTGGCGGGGCTTTGGATGAGCTGGGGAAAGTATTGGTGTGCTCTTTTGTGTGCTGGTTTGTGCTGCCTGGCGCACGCAGCCCTGCCTTTGGCTGCCGAGGGCACAGCAGGGCTGCTCTGCGCCCTGGCTGTGAATACCTGAGTGTGTCTGTGTGTGTGGGAGCTGCCCGGGCAGGGCTGGAGCTGCTTGCTGCTTCCCCGGGGCTTGGCCCGGGCCCAGCACCGCTGTTTGGGTGAGGGAAGGAGCTGCTCTGCCCCAAACCTCTCCTCTGGCTGCATCAGGGCTCTGCTCTGGCTGTTGACACAGTGCTGATGTCAGGAAACATGACACAGAGGGCAGGGGACCATTTTCACTTGCTCTCTAATCTGGTTGCAGTTTCCCAGTCGGTGTAATCCAATCATAAATTACGTGTATATTGATTATTTGCTTTGTTCTTGCACGTTTTACAGTGACTACTGTGCTGCTTTGTTTAATTACACAAATGTTTTTTGTGAGCTTTGCATTGAAAATTTTAAGATGATTCTTGATTTAATTTAAATTGTAACTGCTCATTCGTTAAACATGCTTCTATTTCCAAAATTATTTTTATTCTGGGATTGTTCATGCTTAGGTACAATCTAGATGAGGATTATTTTGGAATTGTAGAGCATATTCATGCAGCCTTTTTTCCTGATCACTGAAGTGTGGATATCATGGTGTAAGCAAATAATATCCTTTGTGCTTCAATGATCTCCAGTCTCGATTTCAAATTTCTGCAAGATGTGCAGGCTTTATTGCATTTCACACCAAAATCTTTTAGAAATAGCCCTGAACAAGCCTGGCTCTCACACTGAGGATGTGTATTGAATATTGATTTGACTGCCCATGTTGTGTGCATATAAACATTTATCTGTGGAGGTCTTGAACAGTCACAAAAGATATTCTCTAAGATGGCAGGAGATGTGCAGGCCTAATTCTTGAGCTGTGAGTGCCTCTAATTCAGGATTTCCTATGCCCTAGAGAATGGACACGATTTCAGAGTGTTTTTCAGAATGCAGTAGAGGTTGCCAGAGTTGATGTGGACTTTATCAAGTGTGTTGAAAAGATCCCTCAGAAAACATTCAACTTCAGCTGCCAGCATTCTTTAACATACCTCAGCCTACGTCATCAAAATCAGAAAACCCACCAGGAGTTCCAGGGTTCTAGGGAACCAGATTGTTCATCAGAACAGAAATAAGGACTTGTGGTTCCCAGAACAATCAAAATATGACCATTTTGTATTTCATGCTGGGGCATAGAGATGCCACAGTGCCCAGGACTCCTCCTACTGAACCGAAGTTGATGAGGAAACAGTTAATTCCCGCTCAGTTTTGCAGTGAGTGTCCACACCCACCAGATGGAGCTTCGGGCTCCAGTGGAAAATTCCAGAAATTGAGCAAGAATGAGAAGTGTGTGAATTACTTAGGAGATCTGTCTGCTGGACTGCAGAAGGTGGTTTTTTAGGCTTTAAATAAAGAATGAATGGAGACTGAGGCATATCAGCCTTACTGATTTCTTTCACTACAACTGCCTTCCATAGTTCTTCCTCTGATGGCAAGTTGGGAGTTCTTAGTGCAAGAGTCACCAAGCTGAGCCTAGACAGCAAGCCCAAACAAAAAGGTATAAACCAGAGTTTCGTAAACCTTTGCTGAAAATTGCCTGTAACCACTGAAACAGCAAGTTAAAAGTTTTTGGCCTCAGAATTTCCTCCGGAGGATAAGGTGGGGTTTTTTAAGCACCGAATTTTAGATGGACTTCTCTCCTGAGGCCATGCTTGTGTCAGATGTTCTGAGAAGTGGTGTGAAATGGTCCTTTTGTTTTGACACACAACTTGAAACTGGTTTTGGAAGTTGCTGATCTAATTTCTGAAGTGGTTTCTAATATTTTCTAAATCGTTGGCTTTTTGGCAAAGGGGCTGGTCACAAATTGCCTTTTTGCCTGTGAGGAAGAGCTGGAGTATGTCCTGTGCATAGTGTGGCTCAGATCTTACAGTGCTTGGTCCAGGTGGCATCTTGCAGTGGGAGATTTCCTTCGGTTCGATAATCTCAGTTTTAAAACTGAGGTTTTCAGAGGGTGTAATTTAGGGTTTGTGTTGATTCCTCTTTCACGTGCCCGGTCGTGTTTTGGATACAGACCCGAGCAGGAGGGCTGGGGCTCACTCAGTGCAGATGCTGGCTCTGCACCCCAAATTCCCGTTGGAGCTAAGCTGTGGGCAGCTGAAGGACCACACTGCTCCTGGGCAGGAGCTTCCTGCTGCAGGGGGCTCGGGACAGGCTGAGGAGGTGCTCTCAGTTGGAAATGTGGTGTTACAAAACAGGCTCCCTCCAGGATTATGGCGGATTGGAAAAGGAGCCCTCAGTTGTCTGGCATTTCTGATGTGCTGCTAAACTGCAAATCTCATTACCTTCACAGGAGTGTGGGTGCATAGCCCTCGGAAAAGTAGGCCAGAAATGCTTAAATAAGGAGGAAAGGGAAGAGTCCAAGGGAAGAAAGTGAAAATGCTCAATGTCAGCCAGAGAGAGGTGTGTTGCAATAGACTCTTCAATCACTCGGTGCAGGGAGGAGAGAGAGTTAATTGCAACTCTTACTTTCAAGGAAGTTTTCAGTAGTTTCTGTTCTCCCAAATTCTCTCTTCTCCCTGATACTTCTACTCCTTTTTTGTCTCGCTTGCTCGCTCTTCCCTGAGATACCCTTGTGCTTCCTGGCTATCACTGTTCCTTGCTCAGCTGTCCTGGAATTGTCAGGTCCCAGGGACCAGCCATCACTGTCCTCATGTGAATATGGAGTATTCTACACCATCACATCACAGAGCATCATTTAACCTGCATACACTGAGAGGCAGCTTTTCTGTTGCTGTGGGAACCACAGGTTCATTTTCTTGCATATTTTCCCTGTATTTTAAGAGATTTCACTCAGTGTCGCGCTACCAGCCTTCTCTACAAATCTGCGTTTCCTGGCTGGCTTTTAGAGCATGCTATGAAATGCACTTCGCTGGACAAATTATTAAAAGTTACTTTGTTTCAAAAGCAGTTGGAATAGGGAAATAAAAAGCACAGTATCGAGCAACCAGCTCTTGTTTCATCTCGCCCAGGAGCACAGAGCTGCTGCCAGCTCTGATGTATGATCCTGTGTTGGGCTGTTAGGTATAAACCAGTAACTTCTCCAGCTTGAAATGCTGGCAGAATACTGGCCAAAATCAAAGGAATTTGGATGACATAAAGTAAGCATGCAATATGCTTGGGGATCCTTGTCAGCAGCACAGCACAGGGAAATGCTACTCAGTGTTCGGGAGACCCAGCATGGGATGAAGTACTTCCCTGAGCTCAGTATCATCAGCCTCATGCAGTAATTGCCACTGATCTGCTCTCAAGGCTGATGGGTCCTCACTCAGAAGTGTGTTTGCTGCAGGGAGGACTCCCTGGGAGGGAGTTCATTTGGACTTGCTACACACAGAGGGACATAAGTGCCTCTAGTCAGAACAGGATCCAATGTGAAACAAAGTAACCCATCATCCATTCTTGCAGATGCGCTATTCCAGCATTCAGGTTTGCCGCCATGTGAAGTACTTAAGGAATGCTGTCTTTTTTAATTTCTTAAAATGTTGTAGTGTCTTACGTTGGAAGTGTACTTGCCAAAGAAAAGTACTCTGTATTTCAAGCTGTGGATGTTCGGTGTGAATAATCAAGAGATTAAAATCTAACAATTTATATTGCCTTTTTCCCTGGCAGAGTAATTATTAATGACTCAACAAGTTTTGCTTTTATAAACTTTAGATTTGGTTGTTTCAGATTTCATGGTTCTAATGTTACATTTTGTGTTTCCAGTCTGTGCAAGACTGACTTTCTGTCCATGGGTGATGTGAGTCGAAGAGAGATCAATCTTCCAACAGAAGTGTGATCATTTACATGCCATTCCCCCAAACTTCCCATCCTCTGCCAATTTTAATTTTGAGTGCTTCCCAGAGGAATGTGTGTCCCCAGGGCTGTGGCTGAAGGCCACATCACCTGTTTGATGTCCCATTGTCATGTAAGGTGGGACCTGTTTGTATGAGAACCTCCCAAGGGTGGTTCCGAGGTTCCCTGAGGTCCCCAGGTGCAGCTCTGCTGTGGTGCTGATAGCTCTGGTGAGGTGCACACTGAGGGTAAGCCACAGCACTCCAGAGGGTGGATGGAGTGTGAGGAGGAGCATCCCCCAGCCTCTGTACTGCTGGGTTTCTGAAGTGGGTAGCTGAGCTGAAATCCGAGCACTGACGCGTTCCTCAGGCAGCATCCCCCGGCAGAATCGGTTGTTGAGGCACAGAGCTGCTCAGACTTGCAGCAGCACAGCTGCCCCCAGATGCACGGGGGCTGGGGTTTGTACTTATCAATGTGAGACTGCCCTTACCACATCTCTTATCTCTTGTCTCTTGTCTGTCCCGCTTTGTTTTGTCCAGCAGGATATGAGCCTTCCTCTGTGCCCGGGCTTTGGGCTCCCCCAGGGGGTGTAGCAGAACCCTGAGGGGGGCGTTCTGCAAGGAGAATTGGCTTTGGAGGCTTGCACATGAAACTTGTCCAATGAGTGTGAGACGCCCAAGCACCATTCATTTCGGAGGTAAATGCCTCATCAGAAGTACTGAAGAGATGGGGAGGAGTTAAGATTTTCATTGGCAAAGTGTGGGCAAAAAGTAGTTGAAAGGATAGTTTTGACTGTTTACTTCTGACGTTTGGACATTTTGAACTTAAAGGAACACCAACTTGGACTCTAGAAAAAGTGAGGGGCTGGGAGGGCTTTGGGTTACATCACTCTGGCAGCTTCGCTGCAGATTAATTGGTTTCCTGGTTTAAAATTTTCCTTCTTCTGTTGGTTTAAAACCATCAGAGGTGAAAGCTGATTTAGACTGCAGGAGAGATGACTGGAACGCTAAACAAGCTGGGGGAAACCCTCTGACTTGGGATAGGGCAGTTCAGAGGTCTACAGTTTAAGTTGGAAGTCCCTTTAAGTTGTTCCTTGGAATATGACATGACTTATTTGAACCTCAAGTGAAATGTTTAGTTGTGTAAATTCAGCTGAAGTGTTCTTTATTAAGGTATTTTCTATCATTTGTCTATAAACTGCTCTGTCAAAGGGGCTGTATAAAGGGACAGGAGGGAAGAATCCTGTGAAAAGATAAAATCAAAGGGGGAAAAACCCCGACCACAAACCAAACAAAAAGAAATGAAAGAAAATACAACAATGACAGATTGAAATGTTGGTACTTGCCTTGGGTGGGGGAGGGAGAATCATTTGCATGATGTGTTTCATTTCCAATTTACTTCATGCTATTGTTATTGAAATTGAACCAGGTTACTGATAAAATTGTAACGATAATGTACATTTTAAAAAGTTAATGAGTTAAGTTTGCTCTAGTAAACAGCAGTAATGTCCTGGCACCCAGCCCACAGAGAACTGAAACTATGGTACAGATTTGCAGTGTCTGGGTTGCACTGAGGATGCTGATCCTGGGTTCCCGTTGCTTTTTGAATTTAATGCCAGCTGTTACTGAGAAATATTTAATACCCCAACCCAGGCTGTCTGGTAGAGAGTTACCCTTTTAATGAAGTAATTTTTAGCATAATCTGAATTTTATGTACTAACGTTTTACCAAACTGCATGAATTTTTCTGATTATGGTGTTTGACTCTGCTGCAGCCCTTCCCTTTTAGCATTATTATGGATATTAAGAAATTTGGGGTTGAATTATTGGAATGAAAGCCATGGGATCATGATACAGACCTAACAAAGGCAATGGACCAGAGTAGAGGGTTTAAGTGTGTGGGGTGGGGTGTATTGTAAGGGAAAGGAACAGCTTTTAGAATAAGGGTTTGAAACATTGCTTTTTCTGTAGGAAAAAGATGGAGTATTGCATGCTGGGAACAAGTGCTTTCCATAAGGTAGCTAAATTTTAAAAGTACATTTGTTTCATTTTGTTTTAGGCTTTGCTTAAGTATTGTAATCTAGTAATTTTGTCCTTTCTGCAGTTTTCATTTTGATTAGACCTCTGCAACTCTCTCTTCAAAACTTAACAAAAACCCAACCAAAAAACTCAAACCTGGCCCACAGCTGCAGTTTGCCATTTCTGAAACATTGCTCAGTGTGTACAGAAAAATATTTAAAGGTTATCAATACTGGTATAAATTCTTCCATGATTTCAAAATTGCAGGTATTATCAGTGTTTATAATGTTCACATTATTTGAAGATGTGAATGTGTTGGGTGACTACAGAGAAATGACCAAAAGTAAAAACAATTTGTTAAATGTAGTCTCCACTGACACCTCTTTAGAACCAAAAAGCCCCAAGCCTCAAAACACCAACCCCAAGATGCCCCACTCCTCAGGAATGCTGCCAGCAGAAACTCCAAGTAAATAGTCTCATTTTTTTCCCTTTGTTCCTGTGAATAGCAAGACATAACACACTTGGAGGAAGTCTGGGTAGATGAGTCAGGACTTATTTCATTAACTGCAGTTAAATGTTTTGGCCAGGTTTCCCCAGGAAACAAAGCTTACACAATTTTTCAGATTGTGGCTTGTCTCCTAATCCCCCCTCCCTTCTCCCAGCCAAGAGAAAAGGGAGCCATTTTCACTCAAATTGGGTGGAGATGGAGGTCTGGAACGAAAAATGAGCACCTTTAAGTTGGATTAAATGTATCTCCAGGAGGAGAGGAGCCAGGTTTGAAGGTTCCCAAGTTCCCTTCCCAGCTCTGTCCACAGCCTGTTCTGTTCCTTCAGCGGGAGCAGCGATGCCAAGGGGCTGCCAAAGGCTCTGGGGGAGGAGGAGCTGCAGGGAGGGGACAGAAATGCCACTGCTCAGGCCGGGGCTCCCTGAGGCCGCCCCTGGAGCTGGCCCAGCCTGGCCTTACCCGGCTCAGGAGGGAAGAGGCGGAGCAGGGCTTTGCCTTGGCTGAGTGTGTGAAGTGTTGAGCACCCACCGAGGTGTTGTGCCTGACTGAGTGTGTGTATGGTGCATTATTCCATGGATGCGATGTTATTGCAGGTACAGCAGCAGCTCATGATGCCCCGTAAAGCTTTTCTTTCCCAGAAAGAAAAGCAGGCTCGTGCCAGGGAAAGGGATATGTTAAAAAAGAGGAGGAGGCGACAAGACTATCTCAAAAGAAGCGTGGAGCCGCAGAAAAATACAGAAACAATAAAATGGCACAGGGATGATGAGAAGAGGAGAGAAAATGAGCAAGTTAAGGACAAGGATATCAAGAAGCGGTGGAGACAGGATGAGAGAGAACGACGAAAGAATGTGGACGCTATGAATTGGCACAGGGAAGAGGAGAAGAGGGAAAATGAGCGAGGTAAGGACCAAGAAGGCCAAGAACCAGCAAAGAAAGGAGGAGAGGGGGAAAGAGCACGGAAAGGATGGACCTTGTGAAGCAGCAGAGGATGATGAGGGGGAGAGGGGAAACTGGAGAGGAAGAGCAGTTGTGTTTTAAAAGCATGCACAGAAATAACAGTAAATAGTATCTTTTAGTTTAAAATTGATAGAAAATCTGCTTTAATGAACAAGAGTTCTTACACTGCTGATTATTTTAATAAGATAAGATTGAGCTGAGTATGTCTGTGAACTCACAGTCACAATGGCACAGAACAGGCTGGGTTTGCACCTTGCTCATACAATTGTCTGTTTTGCACACTTGTTCATACCTAATGCTTTGTTCAGCACTGTAGTTGGTAATTCTGGTTGTCAGATCACCATAAAGCTCAGGTTTTCTCAGTCTTTATAATAGGAATAAATGAGAGCATTAGGAAAGGAAGGGTCAACCTTATGTGCTCATAAGAGAAGGTAAAACTGATGCTTTGTTTCATTCTTTTTAATAATGTTCCTAAGAGGGTTGTAATTGCATCCGCAGTTTTATTCTGAGGTCAGTTATTTAGCAAAAGTTGAATGGAAGTGTAAATTTCATGGAACGCTTTTAAGAAACATTCAGCTCAAGAGATAAAAAGAAGAAATGAGAAGACATTAAGAAGAAATTCTTCCCTGTGAGGCCCTGACAGAGGCATCCCAGAGCAGCTGTGGCTGCCCCATCCCTGGAAGTGTCCAGGGCCGGGTTGGATGGGGCTTGGAGCAACCTGGGATAGTGGAAGGTGTCTGTGTCCATGGCAGGGGTGGAACTGGATGAGCTTTAATGTCCCTTCCCACCCAGGCCATCCCATGTTGATCCTATGAAGAAATTACCTTAGGGCAGAAGGGGTAGGTGAAGTGGCCTCTGTGAAGAGCCTTGGGGTCCCTGGCCAACTCGTAGAGGTCTGGGGTGCCTGAACAAGATAAAATGCACTGGGGGCTAGGGGGGTTTGTTTACAGCTTTTGGGGATTCCACAGTGGGTTTTCATTTGCCATTTCCCAGTGGTACTGTCCCCAGACCTTGCTGAGTGCTGACTCCTGCTCAGTGCAGTGCTCAGGGTCCCCCATGCTCTGTGCCTGCTGCTCGTGGGAGGCTTCCCTGGCAGTGGGCAGGACATGGCAGCACTTCCAGTTAAGCACAAAGAGAATAAAACCTAGAGTAGGTTTCTTGGAAAACTAGACTGGTGCTGTCGTGGTTCTTTTGCACAGTGGGATCTTCCTCTAGATTATTTCTTTAGGTCTTTATTTCTGGTTGAAAACCATTGTTTTACTCTGCAGCCTGTGACAGTAGAAATCCCTTGTGTGCTTGGTTGTACTGTAGCAAAGCTGAGACATGAACCAAGCACAGGGAGCACCCTGAATAATGTCCAGACATGAAAGTAACACAATGGGGCACATTTGGAATATTGGCTGAAGATTTCAGTCGGGAGAATAAGGCTGTGTTGATGTGAAGCTGGTGCACCTTTCCCAGAGTCACTGCAGCCTTGTTCCCTGTGGGTGCTCTGTAGCTGCACGTGGGAAGATCCCCCATTTCCTGGGTCAGAGCAGGAGCAGCCCAACAACACCTTTTACCTGGGGCATCAAAGGGGGGTCCTGACCAGGGCCAAAGTACAAAAGACCCACTGGAGATTTAAGATTTCAGTTACACTAAGATAGAAACAGCTTTTGCAGTGTAGAGATGGCTGCAAGCTTTCTGTCCTTTGTCCCCTCTGATGGTTTGGCTGCTGTAGGGCTCTGGTGTTTTTCCCTCTGCCTCTGAGGGCACACCTTCTGTGGGGTCAGAGTGCAGTGCTGGGGGTGAGATCAGAGAGAGGGCTCTTTGCACCAGCACAGGAATGTAGTGAAGAAAACATTCACTGTTGCAAATGTGAAACAAAAACTTCTGATCGTGGTTCTTTTAAGTTAGTAATCTTCTGCTCTTCCATAGCTTGTCTTTTCTGCTTACATTTGGCTACTGAATTGTTCTAGGAGTCAATACCTGGCCATGGACAAGATTTTTATGCTGGGAGCTGCACAAACAGAGCAGAGGAAGGTTCCAGATATTGCTCACAGTCACTGTGCTTCCTTTGCCATTCCTTTGTGACTGGAGCAGTCAGTCAGTTTGTGTACACACACACTGGAGATGAGGGAGATATTCAGGATCTGCCTTCTGAGGCACCTGAAGATCCTACCTGGATATTTCTGGTCCGGGTGTTGTTGGGGTTGGTTTTAAAACAGTCATTTATTCATTCCACCCAGCACTTCAGTGTGGATTGATGTGGTCAGAGATGCTCCAAGTGTCTTCCCTTAAACATCAGCTTTTGGTCAGATAAAGGATGCCTCATTTCCAGACCAGCATTAATGCCTAGATGATGATTTGAGAGGCTGCTTAATCCCAACTGCTTTAATGTCCCCGTCCAAGGAGGTGCCAGCAGAGTGATGTTTACATTACAACTGAAGTTACTTGCTGTAAATAGAAATGGATGGAGATGCTAAAAGCTTTTGTTGTAGTCGCAGACTGTAATAATATCAGGCTCTCCACTCACTATGATTAAATAGTCAGACATTTCCTAAATAAAATTAACTGTATTTGCTTAAGGATGAGGGGTTTTGTTACGATTAGGTGACTTGCATTCAGCTATCCAGCAGAACTTGCAAAGTAAGGTTGATGTTAAAAGCTGACATTTAAAAGTTCAGGTTTCAGGTGTGAAGATCTAACTCTGTCCTCTGTTATGATGGGTGGTGATAAGAACATCCAGGGAATTTATTGTCTTTAAAATTTGACTGAGGCAGGCAAAGGGCAGAGGCAAGAAGAAGCTGCAGATAGACCAGAGATGTTGTTTTCAGGCAGTTGTAAATAATTGGTTTTCTTGGAGTTTCTATATATCATGGTACCTGTGGCATGTTGAGCTGTATTAGACACAGGAATTAAGAGAAAGCATTTGATTCCTTTGGTGAAGAAGTTCGTGGGCATTTTGAAATCAACTGTTTGGTATCAAGCAGTATTTTGAGACTTGTGGCTGACGCAAGTGTACAGGTGATCAGTGCCTAAAGACAAGCTCTGCACTGACTCTGGCTGTGTCATGAGACCAAAAATGCTTTTCTTTGCAAGCACAGGGGTTCATTCTTGGGTTTTGAAGAAAGCAGCCCAGCTTGCCAGGAGCTTTAACATGCACTGTGTTCATGCACTGCTCTTTCTGCAGCTCCTATTAATTACCTGGAATAACATTTCTGATGATCTCCTTAGATTTGAAATTCACTTGAAAATATTAATTCAAATCCTGAACATACTTGACTGAGCTGCTTCACCAAATTTTTTCTGAAAAATGGGATCATGCAGTGACTGGAGGTATTTCTGAAGCAGTGAAATTACTCTTCATTTCTTTAAAAGGCACCTGGCTTGCTTTAGGTTGTATTAGACATGGTTTTTACAGTAGAGCTGAGGATGGATAGAGTGTTGGAGGAGAGCAGTTCATGAACTGGATTCCCTTCAGCTGGGCAGCCTCAGCCAGGCCCAGTGGAACTGTGGGCACTGATGGGAGGGAGGCTGACAGTTCCCAGGGACACAGAGGTTTAAGCCATCTCTTGTACTTTTCCCAGTGGTTTCTCTCTCTGGAGGCATCTGACCAAGCTTTCAGGTCCCCTCTTCCTAGGAGACTGTTCGCTAAACAGCTTCAGCAAAGGGAGGAAACAGCATTAATTTCTTACCCTACCTTCAGCAGAATACAAGAAGCATCTTTATCACTGAAGAGACACTGTGAAATCTCTTACAAGATGGCCACGAACCTTAAAGCTCAGCTTGCCAGTTTTCAAATCAGTTAGGATACACTGCACAGGAGAGAACTGAGTTCTGAAATACTTCACTGTAGGGGTTTGTGAGGACAGACACTCTAAAGAAACAAAAGTTATTTCCAGAGGCAGCCCATTGCTCCTGCAATAGTTGTTCCAGCAGTTTGTTGCCTTTTTAGAAGTGCCCTCTGCAGCCTCATGGGCAGCCTCAGCAAGGAACAAGCCAGAGAATGTGGCAGTGTGCTAGGGAATGGTACAGCTCTGATACCTGTTCTGTGGGGAAATGAGGCAGACAATTACTGATAATTAAAAGTGCATCACTGTCAGACAAAACACATTTGACTGAAACCTTTTCTCTTACTCTTCTTTTTCAATAGAAACTATGTTCCAACTTCCTGTCAACAACCTTGGCAGTTTAAGAAAGGCCCGGAAAACTGTGAAAAAAATACTTAGTGACATTGGTTTGGAATACTGTAAAGAACATATAGAAGTAAGTATGGCACCTCCAAGGGTTAGAGCTAAAATGCTGCAGAGTTAGAGGGACAGTGAGGTATTTGTGTATGCCATGATTTATATTTAGACCTGTTTAGGTTCCACAAAAAGTAGGAATTAATTAGAAACTTGAGATATAATGTACCTGTAAACACTGCTAGAAATATTAGTGGCTACTGAACATCCAGAAATGCTTCAAGAACCAGGAGTGGTGTGGGATGTTGGGGCAGAAATGGGTCCGAGGTTTTCAGGAAGTGTTTGTGCTGCAGCAGGTCCTGAAATTACAGAATCCCCTCTGTGCCTGGGTCAGTTCCTACAGGGGAAGGGTGTTTGTGCTGCTCTTCTGGACAAACTTCATCGCTGTGGCTTTGCCTGCTCTTTCAGTGTCTCTTTAAAGAGCATTTAAGTGAGATGTGTAAGAAATGCCAGTCCTTCCTGCTTGCAGAATTTGTGGAGCAAGTCTCATGTTTAAGGGGAGAATTCTGAACTGGGACAATGTTACTTGCAGTATTCATTTCAGTGGAATCCTTATGTGCTGCTGACTTCGTGCCAAAGGTGAAATGCCAAAGAAATGCATCATAAGATAATTTTTTAAATAAGAATTGGGTGTCTGGGATATCACAGATGTCCAACTTTAAAAGCTTCCTGTGTGAAATTAATTAAAAGCCAAACAAAACAAATACCACACCACCACCCCCAAAAAAAGCAGCCAAAACCCCCCAGACCCACACATCAGTTTGGGAACGTTTTTCTCCAGGATTGTTTTTGGAATGAGATGAGTTGGTAACTACATTGTTGGGTTGGTCAGGAGTATGAGTGGTGAAGATGTTCTGCAGGTGTTTTGTGATATGGAGAACATTGAGAGCTCTCCCCCTCCCAGGAGGTGCTCCCCAAACTCCCCCACTGCCTCGAGTGATGGCCTCTGCCTTGGCCAGCAGCACCTGGAAGGATGCAGGAGTGCTCAGGGATTGCTTTAAGGGACCCCTTGGGCCTTGGTTCTGACTCTCTGTCCTCTCTTCCCATCTTCCTTTCTCCAGGATTTTAAGCAGTTTGAACCTAATGACTTTTATTTGAAAAACACTACATGGGAGGATGTGGGACTGTGGGACCCATCGCTTACAAAAAACCAGGTTGGTAAGAGTTTCAGTTGACACTGAGGCTGGAGATGGGTTGTGCTGAAGGGCATTTCACAGACATGCCAAGAGCTTTTCTTGCAGTTTTCCTCATGGGTTTTCATGTGTTGGCAGCTCAAGGGATAGCAAAAAGCTACATGCTTTTTTCTTTGCTTCGTGAAGTTGTTTCTGATCTGTATCTCAGGAGCCTGGCTGGCCAGTACTGCAGAGCTGGTGGGTGCTTGTTCAAGTCTGCACAGTAGGAGCCCATTCCCACCTGTTCCCAAGCCTAGCACAATTCCACTGGCCCTCTGGCCAAAGGATCAACAACTTTATACAGCTGGCAATGAGTCTTGTACCTTTCCTGAAACGTTTTATTCCTGGTTTCCATCCCTCCCGAAGCTGTTTCACTGGACACGTCCCTGCTGCTCAGTGCAGGGTCGCTGTCAGTGCAGCCCTGGGTCCCACAGGCTGTGTCCCACATCTGCTTTGGGCTTTTCTAGTTCTGCACAGCAGCTCAGTGACACTGGAAGTTCTGCTGTTGAGATGTTTCTGAGCCAGTAATAAAGGAATTTTAAGTTGAGCCAGCAGTGGAGGGAGGAAATGATGCTGTTGGTTCAAGCAAGTGGTGTGAGCTGCAGCAGCCTCTCCTGGAGCTGCAGGACAGAGTCACCCCAGCAGTGACAGGTCAGAAACCTCTCTACAAAGGGATCCCTCTGTGAGCACCTCAGAGCTCAGGTATTGCTCTCAGAGGAAACTGGGACCTGTCCTGTGATGCATTCCTAGTGTTAATCTGAAAATGACCCTTTAGTACTGTCTTGCATAAAACACACTGATGTCCCTTTTTCCAGGTAACCCAGAATAAAAATATTCCAATATATTGGAATATAAAAGGAGGCAGCTCTTGGTTGGTTGGCTGGCTGGGGCCAGTCTCCAGCCCACCAGGTGTGTGAGGCTTCAGCAGGTGGCAAGAGCAGATATTCCAGCTTCCTTCTGCAGAGGGAGAGTGCAGCTCTCCAGCTCCCTCACCTGTGACCTGTGTGTAGCTCGGTGCACAGGACTTGTTCTGACACTCAGGAGGAATCTCTGTAACTCTGAATTCCATGTGTTACCCCACCTGAAGTGCCAGGTTGCTTGTGGCTGTCCCCAAGGCCAGTGGTGCTATAGCAGTTGACAAGAGCTGCATTGGCACCGTGTTAAATGGGACAAAAGCTGCAGGCAAACTGCAAGGGTGGAATTCTCAAATTCCTTTTTGTTCCTCATTCAAGACTGATTTAAAAGTCAGGTTTATGCTTTGATCACAAGGAAGAGGCTTGGTGGCTTTAAGGGCTTGTGTAGCCTGTGTCTTGGTAAGCTTAAATCCTTTTGTTCACCAAAAATAAGTTTGGAATTCCATCTTTGCTATTAAAGTGTGTAATGGATAATGGCCAAAGTTATAGATCCATCTTACATCTACAAAGTTTGGCAGATTCAGGTGGGCAGTATCTCATCTGGACACAGTCTCATTTCCTAAACAATCCCGCTTGGCTTTCCCCCAGAAAGGAGCTTACAGGGACCTTTTCTTGCAGCTCAGCTGCAGGGAGGAGGCTTTTTGTGATTGATAGGGAAAGACACTTCTGACTCAGCCTCACCTGCCGAGGTCATGGTTAAACCCTTGAGGGACCCCTTGGCACTCCCCGCATCATGTGTATGTTCATGTGATCAGCTTTTTAGGGCCTGATCTGCAGGCCATAACTGGGAGAGAAGGGAATTGAAGGTTTGAGACAGTAGCAGGGAGTCTCCTGAGTATTGTTTAGAATGTCTGCGTAGAGAATATCACGGGTGTTACTTTGCTGAGAAGCGCTGTTGAATATTTAGTCTGTGCTCTGTTCTCTGTTCAAGGACTATCGGACAAAGCCCTTTTGCTGCAGTGCATGTCCCTTCTCCTCGAAGTTCTTTTCAGCCTACAAAAGCCACTTCCGGAATGTTCACAGCGAAGACTTTGAGAACAGGATCCTGCTCAACTGCCCCTACTGTACCTTCAACGCGGACAAAAAGACTTTGGAAACGCACATTAAAATATTCCACGCTCCCAATGCCAGTACACCGAGTGGAGGCATCAGCACTTTCAAAGATAAAAACAAACACGAGAGCCTTAAACCCAAGCAGGCTGACAGTGTGGAACAAGCTGTTTATTACTGTAAGAAGTGCACTTACCGCGACCCGCTCTACGAAATCGTTCGAAAGCACATTTACAGGGAACATTTTCAGCACGTTGCTGCTCCTTACGTAGCCAAGGGAGGCGAAAAGTCCCTCAATGGTGCAGTTCCGTTGAGCTCCAGTGCCCGAGAGGAGGGGGGTATCCACTGCAAACGATGCCTTTTCATGCCGAAATCCTACGAAGCTTTAGTCCAGCACGTGATCGAAGACCACGAACGGATCGGATACCAGGTCACGGCAATGATAGGTCACACTAACGTGGTGGTTCCGAGATCCAAACCTCTGATGCTAATAGCTCCCAAACCCCAGGATAAAAAGCCCATGGGACTCCCTCAGAGGATGGGTGCCCTCTCTGCTGGCAGTGTCCGCTCGCTCTCGTCACAGCAGATGATGAACAGACTCACTATACCAAAGCCCACGTTAAATTCCGCAGGAGTCAATATGATGTCAAATGTTCACCTACAGCAGAACAATTATGGGGTCAAATCAGTACCCCCCAGTTACGTTGGTCAGCCAGGGGGGAGGCTCAGCCTCAGTGGCAATGCGCCTGTTTCTCTTTCCCAACAATCACAAAGCATGAAACAGTTTTCAGCGAGTGGCAATGGAAGGCCTTACACCCTGGGAGGGGAGCAGAGGTCCCAGGCCTCAGCCAGGTACTCACTGCAGTCTGCCAACTCCTCCTCGCTGTCGTCGGCGCAGCTCAAACAGACGTCGCTGTCGCAGTCCCAGGCAGCATCCAGAGCTCTGGGTCAGTCTGGCTCCAAATCCCCCGTGGCCGCTACAGGTCCTTCCACTGTCAACACCTCGTCCACACAGAAGTGGAAAATCTGTACAATCTGCAACGAGCTGTTCCCCGAAAACGTGTACAGTGTCCACTTTGAGAAGGAGCACAAGGCTGAGAAGGTGCCTGCGGTGGCCAACTACATCATGAAAATCCACAACTTCACGAGCAAATGTCTCTACTGTAACCGCTACCTGCCCACGGACACGCTGCTCAATCACATGCTGATCCACGGGCTGTCCTGCCCCTACTGCCGCTCCACCTTCAACGATGTGGAGAAGATGGCTGCCCACATGCGCATGGTGCACGTGGACGAGGAGATGGGACCTAAAACTGACTCCACCCTGACCTTTGATTTGACATTGCAGCAGGGCAGCCACACGAACATCCACCTCCTTGTCACCACCTACAACCTGCGGGATGCTCCTGCCGAATCCGTAGCTTACCACGCTCAGAACACCCCCCCGGTTCCGCCAAAACCGCAGCCCAAAATCCAGGAGAAATCTGACGTACCGGTCAAAAGTTCTCCACAAGCAGCAGTGCCCTACAAAAAAGATGTGGGGAAAACTCTGTGTCCTCTGTGCTTTTCAATCCTAAAAGGCCCCATCTCTGATGCCCTGGCACACCACCTCCGGGAGAGGCACCAGGTGATTCAGACGGTTCACCCCGTGGAGAAGAAGCTGACCTACAAGTGCATCCACTGCCTGGGCGTGTACACGAGCAACATGACGGCCTCCACCATAACGCTGCACCTGGTGCACTGCAGGGGCGTGGGCAAGACCCAGAACGGGCAGGAGAAAGGGACATCGTCCCGGCTGGGCCAGTCCCCGGCGGCGGCGCCGCTGAAACGCGCCTACGAACACATGGAGTTCCCCTTGATGAAGAAGAGGAAGATGGACGACGATGACTCCCCCTCTGCCTTTGAGGAGAAGCCTGAAGAACCTGTAGTTCTAGCGCTGGACCCCAAGGGTCACGAAGATGATTCATACGAAGCCAGGAAAACATTTCTTACAAAATACTTCAATAAGCAGCCCTACCCCACTCGGAGAGAGATCGAAAAGCTGGCGGCCAGTTTGTGGCTCTGGAAATCTGATATTGCATCTCACTTCAGCAACAAAAGGAAGAAATGTGTTAGGGATTGTGAAAAATACAAACCTGGGGTGCTGCTGGGCTTCAACATGAAAGAGCTGAACAAAGTCAAACACGAGATGGATTTTGATGCTGAATGGCTGTTTGAAAACCATGACGAGAAGAATTCCAGAGTCAATGTCAGTAAGACTGTTGATAAAAAAATCAACCTAGAAAAGGACAATGACAGTTCCTCAGACAGCTATGAAAACCTAGAAGAGGAATACAACGAGAGCCAAAGTCCCTTTGGCCAGCGCGTCTCTGACATCGGTGGGAAACCCTCGTCCAACAGCACAGTGCAGAACCCTGAGGACAGCATAGCCAAGGAAATCATGGAGGAAAACACGCTACAGTCTCCAGAGAAGGCTGATCAAAAACAAGAGGAAAGCTCTAAATACAAAGAGATCATTTCTGCTGAAGAGCCAACAAAACTGGTAGGTGATGTTTCAGATAGTGAAGGGGATCAGGATGACCAGGATGATGCAGTGGAATGGAAAGATGGAGCTTCCCAGTCTGAAAGCGGGCCTGGTTCCCAGCAGGTTTCGGATTTTGAAGATAATGCATTGGAGGTAAAACCAGAAGTGTGGACAGATGAATCTTCCCAAAGTGAAGATGCTGGGAGCAGTAAACCCCCTGTGGAGGCCAAGGGGGGTGGATCTGAAAGTGATGAAGAACAGTCAAAGTGGAAGAATCGTTCCTATGGAAAAGTAGAAGGGTTTTGGTCCAAGGACCAGTCACAATGGAAAAACGCCTCCGAGCTGGAGGAGAGCCTGGCCAGCGAGCAGTTGGAGTGGCAGAGCAGCACAATGGACAGCGAGGACGGCGAGGGCTTCGGGGCCGTGGGGGCCGAGCCCATGCACGGCAGCCTGCCCGGGGTGGAGCTCAGCAGCCAGCAGGCGTGAGCAGCTCTGCCCTGCCCGTGGGCAGCTCTGCCCTGCCCGTGGGCAGCTCTGCCCTGCCCGTGGGCAGCTCTGCCAGGGCTCTGCCAGGGCTCTGCTCCGCTCCCAGCTGCTCCTGCCCCAGGGGCACGGCCTGGCCTGGCCTGGGGGCCGCTGCTGCCTGGGCTCCTGTACAGATCTGCTGGCCCAGGGGCTGGGGAGTTCCTGCTGGGATGAGCACAGTAACTTAATGTGAAAATGGCTACGCTGGTGGCTCCAGAATGCACACAGAGAAAAGCAGAGGATTATTTTATCTGCATTTTCAACCCTCCTTTCACCTTGTCCATGTTGAGTTGTGTCTTTCCAAGAGGCCCCTCTCCGGTAGCGCCGTGCCAGCGACCCGGTGCCCTGTATAGCAGACTCTGGGGAAATGGAGTTTTCATGTATCATTCTGAATAGTTGAAATGTATATTTGTACAGTCTTTTAGACCTATTCAAGTGAAGCTTATGGAACTGTTCTTGTGTACCCATCATAGATCTGTTTCTCTTTTTTAGTGTTGCCCTGCTGTGTAATAAATGCTGTACCTAGTTTCCCTAGCAAAGCTTGAGACTGCTCTAGTATCAATTTTGACAAACTTAGTTTTTGCACATAACCTTGTACAATCTCCAACCAGAGGCCAGCAACATAAAAATATATCTGGGCTCTGTTGTATTATAGAATTTTCTTGTTCTGAATATCCTTGACATGACAACTGATGACAAACATATTTCAGAGCCATTTTCTGAAATCTTTTAAGCTAAAAAAGAAAAATCACATGCAAGAAACAAGTTTGCAGCTACTAATTTTGACACCTTTTAGATCTGTATAAAAGTGTATTGTGTTGAAGCAGCACACTGAGACAAAGTGCTGGGTTTGGATATTTAGTTTTATCTTTAGTTGACACCACCAAGGTGTTGTATTCATTTATACCATCTAATATATACACACTGTTGTAGTATGTATAATTTTGTGATCTTTATTTCCCTTTGTATTCTTCATTTAAGCATCTAAATAAATTGCTGTATTGTGCTTAATGTAAATATTTGCTTTATTACATGCTAGTGCTACATTCCTGGCTCGTAAATCCCACCTCACTATATTCCTTCTTCTTTGCCTTTGTTTTTCCAAGTGCACCCGAGCCCTGCTGGGGCCTCTCTGTTTAGTACTTACTGGATACTTATCTCCTTCAAGGTTATTGAAAATTTACAGAATAACTTGGGCTGAAATGTGTTGCTCCTCTTCAGTGCTGTAGAACACAGTGTTATAAATAGCATTGTACTGATTTGCCTGTTCTGCATCCTGGGGAAGCAAGGTCTGGGAATTCCTCGATGAGCTGAGATTTGCTTTCACCTGGAAAACCTTCTGTGTGTGTGGGCCTGAGGGCCAGGAGGGCAGTGCTGTGGAGTGGTGACCATTCCCACATGGAGGAGCACAGGCCTGGGCCAGCCGGGAAGGTAAAGTTACTGAAGCACCAGAAAAACTGAGTTTGTTAAAAGCTGTGATGGGTGTGGGCAGGCCAGGCCTGCAGTGTGGCCCCTGTGCAGGGAGCTGCCAGCTGAGCCCCCTGAGGAGGGGATGCACTGAGGGCTCTGATGCGATGAGAACAAAACTGTTCCTCAGTGGGGACTGGATTTAAGCACAGCTCACAAACACAAGTGCCTGCTGTTGGATGCTGTACCAGAGCTGAACTGACCTGTGAGACTTCCCCTGATGCTCTGAGAGAGGAGGTCGTTCTGGGTGTCCAGCATTTTACACAGCAAAACCATTTCCCAGAGGCCTTGTGCAGACATTGGAGGCTGGGGTGGGTGGAGCTGTGCCTGCCCTGGAGCCAGAGCTGGGGCTCTGTGCCCCCGGTGCTGCTGACGGGGAAGGAGCAGTTCTGGGCTGTGTTGAACTGACTCTGGGTGTGAGGTGATGACTGAGAACAGGGACCTGCAGGGGGAGATGATTTTCATTTGTCCCGTTCTTTCCCCACTTTTGTTGTGCTTTTTTTACCTCAGAGGACTGGAGGTTGGACTCCCAGCTCTGGACTCCAGCAGTACAAGATGTGTTTGAAGAACAGTACTGGAAAGACATTTTGGCATTTACATCAGCAAAAAAGCTTGTGTTTCTCTGCTTTCAGAAAAAAAGCTGAGCCTTAAATCGTTTTGTGAGCAGGTTTTCCAAATTACTTCATCAAGAATAACTTGCCAGTCCATCAGGTGAGAGCTCAGAGCTGTCGGTGGGTTGGCAATCTGTGTCCCAACACCACCAGGCAGGGAGTCCTGCAAAGGCTGAGTCCTTTCTAAGAAAACCTGGTTGTGTTCCTTGCTCCTGCTGTGCCACAGGAAGCTGCTGGCTGAAAATTTAGACCTTTAAGAAGTTACTTTGTGTCCTTCTTGGCTTTAAGGGATGTTACAAATATCTTTTTTAAAAAACTTCAAACCAGAGTACAGCAACCTTTACCTGTTCAGCAGTTACATAAACAATTTGGTATCCTTCTATCAATGAGCATCACATTTGTCTCAGTATCTGGCAAGGTAAATTTAATATTAGCAAGCGCTGTAGTTAAAAATCAAATTTCAGTATTCTGAACTCCTGGGTGTAGTCAGTGAATAGTAAGACTGAAATCTGAACTCTTTAGGAGTGTTTCATTTGCCAGAAAATTCCAGGAAATGCCATTTTATACAGTGATTAAATTAAAGGTCTTGCACACAACCATTCTCTCATCAGAATATCAGGAAGGATGGAGGGTGGTTATTTTAAGTCTTGGCGTAAACTTTCTAGTATTTCAAACCAGTTACTCCTCAAATCTGGCTTTGAGGCTGGGCATGGATTCCTCTCCAGACTTGAGGCTAACCACACTTTTGAGGAAGTCAGAAAGGGGAAGAAAATAGCCCAGCAAAACTGGAAGAGCCTTAACGCAGTGTGTGTGTAATTTAGGATATCGTACCATTAACTCCATGGGCTGGAGGTGACCCACATTTCACAGCCACGCTGCAGTTGTGGAGCAGAGCCCCAGCCCCTCCCTCTGTGCTCGCAGAGGAGCAGCAGGCGCTGCCTCTGACCCTGCGCTGGGTCCGGCGCTGCGGGGGCACCGCGGCACACGGAGCGCTGGCACCGCCCTGGAGGCGGCCTGGGCCGAGGGAAAGCGCATTTCCTGCTCACATGCCGAGGCTGCAGGGCAGGTCCTGGGCACAGACAGCGTTCCCAGCCCCACAGCGGCTGAGCTGTGCCCTGCTCCCCGTGGGACACCCGTGGGGTGGACACCCTGGCACAGCCGTGGGCACAGCCGTGGGCACAGCCGTGGCACAGCCGTGGCACAGCCGTGGCACAGCCGTGGGCACAGCCATGGGCACAGCACAGCCGTGGGCACAGCCGTGGCACAGCCGTGGGCACAGCCGTGGGCACAGCCGTGGGCACAGCCGTGGCACAGCCGTGGCACAGCCGTGGGCACAGCCGTGGCACAGCCGTGGCACAGCCGTGGGCACAGCCGTGGGCACAGCCGTGGGCACAGCCGTGGGCACAGCCGTGGCACAGCCGTGGGCACAGCCTGGGCACAGCCGTGGCACAGCCGTGGGCACAGCCATGGGCACAGCCAGGTGGCACAGCCGTGGCACAGCCGTGGGCACAGCCATGGCACAGCGTGGGCACAGCCGTGGCACAGCCGTGGGCACAGCCGTGGACAGCCGTGGCACAGCGTGGGCACAGCCTGGGCACAGCCGTGCACAGCCGTGGGCACAGCCGTGGGCACAGCCGTGGCACAGCCGTGGACAGCCGTGGGCACAGCCGGGGCACAGCCGTGGCACAGCCGTGGGCACAGCCGTGGCACAGCCGTGGGCACAGCCGTGGGCACAGCCGTGGCACAGCCGTGGCACAGCCGTGGGCACAGCCGTGGGCACAGCCATGGGCACAGCCATGGCACAGCCGTGGCACAGCCGTGGGCACAGCCGTGGGCACAGCCGTGGGCACAGCCATGGGCACAGCCATGGGCACAGCCGTGGCAGAGCCGTGGCACAGCCGTGGGCACAGCCGTGGGCACAGCCATGGGCACAGCCGTGGCAGAGCCGTGGCACAGCTGTGGCACAGCCGTGGGTACAGCCGTGGCACAGCCGTGGCACAGCCATGGGCACAGCCGTGGCACAGCCGTGGCACAGCCGTGGGTGCAGAGGCAGCGCCAGCCCGTGGCACAGCTGGGCTTGGGGCAGTAGCTGCTGGGGTCAGGCAGAGCTGGGTTCATGCACAGGCTGCACTGAGGTGCTGTGCTCCAACACGGGGCAGGTTCCTGGCTTTTCCTCCTGCTTCCAGCGTGCTCCTCCTTCCTTGCCCTGCCTTCTGCCCCGAGGCACGGCCCCTGAGCAGGGATTTCCCAGCAGGGACACACAGGCAGCTTTGTGAACTCCAGTTCTCTGCCCTGTGAATCACACCCCAAAGCCACCCTTCCCCTCAGCACCTTCCTGTGGGGCTGTGGCTGAATCCTTGCCCCTCTCCATGATTGCTGTTCAAGCAAAACATTTCTGCAGCCTGGTGTCAGAGAGGTGCAGTGAAGGTTCATTGCACGAGCTCTGCTCTCACTGAAATCAGCTCCAGTGCCATTTGCTGCTGCTGTCCCTCTGTCCCGCAGTGGGAGCTCTGGAACAGCAGCTCCCCAGTCAGTACTTGACCCTTTGACACATATTTTCATGACAAACCTGAATATTCACCCAGTATGTTTATAGGAAAATTCTGTCTTTCTTGCCACTAAGAAGTTAGCAGGTTTCAAACAGTAGTACAGTTACAGAAAAGTTTCCCATTGTGTAGAACACACATTTCATACACAGCTGTGGTATGAAAACAAATTCATTTCGATTTTTGTCAGAACCAGAAGACTTCAGGAATTCGTGTGCATTGTCTCTCCAGTTTTGTTAATAAAGAAGCTGATTTGGATAAACAGATTGCTATAACTAGGAGTACTTTGTTCCTTTTATAACTGATTTGCCTCTTTGTAACCCCAGCCCATTTGTGGTGATCCATTACAATAACCTGCATTGCAGGGGCAGAGACAGCCACTCGTTCTGTCTCTACTCCTTTATATTTTAATTTGACTTTATCTTTCATCATCAGTCCTACTAATAAATATGAAAAGGTTGTGTTCATTTATTTCTGCATCAGAAGAGCTTTGGTCTCCATGGTTACAGCCATGCAGCTTTACTTTCACCATAAGCTTGGTTTTTTTTTTTCCCTTTACAGACTTTGCAGTGGGTTCTCCATCTTGAGCTTTTCCAGAGGCATTTTTAAAACAAGCATTTTTTTCCAGTTCTCCATATTGTACTTGATGCAAAGCCAATCATCTAAAAGGTACATCCCCTCCTCTGTTCCTTACTCAGAGAACTAAGGGGGTTTCGTTTTCCTGGGCCTATTTTGAAATAAAAATCTTAAAAATGCTACAGGTGCAGGGAGGGGCTGTGCTGCTACTGGTCCTGGCTAAATCACACCTACATTGCAAAGTGGCACATCCAAAGGTCCAGAACAGCTGCACAGAAAGTTTATTTGTATCATTCAGGTTATATCACACACCAGCTTGTAAAACACTGCTCCTAGTGCAGAGTGTGCTGGAAGCTTGAGCCACATGTAGTTTATGGCATTTTAAAATTCTGCCATTGACTTCATATTCTCCTGCAAAGTCTGAGCGTTTGTGAAGCTGGCAGTGTTGGCACAGGACTGGCAGTTTTGACAGGCTGCACTAGAGCACTCTTCAACCCCCTGATCATTTCAAATACAAAGTATGAAGGTAACCAAAGTGAGTTTTTGGACATTGTCTTCACTGATTTGGGAAGCTCATCAACCAAGTGCTAACTCCTGGGATCAAGTCTTGGAATAAATGTTCCCTCTCCACAAAGACACAAGAGGGTCAGAAATCTGTGCTTCCCCAGAGAGCTGCCAGCTGAAGACCTGAGATGTAACAGAGTCATAATGATCTAAGTAGGAACCATTAAGAATAAACCCTGGCACCTTTCCTCGAAACCTCTTGGTTATCAAAAATTACTTACTGTGATTTTGGGTACCTACACAGGTCCCAGGAAGGAAATCTTCAGCTGGGGAGGGCTCTGGCAGGACAGGGGCTGAGAGTCTGGCAGGGGATGTCTGAAACAGAAACAGGGCAGAAATTCAGCTTCTTGCTCAAGAACAGGAAATAATACTTGAGGCAATTGTCTGGTAAAAGAGACAAGGGGGTGGAATCATCATCTCAGAACTGAAGTTGCTCTCCAGTAATAATAACTGACTTTGTAAGCAATACTGAAATGTGAAGTTGTTTACTCTCACACCTGATTCTACAGACTTTGCAATCATCTTAGCTGGGTTAATATTGAACAGATAAAAATAGAGTAGAACACGGGGGAAATTAGTTTTAAAGCACAGAGAAATGCAAATGAATTAGTACCACTTGAAAATACTGACTACAGAAGAAATACAGAAAGGGATTTGGGTTTGCTTCTGGGGTTTTTAAGAATTCAAATAATTGATTAATCCTGAATTGAGGAGATAAAATAATTTTTTCTGTAGTGCAGCAATCCAAACCTCTAGCTAAAATCCCAGTCTCAATGGAAAAGAAGGAGCCTGTCTTTCCCATGAGGCTGATGCTCTGAGGCTCTAAACTTCACCTGTTTCCAGAGGCCAGTTTGCTGTTTAGATTAAATCCTCCCGCGAATTTGTGTGCAATTCTCCTTCGTGTGTTTCATCACCTCCTTCCCATGGGTACAGTGCTACAACTTGTAACACAAACCCAAGTTTTATTCTCAGACTCACACCCTCTTAAACCCAACATCCACAAGCACTGGGTAAGACAACACAACGAATCTGAATTGATCATGGAAGTGCTCGTAGTGACAACCTGCACCTCTGTGAAACAAAAAGGACAAAAAGCCTGAAGCAAAGAAGCTGTGAGAACATCCAGCTGTAATAATTCATGGTGCAATATGAACACTGTCATTGTCTTCCCCAAAATAAAAGTAGAGAGAAGGAAAAGCTACAGATCACTCCAATTTCCCAAGTAAAAAAATCTGTCCCTCATTTCTAGGGCAACACTGCCAGTGGTCACACCGGGAGAACACGGGCAGCACTAGTGCTGTGAACTGCAGTAATTAGGCTTAACGAGCTGGGTGCCAATCTCTGCAGAAAGCACTGGCCATCCACCTGGCAATCCAACTCCTCTATGGGCACAGCCTCTCCAAGCAGCCTTAAAAGCAGCCTCTGGATTCCCCACAGCTCGTGAAACCACTGTCCCACTCCAGTTTGTAACCAGTTACTTGGGAGTATTAGCACTTATGATCCAAAATTCCTCCAAAAAGATGATGCCACAGTTGCAATGAGAATTTACTAATTTTTTTTGATCCTTGCAATAGTAAATCTGATGCTTTGGTGACCAATACCTTACTACTTATATAATATTACAGGTATTTTGACTCCCAGATACACCTCCCCTCTGACCTGCAGGTACCACCACATGCTTTCTCTAAACCCCTTTGACATGGGGCATTTTTGGGAGTGACTTCCCAGAACTGTGCCATAACCACTTCCAAAACCACTCCTCTGGTTGCATCCACAAAAGTCATGGAGGAACTCTTGTTACCAGCCTAAATTAAAGGCACTACTTCACTCTTATCTGAGGTGCAGCTGCTGAATCACTGGGAAATGAGAGGCAAAGCTCCCAGTCCACACAACGTTTTCCAAGGAGGGGCCCAAGGAAAGCTTTTCCACACTGGGACAAATGCCACACAGGGCAGGAGGAATCTCTGTGCTGTGCACATCTCACAGGCTGCAGATGAAATAATTCCTTTGTGGTCAGGCTGCTGAGAAACTCAAAGGGGAAGTGAGGTGGTTGCCTGCTAAGCAGGAGGGGGATGCGGGGAAGAGGGAGAAAATGTCTTGAAATTCCAAAGGCCCTTGAAGTGATCAAAAGAGAAAGGTTTAAGTAGAAGCAAAAAGCCTTTTGCCAGATCACTCGATTCCTGTGTGCCACCATCTCATAGAGGCCAGATCATGGCCAGTTGCTGGACACAGATCTCTCTTGAGCTGCCCCTGTGTTCTGTTAACGTACTTAAAGATCCAACAATGAGGGAATAAACTGAGAAAATAAAGATTAAAGGAATTACAGAGGAATTTAGCATTTGGAAGGCAGCATAGCATGTTGAGATGAGGCCTGATCAAATAGTAGTAATGAAAGGATTAAAACATTTGTGAAAGCTTTTGAAAAATCAAGTACACACAACTCTGCACTTGCAGGCAAATAAAAGCACTGGCATGTAGAATCACGCCAGGAAGATTAAAACTTCTGGTGGCAGCTTTAGAGACTTCAGTCAGCTGCATTTTAACAGGCAGCCAAGTTATCCAGGGAGACAAGTTGTGTGACACACTGTGGAAGGCACTAAAAGCACCCTGGAGAAATGCAGTTTGAAGCCCCCAAGAAGCAGGTCCCTGCTGACACAGCAAACACACAGAGCAGTAAGGAAATGACCCATTTAAGAGCAGAGTGGTCGCTCTGACAACTGCAACCCAGCCTCAGAACAGCAAAGCTGGGTCAAAAGGTGATCACTTCCAGGTTACATCACATCCAGGTGGAAATTCTCTTCAGGACAGGAGAGTTTCTGTCCTAAGGCAAACACAGCTATGTCAAACTGCTCCAACTTCCCGAGCACAAGCCTTGGAGCCTAATTGTTGCTTTCCTCCCACACTACATATCCTTCAGCCAGAATTCCTTGTAGGAGTTGGAGTCCATTCTCCATATGGAACACCTTTACTATCACAGACAGGTAGGTAGAGAAATCAAACTACTTCTCTGCAAGCCCAAAATGTGACTGAATGAGGAGCACAAGCTGCAGAATTTTCTTCCTGAAGAAACACAAAAGTCCTTTCCTTCCTGTTGTTCTAAACATTTCTGTGCAAGCAGAGTTAATTCCATGCAAGTTCCAGAAAGCATCACATAGATCCTGTTGGCTGAAACTGGTCATTAATGACAACCTTCTACTTACAACATATAATTTCCTCAAGGCAAGGATAAATCAGGCTTCTCTTGTGAAGTACCATACCATGAAAATACAAAAAAATCTGCCAAAGACTTATTTGTATTTCATAAATAATAATGAGATACATGAAGTCAAGACAATTTAGAAAAAGGACAGGAGAAAAAACCGACAACCATGTCCCCCTTTTTCACCCTCAATCTCTTCAGATCTGTTCAGCAGCTGCAGTAATGATCTGCACAAATCAATAATCTTGCTAAAGCCTTGGGAAGGTGCAGTTCGTTGGCTGCTTGGCAAGGAGACAGAAAACAAGGATGCACACACAAGGGTGGGATGCAGCAGAGGTGTGACAGCATTCAGGAGCTCACACAAAATGTGTTCTGAGTGTACAGTTCCAGACTTGGTGTTTGGTCTGTTACACACCAGGTGATGGATTCAGCTCCTCACTAATGGAGCCTTTTCCCCCATGTGCTGTTGCCAGAAGGAGCAGGTCCTTTCAAACACAAGGTCTGGGTGTGTTTCGTTGCCATTTGTGGTTGGTGTGCCAATCTGTGTCTGTGAGGCTTCCTCAGGCAGCCAGCCCTGGCTGTGGCATGCCCGGCCTCCAACTGCCTCGTGCTCAGCTTCAGGAGAGCCCAAAGGGAGCAGGAGTGAAACAAGGAGTGAGACAAACCAAGATAAATAAAAACCAGCATACTGAGCATTTCCACCTCTAGGCAGCGTGGGCAGAGACCTTCACAGCACCCTTCTACCACAACTATTCTAATTTCATCAATAAGGTAACTCCAGGCATTCTTTGCCCTGGTTTTTTTTTTTTTTTTTTTTTTGCCAGCTCTGCTCCCAGGTTCCCAGGTCCTTGTCTAGTGCCACAGTCTGAGGAAGTGCCTAAGACAGGCAGATCCAAAGAGGGACTATTTCAGCAAACTGGTAAAAAAGACAAAAACCCCCCCAAACAACAAACCCTAACAAAACCTTTGGGACCAGACGGATGCATTTGGGGAGGCTAAAGCTGCTGGTTCACATCATTGTGAGGCTGCTGTCAATCAACACAAATGTCAGGGCAATCAGAGCAGGTTCTTGATGACTGGAAAAAAGCCAAATGTCATGCTCAGCTTCCAGAAGGCTGAGGAGGAAGAACTTCAGGATGTTCAGCCTAACCTCAGCCCCAGTGAAAATATGGAGCAAAGCCTTTTGGAATCCATTTCCAGCACTCCAAAGTAAAGGAGGTGATCAGGAAGAGTCAGCATAGATCTAATAAGGGTGAGCAGTGGTCAGTGACCTTAATTACCAGCCAGCGAGAAGGCAGGAAGGGCTGGTGCTCCTCGGAGAGCAGCAGCTGCCCTGACCCAGCAGGCTCTGGCAGGGGAGAGGGCACATGGCCGGGATGAGGGAGTGGCTGCTCAGTCGAGGCCTGTCTGGGACAGGGCTCTCAGGTCAGGAGGCTTTGCTGGACTGGCACCCTTGGAGCAGGCCCAGCAGGAGGAAATCCGTGTGCTCTGAGGGCTGGACACACATCCCGAGCAGTGGCTGAGCCTGCTGGTTCCCTCAGCCTGAGGAAGAGAAGGAATGGGGATGGCAAGCACCTTGCACACTGCAGCAGATCTTGCAAATGTGGCAAAACTGGAAGTGTTAGATTTAGCCTGGCAAAAGACTCACTATTCTAATGCTCATTGGGAAGGCATTCAGACAACCAGAGACTGACCCACCCACAAGTCACAGGAGATGGAAAATTACACTCATTTTCCAAGAGTAATACAGCAGGAAATCAAGATCAGTGAGGGCTGGCTTGTATGTCAACCTCTAGTGAGCAGCTGGGATGCTGTTCTGTGGTGGTACAGCAGAAATTTGCCCACAAATACAAGAATAGCCAGCATGCCTTCACTGTCCAGCCAAAGCTGAGGAACTTGTTTCCAGCTGAGACCAACAGCTGATGCTTAGACTATAAAAACAGGGCAAGTATGCAGCATTCCTGCCTGAAATACTCCCCTAACCTATAGGAATTTACAGCGTAAGAGTTCCTAGAAATAGAAAGATAATTTTGCTAAATGACTTTGATGAAATTTAACATATATAAATCTTCTTTCAGTTACAATTTCAAAGTGAGTTCCAAACTTTAGTGATACATCACATGTCAAAAACCCTCTCTTAGTTCATTTGGAGACTATTTCTTGATAATTTGTATTTACTGTCTCATGCAATTTCAGATTTCCAAAACTCTAGTGGATTCTGAGTGTGGAAAAGAGAAGAATTAAATCTGCTGAGCTGTTTCCCAAAGGGATGTGGTTCCCAACTCCTGTTCCAGATGCCTTTTCTAGTCCTACTGCAACAGGATCAGAATTTCAGTCAAAGACGAAACCACAGACGTACAGGGGTACAAGATGGTGTTGATTTTCTGTCTTTGTACTTTTCCTAATAGTTCCTAACTTTCAATTCTTTCTTGCCCGTGACTGACCTGTGAGCTGAAGGTTTTCCCGAGGCCATCTGCATTACTTCAGGATCTCTTTCTTTAATGAAAAATGCTGGTTCATAGACCAGCACCACTCACGTGAGGCTCCCTCACATCAGCCCCACTTGCATCATAACTTATTGACACGGTGTTTTGGCTAGAGTTTTCCTCTCAGTCTCTCAGCGTTGGAAGGTCTGTCTGCAGCTCTCTGCAGTTGGCATTCCCTTTTGTGATCTCAAAATAACCATGTCAACAAGCTTTCTCACCTCATTGTATGCCTCATTTTCTAAATCCTTTGTGAACACTGAGCAGCTTGCTAAAGATAGAGACAGCACCTGAAAGACTTCTTCCCAAGCCTCCTGCTAAGGAGCACATAAAATATTTGGGACCCCAAGAGGCTGAAGAAGTCAGCATTGCACTTTTATGCTTTGCAGGCCCATCATATGTGAATATGTGACTTTTAGCAACCCAACAAGAGCCCAGCCACAATGCTTAGGCGGGAGAAGGACAGCCCAGATAGTCCCACTCCAGATACAAGCCTCTGTTTCTTTTTTTTTTTTTTTTGTAAAAAGAAACACTATTTTGTCTTCTGGGCTGGAAATCATAATAGTTTTGCAGTCCCAAAAGGTCCTGCTACAGAGGGCACACTCAGGAAAGGAAAGAGTTAAGCAGAAATGGTGGGGGCCCTGCAGACTTTTCTGGAAGAGACAATGACAGGGAACAGTTCTCCTTCAAGTTGTGTCAACTAGCAGGGAATCGCAGGGTGTGTGTGCAGCAGGCAGAGCAGGGCACCTGCACACCAGGGCTGGGGAGGGCACGGGAGCCCAGGGCAGCCAAACGCAGCCCAGCCCCAGCCAGCCCGGCCGGGAGCAGCGAGGGGAGGCGCGGGGTGAGCCCGGCCCGGGTGCCGGGCTCGGGCTGGCGCACACAGACAGACAGACACACACACACGTCCTTCATGTCCGCTCCTGGCGAGCCAGAGCCCTGGGCAATCCTTGCAGGTGTGTCCCAGCAGGGAGCACGCCCCAAACCAGCCTAAGTGCGAAATCCTTCCCAGCAGAGCTGGATCCCCGCGGCGTTTCAGTGCCCGGCTCAAGTGCAAAACCAAGGGCAAACATGCTATGCTCATACCTTTCTTTTTTTTCCCCCAAGCCATATTGACACATGGACTCTGCGACAAAATGAATGCTACTGAAGCCCAAAAATATCTGCACCGAATATAAATATATTATGAAAGAGCTTTAAACTCTGCCCTGAAGCACTCCGCGATTGGCTGCCAATGATGTCACACAGCCCCGGAGCCCAATGAAGCACCGGGCTGGGCAGGCTCCGTTCGGAGAGCGAGCTGCCGGGAACGGCAGCGCACACGCGGGGATAGACACGGAGTGAGCGCACAGCCTGAAGTGTAACCCCACAGTGTAACCGCGCTGTAATCGCAGCGGGTACCCGCCCTGTAACCCCACGCCCCTTAACCTGAATTGGCCCTTAAGCACGCTGCTGCTGCAGCAGACCCGCACCTTCCCCCAGGGAGCCAGGACCCGCTGTGCCCTCAGGCCCCTGCTGTGCTCGCAGCCTGATCCCAAGGCACAGGACAGCACTTTACTTGGAGAGAAACTTCCTAAAGCGTACAGTAAATCACTGACAGCATTTAGGTATTAAAGATACACTTGTGCATATTCAGAGCAAGTAGTCTGGTCTTTCCCAGAAGTTGTGACCTTACATTTCGAATCAAAGGTGAGCTAAGTACGGTACCCTTCCTTTTCCCTACAGGAACCTGGCCTTCAATCAGTTTGAATAAACTGCTATGGAAGGGAGGAATATTTTACACAAGCCCCAACAAAACCACTACACCAGGCTGCTCCAAGCCCTGCCCAACCTGGCCTTGGACATTTCCAGAAATGGGGCAGCCACAGCTTCTCTGTGCAACCTGTGCCAGGGCATCACCACCCTCACAGCAAAGGATTTCTTCCCAATATCCCACCTAACACTGCCCTCTGGCCATTGCCCCCTGTCCTGTCACTGCAGGCCCTTTTAAATAGTCCCTTTCCATCTCTCTTGTTGGCTCCTTCAGGTGAAGGCTGCATGTTGCTATCCACTCTTGTTCCTTCAACCTCTCTTAGCAGTTTCATATTGAAGACAAATGTGCTAAAATCAGTCATGGGAAAAAAAACCCACAAGCTCAGTGTCTAAAAACCTCCTGCTTTCCTCGATTACTCCTAAAGGATCTCTTGACCACTGAACCCAGCACATACCATGGGTTATTTCGAGTGGAACAAGTCCATTAACTTGTAAACACTCCTGGAAACGGGGAGGCAGCGCCAGCCCTGCTCCCTGTTCCCGACTCCAGGCAGAGCCGCAATCCGTGTGTTCACACTCACCATCTGCTCGGCTGCGTTTGTTACCACAGGAAAAAAATGTCACTGCTGAGTAAAGACTCCTCAGAAGCGAGAGAGGAGAAACCTGACCTAACCGAGCCATAAACTCGGGGCTGTTTGGATTTTTCTTACAGCCGCACAGCCCCTCACTCTCTCACCATCCACCCCAGAGGCACCTGTGTAAAACAGGCTGTTCGGCATTGCTGCCTCGGAATGGCGACGACGGGAAACGGGGAAAAACCAGCCGGAGCCCGGGCGGGTGTGCGGGCAGCGAGGGGCCCGGCGGGGACGGGCCGGGGGCAGGCGGGGTGCGCAGGGATGCGCGGGGTGCGCACACCGAGCTGCCGCTGCTCCGCAACAAAGCCCCTTCCCCGGAGCACCACCGCATCAGCCCGGAGTGCCCGAGGCCACGGACGAGGGCCCGGCCGGGAGCGGTGGGACCAGTGTTGGAGTGTGCTCCATTTTGGAAACAGGCAAGGGTTAAATACGTTCTTTCAAAAATTGGATTTACAGTACAAACTCCTTACCTCTCACTGCCCGGGAAACTAAGGAAGATCAATATTTGCCCCAAAAGTCACACGCAGCTGACAAAAGGACACGAGCAGCACATACTGATGCCACAAACACCTGAGCACAAGGCATTTGTTAGACTGAAAACCCCTTCACCCGGTCCCAGATCCTTCGTTCCTCACACCCGTGCCCTTTTACTTCCAGTCCAGCTCTTTCCTCTGCACAAAGGAGCCCAGGTGTTTCTTGAATTCACTGTGCATTTCCAACACTTCACTCATTCCCACATTAATGAAATCCATATGGTTAAGTATTACTGCCCTCCCTTTCTTCCCTAAGGCCCTTTCTTTCCAGAGACTTGAATTCACTTTATGAGTAGCTTTCCCTGTACTACAAAACTTGCAGAGATTTTATTAACACCTTTCATGATTCTGAGGGATACTATAAAAGGGCTTATTTACTGGAGTCCATTTGGACACAAGGAACCAAAGATGAGTGTGTCCTATTTGCAAAAGTATCTTGGTCCAAAATCACCCCTTTTACAGCTTCCCACTTAAGAGCTACTTCAAGAATTAATGTGGCAGACTGCATACATTAAACTGGAAGCTCAGAGACAGAACAGCTTGCATGAAGACAGCTGCAGTGATTTTCAACCCCAACTGAATCCTGAGTATAAATTATGAACTTGTTTTATAAAGTAAAATGTTTGTAAACAGATAATAATTTTATAGCGCCTTTTTTTTTTCCTGTGCAGAAATAAAAATAGGAACAAAGTAAACACAGAAGTTTTTGGTTTTGTCACACTGAGACCACAATTTCCACAGACATTCCTCTGATGGGACACCGTTCCAAAAGTATCTATTACATGGTTACAGCAGTAAGGAGAGAAGCATACCATGCTTGGAGACAATAATCCACAGAAATATGGTAAAACAAAGTTCCCAACACACTCACCACAAATATGGCTGGCAAGAACAGAAATTCTCAGTGTACTAAAATCCATTTGAAGTGTTTAACACTAACATCATATATCCTGCAGGATGTTTCCTCATCTCAGCTGGAATATAGCATGTAGCTGGTAGACCACAAATAGAGAAAAACAGTATAACCAAAGAAACCCTGAACCAGGAAACAGAGTCAGCCTTCCCTAGTAAGGCAGTTCTGGTATTTGGGAAACGTGGTTATTTTCTCTTAACACCAGCTGTATAAATGGCACACCTATACCAAAGTTACAGTCCCAGTTGGGACACTGCAGGGAAATCCAGGCAGGTGATTCTGCTGAAGGACCCAAGAGCACCTTTCACAGGTGTTCCCTGCAGGCCCTGGGGCCTTCACACCAGAGACACAGCAGCCAAGTTTAGCTTTTATCACTTCCTTGCTTTGGGGTTTTGAGGAGCTGGCAGCAGCAGCACAGCCCGGGTTTATGAAGAGGAGCCCCGAACCATAAGTATTTCACACAGGTTGTTTTGTAACACTGAGCACACCCAGCCCTGTCTGACAGTGTAAATGTGGCACCAAGCCTGCACTGCAGACAGAAATGCAAGCACAGACAGCAAAGCTGCTGCAGCTGCAGCCACCCCCACTGCCCCAGCAGCCAGGCCTGCAGAGCTGCAGTGTGACATGCAAACACTTCTTCCATCAGTGTGTGAGCAGCAGCTCTGCTGCAGGAATGTGCAGACACTTCCATCACAGTGTGAGCAGCAGCTCTGCTGCAGGAGCATGCAAACACTTCCATCACATTGTGAGCAGCAGCAGAGGGACGTGGGGTGAGGAGACAACTCCTGCTATTGACTGGCGCCAGCAAATACCTGCTCTGTAAGTAATTCACTTTAACTCTGCACAGGGCAGTGTTATGTAAAACGCTGCCGAAGGAAGATTTTTCCTGCTTTTCAAGAGCAAGCATCAGAGCCAGCACCCGTGTGCTGCAGAGTGCATTTCAAGCTGAACTAACCAATAGTCCCTGGCACTGACACGGGGGAGGAGCTCTGGTTCCTATTTTCTGGCACAGATCAGACCAGCTTACAGAAAGGCAGCATTTTACAAATCTTTACATATGTAGCCAGAAGCTTTTGTCAGTGAGTTCCAATTATAGCTTAAAAACAATTCCTATGACAGAAAAGAGACGAGAGCACTAATGAAGGTGCCTCTCTGACAAATCAAGTTTTTTCTAGTTGTTTTTGTTCATTCATTTGATCTCAGTACTGGAATTTTGTAACAAGAATTGGCTCAGCATCTTTCAAAACATAAAGGGCCTAATCCCTCCCATTAGAGAACAGGAAGTCAGAAGCCAATCTTAGCACTGACTAAAAAAAGGAATCTGGATTGTTATTTTAACTTCTTTGTTGCACATAAATGAAACCATTTTTTTTCCCCGGTGCCATTGTAGCACGATGGCTTAATTAAAAGCTGATTCCCCCATTAAGTGGCACCTCTTTACACAAGAGCTTTGCCCCAAGTACTGTCTCTGGAGCAGTGGTGGCTCTGCAGTGTCCCCCCACTGCTGTGTGTGTAACTCACGTGCTGCACTAACCCTGATGTGCCTGGCACAGTGTGACAAGGACACGTCTGCTGCAAAGCCTTTTTACACCTGCTCTAAGTGCAGTGAAACCCAATCGGTTCGGGTGGGAACAGGCAGTACTTCTGTATTTTGACTTCTGTTCTTGCCCACTTGAAAACTGCAAACTGTCATTGTCACAGCACTTTGACAGCTGAAATCTTGACTTCTGGGCCTACTGCATCCCCTAACTTCAACATTCCCATTTTAAACTGTTTTCTTTCTCAATACAGAACCAGCTAGGACTCTCAAACCAGTTAATGCTTCAGTCCAAATCACAATGGAACTGGATGAACTTCAAGCATAGCTGCAGGTAAAAAAACTGAACATCCCCCTAAAGTTCTTAACATTAAATATTTAAGCACATGCAGGATTTTTTCATTTTCCCCGCTATTAAAAAAACAGCCTGTAGTATTCAGCACTTGAAAATTAATGAGTTTTAAATATGAACGTAGTACACCCCCAGTTTTGAAATACTCTGCTCTATTTTCTCTCCTCTCATCTTTCCCATCTGGTATGGTTTAGTATTAATTTAACAAATATTTTTCTTCAAGGCTGTCAGAAAAATCTCATAGCACTTTGAAAACACCAAATATTATCTTGTGAGGTAAATTAGGACACAAAGAAGTAGCGTGACATACATGTGATCACACATTGTCAGTGGCAAAGAATAACAGAAATTGCAATATGGGCTGCTCTGGAACCTTCAAGAAGAGAAACTGCTAATATACAGCAAAGAGTGAGCCTGACACCTCCCTCAAGTTACATTTGAAGGATGATCTGCATAAGTTAAAAAGTGCAAAGTCTCAACATAGGAAAGATTTCTCACTCCAGTGATCTGTTTCTGATAAGACACAGTTTACTATCTTGTACCTGAAGCAAAACCTGAACTCCACAGAGCTCCTTAGCTCTGGCTTTCTTCTCTCAGAGAAGGGGTCTCCTATCATCCATGGAGACTGCAGCCAGAAGTCTGTGATTCCACAATCACTGGGAAGCACTATAAAGCACGTCTCTTTCCTAGATACTCCAGTCAGATTCACCAATAACTTCTGCTCATTACTGAGCTCAGGTGAACCAGTAAAGGAACAGAGAATGTTTCATTTCCCACTTCCATTTCTGAGAAACAACTCCAGGTGTCAGGAAAAACCATCAGCCACAGCACCTTAGCCAGGACATGAGAGCAAACCCCACCTCAGAGGAGCAGCTGCTGGTCTACACATTACAATATTTGTAGGGAAAAAAAAAAGACAGTAAAAAGCCTCCAGAACAATTACCTGACAAATGTGCACTTTTTCTTCATACCAGCAGCAGGAGATTTTTTTTTTAAGGTTATGTTTTATAAATCTGCAATTATACAAGGGTTAAAAAATACTCTTTAAATAAACATTTGACAAGATCCTCAGCCAATGCCATTGAAAGAAAATTTCCAGCTTTAAGAACACGAGAGCTATTACAAGCTGAAAACAGCAAGAGTTGCTAATATTCAGCTTTCTTCCATCAGAAGATACAGACAGTTTCTTTAAACTCCACATGCTGAAGTTCTCTAAAATAGATTTCCTGTCCTTTCCCTAAGACTGCAGCACCCCATTCAGCCAGGGCACAGGTAACATCTTTGTATAAAAATGTCTGCAATCACAGTTTCTCCCATACAAAGTTCAGGCTTTACAGCAGAAAAGCTTTTCTGCCACAGAGCTGCAAACTTCACAAGAGAAGGTTCCTTCCTCTGTTCTGTTCCCTCTGGAGGTGTTATATTCCTACAACCCCGCAGACTTACCCAGCCATGTTTGTAATTTATATGTAGTACAAGGTCCTTTCTGTTCAGCCCACCTCTGGATATTCCAAACACAAAGAGTGAATCCTGATAACTCACTTTTCTCCTACATATTAGATCCCTTTCTCTTTTCTTCACTAACATAATCATTACAAGATGCTTGCAAGCACGAATAAAATATTACACAAAATTTCAAAATTTTTCTTTAAAAACAAATAAAATTGAAAGCACTGTACTTGTTCAAGCCCAACTCAAGGCAGTTTCTGTGTGACCAGCCTGGCCTTCACGTCCTCACTGATGTCTCAGTTACACAACATTGTTTGTAGGGGCAGCCCAGCCCTGCAGAATCTTCAGCTTTTACCCTTTTTCCAGACTGGGTATTTGCTGCAGGTTTAACAATTTTGGAAAGTTTTAGGGAATAAAACCAAAGCAATTCATTCAGTTAATGAAATTAAGGAAAAGTATGTGTTGTTTAGCTCTTTTGAAAAGTCCCGACGCCTTCATAAGCTACAGCGGGGATTTTAAATTGGCAGAAAACTGCCCTCATCTGGGACATATTTTCCCATTTCCAGGAAAATATGACCGAATTTGGCCAAGTTACAATTCTTTACTGAATTCTTTATTCTACATAAACTGTGTTTTTCTGAAGATTCACTGGAGTTCGACAGCTGAGGATGAAATCAGTGTGCACCATCTCCTGTCCACGCCACACTGAACAGCCATCATTCTCTTGGGCAGTAGCTGTTTGCCCTGGATCTGCAGGACCTGAACGGGATTTTCCTGCAGCTGAAGCTGCCAGAGCTTGCTCTGGTACCTGACAAAGCTATGAAGTGGGGCAGCTGCACCCAGTGCTCACTGGCACCTGTGAGGAATGGCAGGGCTGAGGTCAGGAAAGGATAACTGCAGCTACAAGAAAGTCTTCTTTAACCACACAGAAAAGAGTAAGGATCTTTTAGCTAGAATGGAGACAACCTGGCATGGGGCTGATAGTGCAGGGAATTTTCTGGGCATTTGGAGATACTTAATCTAGACTCTCAAATAAAGCATAAATGACTGCTGTAGGTCATTTAATCCATGGAGGAAGCTTTATAAACTCCAACAGGTACTTGTACATTTTACTGATGGTCATGTGACTCGTGTGTCTTTGTTTTTTTTAGGAAGTTCTTTTCTTAACTACTGAGTATAAACAAAGCAATATACATATAAAATTACTCCTCGTAAGATTTTATGGTGTTTTTATTACCACAATGAGTAGATCAATGCAGATCAAGTGCTTTTACAGCGCTGTAAGTGTTCTGCAATAGCAGATCAAACAGTAGAAGCTTTCTCCTGTAAACAAACCAACAGTGTCCCCTGCAATCCTGGTGTCAGCACAGCAGCCCCCAAATGCACACTGGGCCACCTCCCCCAGCTGTGACACAACCACAGCCCCAGACACTGGGGGACCTTCACAGGATGTCCTGCAGATCCAACACAAAGGGAGCAGACACCCAGGCTGGGTCCCTGTCAATGGAGGCATTCTGATATTTCTTAATGTTAAATCAAAACCCAGAATTAATACAGAATGGGGGGGATGAAGCAGATCAATTCCGGGTTTGTTCTATTTAATTATTTTTGGTGGATGGGGGGCAGGAAAATCCTCTTTACCATAAAACACGTGTGAAGAACAGATTGGTGGGCTGCGGTAAGGTTCATATTCAGGTAAACTACATCAGATGAAAATTTGAGCCTGGAATTTCCAAAGATAAGGTACAAACTTCCAATGCTGGTGTCAGAAAGGAGTAGGGGAGAGCCACTCCTACAGCACAATGCTGCTGTAATTGATATGATAACTGCTGCAACTCTGAACAAGAGCTTGGAACAGAGCCAGAGAGATGGTGCACAAACCTGAGATAACAATGGCAGAGCAGACAAGAAACAAATTTAAGCCATCTTTCTTTAATGGTAAAAGAAAATGACCAATCCAAGACCCAAGAGAGCTGCAGTTGCAGCAGCAGCCTGTGACGGAGGGAAATGATATGCAAATCTGATTGCAGAGTCGTTGTGCACAGCCTGCAGAGCCACAGCGACAGCCGGGTTCAACAGGAGTCAGCACGGACAAAGGGAAAGGATGCTCCAGGTGCAGCAATGAGCCTCTGAGAGCAGGACTGCTCTGAAACCCCACACCAGGAAACAACACTGATTTCCCCTTGGGCAATGTATTTTACTTCGTCTAACTGAAGATTTACTCAAGTGCTCAGCACAAACACCAGAGCACAGCAGTCCATTGAAAAACAATACCGTGTTTCTCTTCCTAGAATTTACTGTGCTAATTGGAGGAGGGAAGTTTTGCCTGGGCTTTGTCTTCTAATTCAAATCAGTGAGACTAAGTTTTGTAACTGGTGAGTATGGCTGGAGGCTGGAAATGACATATGGCTGGCAATGAAATATGGCTGGAAATGACAAAAAGTATTATCAATACAAACAGAGATTGTGTAGCTATCGGTACACTCTTTTCAAGGATGAGGAGCCAAAGAAATGGAAACGGTGAATTTCCACACTGGTAACTAAAGCAGCTGTGCATGTCTGAGTAGACACCTTTTCCAATCATGCTTTCACACAAAGAGCTCCATCCAAAAGGGTAACCAGCACTGACCCATGGAAACAATAAGAGAACAGCAGATACAAGAGTCTGGGGAAGGAAAGATTGGCAAGAGAAGGCTCACAAGAGGTTCGAAAGCTCATGGGATCCATCTGAAAAAACTTACCACCTTTCCTTCACTGGAGCTAGGAACGTGACGTGCATGCCTGATTGATGGCAGAAAGAATCAGGAACATAAAAAATCTTAGCATAAGCTCCCAAGCTGCAGAGGTGAGTGAATGAACCTAATAGCAAATCAGACAGAATACAGTCAGCAGTGAAGAGCTATTGATTCCCACCACTGGCTTTGAGCAGGTGATGCACTACCACCAAAGCAATCACCACCTTTAAGGAATGCACCCAAGGGATTTTTGACCAAAGAAACCAATCTCTCGTGTTCTACACTTTGCACAGACTAAACATGCCTAGTTTCTAGGTGTCTGTAGGCATTTGTAGGAGTGTGTAGGGGTGTGGGGGTCTGTAGGGATGTGTCAGGGTCTGCAGGGGTGTGTTGGGATTTCTAGGCATCTGTAGGTGTTTGTAGGGGTGTGTAGGGGTGTGCAGGGGTCTGATGGTGGGTGCAGGGGTCTGATGGTAGGTACAGGGGTCTGTAGGTGTTTGTAGGGGTGTGCAGGGGTCTGATGGGAGGTACAGGGGTCTGCAGGTGTTTGTAGGGGTGTTTAGGGGTGTGCAGGGGTCTGTAGGTGTTTGTAGGAGTGTGCAGGGGTCTGATGGGGGGTACAGGGGTCTGTAGGTGTTTGTAGGGGTGTGCAGGGGTCTGATGGGGGGTACAGAGGTCTGTAGATGTTTGTAGGGGTCTGTAGGTACCTGTAGGGGTCCGTAGGTGTTTGCAGGGCTATGTCGGGGTCTGTAGGTGTTTTTAGGGGTCCGTAGGTGTTTGTAGGGCTGTGTCAGGGTCCGTAGGCGTTTGTAGGGCTGTGTCGGGGTCTGTAGGTGTTTGCAGGGGTCTGTTTGTAGGTGTTTTCAGGGCTGTGTTGGGGTGTACAGGAGTCTGTAGGTGTTTGCAGGGGTCTGTAGGTGTTTGCAGGGCTATGTAGGTGTTTGTAGGTGTTTGTAGCGGTGTTTTCAGGGCTGTGCCGGGCCCTGCCGCTGCCCTCCGCGCTCCTCCCGGGCCGTTCCCGCCTCGCCCCTCAGGCGGCCCCGCGCGCGCCCCGGCGCCACCTGGCGGCGGCGGCCCCGCAGCGCTGCCCGCGGCCAAGATGGCGCCCTGAGGGCCCGGCCGGGCCCCGCCACCGCCCCGCCACCGCCCGGGCCGGCTCCAGAGCCCTGAGCGAACCCTACCCCGGCCAGACCCTGGCTGTGAGGGGACAAAACGAGCGGAATGGCGGGTGTACTTCCATAGCGCAACTTACGTCTGTCCCAGCTCTGTCCGGGGGACACTCACGGTGATGTCCTGCAGCAGAGGTGTGGGAGCTTCCCCTGGGCAAAGTCTTCTGCTGCACCGTACAAAGCTTGGCTTGAGCTCATCAGGAGCGTAGTTTCACGTGCTACAGCTGCTACACAAAATTAAACATCGGAATGAAAGTTAGAAGTTATACACTAAGAGGAAATTGCTATTCCTAATTGAAAATGTGAAAAACACAAGGCAACTCTCTGTGAAAAGGAACCAAAAGCCCCATTCCCATTCCTATGGTGCAGGGCCAGGCCCACCCAAAGAGACATGCAAGAAGATGCAGCCACAAAAGCTGTGATCAATTCTCGAGCAAGAATATGCCTAAATTACACAGCTGCTTGGAGCAGGCTAACAAGATGTCCAAGGATCAAGAGAGGCCAGCAGTAAAACATGTTTAATTTCAGCAGAAGAGGTCTGAAGGAAAAAGAATGACTTCCAAGGAGCAAAGAACACAAACAATTTCTGTATTCCTTGTCAGAATTAACAGGCACCCACTTTCAAAAATATCCATTCTGCTGTATGGCACTGTACAGGAAAGTTTTTTGTGTCTGCTTTATTTCTTATTTAACACCAGTACAAGTGGCACTTGACTAAAACAATAGACTCCAGCTGACATGAACTAATACTTGAATGAAACTTGTTCCCTACTAAGCAGTTCACTTTGCAACATCATCTTAATCAAGCTTGAAAATTTGGGTTTTTTGTAAATGTTAACAGTATTAACAAGACTTGTGTCTTGCCCACTGTAGATGCGTAGATGACTAATAAAGTAGATCTTAACCCAGAAGAAAGACAAACACTGTCAGTGGTTTAACCACGTGAAAATGATGTGGGTATCCTGGAACAAGCATTATATCATCACCTTGAAAATGTTGAACACAAAACCAAAACAAAGATCCCAAGGTGTGGTTATGTATAAGTGGTCTGACTTACTGCAAATCATTGACAACCACATATGAAAAGATGATTTCAAGGAAGATGCATGGGAAAAAGCCCTCTGAATAATGAAACTGAACAAGATTCCCTTTTCTTTCTTGGAGGCAAAAATAAATCACATCAACATTTTGCTGTCAAAATGAAGGAAGGGGGCGAGGGGAAGCTATTTGAAAGGTTGGTTTAGGAGCATCTTTTGTCATGACAAGAGAAAATTTTAAAGAAACTGCCCAAAGAGAACATGATTGGCTTTACATCACCACCGGGCTCAGGTGGGATAGCAGCTTCCTGCAGGTCACAAGGGGAACACTCCCAAGTGCTCCTCCTTCGGATTTTGGAGCCTTCCTCTCTTTTTTGGTCGTGGTGGGGAAGTGTCTCAGCCTACAAGGAGCAACTTTAAAACCTCTGTCTTTGCCTCCAGGGATCCCAGGCATCCCCCGTTCCTCACCAGTGGAGCTCAGGAGCTGGAGAGGAGCGGGCTGCACCTCGGCTCCTCAAACTGCACATGGTCCCGAGCAGTCACATCGGCACTCGGAGCTCAGCCTCACACACCAGCCGGCTTCATTTCTACAAGCCAAATAACAAGTACCAGGCGTAGTAATTAACAAGAAAAAAAAGTTCTAAACAAACAAAAGCATGCAAATAGTGATTCAGCGGCAGCTCAACTTTACCCAGCACTGCGTCCCAGCCACGGGAGTCCCGCAGACCCGTCTCTGCTCATCCTGAAGGAACACCGGCAACTCGCTCCTCCCGCTACCCCACCGAGCACCGGCCAGCCCGGGGCCGCTCCCGGCACAGCCCCGCCAGGGACTCGGGTCCGGGCACGGGAGCCTCGGCGGCTGCAGCGGGACCGCCGGGGGCTGCAGCCCTCTCGGTACCGGCCCGCCGGGACCCCCGGCCACAGCTGCAGCCCCCCATCGGTACCCGCGGAAGGACCGGCTCGGGAGGCAGCCCCGCTCTGCGCCCCCTCCTCCGCCCCCGGCGGAGCTCCGGCCGCGGCAGCCCGAGCGCCCCGGGCCCGGCGGAGCTCCGGCCGCGGCAGCCCGAGCGCCCCGGGCCCGGCGGAGCTCAGCGCGCCGAGCGCGGCACCCGGCGGTGCGGGGCGGGCTCGGCTCTAAGTTTAGTCACTGGGAAATTAAAGGGCTGCAGAGGAAAATGCAGCTCTAGGGTGCTCGTAATTTCTCTATCCCCGTTTGTGATTAGTGAAATGATTTGAGGTTAGAGGTGTTCAGCTCTACATCGGGCAGCGCAGAACCTGTGACACACTGCCCAGGTCACAACCAGACCTTGTCCTTTACCCCTTCCTCCTTTCTTTCTGCATTCCTTTCTACAATATAGAGATCCAGTTATTAACCACCTGAAGCATATCTGAAAGACAGTTAATAGCATTTCAATGTTTAATAAAACACCCAAATGCTCTTTGGCAAGTAGTTTTTTGCTTTAAGTTTTAGCTCATTTCTTAACTCACGGGTTTGCAAAAATATATCTACTTTCCTCATTTTGCTGCACAGGACAGAATGGCAGATTTAGTAACAAGGCTATAACGAGATTTAAGCTGTTAGGTTTTTAAATTTCAGAATTACAAGACCAAGCATTTTATGCAGCATTCACAAAGTCAGAGAAATCTGTGTTTCTGCATTCAACTCATTCTCCTCAGCATTTCAAGAATTTCAAATTATTTTTACGCTCCAACAGAAAAGAGAATCCCACTTTTTTATTTGTTTTAATTGGGTCCACAATATCCAGATCAATAGCAAAGAAGCAAAAGAAAAAAAAAAGGCAAAGGCGTTGAGAAATTCCAGTGTCTCACAAGAGGAATACTCTTCTTGTGCCTAGAATTTACTGCTACAGCTGTGAGGGTGTAAAGGGACCAGGCTTGCAGTTAGAGATAGGATCTTTTATTTGACCAGCTTATACAGCTTCATAGAATAGACAAACTTGTGGCCACTGCAGAATTATGTATTCCTTTCTGCAACATGCTGGGACTCCCACCTCCTTCATTAGTAAATCTCCTATTTGCTTCCTACTTTTTACTTCTATCTCAGTTTTCTCTTGCAGCTGTGGATCGCTAGGCCATTTTCAGAACTGATTTAGTCTGTGATACACATCAGCTTTGTGCGCTGTAACCACACCAACCAAGTGTTGTTTATAAAAGTACCACCCCCTGCACAGGGCGGTGTCCCCACCTTCTCTGGCTCCTTTCACAGCAGTGGCTGCTCTCATCTGTTCCTCAGTCCTGAGCACTGCCACTCCACCTGCAATTACAAAAAAGCCATTATCAGTACCTGGGTATTGCCAGCTGCTCACGAGAGAGCTCTGGAGAAGCCACTGCACCACACAGGACAAGAACCATGTTCTGATGCAGGGACAATAAATACACTCTTATACACCTTCTTAAACATAACACCACAGAGCCTGAAACAAGTCTCTCACTGATGAAATGCCAGGTATTTCCTTATGTTATCTAACTATCTAACTAAAATAATAGTTCAATAGAAAGGAATGTTAATTGGAAAGACAAGAAATGATATCTTATTAGCAACACTTTGAAATCTATGTAAGAACTGCTGGTTTCATAGCACAGCACTTCTTTAATCGCTTTGTGCTTCATGGCTCTAAAGCATTTTTAAATCAAGCCCACGACATTGTCCCCAGAGACAAATTTATCTCCTGTGTGAGAGGAAAAGTACACAAGTGATCTGTCAGAGCTGCACAAGGAGTCTGAATCCCTGCATCTTGGCTGCAATTTTGCCTCCCCAAGGACCAGCTGTACCATTTATTGCATACTTCTACAGCATCCAAGAATATGGTCACCATCCAGCACATCTTTCCTCATGTCAGCATGGGAAGCCATTTATGAAGCTACCTTAAATCTGATTATTCCTCTCTAGCATTACCACACACAACTACATCCTAGTATCTGGATGGGACACTTGTGCTGAAGGAACACGTGTTCAGAATTCTGGAAAGTCTGTAACTAGAATGCCACAGCTAATTTGAAGATAAACTTCAAAGGGGCATCTAGCACTGGTGTAAATCTTTCTCCTGTTGGTATACCAGGGAGAGCAGGATTTTTATTTGATTACTTATGAAAATCCTGGCAAGTCTTTGTATCTGTAACCATACATGAATTTTCAATTTCATAAAATAACCCAAGTCCTAATGCCTTGTTAAGATCTCATCACCTTGAAAAAAGTTAAATGCTGCTGGGTTTAAAGGACAGACACAGTTAACAGCTGCATTCCTTCCTCAAGGAGGCAGCAGTAGGGAAGGTTAAGTCTTCCTTTAAATGAGTTTCTCAGGTTAAGAAAACTACTGTAGGTATGAGTGCTTTGTAGAAGCAGCATTGCTGACCTGTGTGAGTGCACTTCAGCCTCATTCCCTGGAAATGTCCCCGATGAGCTCCTCTGTGCCTGCTCTGCAGAGCCAACCCTATCAGGCTCACCTTACTCACTTTACCCTCACAGCCAGAGGCCTTCCCAAGGACACGTTCCTCAGTCTTTGCTCCTGCTGCCTCGGTGGGTGACCCCACGCCCTGTGCCCGAGCCAGGGAACACGGCAGAGGATCCACTGCAGAGAGCTCACACCATTTCAGGAATGCCACGCTGATTTCAGCATTCCTTCAAGCATCCTGTGCAAAGAGAAGAGAACTCCCCCAGCTCCAAAACACTCAAGCTCCAGTGCCCAGGGCAGCAGTCTGGGTTCTTTGGGCTGCATTCTGAGTCAGTGCTGATCCCAGCCTTGCTGTCCTCTCCCCACGGCTCTGTCTGCAGGGATGGAAAGTACTGAGCACACAAACAAACCAGTCCCGCAGACACGAGGGAAGTGCAGAGCAGAAGTCTGTGCTCAGCCCCAGAGCAGCAGAAACAAAAGCCACACACAAGGGGCTGAGCACAGCCCGAGTCTCTCCTCCCCGGGTAAATGTTTACAAGGGCTGCCAAGGCAAAAGAGATGGGGGAAAATACTTGCAAGTGAAACGGGTTTGAGTTCACACTGTCACACTTGCAGCAGATACTCACAGCAGCAGTGGCAGCCTCCCCAGCAGCAGGAGGCACCTAATCCCCTCCCAGGAGCCATCCTCAGGCAAGCCACCCAACGCAGGGCTCAGTGCTGCTGCAGGAGCAAGCACAGCACGGGTGAGCCACAGCAGCACTGGGGGACGCACGCTGGGACCCTGGGGCTGCCACAGATCTGCTCCAGGGGACGGACACAGGGACAGCACTGCCAGCAAAACACAGCCTGGGGAGCTGGCCAGGAGAAAAACAGTGAGCCCATCTATTGTCACACTTGAGAAAAAGGATACATTCTTCCTCATTTTGATTTATCTGACAAAGTAACCAAAAAAACCCCATTTTATTTCTATATCCATTTATTATTTTGGTCTGTAAAAATATAAGACTAATATACAACTACATCTAGCTTGATTTTTGTAAAATCAATCTTCATTCAGTGAGATACCAATGTACATTATACATTAAAGTTGTAAGAAAAATACTGATATTTGACATTTTAAACAAGTTCATTCATGTAAAAATCACATTGCAAGTAAAATTTAATTAGAAAATACATAATATTCACAAAAATACACATGTTAAAGACAGCTTGTGAGAACATTGTCCTAAATTTAATTCAGGTGTGGAAAAAACCATATGATTCACAGTTAGGCTTGACTTCTCCAGTACCATAGCAGAACTTCAAAGTAAATGCATCTTAATTCTATTAAGAATTTGTTCTTCTTCCTATTAAGGTGCACTTAGATCTCCCAGTAGCAAGGGAGGAATGACTTGTCCCCCTCTGTGCATGTACACAACATGTAACACTAGTCAAAGGAATTTCAGTTTTTCATTCCATTCTGAAATAATTTGGATATTTCATAAATTAATTTATAAAATCTGGATTGAAAATACAATTTACACACACAGGATACTTAATACACAAAGATTACATCAATAGCAGCGTAATATTGTCAATCATGCGCAGCATCCTCACTATCACTTCTGCATTTTTCCTCCATTGTTTAGCTATAGATAAAATCTATATAAAACAGTCAAGCCTTGAAGTATTGTCTTCCAGGGAGAAAACAGTATAGATGTTAAAAATTTAGGAGGTAGTGAATGAAAGGCTAACAATATCAGCATATTTTAAAAAACCTTATACTGAACCCCAGCATCATTTATATATAAAATTAAATTTAGCCACTCATAATCAACCATTGATCATCCTGAAGTAGCAATTTAAAAATCTTCTGTAATTAACAGTGTATGTATTAGTAAGATATGGAAGAACTTTAGAAACTTTATGGTAACTGCAGCATTAAGCAATTACATGCTGTGCAGTCTGTCATTGTAACTGTAAATACACATTTTTAAAATTTATTCTTTAAAGTTTTTATCGAGTCCCAAATGCTTAGTTTTACTACATGTTACCAGATTTCTGTGAAACAGAAGATGATGTATGTCAAAAAGAACATTATCTCACCTTTAGATTACTCAGTTTGCAGGAAAGGTCCTAGGAGGTGAAGTCTCATGCAGTTTAGAGTAGGACCCCAGTTAAATTTCTACAAGTCCTTAATACTGGCATATATACTATTCAAACTACCCATGCACATGGCTGGCAGCACAGCAGCCTCGGGGCTGGGACCTGCCCAGTTTCCTGGCAGACTCAGCCCTCCCAGGCAAGTCCATCCTCCCAGCTGGGATCTGAGCTGCAAAATCCTCATGGACCACATCAGCCCCAGAGTGGATTTCCACGGAATGAAAACGTTACACCTGCATTAAGTGCACTACCAGTTCATTCTCTGTACCTGTGGACCTCTCTTCTCTTCCCATCCAAGTGCCTTTATTCCTTTGATTATTCACAATACATTCAAGTAAACCAAAGGCACAGAAGTGCAAACTAGCAGAATAATGAGTCTCACCCTTCACTGTGATTTCATACAGGAAGGAAAGTATTTTGATAAAGGAAAATAAAAAAGATATCTTCAAAGTAAACAATCTTCCATAAAGAAAGGAAGTGTAGAGCAGCGCTGAGAGAAAACATGTACAGGTAAAGTCTCCATGTTTCAGAATGAACATTTCTTTTTCTCATTTCACACTAAGTAGATGCAGTTGCCTCATTTTTAATAATTATTAGCAAAACAAGTGAAACATTTGAAAAATCTTGCTCTTGTAAAAGATTCCAGGGCTCTCCACACACACACCAAAGAAACCATAAATACATGTGACAAAAGAGCCCCTCACCTGTATTTGCAGAGTACCACTGCCTGCTGTGCCTATTCTCCATAAATCCTAAGGGGTGTGAATGCCTCTCTTGGCATCTTGGACTCACTGGCATTGGAGGTTTGAGAAAACTACTGCTTATGAGATACCAATTTCAAATGTGCATTTTGTAACATCAAACAGCAGGGATTTGTTTCCGCAGCAGTGTTTGCATCATCACAAAAACCTGAAACAAACACAGGTTTAGCCTCTGATAGTCTGACGACTTTTACAGATGCCCTAACATTAAACTTACAATTGGTCTCCTGTTAGTAAAGTTACCAGAGGTAGATTTTCCTCAAACAGACTGAGGGGAAAAAAAGAAAGGGGTCAGTCTCCCTTCCCACTCATCACATCTTCCCAGAGGGTGGAACACGCTCCTAAGCACCTGACTTGTGCTCTGGGGAGCACAGGACCACAGGACAGAACTGGTAGCACCCTACTCCTCCTTACAGGCTGACAGAGGCCATGGGATCCCTGGGGAGATCCTTCTCCCCAGTCCTATTAGTTCCCACCTCATTTTCCTGCCACAGCTTCTGTTCCCAAAGGAGGGTCAGGTTGGGAACAAAGGGCCAAAGTGGTAAAGCAGGAGATACAAAAAGGGGAAGGATAAAAACAATGCTAGAAGCCTCCCCTGCACCTGTCCCAGTGAGTGCAGTGGTTACACACACACCTTTGCTCTTGCAGCATCAGGACTTGCCATCAGCATTTTCACACAGAGCAACACTGTAACATCCACAATACCCAGCCAGGGCACACAAAGATCTGCATTTACAGATCAGTTCCTAATAATGAATAAGTTAATATCACATGGCTCAAACAAGGTGTACTAAAGCCTCATCCTGATTTAAAACTTTTTTAAATCCAGGGATTTAAACTAACTTGTTCAAGTTTGAAGAAAGTCACTTTTATATGATCCAGACTTATTCCAACAAACTTTTGCTAGTAGAAATCTTTAGAGTTTCTACTAGGAACTGCAATTTTAACAGAGATTACATGATGCTATTTCCATAGCATTGTTTACATTTGTTTGTAATTTGCTGGGATTAGTAACTAAATCCAATGATATCCTTAAATATCGCAAACTAGAATGAGAACAGGTCTTTGATGCATTAGTGCTAAGACTTTCACACTTCAGTTTCAAAACCAGAGTCATTAAAAGTAAGCTTGCCTGGCCATTAAAACCAGTAATGGTGCCTGACTAACGAGCCTGTGGTTGCACATTCACTCACAAATGAACAGTGACCTCCAAAGCCCCACTGCAGGTGCTGCCCACAGAGCCCTGCTGTCCCTGTGTCAGCCAGGGGACCAGAGCAGCCATCCCCATCTCTTCCCAGCCCACCTCTGGCTTTCTCCCAGTTTCCTCTTGCACAGAGCCCACCGCAGCTCTGCCAGAGGAGCAGGACAGGAGTGAGGGGGCTAAAGCAGCTCCATCACATGTAAGCAGCACTTCAGAGGAACATGAAACCACAGTACATGAGACAATCAGCCTCACACGTAAGGAAGTTTACTTCTATAGAACCAGTAGTATACGGCATTAAAAAAATAATAAAAATCAAGTACCTTTAAAAGAAAGCTCACAGCCATCGCTTAGCTATCCTTCATTTTCAATTAAAATTTTCCTCATTCACTTTCAGCCATTTATCAATTATCTTCCAGCTTTGTGAATTATTTACACTGAAGTGCAGAATTAATGAAGTTAGTCAACTTACATAACTTTGAATTTCTTGTATTTCTTCCCTCCTTTTAATCTAACTGCAGTGCATGGTAGATGGAGAGGTATAAAATGTATTACATATTAAGCCCAATTAAAACATGTATGGCATCCTTACTTATACAAAGTACACCAATGTAATTTCATAGTGTTATTATAGTTCCATCTTCTTCTAGCGACTTAGGCCCTGGCTCTGGTTCTTCATACTCCATGCTAATGCTGCCTGCTGAGTGATTCAAGTTCATCTCACTGGAAGGAAGGAATCCATTTTGTGTGGACTCGTGGAGGAGTTCAATTTGTGATAAGGATTCTATGCTTTCGCTGGTAGGTGCAGCTTTTGGGATCTGCTGTGGCTCCCCACTGTCTTCAATAATAATGTCCTCCTCATCGCTCTCCTCTTCTTGCAGCAGACTTCCCAGAATGTTTGGAGTGCTGCTGGGAAGGCTTGACTCAGTGGACTGGCTGGAGCTGCCTGAAGTCCGACTGTTCCTCACGACGTTGTTCCTCTGGTTGGCGGGTCTGACCGTGATGATCAGGTTGCGGCTGTTTGCAATCATCATGTCTGTAACTTGATCGAGGCTTTTTCCCGACACCTCTATCCCGTTCACCTCCAGTACCTCATCATTGACAGCCAGCAGGCCCGTGCCCTGAGCCAGCCCTCCGGGGACCAGCCTGGATATGAAAATGCCCGGGACCTTCTCCAAGCCGTGCGGGGTGACCCTGACGCTGGAGCCATCGCGGATGTAGAAGCCCAGGGGTTTGTCGGTGCCGTACTTGTAGAGCCGCACCCTGCGGTGGGTCTCGGGCAGAATATCCACATCTATGATAGAGGACACCGGCCTGAAGTCCTGGGGCATGCTAATGACAATGTGGGGTTTCTTCTTGTGGTTATCCGGACGTAGCACGTTGGCTAAAACGTTCTTCTTCCTCGTCATGGTATCTGTCCCGAAGGCACTGTAGTCTGCATCTTCTGTAAGACAGAGCACATGGGGATTAGAGCCCGCCAGGCACGGCCAGGTCACATTGCTCAGCAGAGCCAAAGAGCTCAGCTAGAAGGTGTCTGCCTTACTGTCATAGAAACCTTTCTCTCTACTCGTGAAACAAAAGCTTTAATGTTATGAGATTCAAAGTTTGGAATACTTTTGATTTTCTTCTACCAAAAGAAAGAGAGTGCACAAAAGAAATTAAAGCAAGCTAGCAGCAACAGGCACAAAGAGCTACAGCTGCTTGAGAGAAAGGGTAGAATGGAAAGAGTGAGTACATTCCTAGAAACATTTTAATTTTATTCAGAGTAATTCCACTTGCTAGTTTTCTCTCCTCAGGTTTCAGATCATTGGAAAAGAAAGAATGAAAAAGGGAAAGCAGCCAGTGTGCCTATTATTGCCTAGTTGCTGGGAGCCAGCCAAGTGACCTGGATTCAAACTCCAGAAAGCTTATTCCATTCTGCACTCTTCCCTGCCCCCACACCATGTAGGTGAAATGGCTGTGGAGCAGAAACAAAGAGACCTCGCACACAAATACTTCAAGCAAAACTGTTCATGCAAGCAATGCTGTAACTGCCACAACTTGATACAGGAATAGGCAAATGGCTTAGAGCTTAAAAAAAACCCAAAAGAAAACATGTTAGTCCTACAACTACTTGTAAGGGATGAGGAAACACATTCTGTTGAAACAATCCTGATTTCTGAAATGCTTATTTTAAAAGGTTCCATTTTTCTTTTTAATATGCTATAACTCACTAAAAAGAACGAGCCTAAATACATTCAGATCTGAGCTTCCTTGGATTTACACTCGTACTTTAGCAATGTTGCACACATCTTTGTTCTACAAGGGAAAAGCCCCCCATCATCACACAGAACTGGACTGCTCTAACCCTAGGACACAGAGAAGCTGGGATTTCTTTGTATTATCACATTCAGATGCCATTGGGAGAGCCAAGAAAGTGGGAGAATGGCTATACATTTCAATCTGTGGACTGGACTGACTGTGGCAATGCTGTCCTGGTGGCATTTCAGGACAGCTGCCAGTTGCTGAGGAAATCAATGAGTGCACTTGTTTCTCAGGCTGAGATACACAGACATGCACCAGTTAGATTTGGACTCCTCAGATGCTTTAAGCAAAATAGAACAGAGGAATTATTCCTGGAGCAACAGGTTAACACTACTGCAGTACGTAACACTAACTCCTCCCTTCCCAGCCTTTAGGGTTGCTGAAACAACAACAGTCCTTTGGCTGCTCTAGGAAGGCAGCCTTGGACCTGGTATTCTAAAAGATAAAGGACAACAGGAAAAGAAACAAATTTAAATTAGCCCACAAAAAACCTCAAAGGGATTTATTGTCAACTCCTGGCTTGTGTGTACACAATAGTTCATCAACATGTCTTAGAAAAACGTGTCCTGATGATGACCTCATTTACATTTCTCTTTTATTTCCTTTGTTTAAAAAAAATAATTATACCATAAGGAAGGCAAAGCTCCTGCTTAGCTGTTTGCTAAACACAGAGCATCTTTTGCATTGATGTTTACAGCTAAAGTTGTTCAACAATTTAATTGACACAATCAGGAGTTATTTCTGAAGATAGGTGATTGACACAGCCCTACTATAGCCTGAAGTCACTTCCATAGCACTCTCAGTTACTTTGGAATTTAAGGTTTAATTAATATAACATTGGATCTTAACATCAAGCAAGAAGGCTTTAGAAATAGCCTAAAATCTGATCTTCACATGTCTAAGAGTGTTAGGTCAGTTGTGTTGAAGAGTTGGTGCATTAAAAAACAATTCAACCTCCCCACCCAAAGCACATTAACAGGTGAACTATGTCTGAAGTAAAACACCTACAAAAATGCAAACTCATCCTTTTCTGTGTAAAAGGCCCTTTGGGATGTCTGACTGACTTAGATCAGCTGGTTAAACCCCTGTACTCCACTGCTGACAACTAACATGCTGACTTTTCAGACAACACAGAGCAATTCTTTTAATGTTTGCTAAAAATTTATGATCAAAGGAAAAAGTGAGAGAAGTTTCCCCCTTATCTCTCCTGACAACCCATCCAACCAGTTTCCAGTTAGACATCTGGTGTTTCATTGAAAGGATTTTTGCAATTCAATGAGGTGCAATAGTTTCTCTTTTTTATTTAGAACTACAATTGTTTACAAAACAACCTGGAAAGGACAATTGTGAAATCAGATCCTAGACAGCTCTTTAAATACTAAGTTACACTTGCACTCATTCCTGCTAGAGTGGGCTCTAAGGCTCCTTCACCTCCATGGCAGGACACACACCCCACAGAAGTCTGGCATGGACTGGATATACAAACACATATTTACTGCATCCCAGTAGATCTATCATGTCCTGTAAATGATCAAAGACAATTTGTGCTCTTTACTCAAGAGTTTGTGCTCTTACTCAAGAACTTCCTTCACAGAAACCACCTCCCAGCCTGCCTTCCACAACTATCAGCTGGTAACTTCTATCTTAATCAAATTTTTCCAGTTAGTAGAGAAACATGAAGATCAGCTGCAACAGGACTAGCTTTGAAAGAAATATGTAAATGTCTGTATGTGAAATAACAAATTAAAAAAGACTTTTTAAACAAAAACTAAGAGTAAGAACACATTTCTTGGAAAAGAGAGGAACTTTAAAAATCTATTTCAGAAGACAAATCAGAAATCTTAAACTGAGCTGGTGCTTTTATTTTTAGTAACTTTCTTATGTTACAGGCTACATGGCTGAAATAAAAGCATCCCAAAACTGCAAGCCAGATGTCAAAACATTTAAGAAACTCTGACACAGCAGAGGGTAAGTTTTTTGTATTATAACTGCTCTGGTTTTTTGCATTATAACTGCTCTTAACAGTTTAATAATTCAGAACTAGCACAAACCTTAAGACAGACAGTTAAGGTTAGAGAATTTGTGAGGAAAAAAATAGTGAAAGGTTGATAAACTCATCTCCCCAAATCTTAGCAGAACAGCACACTCTGGGTAACCTCTCTTCCACTGCTAAACAAGTTCTCTAAAGCAATACTCTCAAGTACAAAGGCATCTTTGTTCTGGCACCTCACTAATCAGTTTAAAGCCCCGGTGAAAAATATTTTGGCCTAAAGCCAAAGGACAAGGTGTTAACTACAGATAGTGTGAAGGAGAACGTCCACACGGTGCAGGAAGGATTTCTCCCCCAGCAGTTTCAAGCTCAAGGTGGCACCAATCTGTACAGACTTATTACAATAAATTGAAAACAAAAGCCCACAAATGCCAAATCTGGTTTCAATTTAATGTTATTGAAGACTGATTTTTAAAATATTTTCCTGACCCATTTGCAAATCAATGTAGAGTTACCCCTTGAGAATTAAATTTTCAAAGCCCCCAAGTTAGTATATTTGAATACAGATGCAATTTAGCATTTTTTAAATACGACCCAACAGATTTCCCCTTATTTAGTACAAAATATAACAAATATGGTTTTAGGAAACTAACCTGTGTTTTTAGGAAGAGGCCTCAGAATAGCTAGGCTAGTCCACAAAGAGCTGTTTAAAAAGCCAACTGCTCTTACTTCTCACCAAAGTAAAGCTTCTCAGTGACAAAGTCTCTCTCCAGAGGCACAAGTGGATTAATCAAAGAATCCACTTCTCACTAAATACAGCCACATCCATGTAGAACTTGCAAGAGCTGGATACTGCAATTTAGAATCCTTCGAGGGACTGTTAAGGATATTATAATGAAATGTATATTCTGTTATCTCTACTGTTCTTGTATTTACAATGCAAAGTTCCCCCCATCAAACTGCCCTTCAGCCTGTGCAGACTGTTCCACTCCATTTTCTCTTCAGCAGGGTTTTTCTCACAGACAGAGTGACTCCCATACATCTGGATTTAATCACAATACATCAGTTTAACCTTTAAATACCAGATGTCAACAGTACCTGTTAATCTGTTAAACTGCAGAATGAAATTCCAGCGAGGAATGTTTTCTGCAAGCTGACAGCCAATCCTGACCTGTGCAACATCAAGCCCCAGTTTAGATTTAGCACTGGAGCAGTTTAAAGTATTTTAAAGGAATTTAGTGAAATACAATTAGAGGAGTCTAAGGGGAATAATGTGACTTCATTACAGGATCTCTAGGTTTCTTACCACATTAACCAAGACACATAAATGTTCAGGACAACTGAGAGCTTTCAGAAACGAGGAGTCAAGACAGGCAGGAAAGAAAAGAGTTCTTGGAAATACAAAAAAAGTTTGAGCAAAATTTTTCAGCTGATTTAAGAGAATGCATGAAAGCCACAAGCAGCCTTGCAGGTGGAAAAGTAACTTGTTTCACTTATTATGGTTCCAAACCAGCAGTGATCAAAGCAGCCCCATCAATAGCAGGTATTTGTCCAAACATTTCTTTTCCATTCCAGAGGCAGAGCCAGTAAAGTTGCTGCAATCTATGAATTAAGCACAATTAAACAAATCACACTGCACAAAATATGAACCATCCCTAACTCCACCAATTCAGCCTTGGTTATAGGCAAACCATCACAAATAAAATACAGAATAAAGTTATTTCTGTATTTTCCATCAAACAAACATCTGCTCTACATGGCACAGATGCCACTGAAAGCAAAGCCTCCACTTCATCCACAGATGTGATTAGTGTGGCCACAACTAATTCACAACAAAGTGCAGTGGGGGCCTGTGGTGCCAGCCTGGGTCCTTTATTCCCTGAAATTCCACAGGCAGAAGGCTCTTGTGCCCAGGGGAAGGCAATGACACCTGATACTTTCCACACAGCTCTTCCTGCTCGTCAACCCTTGCTCTGATAAACTAAAATGGATTCATCTTACTCCTACTTCTGTGCATTGTATCAACCCCTGGCACCAAAGCAGTGACAAATAATCCACCTGAATCAAATCAAGGTAAATGATGGTAGGAAACTAAAAAAGCATTACAAACATAACACCAGGAACAGGCAACATTAGATCTGTCACACTGGGAACAATCTAAAAACATATGGTGTTAAAATATAAACTCAATAATCCCAGTCTGACAAAGTGGTTTATCCCTTCCTGTCATATGGCTACTGTAGGGGATTAAATGGAATCATAGACCTTGTCTACCTCCAGGTTCTGCTGAAGCAATTGGTTCATGCCTTTGGCATTTCAGCACTGAAAACACAGGCACTACCTGTCTATTCTATCAACACAAACAAGACAAACATTTTTGCCAGCACACAGCAGCTGCCAAGCAGCCACACTGATTGTGAATATTGGGTTTGTGTCAGGCTGTTGTGGACTTGTTCATGTTTTGGAGTGGGGGTTTATAAAAGGTTCTGATGCCCCAAGCATTTTTTAAGGAAAAGACGCCTGTCTTAGCAACAACCAGGAATAACACCAGAAGAACAGACACAAACTTTTAATTAGATTTTTTTTTTCCCCTTCATGAGCAAAAGCAGACAGTAGGAACACACAACCAGAGCAGACACTCTACTTTCAAAGGCAAACCAACAAAGCAAGCAGCCCTCACTCCTGAGGTTTGCTAACTGAAATAAGCTTCTCAATTGAAAGCTTCAAAATGTTTTATTAGGAAAGTGTGAAAAGAGTAGCACATTACGAAGTTAGTCTTGAATTTATACTTTTATATTACATTTAATACTTAATGTATTAACATTTTTAATATTACTTTCCATCCTGTAATGGTCTCTCTTCAAGACTGGAATTTTAAGTGAAAAGTATCCAACATACAGAGCAGAAAACTTTAGAGGCTTAAAGTTTATTTTCATTTGCTTACATAAAACCAGAAAGAAGCATTTGCTAGAGATTTAACTTGACTTTAACTCAACTAAATACAAGCAAAAAATCACGAAGTATAAATAGGCTGCCTGAGGAAGTCCTTGCAAGAGAGACGAGTTGTGAATACCTTTCATGACCCATAATTATTACGGAATTTGACATGATGAAATAGGACTGAAGGGTTTTTTCCTCCATACATCACACTGTAACTGGATAAACAGATGATTCACATTCTTCAAGTGCTCTTACCTTTTCTCTGAATGAAAATCCTGAGTAGAGGATTGGCTGTAGAAACTGCTTTGTGATAATTGTCATCATTATTGATAGGCAGCAGGTCTCCATGAATGTCCGTGTATCCCACCAGAACATCAACATTTGGGATCTTGTGCACGTGCTGCAATAATCCATAGAACTCCTCAAACTTTCCAGGTTTGGATCTCTCTAGAGAAAACCGTCGAAATTCTGCTCCAAACTACAACAAAATATATCTTACATCATTAATATGGAAGCAATAGAATTATTTTAATGTTAAATCAGAAGCGTTATGGAATTAAAAGTGCACTAAAAACCACAACCAATAATTTTGATGTGGTATAAAAAAGTCAGTTAAAACAGCTGGTTTTTTCCCCAAAGTTATGACTAGCTTTGTACCTGAAAGAACATGTACTTTTGAGCATGTCATAGCTGTTTTACTGTTCCATTTAACGGGAGCTCATCAGCACTGAGGTGACACACGGGTGCAGGGATAACTGCACATTGGCACAGGCTCATGAAGCAAACATGCTGGGTAAGGCACAGAATTCAGAGGCTGCACTCCTGTGGTGGCTCACACCAGGACTGTGATTAACATCCTGTGGTATGTGACTACCTGGAATTTTGTTCCAAGAACCACCAGTGCCCTTGAGAACAGTGTGCAGAGATTGTTACACAACTGTGGCTCACCCACGCAAGGCTTCACACCCCCGGTTGTTTGGTCAGGAAGTGAAAATGCCACTGGGATGTGAAGACCACAAAGAACTGTTGCTGCTTTTCAGTACAACCCATGTGCAGCCCAGCTTTAGGAGCTGATCTCAGGTCCACTCTGCTCCTACCTAAAGAGATAAATCAGAGGCAACCAGGCACTACCTCTAAGAGCATTCAGAAGATTGTTGCAATCAAGATTTGAGCCTTGCTCATGCAAGCAAGTCTCATAAATCAGGGTTCTATCCAGGGTATAGAACCTGGATTTTCCCAGTCTAGCAAGATTCAGAGAATACAAAAAAAAAAAAAAAATTGTCACTGACAGTACTATCAGAGGTAGGATTTGCTTGTAGTCAACATAATCACTCAACAAAAAACCCAGCTCAAAATCCACTCAAGCTCAGTCTCCTAAATCATCTCTAAAGCAAATTCTTCTTAAAACACGTTGCTTATTAAGGCAATGATACAGTGGGGGCAGGCAGGAGACTAAACTGAGTGCCAAGAAAAGGATGAGCGTTTGATGTAGACTAGACAAATTGTGATTTTTACCATACTAGCTAGTAAAATGTTGGTGTTCTGCCTAACAAGGGCAGGACCCAAAGCAAACAGAATATTAGATAAAAATTACTCCAAATCCTCCATATCAGGCGCATACACAACATACCAGAGATGTCAAAAGGAATTCAGAGATAGCAGCCAGGTTACAAAAACCAGAACAGATTGCACATGAGTTAAAGGATAATAAGCTAATAATTCAAAAAACCTCAGTTGGCTGCTTTTTTTTGGTGTGAATTCTATTGCTGACCTACAGTGAAAATAAAGACTTTAAATAATTTCTTTCGCAAGTTTAGTTTTAAGCAGAGAAGGGCACATGGAACAGAGCCTCAGTATCACATACTTTGGTGTATGTTACACACAGGAGATTCGGAGGTGCACTTTATCTCACGCCTGATTACAATCTTTTGGAGAACAAGAGCTTCGGAGTTCTCACATACAAACAAAGGACTGAAAATCAGGAGACAAGGACCCCCTCTGTTAGCACGTTAACACCAGGCTAACTCAAAACAAGCTACACCTTCAACACCCCACCTTCCCCTAAAAGTTTCAAATAAAGGAATTATCTGGGAACGTTCCTCCTCTAAAAAACCTGCAATTATCGTAGCATTAACTAATAAGGCAGAAGGGATGATTCACACCTGCTTACAAACAAAAGCCCAGCCCACAGGAGGAACTCCCATCACTTCAGAGACAGCACAGCTTAATCATGACGTCAGTGCAGGACTTCATCCTGTCTCGGATCCTTCCCCAGCCACCGGAGGTGTGAGCCCCACAGGAACTGTTCGTGCAATCGAAATTGTTTGGCTTTCAAGGATTATATGGTTAAAACATAACTCAGTAATAATAAAGGTTTAAAAAGCCAACAACCTCACCCTCATACTGGAATAAATGTTGACTCTTATCACAGCGGGCAAAGGGCCAGATTTTCAAACGGGCCATTTTTATTTTTTCCACTTTATTTTATACATATTTGGTGCAAATACCAAGAGATTCAGAACCCACCCATATTTCCTAACACAGTCTGCTCAGCACTATTAGAAAGCAGGTAAAAGACACAAGGGCTACTGTGCAATTCCATTATTTGAACCCCTGAAATGTCTGCATTTTCTATCAGATGCTGCACTCCATCCCATGAAACAGGCCTGCACTTGATGTTCTAGAGGAGATGAGACACTGTAAGAGTAACTTAAGCAGAGAAGGTTCCTTGCCACCTGAGCTCCTTACAAGCAAGTGCTGTTCCCCTGCTAACTCCCCCGGGAAAAGGCAGCGGTGGCAGCACACCAGGAAGGCGCCCGGGATGCTCACTTCACACTCACTTATGGAACACATTTTAAAGTCCTCTGAAACACAGCATAAAGCTGCTCTATGCAAGTCTCCAGCACTGACTGAACATGAGCTGCAATGTCCAGCTCTAGCTTACCAGTTATTAGACTTTACTCGGAAAAAAATATTATTCCAAGTCATGAGAAAGGGGGAGAACCTGAATTTTAATATACAGAGAACTAGAAGCTTATTTTGGGGTTTCCATATCACCACTAGGAACGCTAGTCTGGGGTATGAAATTTTATTTTCCATGACAAGAAAATGGGCTGACTGGAATTCAAGTCCTATGGGGAATCGCCAGGGCAAGTTCAGAGCAGTTACCCAAACTGAATAAATTAAACTAACAAAAGCACTGTGCTCATATAACTGCAATCACAGTTGGGCTGTGCTGGCCCAGCCTTGTCAGCTGAGGCACAATTATTGATTTGGAATATCTAAATAAAGAGCTGTACATCATCGAGCAGCCTTCAAAGCCCAGGCCACTCCACAGGAACAGCTCCCTCCACCTCCCACACAGGCCTTTCTTCTTTCTCTTCAGAATTGCTCATTTTCATAGAAGGAAGATGACTCCTCTGCGATATTAAATTGAGGTGCTGTTAAATAATGCATTAGCAACAAGTAGTTCTAGGAATGCCTTGAATCCTGCTCCATAATATGCACTTAAGGGACAATCCCTATTCATTAGGGCTACACTTCTCTGTACAAACACCAGGAACACATCACATGGCTGATTCCCTAGATATATTTTAAATCAAGGAAAACACACAGTGGGGAAAACAGTAAACTTAGAGTTTTGGGCTGAGGAAACAAGTGATTTGGATTTACAAGCACATCATACTGATCATTTTCAACCTTACAGGAGCATAAATAAAAGACTTCACCATCACAGTACCAACTGTGCTTAACTGCTATTTGAAATAACAGCTACCAGATATTCCTGTGCTTTCTGGTTTTGGACACATGAAAAATGAACACTTTAAAGTAATCATGCTCATTTATGCTGTAGAGACCAACCACACACTTTCCAGAAGTTCCAGCACTATGGTGTGTTATCCTTAGAAGTCCACACAGCTCAAGTCCTGAATGCTTCACCCGCACTGCTGCTGTAACACCTCACTAGCAGGAAAGGAGGGGACAGAACACAGGCTGCTCCTACTTTAAAAAACAACCCAAGAGATCCATGTGTCCACCAGTGGAAAACACATTTCCATGTGGATGCACTTACAATCTTCCTAGGCAATGAAAAAGGGGTTTAAACTCAACATTTATTTAACTAATGGCTTGATGCTCCACTTAATTCAGCTCCACTGTACATTCAGCAGTTTTACAATTGGAAATTATTACAAATACAAAGCAGAACAAAAAAAAAATCTAATTTCTGTCAGAATATCAAAGTTTTCTTAGTAAAACTTTGCCTAACCAGCAAATGAAAATTAAAGAGATGTGGACACACGCATGGGAGAATTTACAGAGCTGTGCAAAGCTCTGAGCACAAGACACTGGTGACCTATGCGGGAACACACAGGTACACAACTCCTGAAACACTGCCAGGGTAAAAGTCTCTCGGGGCCTCTAAGAGAAGGCAAATTCCACTTTCGGATAAGCTAGCCAGGGCTTACCTCTACCTCTAATGTAAGCCTACGCTGTGCCCCACAGAAAGCTACAGAAAGACATACTCATCAAGGAAAAAAGGTAACTAGAGAAACAGTCACTAACAAACGCACTCATTGCAATTCGGACGAAGAGTGGGTTTCGACGCCCGCGAATTATCACAGAACTGTCAGGGCTGGAAGGGACCTCTGGAGATCAGGTAGTCCGCTCCCCAAACACATCTCTAAACACCTCTTTTGGCCCAGTGATCCCACATTTTCCCCATAACACATATCTTTGTGTACGCCTTTCAGTCTGTGCAGAAACTTAGGGGCCAACTCCCCTTACCCGTTTTTTTTAAAACCACATATATTTTCTCCCCCCAGAAAGCGACCCCACCACCTTTCACGGCCGCGGCGGGCAGAGGGATCGGTGGTGCGGGGCCAGGTGGGGAGGGAGCTCCGGGGCCCGCCCGCCCGAGCGCGGTGGCCTGCGGAGCGCTGAGGCCGCGGCGGGGCCGTGCCCCGAGGCCCCTGGGGCAGGTGAGTCAGCAGCAGCTGTCCCCGCAGCGACACCGCGGCCCCGCACGGCCCCGCACGGCCCGGCCCGGCCCTTCCCCACGCGCCCGCGGCCCCCGGCGGCGGCTCCCACCTTGCTCTTCACCTCCATGGTGCCCAGGCCGCGGCTGCCCGCGGCCCCGCGCTGAGCCCGGTTCATGCCGCGCACGGTGGCCGTGGCCGCTGCTCTCGCTGCTCTCTCTCCGCCGGAGCGCTGCGGGACGGGCAGCGGCGCGGCCCAGCCAAGAGCCCCCGGCACCCGCGGCCGCTCCGCCGCCTCCGCCCTCAGCGCGGCCGGGCCGGGGCGGGGCCGCGGCGGCTCCGGCACCTGCCGGGGACCGGGGCGGGGCTGCGGCCGCGCCTGCGCCGCCTCCGCGGGGCCGCGCTCGGGCAGGGCCGCGCACCTGCGGGGCAGCGCAAGATGGAGGCGGTGGTGGCGCTGCGCTCCTCCTGTCCCCGCCGCAGGTGCGGGCCGTGTCCTGCTGCTGTGTCCCGGAGCCGTACCCTGCAGCCGTGCCCCGCAGCCCGTGCCCCGCAGCCCGTGCCCCGCAGCCCGTGTCCCGCAGCGGCCGGGGCTGTGCGCGCACGGGGCTGGAGCGCGGCTCGGCTCCCGCTGCCTCCTCAGGCACCTCCCGCCCCGCGGAGCCGCCATCCCGCACCTCCCACAGCCCTCAGGAGCCTCCATGCCGCACTCCCCCTACTGCACAGCCCTGAGGAGCCGCCATCCCGCACCTCCCACAGCCCTCAGGAGCCTCCATACCGCGCTCCCCCTCCTGCACAGCCCTCAGGAGCCGCCATCCCGCAGCCCCGCACCCTGCACAGCCCCCGGTCCGGCTGCCCTGAAGGCTCAAACCCTCCCGGCGTCCCGGCTTGGGGCGGACTGAACGATCTCCAGGGAAAGATCCCTTCCCACCCTAACAGTTCTGTGATTCAGGGATCTTGGGATCCTGCGGGTGTAACACACGGACTGCACCAGTGTTAGCTGGTGTTCACACATTACATAAAATAAGTCTTGATCAGGCCGAAATTTTTAGCTCTCCCTCTCGGGATGTGGCTCTGTGTCCGTCCTGAATGTAAAGGTGTTCATGGAGCTTGTTTTCATTTTAGTCACAAATAAGATTGCAGGACTTGGTAAAGTCAGGGGTAACCTTCTTTATTGTTTTAATTCTGAGACAGATCAATTACTTTCATTTGAAAGCCACTTAAGCTACCGTGACAAAAGTACAAAATGCATGAGTGGAGAGACTGTAAACTGTCTGGAAAAAAAAAAAAAAAAAAAGACTTTTCACTTGTGTATGGGCAAGAAGAAAGTCTGTAGATTAATCTCTTTATGTCAACAGACCTTTGAATTACAGATCTCTCCCTAATCTATAAACCTGTCAGAAGAGAACCCAGTGTGAGCTTTCCTCATGTAGATGTTGTGTGGATGGCTGTGACGGGAGCTCAAACAGTGCCTTGCAACTGAGGCGAGCCATGGGTGTCTAGTCAGGTCTCAAGTCTCAGCTGCTAATCGGTAATTAAATAAAAAGCATCCAGTGCTGAATCACTTTTAAGTCGGTGCTGATTTTTGTAGGGTTGATCTTCCTCCCATCACGCCAAAGGCAAAGGAATTGCAGCTCTCACTCGAGCCAAGACAAGCTGTAATTAGCACAGAGGATATTGTTAATAGTTAAGTATAGTTTGCTGCCAGACGGTGTCTGGGCTGATTCAAGTCTTCTCGTCCTTTATCCAGCATGTTTTGGTTTTACACTGCAGAAGGATTCATAGAGAATTCAGCCTGTAAATTTAGATAGAATCTGCGATCCTGGTGCAGCAGAAGAAAGATTACAGCCATGTGAGCAAGACCAGGATAAAACCTCTTATTCTGTCACTTTGTAATTATACCATTGAAAAGAGTTTGGACTGCTTTCCATATCTGTCTTCTACAGCTCTGCTTTATGAGCTGAGCACAGAGAAGAGTGCAAGAGACATGGGAACAGCGACTTCTCTGGGGCTTTAAAGCTGCTGGGTTGGCTCTTTTCTCTTGGAGAGAGGGAGGAGAAACCTCCTGAAGCTGATTTCTACATGGAGCCCTTGTGCAGTTAATTTTATTGCTATAGATTTATGAGGTATCGCCTAAGATAATTTGTTTTCTATTGTGCATTCCTAGCGTGGCTGGAGTGCCAGGCAGTGGGTGTGGGAGCGAGCCTGAGGAGTCAGGGCAAATTCATTTCAAGTCACTGGAACCAACCTAATAAAATGTATTAATCACTGGCTGGCTTTCATCACAAGGAGCTGACGTATGAGGAAGGAATGTGATAAACAATTTGATCTCAGATAAAGGTGGGGAGTGAGGCAGGCTTTTTGTGGCAGTTGTAAGGCAAGCTTATAGAGCTATTTTAGTCACAAGTTCTGTACAACCTGTGATTCAGACCTGATCAAGCTATTCATGGCACGTTCAGTTTCTCTGAAGTTGAAAGACAGGTTGGGTTTCCTGATCTCTGAGCAGCTGGGGAAGTTTTTTGGGAGGCCTTTTATTTTTTTTTCTTTGTTTGTTTTGGTGTAGAAATTCCATCACTTAAGTCCACCGTGGAGTATAGTGAGATTCTGCTGGGATGTTTCTTTCCTGTCCCAGATTTCCCACATTTTAAGTGGAATGGTATTCCATACAGCCCTCCTGGGAGTTCACAGAATACTTCTAAGACTTAAGCACAGAAAATTTCTGTCAGCATAGGTTGACTGTTACTGATGACCCACCTAATCTTTTATTGCATAGTTCAGGGCTTATGCTGATTTTATATTTAACATAAAGTAGTCTTTATTTACACTGTCAGTGCCAGCTCAGAGGAGTGATTGTTAGATGCACTAGATTGTAATCTGATCTTGTCTTGGAGTTGATGAGAGATTGGAGAGTTTTTTTGATGGGAAGAGAAAAATAAAAGGGAAAAGGAGAAGCTTTATTTTCAAAATGATAATAAGAAGGCCCTGCTTCCTTTAAAAAATAAATTCTGTACTTACAGGCTTTCTTTTTGATACCTTCTGCAGTTTTGATACAGTAATATTGTGTGCCAGTTACATTTTCCTACAAAGAGGAGTTTTCAACAGCAGTGTACACTTGGATACTGCATTTCCAGAGTATTAGGGACCAGTGTGACCTCCAATTGCTTTTGCCTTCCCCTTAATAAGTGAGTGGTATGGACAAGCCAGTGCTGCCATGAAGGCATCTGGTGTTCACAAATGCAAATTATATTGTAGAGCACTACTTACAGGTCCCCATGAATCCAGGGAAACACATTCCATAACTTTCTGTTGACACTGCTGATCCTGAGGCAGCATGTGCAAATTCACAAATGCTGCATTAGAGAGAGAGAATTTGAGAAGGGGAGTTTGTTATATTTTATCTCCATGGAACACAATCCATACCAACAGCTCTACACAAACACGGGAGCAAAGCTCAGCAAGTAAACCCCAGCACATGACAACTTAACTGCTTTATCAATAATAGTAGTATTTAAATAGCACTTGTGTAATAAAAAAATATTTCTTACCCTTGTGAGGTAAGAAATGAGCTCATTGTGACAATTACAGTATTTTAATTTTGGGGTGAGCTTTTTGTTTATTTGTTTGTTTGAGTTTTTTCAATTTTATTTTATTGATGGGGAAAACCAACAGTTGGGTTAGTAATGAGTTTTTGTGTTCTATTTCTGCCTTTGCTTTTTTCTTTGCTGCCAGCAAAACCATCAGCTGTTTCCCCCCCACTACTCCTCCTCCAGGAACCTTTAGCTGTTACTTTGATGCAATATTTACTTACCTGTCTGTGACAAAATGAATTGATTGTTTTTAAAGTTCATATGTGAGATCTTTTCCAATAAAATATTTATAGTTTCCTATGATTGGGGGTTTTTCTTTCATTTTGTACTTTTATTTTGTCTGGCTTTATGGGAAAGGTTGTCTTCATACCCTGCTGCCTGTCAAAAACCCCTTTGTTTCAGGTGTGTTATAAATCCAGTTATAAACTAGGTCCAGCGATAAACTCGTGAAGTTTTCTGAAAATACTTTCTTAGCAAGTCAAAAGCCGATACTGATACATTAATTTATGCTCTCTGGGGTTTCTAAGTAAAATAATGAAAAGCTTTTAAAGCTTTTTCTTCCCCTTCATCTGGTAATCCATTTGTGTCCAATGACTCTGAATTACTTTGAAATTCCCCCTTGTATAAACAGGGCAGTTCAGAGCCCAGCTGACACCTCACACTGGCCCTCGTGTGTGGGGTTTAATGATTGAACTCTCCTGCCTGAAGTGCTCAGAGGAAGCCACGCTGGTGCTGAGCTGTGCAGGTCAATAGGTAACGCTTCAGGGTTTCTTCCCACAAAGGAATTCCTGAGCATTTCTTGTTTGGTTTTCCACTACTCACTGAGTATTCCTGGTCCAGAATTTTGGGGGGGAAAAAAAGGCAAATCAAAGGAATAATTGTTGCACAATTTATTTTAAGCTTCGTTTGGTACAGATTGGGATTTTAATGTTGTCATATTCTTAGATAAAAAGCTCTGCCTAATAAGCCTTTTGGAATAAACCCTTTGCTGTTAAGCTTGTATGGAAAACGTTATGGCCATTTGTGAAGAAAACTCTGCCCTCCGCTAGTGAGTGTAACCTAGTAAAGGTGGCATAAGTGACACTTTTAAGTGCCATCACTAAACAAGGAGTACCTGTGCCTTTTGCCACAGAGGAATGTATTTACAGGAACGGTTGTTGATAGATCTCAAAATTAAAGTGAATAATTGGACAATACAGACTCCACCAGTTCAACCTTTTATAAACACCAGCTCCTGTTACACCGTACCTTGGAGTGGCCCGTGCTGTGTGGTGTCCCCCTGTCCCCCAGGTGTGATGGGTGAGCACTGGGTCTTACTTTGGCCTCCCTGTGGGAGTTTGTGTCACGCTCTCATGGCCAAGTCCCTCCTGCCCCATGCTTTGGTAGGTGCTGTCCCAGAAACCTTGCATCAAACCCTTTTCCTGAGCTTACACGTTTTTTATGTCTGCCTTCTTTGAGAGCTGCTACAACAGATTTGTGCCCTGCGAGTCAAACTGCTCTGGCAGAAACGCGTGAGGAGAGGAGCTCATAGCAGGGCCTGTTCCTATGTCCCACTGTGAGACAGTGAATTCATTTTGCAAACGATTTCTGCATTCGGGTGCAAAAATAAGGATAGCTTTTATAAAATAATGAACTATTGCTCGTTGAGATGAAATTATCATTGGATAACACACGAGTCACGCCGGAGTGCTCACCCAGGCTGGGAGCAGGAGCTGGCAGCACCGCAGCGCTCCTGAGGCACTGCAGGCTGCACACGGGGGGCTTCGGGCCTTGGGAAGGGAATTCCCTGGGGATCGGCTGTTCCCGGGGCGCGGGGGAGCCTGGGTCGCCACTGTGGCCACTGTGGCCATTGTCCCCATTGTTGGCCACTGTCCCCACTTGTGGCCACTGTCCCCACTGGCCATTGTGGCCACTGCGGCCACTGTCCTCACTTGTGGCCACTGTCCCCATTGTCCCCACTGGCCACTGTGGCCACTGTCCCCACTTGTGGCCACTGTCCCCACCTTGGCCACTGTCCCCACTGTCCCCACTGGCCACTGTGGCCACTGCCCGCCCTGGCGGTGCTGCGGGAGCCGCCGCCGCCAGAGGGCGCTGTGCCCGCGCTGTGCTGGTCACCGGGGCTGCTGTGACCGGAGCGGCGGCCGTTAATTGCACCGTTAATTAATCACACCATTAATTAATTACACCATTAATTACACCGTTAATTAATTACTACCGCGGCCTTGGCTGCACCAGGCTGCCCAGGACATTAACTGCTCCCATAGCCGTACCTGTATTTACAATGGCTACATCACGTTACTCTTACCGTGCTTTAAAGTGTCTTTCATAAAATCACAGAATGCTTTGGGTTGGAAGGGACCGTAAAGCTCATCCCATTCCAGCCCCTGCCATGGACAACTTCTGCTATCCCAGGTTGCTTCAAGCCCCATCCAACCTGGCCTCAGACACTTCCAGGGATGCAACAACCCTTCCAGAAATGGGACAACACTCCCAGGGATGGTGCACACTCATTTGATTTCTTTGATTTGACATAGACTTCTTGTTGTAACCATAAGATGAAGTTACCAACATTTTAGGAAAATGTAAAACAATTATAAGGAACATTTTTTTTAGGAAAATATGAAACTTTTATTGTAATTAGACGATCAGATTAATTTAGACTTTTTCATCTCAGTGTTTTATGTGTCCATACACAAACAAAGCAACACCCTGTGAGAGTGTAAACAGACAGGTGTGTACACATTACTGCAATAGAACTGCCCCTCTTTATTAAGCAGATAGTGCTGGTGCAGTGGTTGTAAGTAAAACTAGAAAAGTACAAGCAAAGGAGAGTTGAAAAGTAATTCCATTTTTCCATGCATGTCACATTTGAAAATACTGAGTCCTATGAGTTCAGCCACTGTCCCGGTTGTATTGAGGTTTTAGAAGATATTCTTTGCTCCTGTTGGCAGGTCTCTTAGTGTCTCTCCTGAGTTACAATACCATGAACTAAAAACTCCAGCACAGACAGATGCACAAAGAGGGAAAAATAATCATGTGCTTGGAACTGGGGATGTGTATTTACAGTTTAATCTCACTACAACCCCCCCTCAGAGGCTCAGAGCAAATGCTCCATGCAGGGATGGTTTGCTGGAACACGCTCTGCAGTTTGTGGTGTTACAGCAAAGAAAGTGCCTGGTCAATGCACAGATATGCTGAGAGATAATCCACTTCTATGCACATTGCTTCACATTATGAAGACTTAAGCAGCATCCTAAAATTAAAGAAATACAAACTAGAAGAGGGTGGGTTGGAGCCACAGGCAAATGTTGGCATACATATTGCTTGCATTAAGAGCAGCAAGAACTATTGTCTCTCCAAGTCAGCCTGGTGCAAAGGATCACAGCAACAGGCCCAGCTACTGAGTTACTAGCTCTTGCTTTTATAAACAGAGTTATGGTTTGCAGCAGCCTTTCTGAAAGTCAGTTTAGTCTGGATCTTCCTGAGAGGGCTGGGCTGGTCTGCTCACAGGGTTGGCTGCCTGTAATTCGGTCCATTTAGAAAACAAACAAAAACTTCTTTATTCAGGACTTAAACAATAAAGTTATGATTAGTCTGATTATGCCAGAACACTGGTGATGCTGAAACCCTCAATGTATAATGTTGTTGCAGCCATAGTGAGTGCTCTGTTGTAAAATGATCTTTGTGTATCATTGGTGTATATTGATGGGTGTTGAGTGGCTGAATTTGGGAAGGGTTTTTGTGAAGTGCCCTGAGATCTTGGAGGAAACATGCTGGCATTTTTTTCATGTCCATTTAGGTCTGAGGCACATCAGAGTGTGTTTTATTTTTTCACTGTAAATATTATAATGGTGCCAGCAATGCAGTATTTACTGCTTTTCATATGCGTGAGAATACTAAACATATGTATTTCTAAAGGAAATTCCAGAAGAATGTGAAACTAGCTTGTAGCAATAATTTGTAGGTTTGTGTCCATTGTTTTCAGGAATATGTAAATTGTTACATTATAGAACTCACTTTGAACCCTGCTGCATAATTAGCTGCACTAAACATCAGTATTCAATTTGGAAAATCTGTAGCCAAGTGTTTTATTAGAATTTCGTGGAAAAGGAGAATGTGAACAAAACCATAGAGCAAATGATCTGAAGTGCAGTTAAAAATAATGAAAACCAAGCACCAGCCACATAAACACACCAGATGAAGACACAGCAAATGAAGATCATAAAAAGTAAACTGGCATAAAAACACATAAAGCCATTCCTCAGCTGAAGTAAATGGGGATATCTGCACCAGGGGTGAGGGAACCGTGGTCACTGGTGTTAGCAGAGGGGCTGCTCTGTGAATTTTGTTATAAGGCTCGTGGTTAGGAGAAAATGACATTAGCAATAATGGCTTTTTGGGCAACTGGTTGCACAGGGCTCCTGCAGAGATTTGGTGTTGTGCAAATGTCCTACAAATCCAGCTGACTTCAGCTTGTCCCAGTGTGCTCCACCCTGCTGTGGGGCCAGCACTGGAGACAGGGACCTGCTGCATCGACAGCAGTGTTCCAGCACTGTCCTGAGCTGCAGGAGCTGCTGTGGCCCCGTTCTGTGTCTGAGGCTGGGGCACACAGCCTCTGCTGACTGCCTTGTCAGCCTGGAAAACCCCAGCACAGCAGCAGGACAGCTGCAGTCACATTTGCTGGGGGGGATTCTTCAAGCACTCAGTGGGATGTTCATAATCCCCCCAAACCAGGAAAATCAAGCTAAGAGTTAGTAGAGTTATATTATTGGAATGTCATGTACTTACCTGTACAAATCCATGTATTTGCATCTCCTTGCTTTGTTTTCTGGGTACCCCAGCTGTGACACCCATGCTGTACCACCATTGCCATTTGCAGGGCTCCAAGCCCCAACCATTTTGAAGACCTGGTATGAAACCCACTTTTGCTTGCATCTCAGCACAGTTCTTTCTCATACTTATAAAACCCGGAGTGCTTGAAGTGTTGGCTCAGACAACTCCATCTGCCCATCTGGTTTTGTGTCTTATTGCTCTCACTTTCATGTGTGTCAGTTCCCTCACGCTTCTCCTTAAAAGCGTGTTTAGCTGTGCAAGAGATCTTCCTCTGCCTCTTTCAAGACTTTCCTTTAAACATGTGCACAGGAAAATACAAATCCTGACCAACTTCATAAAGAACTGTGAAAGAAAATGGCAGCCCTGCCCTAAGAGGCTCTTGCATGGGATCTCTGGTCAACTGGAGCTTTGAGAACTTCCGTCTGTGTGCTGTGGGATGGGTTTCAGGATGTGCGTGCTGGATGCTGCAGAGCATGGTCGAAAGGGAAGCAAACACTATTACTAATGAAGTTATCGTAAGGGCACGGCCAGATTCCGTGCAGTCAGCTCATTTTTCCCATGGGGAGTGCCTGGCTTCCTGTGCTGTCAGTCAGTCAGCACGGGGAAGTGCTGCTAAAAGCCAGGGCAAAATGGAAGATGGATGAGCCACAGCAGAGCCCAAGGTGCTGTGCCCAGGGCAGGGACGTGCTCGTGTGTGGTGTTTGTTTGCAAAAGGCCTGGCCAGGCATTGTTCAGGCAAGAGGTGTGAGTGTGGGGGTGCGTGTGAGACAAGGGACAGGGAGATTCCAGCCTGCTTTCTACATGACAGCTTTAGCTATTTTTGCCAGGATTACCTGGAAGGTGTCTAGAAAGCTGGCAGAAGGGAGCTCATTGCCAAGCAGCAGTACCTACCCACAGAAGCAAGAAGGAGGTCAGTAGTGGGTGCAGCAGGAAGGACTCGGAGCAGGCTGTTGGTCAACAGAGAATCATAGAGAGCAAATTACATCTCCTCAGTTCCTGCACACCTAGGGAAGGGTGGGATGGGGAAAGGCAGGAGGCAATAAGAAAAAGAAAGGTGATGATGATGATTAGCGTTGTATGACCGAGGGCTGTAAGAGGAGGGAATCTTTAAAGGGATGGTGAAGAGACAGTGTGGGGTAAGGGCAGAGGAGGAGGCAGCGATGGATGGGGAAGGTGGAAAAGGCGGGATCTGGGCACGGCAGAAAAGGTCTGAGCAGAAGGGGTGAGAGCTGGGGGGCAGGGGAGCGGGGAATAACCGGGGGTGCAAGGCCGGCTGTCCTGCCAGCGCTGCCGGTCTGTCGCTGCCCCGCGGCGCTGCGGACCCGCAGCGGAGCAGCCGGAGCGAGCGAGAGGGCGCCTGGGATGCTCCTGATTAATAGCAGAGGGTCCGGGCCGTGACCGCCGGCTCGGCATGTGCTGGAGCGGCGCGTTCCCAGCCCCCCTGCCAGCACCAGAGGGGTCGGAGGAGGGAGCGAGGGAGGGAAGGAGGGAGGGAGAGAGGAAGGGAAGCAGCGAGCGGGACGGAGCCCGCGGCATCCAGCGGCAAACAGGCGCTCCGCAGCCGCGGCTTCCTGGAAGCGGAGCCGGGCTGGGCGGCAGCGGCGGCGATAAGCGGCGGCTATCGGGGCTGTCGGGGCTCTCCTGCCGCCCGGAGCCGCCAGCACAGCCAGCACAGCCCCCGGGGCAGCGGGGCCGAGCCGCGCCGGTCAGCGCAGGTAGGGCACCGCTGGGCACCGCTGGGCACCGCTGGGCACGGGGCTCGGGGGCTCGGGGGCTCGGGGGGCTCGGGGGGCTCGGGGCACCGGCAGGAGAGGGCTGCGGTACCGGCAGGGCACGGCCACCCCTCGGGGATACGGGGACACCTACGGAGGGACTCGGCCGCCTCTGGGGGGATGCGGGCACCTCTGGGTGATACGGGCACCTCTGGGGCAGGAGGGCATCTCTGAGTGGGCAAGCTGCCGAGGATGCCAACATCCCTGCAGAGGCTGCAGCCGCGCAGAGAGGCTCGGTAGCTTTTTGTCCGGGGTAGAGGCATTCCCGGCAGGAAACAGCTCGGAACCCCCCGGCAGGGGAGCACCTGGCTGGAGCAGGTGGAACAGTGAGAGGAGCGGGACGAGGTCTGTGCCATCCCGTAGAGTTTGCCTTTTGGAGGTGTCGTTGCATTGGGCTGGTTATATTTTACTTAACTTTTTTTGTCTGTGCAAAGATTACATTTTATTTGCCTTTTTTTTTTTTTTAATTGCTTATTCGTATAAATACAAGTTGAGGTTTTGGGTCGCAGCCCAGTTACATTTTGATTGAGAGTTTAATTTCCCCTTTTAAAAAGTGTTTTAAATAAGTTGGGCCATATGGAAGTAGCGCTGTTCATCAACCAAAGAAACTTGAAGGAATTGGAAAAATAAGGTTACATGTTTCTGGAGCCATTTCTTGAGCATGGAACCAGCACTAGTACTCAAACTCCTGATTCAGTCATTTCCTTTGTTGGGATCAAGGCTTAATCCATCTTACCTGTGTTTTCACAGCTGCAAAATGGGAGTTACACCTATTGATGAGGTGCTTTATATATTTTATTTTTGAAAGCCCTTAATTAAAAACAAGAAAAGCAGAGGAAGATCATTTGCAAGGGTAGTAAACAGTGCAAGATGTGTCTGAGGGAATATTGCATGTTGAATGGAGAGGCACATCTGAGAGATGCAGTGGCTAAAGGAGTGTGCAGTGAGAAACTCCGTTGTGTTCCTGTGTCATGCGCTTCATCCCTGCCCTGCTGCTGCTCTGAATTCTGCACAGTGAATGACATAAGCCCCACGTGTAGCAGTGCAGGAAAAGCTGCACAAAACCTGCCAAAATGGGCTGGAGCTGTCGTGGAGTGGCAGGCCCAGCCTCTTTATGCCCCAGGTCTGGAGAGAAACGTGTGAGATACAACACGTGTGAGCTGGTAGTGAACAATGAACTTGGCAATATTCTCTTTCAGTTAGTCTGGGTACCCTCTGGAGGGATGGAAGGGCTTCCCTGGGATGCCAGCTCCTGCCTGCTGACCCAGTGCTGCTTTGTGGAGTCAGCAGGAGCTGCAGGGGAGCAGTGGTGCTCTGCTCACAGCACGGAGCCAACAGCGGGGAGATAGAGGCCAAGCAGGGAGTTATGTAATGGATTCCCTGAGGGACCCTGCAAGCATGGGATGGTTTCCTTCTGTCAAGACAAAGAGCAGCTGTACAGTTGCTCTACAATGTTCTCCCTAGCTCTGGGTTCCTCAGGAGCCATCCAGGCAGGGAGTTGGGATCCTGTAATAGCACATCCACCAATGTCACTTTATTCCCTTCCACAGCTAATCCCTTCACAAATACTCCTTTGCCAGATCCTCAGAAAGAGTCTGAGAAGTGGAATAGAGCCACTCTGGCTAGAAAGGGAAACCAGACTCAGTCTGTGGGGAGGGGAAAGTTGTGATTCTCATGTGTCTGTTTCTCGGGGGTCTGAGGAGTGACAATGTGGGGTTACAGAGCACCAGGACAAAACACAGGTTCTGGGTGTAGAAAGTTATCCAGGACAAAGGAAGGGAGGGGGAACTTTCTCAGAAGGGTTATTAATTTGTTCCATTTGGATGAAATAAATAGACTGGAAGTGAAGGAGATAATTTGTGTAAAATAGTAGGTTTAATATTATTTAAATCTGCACATTTGATCTTAGCCAAAAGGCTGAGAAAGAGGGAACAGACAGAGTTGAGTTATCCAGACTGTGTTGGCCAGAACTGGATTTTGGAAGGTGATTGGCTGGTGACAATCCAAAATCATGGACAGCGAGCGTGCAAAGGACATCAGCCAGCCTTTAATGGCTACAGGTGCTCAGGGCCCTGGCTTTAACTCCCATCCTCAGATGCTGCCTCCGGAAGCACAAAAGGGACATACATATTTATGAAATACCAGGTTTTATCCTCTTTTTTTCAACTTTTCCATTTCTGCTGCCAGTTTATTCTCCCTGAGGACAGACTGCTTTAAACCAGTATGTCTTCAAAGATAGAATGCCTGAAAACGATCTTCTTTATTCAATTCAACTTTTTTGGGCAAAAACTTGGTTTTCAGACAGACAAGGCATTTAATCACCAGTAATTTAGAAGATCACAACACTAAGATGATCTTGTCATTAATACAGAAACACCCTAAGTGTAGTTAGCAAACAGATTTATATGTAACTGTTCAAATGTGAATTTAGCTGTTTCAAATTAAATGATATAAACTACTTTATGGAGAACATATGCAATTATTATTGGGACAATAACTGTGTCAGTGATATTTTATTGCTCATCAGATACGTTCTTTCCATGAATCCATCCCTGATCTGCTTGATGAAGTAGCAAAAATCTACTCCCATTATTTCCATAACATAAAATCTGTTGGTCCTCAAGAGCTTGAAGAGCCCAGGGCTGCATGTTTTGGGAAGAATTTCTGCATCTAAAGGGTGCTCAGGCCTTGGCAGGGGCTGCCCAGGGAAGTTTGGAGTGCCCATCCCTGGAGGTGCCCAAGGAATTCCTGGAGGTGGCACTCAGAGCTCTGGGCTGGGGACAAGGTGGGGATTGGGTACAGCTTGAACTCCCTGGGCTGGGAGGGCTTTTCCAGTTTCAAGGATTCTGGGATTCTGGGAGGGGTAACTCATCCTGGGGCAGCTGAGTTTTACAGACACGTGAGGAGTTTGGCCTCATGTGCTCCTGACACATCTCATGTGTAAAAGGGTGATAATCCAGCAACGTCTGTGCAGTGCTGGGAGATAAGAAATCAGCATCAATCTTGCTCCATTACATAGGGAGAGTTATGTTTATGATTAGGGAATGAACCTTGTTCCTCTTAGCTGAATAATTTATTTATTTCACACGGTAGGAACAGCAGTAGCAAAGCACCCATCATTTTATTTTAAAAAAACCCCTGGTTTATAGACTGTGTTTACCATGAGAGTTTTCTCTAACCATAGCTGAAATGTTTTAAAACTTGCCATTTTAAGCTGTGCATAAATATCCATACTGATGTTCTGTGTGCCTGGGAAGGCAGAAAGGGTGACCTGATTACGTGTGTTCACAGATCTCTGTCTGCTTCACATTCTTGCAGACAGAACAACAACATAACTTTCTTCTTTCAGGATAGTTAATGTTCTGGCCCAGAATTACAGCGCCAGATGTGTTGCCACAGAAACAATTTAAAGGGAGAAGGAATTGTGAGCAAATTGTCTTTCTTGTGGAAAATGTTTGAGAGCCTCTCCTTGGTTTCCCTGTTTCTATCTATGTGTGTGCACAGCAGAGAATAAGGGACAACTTTGCTTTTGTTTCATACATCTGCTAGTGGTTTAAAATTCTCTATACAGGGTTGAAAATTGAAAAATATTCTATTATGGGCACGACTTAGGTACCTCAGAGACTTTTTTTATTAAATCCTGATTCATTTTTAGAAACTTTTTTCCTTTAAAAATGTGCAGTGTGCTAGCTGATTTACTTACCTCCACTTGCAACATGCTTTGCAAAATATTTCCAGCCACAGTTGTTTCTGTGGAAGTAAGAAAACATTTGACTTTATAAAGTTATCCCAGATTGTGATGCTGAGAATTAGGATCACATTCTCCTTACTACAGTTGACATGCTGATGAAAAGAGGGAATGTTTACAGGAAATATTTTGATTTAATCTTGCCTAGGAAGCCTTAAAGTAGCCAAAGCCCTTGGTTTTAGCTAGCATTTCTTTTTCTGAAAACAGTGGATACTTTATTCAACATACTCTTTTGTCAACTGTTATGAAAACACTTGTCTGAACAAAATGCAATGTGAATTACCTTAATACGTCCTTCTCACTTTTTTGACCACAGCACAGCATCTTTATCCTACAGTTTTGAATTCTGTTTGGGGAGAGTAATGAGAGAAACATCCAGGAAGGTCCCAGCCCTGGCAAAATTTTAAAAAGGCCACAATCCACATATAAAGAGCTTTGTTTCCACAGTTCTTTGTCCTTCATGCATTTGGGAGGTCTTTGTCCCTGCACATTTTGAAATACTGCTGGCTGTGGAACTGAAAGAGCCATAACTGGTTTATCTTAGCAACAGCCAAGGTGACGTTTGGGTGTCTTTGGAGTGATGGAAAGATTTTGCCATATGCAGCTGCATGCAGGCTGCTGCCCATGATTTGGGAGGGATTGGACACACAGAGTTATCTGAGAAACCTCCTGTCCTTATTTGTGTGTTTAGTATTTCCCTCTGTGAGATTTATGATTATTAGATCTTTTTTCTTATAGCCAGACTTTCAAATGCCCCTGAGTTTGGAAATACACAAATTATTCCCTTTTTTACTCATTTTTGTACAAATCTGGGATCTTCACTTTTCCTTTGATGAAAATTGTTTATGACAGAAATACATCCAGGTATCACCGAGTTAGGAGCAATTTGCTTATGCTTTTGAAAACAGTTTTCCCTTATTTCAAGTGTCCTGCCAGAGTTCTGGTTTGAAATCTCTGAGCTCTGGAGCTAGGCTGCATGCCATGTCCCACATTGGAGTTCTGGCAGCTTCACAGGCATCTACATCACCCAACAAGATCTGCCAGGCCGATAAGAAACTCATTTCTCTCTTGCATTCCTTCTCCAGGCACAACTCCAGCCCTGGGTGTGGAAGGAATGCAGAGCTGGGCCTAGAGCTTGTGTCTGCTCAGGTTAGAAATGAGCTTCCAGTGTGAAATGTGGCTCTGAATCTGCATCCCTGTTGCTCTGGGAGGCCGCAGGTATTTGCATCCAGGTTTCTGGTTTGGGAGCTCCTTGGGGTGGAATCAGCCCTTATGTTTACAAGCTGGTCCAAAGGCGCCCTTAATTAGTTCACATCTCTCCTGTTTGATCCCCTGAGAAGGTAGCTTGGTGTTTCCTTAGGCAGTAGAGCTTTCCCAGACAGACATTGTAAACTAGAAATATGGGTACTTGTAATTTTCTTAAAAACCTCCTTTGGGCCTGAAATGTCTTGTGCTTGGTTTCAATCCAGTATTGACTAAGACTGGAAAGTGTGAATAATGTCAGTTCAGCTGTATTTGAGTTAATCAAATGAATTTTAAAACTATGTACTTTCCACTTATATTTTTCCATAATTCTCTGCACTTACATAACCTCTGTTTTATTATTGAAATTGCTACAGACTTGAAGAGGGAAATATCATTTCCCAATACTGGGCCTGAACAGATCAACAGGGAGGCAATTCCAAGGCCTCAGTGTGCTTTAAAATCTGAATGTTTGCTGCTTTAATGTTGGCATGAATGGGTTTGTACTTCTACTAGTGCAGAAGAAACACCACCTCAATAACCTTCAGTTTCCCTGTGCACTGAATTTCTGAAACGTTTCCATTACGCAATTGAAATTTTACAAAAAGAGTTTAGAAGATTCCTCCAGATTATAAGGAAGGGTTTTGTTTGATGAGGTCTGTAAAGTTAAAATAGTAGGCCGGGGTTTTCCAAAGGAATTGACACCTGTGGATATTCCAAATGCAGCTGTTTGGGCAGTCACTGCAATCCAGGGCATGGATGTGGCTGAGATTGATCTATACAGAAAGTTCATTGGCTTTTCTAAAGTTTTGAAGAGAACTGGTTTGTAGCAAATTAGTGACCTGGTTTTTTACAATGGAAGACAAAAGAGGAGCAGTTGCATTGGATGGATCCTGTGTGGAAATGCCTCGGTTTGAGTCCATCAGTGTTGTTTGTGTAAGTTTGTTGCATGGATCCATGTAACTGCACATTTCTTAGTGCTGTTAGTACAGCACCAAATGCCCGGGCTGTGAGGAAATCTGTCACTGTGCATTGTCTGAAATGGAGCCCCAGCCACTGATCTGGAAGGTGGTGCCCCCTCTGAAGGGCCCTGGCATACAGAAAAACTCCTTCAGTGAGGCACAACAGGCAGAGACAATAGAGCTGTCCTTTGTGTAACTCTGCTGAGGTCACTGGAGCTCGTTCCTAATTCCACCGAGGCCGAGTTGTGCCTCTCCCTTTTTCTGAAGGCTTCACATGCCAATGTGTTGTGCAACAACGTAATTTGTTAACAAATAAAGAAGAATTTAAATAACCTTAGAAAATCAGTGCGGGCATCCCAGCTGCCTGCAAACAGCAGAAGTGCAAAACATTTAAGTAGCGATGCAAACTATCTCAAAATTGCTTGAGCTTGGGTTCTTCAAGAGCAAAACCACAGCTGTGAGGAGAACATGCTCTGCAGGAGAAGGCTTTGGATGAGAACATGCACTGCATCTTCTGGTAAGGTCTCCAGTTCAGACATAACTTCTGTGCTGTTTTCTCCAGAGCTGTAGTAACGCGTGATGAATCCTTCCCCATGTGTGAATGTATGAATTTGACTATGTTTAGTTTCATTTAAAGCAATAAGTGAGGATCCTTTGACCTGTAATTGTCAAATTATGTTTACAGTACAGTAAAACTGTATCTTCTTGTAAAATATCTCTCGTGAGTAAGCCAAGTCATATGGAGCAAAACTCCACTCTTCTGTTAGAACATCGAATGCGCTGCCTGCCCTTGCTGCTGTAATAGTGTCAGAGTCTGGCTTTAATCCTGGACCTGAATTAGAGTATTACTGGAATCACTTGTCAATGTGTTTTGTATCTGAATGGCCATTTCTGAGTTCTGAAGATCACCCAGGGGTGACTTTCTGCCAGGAAGGTCTCTGTCTGTGCATTCTCCATGGCAGCTCTGCAGAGGGTCACCAGTGGGAGCTCAGAAGATCACTGGCCCATAGATGCTGAGTGAACCAGCCCAAGGTCTAAGAAAAACTCCTTGTGATGCTGAAAAGTAGGAAACACTAAGCAGATGTGTTAGCTGCAGTAAGAGCTTTGGGTCCTCAGGGAGCAAACAATTGGGCTCACAGTCTTTGAAGAAGTCTGGGACAGAGAGCTGATTGACTTTTTTTGTGCACAAAGCTGAAATGCATTTTCATGAGTGACTCTTGCCGTGTTTGTTGATGGTATTCATAACATTTCAAGGGACCTTAAATTACATTTGCTTTTGGCCTAAATGTTGAAGTGGTTTGATCTTGACTGATCCTGCTGAGCAACTTCTGCTTAGCACTTCCAGTTGTGTCTGCCTTTTTTTTTTCCAGTGAGTAGCTCTTGTGTGCTTGGGCTGGGTGTTCTGGGGGGCCTGACATTTCCAGGAATTTGTTATCTCTGGCAGAGGCCTCGTTACTGTCAATCATTGATAAGTGGAAAAGTAAACATGTTGCTGATGAGACAGTGCACCTCCAATGGCTGAGCACTAGTCTGATTTCATTGCACACAGAGCTTCTCCAGAGAAAAAGTCTTCTACCACTCATGAATTTTAAAAATTTTCTTTACTGTATGATTTTGGCTATAACTTATCTGCTTCTTGCTCCCTTCTAATGCAGAGTTCTTTTCTTGTTTACAAAGTCACATTAGAGCCATCACTTTCTAGTCTTGCCGGAAACACTTCTGAAATAAGTGTGGCAACTATTTAACTTTTAATGAATATGAAAAGGGAGTTTTCACATGACCAAACAGATTCTTTCTATTTGCTGACTGTGAAATACTTGAATTAAATAGCAATAACAAAAACACAGGGCTGCAGAAAGGGAATTTGTAGGGGCCAAGGCAGAGCTCAGTCTGTTATTCTGAAGGATGGCACAACCACTCTCCTTTGGAGATGTGCTGTCAGAACTGGTTTTGTGAGTCCTCCCTACCAGACTTGCAGGGAAACAACTGCTTTAGAAAAGCCACTTGAAACAGTCCTTGCTAGGATGCCTTGTTTAGACCAGAAGAGATTTAAGGGGCACTCCAGGAAGTAGCAATCACTGTAGGTTTTGTAGTGTTTCCTGGGCAAATGATGCCCAGAAGTCAGTACACAAATTTGCCTCCTCTGATTTTATAGTTTTCCAGAGAGTATTGCTGTAATTCTGTTTAGGCTTGACACAATCCAAAGCTGTCTTCTAGGCAGGGCCAGACTGACAAAACTTGACCATCTGGTTTAAAAGTAAATGTAGTCCAGTTTAGACTGCATTTTCCTCATCTGCTCACTGCACCATTTGTATCCTAATGCACATTAGTCTTTCAGCTGTTTCCAAAGCTATCTCCTTTTGAATGTTTAATATCTAAGAACCAATTAGTCCCATTTTGTTTTCTTTGGATAGTTTGTGATTAAACATTCTTTCAAGTGGGCTTTATTTAGCTAATTCCATCACAAAAATAAGCTCTAAGGGAATGAAGAGAAGTTCAAGCTAGCCAATGTTTATTTTTATTATTAATAATTTATATTATGGGAGTCCCCAGGGGAACTAGGGCCCCACTAAACCCAGTTTCCTCTGCATGTAATGACTGTGTCTCACAAGACTTTATTCAGCAGAAGATTCCTTTTGGCTGCTGTGGCACAGTGCAGGGGACCTGCTTCAGGCTGCAGGGAAAGGACTGATGAAGAGCACATAAAGACAAATCAAGAATCATTATTCTAAAGAAGCTTAAGCTAGGCACCAGAGGGAGAATCTGAGGCATCTTTTCTAAAAAAGAAAAAAAGGCCACACTTACGTTTTTTTCCAGTTTGAGTGCCAAATCATTACCTCGAAGGTCTTGTTCATCATCTCAGAAATGATGGTAATACTCCCAGTGACTCTGATGGAAGCAGGACTGGGCAGAGAAGTGACGGTCCTAAAAATCTTATCTCTTTCTGAACTAGCAGCAGAGGACTCTTCATATTTTAAAAACACACTGATGGGCAAAGTTGGTTTAAAAAATGTTCTTGTTTAGTCAGATTTCTATCAGAAGTTGTGGTTTTCACAGTGTCTGGTCCTCAGTAATTGGTCTGCTTTTTGTTTTACAGAAGTCTTGAGCGAAGTAATTTAGGGTCCCTTGCCAAATTCAAAGGTGACCCAGAGCCAGCCCCTGGGTTTCTGTCAATGGGTTGAAGAGAGTTAGAGCAGCTCCCATCACCTGAGGGATCCTGCTCTCTGTGGATCCCTGTGTGAGTTAAGGGGTAGAAGTGGCGTTGGCTGAGCAGGGCTGTGGGGTCCAAGTGACTCCAAACAAGTGCAGCACAGCAAATTTTCCTGCAGGAGGAATTACCATCCTCCTCCCTCTCCTTTCTGTGGAAGCATCAGGCTTTGCAGCACTCTTTCCACAATTCCAGAGGCAAGATCTAGACAGGAGTTTTCCTGACCCTATTCCTGTCCTCATTAGTTCAGTTTAAAGGGGGTGAGACATCTGGTTCCAAGTACAGCTGTGTGGTTAGGATGGAGGGCTTTTGCTCTCCACAGAAAAATCACTAAATCTGGCCATTTAAGACACAGATTTTATAGGAGCTAGAGCTGGGCTGTGCAAAGTTCACCTCATTAAAAACAAGCCCAAGCCAAATAAAAGCAGAGAATAACAGCATAAAAAATGTGGGCCATGAATGTCAGAGCATGTGTATTAGGAGCTGGTAAGGAGTGAAGGGAGAAGTACAGATATACCCACATACATTCAAAGCTCTTGTTTTTTTCCACAAGTAAATATTTGGCTTTAAAGCATAAACCTTTTGTCCCTTCTATTTCTCTCTTCTATGAAATTTTATATACTTTTCCTGTTTTTCCAGTGTTTGTTGGGATACTGATCCTACCTTAGCAACTTCGTTATTTCTGTGGCACAAGATTGTCTTGGTAACATTGGTGGGAATAAATCATGGTTGCCATAGGAAGTGGTCTGGATGGTTCAATTCTTAGTAAAGGGACAATTTTCATGGTCAGACAGGTAAATGACACAGTTTGTCCCACTTCAGAAGCACCAGGATATTGTGATTCACAGAATTTGGTTTTTGAAGAGAACAAATTACATCCTGTATGCTGTTGGACATCAGATTTCCCTCCTGCTGGAAGTTTGTGATCTGATTTGGTTAATACACCCTTCTCAGTGTAATAATCAAAGCATTTACCTGTCCATCGTGGTGGCTGCTATTGAAACTTAGCCTTGGGACTTTCCACAACCCTAAGGCTGAGATAAAGAACCTTCCTCATGTCATAATTATCCTGGAGATGGGCTCCTGCATGAGAAGGCTGGCTGGAGACGTGATGACACACGATAAGTCTGTTTGTAACACACATTCAGGCATAGGTAGGGGAAAACAAGGAGAATGAGCTCTGTATTACAGAGGAAGGATCCTTGGGGTTCATAATTAAGGAGGAGGAATCTCTCAAGGCCACAGCGGGTGGGATTCAGTGCCTTGCTGCTGGGTGAATTTTCCTTTGTGCCAAATGGAGGAGCTTGTTCATCACTTTAAACTGCTGTCCCTCATCTGCTTCTCCTCACCAGGAGTTGGGGCTGCAGTGTCCTTACAGTGAGGGTCCTGCACCCTCCCGTTCTGCCAGGGCTGCAAAAGCTGCGAGCCAGGGCAGCCTGTGGAGCCTGCCACACCCCTGAACCCCTGGTTCAGCCCTGCAGCTCTGTCAGCAAGCTGGAAATGGAAACCAGGGGAGCACAGCAAGGCCTGTGCTCATAAATCAGCAGGTAATGGGTGAATTGTCCTGTGCCTCTCCAGGAGGAAAGCCAGAGCCCATGGAGGAGCCCCAGCACCTCCGAGAGCTGGGACATGGGAATGTGGCCAGGGGCTGTGCCAGGGGCTGGCACAGGATGGAAACCAGGCTTTGGTTATGGGCAACCACTGCGGCTTCTCTTAGTCCAACGTGGCCAAAATGCCACAGTGGGGTTTGTAGCCAGCTGTGACTCCAAGTAAGGCATTTCCATGAGGGAAAGGGGCACGGCCCATGGGGGGATCCATGCTGAGCTCCCCGGGGCTCCCTGGCTGCTGCTGCTGCTGGTGGGAGGCACCAAGGGGCCACGACATCATGTCTTGGAAAATAATTTCCAGGCCATTAACTAGGTCAGGCCAACTTCTGCTGCCGGATTCTACTGGGAATCCGGAATAAATGGCTGATTAATTTCCTCTGGATGTGCACACTGTCACTGAGAGCAGAACTTGGAGCTGTGTGCTGAGATGGAAAGTGATTGGAAATACAGGAACATTTGGGGTGCAGGTTTGAAAAGCAGCTCGTCCTGGACTTGAAATCTGAGTCCTGTGTTCAAAGAACCCCCTAGAAATGGGGCCATCAGCCCTGACCTCCAGCACGGGACGAGCTGTCTGAGAGCACTGCCTATGATATTTTAAATTTATTGCTGCCTAGGAAGCCTGGACTCCAGAATGCCATTTCCAGAAGCTGGCATGAAGCTATGGGAGGGCCTAATGAGTAAAGCAATAACTTGGATCAAAGCTGTTTATCTGATTTTCTTTTAATGGCTTGAGTATGGCTAGGAGGAAAGTATGCAGTATTTAAATATATATTCAAGAATTAAATCTGCACAGATAAAATTTGCAAGAGTACCAAAACTAGTTACACACCGAATTCCTGCCTTTCTAAATAATGCAAGCTCTGAATATAATTCTTACTAAAAATCAATTGAAGTAGCTCCTAAGAGCCTAAAGTACCTATGAGAATGGGATTGTATTCCTGAATCATTTGACATTTTCAAAATATGACATGACAGATGTAAATTTGGTGCAAAGCAAAGGGCCCATCTCATAATCTGAGGTAAATAGGCTTGGGTCAAGAAGTTCTGTGGAACATGTGCAGCTACACAGGGGAGCAAAAGCTTCCATCTGCAGCAAAACTGTGATGTAATTGCTTATATTGTTCAATCTTAACCCAGCAGAAATGTCTGATGAATGGGTGGAAGCTGTTTGTGTCCCTTCTCTCCCTTTTCACAAATCTGTTTCACCAGATAAAAACCCAGTATCAAGCCCACATTTCCCATGTCTGTATCTGCAGTGGCTCTCCCCTGTCTGTGGTGGGCAGTTCCAGCCCACTCGTGCTGGTGTGAGACACGATATAGCCCCAGGTCAGGGTCCCTGTGTTAGAGTGAATGACATCAGACCTGTTCAGGGTCTGCTGGGAATCCTTGTGCTGGCAGTTCTCGCCACAAACAGGATTTGACTGCAGAAAGGATCCCTATTTGGGTGTGATGTTTTGTTAAAATACCTATTTTGGGATGTATTCTGAGATCAAGGGCACCGCGTGTCTCCCTAATGCAAATTATTTTTCCTCTCTTGAAAATAACCAGATAATGTTTTCTTAGTTCTGCCCATAACTATAAATAGAATGTTTGTCAAACAGCTGAACAAAACGCTTAAAATGTAAGGGGTTTGAATGATAAATTTGGAATGTTTATGTAGCACAGTAGACATTGCTACTGAGGTCAATGGTTTTCCTGAGGAATGCTGGAGAGCAAAGATTAAACACAGTGTGTATTTTCCCAGTGGATTCAGCCTGGGGCCGTGCCCAGACGGTCACTTCACCCCTGCTTCACTCAGCCTCCATCACAGCCACCTTCGGGGTAATGAGGGCTGAGTCGGGACCTTATCACCTCTCATTCATTTCATGGTCTGGATTCTTTGCATGTCCAGCACTGCAAAGTAAGTGCCAAAGCCCAGACATTTCCACCTATTCCACTGTGCATTGAAATCACTAAAGCTTCAGTGGTCCAGGCCTAGACCAGTCCCAGACTTTGTTCAAAGTCTTTGACAGGGTTGTAATACAGAGTGGCGATCTGATGGTTTTTTTTTCCTGTATCAGTGTCATGAAAGACAAATGCCACTGTCTGCTGCAAGTGTTTCTGGGTGCCAGGCTGCCAGGGCCCACAAACAGCTGAGGGAAGCAGGAGCTGGTGCAGTTTTTGCAGAAACACAACCAGGAGAAAGTGTCTCCTACCCACTGCCCATTCCCAGCTGGAACATTACAAACTTTAGGGAAACACGAATACTTTCCTCTAGCAAGGGCTCACCAAGTGGACCTCTTGGAGATGCTAACACCAAAACATGGCTACTAATTTAAAGCACAAAACACGAGCAGAAACATTTTGCAAGAAGTTGGTGAGTCATGTTTTCCTCATAAAATTGTTGAAACCATTGTGCCCAGAAACAATTAAAGATGTGAGTGGGGCTGGAAAAGTTTAGCCATAAACACAAACAGACACCATGATTTTGTTTGTAGAAGGTGAAGGTCATTTGGCTTGAGGAGCATCCTTGGCCTCAGAGGGAGGGAGCAGAAGGTGCAGTTTGTGTGTCCTCGCTGCTCAGAGGAGCCCCAGCGTGCCTGGACACTTGGTCACACCAAAGCTGGAACACCAACAGCCTGTTATGGCAAATGGACCACTGAAACAGGGCCAAACCTACTCCTTTCATCGGGAAAAAAATTCTTTTTTGACTCAAAGGTACACTTCTGAGACCTGAAGTCTCAACCCTAAAAATGGCACGTATTAAAACGTTACAGTCAGTGAGTCCCTGGGAGGTGTGCCCAAGACTCACAAGCTTTGTAAGACTTTGTCAAGACTCCATGGTTTTTCCAGTAGTTTGGTGTTCCAGTTGCCCCTGGCAAAAGACTCCTTTATTTTGGCCTGCTACTTTTGTGCTCTGCATATGCAGCCCCTGGCTGACTGCTGAATTCACGTTCCGTGCTTTGGGGGAAGAGTAAAGGAGAGGAAGTTCCTCTGCTCCCCAGGGCATAATCCCTGTTTTTATGAGATTTGGACACACTGGCCTGCACAGCAGGGGTTACAGGCTGGGAGGCAGATTTGAACTGAGCTTTGTTGGGGTCCTTATCTGATTTATTTCTACCCTAAAGGGAGGGTAGAATTTGAGATGGGTCCAGATGCTTTTTCTCAGGGGCACTTGTAACGTAGCTCAGCATTTTTATACAGACACTCCAGCTAGCAAACCCTCTGTTTAAACAACTGCATTTGTAAGTTTTACAAATAAAATGCTTTCTTGACATCCAACTTACGGTCTTCTGCTCAGAAGTGTGAAATGAGCCATAAGATTTCTAGGTCACTACAAAAAATGCATGTGCAAGTGTGTACCAAGAGGTATTGACTTTGTTGGCATTATTTTGAAGCAGGAAAGATAACCCCTTTAATGGTGCTTTATTTAAATTCTCTTCATTCTTAGGGAACTGGGAAGATGTGCTTGTGAGCTGCTTTTGAGAGGAGCAGTGCATTGGAGCAGAACAGGGCAGGGTCAGTGGCCTTGGGGACAGAGCTTTGGGCAGTCACAGAAACAGCACATCTCCTAGAAATCCAGAATTATATTGGATTTATAAACACACATGGTCAGGTCTAGGAAATTTGGGCAATTTAGTTCTTTTGCTGATTGAGTTTTGGGGGTCTGTACATTTCCCACACAGTCCTTCACATCAGTCCCACAGATTTTACTTCAGGAGTCTTCTCATGGTTTTCCACTTCCTGTTCCCTGCCAAGGGCCTGCCTGGTTTTGTTTATTCCATATCGATGTGCTCCAAAGGCTTTCAGTCTCATGTTAGGCAGGCTTTAGAGCAGCTGCTCGTGCACTTTCTTCCTCCCATATACCCATGAACTGAGTTTCCCAGGTTAAAGAGCTGAAAAATAGATCCTGGGAATCTGGCTTAGCCTTGATGAGGGATGTGGTCAATAACCACAAGGCTATTCCTTTTATTTCCTCCTTTAGCAGCTTGTTATGCAATTACATTTTTCAGTAAGTTGCATGCTCTTTTCAGGCTAATGATCCTTTTGATGGGGTGACAGTTCACAGACTTACAAACATCTGAAAACTAGAGGGAAGAATGGAAAATATTTTGAAACTTCAGCTGTGATGTGATGCAAGTCCAAGGTCTGATTAAGGGTGTTAAGGAGGATCTTTTCAAAGCAAGAGAATAAAAGTGCTGGACGATTTGATTAAGAGGTGGTGAAGAGGCACCTGAATTTTCCGTGTAACAGATTTCTGTGGATGCTCCTGAGGCTGTGGAGTCACGTGAACTTCACTCCTCTGAGCAGTGAAATACCTGGCCATGCTCAGCACCTCTTTGCACACCAGAGAGCCTCCAAAGCAGGTGTCTGTTGGCTGGGATTTATCGTTGTCACATCTTGTTCTACAGTGTTCTGCCTGTTTTCCCCAGGTGTATTCCTGAGCTTGGCACAGCCCATGGAGCAGGCAGGGAAATGAGAGTTTAAACCTCAGCCCAGGGAATTGTCTGAGTGGCTTCTCCTGAGCAGGCAGGATCTCTGCAGGATCTCTGCTCCTGGAAATCCAGGGCAGCTTTTGTTCCTGCTCTGGTAGGTGATGGCACCTAAAGCGTGGTCACTGGCAGTAATTCCCTGTACTTGCAGACTAGCCCAGAATTAGCAAAATACTCTCAAATCCCCTTCCTCTTGGGAAGTGTATTGAACCACTCAGTTCTCTTCAGGCAGCCTTTACAGGCAGGGAGGAGGGTGCTCTCCAAGTTAGTGGCAGAGCCAGGGAAAGAGTCTTACATTGACATTTCTGGGCTTGCAGTTTCACTAATGGTGAATTTAGCCATGCTAAAGGGATAATGTCAGGCACAGGGGCTGAGTGCAGAGTTCCTTTCCAGCAGCCCCTCTGATGGATTAAGAGTGCTCTTCAGAGCACATTCTGTAATGTGGGACTAAAGTTCTGCATGGAGCATTCAGAGCTCCTTCTTGGAGCTTGTACTTCTCTCTCCAAATGCATCCTCCAGCTTTTTGTTATACCCAGATTTGCTCACTTGTGGTGTTTACATTACACCAGCTTGAGGGGGAAAGGAAGGGAATTTTTCTGTATATGAACTGTCTGGGTGATTTTCTACAGCTGCTTTGAAGGATGTGTCTGTTACTTATATTGGGACTTGGATTCTATAGACATATGGCAGAGAACACAATTCTCCAAAAAGCAAAAGAGTTTGACTGATGGAAAACAAGAGAGCAATCCAAGAGAAACCCTGCCAGAGGAGGAGCATGAACCTGAAATTTACTGTTGAAACCAGACTTCTGCCTTGGGCTTAAGCACCACACAGCCAATTCTACCATTGACTGCAGTGTGGCTCTGCACAGATGCAAGGAGCTGCTTTTTGGACCTGACTAAGTCTGGAGCTTAAGTATTGTTCTGGCATCCACACTGATTTGGAAATGCACAGGTTGGCCTGGACTCCTGAAGCACTGGGACAATTACAGGGTTTTTAAAAAGTCAGAAATGTAGAGAGGCTCTGAATTGAGGCTACTCTGGCTTTTGCATAGTGAGTTTGTAAAATCAATCAGAAATTGAAGAGGGCATGAGAGATTTCATTTTAGACTATTCAATCCCTTATTAATTGTACTGTGAATGGCAACGCAGGAAACGCGAATTGCAGACAAGTCTTTTTTTCCAATTTATTCTGCTGTGTGTTGTTTTGACTTTCCACTTCCATGCAGCTCACCACTCGCAGCAGCACAAGAGCTGCCAAGAAGGTTTGGCCTCATCTGTTTTTGTGTTTTGTTCCAGGAGCCAGCAGCCTCACTGACTGGGAGCCATGTCGGTCAAGCTCACGTTTGTGTCCCCTGGGGATGGGGGTGGGATCAGCAGGAGCTGCTCCTTCACTGGGTTCAGCACTGTGCAGAGCAGGAAACTGGCGTAAGTAACCCCAAAAACAAAACCCCTGATCCTGGGCACGAGGCTGGCAGTGCATCAAGGCAGCTTTGTGGAGGTGTTGTTCCTTCACTGCCACCTAAAACCACCGAGTGCTGTCCCTGCAGCTGTGCTTCCCATCAGGCTGCCCCACTGCTGGACTCTGCATGCAGGGACAGCTGGGCCACGCAGGGGATGCAGCTTTCCCACTAAAAATGCTCCTGTGCTTTCTGTGAATTCAGCAATCCCTGTAAATCCCTGCAAATCTTGAGTGCTTTTAGAAGATATGACCTATAAATGGAAAATTAATATGGTCTCTGACTGCCAGGGCATGCTAGAGCAATAACAAAGTGAATCATTTAGCAGCACCATATAGAAGTATTGGGAAGAGTGCCTCCAGGAGTATTGTACTCCAAAAAGTCCAATTCTGTATCAGTAAAACACCTGACTCATGTAACAAAATACCTCAAAGAACCAGATGAATGAATTAAACTTTTGGTTAAACACAGCCTGGTAAAGCATGAGCAAAAAATGAAATCCCAGTATGATTGTGATGCAACCGAGAGCTCTTCAATTTGAATAAATTAATTTGTTGGTGAAAGTGGAAATTGGTATTATCCCTAGCAATATCTAAATATCTAAAACCACACCAACTGCTAAGATCTGGAGAAAAACTGTCAGATTACATAAACAGGCTTGAGTTCCAGTCCAGAGTGGGAGTTCTAGCAGGGAAAGCATCTACCAGGAGCAGTGGTGAGCAGCTGTTTCTGCAACAGGCACAGTCCAGCAGGGTCCCTGTGCTCCAGACAGAAAGTTCATGTATCCCTTAGGGTTATCCTCTTACTTGTAGCTGCAAAGCTTTCCTGACCAAGTGCCCCTCTTTATGCACTTTTATGATGTTGTTTTTCATTATTTAAGTGTTTAGACAGACAGATTTGTTCAGGAACCACTGCAGTAAGGAAGATTTCTGTACTAGACACTCAGTCACAGCCCAGTGAACGTGAGAGCCTGCCCTGGCATAGACGAGAAATTTTTTAATCGCCCTTTCCTAACTTATCTCTCCCTCAGGCACTGTTGCAAAACTCAGCAGGAGCTTGCAGGGGCCCTGTGCAAGCTCTGCCCAAAGGATGACACACAAATCAGGCCCACATGGACACTCGAGCAGATGCTAAATATACTTTTGCTTTTCTTTAGCAGCTTCCCCTCGGGTCTCTCAGTCAGACCCAGGATTTTGTGTTTGCCCACCATGGTCTCCACAGGAAGTCAATGTTGTTACTGTTATCTATAAAGTGGGAAATCTGATACTTAAATTATCAGGTTCACAAGGGAAAGCAGCAGCAGAACATTCAGCTTTTAGCTGCTGGCCCTGCAGGCCATGTCAGCTGCTTAACTTTTGTATGAAATGTATGAAAATGGGATTCTTCACATCAGTGCTCATGTGGGCTGCAGCAGCCAGTGGGAGATGCTGAGGAAAAGGGGGAGTGGGAAATCCCAGCCTGTGTGCAGTACTGAGATCCTGTACTTCCCACTGAAGGGAACTCATTTCCAGAATTTAGGGTCCGCACTCCAGAAATCTGAAGGTAAATTCCAAAATGAAACAAAACCCTGGAGTAATTTGGGCTTTTTAATTTCAAAACAGCATTGTCTTGTCTCTTCTATTTGGTATCCTGCTAATTAGAGTACTCTAATGGAAGTAGATGCTGTTTCCTCTTAGCATGGAAGAATTTTAAGCAATGAGCCTTCTAGGAGACTCTTTCAACTGCTCTTATTGTCCAAATTGTTCCTTCCAGTGTTATTCCTGTTGAAACTCTCTCACTTCACCTGGAATACCCAAAGATACATTATCATAATAAAGAAAAGTAATATTAATGTAAGGTTCTAATTTACACTTATGTTCCTTGTTATAGGTAACCTGAGCTCCAAATGGTTTGGGTTAATTAATACTTTATATTAAGGCATCATAAAAAGCCAAGATAATCAGTGGTGTGAAGAAATTAAGTACCCAGTAATGTTTGGCAACACCTTGTTTATTAGATTTTTTGCAGAACAGATGTTAAAAACTGGAGTTAAGTGGAAATTTAGGACAAGGATAATTAAAGCAGTTACTCAAGGGCTTCTCTAATAGGACTAGGGACAGCTCTCAGGTGTGCTGGGTCTGGGCTTTAATCACCCAGCACAATAATCTCCTTAGGCCTCCAGTTACATGCCTGGAACTGAAACCAGCCAGTTGTTAACTATTGAGCCCGATGAAGTTCAGAATTTCTCCAGGTGAGCTGAATTTAGGATGGAAATTTTAGAAAAGGTAGAAAGCTTCTCAGAGAGCAGCTGCCCGGTTTGGCTTGCTTTGGTAGATGGGAAACTTCTTTAGGTAATGTTATTTTAGAGGCTTTACTTAGAGGGATTATTAACAAACCTATATAAAAATAGCCAAGACTTAGGGGAACACATAGGTAGAGGTAAGCCAGGCAGGAATTATTTGCAGAGAGCTCATTTTCTGCTTTACAGTAGGCTATAACTGATGGTTCAGTGTTCTAGCTCCTTAGGTTGGCACAAAAAATTCTATGTGGGGGACTTCTTGTGGAAACAATATTTAATTTTGATTTTGCAGTTGCTTTTAAGAGTAATTAGCTGAGGTGTTAGATGCTGAAAAAAACCCTTGGTAATTATATCTTGTGTGCAATCTGGGCCTGGCAGTTGGCTTTTCAAAACTGGGTAGTGCTGCGAGCCATGGCTTAAATGGATGCTGAGTGCAAGTGAAGAAACAGCAATTTCTAAAGGCTCTTCAGGTGAGCTTTGCCACTTGGACCTTGAGAGTCAGAAGTTTGGTGCCAGCTTTGCCTGGGTTGCAGGGGGGAGTCCGAGTGGGACTGCCCTGGCCCTGCAGCAGGGCTCCTTTCTGTGGCTGTGCCCAGGCTCTGGCAGCTGCCCTGCCCTGCTGGGCACACAGAGCCAGCACTGTGGGGTCTCTGTTATCTGCCACAGTGTTCTCAGGTGTCCAAGAACTCGGGGATTCTGAGTAAATGCAGATGGGATTGGATAGAACTTGTGCCCTGAAGTTCTGTGGCTCAGGCATCTCTTGTCTCCCTGGAGACAGGGTTCACATCTTTCCTGTATTTCTTTTCTCTCTCTGCAGCAAGTCCCTCAGCAGAAGTTCAGTGAGATCAAGGATGTCACTGAAACCCCCCAAGGCCTATAATTCCCTGCAGAAGGGGGCACTCATCTGGGATCCAAAGCCACTGCAGGTGAAGAAAATTTTTGAAGCTTTGAAGAAAGGACTTAAGTAAGGACTTTTCTAATATTGTAATTTGCCTTACCGAGTCATGCTGCTTAAGTCTGTGTGTCACTGTGCTCTGTCTCCATCTGGCATCTCTGAACATGTGTGGTGACTTCCCCAGGCCTGGGACCTTGTAAAACAAGTTTCATTCCCTCTCAGACAGTCTGCTGCAAGCAAAGTGCTCTGATGTGTTTGTTTGTTCCTAGTTAATTGCATTGTAAAAAGTGGCAGTGAACTCTGTCCATGTCCTGGGGAGCAGCTGAACTTCCACGAGGAAGGGAGGCTTTCAGGACAGGGTGCCAGTGTAGGGATAGGACAGCTAGAGCTGGGGAGTGATTGGCAAAAAGTTTCTGGAGAAGGAACTGTGTGGAGCTTGCTTTGACTCAAAAAGCTGACTTAAAATCGAGTCTGAAGATGAGGGTGTGCCCTGCAAAGGCGGAGTGGGGAGGCTGGTTCATCACTTCTGTTCTCCCTGTGCTAATTAGTGAGTGAACAATGACAGCGTGAGCTGCTCTAGGAGGGTTGTTCAGGGTGGGTTTTTTGGTTTTTTCTTTATTTTTTTCTCCCTCTTAATAGAATTAAACTCTGGATTTCAAAAGTACTCCGTGATCTTCAGGTGTCTTGTAAGACAACGGTCTAAGCAGGTTCACCTGAAAACTTCAGCTTTTTGATTTCCCAGAATGTTCTTGGTCTATTATCACAGGAACTTCATTTACACCCTGCAGCTGCTATCAGAAGATAAAATACCTTCCCTTGGATTTGTAAACCCTACAGCTCTTTCTGCTGGCACCCTTCTAACAGTTCCTGCAGTGTGTAACTGCTGTCCTCCACATTTTGCTCCTGTATTCATTTTGGTCATAGTTTGTTTTCTTAAGCAAAGAACATAAAATGCGCTGTAGTAACACTTTATTAAGTCAGATGTGTCACGTTTTCAGTCCAATAAAAGACTATGAAGTCTTAGCCCTAAAAATATCCACCAATGTCTTATTAGAGGATTTAGATTTAAAAGAAACAAGGAAGCCAAATGTTTCTGCAGAGCTGAGAATTTATCTGAGCTTAGGGAGGAGAGACTATAAAGTGGATCAGAATTTGTTCCCAGTTCTGCAGCGAGTGCCACATGATCAGCCTCCTGCCAGAAGTGAGTGGCTGACTAATTGACTGGAGTAACCTACAGAAAACAACTGTATCAAATAGCAATGCAAAGGCCAAATTTTAAGTAAATGCAGACTTAAGTCCACTCGGTGCTGGAGTGACTTGAATTTTTAGTACAGAACATATTTTACGTGCCTGCTTCTTTCTAGCTGTAGAAAATAACTCTTTATTCTGTTAACCATCTGGGTGCCATTCCATCCAGCTGATAATTCTAATTTACTTAAATCTAAAAGTGATGAAGCCTTTCTAAAAGGTAAATGGATGTTTTTCTGCCTCCAGCCTTGGCTGCTGCTGCTCCGAGCTGTTACTGGGCAGGTGTTAAGAGCTGAATGCTGGAGATGTGGGATGTCTTGGGGGACCTGGTTTTGGAACAGTAAGAAAATGAAATGCATCAAAGCAAATGTGAAGAAGCATAGCTGTCTAAAATGAATTTATTTTGACTGCTTGGAGACTGTGTCCAATAATGTAGCATTTACCAGGTGACTCTGGTTCCCTTTTACACTTTAGAGGAAAAAGTTACCTCAGTCTGCTCTGTATTAAAAGCAAAGTTGGATGAAGATGGTCTCAGCTGAAAAAGTTTAAGGCCCTGTGGAAACTCATAAAGCATGCAAGCAACAGCCCATGCATGCAAGCAACTCCAGAGAAGCCAACTGGCACCAAGTGCTTCACACCTTGCAAAAGAGTTCTCATTTTGGGAAAAGCAATAGTTGCAGTAAGAAATTGCCTTAATAGGGTCTTCAGCTCAGTTTGCTAAAACACAGAGTGGCATCAGCCCCACCTTACCTGTGCAGTGCTCATGTGAGCTTGGGTTTGTAGTGCAAGCATTTCATGTTGCCAGCCTTGGCTCTCTAAGGTGGAGTTGGCTGGTGAGCTCTCCCTCCTCAGTAACTGTAAGCAGAGACTTCCTCAACAAATGAACCATTCTGCTGCCTTGCAGGAAGGGGTCAGGCGGGAATAGTCAGAGGAATCTGAGAGGGAGATCTGTGGTTTATGTGTGTGTTAGAACTTGATATTCTCCTCCTGCATCCCTCGTAACATCCTGCTGGAAACACCTCCCCAGAGAATCTCCAATGATCACACCAGGACAATCTAACAGTGTCACTGCTTTCTCTGCAGTGAGTACCTGGAAGCCCATCAGGCTGAGCTGGATTATCTCTCTGGTCGACACAAAGACACAAAAAGGAACTCTAGATTGGTAAGGTGGTTTTAATGTTCAAATACTTTAAATGCAGTCACAGAAGCAGGTGCTTTCTCCCAGCTGGGACTCTCAGGGGTTGTCCAGTTAAAACACTGAGGTGGGATCCAGCAAAGCATCACAATCAGAACTTTCCCAAGCAAGGCAGCCCTCGTTGTGAGAACTTGTGATTTCTCATTGTCAATACCCAGCAGTGCTCTTCAGATCGTGTTTCTTTACTGGGCTGCATCTCCTTGTGTTTGCAATATCAATTCAGTGTAAATGAGGGTGTTCCTAGGGAGTCTTGCAGTAGGAATGAAAGTATCATCACTATGTACAAATTCAGGTGCTCTGGTCCTCAGCCTGTGCTCTTTCTCTTTCAGGCTTTCTACTATGACCTGGATAAGGTAAGGCTGCTGGGGATGAGATGGAATGTTGTCAAGAGAGGAAAATGGGTGATTTTCTGTCTGGTGTGTTGCCTAATGGTGCATTTAGGAAATAATTTCTCACGTCCCTTTCTCTCTCTCTGCCTTCTTCAAAAGCAAATCCGCTCCGTGGAGAGATACATCAGAAAGTTGGAGTTTCACATTAGCAAGGTAAGGGGTTTATACCTTGTACCTGTAAGGCTCATGCTGCTTTGTAAGTGATCCATCCACATGGAAAACACTCTGATTACAATTCCTCTGAAGGGGGGAATGCTGGGGACTTGCCGAAAGCTGCAGCCACTCTTTTTACAGGAGGAGGGGATTTTTATTTATTTAATTTCCTGAATGGTTCTATTCAGGCTGAATGTTGGGCACAACCCAACCTGAGTTTTCCTGCGAAACCAGTTTGCATTCTCTGCCAGTTTATTCAGAAAATGCTGCTCTGGGAAGCCTGATGTGTTCTCCCCTCTTCCCACGAGGGGCCACAGGGGCAGTTCTGTGTCTGCTGTCTGCCAGGGCTTCCAGAGGGCTGGAACCTCTCCTCTGGCACAGCTAACGCTGCAGGGGGTTGAGTCTGTGTTGGGGGAATTGGTTTCCTGCTCTGCAGTTTTTGTGAGCAAAGTGTTACTGTACTTCTTGTCTTTTACTCTGGTAAAAGCAGAGCTGATTTTGTTCCTGAAAAAAAGCATGGGATACTGAGGAGCAAACTGTTGCACTCTGTAAAACGCAGGAGTTGCAGCATCCTGCAGTGCTCTGACAGGAGATTTGGTTTGGTTGTTGCTTTTTTTTTGGCCAGGAAACACTGCTGATGTTCCTTTCCAAAACTCCTTAACTGTGCTAGGGTAATTCCAGTTCCTTCTTTCCCACGTTCCAAAGGTGGAGGAACTCTATGAAGCTTACTGCATCCAGTGCAGGCTGCGGGATGGGGCCACCAACATGAAACAGGCCTTCTCCCTGTCCCCTTCCACCAAAGCCTCCAGGGAGAGCCTGGTGGAGCTCTACAAGAACGTCCAGGAGTGCACTGAGGTAGGAAATCCTTCACACTTGTAACCAGGACCTGACTGCTCATTCACAAAGAGTGTTCTGGGAGTTGCTGCTGGCTTTTTTTTAATGGTGTGGGTTAAAAACGTGTGAATAAAATACAGGTACATTGCATGAAAAATCCTTAGTACTGGGGTCTCTTATGACTTCCACTGGAGGTGTGGGATGAGAATTGAAGGAATGAGCTATGCTATTTTTACAAAACCAGTAATGGAAGGTAACTGACAGTGAGGAGCTCAAAGAGTTCCACTCTTCTGTGGAAGATTTTCTGTCTTACAGAGTCCATTCACATTACTTTTATCTGCCTTTACTGGTGAAAATGTTTGTATGTCCTTTAAAAAGGAAATAAAAGAAATGAAGTCCTTTAAAAGAAGTGGCACGTGTGGGGAAGCAGCTCCTCTGCCCTGCTTGGCAGTGCTGGTGACTGTGCAGTCTTTCTTTCAGGACATGTGCTTTATAGAGGGGGCCCTGGAAGTCCACTTGGGAGAGTTTCATGTGAAGATGAAAGGTAGGTTCCTTTTTCCTTTCCTTCAAGACTCATCCATTGGTTTGGGGTTTCTGATCCACCGAGAGTCCGGTTATTCAGTGAGACCTTGGATGGAATTTTGGTAAATTTATTTTTGCTCCAGTGCTGTAAAACAGGCCTGCCATGGTGTTTTCTATTTGAATACAAAGCTGACAAGCTTTCTTTCTTCAGCTCAATTAAATTCTCTCCTTTTAAGAGTGTGCTGGGCTGGTGGTGTAGCTTCTGCACAGAGCTGAGGACAAGAGGGAAGGTTACCCAGAGAGTCACTTGATTCATTGCAGGCTGAGGTGCTGGGGGGCTTTGAAAACCTTACAAACTTTGGGAGTTTTCCTTCTCTTTTCAGGGCTGGTGGGCTTTGCACGTCTCTGCCCAGGGGACCAGTATGAGGTGCAGTATACAACATATTTCTATATTTTGTCCTTTCTTTCCCTGGTGTGAGAGTGCATGAGCAGCACAGGAGGGCGGGGGGGAACATGCAGGAGGAGAGCAGGAGCCAGACTGTGATAAAACCACACTTTGTTGTGAGGAGAACAGAGCATTGGCACCCTCACTGTGCCCTTGGAGGCTGGGGAGGGACAGAGGGGATTAGCTGTGATTTGGGTGTTACAGGAGGGTTTGAATGATGCCAGTGATTGCCTATCAAACCCAACTGCCAGGGCTTTGCCTTCAGAGTTGCCCTGAAATCAAATAGCAGTGGCTGCCTGTTTGTTGGAAGCTTGCCCTTGGCATGATGTGAATGCTCTCAGTGTCTCCCTGGGTGCTCTCCTGCTCCTAACCTTTCCCAGTGAATTCCAGTGTCCTGGTGCTTCAGCACCACCCTGCCTGCAGTGCAGGGAGGTTTGAGCCCTTCTCCAGTGGGTGGGACGTGGCACTGGGTGCTGACTGCAGGGGTTGAAGCCTGCACCCCCAGTTCCTGTCTCTAGTTTTCTGGCTGTGTCCAAGCTCCCAGTGTACAGTGATCGAGGGAGCTGCTTTGCTTCCATAGAACTGGAACAGTGTGGGACCTGTGGACTGAAGGGAATAGTCTGGGACACGCTGGCCCAACGTGCTCTTTTCTTTGTGGTTTCCAGGTGTTTGTGCGACTGGGCCGCCAAAAATGGAGGCTGAAAGGCAAAATTGAGACTGATGACAGCCAAACATGGGATGAGGAAGAAAAGATTTTTATACCCAATCTGCACGAGAAGTTTGAAATCAAGGTGTGGTATATAATGGTTAGCTTGGAATCAGTGGGTTAACAGGTCTGCTACTTCTTCTTAGACCACCAAGGGTTTCTCAAAATTCTTGGTTTTCTTTTTCTAGCTATGTAAAAGATGGCAGTTAATCCATGTTCTGCCTAGTGAAGGGGCAGGGCTTCTGACTTTCCTTTGCTCCTGGCACTGGTAACTGTACTAGTGCATCTGCTTTCCCGTGTTCTGGGATATGTGGTTGTGTTTCAGGTTTTTTGTTTGTTTAGTTTTCTAAAAAAGTCCTAGATCAACATCAGGGAATTTCTAGGATGCAGCCTGGATGTGGAGATGTAGATATGTGTGTAGATACCATTCTCATCCCCCACGTGGATGATAAGTACCTGTAGTACTGCTCTCTGCTGGAGGAGAGAAATTCCTGTATGGGAAAGCCACCCTTGGTCCTGGCAGTGCCCTGGCAGGCTGGGCTAATCCCTGAGCAGCACTGGCACTGCACTCGTGGGCTGGTCTGCAGCATCACTCCTGCCAGCCTGAAAGGGACTGAGGGCTCTGCTGGATCCTGTCCTACTGGGAAACTGTGCCACTGCAGGCCTTTGGGCTCTGGCAGCCTGTTAAATTAAAGCAGCTCCTGCAGAGTTCCCTCTCCTGGCAGCAGGAACTGGGTTACACAGGAGACTCTCTGGTGCCTTGCCAGCACTGCCTTTGGAAATGGGTTTATGAGATGGTTTTTTACTTTCACTGCACAGTGAGGATCAGGTGAGAAGTTAATTCAGATCCCTGTTTTACCATAATTGTTGTAAAAAACTTGTATCACTTAGTGTCACAGTGATAGTTTTACTCTTTTTGTCAGCTTATGAAACTCTGCTGATGAACGTCCTCCACACCTCCTGCTCTTTGTGCTCAGTAGTCTTTGCCCAGCACAAATCCACAGCAGGTTTAAAACAAGTGAATGCTGCACAGCTCTGTGTGTGCCCAGCTCCTGGACCCCCTCCCCTCTTTGGCAGCCTGTGTGAGATATTCCCTGTGGGGACAGTGGCTCACAGCAGTTTGGGAGTGCAGAACTGAGCACCAGGGGTTGGTTTGTTGTGGGCCTCAGAGCAGATCCGACCTGGGCTGTTCTCCTTTCCATGCAGGGGACTTAGGACTGTCTGGTGAGATGGAATTGGATGTGTTTGTCTGTCCCTGCAGGTGACAGAGCTGCGAGGCCTGGCCACCATCCTGGTGGGGGTGGTGACATGTGACAGCATCAACTTCTTCACCACCAAGCCTCAGGCCATCATTGTGGATATAACTGAGCTGGGCACCATCAAGCTGCGGCTGGAGGTCCTCTGGAAGTAAGTACAGCCTCAAACAGCAGCAGCTAGAAAACATTTGAAATAATGAAAGGCTCCCAAGCGTGTTCCTGAGTTGCATTCAACATCATGGTCCTCCTTTTATCTGGGAGCAGGTGCAGGGTAGAGAACAGCCCCGTGCTCCCTCACAGCAGCCCCTGGGCCAGAGCTGATGGTAGGAGCAGGCAGGGGCAGGGACAGAAGCTGCTCCTGTGACCTTTCAGCTCTTCCTTTGGTGTCACCACAGCCATGGGACCTCACCAGTGGCCTTACTTAGCTCTCTGCTCCTCACAACAAGCATTTGATCTGACTCCCAGCAATGCATGTGTGCCTACAAAACATGAAAAATAATCTTAAAGGTGATGAAATGAAACTGAAAGTAGCAGTTTTTGGACACAAAAAATATACAGCTGAAGTTTTAGGACAGTCATTATTACCAAGACATGATCTGTTAGAAAAGCAGCTTTCCCAAAGACTTGGCACCTTGGTATGTGCACTGTGAGTAGTTATGGATACAAGGCTGTTTGTGCACCCCAGGGAAGCTGCTTACAGATGTGTTTTTAAATAGCTGAGCATTGTCATGGTGCCTGTGATTTGTTAAACTGTTTTATATTTTAAATTTGTAATTTGATTTTTGTAGTGGATTACTGCTGTTATTAAAAGTAAATTCTCACTGTTGTGGATGGTGCACTGGCACTTACTCCTCCCTCCACACTCACCAGCACAGGGTTTTGAGGTAGTTCTGTTATTTCTGCTTTATGGCGCTGTTGTTCCACGTTGAGAGATCCATCTGCAACAAATCAAGACTTTTTAACCAGCTTCCATTTGCTCTTGTCCAGGGTTACATCACTCTTAGTGAGGTGCCCAGTGAAACAGGGGACACTCTGCACATGTCCCTGCACATGGCTCTCTGCAGCCTTGGCTCTTCCCAGCCCTGCATGGCCCAGAGGCCTTTGAACACCCTCTGGTGTCAGGGCCTGCCTGAAAGGCCCCTGTGCATCCAGGCTCTCAGCAGGAACACCAGAAACAGCTCTGGTTCCATTTCTGGGGCTGGGGAAAGCAAAGCTTTATTGATCCAGTACCATTTTCTGAGTGTTCCTTGCATGTGCAGTGGTCCTTGACATTTGTACCTGCAACTGGGCTGAAAAATGTGTCCCTGCCACAGCACCTGAAAATTATTTTCAAACACAAATTTCTTGAGGTCAGTAAGAAATAAACTCACCTTGGCAGAGTTGTGCCTGCACCAGTATATGGAGAACATAGAGTCTGGAGGAAATCACTTCTCCTTTTTTGTGAACCCCCAGCAGTGGCACTGACAGACAGAGCCCTTCATTCCCAGCTGCTGGATCGACTCCCTTCCTGTCCTCACTGTCAGGAACTCCAGAATTAATCATGCACACAAGCTGCTCTTAGTAAAGAACTGGATGGGGAAAACCCCCCTCCTATTCTGGGATTTTGCACAGTTCCTCATAACCTGAATCCCCAAAGCAAATTGTATTTGGGGCAAAATTTCCTAGAAAAGTCCCATCCCAGTGCTGCTGACGCTCTCTGGCTGCAGTCTCCAGCTCAGAGTGCAGCTCTGGGCTAGCAAGAGAAGCACATCAGTGGGATTTGGGACAGCAGCACAGCCCTCGGAGCTGGCAGCAGCTGAGTGGGGAGCAGGGCAGTGGTGACTCATTTTCTTTGGGAGTTAATCCCCCCTTGGAATTCCTCAGAGCATGAGAGCTCCGGCTCTGTGTCTCTGCTGTGTTTAAGTTTCCTGAGATGAGTTGGGATCCCACCAAGTGGGTTCTCCAGAGCATTTCTGTGCAGAGCTGGCCTCTCCTCTCTGACAGTCTGCTGAGGTTGTTTACAGAAAAGAGGAGCTTTGTGGCGATAACTCAGGGTGTTTCTGTTTTCAAAGATAGAGCACTCAAAATAACAGCTGCTTTTTTCTCTGATTTAAGAATAACTAAACAAATCCATCTGATTTACCCCAAGTTCCCTGAGAGGCAAGCTTTCAGTCTAGACCTGCTTTGTGAGAAATCCAAATGTAGGTCTCTCTTCTGCTTCTAAATGTATATTTTCTTTAAATAGGCCTCTGGTCTTCTGGGCTCAAACAAAAGTGCCTTCAGCTCCTTTATAGATTGTGCCATGAGGGGTGTGAATGAGCTTGGGGCCGTTGCAGAACGGCTTTGTTGGCCAGTTTGGCAAAAGGCTTTGGGGTTTTTGCCAACCTAAACAGCAGTCTGAATTCTGTCTCACATGCAGGATAAAGAGAGGGCTGTATTCTCTTTTCAGAACTCCAGTAGTGCCCTGCACTGGGATCCAGGGGCACCATCCAGTCAGAACCACTCTGGTGACTGCTTTGAGAAGTGCTGGCCTGGCTCACAAGGGTTCCTGGAGCAGGAGCACAAAACCTTAAGCCAGACTAAAAAAGAAAGTCTGGCTTTTATTTTGGGATGCCTCCCTACTGCCAGTCTTGCTCTTAGAGATGCAAGCTTAGGTGAAGAGGCAGTTCCTCCTGCAGGATCTTTGGTGATCCATTGGTGCATCTCTGTGCTCTCAGAGCTGGTGCTGAGCCAAGCTGGGTAACCTGGAGCCTGGTGCTTGTTGGGCTGGAAAGGAGGGGTGAGACCCAACAACCCCCTCTCTGCTGAACTTCATGGGCATTTTCCCCTGGGCTGAATGGGGGAAAGAAAAATCTCATCATTAACAGTGAGTCCAGCCCGCTTGACTAGAATTGGCTTTTTCTTGTATTAATGTAAGCCTGGATCCACAGGCTGAGCAGTGGAATTCAGGCAGGGAATTCTATCCACCCCTCTGGTCTGGGGGTATTGAATCCATGGAGTGGCTGGACAGGAGGGGAGTGATTAGGGGACAGAATGGGGGCAGCAAAGATGATCACATGTGGGTCACTGTGGATTTTTTTTTTTTTAAAAATGGATTTTTTCTCTCCTGAAAAGCTGTGGCTGGATAATCCTGTGGATGTTGGCTGGGGAATGTGGACAGGAAATGTGGAGCCACCATTTCTCTCAGTACAGCCACCCCCCATTAAAGTACTTGCTCCACAATTTAAGTTTAAACAATGACATTCCTGCATAGTTTTTACCTATGCAGAGGTTTTATGTCAATGATTTCAGGAAGTGACTAAACAAACTGAGGAAAAGCCAGTGACAATTATAAGGCAATAGTCTGCTTGCAAAGTCTGGAGCATGACAGATCCCAGCTATGGATTGCCTCAAACTCCAGCCCGTGTCTGGGGAGAGCCCACTCCATTTGGCTGACTTCCTCTGTTTTTCCCTGGAATATTCCCCACTGGGTTCTGTCTGTGCCAGAACACTGGGAGAGATGGATTCATGGAGCTGTCCCAGTGTGATGCTTTGTTTGCTGGAGAAACGTGGAGGGAGATGATGGATCGTGCCCAAGGATAATAGAAGCTCCAGAGCAGACTCCATCCTTGCTTTGCCCCTCTGCTCTGCTCTCCCAGTCACTCCTTGCAGGACCAGGAGCCTGTGCTTGTCTGCAGCCAGCTGAAGAGCTGCATTTTGCTGGAGGATTTTAGGAATTGCCAAAGGGGCAAAGCAGATGTTGTTTGTTCTTGTTGCTTTCCTAGAAGTGTCATTTTGCATTACTGCATCACTGTATTAAAAGCTAAAAATGAAAAATCTGAGGAATGGATCCCTGTGACTTTTGTTAAGAATGCCATGGGTTGGAGTAATTTGCTTTCATCAGTAAACACAGCAGGCTTTGGCTGAAAGGCTCTTGCTGTCAGAAACCCGATTTATTTCTGCCCATGAGTCAGTGCAGATGGTTGTTCCTGTGGCTCCGAGGAGCGGGGCTGTGATGGAGCCCAGCTGGGTGACACTGGCTAATTCAGCCAATTAACCTGGCTCGAGGAGCTCCCAGAGCATTCTCTCTGCTCAGGAAGAGCTCAGAGTGCTGCACTGCAGGATGCTCTGCAGAACTGTCTCTGTGCACCACGAGAAGCCAGAGAGAGCTGGGACTCTGCTTTTCAGCTTTTGCTAGAGAGCAGAAATTCATTTCCCTGCAATTGATTAGTCCTTGTTTTATCACTTAGATCTCCTGCAACGTACAGCTGAATGCAGCTGACTTTATCCTGCTCTTTGGTTGTTATATTCATATCACTGAGACTGCAGATTTGTTGCAAACGATTCACTTTTTTCAAAATGCCAATACTCAAGTGAAAAAACAAACTTTCTTTTGGTGCCACAAGGCATCTCAGCAAGGAACAGAAACTAACACATATAAAAACCAAACTTGCTTTACTTAACTTGCAATGTGTTCTCCTGGTTAGCTGAGTTGCATCCCAGGGGATCATTCATCTGAGTTTTCTTGGCTGCTTTGCAAAGTTGAGAAACTAATGGCTGTGCTGAAGTAGGTAATTAGGAAGTCTTTGGAGCAGCACTTGACAAACTCTTGCAGACCACAGCCAGTGTCCTCTGGGGCTGTCACTGGCTCATCCCTGCCTGTATGAACCACAGAACTTGCCAAGTGGCACTGCACAGGCTTCCTCTGCCAGCCACAGGAATTGTTTATTAATAGGTGAAGGATAATGAGGTTTTTTATTGGTTTTTCCAGGTGGTGTGTGCTCTGCAGGAGGGAAATTGGCAGTTCTGTTTTATTACATGTGTTGTATTTCCTTCCTCTGTGGTTTTGTGCCTGTCACTGCCCAGTGCCCAGGCCAGCACCAGTGTCAGGAGGGCAGAGCTCTTCAGCCTTTGGGACCATTGGACTCCTCCTCCAAAGACTCTGGCACAGGTTTCTATCTAAAGGGTGCTGCAAATTCTGTGTACAAACCACAGCCTTCTTGCCTGTGTCTTTCTCTGCTGGAGCAATCACTGGTTAGAGGCAGTTTCCATCCCAGTTCAAATTCTACACTTGAGGCTGAACACCTCTGTGCTCTCACTGACACTTGGGCCTTTGCTTTCTGCTGCAGCCCCTTCGACACAGAGAACCTGTTCCTGTCCCCTGGAAGCACTGCCAAGTTTTCTGTGGGTAGCAGGAAGAGCTCGTTGTACAACTGGACCCCCCCAAACACCCCCAGCTTCAGAGAGAGATATTACCTGGTGAGTTCATGGGGTGAGCAAAAGGCAAAGCACAGACCCAGGGCTTGGTTTTGGGGTTAGATTAGACTGTTTAGGAGCACACCCAGCAATGTGAAAACAGCCTTTGTAGTTTATTTTGGGGCTTTGTTAAATTTTTCTTTTAACCCCTATTCTTCTGAGTTCTAGCTTAGATTTTGTAAAACATTTAAAAAAACCTCAACAAAACTCTGCTCAGCAGCTGGAATGGTGGGGGTGTGGGTGTCTGCTCCTGTAATCTGTGGTGGGCATCAAACTGGGAACCAGGAAAGCAGAATTCCCTCTCCTGGGTGGGGTCTTGGTCTTTCCAGCTGTCTCCAGGCTCACTTGGGGATCTCTTTTCAGTCTGTTTTGCAGCAGAGGCAGAGCCCAGGGGATGGAGGTGAGGAAGGCCAGCCTCCCAGCATTCTGAGCTACTTGGCTGCGTGTGATTTTGATGTCCCTGGGAGGAACAAGCCCCACAACCCTGCAGAGACAAGCGAGGGAGATTCGTTCAGCTCTGAGGACCAGAAAGGGGCAGAATCCAGAAGTACAACTCCAGCCCTGGATCACAGGATGCTGCCACTGGTGATAATTCAAGAGACCGGAGCAGAAGAGCTGCAGCACCCTCTCCCAGATCACAGCACTCTGGACATCCTGAAGAAGACTCCGTGTGTGGATGGATTCCCAAGCAGCCCCTCCAGTTTTCCAAGCCGCCACAAAGGCAGGAGAGACTCTTTCAGCCAGGCCCGGAGTCGCCGTCTGGCAGAGCAGGAAAACATCAGTCAGAAAAGCTGGAATGCTGCAAACGACCTCAAACCAGAAGGACGCACAAAGTCAATGGACAAGACCCTCCAGGAGGTGTTAAATTTGCTGAAACCACGCGGCGAGGGGCAAGCCCAGCTGCAGAAATTGGAATGCCAGGTTTCGTCCCTGCGGGATAAATTGAAGGTGGGGCTGTGTTCTGCTCTGGGGAGGTGGCGTGGCTGTGGCTGCTGGCCCGGAATGGGTTCCGTGCCCCTGAGGCCGGTGCCATTCAGGCTGCAGCCGCGGCACGGCCCCGGCCGGGCGAGTTTGGCCAGCAGAGGTCAGGCGGGGCTCGGGAAAGGCAGCGGGAGCGTCCCGGGGCGGGCACGGAGCGGGGATCAGCCAAGGAACCGCGGTCCCGGTGGGAGCCCTGGGCTGGGCAGAGCCTGGGCTGCCTGGCAGAGCCCCAGCATTTGGGTTTGCACCGGATCTGGGGCTGTTTTTCGAGCTCGGTGCAGCTGGAGGTGCTGCAGCAGCGCCTCAAACCCCGCTCTGTGCCGGCTCCCGCAGCTCCCGCAGCTCCCGCAGCCCGGCCAGGCTGCCAGCGGCGCTGCAAACACCTCTTTCCTTAGAGGAAAGGTCCTGGAGAAGGGCAGGCAGGGGCTGAGCTGCAGGTTTGGGAGCAGGAACACGAGGACTGGGGAGGGAATCCAGGCTGGAGTAAGAACTGATGATAACATGACTGCCCTGGCCTCCTGCTCCAGTGAAACCCCTGGAAAAACAGAGCTTTAAACCCAAACCAAGTCGTCTCAAAGCAGCCTTTCCAGCGGGGAGAAAGGTACGGACCCCATGAAATCCACTATTGGTATGAAGCTCTCAGATGCTGTGCTGGAATGCTACAGCCCCCCAAGATTGGTGCTTTGAGCCCTGAAACAGGGAATGAGTGAAAACTGTGTTAGTGACGGAGGATGCAGAGAACATCAGCTCTCACCAGCCTTACCAGGCATGGAGATAAAGCGGAATCCACAGAGATTAAAATATTAAAACATATTTTGAATTTAACTGACAACATTATTTTGGGGTCAGAGTGCTGCACCAACAGCAAATTTCCCTGATGTGCTAAGAATGAAACCAGAAAAACAAAGTGATTTTTTTTTGTTAGGAATGATTTCAAAACTAGCAAAGAACAACTGTAAAATGGCTTGCTAACTACAAATAACAGCATTTCTGCTTCTATTTCATTGACAGCTAAAGACACTTCACAAACATTCCTCTATGGAGAGTTTAATGGTGGAGACAGTGCTGGAGAGTTTTGACTTCTTGAACGCTGACTGCAGTGCTGATGAGCTGTCCTTGTTTGGGAGCATAAGGACAGGCAGTGTCAGGTATGTGGGACAGGCAAAGGGGTCCCAGAACAGCCACACCTGGCTGGGAAACAGCTGTGGTGTCAAATCCAGCACAGAAATGTGTCCCCGTGTTTTTAAAATGGTTTATAAATGCAACTAAAGAAAATGCTGTTTTCTGTTCAGTGCCACCTAGTTTGTTTTGCAGCTTCCTGTTGAGACAGTACATCTTCAATTCTGTTTAGTGATGAGACTTCTAACTCTTTTTTCCCCTCACCTCACCAGCACATACAATGACAACGTGCTCCAGTCCCTGAGCTGTGACACAAGACCAGAAGCACGAGATGTAACTACTGGTGATGACAACCTAGACATGCTGCTGATAACACACCTGAGGCTGTGCAAAGGTCTGCTGCAGGTACAGAGCAGCCTGGGAGTTTCCAGGGCACTGGCTGTCAATGTTGATTCTGATTACAGCAGAAGTTATTATGTTTTATAACAGCAGAGAGACTCAGAATGGAATCGGGTACAAAAAATGCATTGTACACAGAACATGTCATACAAACTCTGCTGCCTCTTTTTAGCCTCTGGGTTTTGCTGAAGCTCTAAGCAATACCTTTGTGCTCAAAGCAGGCTGCAAATGCACATGCTTGGCTTGGCTTGGGTAATGTTTAATGAATGAAAAACTGCTACTACAGGGAGCAGGTGTTTGATGGGCAAGGGGCCTTCTGAGAGCAGCTGGGGTTTTCTTGCTGGTCTTAGAAGCTGGATTCTAACAAACAAATCCTCATTTATCTGGAGTTTGATCCTGCCCTTGTTTCAGCTCCTGAGTTAAGTCTGTTGCATTTCAGAAACTGAGGGCACCAAATGTAGCCCAGGTTGTCCAGGAGAGCATTTTGGAGGAAGTGTCAGAGCAGACACGAGTCCTGGGGGATGTCCTGGATCTGTCTGTCGAGAAAAGTGAGTACCTGCCTTACTCCAAGGCATGCAGAGATGGGAGAGGTGCACCTCTGTGCCTGCTCGAGCCTCCCCAGACCCAGGGAGTGTCATTCTAAATTCCTTGCAAACATTTACATCATTGTAGCAGCTTTTATCTTGATTCTTAGAAAAAACAGGACTTGTTCTTTGGTTTGATTTTTCTTCTGCACAGAAGGAAAATACTTGTAGAAGTTTGTCTCAAAGAAAGAGTAGCTGAACTGGTCTTAAACAGGGATGTTTTAGATGGTGGAGTTTGCAGCCAAAGACCAACTTTAATAAAATCCTCTTTTATATCTGTGCTTTTCCTTGGCAAGCAAACAGCCTTAATTCCATGCCCACTTACAAGAACGGTTTGGTGGGCACAGAATTCTATCTCAGGTCTTCCCACTACTAAATTCTTCCCTTGGCTGTTGGACATGACAAAATGATAAAGCACAATGAGAGGCTTGGAAGTCTTTTGTTCTCATCCTGGTGAATACAGCAGCAAGAATGCAAATTTTAGTTGGAAGCATTTGCTGCCAGATTTTATCCTGGAGGATGTGAGAATAAACTGTTCCCTGGAGCAGAGCTGCAGAGGGTCTGGTACCGTGTACCAGGGGAAGTGTGGGAGTCTGAAATGCAGGAGCTCATGTCTGCAGGTAAAAGTGAGGGATCAAGGGTCCAAATGAGGAACCACAGGGTTTTGCTTCACGTGCTCTTGTGCAGGGTTTGAGAGCACCCTGAGGTCAGAGCTCTGCCCTGGGCAAGGAACACGAAGCAGGATCCTGAAAAACCCTTGGCAGTGGCACCTCCTTGGCTGACAGAAGGGCAACCACTTAAACTCCCAGAAAGTTCTTCTGCAACTGACTCAGATGCTGGGATAAAATGAACAATAAGAGGCAGAAGAGCTGCTGATGGCAGTTTAGGAGCTCAGCCCAAGCATGGTGAGATCAGTGCTTGCAGGTGTGAACATTTGGGCAGTCAATGTCCCATTTTGAACAAAACCATCTCTAATGAAAATGCAAGTTAACCCTGTCCCATGTCCAGATAAGCCATCTGCTGCCTAATTTCTCATGTAAAATCCCAAATCTGCTAGAGCTCACTGATTTTTTTAAAATGTTGGGTTTCAGTTATTCAGAAGACTAAAAAGAAGAAGCAGTATCTGAAAATCTGGAGTGATCTTGCAGAGCCTGGCAGCAGCATCTTGGTGACCTCGGCAGAAAGGTTCCATCATGCACTGAAATACACAATGATGCTCAAAGTGAAGGAGAAGTACCCCAGCCACCTGGAGACAGGTACCACGTGAGCAGGAGGCCACGCTGACTTCATTTCAGTGCAGTGCTGGGAATTGTGCATTTAAAAAACCCCAAACCTCTCACTTGTTCTCAGCAGCTTCCATGTAACCAACCTGCTGTTTTCTGTTTGTCCTCCTCCCTGTTCCCTGCAGTGCTGCAGAGGCTGCTGGAGCAGATCCTCACCTGTGATGGGTTGCTCCCCTCTTCCCATTTCCAAACGGAACCGGTGACTTTGTTCCAGTTTTATCGTTACCTGGAGAGGCACCACATTGCCAGCCTGGAGAAACACCTGGCAAAGCTCGCTAAAGAAGGTAATGGCAGCACTCTGCTCCTCCTGGCAGGGCTGGTGCCCTCCAGCTTCCCACTCAAGATACAACTCCAGAGCAGGAAACAGCCCAGCCCTTGCACTGACAAGTTGTTTCCATTTTATTTCCTCTTATGACCATGTAGTTTTAATCAGAACAGGAAAAACATGCTTGACTCCCATATCTGACCATGTGCAAACAAACCCCGTGTGAAGGATGGGCTTATCTTAAGTGCCCTGAAAAGTGAGTTCTGGGATATGCTGGAGCTAAAGCAGATGCAAAGTCAGGAGCAGCCTCCAGCTGGATCCAAGGACTGAGCGCAGTCTGTGGCTTTGGTTCACTATTGCAGCTGGACTCAGAAAAGAGCACTAAAACTGCAGGGGTTACTAACGTGCATTTTGTAGCCTGAGGTGGCCAGTGCCTCACTGGAGTCTCATCCAACGTGTGAAAGTACTTCAAAACTTTCTCTGTATTAGAAAAGAAGTATTTATAAACAGTCCTGGTACTGGCTGCATCTCCAAGCTTGTGTTGGATGCAGGGGGCTCGAGGAGGGGCACAGGGACGGTGGCAGCGGCAGGATGAAGGCAGGGAGGGCAAAGGGCGGCTGTGCCCGGCCCTCTCGGGCTGCCAGCGGCCGGGACAGCAGCGAGTGCCCGAGGGCACCGGGCTGGGAGGGTCTGCGCTCCTCGCCCAGGCGCTTCCTTCGGCTGAGGCCGGCTCCTTTCCCCGCAGTGATGCTGATCGAGGAGCTGCAGTGCCCCGGGAGGCTGAAGACGCTGAAGAAGCTGAAGGGGAAGAGGCTGAGCAGGCTGCAGCCGCTGCCAAGGACGCTGCGCTTGCTCGGGCTGCTGCAGCTGGACGAGAACCACCGAGTGAGCAAAGCGGCCACGGCGTGCCTGGCCCGGGCCGCCGGCAGCGGGAGCCTCCGGGCGCGGGTGAGGAGCTCCGGGAGCGCCGCTGCTCCCTGCCCTGCTCCGGCTGGGACCTCGGCACGGCACTGCCCCAGCCATTTGTCTCTGCCTTTGCTCCGCTTCCGCGGGGTAAAGCCGCTCCCGGCACTCGGGTTTGGCTGCTTGATTACACTTCCGACTTCCTTCTTTGTTTCCCTCTCTGTTCATTCAGGCTGTCGTGTTTTACACCGATGTTTTATCCGACCGTGACGCAAGGCTCCAGCAGGCTGCGTGTCTGGCTCTGAAGAACCTCAGGGTGAGCGCTCGCAGCGCTGCTGCTGCGGGGCCTGAGCCCCAGGGCAGGGATGCAAAGTGTCCAGCTGGGTTTGGAGCCCCAGGGCAGGGATGCAGTGTCCAGCTGGGTTTGGTGCAGGCAGGGATGCAGTGTCCAGCTGGGTTTGGAGCGGGCAGGGATGCAGTGTCCAGCTGGGTTTGGAGCCCCAGGGCAGGGATGCAGTGTCCAGCTGGGTTTGGAGCGGGCAGGGATGCAGTGTCCAGCTGGGTTTGGAGCGGGCAGGGATGCAGTGTCCAGCTGGGTTTGGAGCGGGCAGGGGCTGCTGCAAATGGGAACCACCGCATTCTTTGGCTGCCAGGGTTCCAAACTATCAGTGCCATTATTCCCACGGCAGCAGGAGAGGGAGCTGTGGGCACCTGGGGAGGGTTTGACCCGCCAGGCACAGCTCAAGGAATGTGGGAACTCCTGGGGTATTGTCGGTGGCGAAGGACAAGAGGCAGAGTCTGACTGGGGACACCCAGCACTGTGGATAAATGAGCAACATTTATGAATCAGTCGGTTCTAACCATTTAACTGCAGGAATCTGAAGTTAAATCGGGGGGTATTTTTAACAACAGCTGATTAGTCAGAAACAAAAGCACTATTTGCATTGCTATTATGAGAAAGAGCACAGATTGAAACCTTCCCAACAGCCCTAAGCTGTAGCAGGTTTGCACACAAGGAGTGAACTGATGTCTAGGAACAGGTACTCACACAGCAGCAAATCAGGGCCTTAAAGGCGATTTGCAAAGCACCACTGGGAGTAACCCTTTCAGTGACGGTCCTGGTTGGGTGGTACTGATATAATGGTCCCACTGCAGTCACCTGTGCCCTGGAACTTTCACACTTTCTCATGCCCTAAAACAGGAGAGAAGGTAACAGAGGGGAGATCATGTCAGGAAATGTAACTGCAACCCAGTATGTTGGGGAAGAGAAAGGTCCTGGTGGAATCTGGATGTCAGAGGAGATGGGAGTTGGTGTCTGTGTTTGCTTTGTAAAAATGTCCATCATGCTGCTGAAAAGCTGCTGAAGCAAATTTTTCTCTTCTCCAACAGGCTGTGGAGAGCATTGAGCAGGTTGCCCACTTGTGCCAGTCTGAAACAGAAGAAGTCAGGAATGCAGCCAGGGAAACCACGCTGTCCTTTGGTAAGGCTTTTGTACAGCTTTAAAATGGTCTGAAAGAGTCATGTGAAATAGTGCAGGACCAGGAGGGGCCTCAAGTTCAGCCTGAACACATCCAGGACAACGGAAATATTTCATGAACAGCTGTTTCATACCGTGGAGATAAACTTTACATCACATGTAACAGCCAAGGGCCCCGTTGAAGTTTATAGAACCAGACCAAGGAGATCCTGAAGGATTAAGTGCTTTAGGAACCACTGAACCTTTTGAAAAGGTCATAGATAAGGTTTTATGCTGGTTCATTACTTGTTACTTCACTGGAATCCAAGTAGATTGACAGTGGAGGTGACCTGATAAAATGTCAGTGCTCCCCCTCTCCTACTGCCCAGTATTTGTGCTTCTCCTGAGGGCTCAACAGGAGGAATGACTGCCACAGGATGGCCAGGTCATGCAGGAGACAATCATTTCCTTGTTCTGTTCTCCCAAATCCCACTTTTGATCCATGCTTAGCTCTGGGGATCCCCAGCCTTGCCCCACAGAAGCACTCAGGCTCATGTGCATGAAAAGTTTTCCAGCTGTGATGCTCCAAACTGTTACTCATGGAAATAGTCACAGGGGGCCTGATTTTCCATGGTGGCTTCTAGCACTTCCCTGAGGGATGTATTGGTCACTATTGAGTCCTTCCTTCCACGCAAGGCCACGACAGGAGCGTCCCCAGAGGGCCACGTTCCTCAGGGGGCTCCTGCCTCTCCCTCAGCAGGGGCTGTTTTCTCTCTCCACAGGGGAAAGGGGCCGACAAGCCTTTGAGAAGATGGACAGGATCTGCTGTGAACTGAGAGAAACAGCTCAGGAGGCTGAGATTGAAATAACAGTGTTTTAGTAGTGGAATATGAGGAGCTGGATCCCATTGTCCTCACAGCCACACGGGTACCTGAGGGTTTGGTTTTGTCTGGTTTCCCTCTGTTCTGTTCTGTCCCTGCTGCCTCCTGCCCCAGGACAGGTTTATTTCCAGAGGGGACAGTTTGTGGTCTCCATGATGCAGCCTGGAATGTCTTTTCTCACTATCCCTCAGCACATGAATCAAATGGACAAATGAAAACTGGGATCTCTCAGAATGTGGATCCAGGTTTTAACTGGAGTTAAAATCTTCATCTTGCTGGAATTAGCTGCCCCTGCTCCAACTGTCCAGTATGATCTATTTTCCCAGGAAGTGTTTTATTAATCTGGCATTCCCCAAGATCACTCTCCAACAGTGCATCAACTGCCCTGTCATCAGAACAAATCCAGCAGCATTGCTCTGTGGTTTCCTTTGCTTGGACAATTTAGTTGCAGAAGGAAAACTTGGTGCTCCCTAAGTCACTTTCTTTATGATTGTTGCTGCCCAGGCCAGGTCCAGCAGGGCCTGACAAGGCTCTGTAAGAGGTGTCAGTGCTCAGCAGCAGGGGCTGCTGGGGATTTGCCCTGTGCAGGTCTGACTGAGGGAAGGGACAGGTTTGTTTTTTTAAAATTCTGAATTCAGTCATAGACCAAGACTTCTCCTCCTCATCCACCCGTGGTTGGGCTTGTCCCCCAGCCCTGGCTGGCAGGGTGCCCATGGGGAGCAGCCTGGCTTCAGATGCAATACTTGAAAGGGTTGGGCTTGTGTGTACATATTTATATATATATACATAAAACTTTTCTATTTGGTATTTATTTGTTGGATTTCATACTGTTTTCTAAAGTTCTAATAAACCATTTGAGACAAGTTCCTGGGAGCGTTTCCTACTGCTGTGCTCGCAGCCCTAGGGTCAGGTAAGAGGCACTAAACCCCCAAGGACAGGGCCCTGTCCTGTTCTCCTCGGGTGAACTCTCTCCTCCAGTTGTAGCTTTCCTTAGAAACATAAACCAAAGGTAAGGACTGGAATTCCAACACCAGGATCTGCTGGCTGCTGCTGCTGCAAGCAGGGTCAGCACCAGTTCCTGCAGAAACCCACCAGGGTGCTTGAGTTCCTGCACTTCTCACCCTTAAAATATAACTGGTTAATGTGAAAGACCAGAAGACGTCTGTGGATGTGGCAGGGAGAGCTGGGGTCCTTGTCTCACTCTTTTACTGGTGCTCTGCCTCCCAGAAGTTCTTACAATAACATTTAAATCCCCCAACTGGCCCCCATGGGCATGTGGGTCAGGCAGGAGCCCATGGATCCAGCCCAGAAGCAGTAACACACGCATGTGAGTTCTTTAAAAAAAGAGTTTTATTGTTACAACTAAAATGAGAACTGAAAACTTGTATGGGAGATTGAAAAACTGTACAGTTGTACTCTAACCTGGGAGGCCCAGCAGCGGCTTACACAAAAGACAAGATACCTGAAACTGTATTATACCAAAACATTCAGCTTTTTTGTTGCGTTTTTACATTTTTTTATAAAAGTTTATTCTATGGCAATCTGTAAAAAAGAAAGACCTGATGAGTAAATATTTGCTTAAGGCAGATAGCAGAGCAGCTCACTAACTTTCTAACGAGTCTAACATGGATGTTTGTCCATTTCCAAGAACAGGTTACCCAACACCCCACTGTGCTACGGTATATACACCCCCCAACTACCACAGACAGTACAGGACAGCAAACAAAATGGGCACAGCTCAGGACTCCCAGCCCTGCCCACACCTCCCTGGGCTTGGGGCACAGTCAGGGTCAGAGCTGGGCCTGGAACACAGGAAAGAAACAGGCAGGAAGAGGATGCTCAAAGCTCTTCTGTCATCTGCAGGAACTTTGTCTGGGTAGAACCATTTGCAATTGAATAACTCTGTATTCAAAGGAAGGATCCTTTGTTTTCCTGCCATACCTAAGATTTAAAATATTCCCTCTTGGGAATGTGGCCAGAGGTGGGCTGGGCTTGTTTCTTTCCCAAGGTGTCCCAGTGCCAGGGGAGGTGTGGAAGGGCTGCCTGAACTCTCTGGAATGTCTGTACTACACTCACTCAGCTGAAAGGAACATGCTACCACCGGGCACACGGAGCACACGGGATCCCACGGGAAGTCATGCCAAGGATTAGGCGAGTACATGGGCTCTGATAAACACCAATCAGTCCAGTGCTGAACAGAGAGACTCAGCAACACCCTCTGAACCACAGCCACTAAGGATCAGGTCATGCAAATATCATTTGGGCACATCAGGAAGCAGGAATATAAGTTCTGTCACCTTTCAAGCACGTGGTGTTTCATCGGGACACCGCAGACTTCACATGCACTTTAATACAAAGGGGTACAAATGGTGCCTCAGGGCAGGGTCCTGCCCACGCTGCAGAGAACAGTGGGGGACAAAGCAATCACAGAATGTATCTTAAATACACAATGAGCCATTATATATTACCATTTTTCTATACTCATTTTTCCTGTTTCCAATAATATAACTAAATATTGACTGATTACAACATTCCTCCTTTCAAGTACTGGTCTGACCAACAGTCTCACAGGTAAAGGATTGATTCCCAGTACTACCTGAGGATTTATTATTGTACTCTTGAAAAGCCCTTGATGCAAGCTTAACAAAACACAAAATAGAAATAACTCCCACCCCCACCCACCCCCTCACCTACTCACCCACTGAAGGAAGAGCTACACCTACAGCCAGCTTGGCAAAAATAAATATGGAGTGGAGGGACTCCCCTGGGCTCCTCCACAGAGAGGGCTGCACTGAGGGCTGGTTAAGTGCTATAAATCTAGAAAGACTTTAGAAATAAAAAAAAATCAGTAACACTGCTGCAGATCAGCTGTCATGGGGCAGTTCAGTCACTGCAGCTCCCAGGAGTGAGTTTGCTCCTGTCCTCTGCACCACGACACAAGCAAAGAAATCTTTGCTATTACTGTTTCAACTATTAATAATTTGGTACTGCCCAGAGGAACAGCATTGGCTGCTTGCTGCAATGCTGCCTTCCAGTCCCAGTCCTTCCCCCCACAGCCCAATCCTCCCTTCCCAGCACTTCCCCCCGAGCCCTGGCTGCTGTGGGACCCCACGGGGCTGAGCCGTGTCTGCCCCCCAACCCCAGCCAGGACTGGAATCTTTGCTTTGAGCAAAGCAGGACACACCAACGCTGGCATCAAAAGCCAAGGGATTTGTTCAGAGCCCAGCACGGCTCCTGCTGGGCTGTTCTGGCTCAGGGAAGCTGCCCCAGCAGGGATTGCTCTGGATTTCCCCAACGCTTCCCTGCTCAGAGCCCCTCGCCAGGGCCACGCTGGGCCTGAGGGAGCAGCTGCAGAGTGAAACTGCATTTTACATTCCAAATGCTGAGGTTTAAGGACTGGTCCTGCCACGGGCCATGGGCACGGCCCCACTGCTGGTGGACATGGTTTGGTTAAATTTCCCTTCCTGTTTCTCTCCCTCCCCTCGACCTCTCCCAACCCAGAATATAAAAGTAAAAACAGCTTTAGAAAGGATGGTGCAATGTAAAGAGGCATATGTGCAAGTAGAGTGCAACAAAAGTCAATGAGGAGATACACCTAGTAAAGAAAAAAAAAAGAAAAAAAAATCAAAGAGCTGGACATGTTGGGATACCCTGAGCAAATGCAGAAGCCTGGTTCTATCAACACAAGTAAAACAATCAGCTCTTTAAGAACAGTTATGCCAAGATTAAATATATCAATACCACAGGCACTGCCCACAACTCAGTCTTTAAAGATGAAGCAAGTTTAAAAAAAAAACAAAAACAAAAAACAAACCAAAAACCAACCACAAACACACCTCCCCTTCCAAAAGTTTACATTCTTCAGGTATGTGGGTTTCTTTTTCTTTTTTTGGGAACTTGTCAATGTAAGTCATGTATTTGGTTACAACAATTGGAGAGTACAAGCAAGTTTCACTTGTGTCTAGTTTTTCTGAAACAAAAGAAAATGAACTGGCTTTTTAAAAAAGGCTAAAAACAACAATGTGTTGTAATTCTATTATTTAGTTTAAAAAAAAAAAAAGAAAACAGACTATTTGGCATTTTCTCTGCTTACTCCTGAATATTTCAAGGCCCTGAGATTACAATATTATGTTCTTGGGACCACAGGGCTGGATAAAACCCTAGTGCATCAATTCTCTCGTTAAGCCCTACCCAAAGTTCTGGCCTTTCCCCCTAAATCTACCTGCTCTGAGCCAAGGCTGCCCTGCCTCGAGTGGCTCCGAGGAGCTGAGCACAAGCCGGGAGCGGCGCTCCCGCGGCGGCTCCTGGGCACTGGTCAATGGAAACACACCCTGTAGCAGAGATAAGCTCCTGCCGTGAGGAAAGTGAACATGCAGATATTCACTAGGAAGGGCTTCCAGGTTGCCACCACGTTCTCATCCTCCTCCTCTGAGTTTTCCTTCACGGACTCTTCCTTGTGGGGCGAGAGCCGCGGGTTCTCACCAACAGTTCTCCTCCGGGGTTCAGTGTCGTGACTAGTGCTGAGGACAGAGGAAGTGACATTCAGGGCTGGGTAGGAGCAAATATTCCATGCTGGATTGGCCATGGAGGAGAGAAGCCATGCAGGTGCTCCGAGGGCAGGGAACACCACAGAGCTGGAAATCTCTCGGAGCTGCAGCAGCCACCAAAGCACAGCCTGTCTCCAGTTAGGACACATCTGGCTGTTCAACACAGGTTTAGGAAGAGCTTGGGAGGATTCTGTGTCCTTTAAAGAATAAGCTTTAACCACCACCTGCTTTCATTGGCCATCACAAATCTGCACCAAGACAGGCAGTGAACAAACCCAACTCACACCTACATCTGGTCAGGGGAACACCAAAGTTCTAAAATGGAGCACCGGCCCAGAAAGCCAGAGAGGGATGGAATGTGGCTGCTCGTTCAGCCCTGACTCCCAAAGAGCATCTCAAGGTGGAACTGAGCATCTCCTGCCCTTTCCCACTCCCTGACCGTGGCTGTGTCTCCCCAGTTCTCAGGGGGCAGTGAGTGCTTTACCTGTCTGTGCTCAGGGGTGCAGCTGAGCGGGCTCTGCCATCCGGAACCGCCTCCTCCACGCTGCTCACCGAGCTCCTGATCTCCTCCTCCACTGCCTGGTGCTTGGGGAAGAACTCCGGGTGCTCGTGCATCCTCCCGTTGTGCATCTCTGAGGTTCTCTTTGGGGGCCTGGGAGGTGGGGGGGTGTGCTCAGGGGGTGGCTCCAGGTCTTCATTGGAGAGCTCTTTCCACTGCTCCTTCAGGGAAGGACAAGCCCTGTCAAGCTTTTCTCTTATGTAAGATGCTCTAACTTTAAACTTTACCATGCCAGAATCTTTATACTCCATATTTTAATTAATTCTTAAAGTGGCTCTTCATTTGAATCGAAAAAAAAGGCAAGAAAAACACGAGAACTCCAAGCCCAAGGTACATCCACTACACAAAACATATTGGGCCATAAAAGCAAGAAATTCCAATCTGCTTCTAAAAAACTTAAGCAGCACAAAATGAAATCTATTTTGCTAGAGTTCTGCTTACCATAAAAAACCCTGATGAATTTAATCACAACACTTAAACTTCAGGCATATTAGAGAACTTGTACTGTCTGAAATGCCAGGGGAGGCTGATGCAGCAGCTCCACCCCAGTCACTGTGCTGGAAGCACAGGAGGCACCTGCTACACCACAGGTACTTTTGGAAATAAATACAATACAGCACTTTAGGTTGTGACAGATTGTAAAGCACTGTACCTAAAAGCCCCATAACATAAACATGTACTGAAGCTGAAGCAAGCACCACATTTGAAGCTTCTTTCCATCCTGTTCCTCCCACCCACTTGCTGCAGCTCCCTGGGAGCTGCCAGGGGCACTCACTTGCACTGAAGCATCTCCCATGATGAATTTTGCCCCTTCAATAACAGCTAAGTAGGAGAACCGGAGCTGATCTGCAGTCTGGATGAGCCCCATCCTGTACTTCCTCATTTCCAGGAGAACCTGCTTAACGTCCACGGAAGAAGGATCTTTCCGTTTGTCCATCTGCAGATAAAAATGTGAAACATGTTTTCTGCTCTGATGAGGTTTACTGCAATGACTCACTTTGTGGTAGGGCCTTCACACCACCCTCATTACAGAATGAATGAACTCACACACAACTGGTATCAGCAGCTCTTTACTGGGTCTCCAAAAACACACAGGGGAAAACACTGGGCCTCAAAAATGCTGCTTTCCCTGAAGGCAAAGCCTGTCTTTGTGAATCACTCTGAAAACTGGAGACTTCTCTTCCCAAAACTCAAAATGGCCATTTAGGAACCAGACCTGCCTTGGAACACACTCCCAAAACAGCGGAGTAAAACAACAGGAAATCACAGGGAGCCACTCCCAGCCCCTGGCCCAGCTCCTCTAAGGCTGCACCAAAGCTCCCCAGAAGGTGCCCGTGCAGGAGACCTGCAGAAGGTGGCCCTGCAGGAGGGCAGGTGGCCCTGCAGGTGGCCCTTACCAGCAGCAGACAGGTGTCCACCAGGCAGAAGGTGCCCGACCGGCCGATGCCGGCGCTGCAGTGCACCACGACCGGGCCGTGCCCGGGGCTCAGCGACCCCGACTCCCGCACCTTGAACAGGAAATTCAGGAACGAGGCCGGCGACTCCGGCACCCCAAAGTCGGGCCAGGTGGTGTAGTGAAAGTGCAGAATCTCCCGAGTTTCCTGGCTCTGCAAAAACAGGGTTTGGGGATTCTTTTAGTTTGGATACACCAGTCTGAAGGACTGACTTAAATTCCAAGGACAAAGTTTCACCAGTCTCAGGGAGCTTTTATAGCTGCACAGCCAAGAAACTAATTACAAGTAATTATCTCTTGTTGTGAAGGTCTCCACTGGGAGCAAAGGGAATTGGGTAAATTTACTTATTTACAGTTTAGTTATTTCAGTGCAGTTCAGAAGCCTGTGTCACTCTGGGTATGGCTGAGACATGAAACTGCCTGGAGTGTCCCCAGCTACATCTCATAAATATCCAAGAGTTTAATTTCCATGACATCTCATGCAGAATCATCAAATGCAGAACAATTCATGACCCCCAATTTCAAGCCCTTGTTGGTGAGGAGATGAATTTCACCCCAAGGAGAACAAAGGCTGGGACTGGATGAGATCCTGTACTCACAGTCAGGTTTTCCAATTCCAGCTGTCGTACTGTGTAGTAGGATTTTATATCTTCAGATATCAATGTTAATTTCAAGTTTGTATCTTCAAAAAACATTTCTTTCTCCTCCTTCCGTGGCCAGTACTGTGCACACTTTATCTAAAACCAAGCAGGAGACACATAAATGTCATTACCTCCTTCTGACTGAATTGCCATTTTCTTATTGAGGTCTCCCAGAGAGATGAGTACTGCAAAGGCTGCTGCATGCCAGGACCTTAATGAGCCAGCCTATCTGTGTACACTGAGAATAACTCCAGACCCCCTGGCTAGCAGCAGAGACTTCATTTGTGTGGAGTCATGTTGTGTTTGTGCCCTGTTTTAGCCAAATTCATGGGAAATTAAGACCCACAATTACAAACCGCGTGATTTTCTGCCTGCACTAAGATCAGTTCACCAGGTATTCAATTCCAGGCATAATTTCTTAGACAAGACTTACAGTCATCCCATCCCATTCTTTGGGTTGGTTTTACTTGGGTTTCTTATTCCAGAAAACCATAAATGTGATGAACACACAGCAAGAACTGGGTGAGTACTTACGGATCCCTTTTCCATCACTCTGTTCAACATGACAACACCACGGCTTTTCTGTTCCCAAACCATCTCCCAAAAGTGACCACAAGTATTTGGCAAAGGTCCCTGCAGAGACGGAATCCCCAGAAATAAGCATTATTTTTTGTAAATGTCAGTGCACTCTTCCCCAGTAACAGTCCCTGCACAAGGCAATAGATTTAAACAAGTAACAAGCAACTTCTCATTTAAAACCGTAAAAAAATGCAGTGAGACAGCTTTAAGTTCCACGTTATGAATTTTCCCATGAAAGCATGGGTAATCTTTTCCCCCCATACATAAGAGGAAGAGAGACACAGTCTCATTTGTGAGAACAGACTTGGGAGTGAAAAATGCTGCATTTTCTTAGGAAAGGTATACAAAGGTCATGGGGAAATAAACCCCACTCAATAAAAGCAGAAGTAACATCTGTGTCCAACTACCCTGCAATAGCTCATCCTTACTCATGATACTTGAAAATTACTTGACTAAATGATAAACATCCACAAGACTGAAATGATGACAGATCAGTAACAAATTACATGGTCTTCCAGAATCTTCAAGGATGTGCTCTGGGACTGAATGAAATGGTAACTCCTTTTAAAGACTACTATCCATTCCCAAAGTACATTTCTTTATAAATTCCTATTTCTGCTATGTTCCTCAGCTATTTTCTATTCTAAAGCTATTGCTCTGAAGTTTGGGTTTGCCACCCATCCACTCCTGTGCTGAAACAGAACAGCAGGTCCTCAGAAAGAATGACTGGATTTAGATAAAGCCATTCAAACCCATTAGATTCTGGCTCAGGACAGGTAACCAGCACCAGTCAGCTGCACATCTGACTATTCCACATTATTCCACATACAGTTCAACCCTGAGATCAGCTGTCCTGCCCTGAGTAAGGGGAATAAGAGCTGTGTTCTAAGAACCACTGTCACACTGAACACTGCACTGCCCATTTCTTCCTGAGAAGATTTATCTTTATTCTTTAGAAACAGGAAGGAAGAGCTGTCACTTGAAAATATTAATCCCAGTCTACCTTTATCTTAAGTGTGGGAGGAAGGGGTAAAAAAAAGGCCAAGATTAGAGATCAGGACAGTCCAGGGAACTGAACATTCAGGACAAACAAGAACCCTGGCACAGTTGCTGGCTCTCAGAATAAGACAACAGGGTATCTGGGTACTTCTAAATTTGTTATACAGATAGGTGTGGAATTGACAGATTCTGGGAAAAGCAGTGACTTTTATACACACACAGATGATTATATGCACTTAAGTAGCTTTACAATAAAGAAAACAAACAGAAAACCCATGAAAAACAACTCCAGCCACCATAAGATTTTTATGATCCACTGCCAGCAATTACCTGGGTAAGGATGTAGCTCCTTTGGGCCTCTTCCATTTTTATCAAACTAGCATTGATATAGTCATTGTCACCTTGGTTTAGCTTAATTCGACTGTGATCAACTGCAGCATAATTAGAAAACACTGGTTAATGTATATGCAACACAGCACAATCCATGCACATCCTGGTCAGATGGGAGGGTCAAAAAGCTGAGCTGTCCTGAGGAATAAAAAGAGCTCAGTCCCAGACAGGGCAGGGCTCACTGGGGCTGGGGACTCTGGAACACAGCACAGGTACTGCAAGAACAGCAGAGCAGCAAGCACAGCTCACACCTCACCTTCCAAGAACACATTTCAAGAGTGAAGCATTTGCATCTGAAATAATCCCCACTGCAATTTGCAAACCAGATCACACTGACCTATTTATACAGTTATCAAGTTGCTGGCCTTAAATAAATCTAATTACACAACTGCTTATCTTTTGCAGCTTAAACATTCAAATCCAGCTTGTTCAAGGTTGTTAAAGGTTTGTCTAAACATATATTGGGCAAACAGGACAGAGACCTTTTATTTTTATAGACATTTAGCTACTGTTCCCAACCCAAGCACCCTCTAATGTACAGAAAAAATTATCAAAATTCAAGAAATACAACCCAAGCACCCTCTAATGTACAGAAAAAATTATCAAAATTCAAGAAATACAACAAATGTAAATTCTTTGCTCTTCTGTTAGTCATTTGCTCGACTTGGGACTAAAAACCCAAACCACCAACTAAAAAAACTCAATACACAGAAGGGCTCCCACATTCTGCAAGAAAGCAAACAGACTGGAAGCAGGATTATCTAAAGGCAAGAAGGAATTTGTTACTCACAATCTCAAATACTAGAACTGCTTAGTAAAGCAAAATGTGTGCAACATCACTGCTCTGCTCAAGTGCCCCAAAGGCTTCAGTAACTTTTAAGCACCAAGGCAGAAGTTCTCAGCCACAGAGCAGCACTCTGGCCTGGGACAGGGCCTGAGGAGCACAGGGAGTGCTGCACCCTGAGGGACACATGGCCCAGGACTGGCACTGTCCTGTCAGAGAGGGCTGCTCAGAGACCCCCGGGAGCTCCCTGCAGTGCCAGACACATGAGATGTCATTTCTGACCAGACACATGAAGCATCATTTCTGACCCTGTGACTGCAGCCCTGTGCTCCTGCCCCCTGCTGCAGCCCAAAGCCCTGGATGCCAGGCGTGGGCAGCAGCTCCCTGTCCCTGGGATCACAGCAGGAGTGCCAGGCTGCACCAGCACAGTGAGCTGTGCTTGTCCTGTGCTCAGAGCTGCATTCCCCCAGCACATGGGATTCAAAATCCCAGCCCTGGCCTAGGAGCATCACCTTTGCTCTTTCTCTGTTCCAATGAGCTTATGAGCTTAGCTCTATCTCTGGCAGCCAGAGCTCTGTGCCAGACTGCTCCCCAGCTCCCAGAAGGGGCACTGCTGCCACCTGTGCTGCCTGGCAGGATGCTCTGCTAGCTGAGAACACTGCACAGAAACCACCCCTGCAATTTTAGAAATGCTACTTCGGCCACCGTTCTTCTCTAGCAGAAGAACTCAAAGGTAAAGCAAGTTTCTTTCTTCAGATTTCAGCCCACAAATACAGACTCTATTGCATGCTGCTCTAGTATAACCCTACGGATATAAAAGCATCCTGTAACATCCACCTCACAAATAAATATATTAACAAAGAAAATTGTCTTGGATGCTTATCCACCTAACAGAATCTTGTCCTTACAAAGAACATTTAGCTGTTAGAAGTCATTAGAGGTCAACAGTCTTCCAAACAATGGAAAAGAAAGTGTACTTACAGGGGCTGACATCTCTGTACCTATTTCTATTTTTGTTTCTGGGATGTTTGGCCACTTTACATGGAAAATCACTGGCTTCATGCCTGATGTCCTGAAACAAAAAAAACCAAAACTGTTAGGTATGAATCCATCTAATTTCATACCATTAGCTATTTTAAGACAAATACCCATTTGACTTCACATCTTCATGTGAGAGAATTCTGGACAGAAAGCGCCTTGGGCCTCAAATTAAGAATCGAGTTTAAATTTATCAGAATACAACACTAACATTATTTATTAAAATATCATTAGTTTGCATAATAAAATAGCAGAACATTCACCAGACATTATGCTTTCAGCTCAGGAAGGAGCAGGGTCTCTGCCCCAAAGCACTTCCATATAAACTGCTTTAAGGCCTTGTTTGCAGCATCAGTGAAAATACCAACCCTGCTTCTGACTCAGCAGCAGTGAAAACGTTCATCGTGATAGAAAAAAACTTGTCTACCCCGCTTGGCATCACACACACACAGAGGTGATTTGTCTAAGATCACTTTCATCATTATCTTGAGTTATCAGCAAGGTGTCACAAAGCTGCAATGGTAGAAGTCACCTGTACCCAATTCACATGCTCAGCTAAAATCTATGCAGCATCTCACACGTATCACTAGGGTTCTCTCAGATGGGTTTTCTTCAGATGCATATAATAGCTCAGCTACCTGAGATAATTTCAGAAGTTAAAATAAAAAGAATCCTGCTGTCCTTGGACATTAGTCCCCATTTGTTGAACCAGAATTTCACATTGTAAATAAATACTGTGTAAGCACAGTTCTGCATATAAAGAATCATGTACAGCACTCGAGATTTTCTCAAGTGGGCCACTGACTGCAGCACATTACCTCTCTTCTGCTGCATTATTCAGGTATGTACTAATTTACCCTGAATGCGATGTGGCAGGAGAAGGGCTCTGATTTACATAAACCTGCCCAAAATTAGCACAGTATTCCGAACCAGCTCCTCACTGAAATAAGGCCTGACATCAGCTGCCAGCTTTTTATAACTGAACACATGGCTGCCAGTATTTCTGCTTATGAAGAATGCAGTCTGGAGAATATGATCTGGACTGCCACAGTCTAATATCTCAAACATGAGGCAGCTAAAATGGGTGTTTTCAGAAATTTGTCTCTGACATGAGGTTGGTGACTTCGTACTTTACAGGGATTTATTCTTCTGTACTGACTGTACAGGACTAACAAGAGGAAAAAACCAGGGCACTATGAAAAATGGTTTTCTAGATCACTAACCACATTTCCCAAATATGTGTTAAAGTCCCTAACACCCAAAACCAACTCCCCCCCCCACTTAGGATTCATATTATAAAAGCATCAAAATGAAAACCAAACCAAGATCCCTAAGGAATTTTTCTGTAAATACTGGGCTAACTTAGCAGCAACACTACTACAACAGTTTCATTTCACAGCATTAACGAATTTGAAAAAAACTGTCCCCTCTTTTAAAAAGAAATTGATCAAGTGCTTCTTTACAGAAAAGGAATTATACGAAGGCATTCTAATACAAAAATACTACATTTAAGCATCCACATGTATGTGCACACACAAACTACAGCCAGTCTCCAAGGAGTTCCACAGATTCAAATACCAGCATCAAATACTTCAGGAATTGAAAGTGGCCATTTATTGTGCAGGGAATAGAGAGCTGGCTATTACCTCACCAGCAAATACCAGATTTTTTCCAAGATGCCATGGTGCCTAAAGGTACTTGGAGAATAATGGAGTTCTAAGAGATGCTGAACTCCCACAGGCACAGAGAAAATGGAAAGAAAGAAGTCACTCATGTGCCTTCAGCAGACTATTTAAAAACAGCAATGTATTTCTGGAGCATGTTTCAACAAACAGGAAAAAACACAGGGTGGGGGTGGGATGGTAACAAAAGAGGGATCGAGATACTGCAACAGGCAAGCTGCTGCCTCCTATGAAAACCCAGCCAGCACCCAGCACTTCACTGCTGAGTGTGATGAACACAGTAAAACAGAAAATTCTGGAGAGTAGGCATGCCTAGACATCAGATGGAGCATACTGTCCTCAGCAATATGGGAGAAAAGTGGTCTGGAGTTTTGGTTGGGGTTTTTTTTTTTTTGGATACAGAAGTTGCTGGAACATCTAAAGTGACCAAAGAAAATTTAACATCCAAGGTCACTTCCAGGATATGAAGCTGACTTCAGTGTGCAATTGCCTTTAACAGAGAAAATGACTGGAGAGAAACAACCCAGTGCCAGGTTACCCACAGCAGCTGTGTGGCCACGCCACGGGCCTTGTCAAACACTTCTGGTCCTGGTTACTGCTGGAGTCACATAATTACTGACTCCACTTAACTGCTCTTAGGGTAGGTTCAGAACATCCCCATAACAGCACCACAAGGTCTCCACGCTGGAGAAATCTGACTCACTCACAGCATGGAATATTGTGCTCTGAGGCACTTGAAGCTGGTGATGTCACGAGAACTGAAGGTAGTGGATGAAGGCAGGGATTTATGAAGTTACAAAACACCTTCTTGAATCACACTCAGTCACACTGCAGAGATCCTGCCTGTTAAAAAGGAAGCTCGGCATTTCATTTAAAAGGTCGTGCAATATAAAACTTTAAAGAGGAAGGGCTAGAACTGAAGTCAGTTTTCCAAAGCAAATGCTTTGGGTTTGGGGCATGAGTCACTTCATGCCACTCATCTCCTGGTTTTAAGCCCTGTCCCCCAAATACTTCAGGGGTGGAAAGAGGAAGTCTGCTGAAGCCCTGTTCTTCAAATGAGAAGTTCCTGTAGCTCTGAGCACAACAGCACATTGGGCTACACTTTCCCCATCCTGTTCACACACCAGCAGGAGATTCAGAAAGAGAAGATGCACCCCAAAATGCTCAAGTAAATACTAGGTAAGACCACAGGAAGAGGTGGCCATGCCATCAGCCATTCAAGCACGCTGTGTAGATTTGTGTATCAGTATTTCAAACAGAAACTAAAGGTGCAGTCTCAGTGTCTTCAGCTTCACCAGACAGACTCCCGGGAAGCCTTGCAGCAGGGCTCAATTTGATCACACTGTTTAATTGCACCATAAACTCTGAAGCAGCTCAGACTCAGAGATAACGATTTACTGTCATTTTAACAGTTCTGCTCCTACGGGAAGCAGCAAATGCCAAGATCTTATCAGGGGCTACAGAATTGCTCCTAATCCATCTCCTGAGGCACTCACACTAAGGAGAGCAATTCACAAAAATTATATAAAGGCTTATATAAAAAAGTAATCTTAGCTTAAAAAACAGCTTTCCTATTAAAGCTGGCACTGAATAAAATGATGACACATGACACTGCTGGAAAAGGTGGAAGAGTAAAAAAGTTACAATAAAGTCAAATGGAAGGTGCTCTTTTCCCAAGATGTCACTATGGGCTGATTTCAGAAAGGAAATACCCCTACAATTCAATGAGGTTGCAAAGACCTGTAGAGAAGAGCACAAGAAAACCAGCAAGTACCAAGGGATCCACAATAAACACCTACTTTACACAAATGGGAAAAGGTCTTCGGATTCAGCATGGGAGGGAGCAAACTGAGGCCCTGAACTCCCCAACAAAAGAACCTCATGAAGACATAAAGCACACAACTGCTCATGTAAGCCACCTTGACAAGGAAGATTTGATTTCTTATCCTACATTAAGCTTTACATCAGGATATTTGGGCAAGAACAAGAAATGAGGATGTAACTTGTAGGTAAGAGGAAGGTCATTAAAAATCAGATAAATGAACAGTTGCATCACACAACATAAATCTTTACAAGCAGCTGCACAATTTCAGCCAGCAAAGTGAAATAAATGTGGATTTTAATATCCTTTAAAAACATTTTATCTAGTCTCCTAGTTTTGCTTTCAACTAAGATATGGTAGTATTGATTTTCTTACTAATCTCCCTCAAAAAAAAGAAACCAGTTGTCTGCTATGTCAAGCTTCTTCCTGAGGTCAAGCAGCACAGAGAGGAAAGGACAGGCTTGTTTAAAGTTCAACACCACTATTACATGAGGTTAAAACAAATAAATAAATAAATAAGAAATCACACACTTGCAACATGGTTTTCCTAGAAAGTCCCCTGCTAATTCAGCACTGCCAGGGCACTCCGAACAGGCTGTGGCACAGCAGCGTAAGAGGGTTTGTGACACCAGTCAGCTGCTGGGAGCACGGAAATAACCCCCCAGGAGAATGTAAACTGGGCATGATTGCCATATTAAATCATATCAACACGTGGCAAAGTGGGCTCATTTTTCCCAGGCCCGTGTTTATCCCTGCTAGCAGGTATTACAGATTGTCTCTCACCACTGGCTAGCTCCAACATGCCTCACTGCAGAGACTTCTGACAGCAAATCCCGCAGGCCTTTATTGCACCCACTTTATCAGGGGAGATAACTGAACACTGTAAGTGCTCCATTTAACACCTGCACCTGAACGGCTGTCAGGGCTTGGCTGTGTACTTCCAGAAGGGAGAAAGCCACAGACCTGCATCACTTCCAAACTTTACCAGTGTATTTATTTTGCATCTTGCCAGAAGGAGGGCACTGCTGACACTGAACCACAGTGCTACTGCACAGTTCAGCTGCTCAGATCCCCGTACTGCTTCAGTGTCATCTGCAGTGGGTAAAAACTGATTTTTCAATTCCGGTTCCTTTGAATGTTGCAGCAGAGCCAGGGAAATCAAAGAGCTAAACTTCAGTATCAGGTTGAAGAATTACATAAGACTTCTCAAATTTCAGTAAGTTCAAAATATAGTTTGTCCTGGAAATTTATGACCCATAACAGAAGAAGTTCAGAGCTGCTGGCAGGAGCACTCTACTTCTGCAGTTTTGTAGCCATGTACTACTCACTGCCAAAACAGGAAACAACTGAATGGAGCATCAGTGCTAAGAAAACAACTCAAGTTCCCTTCTTCTTCCCATCCATCTCTATTTTCCTTCCAGATACTCAATCTGCTCCAGAAATGCACCTTGGACATTATTGGAAGGATAGAGACGTTTGAGAATGTGAAATGGCTTTTTCTTGACAGCTGTTGTGCAAAAGCAAAGCTTTGCTATCTGTATCATCAAACAAAGCCAGTGCCAGGAAATAAACCACACTCTCATTAAAGTGTCAAGAGGTTCTAACTCAGTTGCTCTTCTTCTCTAAGAAAAATAACCACCGAGATGAGATCCAGGTCTTGATTTGCCCAAACATTAGGGGTCTCTACATAAAGAGTCTTGGTTTAACCTCATCTCAAATAGACTGGCACATCCCACAGACCAGATACCCACATAATTCCTAAAGGAATTTAGTCTACATAGCAAATCCAGACCTTAATTTGTTTGCAGTATGGGTTTTGTGTGAGTTTAGAAATGTATCATTGCTGGCCTGTAGGATATTCCAGGCTTCACAGACTGACAACTGTGGTTATAAACAGTCCTGCTTTCCTAGTTACCTAATATTTTCATTCTGACATCTCACAAGCCATCTAAGAGCATTACAGCTTTTACAGAGCTACCGCCACCAAAAAACCACAAACGAAATCCAAGGCTTTGCAGGCTTCAGAGAGGAAAAAAAGACATGAACCCTGCAAATGCTAGAACGTAAGGGAGGGATGAGAAACACTTCTCACACCTTTCCATGTGCTGCATAACCGAGGTATTTTCCAGAATTTAGACAAGCTGCAAATATTGGAAATAAAAAGACAAGAGATGCTCCCCACTGCAGATAGTTTACAGTTTCTCAAGGGGATCTCTGGCTTTGTGAAATAGGAACCATGGAATAATTTACCATGGAATTTTTACCTATACTCACTCAGAGTGCTCTACTCTCTTTCAGAGATACTGCGCTGATAACCTCAGCTAATGTTAAGAAAGCAAGACTGTACTATCTCCCCCAAATCTTGCATAATCCATTATCACCATTCCCCCAAATCTTGCATAATCCATTACCACCATTTAATCTTAAAATAAATGAACTAATTTGATTAATAAGTAAGTAAGATAACCAAACGTAAATCTTGGTTCCTCACCAGACAACATATTCAAAGTTTTACCAGTTAAAAGCTGAACAGATCTTTACAGATTCTTTTTCCTTTTGTCCCGTTTTTGATCCCAGTGTATGCATCTGCTCCAAGACTCTTGGCTCGGAACACATCCTGCTCTTCTGTTCACTTGGGCATGCTAGCACACTGTCCACTGAAAGAACACAAATTTACAGAATATCTGGCATTACCGACAGCTAAGGAGGAATCTGAAAGGCCACTGCAGAACTAGGTATTGTACCAGCAGAGAAGGACATTATCATCTTCTGCCTGACGAGATTCCAGGCAGTTGTTCAGTGCTGGATCTACTGTCACAGTTCAAGGCCCCCTAAATCAGTTGGGAAGATTATTAACACACTCATCTAATGAACTGTGCCAGCGCCACTGCAATGAGCAGGAGCACGCAAACGCAGAACAAGCTCTGTGGGCTCCATGAGTAATGTCACAAGTGAGTTTGAAAGCAGCCAGCCCTGAGTATTTGAGTTTGACTCTTCCTACTAAGCCTTGATGAAGTTTTTTAAAAAGAGCCTTCACTTTAAATTAAGATGTGCACTTCACATGCGCTGAGCGATAACCGAAACTTGTCTGTGGTGTTTGTGTCCTTTCACCTTTTCCTGGAAAGTGTGTTGACTAAAAGCCAAACAAACAGCACAGCACTTTAGCTGCTTAACAGACAAACACTGCAGTCATTTCACTCAGGACAAATATTTTATAGAAACAAAATAAGATTGCAAAGGTTCGATTTATTTTTCACAAAAGAAATGCCAACATTCATGCACTTGTCTCACCAGCAGTTTAAACTCACACAGTTGCAGAACTACCACAGCATTATTTTTAATCCTTTTGGAGATTACATGAGTTAAACACATCTAGGTTACTAATTGGTATCTTAAAAATACTGGTCACAGTAACAGACAACAAGACAAGTCCAGTATTCCCCATCTACAGTGGTATCTGCTCATCTCTGATGTGCAGAATTTGCTAAAATACCAGAAATGTCAAAGAAAAAAGGGCAGTTTGCAATTCCCAAGCGATCCTAATTTTGTCAAGACCATTTTCAACATAAGGTACCATATGTGAGAGAACTAACTGCCTGGCACCCACCGTGACTAGAAGGCAAAGAGAAAACCCAATTCAGCCTGAGAACAGCATTTCAGCGAGGCCAGAGGCAGCTCCACCACGAGGTGCATTCCCACAAAATGGCCCATACAAGCTCCAGCCACTGTCCTGCTGTGTTATGAAATTATCCATGAAAGCATAACGCGAACCAGAGCTCCCAACCCAAGGGTGATTCCCCAGACATTCCAGCTGCTATGATACACTATCATGTTCCCTCCCCAGGGACAGCCGGAGGGCAGGGGCTGCCAGCACAGAGCGCGAGCCCAGCGCTGAACCCGAGGCCTCTTCTGGGAAAGGAGCTGAAGGAAAATGACAAGTGTTTCAAAGCAGTCCCGAAACACCAACCACACATATCTGGGAACACCAGCTCACCAAGGCATTAGCTCTCCCTTTTGTCCCTAATTGAAACTAATTAGGGAGCAGCCATGAAGCACCAGGGAGTTTGGTCAGGAGTAAGGCCGGGACTCCCTCAGGGACAGGTACAGGACCTACAAAATCCGCAAGACCTGAGCAGCACCTGTAGTGTGGCTAAAGCTTCCAGCTACTACAGAGTCATAACCTCTCCTAAATCCATCACCTTGCTTATCCAGTAAATTATTTGTCAAGCTTTGGGACGTTTTATAGTTCTAATCCTCAAGGCAATCCTAAGAAGTCAGAGAAAGAAAAGCTTTTTTAAATCGTGTCCTAGTGGTGAGGTCAGGGCTTTTTTCAGTTTGGTTTTATACCCATACATTTAGCACCAGGACAATTCCCTGGAAGGCATGTGATTCCCTGAGCAAGATCGCAAGGATTTTTAACCCTGGATTTAGCAAACAGGACGATGCTTCTCAGCCCGATCTGCAGCACTGCTTCTGTCACAGAGAGATGAGGAGGTTCCGACAGAAGAAAACAGACACCTCTCCTGAAGGTGCCATTGACTACATTAAAGGGGTTACCAGTAATGAAGACCAAAGAAGTTTACATTATTACTTGAAAACAGGAAATAATCTGACCTCAGAAATTCTGGTGGGTGCTCAAAACAAAATTACAAACTAGGTGGAATGAGAGATGTCCACACAGGGACAGTGTGAGAGCAAAAAAACTTCACCAATGTCAGAGAGGCCACATGTGCCTGAAAACAGAAAATCTGAGTTGTCAAAGAGCTCCAGACCTCCCATATTTACTTATCAAGCTCCTTACAAATTCAACAACTTGACTTGGCACCTCACAACACCTCCCAAAACCACAGGCAATGCAGTGAGTAATAGGGGAAGCAGGAGACTTTGTACACTCCAAGACTTATCATCAATTCCTTTTTGTTATGCTGTTAACACGACATCAGCATTTGCTGCTAAGGGAAAAGATGGGCTGGTTGTGAGAACGTGCACACACATAATCCTTTGCTCAACAGAGACTTAGAGCTACAAAAACATACTTCTAGGGTTTACAAACCAAAATACCATACATTTTTTCACATCACTGCTATTGTCCTTTGAATACCCTAATGTCAAATTCGTTGTTGTCATTACATTCCAAAATAAACACCTCTGTCTTCTTGGACTGCAAAAACATTAAAGGGTTTCAATGAGAATGAGACCTTATTCTAGAGCAGGGATTTTGATCTACTCTCTCTTTCAAATAGCCACTTGTGTCCTCCCTGAGGAGCAATGCCAATGCCCCAAGGAAGCCCCCAGTAAGGACAGGCAGAAGACACCTCTTGGATGCCATAAGGGATGCTGCTTGTGTCCTCCAAGTGGATTAGCTCCCAGCTGGGATGCTCAAACTCCCTAGTTTCTAACTTAGGAGTCAATGTTTCCCACTACCACCTCCGGAATCCAGCCCTTTGCTGTAACCAGCAGCTGTGCTGGGACAACGCCACAGCTCTCCCCTCAGAAGGGAGGCTGTTCCCCTGGGCAGGCCCTTGTACTTTTGTCTTCCCTGGCTCCTGGAGGCAAGGGAAGAAAGCTTTAGATGAGCTCCTCTACCCCATCACGAGCACTATGGAAAACAGAACCGTTCAGAGCCATGGGAGCCAGGCCTGGGAATCCTGCCTTCCTCTTGCACTTTTGGTGAGAAACTCCTAAATACAAAACCACTTCTAGATTAATTCTCAATGGTGTATTTTCCATGATGACACAAAGCCAGAAACAAAAGGATTCTTACCTAGGAATCAGAACTTCTGGAGTTTGCCTCATTTTTATTTTCTTGATTTGAGTTGGTTTGAAAGTCTCTTACCATCATGAAAACAGGATTTTGTGAGAACAGAATAAATTTGCACGTCTCATTTTTTACCCCCAACACTGACTAAAACTAAACTCAGATCTTATCTAATATAATTTACAGGAGAGAGTAAGCAAGCTATTGGTGTTCACAGAAGCAAATACGAATTACAATGGTTTTTCTTTAATACTTATCTGGAGCTAAACGAGTTATACATGCATTTAGAAAGTACAGCCGGTTAAAGCAGTTTTAGACAGCAGCTTGCCATATGCTATGTTAAAATTAGACTGATTTTTTTTTAAAAAAGCAACACATTTATGCATGAAGTAGGTCTATTCAGTACACATAGATTTTTGAGGAATGCTTTTTCTCATCCAGTAATCTCTGCAGAAAGTTCCAAACAAAGCTTAGTAGAAAAAAGAAACTAGTTCAGAACGTGATTTTGAAGTTACCTTCACAATATCTCACAGAACTGCAAACACTGTTCGATTTAAAAAGTAATGGACTGGTCGCACTAAAAATGCTTATTGTCAGGGTGATAAATACACAACAATGTAATTTTTAGAAGTAATAACATGGGTACCATTGAAAACTAGAGACCTTGTAAGCGGACTAAAAATAGTAATTTGAATTCCTAGCTTAGTCAGCTTGGCCAGAAACAGCTGTGTTCACTGTAACCTCTAATTAGTCTGCATATTATAAGAGCCCCAAAGATCTTTCCCTCTACAAAACCTACTGAATTAGCCTTCACAGCACAATGCTGCTTCCACACAAAATGCAACAGAATATTCAGACTTTAGAGACTTCCCACTATTCTTTCTGAAATGTTTCGTTTACAAAGGCAAATATTCTCATTTGATAAGGCCATCTCCCCTCTATCTGAATATTCAGAAAAGCCTGCCTTGAAAGGCAAAGACAAGGTCCAGTTCTGAGCTGTTTAAGATGAGAAAGAAAGGTCTCAGTTCTAACACAACTAAACTGTTCATTACTTTGAAACACTGAGCAACCACAGTCAGAATTTAAAGCAAATTTCTCTTCCTTCATGGCTAGGGGGTGTCCTTCTGCATAAATGAATTCGTTCACACTGGGTACTCCAATGCGAATCCAAAAGCTAACTTGAATTTTCTAATGTATATGCACATGTTAATGAAACAGTCACACCACGACTACAGTGGGGCACATGTTCAGACTGTGTCAGTGTTATTTTTCCATTTACAATACAACGGGACAAGCAACAGCCATATTTCAACTTTCTACTAATTCCATCAAAATCCTCCAAGTTATAAGGTTGTATGTAGAGGAAGTACTAAAACACACGAGAAAGGAAGTGGAGGAATTGTTATATAGGAAATTGTGAACTCTGCTTTACCTATTAAAAAAACATCATCATCTACATCTTATTTAGTGGCAAACTTAATTGCCTTAAAGATGTTTGTACTGTGTGCTGCTTTACTGGCTTTCTTGAGATGCAGTTTTTCAGTCAGATGTATGAGGGGGAAAACTGAATTTATTTAGTACCAAGGAACCCCCCCATGCATTCAAAATGATGAACCGTATGTTACACACGTACCAGCTCCATAATGTAAGTGGGTCTCCCTCCTGCATTCTGTTTGTTCCCTACAATTAAGGGAATAAAACCAAATTCCAGCAAGTTCTAATCTATGGCAAAAGAATGTTTCACCATGTTGGCCATTAGTAAGTAGACAGGCAATGGAACTACAGATTCCTTCTGCCAAAGCATGCTCATTACACTATTACTAAAAGCTTTTTATCATTTCTAACCTAACAGGATTCCAAGAGTTTAAAGAGAATGTACAATTAACAGGATTGCACAATGCAGGTTCATGCCTCTGCATGCAGGGAAAGGTCAAACTCGAGCTTTGTTCCTACAGCAGAACCAGCAACCAGTCCTGCTTTCTGTAGCTTTGTTTCTCAGCATACTGCCCAAATCCCTCTTTGGGAACTTGAAGTAGCTGTAACAACTTAACTATCATTCCCAGAAAGAAGTTTTAAGTATCTTTTCTCAAGAAGGACTTTTGGACTGAAATTGAAGAAACTTGATGGATTACAAATTTGCATGAACAGCTTGTTTCAGCTGGGATCTGTTTAACGCGGCGGTTGCTGCTATAATCACAGATGCCCACTTCACTCTACTTAGAATATTCAAATTTGGAAAGGAAAATTGTAGTGGTGATTAAAAGCATACTGAATTCACTGAATGGTGCAACCTACAGGTTGCCAAGCTACTGCAATGCACACAAAAACCTGCTGAGAACAAACAGTACTGCTGAAAACAGATGTTAGATAAAGCAGAATTAGGATACTCCTGGTTTTTCACATGACTGTCTAATTTGTGTTTAGGAAAGCAATCTAACTAAGCTAGGTTAATATTAAACCTTACAGCATTGTGAACCTGAGCTGCTCAGCTCCCAGTTCACAGCCCAGACACAGTTTTGGGGTAAATCAAACACTGCTGCCACTTCCCCAGCCCACACGTGTTCCCTGCCTGTGTGGCTGGTGTGTCCATCACTGTGCTGGCAGTGATGGGGACAGGACAGACTGTCCAGCCTCCACATGGCCCTGGGGCAGGATGCCTGGACACCTCTGTTCTGCACCAAAGTTTAACAGAAGTTGCACATAAAAGCACAATGTTTATGCAACTACTTCCAGAGTAGTAAACTGCTCTAAGGGTAAGAGAGAAAAAGCCAATATGCTTTTTGGGAAGAGGAACTTAACCCTTAAATACTTAGAGCAGAGATACAGATGTGTAAGAAAATCCACCTCTGGCCAATAAGCCTGGGAACTGTGTAAAGACAGCCCCTCCCTTAACCCAAACCAGACAGACCTTACATGCTGAAATGTATTCCGTATTTTTAGTTCTCCAAGTTGAAAAGCAATGCTTCAAGACACTGACAGAAGCAATCCTGTGTTATTAGAGGATGTTTTAACTGCCACTACAAGGACAGAGAGCTTCCACATCCAGCTGTACAGGACATCTTCTCATCTGAAAGCAACTGAGAGTTCATAAAAACAAATGCCAGTGTTAAAGAGGGACATCACATAATCAAGGGAAGTGCTCACAGACATCCTAATGCAGGACAGATTAGCACTCTGCACTCCAGCACATGAAAAAGACTGCAAAACTTGACAAGCCAGGCCTTCAAAGGACTGGTGAATGCTCCCCATGCTAATGAAACAGACTGCAGAGTGAGAGTCAGTTGCGTGGAGCAGATGAGATAAACAGCATTGCCACTTCAAAAATCTACTCATCCTGCTGGCTTAAAATAATTAATTCTGAGAACTAAACCAACTGATTTAGCAAAGCCAAGCAAACCTAACAACTTCTACCTCTTGTAGTGGCAGTATCCTCTCTGGAAACACATGACTCCTATTACTTCCAGCACTCCTTGCCAGGCCAGACAGTGCTGCACTGAACCCACCACACCCCAGGCTCCACCAGACTCTTGCTCATCATGTTCCACTTCCTGCCAGCCGAAGCCAGTTATCAGTTGTGACTAAACATGCTTTATCACTTAATGTCTACCTCAAATCCTCATTTGCAGCTGTAGAACAGATCTGGAACACTTACAGAGGAAAGAATACTAAAATGCAGTAAATATCTTTAAATAAACCCTTCAGACCTATCACATCCCTTTCCATTTCTCACCCACCAAATGACAGCTACACCAAAGGCTTCTGAGCATCTATCCACAAATAAAGGTTATCAGCTATCAGAATCACACACAAGTGCCTCCTCTAAGATCAATGCTGCTGAGAGCAAAGCATTTTTAGATTATTCTTCTGTAAGTATTTCAAGACACAATTTTGCCTGTAGAGAAATAATTTTATGCACAGAACACATCGTTAGCAAAGACTGGTACAAGAAAACCCAAAAGAGGTAGATGGTATTACAGGAAAGCAATAAATGTTTGAGTGCCTGCTCCTAACTGGGTAGCAATATTAACTTAGTTAACTACTCTTAAAAGATAATAAGTATGTAACAGTTTTATTACCCCAAATTTCATGTGGTAGGGAATTCAGCAGGCAGAGCAGCACACAAGGAATTTCCTGCTGTCAGCCAGTCAGTCACAGAGGAGTATCCTGTACATTGACTTGTGTGGGCGACCAAGCAAAGCCTTGTCTGACAGGCTTGGCTCCCAGTGGAGGCTCCTGATGGTCAGCTTTACACAAATTATAAACATGAAATCAATGACAAATAAGACATAAGTCAGTAGTTTCCATGAAACCTTTCTGCTCCGTCTGCTTCCTGACAGGCTCTAAAAAGACTGGTAAGATTAGACCTCTCCACTAATGCTCTCATGTGGGCTAATAAATCCAGGAACTTAGCAGCTGTAAAGATTTCACATATTTTCAACCTCCTGTTCCAATCATTTGCCTCTACTGAACACCAGACGAGTCTGACGGACACAGGACAAAGAAGCTCCAGAAGTGGGGGCCCCCTGAAAACAGCCCTGTTCCCGAGCCCTTGTGCAGAGAAGGGCTGAGCACCGTGGGCTTTGCAGCTCCAGCTGATCAGACCTTCCCTCTCCCCAGGCCAACACTGCCCAAAGCCACCTCCTGCCCTGCCCTGCTGCTCCCAGCAGAGCCAGGCTGCCACATGCTCTCCTGGTTTATCTCTTGGGAGGTGTGCCCGTTATCAGGGATTGCTGGGGAACAGAAGGCAACTGCTATCCACCGGGAAATCATTAATGAGGCAGCAGGTAATGCTGCTCGTGGCAAACGCCACCGCCCCAGGGCTCGCACCAACCCCCGACCCTGCGCCTTTAGTGCTCTACCAATTCCACCCCAGCTCACCCGGGAATGGGCAGGGATCAAAGGAAGGGGTTTGCTGGCTCCCAACACACACTGCCCTTCACACACGTCCTACAGGAGCTCTGAAACAGCGTGAGGGCAGATCTGCTCTGGTCATGAAACACTCGAGGCCAATTCTCATGAGGTTTCTATACTGGGAATGACAACAAAGTACAGACTGAAACATGATTCTTGTTCATGACATCCCACAGACACCATGCAGCTCCAGGTAGCAACTGCGATTTACTGTGAAAATTCTCCACTGGCAGAAGTTTAAGAAAGAAGTGACAGTGTTGATTTTCAATTTAATTAAACTCTTAAGGAAGAAAACAAAAACATATTCCAGAGTTGGGTAGCTGTCCATTCCCCCTTCTTTAAAATTCCCCATTTCTCTTCCACTTCTGGAAATATTTGGAAATTTTGTCAAATGTGTCAATATGTATTTTAGCTGTTTAATAAGCTATGTAGTATTTTTCCTGTTCTTGCCCCAGTGACCCACCCTTTCCTTCTTTCCAAATGAAGTTCCTCTTACTAAAACCTCTTGCTCATGTCAGAGTCATGTTTTTCCTGTAGTCCCCAACTTTAGTCATTGATGGCTGTGCAAATGTTAAGAAAGGAGATACAATTCCACACAAGGATGGTAGAAGTTTAGTCCTACTTCAAGCAGCTGCAATGACTGTACAGAAGACAGTGGAAAAAACAGGCCAAACACAGTAAAATGGAATCGTAATCTTCTGAACTAGCATGGGTTATTTTTCCTGTCAGAAAAAGGAAGTATACTCTTCCTTAGTCAAAGATGCATTTTTAAAATAGATTTCACATTTTACTTCCTGCCATCACATTAAAAGGTCACGCTGTTTATGTTACTGTAACCTGTTACTGTGGGATCAGGAATGGTATAAACAAGCAATTCTCATTGAACTGTGCACAAGGGAAGAAGGTTATGAGAACATTCCTCTTTTATGTGCAGAACTCTTGTTCTACATAAATATAAAGAATTTGAGAAACAGAGTGTCTTTTGTAGGATGGCTCTCAGCATCAAGTACTTGACAATCAAGTACTTGACAGAAACAGCATAAAACTCTGGGAACTTCAGATACATGAAAAAGCACCTGACAGATCACAAATATAACAGCTACTTTAAGTTCAGAATAGTACTATGTAGTAGCATTTTGAACTAGCAATTATTTTAGCACATGAAGTACAGAGAGCTTTCAGCCCAGAGGGGAGGGTTTCCTCTGCCTGCAGCGAGGTCTGCCCAGCTCCACACTCACCCCCGTACTCCACAGAGGTCTTTCTGTAATTGCATAGACTGGCAGAACACAAAACCTGCTGTATTGTTGCTTTATTTTCTATTTCTACTGATGTAGAAACCATTTTAACCTTCTAAGGAGAAGAAAAAGACTGCATCGAACAATGCAAATCTGATTAAATGATCCCTTCATCATCAGAGAAACAGGTAAATCTTCACCACTGATCTCTTCAGCCTCAGTGCTGAAGGTGACTTTTGACCCCTTAAACCACGTTCCCAAAGCACCCACAACAACCAAGAGCTGAGACAACTGTAGAGCTCCTTAAAGGCCTGGATCCTAACAGAAGGAAACAAGATATTCCATATACCAATCCAGTTTTAGTTCCTAACAATGGAAACAGGCCTTTAACGTAGTAAAAGTATCAGTACCCTACTTAGGCAGATCACACATGGCATTAATGCTGGATGCAGCAGAAAGGGGGTTTTTATTTCTTCCGAGAAAGATATGCCCAACTAGGAGGTGGGATTGTCCAAATATTTTGTCATTCCAGAGGTTAACAAATCAGGTACATGCTCAGCATCAGTGGCACCAAGAGAATTCTGCCTAAAAGGATAATGTAACTTATCACAGAAGCAAGGACAGGTAAGAGACAGGAGGAGAGTATCCTCTAAAAACAAAAATAACTGTAAAAAAATATACAGGATATAAACAATTTGGGACGAATCACATCTGACTTGGTGTTGATGATAAACGTTTTGAGTTGAAAAATATAAAGATTCTAACAGCAACAGTTAAACCACAGATCTCAAGTAAGCTGGATTCATGTTGCTTCACAAGCAGCTGCCCTTTACCAATTTGTTACTCCGCTATACACAAATGCAAACCCCAGTAATTTATTGAAACAATGTGTTTATCAGTCCATATTCAGGGATAGAGTATTGTCCAAGATGAAAGCACATGGGAAGGGTATAGAATTAAAAATAAGAAAAAAAAGAATTAAAAACATTTTTTAAAGTTTCATATTATGTCAGTTCATTTTCCTTCCCAACAAGGATATAATTTTTTTGCTGCTGTTCTATGAACCTGCTTTCTTAAATGCAGAAAATACAACCCAGTTTGAAAGTAGATCAGCTATCACTATTAGCAGAATCACATGAATTTCCAAGAATCACTTTTACCAGTTTTTCTTGGTATAATATGACAGGCAAGCTGTTGAATCTTAGCTGTATTCTGCGTGGGTGAGAGAAAAAGCACATCTGAATTCACAGGCTTTGGTTGAAAATGAATTGGCATTTGTACTACATGATCTACAAAGTGAACACACAAAGGCATTTGGATGCTCTATCAAAGTGCCTCTCCCAGTCAAACCAGCAAGGGCATGTCTCCTGGCACCAGAAAGGAAAAAAACCCACCTCTTCTGCAAATCAACATGAAACAAGTTGACCAATGACTAAAAAAAACACCCAGAAAACCTCAATGGTAAGCGCTGCAAACATCCAAGCTCAGAGATCAGATCAAGTCTGTGTTCATTATGAACACTGCAGAGAAGCAATTGCTTAGTAAGGAATCACTCAGTATCCTCAGGTGTTTAATGAGGCTGAGTTCACAATCCAAACAGATACTTAAGTCATACAAGTGACACTGATCTAAATCCTGGAAGTTCTCATGTTTACAAGAAAGTAGCAGTGATATTTCAGTGTAAGCCACATCTGATAAAGTCTCGGCTAAAGAGAACCCTTGGAGAAAGTCCATTTGCAAAGCAAGTATTACAGGAAAACATTTAACTTTAATGTTTAGTTAACTATAGGATGAACTGTTATTTCAAACCTAGCCAGCATATTTAGAAAGTTATTTTAGTTTGAAAAATATTTGGTCTACCACTACCACATTCTATTCTCTGCTTACAAGGGCTATTTCTATTTGAATTTACCATCATTTGGCATGTGACCAACACTGCTCTCTCCTTAACAGTTTCCTTCTATACATCTGTGCTTCCAGCACACAGAGGAGGCATCGGTACCATGTGGAAGAACACACGGATGCCATAAAACCCTTCCAAAAATGCTCAGAAGCAGGTGCGTACTGTGTGCACACTGGGTGATTTCTAAATTTTCAGCAAATGATAACCGTAACAGGCTCCATTTTTCCATGCTCTACTTCCAGCAAGGCCATCACAGAAGCTCTGGGTTCAAGTATTTAGATTTTAAACTCTGTAGAACAAGCAAGAGTAAGTGGCTCAGTAGCTTTATACAATGGTACTTACCCCATCCCAAATCTGCCAGCAGCAGACACAACTGGTGCTGGACTGAAAAAGCCAGCAGTAAAAGCCAACCCGTGCAGCAGAGCTCCCTGAGCCAGACCCAGCACTCAAAATGTACCAACCATCACCTGCAGCTGAACAGCAGCTCTGGTTTTCAGGGAGGACCCTGACCCTGTGAGCCACAGACACTTTGCTTCTCCATCACTAAGCCTGCACACTCAGTGACTGTACAGCACTGGAAAACATGGAATATCTTTAGCTAATTGAAGGAACAGAGAGACTCCCTGCAACTCTGAGTTCTAAACCAGCTTTCCACAACCAGAGCCAATTACGCTAAGCCTCAAATGAATCAACAGAGCACGAATTAAGCAGTGGCAAGGCACTGCATGCAGAGACCTGCAGCTAGAACTGGCAGAATAAAGCACAAAGATGCATTTATAATAAGTCATGTTCATGCCACAATTTATCTGCTGCTTAGCACCAGAGGAAAGCACCCAAATGCTTTCAGACTGCAGCCTGCACTCTTGCTGCAGCTTACAAACCAAAAACACTTGTAGAGCTTCCTGTCCACTGACTTTAAATACACAACACAACCACACTACTACAAGTCTTCAGGGTGGACCATTTCACAGTTTACTTTCAACATCAAAATCCATTTTTATATTCTACAAATACTTTTCCAGAGACAGTGAATACCTAAAAAACTTCCCATGCCTTTTCCCTCTTGACAGAGGGATATCCAAAATGCCCACAATACCTATCTTCCTCCCATAATCAGAATGAAGTTCATTAACTTTCATAATTTATAGTATTTTAGTTTAGCTTAGAGAGGTTTGGAAAAACTAACATTTATGTTAATATTTGGTTAAAAGACCCTCAAAAATTAATAAAGAAACTGAGAACAGTTATGTGTCTCTTACAGGCCTCAAACCCAACTCCAACTGTACTTCAGCTTTCCAGAGCATAGTTAGTTCTGTTTTCAGGATACTCACTTCCCAACATGCTTGAAAATCTAAACTATATCCAGTTCTTTCTTATTACATATTCCACTACCTATAAAAACAAGAAAAGAGTACATATTTTAGTTTCATTTTGCTACCTTCCCATGGAAAACTCTGCATGAGCTGTCCTCAAATGCCAGCTCTGCCTCCATCCACTGTGAATGGAATCCCCAGTTGAGTGGTACACCAGTAAATAATTCAGAGGTATTTTTACTGCTCCTGATAAGCACATCAAAGTTAATATCATTGGCCAACAACTAAAGACAACATATCTAGTTCGTATAAACACAAGAAGCAACTCTACCTGTATTTGAGGGTTGTGTTTTTAAGATAATATCTCGTTCTATCACCCTGTGTAAGAAGTTAGAAATTAAAACATCTCCTAAAGTTCAGAAAGACTTCTGCATGTAAAATTACTACGAAAATCTGATATTGCACTCACTGTGAGCAAATGACAATGCAGTGTTGCTTTGATATTCTGGACAAATACCTACTTTTCCTCCCTGCTCTAAAACCCTAAACTGTGCTTTCCTTAGCTTTGGGGTATGGGTTTTTTGTTGTGACATCTCCAGAGTGAATGCTTTTCATTCCAATAGATACTTCTAATGATACTTATGCAGGGTGCATATCATTCACTTACCCTTAAGCATTTGTTTTCTGTTGCACACCTTTACCACAGTTAGCACATGGCAAAGCTTACATTCCTTTAAGTTATTGTTTTATTGAAAAGGATTTTAATTTGAATGTGCCTTTCTTATGCTTATGTTTCTCTAAAATACAAGCAACAGCCAGAACCTGAGCAGTTCTTTTTCTCACTTGGGTCCCTGAACAACCTCCACAGGATCTCATGGCTCATAGTTCTTGTAGCAAGTAAATCTAGAGGAAAGTAAGGGATAGAAATAGGTATTAAAAACCAAACAAACATTCAAAAAAAACCCCCAAACTAACAAAACACGAAGAACTTCATCACTGTTCACCCTGTTCTGACCAGATGTACAGAGAATGGTTCCACCACTCGTGCAGTGCCTGACATATGATTGTCACAAAATCACCTAAACAAGGCCTTCATTTTGAAATGTTTGTGTCCCCATCCTGTGATTCCTTATGCTGAAAAAAAGAAGGTAATCTAAACTCTGTTCTTTCACAACTGTACTATCACAGCAGAACACAGCTTCCGCTTGTCCGAGAAAATGAGGCATGGACAATTTTAACCCTTCCAAGTCATGTGGCACCCAGACAAGTCTGCCTGCTGCCACACCTCCCTGTCTGGTGGCAATTCCTCCTGGAGATGCTGTGTATCTCCAGATAACAGACTGAGACAAGGAACAAGAGGAAGTGGCTGCTAGCAAGCTGCAGTATGCTTCACCTGGAACACTGGGGAACGTTTCTGGATTTCAGCAGTTACAATCACAGCACTTAGGTACCAGAAGCCTGTGGCACAATTACCTTGAGGGAAGATGCTTTTTTGCACCAATCACATACATTATCCTACTTACTGCATTCTTCAAGCAAACACCAGCGTTGTAGGAAAACTGCTTTGTTAATGGCATAGCTCAGACATCAAAAGCACAGATTACAGAGAAGTACACTGTTCTTCCAGAGGTACGTGACCTGCCAAGATGCCATTTTCAATAGCTTATTTAAAAGCAGGATCCAGTTGAGAAACTGAATTTCATGACATAGATGCACATATTTACTAATCAATCAGGAAAAAAAAACCAAGTAAAAACCCCACCCCCTGTGCTTGTCAATAGCTGGATGCAAATCAAAGAATCACTTTAGTCCTTTTTTTAATTGAATTTTAGTCCTCAGTCAAAGCTCACGCTGTGCCACAGTTTGAGCAGGCTACTGAGTCATATCATTCAAAGAGAGCAGGACAAAAATATCACTGAATGCTGATCCCTCATTGAAAATGGGCCATTCCCTCATTCTACTTAGATATTTCAGTTCTGTAATTAAATTGTACCTGTAGAAATGTACCACTTCAATTACAAAGCTCTATTACTCAAAATCATTTCCCGAGCACTAAGCCTGCAACATACCAAATCATCCAGAACAGTTCAGCAAAAACATAACGTCATACATCCACATGACTTTCAACTGATACAGTCAGCGAGCACTGACACTCCGCAGGGAAGGGAAATGTAGGAAATGGACCTTCTGAGAAGCCTGCTCAACATTTCATGCTTATTCTCTAAATGCCAGGCAACTGAAGATGTTCACCTGGCAAGCCATTACTGTTAGAACTTGCCTGCTGTGATTCTGAAACTGGAGTCCATTTATTTCACTTTTCTACTTCACTCCTTCTCTCAATGGTCTATTGCCAGAGAAATTCACACTGAAAGGAAGCAAAGCTCAACGTCTATGTTGCAAACGTGAACTTCAAGTCATTCATTTATGCAATATACCAGCGTAAACATTCAAATGGATGTTACAGCAATGCTGCCTGATCTGACTGAACACATCCGCCCAGCCATTCATGTATTTCAGCTTCTCTTAAACTTCCTTTCAGATAAAGGTATGAAGAACTTTTAAAGATAAAAGCACTAATTTCTGTGGCTTGTATGTGAAGATGGATCCAGACGGCAAATACTACCTCAAGAAGTCACGTTTGTCACACAGTTGTTTTAAACATCACAAAAAAATCTAAATGCAGCAAACGACACAATAAAAGCCCAGTACCAGCTAGCTGCACAAGTATTACTAACACGCTGTTTCAGGCTCCGTTCTATGGTTAAGGCGCCTGAAAAGCTAAATGCATTTGATGCTCCTTTCGCCGCTTTTCCGTTGAAACCCGAAGACAAATCCGACGGCTTGGTTGCCCCGCGGCTCGGGAGGGGCAGCTCCAACAGCTCCGGAGGACTGATGGATGTCCCCGCCGGGCTCCGGCGGCGCGGAGAGAGCGCGGAGCGGATGCGAGCGGGGCAGCTCCGGGCAGCCGGGCCGGGCTCTGTGCCCGCTCTGCCCGGGGGTCCGGCCCGGCCCGGCCCGGGGGTGCCCGCTCGGTGCCCGCTCGGTGCCCGCTCTGCCCGGGGGTCCGGCCCGGCCGGGGCCCGGGGGCAGCTCCCGGTGCCTCCCTGCAGGCGCGGCAGCGCCGGGCAACGAGCGGGCAACGAGCGGGCAGCGAGCGGGCAGCGAGCGGCGGACGGAGGGCGCGGGGGCGGCGGGCAGCGGTGCCCGGGCAGGGCAGGGCAGGGCAGGGCAGGGCCAGCCCTCGGGGCTGGGGCATCACCGGCATCGCGGAGAGCGGGAGGGAGCGCTCGCCGCCCGGCGCCGGGGCAGAGCCGGCCGGGCGCTGCCCCTCACCTGGTAGATGGCGGCCCAGCTGGCGGCCTGGTCGAGCCGCTGGAACTCCTTCTCGATCTCCATGGCGGGGGCCTGGCCCCCCGCGCCGCTCCGGCAGCTCCGGCTGCAGCTGCTGCCGAGGCCGCGGCGGCTCTGCCCGGCCCCCGCCCTCCCGCTGCCGCCGGAACTGCGCACCCGCCCCGCCGACGCGACGTCCGGGGCGGCGGGAGCGGGGCAGCGCCCGCCCCGGGGGCCGGGGGGCTGCGGGGGCCGAGGGCCGGGGACAGAGCCCTCCGCCGCCCTGCCCCCGGCCCCGCGGCTGCTGCGGGCTGCGAACGGGGCGGGCTCGGGGGCCGCCGCCATCCCAGCCCCCGCAGCCCCGGCCCGGCCCCGGGTTCGGCGGAGGGGCCGCAGGGCGGGGGCGGCAGCGAGGACGCGGCGGAGCGGGGCCATCCTGCTCCCGGAGCGGCCTCTCCGGGCGGCTGGGCCGCGGGGAAGGGCTGGAGTCATGTGCCCAAGCTGTCCATCTGCGGCCGGAGGTCAGCAATCCTGGCATTCTCCTGCGGCCATTTGGCTGCGGGGAAAGGGCGCTGAGGAAAGCGGCGGAGTGGTGGCAGTGCCTGAGCCGGTAGTGCACAGTGCTTGGATGTGCTCGCTTAGCCATGGGCAAGACGCTCTCTGTTGCTGCAGTCAGAAGATGGAGAGAGTTTTTCCTCTTACGCAGCCTGCAGAATGAAATGTACCCGTGTCAGTTGCCCCATTCATTTTGATCTCAGGAAATCAGCAAGCTCTGGGTGGTATTTGATCACCTGTCCTCGGTGGCTGGATTCCTACTCCGAAGTGTGCATTACTGTCCAGCTGCTATAGTCCTATCCCAGGAGATAAACCTGTCAGTCTGCCTCACCTTTTTCATAAGGCCATTCATTTCCGAATAGAGTTGTAGCCTGCACATCTCAGAGACCCCCCCAATCCTTGTTCCTGGATTTGAAATCCAGATATTCCAACCATACAGACATGTATATCCCAAATCACATACCCCAAACAAATTGATACTCAGCTGAAGATTTCACAGAGTAACCTAGAAAATCAGTGTATCTGACATTTCTTCGTAAATCTGTCCATCACAGTGTGACAAGTAACATTTTAAATGTTTCAGTTTGGTTCAATAAAGGATTTTGCTAAATAACTCAAAGTTTTTGAGCGGGTAGACTACATTGTATTTGCTTTTACCTGTATATGCCTATATAAAAGAAGTAAGAAGCAATTTGCAGCAGTGACATGCATCGTGACTCTCATTTCACCAAAGCACAGCAAACTGATGTATGTGCTACGGAATTCTGGCTTTCCTTTTACATGCAATGATATGCAGGGCTAGAAAACAGAGACCCTCACAATATGAAAACTCCAATTTCTGCCAAATCAGAGAATCACAGAATCATTTTGGTTGAAAAAGCCCTCCAAGACCATCAAGTCCAGCCTGTGCCTGATGCCCACCTTGTCACCAGCCCAGAGCACTGAGTGCCACCTCCAGCCCTTCCTTGGGTACCTCCAGGGATGGGCACTCTAAACCTCCCCAGGTGTCTGAGGGCTGAGGGGGTCCCCCAGGTGTGTGAGCGTCAGGGGTCCCCCAGGTGTGTGAGGGTTGGGGGTCCCCAAGGTGTGTGAGCATCAGGGGTCCCCCAGGTGTGCCAGGGCTGGGGTGTGGGGTCCCTCAGGTGTGCCAGGGCTGGGGTCCCCCAGGTGTGTGAGCATTGGGGGTCCCCCAAGTGTGTGAGCATTGGCGGTACCCCGGGTGTGTGAGCATTGGGGGTCCCCCAGGTGTGCCAGGGCTGGAGTGTGGGGTCCCCCCGGTGTGTAAGAGTGTGGGCTCCCCCAGGTGTGTTAACACTGGGGTCCCTCAGGTGTGTGAGCATTGGGATCCCCCAGGTGTGTTAGGGTTGGGGGCCCCCCCGGTGTGTGGGGTTCCCCCGGTGTGTGGGGTCCCCCCGGTGTGTGGGGTCCCCCCGGTGTGTGGGGCCCCTCTCCCGCACCGCGGCCCCTTGCTGGCCCTTTGCTGGCCATCCCCCGCAGCAGCCGGCAGTGCCCGCAGCGGTGGCAGGAGCCGCTTGGTGTCACTGCTCCATCGTGAGAGCTGCGGGAAGCGAAGGCAGTGCTGGAATTAAACCCTGCCCGCGGTCCGCGCCTCCCTCGGCAGCGGTGCGGAGGGGCAGAGCTCTCCATGCAGTGAGACGAGTTTTTACGCTATTTCTATCCATTCCTCATTGTGAAGACGTACCTTTCCACTGGCAGAATATTTCAGTCTGAGATGCTTCTGCAGGGAAAATTTGCCCTGCCATAGTTTGGCTTGTTTTCTAAGATTTTTTTTCAGTGGCTTCTGAACTATTTCCTTCTTAGTAGGAAGAAGTACAAATTAAAAAAAAAAAATCTTACAATACAATTTAGTGATGATTGGGATAGAATAGGAAAGGCAATAGGAATGTCTGGATTGGAATTGTTACAGGAAGGTCTGTTTTCATGACGTTTCCAGTCCTGGCTTGCAATGGAAAAAGGGCAAATTAATCTGTGGATTTATAACTTTTGCTGAAGCCAGAGGGGGCAATACCTATTTACCCCAGTGCTGAATTGGACTCAACTGGCTCCATGCTTTTGGATGCCTGTCCCAGTAGAGTTGAAGGTCTGAAATATATTCCTGCCAAGAATATGGGCTGGAAAGGGCCTCTTGGATCAGACATCTGTGCCCTACAAACGTGTTCAACCCTTTAATAGATATTTAGTCCTCAAATTGTGCCTCTGCACAAATGCAGAGCATTTCCTAACAGTCTTTATGAAATTTATGATCTACCTTACAAAATACTAAAAGTTGCAAAATCTGCAAAGCATTGCAGGAAAAAAAAACACAGAAGAGATTAAAAGTATTACTGGTGACTTCGATCCTTATAATAATGGAGGATTGGGTAAATGAAAACGTTCTGTGGTCTCAGGACACAACCCTTCTTGCACTTTGCACAGAGGAAGGCAGTCCCTTCCCAAAATAACTCCAACCTGTGCAACTTAGGCACATTGCTTTTTCATCCCAGTATAGTCTGATGCAGAGGTTTTAGTTTTCAAATTGTCCATTAGAACCTGACACTTGAAATAACAATAAGAATCCAAGGTAAAGGGTTGGATCGTGTTACTTATTTCTATTTCATAAAAAAGGCAGGTGCTTGTCCAAACTCAATCCTACATTTCATATCCTCTCTTCATCTTCCATAATTCAAAGCAACTTGATGGAGAAAGTTGCAAATACACAAATACACAAACTACACTCTGTGGAGTGGCAGGATGTGGCTCCTCAGGACTCAGGGCTCTGTCAGCTGTCAGGCTTGTGCTGCAGCTTTTGGGAAACAGAAGTCCTGGGATGGGATGGGATGGGATGGGATGGGATGGGATGGGATGGGATGGGATGGGATGGGATGGGATGGGATGGGATGGGATGGGATGGGATAACCTGAATGCTGTGAACAAGACTAGGATACCAAAAACTCTGCTTACTGCCTCTGTTAAAGGAAAATAACTTGTGTGTGTTTGTGCCTGGGCAGCTTCTGCTGGTCCAGATCTTTTAGAGCCCCCGTGGGTTTGCAGGGTGTGTTTCATATCCTGCTGTGGCAGGAGCAGGTAGAGGCAGAAATCTTTAATCAATGCTGCTAGTGACTATCTCACCGTTGGATGGCACTCCAGTCCTTACTGCTCGTGGTAGTCACAGCCTGGATTTCACTTGTGCATAGCATTTTAAAGTCAAGTAGCACCTAATAGGAAGACTCTTTTTTTATGGCTAATGTGATAATAAAGTAAAATTACACTTGCAGAGCTGGCTTTAGTTTCACAGAATTAGATTTTAGGAGGTCTGTGTTGAAATCTTGTCAGATTGCTTACTTCTCTAAATAAAGATTTCCAGATGCAGTTGGTTCTGTCACAAGGGACTCAGGTGTGATGTACTCTGGTGTCAGAAGAGACGTGCATGTGTTCATGATTGTAAGGTATTTTATCCCCAGGCTTTCACTCACTGCTTTATGCAGTGTTTTAGATCAATGACACAATGTTTTCAGCAGCCCTTTCCTCAAATGATCCTTTTTCCTTGCAGCAGATACAGCATCCCTGAGTGTGGAATCACCTTCACCTCTGCTTGCCAGGGCTGCAGAATGGTGAGTGCTCCAGCCTGCACATCTGGACTCTGGCAACCATAAATCTTTTTCCCCTCACTCTGAAGATACAGATGTTCGAGGGAATGTCTGCATTTCATTCAAAGTTGTGATTGATGGTTTTCCAAATGCAAGGAAGCAATGTGAGTTATTGATATGGCATTAGTTTCCTACTGAGAGAGTTGTGTCCTTGGTGTCACTATGGGCACAGCGTGGCAGCCAGGGCAAGCAAGCCAGATGAAATTTACCTGGGATTCCTGCAGGTTTCTGCAGTCTGTCCTGAGTTCCTTGCTGGCAGCAGCCTTAGCTTGGAGCTCAGTGAGTTCTGTATTTGAACTGCTGACTGTGCTCAAGGCTGGGTATCCAAGGCAAAGTGAGGGCAGCAATCTTGACTGAGCCTCACCTCCTCTGCTGCCTGCTGCTGGTTCCTGTGGGATCCCACCCCTGCAGCTGTGCCAGCCCAAGTGTTCATGCAGCTGCACTTGGAAATGGAGTTGGGAACACAGCTAATTAAAAAACAGAAACCAAAACCAAAAAACCCCCAAAAAATCCCACGATCATCACCACCAAAAAACCACACCCCACAAAAAAAAAAGAGTTTTCTTCTGGATTAGTTTTAAGCAAGATTAATATAGTGAACCACAATAGTGAACCACGTGGCACATGACCAATTTTTCTAGAATAACAGAACACATTGATACGGGGGGTAGGAGGAGAACAGAAGCTGAATATCTGTACCATAAACCAGTATTACCACTCAAGACTCCATCCTGAGATACCCCAGCTAAATCTACAATTTCAGTGATCCACAGAAAACTTTGTTCTAAAATGTTATTATTTATAGTAGTAATAGTAGCAGTAGTAGTAATAATAATAATAATAATTATTAATATGATTATCATTATTATATTTGTGACAAAATTCATGCCAGCCAAAAGTAAGACTGTAGTTACAACAACTACCTTATGTGGAAAGAATGGCCTGAATTCCTTTTTACCTAGGAGAAGAACAAAAGTGTTCTCGTTTCAGGTAAGCCTTTAAGTGGAAAAAATAGTGATAGGAAAATAAAAGCTTATCCATTCTAACCAGTATTTCCTTGAAGCAAGTGTGACTATTTTCATACTGTCCTCTAAAGAGAAGTTATTTCTGGAGGCACATCTTAGTACTTTTACAGTGTGAGAGTTTTATCACTCTTTATTTATTTCCCATAAAGGAAGAGAAGCTCAGATCAACTCCTGTTTGCTCAGTCTGAGGAGCTCAATAAAACTGCTTGGGAAACTACCACCACATTTGGGATGACAGTAGAGATATTTACGCGTTGTATTTCCCCAGCACTCTATATAAATAAGTATCTTTCAGCTGAAACTTTTTTTTTCCAAGTGAGATACAGTAAAAATTTCAAATCTGGCCCAGTTGAAAAGTAAATGAGACAGAAAAAAAATCCTTCTGCAGGGCAAAGAAACCTCAGTGCATGGCTGGCCTTGGTGACCACCTGCCAGGAGAAGAGGGACCTATGAAACTTTCTTCTAATGTATTATCTGAATCTTATCTGCTCAAACACTTCAGAGTTCAGGAAAAGCAGCCAAAGTCAATTTTTGCTTGGAGTGTTTAAAACGAAAAATAAACAGAAGGGAGAAGCTGTGTGTGTGCAGGAGGAGGCGTTGGGGTGGAGAATGGACGGGGTGGTGGGATTGGGGAGGGAATGGTTTAACCTACATTGGCTCTTCTGAAATCCTCTTGGAAGAATCCCTTGTTTTCTCAAATGACAATGAAATTGCACAATCATAGTTGTGGTGGTGGAGAGCTGCTGGTGCTCTCTCTGACCTGCCAGGCAGGTGAAACAATTGTCAGTATAAATTAAAGAATGGCTGTGTCTCAATGCCAGTTATCTGATTCTACAAAGCCTGGAAAATGTCTTCTGAAGTGTGTAAAACAGAAACAGCCCTTTCAGATCTTTGCTAGTATTTTAAAATACTAAAACAAAGCTACTAAAAAACCCCTAAACCAAACCCCTTCACAGTGTGCATTGTTATGCTGGTCCAGACACATCAAAATCCTTGGAATTTCAGGAACATTTTGTGAACTTTCCCCGTCTTGTCATCTGAGAAGGGGTACCTCGATGTTGCTGTCATCGGGATCTGTCTGGTGATTGAGATGAGTTATCTGCTCTGTGCCTCCACCGGGTGTTCTCAGACATCGAGCTACCCTAAAGCCGAATGGAAAGGGAAATGATTTTATTTCACCTGTAATTCCTCTTTCAGCCTATTAACACCTTATTTACTGAATGTAAGGGCTTGCATTCTTCAGTGACCTGTCACCACTGGCTTTCAGAGCTGCTCTCTTCCAAAGGAAGCTCCAAGAATGATTGTGCTTGCTTAGTGTCTTTAAAAATCAGTTACTTTCTCTGTCTGTGGCATCAGGGATACCACCTATGAATCCTCTGAGTGCTCTTGATAAAGAATTAAATCACAAGCTTTCTTTATAAAGAAAGCCCCTCCAGCGGGAATGAATCTCTGTTTCATAGCTGATAAAATAGGAGAAAACTTAACCAAACCAATTTATTCTGATTCCTATGAAAAATACTGTCTGGGAAAACATGGATCGCTTACAAAATAGCAACATTTTGCTCCTATCTGCATGTAGATCAATATGAATGGGTCACAGTGACCTCTCAGGGAGCAGGTCTGCATGGCAACCAAAACTAATATGTATTTTAGGGACTAAGGTCCTTAAAAAAACAGAAACCTCCTTTATCCACAGAGGATCTGTTCCCAACAGGATGATTTCTATACTATCTTACAGTTGGTTTCAGGGTCATTTTAGCTTTTTATTGTTGGCTTTTTTTTTCCACAAGGAACTTTTAAGATGGAACAAGGGACTTCATTTCTGCTACAGCAAAGCATTTTCAATGCTTTCAATTAGAACATCTTCTTTTATGAGGTGAAAAATCTCTCCTGCCAGAGTATAGTTTGAAGTGCAGGAAAAGGCGGTGTCTTCACAGCAAATTGCAGTTTTTCAGTGAAGAAGCACCTCTGAAATTCATTCCACCATGAAACACTTCAGTGAATCACAAAAGTCTGGGGTTCAACGTTTGGCTTCCTTATCTGAAATAGAAATATACAGCTGAGCTTGGAAGAGCAGGGATTGAGCACTGGTTGGGAATGTTTTAGCAAAGCATTCTTTGTCTAAAAATGCTGTTTTGTTAGAAGAAAAAGCACTTGTGGATGTGTAGTTTTTACAAAAAACATCTGAGCCTCAGATGGAATTTTATCCAAAGGAAGAGAATATGAGGGACTCTCCCATTCTGGAAAATGGAGTGGTCAGTGCTGGCAGTCCTAGCTTTGCCCTGTGCCTCCTGTGTCTTGGAGAAATGTCTTAAAGAATTGGCTGTTTGAGATTTCTGTGCCTGTTCCAAGGGTTATGTGTTCGTGTTCTCCTCTTGGAAAAGATTTGGAAGATCTTCAGTTTGTTCCAGTTTGGAACGCAGCCAGATTTTGATACTTCAGGATTTTCCTCAGATATTTATTCCTGACCAGCCTCAAGTGGTTTAAGCAGGGGTTGCCTGCAATGGCTTTGTGCAGTCTTACCGTGCATCTTGGTCTCACTCTTCCTTTGGGGTGTGCTCGCACCCTGCTTGTCCTGCATGTGTTGCCCAGATGAGCAGTGCCATGGGATGCGTGATCCACCTCATGGCCTGGAATTCTGGCCCCGTGTCCTTGCTTGGAATAGGTGGGGCTGTGTACGCCCAAAACCAAAATTGTGTCTTTGGACAATAAAACAGTTGGGGCTTGTTTGTGTTTAGGTTTGCACATTCTGCACATAAGCCATTGATCCCAAGTAAATAATGAACAAGAGGAAATCCATTAAATAAGTTATTCAAAATATCATAGAACTTGTCAAATTAATGATTTCACAAGCAGCATCCAACCAATTGTTTTTGCAATACAGCAGTTTTTTAGGGATTAGAGAAAATCCAAACTGTTGGCAGGCAAAATCCAGCTGAGGTGAGATCAAAATTTTGCATTAGAGCTTAGAAGTGTGGGAAATGTTGAATTGAATAATTGTCAAATTTTTTTTACAATTTTTTTTCTCTTGTGGAGCAGCTTTTATCAATGCCAAGCCAGGCACGGGAGAAGGATGGATTTATCAGCCTGAGGGCAGTTGCTGTTGACCAAAGAGTGCTAAATGCTCAGTAATGAAGCTTTGGTCAAAGTGGCTCAGTGAGATGTGAAGCTAGCAGAGTATCCATTACAAGTTAAGAGATAAATCTGTGGCTACTTTGAAAATATTCTTTATTGCTCAAACTAAGAGCAGCCAATAAGAGCAACTTACAAAGGGGATGGAAAAAATAATGTTGCAATTATGGTTTAAATGCTATGAGATTAGAAAACTAAAATGACTTCTAATTTAGTCATTATGAAATGATGTCAGATTGATAGAAAACATTTTCTCCATGTCAGAGTTTTAGCTCAAACTGACATTTCTGAAGCCAGGATAATTTTTCAGTGATAATGTGACTCGACAAAATTTCCCTTTCATTAATCCATGTATAGGTGTGGGTAGGTGTAGCTTGTAGTTGACCATAGATGCTGTCCCGTGGTGTTTCAGCAGTGCTTGGTTTTATCAGCTGTCGTTATTAAATATGCCTATATTGCTCCTGCTGATTAGCAGGTTATTGGGATAATGAGATAACTAAGATATGAGAGGTTTATTAGACACTGGCACCCCAGTTAAAACTCCCCATGGAACAGATATGTGGGCTTGGGACAGGGCATTTTTTCCGTGCAGTGTGGGTATGCTATTGTCCAGCTTTGTCTCATTTCAGCTTAAGTAGTTCCAGATTTCAATGAAACACAATGTTTGTGAACTTTTTCCACTTCGTATGTCCCTGATGACTGGGTATATTGAGCTGCAAAGGGATTTGGACACTGCCCTTACTAATCCTGTGAGTCTGATGGTCATGACCTGGGCCAAAAGGAATTGGTGAAATTGGCTTCTGGAACGTAGATGAGATATTCATGATTCTAGTTTAGCCTCAAACTGTGGAAGGAAGTGCATAGCTCATTTCCCAAGGTGTCCTTCCTGCTTGCAGTGAGCAGGAACAGAGTCCTTGAAGAGGCACTGAAATTCTGAGAGCTCTCTGGTGGCATTTGCTGAGCAGCCTCAAATTCCAGTCGAACTGAAACTTGGCATTTTCTGTGAAGAGACCGAGAACTCCAACAATCAGGAAGGTGATGGACATCTTCAGAAGATTTTCTTGAGGATTACGTTTTAAATAACTGGCATATACATTTGTTTCCAAAATTAATTCCATGACAGACTACTGTAAGATTCATAGACAGGAAATTTCTCCTATGAACTTCTTCAAGTCAGTGGCTGGAATGCTACAGCTGTGGGTGTCAGTGGTAGAACTCTTTCAAAGGAATCTTGGAGTTAAGACCTTGGTGCTGTTAAAATTCTCATGCAGGGCCCAGTTCCACTTTGCTAACTCAGCAGTGTTTGTGACTGCTCAGCTCATTGTCCATCCTGTGCAATTCTGGGGAAGATCCTGAAAGCTCTCAGCAGAGCCCCACAATCCCTGGGTGCCATGCATGGGTACCCTTGCAGTTTGGTGGTTGTCAATCTGGCATTCTGAATTCGTATCAGCAATACCCATTGCAGTTGTTGCTATTCAAATATTTCCTAGTCTTTTTTATATTTGTTTATCATTATTTTGTTTCTGTGCTTAGTAGTTAGTTTGGAAGCTTTTTGGTCTTTGTTTTTACCCAGCACCTTAATTATGGTTATGAAGAGACATACAAGAGTGTTTTTCTGTCCTTAAACCACCTTCTGGGTTTTGTGTACTAACACTGCAAAGTCTCTACTTAAAGACCTGTTTAATATTTAACTCAAATAAACAGAACAGATTTTTTTAAAAATACAAAACTATCTATTGAAGACCAAAAAAAAAACCTCTTTTGATTATTGTTCTTCAAATAATTTAAAGTAAAGAAGCAAGAAAGAGCAGACCTTTTGTAATACTTCAGCAAATGCTGGAAAGAGTAGAATGGAAAGTATTCAGTATTTTAGGATATCTTTTTGCTGTGTGCTGTCTGTGTTAATAAGATTGGTACTTTGGAGCAGCATCCTAAGAAGGTGCTGTGCAGAAAAGCAAAAGCAAAATATCGGACCTGATGTAGTTCATTTAATTTTCTGCTGATTTGCCCTCAGCCTCGTTCTCTTAACTCCCTCTTCCCAGCCACCGTGATAAGTTTCTACTTGTTGCTGTTTTTTTCCATAGTAAAACTTTTGTCCCGGTGCCAGCACATTATGTTCCTGGTTAGAGCCATGACGTCAAATGGCATCTGGCTCCAGGCCAAGGAATGCTGCTGGGAAGGAGTGAATGAATGAATGGATTTTTCAACTCACATTGTAGTTGCCTCTTTGGAGCCAGGAATCCTCGTGTAATGTTCAGTCAGCTGGCCAATGTACATTTATCAGTGTTCCTTAATAGAACTGCAAGGAACTTCAGTGAGGACTCACAATACGTACAGCAATTCAGGAAAAATGTTGTGATAAACTTCAGCTTCAGAACTGGTTATGCTCAGGAGAAGCATGAAGGAAGAAAGATGCGATTCAGCACAAAGTGGCTGCTAAATTCTAAATATAGTAAGTGGAAGAACCCTGAGCCTGGAACAGTTACTGTCTAGTGCTCAGAAACTGAAATAGACCACACATTCCAAATTGTAAACATTCCTGGGAGCCCGGGTAGTATGCATTTCTTTTAAAAATAATATCCTGATGTCTGCATGACAATGCACTTCTGTTACCTGCACATTTGCAAAACTGAGGGATCAAAATGATCAAAATTCAAATCAGAATTCGCCAGCATTGTCTGCATGAAGTTTTAGTTATTGCTGTCAATTTCCATGTCCCCTCTGATGCCTAGCCTTGCATGGAAGAAATAATCTTCCTATGACAATGCTGTACCTGCTGGCCTTCAGTTTCATTATCTGGAGTTCTTCAACAGCTGCTTGCACAGAAAGAGTCAATGGAATGTTTAGAGCATCCTCAGAAGTTAGCATAGGTTTGGCAGGAGAACAGAGCACACTCTTGAATTTATAAGGAGCAAGGGAGCCCACATATGGAAGCTACACGCATGGATGATGTGGCATAACATGCCAGCTGGGCCCTTCTGATGTGCAAAGCCAGGAACTGATGAATTTAGGGCTGTCTAGTAGCAGTCAGCGTTCTTCATGACACACAGTAAAGAACAGTATTGAACAAATGTGTGCACTCAGAGTACTATAATAAAGGTTTTACTGTTCCAGACGCTTTAATCCAGACTGAAAAAGAATTCACACTTTTAAATTAATTTTGCTAATTGCTGCCACTCTTCCAGGAATATAAAGGTGTGCTTCTAAATCTTCTGCTTGGTAGGAAGCAGTAAAACAATTTTAACTATTTTGGCATCCAAGAGATGCACAATACCCTGTTGTAGAAAAATACCTGTATTCTTGGATGTATTTACATGTGTCTTTGTAAGGATTCATGCACCTCCGAGACAGTGTGACTTCCTGAGTATTGTGTAAAGTGACAAATACATTTTTCATGCCAGATAAATCCAGAGATACATAAAACTCATTGTTCTGTGTAAGTGACTGAATTCTCCAATTAAGGCATAATGCACATTTACCTGTGTGCTTGCCTCTCTCTCCTGGGCCAGGATTGAAAGTGGGGATTATTCACAACAGAGTTAAGGACGTGCAAAAGCTTCTGCAGCAGTGAACTGGAAAAGTCTGGGTTCAAACACGAGCCCCTGAAAACCACAGTGGTGCTCAGCAGTATCCACCTGGTTAGTCAGGACAATGGAGAAAAAGGCTATTTTGTGATCCTTTTTTTTCTAATTTGGGTGATAAAAGGATAATAATGAAGAGAACAATGGTCCCTCAAGCAAGGAGTGATGCCATTTGCTCCTGCATCTTGTTCTGCAAATTATTAAGTAGCACTGCCATGAATGCTTATACTTTCTTGGCCCAGCAGGATTCTCTGATGTGAGTCTAGCATTTACCTTTGCCATCAGAGCTCCCCTGCAGCTCCCGTGGGTGTGAGTGTGAGTGCTGAGGGTGCTGCACCACGAACAGCTGAGGCCAGGAGCCCTTCCAGAGGGGAAGGATCTCTTCACATGCAGTCTGGTGCAGTCTGGGACAATTCTCTTCCATGCAGTAGCCTCTGGCTTTAATGCTCCAGGCCTCCTCTGCTTAGAGATTGCAACAGCTCTTTCTTTCCCACAGAAGTAAAGGGCACAGTAGTGGGTGTGGGAATTTTGTAATGCGTGGACCTCAAAACTTCATGTTTTATTTGGGTTAGCTCCCCAAAATTTCCATGCTGCTGACCCAACCAATTCAAGCTGTTTTGATCAGCAGAATTAAGCATAATATAATAGGGCTGGACTATATGGTGGCGCTTTTGAATCCAGACAGTGTCACAACACATGACTACAAAGAGGTAAATAATGACAATTAACTGGACTTCCTTGAACCTTCCCAGAAATATTCTGATTTATTCATAGCAAAGGTTCAGAACTGCTCATGTTTTAATTGAACCACTTCACTCACCCCTAAATGAAAACAGTTGGAAACAGTGTCCAACGTACATAGCCCCAGGCACTGTAAAACAATCAGATGAAAAGACTTTTCTTTGTCTTATTTATTTACTTGAAGCTAAAGAAAATGCCAAAATTCTGCCCTTGAATAAATCACCACTTTTTACATGCTTTACCCCAGGCACAAGTTCCAGTTTTTTCCTAACTTATGAGTTGGTTTTGTTTGTATTTGTGTTTGTATATTTTTTATATCTTAGTTGTTTACTTTTGCTGCTTCTTAAAATTGTCTCTTCTCTTTAAAAGTGGGGGAGAAGGAAAGAAATTGAGGTGAAACCACAACATGTTTTCATTTTCATGTAACAAACAGATCCTTTTTCACAAGCTTCTTGAGGCACTAAATACCAAATATGGCTTGAGACAATAAATTATAATATTCTTCAGAGAATGCAGAGCTGGGAAAAGAAGAACTGCAAGTGTTTGCAACATGTTTTAAGAGAGATAGCTGATTGAGATTTCATTAACTCTACATTGTCTCATCATTTTGTATTTGTAAAAAATACTCATGGTGTTATTTATCCTTTTTCTGCTTGCTTTTGGTGGGTCAGAGTCCTTACAAGTGTGAGTAGGTACCATTATTTCTGTTTTTCAGATGCCTCTCTTATAAACTTAGCCAAATCCCCATGAAGATGAGGCTGCCATGTTCAGAATGAGAGTCTTAGGTTGGCTGCTGGTTGCTCTGTGAATGCTCTGTGGTTTGGCTCCAAGGAATCCCAAGTAGTGCAACAGGTCAGGTAATCAGCACTGGAGAAGACTCCTGCAGGGGCAGGTACAAAACTTCATTTGCCACTCACTTCACAGAGGGCTGAATTACCTAAAACAGCATCGTCCAGGAGCATTCCCTTTCTTGTGTCACTGCAGTGTGAAGAGGAGCAATCAGTTTGTACCATCTCCTGCAGAAATGAAATGCTGTCAGGGGGCCTCAGCGTGAGGAGACAGAGTTTGGTTTGTTCTGATTGGTAAATTACTCTCTCTGTGCCATCTGTCAGAATCCTGTCTTCAGACACCTTCACGTCAGGATTGGATGTGATTCCCTAGAGTCTCCGTGGGGCATGGATTTCTCCAGCAGTGCAGCCAAAGGAGCTTGATCCCAGTGTGCCCATGTCCTGCAGGGACCCAGTAGAGCCCAGGGACACCCAGCAGAAGCAATTTAGTTTCTCCACCCTGGATTCTGACACTGCATCCTGGTTTCACCTCTTCTCACCCAAAGTAGAATTCTTTCCCTCCTTGATCATTCAGTGTAACATTCATTTCTTATCACCACATGAACCTCACATACCTATGTGCTCAAACAAACTGTGCAAAAATTAGCTGGGCAGGTCCTGCAAAAGGCCAAAGCATTTAACATGTTCTGCTTTAACAATCTCTACTGAAAAATGTAAATGTCATTGATAATGAGATGATAAATGAGATAGGAAACTATTCCTGTCTTATACCTCCTCCTGCTGCTCTAGAACTCAAAAGCAAACTCTGCATATTGAAGTTTGTCCTGAGAAAAATGAACACTGAAGGATAAATACTTGTTTATTACATGAATTGGCTTTATCAAGGACTGCACTGATTATTTTAATTATGAAGGAAAAAACTGAAAAAAGTCTTCTGGCTTTGGAGATCTGAAGTGTTTAAAAATGTAAACTGATTTTATATATATACACAAGACCTTTATAGATTAAACCACATGCCTGAAATGTGTTACAGCTTCCCAGCCCCTCCTGATGGCAGATGCTGCTTCAGAACGAAAAGCTGAACTCTGTGTTAAGCCAGAAACAGCACCAAAGGTATCCAAGCAGAGCATTCCTGGGATCTTGATGGGTTAACTACACAGTTCTCTGGAGTATGTTCCTGGAGAAGCTGAGGAGAGGAGTGGGTGTCAGGATTATTGCCAGACCAGTCGTTCCTCTCAGGTGCTGATTAATGGGACCTGGAGTTTTTGAGGAAATGTACAAACTCATTCATCCTTATCAGCAAATGTGTCCCAAAAAAGCACTGTCAGCTGTCAGCTCTGGCGAGTGCTGCACATGCTGTACCCTGGGAGCTCAGTCACCAGGGGATGATTGTTTACTTTGCTTTTCTATCTTAGGAGTTATACAGGTGTGTCCCGTGTGGGAAGATAACGGAGGGCGGGGGCCGAGAGGGAGGGAATGTTTAAGGAGCAGGATGATAATGAGCAGAATGCTGCGTTGGGAAGATTTGACTGAGCCCCAAGTGGTTTTATAAAACATGGCAAGGGTTTGCAGTGCAGAGAGGAGCAGCCGGGTGCTTTGAGGTTTGGTGCAAAGTGAACTCACAGTGTTCAAATACCAACATCTATCATTATGGTAATTGTGGAATACTGTAGTAATAGGGGGTTTTGCCTATGCAAAATGCAAGTAATAGGACTTGCAACATAGCTAGCCTTGAGAGAGGGAAAAATGCAGCTGCCTCTGAGAACAGATGGGAGATGTCAGCAGCTATGAGCACGTGGTTTTGGACCATCCAGGTTTTGCTGAAATCAGGCTGCACGCCCGCTGCCCACCTGATTTGGGGCTGACATATTGACACGTGAATGTTTCCTTCTATTGACACATGAACATTTGGGGTTTTCTTCAAGATGTCAGTGTCGTGTTAATTGAAGAGACTGATGAGATGCTGGTTGGAGGGGGCCTTTATTGAAAACCTGTTCAAACTTTTGCTTGAAAGGGGGTGAGCTGGGTCACTGCACTGTGTAAGTCAGAGTTAGGAGTCGCTGTACAGCTGAAAATCGGAGCTGTTAGACAGTGCTGGGTGGGAGCAGAGCTTTAATTTGCATGAATAGCAAACTCATTCTGACTGATAAAATTCCCTGGGGGTAAAGCACCATTTCTATGTTGCATTTTGTCATGGGGGAAGTGTAAGCAGTGATTTTGTTACTTGAGACAGAGCTGTCCGTTGGGACAACGATTTCTGCTCTAAACTATATACATTCAAAACTCCTGAGTTTACAAGAAGTTACAAATTGTGAGGACTTATTTTCCAGTCACTTGTGCTGAATTTCTACATGTATTGCTTCAGCTGCTGCTTTGAAGCCACCCTCCTTTACACCACTATAAATGAGAGGAGAAATGGGCCGCATTGATAGCTTGGAAAATTTATCATGAAATATTAAGATTGTTTACAGGGGTGCTCAGTTTCTGCAGGCAAAAATGATGCTACAATAAATGTAAAAGAAAATGAAAAAAATAGATCTAAAAACCTGCATTTATGCAAAATGGAAGTCTAGTTCTAGACTAAGTTCAGGTAGACTCCCTTGACTCTCTGCCCATGGCATGAAGTACATCTGGTGTCCCAGAGTGGGGGGAGCAGGCCATGATCCAGCTGAGCTCACCCCAAATGGTGGCACTTCCATTTCCACTATATAGTGTGGATATCTGCATTTAAGAGATCATTTCTGCTGGGGTGGATGAAACAGCAATGAAAACACTATTGTGTGATCCTGGGATGGAGGCTTTTGCCAGTTCATAAATGCATGCAATGGAAACAATGCTTCTGAATAAAATCAGAATGTTAAATGAACTGTTCAGTCATCTCAGTGTTTCCATTTGGAATGCTGAATATAGAGTCCTATTTCTAATCCAAGACAGTTTTTATTAGCTCTCAGTGCATTTAGCACAAGCACGGACCAGTTCTGGAATCAGCCAGGGTACAACTTGAATAAGAGAGAAGTTATTTTCTGCATAAACACTAGATTTATTAAGGCCTATTTTATTCTCTCATGAAAGACTAGTTGCAACTAGTTTGAGGAAGCCATCAGAAGAGTTTATACATTCTCGGGATCTTTGAGAAATGAAGGTGGATTGGCAGCACTGCACAAACAGTGCTGCTTCCAGAGCTGGCACAACTTCCACAGAATGCCAGGGAGCCCTGGTGCAGCAGTTCCCTGCTCTGGAGCATCTTCTGCAGAGCTGATCCAAAACTGGGATCATGCCATGTGCGAGGGCCAGCTTGAGAATTCAGGCCAAAGGTGGACAAATTCCCAGCTTCCTAAAATGAAGATTGCTTTTACTTTATTGTCCATTTCATCCCTCCAAGGACACTCCTGACACTCAAGGGTGACTGCCGGGTGCTCTGCACCAATGGTTTTGTTAATTACCCCAGTAATTGACTTGTTTCTGTTACACCACGTGATTCACCATACTGACAGTGAGAGACAGAGAAGGGGGTGATCTATCCAACTCCACTCATCTTCATGCTCCTCAATAAAATATCATTTTCCTGTTGATCCCTCTCCGGGGGCCTGTTTAATGTTTCGCACAGTACAGGAAAACTGCAGCAGCAGGTCTGACTGCAGAGCCAACATCCACTGTGACCTGGTGCTTACGACACAGCTTTGGGAGGGTAAACTTTGCTTTCTCCAGGAGCTGCAGCAGCTTCCTGCACTTGGCTGTCTTCATTGGTTTTATGTTTCTTAAAGGCACATTGAATTCTACATAATTTTCTGCTGTTCTGGGAGAAAAAAAAATTGAATAAATAATTTATATATTTAATTATTTAGATTTTTTTCCTGACTTTTTATTAGCTGAACCAAAACTGTGAAATATTTGCCAAAACTATGAAATACTTGCATATATTTTCCTCAACACTTGTGAATTAATTTGGTTTGGTCATTAAATGTCTCTCAGTTAGTTGGTTTATGCTTATTCAGTGAGGGTTCCTGAGAAGATTTTCTATGGAAATTTATTAGTCTGGGTGCATTTGGAAATTGAAATTGAAGTTTATTCTCTCAGGACTGAGAGAGTTTGTGTTTACCTTTGTACAGGTAATCCCACTAACTGCCTCTTTTTCTGGTTTATCAGATGTACTTAACTCTGGCCAGCTGCTGGATTTTGGAACAAGAATTTATTTTTATTGAGTTCTAAATACCTAATCAGTTAAGAAATCTTTGGATGTGTAGGCACATCTGTATGCCTCTGTACATGGTCACCAGTGGGGCTGACACAAAGGGAAAAGGCAGGAGAAATTACTGTGCTGTAAATGTACCATCAGCTAAATTTGAGTCTTTTTGAACTGTTAAGCTGAACTGGTGCCAGAGCGAATTTTTGTGTTGCTGGAACTAAGTAAATGCATATTGCAAAGTAAATGAAAATGTGTAAGGAATGCTGCCCGTTTGTAAGTGCATTAATTTAACACAACTGTAGGCTGTACTCAGTGTCATGATTGAATGCAAAGAAAAACAAAACTGTGCCTGATGAAAACATCTGGGTTCAAATCTTGATGCCAGTAAATTCTTCCCCCACTGGTAAAAAAGATTGTAAAATCACATTCTTTTTGGGTTATGTGATTCCTAGGAATTTTCTACAGAGTGCTCCAGCTCTTCTCCTAAACCCATAGCTCAGGGTCATTGGCTGGCAGTGGCCATTCTGGGACCCAGCACAGGGGACAAGGGGCCGTGGCCTCTCCTGTGCTGAGTTTGCACCTGGCAGGTGGGGGAGAGTTAGCTCCATCCAGGGACTTAGGCACTAAATTGGCATCGTCCTCCATAGATGGAATATCTGATTGATGGCCCGAGAATTCCTGCTTTCTTTGTGGGTAGGAATTGTCTTCAGACACAAGGAATATGGAAGTGAAGAGGCAGGAATGTGGGGCTTAAGGAGGTAGCAATAATTATAATAGAAGAGTGGGATCTTAATGTAGAGAAATGAGGGGCTCTGAGGGTAGAGAGGGGTGCAGTTCTCAGCCCCATGAAAATTTTAGAATATGACTCAAGAAGCTGGAAAGTTAATATCTCTGCACCTAACCAGGGCTTTTCTGGCTGTAACAACTTTCTTGTTGTAAACTGGTTTGGCTCATTCTTGGTCACCTGCCAAAAACTCCCACCCCTACCCAAGCAGGGTTCTAAGTTTGCTCCCTGCAGAGCAAGTTGTGAGTCGTGTCCACTGCTCCCTGCTTTGTGTGCAGTCCTGGCTGTGCAGCTTTGCCAAAGCCTGTGCCCTGCATTTCCCGGGCCAGCAGAGGCTGCACTCCAGAGGGAGAGCTCTCTACGTGTGGCAGGAGAGCTGAGCATGTGCTGGGGCTTGGGGAGGCACCACAAATGACAAAGTTGAGGAGCTGTTCATGGAAGGGAGAGTGAGTGTTCTTCCACTGAATTATGAGCAAAGAGGGAAGGATGGGATGGGGATGTTCTTCTGGAATTTTATTCTGAACGTGAGAAAATGCAGAGTAGTAATCCTTGCCAAAGATATTGCTTGGTTATTTCCAGTAAAAACATCCAAAGGGTTTGTGAGCACTGGGACAGCAGTTGTTATTCAGAATAAACTCCCACTGCAACCACTCATATTTAGCCAGCTTAGCCTTAGTCTCTGCTCAGGCCACATCACAGCTGGCTTCAGCAGTCCTTCCATCCAGGGTGCTCTGTCCCTGGACCAGGTTTTACCAGCAGGTAGAATTGTGTCAGGGTAACTGCAGCACCTGGAGCCAGCACAGCACGATTTTGGGTCACGTCTGTGCGAGGTGCTTGGACTTTACTCAGCTGTAATCACGGCTGGGATCCTAATTCAAACAAGCCCTGGGGGTACGTCTACACCAAATCAGAGCAGGAGTGCGACATGTACAGGCTTGGGTGAGCTGCTCTGAAACAGCAGCAGCGATGGAATGGCAGCATCAGCTTTCCAAAGATTGCCTGAGCACACGGGGAGCTCGGGGCAGGGATGCCAGTGACAGGCTGTATTGAATTCCAGCCTCTGCTGTCCCACTGCTGTCACTAACTGCAGCTGTGATGCTGCCTCTGGCTGCAGTGCAGAAGTTCTGTGAAGCTGCTTGGTTGCCCTGTTATAGAAAATAGGCCACTGGCTGGAAAAAACCCAAATAATGCAGAGGCAACTTGTCTTTGCTCCATTGCCAAGAGTGTGATCTGAGGCTCGAACCCACAGGAAGCACTCACGCAGTTTCCTGCTCTCTAGAGAGTACATGTGTGACATCTTTTCAGGTCAGAAACTAGGTACAGGCTCTCATCATGACCTCAGTGCAGGAGCTACATATCAGGTAGGTTTTTTTTAGTGTTGCTCTGGTTTGAAATTAGAACAAAGGAAGGAAGCACTTTGCTCCTTCTAGTGAAATGCTTATCTCTCACATGTGGCTTTAAAACTGTTTCTCTTGCTTGTCTCAGATGCAAAGAACATGCCCTGGATTTGGAGTTCAACCAATTTCTTAATTAAAGACAGTTTTATGGTCAGCTTGGAGCCTCATCTATTCCAATTTCAGTTGTTTCAGTTCACAAATAAGTATTTTCCAATGAAAGTTTTAAGAAGAAAAAGATTTTCAGAGAGTAAACATATAATTTCTGCTGGGGAACAACTGGCTCAGTAGTCCTGATAGTGGACTGGACAGTTTTGTATGTAGCTTATCAGTTTTAATCCAACAGCCAGTTACTGCCTAAATGGCAATCTTAATTGAACAGCTCTTTTGGAGACTACAGAATGAGACAGTTTGACTCATTTCTCTTTCTTGAGGCTAAAGGTGTCTGTATTATAAAATCAGCTTTCTAAATCTAGCTCTAGATTGAAAAAAAAATCAGGGAATTCTGAAAGAACTAAGAAGAGGACTGAAGTATTTGAAAGGAGAAATTCACAGAGATGTATTTATTTTTATTTTATATCCCAAACCAGACCAGATCTGATTTAGGACCCCTCACTGTTGGATATGATACACAATATGAATCAATATTGGCATCTGAAGTCAGACATTAAGTGAGCAATGAAAAACATATTTAACAGTTAAAAAAATTGCCCAGCATTTTATTAGATTTTTTTGCTTACACAGTTCTAGAAACATTTTTCTAAGTATTTTTTAAAATAGATGGATTCAACGAACTCAAAGAAATCCAGTAGCTGATTTTCTGTAGCAGGTCAGGTTATGCAGTGTGTCCCTGTGACCTGTCAATAAGCTTAGAAACATCTAGAAGTCTCTGTGGTGTGAGGTCTCACACCTCGTGCTGTGCCAAGAGGGAGTAGAAGGCCCTCACACACCTTTCTCAGGGCTCCAGCAGGACTGGGAAGTGCAGGCAGCTGCAGCTGACAGGGCAGTCAGGCTGTGCCCTGCTGTTTGTGTGTGTTAATCCATATCAGTGCACAGTGAGTCAGGCTTCAGTCACTGCCTCAGCTGGCAGCTATGCTGGATTGATGGTTTATTCCTGCACCTGCAGTGTGTGACCTTCCAGCTCTGAGTGACACTCAGCTGTTCAGTCTGAGAGGGCAGCAGCGTGGTGTCTGCAGGGAACAGCACATTTATGGGCTCTGGGATAAGATACCACAGGAAAAGAGGCTTCCACCAATTAGTCTGTTTGCAAGGTTATTCTCCATCCTGTTGCTGGTAAAAATGAGAGCCTCCGAGGCGCCTTGGTGAATAAATTTCCCTTTAGGAGCTGGTCAGCTCCAGGGAATGCTGTGTGCAGTCACCCCCTCAGCCAAGGGCAGCGCATGGACAGAGCCAGATTGCCCGGTCTGGGAAAACACAAATGCTTCAGATGTTACAAATTAGTAAAATAGAAATTGATTCAATAAGGTTCAGAGATTAATATCTTTGGGTTTGGAGACTCAATGGCAAAAGCTCATTTGCGAACACTTCAGGACTAACTAGAAGCTCCCAATGTAACAGTAATATGTTAGACATATAAAACAAGTTTTTGAGGAAAACGCTCTAGAAATACTGTGGAGATGGAACCCAAAATCTCAAAGCAAGGTGAAGCAAGGTAAAACTGGCTCCACCAGGAAAGGCAAGCTGCTTAAATGATTGCTACTCCTGTCACATTAAAACCTTTTAGCTGCCTTTTGCCCTTGTGGGGTTTTGTTTAGTAGGTCCTTGGTAGGTTTGATAACTGACTTTGTAAAATGTTGATTTCGTTATCCAAGAGACACTGATACATGAGATAAGCAGATGATCTGAGCTGGCTTTTCAAGACTGCTCACATGTGTTTACAAATATTTCTGTTTACTTAATTTGTGACAGCTAATACTGACTTCCAGCTGTTTATGTGGCTGTGTTTTCATATACTGATCTTAAGAATTCATTAAGAAAACCTGAAAAGAATAAAACGAAAGAGTGAAGCTATGGAAAACCAATAGAGAAACCTTTCAAATTTGTATTGTTTTGATGTAAATTGTAAATCTTGAGGCCACATCTGTTCAGAACCTAAATGTTTATGTGGGATAAAATCTGAAATCATCAGTATCAACACAGGAACTTTGTACTAGAGAGGGGCAGTGTGAGCTTGTGATACCAGCAGTCAGTTTCCACCAGAGATAACCACAGAGACGTAGGTTCACCTAATCTAGCTGCGTGTGTGCACAACATGTGTTGATGTTACCCTCTGGAGGCCACCTCTTAGGTAAATAAATGACATTTGTTGGCTTGTGAGTGCTGTGTGCTGACAAGCAGTCAATAGTACCAGAGGAAGTCTTGCATTCATTAGACCTGTTCTGCCTGAACCTCACCACAGACTCAGATTAAACAAAAAACAAACCCTCAAACTGACAGTAACTTTATGAAGGTGTTTGACAAATGTCTTACCTTCCAAAGGTGGAATGAAAGTAGAAACTGTGGAACATAGTGTCCATCTGCATGTTCTGCATAGAGAGCATTAACAAAGACAGAAGATTTAAACCTGAGTGTAGTGAAACATCACTGAAGCCTGTGAGTGTCTTGATCCTAGTCCTAGATTAGATTCTCCTTGTGCTCAGCTTCAGGCCAGTTGCAAAGGTCCTTAGCATTAATCACAATGATCAGAGTAAAAGCTCAGTGAAATTTGTTTGAAAGCCATGACACTTGTGGTCATGATTTGAAAATGAAACATTTGTTTTTATTTGGTTTGGGAAATAAGATTTAGTAATCAGTTGGCTGTAACAGAATGAAGTGCACTCCCTCAGCCACTCCTCAAACTGGGCAAGGGCTCCTCAGGTGAGCAGTGTGCCAAATGTCAGGGCTTGTGGTGTGTTCCAGGAGGCTGTGTCACACACCACTGCTGCAGTCTGACTACTACATATGATTTCTGTCTAAGGTCACCCTTGATGCCAAAAGCCCAGCACGTTCAAGCAGATCTCTGCAAGGATCTGACATGTGCATGGCATTTTTCAGGTCTTTTGATACGATTTTCAGTGACATGATCTTGTTTGTTTAACATAAATCATTAATTCCTGGAAACTTGTGATACTGTGTTCTCTGTGAAAAAGAGGAAATTCGTTGGAGGTGGGAAGAGGTGGGGGCAAAGCAAAGCAAAACATCTGCCAGAGAATAGAGTGGTACAGTAATGGTAAATGACTGGGCTCAATGGCAAGCACCTGGAATGGGCTTGGCTCTGCACCCTCTCTCAGTGTGATGGCAAATGGAAAAGCAGTCCCACCTTAACACTTGGCTAGATGATTTTCTGAACTGTCTTCTAAGCCTTGCTTCCAGTGCCTCGGGAGCTAGAACTTGCCATCAGTGGTTGCCTGTGCAGTTTGCATGGCAGCAGTGACTGGCTCTGCCTTTCCAAAACAGCAACCATACAACTTCTTTCCAGTGCAACCAGGGGCTCACAATGGGTGTTGTGAACTCCTTTCCTCCACGCTAATCTTATGCTTGTCTTGAAACTGATAATGATGAAAAAGGAACAAATTTGTTCTTCTGAAGTCTTCCCTGCCTTGTTTCATCCCTGTGGGGTGAATACATTTTTGCACATTGAGTGGAAGAGATGGAACAGATGACAGTACCAGGCTGGCCAGTGCTGGATGCCTCAAGGTGGCTGTCAGAGGGGCTTGCTTGTGAAATACCAGCCTGCAGGCAGGACTGCAGTTCCTGAGCTGTTCCTTCACTTAACATGAGGAAATGCCCTAAAACAGAATAATTTGTGTTGGAAGAGACCTTAAGTGTCAGCTAACTCCCCTCCTCCACTTCCATGGGGGAGGGTTTGCTTTTGTTTTTCCCCAAAACCTACCAAAGCAGTTTGTTAGCATGATGTGACCCTGAGCCACGTGAGTGTGCCTTGTGCCAGCACCAGTGCCATGAACGCTGTCCTGCCTTAGGCCAGTCGTGTTGCTGCTGCTCTCCAGGGTTTGGGGTCTGCTGCAGACAGGGCACCGTGAGGCTGCCTCCCCTCACTGGGAGCCCAGAACGGAGCATCCTGCCCGTCTGTGGCAGGCCCTGGCTGATCCCTCTGGCCTGCTTTTCAGACCAGCACAGAGAAAAGATGAATTAAGCCTTTCCTACTCTTTTGAAAGCCTCAGAGGGATATTTTCCTAGCAGAGGCAAGCACAAAATGCCATGTCACATCTTGCAGACACCCTCTGTGCTGCATCATCCCTCCTGGTCCTGGGGGCAGGAAAGACTTGTACCATTTGCTGACCACACTTGGAGGATCAACATTCGTGACAGTTTGGGGAGTGGAATAACACCGTAGCCAGCATTCATTAGGACTGCTGGTGATTGAAAGCAGGACTGCCCTGCAGTGGGTAATTGTCCACTGTCCTGCTGACTGGTAGCTGCAGTGTTTGATCTTGTATTTGTTACTTTTCTTTTAGTTTTTGATTTTTTTCTTTTTGTTTGTTTGGTTAGTTTTGGAGGTTTTTTTTCAGGGGGAGTGGTGGTGTTATGTAAGGTCATGAGTAGAAAGACCCAGTTCTATACACTTTTACTCATGTAATGACAGCCTTGGCTTGTCCTCATTATTTATTTACAATGTGGCCTTGTGGCTTAAAACAGAACAGAACTTTCTGAAACAAATGCTTGCTCTGCAGTTCTCTCTCAGATTCCATGCACTCCTCTGAGTGCTGGCTCTCGGGGCAAGCCCTGTGTCTGTGTGCTGATGCCCTGTGTCTGTGTGCTGATGCCCTGTGTCTGTGTGCTGATGCCAACTCCAGGCCTCCAAGGGGCCCCAGCGTGGCCAGGACATCCAGCTAGCCTGGAGAGAGCACAGCTGCAGCTCTGGTGAAACAAGCAGTGTTTGCTCAGAGGAAAACACCTCTCTCTTCTGGCCCATATGCACCTTTCTGTGCTCCCTGCAGGATTCTGAACCCACCCCACTGCCAGCAGCCAGTGATGGGCGCAGGGATGGTCGTGTGCTGCTCCCTGGGGCAGGGGCTGCACCCGGGCAGGGTTTGTCCCCTCCTGCCCACCCTGTGCCATGCAGGGCAGCTCTGCTGGGCCCTGGGCTCCTCCCGGGGGCGAGCAGGGATTTTGGGACTGGTTCCTGGGAATCCACGCTCGCAGCACCATTACCTGGCACGGGAGGTGCTGTGCTCCCTCCAGTGCTCCTCACTGGGGATTTTCAACTCCGTTTCCATTTCACAATAATGTGCTTCTGCCAACACTACCAAAGGCATGTCAGCAGGAGCTCAAAATGTAATTTTCTTGTCATGTACTGTTGCCTAATTATTTATATTGCTTATTAGAAATATGGATAATTTAACATAATCTGCTGGGGATCAAGGCAGAGACAACCACAGTCTACACATATTTAAAATAGAAAAAAACAGATATGAAGACTATGAAAATCACCTCGCAGTCAGCATGTGACATCTCTGATAGAGCTCTGTTTCTTCTGCCAGGCAGGTCTTTTGTTTGTTTCCTTACTTTCACATGTCTAGAAAGAAGGATTTAGAGAAACAGTTAGACCCAGCCTTTGTATTCAGCATAGTAAATCATGTGCCTCAGCTGCTTTGCCATCATTATTTCACTGAACCAAATTTATCCCAGTGCATGTACACTGATTTAAACCAGAAATTAATTTAGCCCATCACTTTTTTTAAACACAAAAATACTCAAGTTGGGTGGAACTGCAACTATAATTGGAATCAGAGTCTGAAACAAAAAACATTAAAGACCAAATTCTCCTTAGAGGACCTGACCTTAGACATCTCATGTCCACATTAAAAAAGAGAAAGGAAAAAAGGCATGGTCTATTGTCTCTTACAACTGGAATTTATGATGTCATACTAAAACTCCAAAGTAACTCCCAGTGAATAAACATTATCACCAAAGAACTGTACCTGTATTATTAAGAATCATTTACTAAGTGAAAATTACTGCAATTCAGGAGATATGGAAGATCTTATAGGATCATGTAGCATTAAAAAAAAAGGTTTGGAGTGTTTTAGTCTGTGTATTCTCTGAGGGCTCTGTTTGGAAAAAATGTTCTATTGGCATATCAAACATCATCCAGTTGTGGAGTCAGACAGGTGATCCCTGTGTGTCCTTGGGATATTCCTCCACACACCTGAAGCCTGGCCAGGCTTTCCCTTGGTCACACCAGGGGGATGTCTGTTCTCTGCCTCCTGGGATGCTCTGTGGAGTGGGGCAGGGTTTCACAGCCGAGCTGCAGCTGCAGCAGGGAGCAGCCAGGCCGACGGCTCGAGGTGTGGGCAGCTGGCACAGATGTGGTGCCCTGGGGCTACCCCCTGCTCCGTGCTGGCACAGATGTGGTGCCCTAGGGTTACCCCACTGCTCTGTGCTGCTCGAGACACCCAGCAGAAGGCTGACAGTCCAGGCTGGCTGGTGCACACCTCCCTCCAGCCTCTGGTGCCTTGGAAATTCCTCCCCTGCTTTCCAAACAGGGTACAACAGCAACTTGGAGAGAAAAGAGCCAGTAGTAGAATATTAAGATGTGAAGTAAACTAAAACAAGAACTGAATAAAAGATTAAATCAGACATCTAGGTCTAAGACAGAAATACAGTCTTAGCAGTGAGTGTTGGAACCATTGGAATTGTCAAACACAGGGGAAGATTCTCCATGACTTGTTCTCTGAGGAGTACTGGTACCCTTCTGAAGGGCATGTTGTTGCCAAACAACATTAGTGGTCACTTTAGGGTGTTACTGGGGTAATATCAAAGGACCCACGGTTTATAAAGGGGTCAGACCAGAACAGGGATATCCCTTTCTGTCTTTGAGTCATGTCAATGTAAACTAATAAAACTAGAGGTTGGAATTTACAGCAAAACAATTTAAAGGTACGAATAGTGTATTATGCAAAAGGTTTTGTTTGGGAGAGGAGATATTAAATCTGTGGAAATTACAGATAGAAGAATTACAATGAGAGACATCCTAACAGGATGAAAGAGAGAACCCTATTTAGTGGGCATCTGGTTTAAATTGCTAAATCAGCCGTGTCTGGATAAACAATAGTAAGTGTCACAAGCCACCTCTGAGTTCGTGCAGGCACAGTATCAGTGTTTCTGGGACGGAGTGACTCTCAGGTAAATTCTGCTGAGGAGACCAGGAGTCAGTTCTAACAATGAGGAGGAAGAGGAACAGGGAAAATCCCAAGCACCTTCCCATAAGCCACCTGAAGAACTTGTCCCACAAGGCTCAACTGTTTGTTTCCATCAATACCACCCTTTGTACACAAAGAAACAGCCCATGCCTGGACCTGCTGCCAGCAGGGAGAGCAAAACAGCCACGGAATCAGACGTGTGTCAAGACTTGCTCTTGCCCCGTAGTGGTGTAGCCAAGGCAGGGATGGAACAGGGAGACCCAGCCCCCTTTCCGATTGGAAGGGCCTGGTTCATCATATTTTGGTTGGGTTCAAAGCCTTAAGATATTTCAGTGATGGCAATTATGGGGTTTTGTTCTTTACCTTCTGTAACTGGAGTTTTAAAGCTGACTCTAAGCATTACCTTTCCTTCATGAAGAGTGGATTTCTTATAGGAAACAGGAGGGTTTCTGTTGCTTTCTACGTTTATGTGGTGGAAGAGGCCAATCTGTCCCTCACTGGCCACGTGGTGACCAAGGAGTTTGATTTGGTTTGTGAGAATGGCTGAAGATGGGCAAAACGTGCACCATTGTGGCAGAAGCAAATGTTTCCCTGCTGTGTTCGTCACATGTTGGACAGACCTTGTGCAAGATGGAGTCTGAACTGAAAGAGAAGTTCATGTCCAAGAACCAGCTGGACACTTCTGAGGGATCACGTTTGGAGAAACACTAAAATATTGCCAAACAGAACAAAATCATGAGGTATCTGGCCAAGAGCTGGGTGAATACCACTGGCAAGCATTCATTTGACTAATTTGTTTCCATCAGCTTTGAGTCATGTGTGCTGTGTCGTCATTCCTCATCTGGGTGCATTCTTTAGTCAATTCAATTATTTTTAACATCGCTTATTTAACTTTTGTTCCTGTAAGCATTACTTATTTATGTTGATAGAAACAGTGATATTGACATTTCTGCGGCTGCTCTGTTTGTTCAGCATCTGGACTATAAATGGTGGTTTGTGATTCCAGCAGGGTGGTTTATGATCCGCAGCGTCCTTGCCCAGGGAATGACAGCCCTGCTGTAAATGCTGATGATTTACTGTCTTGTTTTGTGAGTGGCTGGACCTAGTCAGGACTTGTCATGTTAGAAACTATCCCTCTGGAATAGATCAGACCTACCTGGGGGTAAACTCTCAGCTTAATGAGAAGGCAGGCATTCCTTCAGGAACATCCCATCAGGGAACTTTCTTACCAAAAGAGAAAGGGAAAATAGAATCTAGGGCAAGGTCTCTTCTCCCCTTCCCTGCTTCTGGGATTTTCTGGGGTCACTTTTTATGTTCGTCCTCATTGCAACACTTGCTGTGGGGAGGATTAATGGAACCAAAGGACAGAAAAGCTGTGGGAAGAGTAGCATGTGATGGGATTCAGCAGAACGGATTCGCTGGGAAAATGCAAAGCTGGGATTGATTCGGAGGTTCAGAAGCAGACAGAGGTGTGAATAAGCACCTGCAGAATAATATTGCCCTCCCTCTGCATTTCCTGGGGGGCCAACAATAGGAAAAGGGATGAACAAATCTCCTTGGGGCGGTGACAATATGAAATGGGATGCAAAACTTGGAAGGGTGAGGGGGTGGATTTTAAAAATCAAAAGGTAGGTAGATCAAAACTAGAAGCTGAACGAAAGTGATTTCCTGGTTTTGCATCATTCTTGTAACTGCCTGGAATCTGAGTATTGTTTTTACCTTTTTGACAATTGCTGCTGTAATTCTTGTCACTCCTGAAAATTCACCTGTAATAGTGGAGAGAATATAAGCAGACATACTGATGCAATGGATCATTTTTTGTTTTACTGCCTTTAGGCTGGTATTAAAAGCCATCAGAAGCAACAGGGATTCAAAGCAATATTCTGTTCTCATTTATCTGTATTTCAGTATGATCCATTCTGTGCATTGTTACAACTTGAAGCTGCATTTAAGGCAATATAAAAGAATAAAAATTAGCACAGGTTTCCATCATTGTGTATGTGCTTAAATACAAATGGCATTTATACACGCACATGTCTCTGTGTGATGTATATCCACAGTTCCCAACACTCTAAAGCCCTCATCTCTGGCTTCCTTATTACACACATGGCTTCAGTTTAGATTTATATTATTTAACATCTCGTTTACATACACACAAATTATACTTAATTTGTCTTTAATTACTGAAAGCATATTTCCTCAAAACTGTATAGTTCCCTTCCTGACTTCTCTAATAGAGTTCCTTCTGCTTCACCTGGCTAAAAAGCCTTTTAGGTGAAATCCTGGTTTGTGGGAAATCACATTGAAGCCGCAGTAACACAGCAACCAGAAATTAAAAATAAGCTGATGCAAACAGCAAGAACAGCAAATGTAATCAAAAGCCAGACCTGACACTCTGCATTCTATGGATTTTTTCTCATTCTTTTGGGAGCAGTTGGATTTGCCTTGCCCTTTCCTTCAGGCTTTCTGTGGTTCCTATTAATTAGAATTTGTGCTTATAAATTGCTGTTTAAAAAAAAACCTCTTCAGTTTTTGCTTTTTCGTTTTGGTTTTTGTTTTTCCTTCTCCTTGCAGCCCCCCAGCAAATACTCCAATTGTTTACCTACAGTTGGTTCAAGCAAGGATGAATTGATGCTGGAGATTGTGCTATAAGACATCTTACTTGAATTTAACTGTAACCATAGTTTTTCAGTGTTACTGGTTGGGGTTGTTGGTCCCTTTCTCATTGGAGACAGAGAGAACAGAGGGTTCCTTCATTGCAGGCATGGCATCCATCGTGGGCTGGTTCAGTCCTGGTGCAGAGGTGGAAGGTCTTGCCTTCAAACTAGGACAAAGAATAAACCAGGAATCAGGGACCCCAGCCCTGTGCCAATTTCCAGCCTTCTGCAGCTCTCTCAGTAGTGACACCGAATTTAGTTGTACCCCTACATTTCAGCTTCTCTGTCTCCCAAAAATTCAAAATGTCCAACTTGTTGTTTTTGTCAGTGCATAATTGCAGCCAGATCCCGAGGTTCAGCAATTTCAGCTTCATGTGTAAGGTTTGGTCTCAGTGAAAGTTCCTGCAGCCAGGATTTGGCTGTAACCATACTGGTTCTCTGGTGTCCTGTATGCTCCACTCTTTCTGGAACACAGAACCTTTAAAGGCTTCATCCTAGAGCATCTGTGGTGGTCTGGCATGTGTGCCATAGGAAATAGCTTAAAAGGTGCAAATATTGTTTGTCCCACCAGCAAAATGTGTGGAAAATCGTATTATGTCCTATCATGTCCCAGTGCCGCTGCAGCATCAGGCCCAAGGCCCAAGAATCCCAGAGTTTCCCATGAAAAAACACCATCTCTGAAATAGTTACACCAAACCCAAGTCTTGCCAGAGAGCAGGCAGTCCCAAAGGAGGTGCCAGGGGTACAATTCCTACGTTTGCAGCTGTGCTCTGTGATCAGTGGCCAGCAGGTCTGAGCTGAATTCAGGAGGCAGCTGCAGGGCAAGGCCAGGGGCACAGAAACACTGCCCAGCCTCAAGGGATGGACTCACTGCTGGGGTCACAGCCCAGCAGGGCTCAGGGCAGTAGGCAAACCCTTGGTGTTGATAGGGAACCTGTGGAAATGAAAAGATGTTATCACCTGGAGTTTATGGTTGTTGACATTTATCGCCGTTGTGCAAACAATAAATTTGGTTGCAATGCAACAGTAGAAGATTCTCAGCATGAAGTCAGAGAGAAGAGTTATGGAGAGGTCTTGCCAGGATTTGAAAAGAAGAATGGAGTTTCTAAGGGAGAAAAACAGCTTGAGGGAAAGTCTAAATTTAGAAATAGGTCTCTATGTTTAATAAGATAAATATAAGGCTGAGTCAACAGTAAATATATCCAGGAGATTAATGATGAAAGTAGAGCAGACATGAAGGAATCACATTCTCACAACTCAGGAGCACTGGGAGAGGGCTCAAAGGAACAGAAAGGCTGGTTGGCAGGACCCTGATCTGTTCCCCAGCCTGCTGAAGCAGAGGTGTGCCCATATGACTGTCTTGCACTTATAAACTCATATATATATAAATATACATATAAAGGAAGAAGCAGCACTTCACGAATTAAAGGCAGTGAAAGTGAAGGTCAGAAATCAGACACAAAGGTCTGTTCCACCTCCACAGAACAGCTCATCTGTGTGTGTGTTTCATTTTGCAAGTGGATCTGTAACTATTGTTTCTTTCTATTAGAAAAAGATAGTGATCTCAGTCTTCTCATAGCTTGTATAGAAAAGCAAGCTTCTTATTCAGCTGTAGCTTTGCTGTGGCCAGATTTTCCACCAGTCCAGTGCTTTAGCTCAATTGACTTTACTGCAACAATGTTTTCTCACTCTGGCTGAGGATCAACTTTGGTGCTTTGACTTTTTGATCTAAAATATTTCCAGAATGAAAGGTATTGTCCTGATCTGTTACAGAAGGGTAGTAATGAATACTTACTGGTGTAAATCCTGCTGGATCAGGCTCCAGCTTAAATGCCTGTTTATCTTGGTGACATGCTGACTGAAGCGTTTCATGGAACCTGGGAGTTGACAGAGGGAGAGAGTTGAGGGGGGAATGTTTGCTCTTGGTGTTTATCTTCCCTGTGCTGTACAATCCGTTCATTCCACTCCTCAGCTGGGATGGATAAAGCACAAGTGCAAGCTCCCCCTGCTCCCCTTGACACAGGGAGTCAGTACCAGACCTGGCTTTGGATGGAACCTGCTCCATTTCCCTTCTCCAGGAGGAGTGCACTGCTGGTCCCTTCCTCTCCCTGATGGATGATAATTGTGCAGCTGCAGAGGATGTTCCTGCTACTCTTCCTGATGTTTTACTCCTCTCACACAGCCTCCTTTCCCACAGGTTGGCTATGGATGCATCACTTGAAATTGCAGACCTGAGATTTCATCTCTGAAAGGACATTTTAGTTCAGATATTTAGGAAAAAAAATAATCAAAAAAGCCAAACTCTGAGGTTTAGTTACTCCCCTAATCTAAACAACAAAACAGTTTTTTTAAGAAGTTTACTGTGGAGAAGCCTAAAGACTCCTTGTCTGTTAAACTGCAGGGGAAATGGGATACTGAATTAGAAGTGAAAGGTGAACCAGGTAACGACAACCTGTAGTCAGGGGAAAGCAATGCCACCTGAAATTAAAATTATTGTATCTGGGCTAGTAAAGTTCCCTATGGTGTTTTACTGTTCACAGTCACGTTTAGATTTTATGCAAGGAGGAACCAAAAGAGTTAATGATCGTGTAGAAGCGTTAGACATCAGAATCCTGACAGCCTAATTGCTGTGCTGACAGCAAGGGCTGGTTCACTGCTCTGGTGGGATTTCCATCTCCAGAGCTTGCACTGAATTGCAGCGCGGGCAGGGACTCAGACACACCTTCCTAAGGCACCTGCTGGCAGGGAGGATGTGTGTGGGTGGCTCCCAGGGAACTCAGACAGGCAAGAAGGAGTTACAGGCAAAGGCACCTGTCAGGCAGCCTCAACGTTCCCTTTTGTGCAATGGGATCAAGCCTGCATTTGGAGGTGTTTGAGGAAAACAAAAGAATAAACAGAAGTTGTTCTAATTTTATCCAATGCTCATTTTTCAGTTTATCAAGGTGTGTTTGATTTTTGCTTCCATCTTGAATAAAAGAATAAAGGATCCAAGACACCTCTGACTAGAAAGCAAGGGGTGAAGTGCATTTCCATGGAGAGATTGGTATTGACCATGAACAGCTGCTTTGTCTAAGCATTTAAAATTTCAGAGGCCTTCTTATTGCTGTGCACAGGCTGCCATGTTTGTGGACACTGCTGCATTTAATAGGGCTGAATAAAGAGCCAAATAGTCTAAATATCAGCTCAGGTCATTTGTGGTGTAAAAACCTCGAATGTAGTGAATGCCATGAAAAGATTCTTGTGAAGATAAGGAAGGATACAGCTGAATTCTCCTCAGGTCATTTCTTCAGAAGTTACACTCTCATTTTGCTTCTCATGTTGTAAAAATATTTGCGGATTTGAGGAGATAAAATTTTTGATGGTGTTTTCATACTGATTGGCAAGACAAGCCTGATTGTTCTAGCAAGTTCACCCTAATGCTTGCTATGCTGGAAAAAGAACTTTATAAAGCTAAGAGTTCACAGGAATTCCATGGAAAGCTAGTGGAGGAAATTACTGCACTGTGTTCTGCAGGAAAAATGAGACTTAGTTTTTTGAAAACTGAGCAATTTTCAAGCACCTGAGGCAGCTGGTGAAGCAGCCCTGTGCAGTTTCTAACCTGCTGGCATTTCATAGTGCTTCATTGTGTACTGGTTCACAGTGGGCAGTCTTTGAACAAGCACCTGAAAAATACTGTAACAGGACTTATATCAGATGAGTGAGTAGCACAATGGGCTTTTCTTGTAAGCATAACGTGAACTTCGAGATACTTTCATTATTTAACTGTGGCATAAACTAGACTGTGTCTGACTGTGTCCTGTAAGAAAGCTGTGGTAATTTCTACATAATAATGTAGAACCAAGGAAAAGTGTTCCAGAAATTGTGTAGGGAATAACCCATAGGGCCACCAGGGAGCCTGAGGATGTGATCTGACACAGCAGTTGCAAAAGGAGAGCTGAATCCTCTCACAGGATTTGGTTCCATCCCCCTGAACAGGCGCTGCTTCTCCTCAGTGCCTGCAACCACTTGTTAACATCAGCTGGAGATCTGGTCTTCAAATGCTTCATTTTCTAGTCTGGATTGTAAAATCATGGTGAGTCTTTCAACATGATGCCCTCTGTCACTGAGGGAAAGAAGACAGCCCTAGCTGGGTGCTCCAGGCCATTTGAGTGCAAGTCTCTCAGTCAGCTTCTGGACCAAGGGAGAGCAGAGCAGGGAGGGAAGGCTTTGAAAAGCCCAGACCCCCGTCCTCGCTTCCACTCAGCTCTGAAATTTATTGCAGCTTTTTCATGTCATCTCAGTAATTGAAACCAGCACCAAAAATCACCAGTTTCAGAGAAAAGAAATTAAACTGAAAACTCCTATCATGATACAAACTAATACTTCTTAGAAGGAACAGCATTCTGAGTTTGTAGTCCTGCCAGCAAGAGGCTGAGGCCAGAGAAGTCAGGCTCTTGCATCTGCAGAGCTGAGACATCACTGAAGCACCAATGAATCCTTCGAGTTATCCTCTAAAATGTGGTAACTTCTTTGAACTTGCTACCAAGTGACCCAGACTAGCCAGAACAAAACAAATCTAAAAGAGCCAAGTCGTGCTAGAATAGAAATTAAAATGCTTAACCTTTTCAATGAAGAAAACTCCAAATTGGCTAAGACAGAATAGAAATAAAAGAACTTATAAACAAGTTCCCCTGCCCAAGCCTGGGCAGCAGCTCCTCTGCTCTCTTCCCATCATCTCTGAGGCTGGTGCTTGCTCAATCGTCCCTCTCAGGGTCCCGCTGCTGGGGCCGTGGGCTCGCAGCTCCTCGCTGTGCCTGTCTCTCTCCATTTCTCTGTCATGTTCTTTCTTCTGCCCTGGAAGCTTCTGTCCCAAGCAGTCTCAATTGCTCCTCAAGGGAAGAAGCAATTTCTCACTCCCTCCACAGGATTTCTTCAGACCCAGTCACTTGTTTTTTAAAGGCAAACAACACACAAACTAGCCACAAATCAAACAGATACTGGCTGCCACAGAAATCCATAGCAAACTGAATAAAAATTAGGTTTAAATGATCTCTCTGAAGTCCCACTGGGTGTTTATGGCATAAGCAGGATTAAAGCCAGTATCCTTTGTCTGGTTTGTGGGTATGTTTCCTCTCTGAATAATGCCATGCTCTTGCCTGGAGTGCTTGAGAGCGAGAAGATTCTTTGTAAATTCTGTTTTCGTTGGGAAGTCTGTAGGAATTATTCACAAGCTGTTCTGTGACACTCTGCAATGTCCACGTCATGTCGAGAAGGGACACCCAGCACTTCAGTCCTAATGCTGTGGCCATTGTTCTGCACAAAACGAGAACACCCATGGTATAAACACCTTGCTTTGGTGAGAGTGGGAAACCTCATGAAGTCTGAGCTTGGTTTCTCAGGGAAAGGGAAGGGAATCTTATGTTGCTGTACTGCAACCCTTGGTTTGTTTGGGATGAACTCCCCTGGCTTGTTCACTGCCTATGGCTGTGGGGAGGGCAGCTGCTTCTGCTGGGCTGCCAGCAACAAAGAGCAGCAAAACCTCCGAGTCTGAAACCTGCTGTGCTCTGATGCCAGTGAGCCCCAGCTGCCCCGGGCAGGACCTGTCCTCAGGAGGTTCATCACTGCTCCAAACTGAGTACAGACAATCATCTGCCTGAGCACAGGGACTGGGAGAGGGAGCAGGGCTGGGGAGGCCAGAGACCTGTGCAGCAGTGCTCAGGGGTGCAGCAGGCACACACTGCCCCGTGCCAGCCCCCACATGGTGGGTGAGCTGCCAGATCCCCCCGGAACCAGCACTCCTTAGAGGAAAAATATGACATCTAAGAAGCCTGAGATTTTAAGAGCCGGGATACTGCAGTTAACGTCACCTGGCATCTGGTCCAGATTTCAAAGTCCTGGTGGAAAAGTGCTCTGGCTCCTAAGGAGACTGTCAAAATTATGGAACTACTGAGGTGTTCCATTCCTGTTCCAGTCCAGGCATCCCTTCCTGCTACTGCCTGGCCAAAGGCAGTCTGGGCTGCTGCAGTTCTTCGATGGTGCCCAGAGCCCTGATGAGGTGTCACACAGTGTAGCCCCATTCTCAGCTGGTTACAGCAGTGTGATGGATAGAGAAGCACTTCTAGACTCCAGTTTTTATAACAAACTGTCCTGTGCAGTCAGGTTCTGAACCAGCTAAGCCAGGCTATTAGACCCTTGCTAAGGCAAGTAAATAATTAAATATACAGTTTATCATTCCCTTTTCCTCCTCTAGTTTTTATCATTAAAAAAAAAAACCAAAAAAGAAAGAAGAAGGAAAGGAATGCCAGTTCCTGCAGCCTTTATGTGTGCAAACTCCTGCCACGAGGCTATAAGCAATATATGAACTGCCTGCATCTGACCACTTCTCTTTTACTATTCCTTTCACTAGCCCAGTAGGAACAGAAATCCAACTGTATCAGTGGGAACAACTGTATGTTTCCAATTCCATTTCCATTTTTGATTCAGAACACTTTTACTTTGGCTCTGTGCATTACCCAGTGCATTTAAATCTATATTTAGTTTCTTATAAAGGAGAAGCCCAGGCACACAAATCCCATCTGCAGTAGATGTTTTGACATGCATGCTGTAAACCAGTGATTAGCAAGCTTTTTTGGAGTCCCCACAAGCCAAGATGAGTTATCCTACTGTGATTCTCTTGGTGACACTATTGGACACCATGGGATCCTCTGATGCCATGTGGCCAAAAATTACAGGAACTGTAATTCATCGGCAAGGTGAGGACAGCTTTCAGGGAGATACCACAACATCCTGTCACTTTGGAAATTCTAGCTGCATAGCTGGGAAGCTACAACTTGCTTAACTTCTGGTTCTAATTCTGGCTCCCAGATGTGTGGCTCCAGCTGTGGAGGGCTAGCACGCAAATCTGCAGTGCCACAGGGACTCAGGAAATGTTGGTGTGTGTAATGCCCAGCCCATGGCCTTGCACCTCAGAAACACTGAACATCTTCCACTCCCAGTGAAGTGACTTTCTTTCTGAATATAAATGACAAAAAGAAGAAATTTATTTTAAAAGCACATGCAACATAATGTTTACTTCTATAATGTGTCAAATAGAAAACACAAAATGAGGAAAAATGCACTGTAATTTTTCAATAAGCTGAAATAAAAACCAACCCCACCAACACAAGGGCGAACGAGTGTTTTTTGTGACAGGTTGTAGTTATCCCATGCATGAGTTTTGCAGGCAAATCTAATCCAAATGGATTAAGGGCAGCCAAATTGCTAAAATAAGACTCATAATAATAAAAACCAGCCCAAATGAATCATGGCCTGTATGAGTAGAGTGGTGAATCACATTCCGTGACAGAAGAGAGTCCCTAAAATTTTTGTGACGATGTATCTTAATAAAAAATAATTTCACAGTGGAATTATTGGACATAAAAATGACAGCTATGATGCAAAGCTCTCTGGATACTCTGTGTTTAATAAACAACCTCAGAATACAATGTTCAAGCATAGGAAATTCCCTCCTGGGCTAGTCCAGTGGTGTGTTTTTGATAACGCAGAAAGGAGGTGCTTTTTAGAAGAAGCCATGAGCCTGGCCACTTTCTGAAGTCTGTTTCCCTGATTTTCCCGTGGCATCCAGAACTGTTATATTCCTGGAGGGTGGAGAGTCCATCTCTGAGGGTTCATCCACCCTGAAGGCAGTGGGGAGTCAAACTTGTGATGAAGAGCTTGGTGGTGCCTGGAGCAACAGAACTTTGTAGCTGCCCCGTTTATGTTTTCAGCTGTGCTTTGCATGGATATTTATTGACTGTAAGTGGTGCCAGAACCTCTTGGAGAATCTTTGACTTGGAATGTTTGGGTATTCTCTGGTTCTGGGTGAAGGGATCATCAAAGTTCACCAGTGACTCTGTGCTCAGTTATCCAAAGCCAAGTTACCAGTATTGCAGCACAACTGAGGAATGCAGAGAGTTAAGGCAGTTAAACCCAGAGCCCTTCCACCTTACCCGTGCTCATGTTCTGCCTGTGGAAGCACCTGCTCCTCCTTTTCCTAGGGAGGTATAATTGGACTTTGTTTATGGAGAATAAAGGGTTTCATTGTAAAGATTGATAGGTCCTAATTGGGAAAAATCTGGCAAAGATTATTTGTCAGTTTTATGGAATAAAGCTGCTTGTCATGCTTTTACCTCCAGGAACTGGAGGAAGGCCAAGGGAGATTGTTCTCCTCTAACTTTTCATGAAGAGCTTCTTTTCATAGCACACAAAAAAAAGTCTGAGAAGAAAAGAAAGAAAAAAATCAACAAAGAAACTCCCCAAAACAACATAATTTCAACACCCAGGATCAGGAAACAGGAGTGGCCAAAGAGCCAGGCTGTCCCTTTAAGTTACACAGTTGTTCATGGGCTACAAAGCCATTAGACCTCCAGAAAAATGAAAATGATTCCACTTTAGTAATGCTCTTAGTTAAATACAATGTCTTGTTCTGATGTTCCCTTACTCAAACCAGGATGAAATAATTCCAAAGGGGATTGAAAAGACAAAAACAATCCAGTAGCTGGTAAACAAATTTTGGAAGCTAAATTCATCTCAAAGGAAGGATTTTAGAAATTACTTGACCACCCTGAGTAGATCTTTGCAATCGATGTCATGTGATAGTTGGGGCACTTCCGTTTTGCAGACAAAGACAGGACAAGATTTCATGCTAGAAGCAAGAGTACAAAAACAGGTATCTTTAAAATAAATAATATACAACTTTCCAGCAGTGAAAGTAATTAAACACTGCAGTTGTTTATCAGGGACAGCAGTGGCTTCACCAGGTTTTGAACAATCGCAATGGAATTAGACCCATTTCAAGAACATGTGTGTTGGTTTAGCCTTAAAAAGAATTACAGCCTCTGCATTCAGGTCAAGTTAAAGGACCATAATGTTCCCTTCCATGTCTTTCAGCATTTGGATCTATAAATCTACTTCAGAGAAACTTCTGTTGGGCTGGAGGCTGAGGGGCTGGGAGGGCTGGGAGTTTTGGGATGTCACTGTTCTGTTCCCTTCACTTTGCTTCTAATGTGCTGAGAGCAGGTGACTTTTTTAGGATTGTTTCATAGGGCTCTGCTTTCCCAGAAACATAACTGGGAATTTAGCTGCCTTCCCATGGCTGCCTGTTTACTGAGCTTTGCTGTCCATGAGGTCAGAAATAATCTTTTGACATTCTTTCCTCTTTAGTAGCTCCTGCTTATGGAATTGGGAATAACCAGAAATAGCTTCTTGTTCATTACATTTCTCCCTCCAGGTGAAATGACTCCCTGCAGTGTGTGATATTCAGGGTATGTCCCGACCTCCAGCTGGTCCCAGCATGAAATAACATCTGTATGGTTTTGCCCAGCCTCCCACAGGCAGAAGGGACATATCTTTGCACACCTTCTGCACGCCTGTATCTTGTTTATCATCAGTGTCATGGAGATGGAATGTGGATTCTGCTGTTTCTCAACTATTTTGGTGAAGGCTAGACTGAAATGCTGAGTGTCTCCTTTTAATGTAGGACAAAATGGAACTCTGGTTGGATTATGGCTGAGCAATACTTTCCTAATTATTCAGTGGTCTGTCTCTGTGTGACAGCTCTCCAGGGAGTTTTGAGCCTGTGACTTGTGTACTTTCAGGGTCACCCTTGCCCAGCAGCCCCTGGGCAGGCACAGCACAAGCACTGTGGTACCTGTGCACAGTTTCCTATGTGATTCCCAGACTTTGTGCAGCCAAGGCATTGTGTCCATGCAAGGAATCAGAACGAGTTGTTTGTGTGCTTAGCTGTGTTTAGATCACTGCCTGCATTCTCTCATGCTCACTGACCTCTGTTTTCATGGCACACTTAGCCTGTGATTTTTCAAATTTTTGTGCTGTTGGTATTTATCACAGGTTTATAACTTTTTTATTTCTCAGCCAAATTCAGTATTCAGCACAGACCCAAATCTTGAAGGAGCAGCAGGACAGGGGATGCTCCCCAAACCTTGTCACTCTCAGAATGCTCTTCTTGCTCCGTAATGTACCCAGGCTTGCCCAAAGTCCTTCCACGGTCTAGTAAAGAGGTTTTCTGATGTAGATACTGGTATGAAACGCCAGAAAAAACAACAGCCTAATGCTGCCAGTTCTGTATCGTTGCCCTTCCAGAGCTGGAGGGCTGGGCAGGCTGTGCCGTCACTGCCTTGGCGCTCAGAGCCCCTGGCAGGACCTTTGTGCTCTGTGCCACACAACGAACACAGGGCAGAGACAATTCTTGGCTCCAGAGCTTCGAAACAGGACACAGAAGAGGGCACAAAAGATCTCCTGGGCATTCTTCTGTGTCACAGGCATAAGCAATTGTAGGTCCGGCGTAAACAAAAAAACGGGAAAAGAAGGAATGGAAACAGGAGACGAGGAAAGGACAGGAGAGGGCAGTGGTGGCATTTTCCCCAGGAGGAGTTGCTCCCGCAATCGCGTTGCAGTCAAACGCTACAAACGGACAAGTTAAAAACCTGGTCAGTGATTGCAGCCTTGATGAGAGGCTCCTCTGAAGAATTAACCACGGTAAAAACTATGGGTAGAGATGTTTGCTAAGTATCTACCTCCTACTGTCCCAACCAATTCCATGTTCTGCATTTGCTAAGCAAACCATCTGTACTTCTGAAATTACAGGTGATTAATAATAGTACCTGTTAACAATAGGGGCTATCCTGGGAATAGCAGAGTCGATGCTGGAAGCAAGGGCAGGGCAGTGGGGCAGGGTCTGGCCCGCTGCTTGTGGTCAGCTCGGCTGGATTCCAGAAACTGAGGTTTGTAAGTTTACAATAAACATTTTAAGAGATGCCTCCATCAATTCACCCTGCGTGGATCATGTGCACTATTCTTTGTAAATAATGAAATGGGGAAAGAGAAAAGTGGCTGTGTTGTATTGGGAAATGAATCTTTGCATCTCTGTGCAGGGGCGGGAATGGTGAGAGAAGGGCACAGTCAGAACCTGGTCCCACAGAGACATTTCCTGAGACACCCTGCATCGACCATCGTGGTGGGCTTTTCCAGTCAGGGTCTGGCTGCCAGGAGCTGAGTCTATTTCCAGTGGTGAAGAGCCACAGAAGCAAATCCTGTGTAGCCTGGAGTTCCTGTGGGTGTGCCAGGGAGGCTCAGAGGGATGGGGTTGTGCTGGTGCTGGGCAAATACTGCATGACAAAAAGTCCCTGTCCCCAGAGGTTACAGTTCATAGCAGGCAGAGCAAACAATGGTAGAACAAACACGTCAGCCTTCCAAACAAGGTGACACAATTTAGAGCCTAAAAATGGCAAAAGATTTTTGCTCTTGTCTATAAAATAAGGACTAACAGCTGGCTCATCCCAGCAAAGGGAGACTGGAGAGGGGAAACTGAGGGAGTGAAGAACTCCCTCAGCCAATTTGTTGATGACTAACATACTTTAAAACAACAGGCTGCTTTTTAAACTTAGAAGGTGACTTGCTGAGTGGTTATTGGCTGTTCACTCTGGGTCTTGATAAGAGCTCCCACAGGACATTCAGTTCTTTCCAGCTTCTCCCGCACGGGTTTATCTGTGAGCATCAGTACAGAGCAAAGGAAAGGAGGCCGGGCAGGTTTGTTTCATCTCTGCTGTGACTAACCCTGGTGTGCTGGGCTGGCTGCTCTGGAACACACTGATAGCACTGACCTGACTGGCCTTTTGCAGCATCTTCCTGCTCTAGCATGGGGCTGGGACTAGATGACCTTCAGAGGTGCCTCCCAACCCCAACCACGCTGTGATTCCATGGTCTTCTGATGGAGTTCCATTGAAAATTATCATAGGACCTCCAGCGATTCTAAGAGCAAGATTCAAATGAAAATAATTGTCACCAAGCTAGGAAACCCAGAGATCTGTGTGAGCATCACAGTGAACATTGCAAAGGCTTTGGCTGAGGAGTTGCTGAGGCCATGCAGGACTGCATGTTCTTTGGCAATCGAGGAATGGGAAAGGCCATTCTGGCACATCTCCTTGTCAGAGATCTTCCTACTCAGGGTGATTTGAGCTGGGCCTCTTCAGGCAAAGCAGTTGGACTAGATGGGCTCCTGAGCTCTTTTCCAGCCCAAATGGTCCTATAATTCTACAGTTCAGATTTTTATCCTGTTTTCAATATCATGGTTGTGTATAATATTAGTTATTTACCACTGGTGCCATATGTGTGCATCTTAGGCCCCGTAGAGATAATCCAACCTGTGTCAATGGTGTCTCATTTTTGGGATTCTAAGGTCCCCAAGATGTTCTCAAAGCACATAAAGGGAGCCTTATCCCACTGTTGAGGATCAACTGCTTTTGTCTTATGCTTACTCACAGCATTTGCTTATGATATGTGCCTAATAACAAATACTTTTGAGGGTGGGCTCTGTATTCCACATGAGACGTGGGGCTGGCTCTGCAGCACTGCTACAGCAGAAAGATGGAAGATGGATCTATTTTCAGCTGAGTCAAAATGTGTGGAAGCAGAATGATAAGGAACAGGCAAGAAATCAGTGACTGAGAGGGGATAGAAACCCAACTGGACGAGTGTTTCATGTCTTAGCCCCTGGACTGCAACACAACCTCTCCCCTTCCTCTTTGGTCTCAGAAACCAAAACGTTCCTGCGAATGAAATGAAAGGGAAATGCTTGTCTGCTATGCTAAAGCAGCTAAAAAAACCAAGGGAAACTTTCAGAAAAATGGGCTTGCAAAGGGCTGCTTGGGTTGCTGACTCAGGGCCCTTCTCAGAAATACCAAGCTGTACAATTGCCTTTGTTGCCTTAACAGTTTTATTCTTAAGCTAGAGTTTGGTCTGTGCTGCTCCCATGTTTGACAGCTCTAGAATCAGGTTGTTGAATTGGCTGGGAGCCTTCTAATTTTCACTCAGCCTTAGTTTATTAGTAATCAGTTCATGCCTATTTACTTTTACTCCAACAGTAGTATTTAGCTTAATCTGTTCTTTTCCTTCCTTTCCTATTTCCCTTGATGCATTAATAGCCATAAATCATATTCTCTTTCACGCTTCATTTTGCTACGTTTACCGACCTTCTTTCTTGTATCACTCTCTTGCTCAAGGAAAATTCATCTTTACTATTTCTGCAGACTTGAGGGATTGGAATTACGCTTCCCTTTACGTTGCTTGAGCTTGTGGTAAATAATGCATCTATGTTGTAATGCGGGAAGAATAAAATGTTCTGCAGAATGAGGCCTGGTCTCAGCAAACAGGCCCATGCACAGGGATTTAGAGGCTGGAATGGAAAGCTGAGAGTCTCTCTGGCTTTGCTGCAGCTGCACCCCAAGCTGGAGCGTGGTTGGTTTGTGGAAGATGGGCAGTGGGGCCAGAATGGCTCTCTTTGTGCTCAGCTTCCACAAAAGTTGTCCTGTGATCCATTGCTGGGGGCTGAGCCCATTTTGTGCGTGGGGATCTGACCATGGGCACTGACCACAGGCCAAGGAAGAGGTGGCTGCAGCATCAGTGCTTCTAGATGTTGTTATTTCATTATTTTTCTTGAAGTTGAACTTTTCCTGCTGGGGAGAAATACCAGTTTTCATGTTAGTTGAGAAAAATTGGAGTGGATGAACCATAAAAGCTCAGAACTTAGAAGGGACCTGAGAAGGGCCCAAGCTTTGCCCCAGCGAGAGTTGCAGCTGGTGCAGGCAGCGGAGCCTTGCAGGGAGGTCAGGCAGGGGACAGGAGAGCCTTTGGGATGTCCCACGAGCCAGGGGAAGAGCGGAGCACTGGCTCCAGCCTCTGGTGCTCCTTGGCTGGGAAGCACTGCCCCACTTTTCTTGTCAGATAAGTTAATCAGAGTGTCCTCTGCGACAGCAGCACTTTGTGCTGAGCAGGCTGGAAATGCAGTTTAGCCCTTAATGGAGTCACTCGTGGTCTCATGTTTTGGACAAGTCTATACTGTTGAAAAATGTAATCGCTGCGTTATTTTAACTTGCTCTGATTTTGGATGTATTTGTCTTTTCACTACCAATTTTCAAAACCACTCACACTTTCTGCTGTCACCTCAGTCCATGAGATTTGTTCTGACATGTCTGTGTTAAGTTTTTCATTGTCTGTCAGTACCCAGAGAGAAGAGCGGGGGGACCTGCCCATGCAGCCTAAATACAATTTAATTAGTAGTGATTAATAAATCAGATATTTGATTATTTCGGTCTGGCCTGAGTTCAAGCTCTTGTTCCCTCCCAGCTGTGGGAGGGCTAGTTCAGCCAAAAAAATCCATGCCTAGATTTTTACTTTCGGGAAGTTCAGGCATTTGAGATCCAAAATTAGGTTTTCAGTTTGTGCCAGGAAGGAATCAGCCACTAGATTAAGAATTTGGATGCTTTCCCTCACAAAAATTTCTGGGAGTTGTATGTCAGATCCAGGATTTCAGATCTATTCCCAGAGTAAGTTCAGCACTAAAGCTATGCTTCATCTTCTCATAGTAGAGGTAGGAATGAAAAAAATGAAAAATTAGCTTGAAGGAAGAGGGGAAAAAGGAGAAGAGAAAAAGAAGTAGAAAAGGAAAAATTATAAAGGTAGTTAGTCACATGGTGATTGGGGAATGAAGCTCAAGGGCACAGGGATGCAGTTGAAAGATCAGATAATAAATGCTGCTTTGTATAAAAGGTTCTCCTTTCCATGTTCCAATGGCTCTCCCAGACACTTAGGGTCAAGGGGTTATTTTTAAGCTGGCCATTGATTCATACAAGATGCCTGGTTATGAAATATGGGAATCTTTCACCAGAGGGAAAAACTTCCCCGTGAGTGACTGCCTGGAAACCCACAGCAGGGAAGGGTTAATGGTTGCTCAGTTTACAGCTGGGAATTGCTGGTATCCAGGAAACAACGCAGAATGCACAAACCATGAGACCAGCTGGAGCCTGCTGGAATCCCATTCATTTTGGCAGAGGTGTCTGTGGTCTCCAATTCTGACATCACTGCATTTGCGTCACACAAGAATGCCTCAACCACTTCTCCCTTTCTATTTTTTCCTGTCTCCCTCTTATTTCTGTGACTGACTCAGATTTGCAGAGCAATGAGAAGAGGTGGATCACAAACCCCCCAAATCTGCTGCCCTCGGTGTAGCTGGTAGGTGGCTGCACCCAAGCTGTCAGATGCAGATTTTGGGGTGCTCAGGGAGTGTGGGGTGGATGGGAATCATTTCTGTTCCCATTCCTGTGCAGCACGTGGCTGTTACAGAGCCCAGAGAGGAAACACTCCTGGGGTCCAGGAGTATGGCCAAGAGCTGGAACCCCCTCTGCTCCCAGCTCCTGAGCTCCCTGCTCAGTGCTGCCTCTTTCCTGCTCCTACAGCAAAATCCACTTGAAGACACAAGGGCATGCTCTGGTTCTGCTCTGTAAGAAGTTCTGAGACCCAGATCACCTGGAGCACAAATAAGAAATCTTAGGCCGTTAAAGACAGGCTGTCCTGCTCCTACCTACTCAGCTCTCTGGGCTTTGTTTTGCCAAGCTATAATCTCTGGGCAGTCATCACTCAGCTCTTGTGATTTTGCTTCTGCTGCCATGTCTGTCCTTTTGCACCCTAAGCAAAGCTGCCTGAAATTCTTTGCTACAGCCTGTGTGCATAAAATACCATTTTAGGGTCCCCAGACTTTTGTTGGTCTGCAGAACCTGCTACCACAGACATAATGCTAAAACCTGATTTTTCCTCTTTAGTATCAGCATGAACACAAAATTGCACTGCTACTTTGTGAGTTTAGTTTAATTGATCAGACATGACCAACTACCATGAAGTAGCTGAAAATGCATGCAGCTGCCTTTTGGAGCGGTGTGCACAGAAGTTGTGTGTCACCTGCTGAAGTTGGCTGCTCACAACAAGAACCCCTCTGCCCGGGGGAAGCTGTGCCCCATTCCTGGCCTGACAGAGGTGCTGAGTGTGTTCTGCATGGAAGACCCTTTGTTTTACAAAAGATTGTGACCTCAAAGGGCTATGTTAAGGGAAATATATTGTGTTTAGGTATTTCAGGACTGCTTCTGAAGCCTCTTGTGTCTGGTATTTATCCTCAGCAGCTGATTCGCAACTTCACTGCTCTGCAAGCAACCACTGATTATCCTGTTATTCTTCTTCTCATGATTAACATTCTAAGTCTCAATGTTCAGCCTTAATATAAAGTGCAGAATAGAGCAATCAACACAAAGGAATCACTGTGGTAATCCTGAGAAAATGCACATATGTGACTTGGTCACCAGGGAAATGGAAGAAAATCAAAAAAGTGCTCTTGGAAAATTTGGAAGGACATAGATTGTTAAAAGACTGACCTAGATGTCTGTTCTAGAAAATATTATCTAGAAAATTAATCCAGAGTATCTGTGTGGAAGTTTTTCACTAGTTAATCTCCCTTTCTCAGAGTGTGCTCTAATTAATGTAAAGATTTTGTTCTTTTCCTCTCCATGTTTACACAATTATTTACCTTGCTATAAATAGATGTGCACTCGCACCCTCAGCCAGGTTTTCAGACCCCGGAGGAGTGTCTCTGTTGAAAGATTCCTGGTTGGGTGTATGTGATGATGAACCTGTCATTCAGACTCCAGGCCGCCTGGGCAGGGTCTGCAGGATGGAATTTGGGACTTCCCATGTCTCTGACTGAGAATGCCCATCCCATTCCTTTTCCAGGTGTGAGGAGCATGGGCTCAGCCAGCGTGAGATGCTGCTCAGGTGGCAGCCTGTCCTGTCATGGGCCGTGTGGGCTGAGCCATCACCTCTGTGGGCACGAGGGAGAAGAGAAAGGCATCCCTCCCCCTGCCCCTCCTCCTCCTCCAGCCGTGCATCCCACTGCTGCAGCACACCTTTGGAGGCATTGGAACAATCCAGGCTAATCTGTGTTTTGCTTCCAGAGGGTTGTTACTGATCCTAGTGAGAGATTGTGAGGGTGGAAAGGAGAGCAGGACAGAACATGCAAGCACCAGCCCTGCCAGGCTGAGGAACACAGCCAGTGTGAGTCCATGGCACCCAGGTTTCACAGCCAGCCTCCAGAGCTCTTACGAAACTGGCTCTGGAAGTCCTTGGCACATGGATTTTGCCAGATTCCTTGGTGTTCTTAAATTTAGGTGTGCCATCAAGCAGTTATTTATAAACTGCAATTCCTGAAATAGGGTCCTAACACAAAAAGATTCCGATTTTCAGGCGTTCTGAGCTTTCCTGGGGTCTGCCAAACGTTTATTGCAGTGACCTGTTTAGGTACAGAGCATCTGAAAACTCCAACTCCCACTGCCAAAATAAGCAGTGAATTTATATGCATTTACTATGCACCTCTTCTTTCTTATGAACTGTTTGTTCACTGGCCTTGGGGAATGGGCTCAGAATTCAGAGTTTAGCTTGGTACAAGGTTTCAGCTTTCCAGAATGCTTTGATGATCTGGACTAGGTGACACCTCAGATCTTGTGTTGTGGGATTTGAGGCAATGGATCTACTCCTGTTTCCATTCCTGGTGCATTTTTGTCACTGGCAGAAGTAAGGCTTATCCTGACGGGCAGGACAAAAGCAGCAGAGGTAAATAACCCCTCCATGGAGAGTGCAGTGCTTTAGGTTTGTGTCTGTCACACACACCCCTGATCCCTAAATGGGGCTTCCAGGCAACACAAATAAACACAACAGTTCACAATTCTCTGCTGGGCTGGCATCCACACTCACAGATGTCGCTGTCTCCCGTTGCACAGGAGGCTACCACAGGATGGATCTCATCCATCAGTGGCTGTCCTGGAGCTGGGCTGGAGCTAGGAGCAGGTAGCTGGTGCATTCTGAAGAGTTTCACACTGCTGGGACGCCCGGGCTGAGCTCCGACCATGCCTCTGGTTAAGGCAACCAGAGCAAACACCTGGCATCATTTAACTTGACTCAAAATATGTTTTTTCACATTGGAACTGAGGAGGAATGTGGCTCTGACCCTCCTGGGTGTGGTGTGAGGAGAGCCACAGCCACTGGGGGAATGTCCTTAGCGCGGATCAGGCGGAGATCAAGCGCAGCCCGCCCTCCGTGCCGCGGTGTGAGTGTCACACTCTCTGCTGGCAGCAGCCGCTGCATGGCATTTCTGCACAGCCCGACTGCAGCCCAAGATGTTTACTTTTTCCATGCAGGAGCTTTCCTTGTTTACCACCTTTTTTTCATAATCAAGTCACCCCTCTTGGATCGTTCAAGCTGGGGTCATCCCAGCACTGGGAGTCACTGGGAGACTCTGTGCTTACCAGTCTCATCCTCCTCATCTTCCCATTTCTGTTTTCACAGATCCTCTCTTCGTGATAAGCAACATTTCGGTCTCAAAGCTGTATTTTGAAAGGCAGCTTGAATTTTAGTCAGGATCTCTTACAGATGCTGTCCAGCGTGTCCGGCTGTCCTTGAGCACAGCCCCCTGTGGGACATCTGGCATTCAAGGAGCCATCTCTGCTTATCCCTAAGTCTAATGATGACAAGCTATAGTTAAGTTTGTAGTACAGCACAGGAAGTTTTGTACCAATTTGGACGCCGTAATGACATTTTTAGATGAACTCAGTACCCACTAAAGTCAATGGCAGGAGTGTTGTGTTGATCTCCATTTTTTTTTTAATATAATGTAGCTTAAAGCTGAGGTTTGGTCTTGCACTTACTATTTGTAATGGCAAGGTATGAACCGACATTGAAAACCAACGAAAAGAGCTAAACATTCGAAACAATGTGCAAAAAAAAACCATACATATAAAATGAAACTGATTTTGGATCAAGTCTGTGTGCAGATGTCATTTGAGAATTGAACATGCTGTGTCACCTTCTTCATTCTTCATGGTCAGAATTCATATCGCATCTCTCCCTTTTCTTGTCATCACTGTGATATTTTATTTATGATTAGAAGAGGAACTAAAGGTCTGAAAGGCCATCAGAAGATAAAAACCAGCACACTGAAGTAACCTGTCTTAAGTCATGCAGTAGGACAATGATTGCTTTTAAATCAGGTAAATAGATGTTGTATTACAACATGAAAATAATGGAAAAGACTGTCTGGCAACAGTCTGGGCAGCACTGGAGAGCTGGGTGCAGGAGCTGCAGGTGGTTATTGTGTGACTGGACTTTACAGAGTTAGTCCTGAGGGGATATTTTGCAGGCAGATGAGGGCTGAGGGCTCTGGCCCACCACAGCTTCCTGTCTCCCTCCCTAGAAGAATCAATGTCTGTCACATCTGTAAAGTCACACTACATTTCAATTATTCTCTGCATTTTTCTTTAATTACATCCCCTTTTTGCTTCTTAAGAGAGTCTTAAAATTTTCAAATATAATAAGAAATAATAATAACCAATTAAAAAGCTGTGGGTATTAAGTGGGAAATAACAGACTGAAACAAAAGTCAAGGATTATCCCGGGAAATGACGTTTATGGATCCTGGACCACTCAGTTCTGTGAGGCAATCTGAGGTTTTGGCTGGGCTTAAAAATGCAGCAGCACAGCTTTGCAATGAAAAGCTTTGACAGAAATCGCCCAAGAAGATTTTCTGCAAGGTTGGGTGTGGAGGTGAAGCAGCTCTTGCATCTCCACTCCCCTCAGCAGCACTGCTGGCCCTGTCCCTCGTGCTCTGTCACACAGGACCCCGTTTGTGTCAAGGCTGTAGCTTTCCCTGGGTGACCCAGGATGCTCCTGGCAGCAGCCAGGGTGTAGACATGGTTATACAAGCAAAAAAAAAAAATTCCCCTGTACACTGCATTTCCCTTGTAAAGTTAATGCAAACCAGATGGATGAAAACATTTTTTTTAGTTGTAAGTCCACCGGGACAACCAAATATTATTTATGCACTGTATGGTGAGCACTGAAGGGAAGGGTGAAGAGGTTTTGTATGAAAAGCTTTGTCAGGCACGACCCAAACACGCAGAGTGGGAGCAAGAGGTTTGGTGCACACTGAGCTCTCCAGATGTGTTTGTAAGCAAGGTGTCACAGCAGAGAACAGCCCAGGCAGAGAGCTGCCCTCGGACAGGATGTTTGTGTGGAGAGGAGAGGAATTTGGGAATGGTATAGGAATGTATAAAATCATTTCAGATGACACTTGCTTTGAAAAGACAGCCAATAGGGAGGAAGTTGCAAGGTTCAAATGTTGCATTGTTTGGTCTTTCTCTTCTTTTATGGTTGAATAATGGTGTTTGAAGACATCTTATTCAAACATAATAAGTTTTATCTTCCAAAGTGGCTGAAAAAGATTTTATCTTTTCTACTAAAAAACCATGCCCTGGAAGCCAGCATGTGAAAGCATTAGCTACTAAAAGTAAGTCAGATTAATTTAACCTTCATTATAGTTTGAATACCTTAGGTCTCAGTAATGAAGACACTTTTAATTGTAATTCAACCCTAGGCTTTAACATGAACTGTGTGGCATCTCTTGAAGTCTGCACTCCATGATTCATGAGTTACATTCTGATAACGCCATTAGACAAAACAAAGTCAAGAGGGAAGGAAAACTCTTTATCAGCCATGAACACTTCTGTGGAAGTGCAGGGCCAAGGATTTATCCTTATAAATCCCTGTGACCATCAAATGTTAGGTGAAGTTCAGGATAGTGAGCAGGCCATCAGACTAAATCGGTGTCACTGCTTTGGTTTGGAATCCTCACCTAGGAAAGGATGGGGTGCAATCTCAATGCAGATTTCTAGACCTGATCTCTTTTGTGCAGCCTTTCTCATGCGAATCTGGCTTCCAGGATCAGGATCAAGGCCCTCATCCAAAGGCTGCTCAAGTCAATGGAAAAACTCTCATTGTCTTTAGTGAGCTTTGGATCAGGCCCCGAAAGTTGAGTCATACTTTGAATGGAATATTGTTTGAAGCAAAACAGGCTCAAGGCTTCATTCACGTAGAGGTTTTAACTGTTAAGTGAAATTTCCCAAACACTTCCTGTGCCCTCCTGCCTGCTTCCTGCTGCCACTTCTCCCGAGGGGACACATGCCCAGGGAGAACATCATGAGCCCAGTACCTGACTCAAGTGTCTTCAGCCTGTTCTCTACCTTTTCTTTATGAAATTATGGCCATATGACCAAAGTGCAGATGTCCCATTTCCCCCAAGAATGTGGGGAAAAACATCTTTAGTTCTTTGAATTTCAGCCTTAATATTACAATTGGTATTTACCAGTGAGTATTTGTTGGATCAAGTTTTATTTTCAATTACCACACGCATTTCTGTGACTCCATGTATTCTTAGGGAGACTGTTGCTTCTGGATGGAGAGGGGCTGGAGCACCCAGCCAGAACTCTTCTTTGGTAAGCAGAGGTGGCAGACCAGCTCTTCTGTTCAGTAGGGTTTCAGCACACAGAAATAGTGGTTATGCCTCACACTTGTTGCTTTAGTGCTCGTTTCACATCAGGTGGGCAAGGACACTGGATGGAATGATGTATTTGTGCTTATTTCTACATGTGACATTTAAGGGGCAAAATAAACGTGAAGATTTTCTCCAGATGTGTTTATAATAGAGATCTAGAAAGATGAGGGATGTTTTGTTGACCTTATGTGCAGGTACTTTGTATTTACTAATTTACTATAATCACTGTACAAGTGATACACATCCCCTGAAGCTGTGTACAAAGGGACAGGGAGCACATAACCCACGCTGTGAGAAATGCACCTTACACACACCATGGCCCCCAGACCCCACACCCTGCACACCCTGGGTCAGGAGATGCCTGTGTGCAGCCTGCATGTTACAAACTGGCACACACAAACCCCCCAAACCAAGTCACTGCCTCTGGAGGATGGGTGCAACACACAGAGTTGGAGCCTCTGCACATCGAGTAGGAAAAGCAATTTTTTGGTCTAGTTAGAGTTAGTTTGAGTTCTCACAACATTTTCTTCTCTCCGCTGGGTTCAAATGTTCACCTTCCCAAATTGTCCTTGAAGAACACGTAGGCATCACCCCCAAATAATTAACAGCCCAGTAGGTAGAACAATTAGCGGGGATGTGAGAGATTTCTGAAGTCAAACCCAGGAGAAGTTATGCCCCAAGCCTGATGTGAGGATATTTCTCACCAGAGCAGTGGCTGCTTTAGGGCTCTCCTGTTGTGATCTTCTATTTTGATTAAAAATTCAGCAGATCACCGGACCTAAATAAAGAGATCATTTTGAGCCCCAAATGGTCAGAATACTTCTGTGGGATGTGGGAGACCAAGTTCAATGCCTATTTAATATTTATACATTTAATGCCTATTTAATATTTATACAAAACAGGACAGTTCCTGTGCCACGCTCCCATTAAACAGTTCGGGTTCAATGTAGTGTAATTTTCCTTTAAGAAAACCTACAGAGAAACTCTTCACCAGAAAATTCCCAAGTAGCTTTTCCTCTGGCTACCTACGAGCTGTGCCAGAGTAGCTGACGTACAATGAGATTTCGCCCTCAGTAATTTTAAGTCCATGGGTTTTTCCTACGGGTGATTCATTTTACCAAAACACACAACAAATAAACAAACACATCACTGCAGTTAAGAAGCAGCATGTGCTATGGATTAGGGAAAAGAGCACCCCTCGAAAGCCCAGCTGTCGTGTTCAGTATAAAGATAAAGTCAGTTTTTTTCCATTCCATTGTCTTCCTTTCTGTCTACTCTTTTCTCACTGTGTCTGCCTTCATCTAGTCCTCACTCTCTGTGTCATTTGTTTGTTTCCCTTGCTTCTAGGCTTTGTCTAGACCAGGGTGTGGGATGTCTTGGCCAACACCAGCCAACAGTAGAGCAGATAAGGCAGTGAGTCTCAGACTTGTTTTAAATGGACTTAGATACACTAAAATATTAAACATCTTCTTGTCTGGATGAGCCATTTTTCACTCTGAAATGAATGTTGGTCCTTTCTAGAGTAGAGTCAATGCCAGTCCCATCACCATCCCTTCTGAACTCCTGCCAGCCTTGCACAAAGCAGCACTGATCAGCCTGGCATGTCCACTTCATCCTTTTGATCCCTTCCCAGAGGGAGAACTGGGTTTGCAGGCAAATGCTTTTCTTTCTGCAGCCTTGTTTTTGTTGAAAATGACATTCCTGCAGTGTGCTTGACTTGGGAAGGTGGGTCAAAGCACATCTCATGCTTGGAGTAGGACCTCAGGTGCTGATGAGTCTATTCCAGGGCTGCAGAACAATCTCTGTTTCCTTAACAAATGAACTTTAACTGAAGCAAGCACATAGGACTCCAGTGTTTGCCAATATGCACTGTAAACACCATGGAAGGAGGCAGGGAGAAGTAAGAAGAAGCAGCTTAGGACACAAGTAGGAAGGAAATAAACCCATAATTTGATTTCATGTCTTAGCTCCCACCTAAACTGAGATTTCAATTTTCTCTCCTCCATCTCCCTCCCCACCCAACTTTCTACAGCAAGTTTGAGCCTCTCCAGTGAAATTACAATGATTGTCAGCTCAAGGAACTTGATCAAAATTAAACCCATTTCACCAGTATATCCACACGGGTTTTTTCTTTCATTTGTAGGAAATGCACATGCGTAACTAAATCCAAATTTGGCAAAGATAAGACTTTTGAATCAATTCACAATGAGTCTCATTCATTCCACTGTAGCTGAAGCACAACTTCTCACCCTAGAATGTGATTAGCTTCTCCATATAGCAATATCCCTGCCCTTTTTTTTCTTTGAAGCATATAATTGGTGAGGCAGGATGTACCTGGAATGTATCTTGCTGCAGCAGACACAACAGCTCTGCTCCTTGGAAAGTGACACTCCAGAATTTCTTAGCTACAGTCCAGTTGTCATAAGAGGAGATGATTAATTAGCCATGAGCTGGAGCGGGACAGGGGGCTGAGGGCTGGGAACAGGCAGGGAAATGGCTAAACAGATTCAAGGAACAGTAAAGCAGGCCAAGAGCTGGAGGAGAACTGCTGGAGAGATCTCTGGTTTGAAGGCCAAAGATTTCCAGGCAGAAGCCAGAAGGGCTGCATAAACGTAAATGAGTGGGTGGACAGAATAGATCAGCCATGTATTCAGAGGTCTTGCGATTCACTGACCCTCTTTAGCACCAGATGCTGCTTTTAATGCACAGCTGGCTGGTGGAGAAGTATTTCTGTGTAAACAGGCTGGGAGATGGATCTAATATCCAGGCTGGAGCCCAGAGCCGCTGGCCCAGTACTGTACTTGTCCCGGCTGGAGGCTGGGATCTTTTTGATCATGTCCCACACGTTGTACTGTACTGGGATGAATCACTTCCTGCCTCTGCCCTTTCTGCTTGTGCTGCATCACGGCACTGCTGCTCTGGGACTGGATCCTGCAGCCTTGGGCTGAGCTGTTTGTGTGCTCTGAGCTCCGTCCTGGCGCCTGCTCGCACGGAGAAAAGGCTGCTGTGAGTCTAAACTGCTGTGTCATACTTCGTTATTAATGACCGAGAACCACATGACACAAAGTTCTGGGAAGCTCGAGCAGATTCCAGGAAGGGGTCAAGGAGTTCAATAAACAGTTTTATTAGAACTTGAATTGCAACCAAAAGGCTACACATTGACTTTTTTTATAAAAACCTTTGTGAGTGTTACTTGAATTTAGAAATCCTGTGAATGGCAGCAGAAGCACACAGGGTTATCTTTTCTTCCTGCTGATTTCTATGTCACTGCTAGTTCACAGTTGTCCTCCATAGGGAAACCTGAGTGCACCCTCCATTTACATTTTCCAGTTGCCTTTCCAGCTTCTTGGTAAACTGTAGGGTTATCTGAATTTCAAGGGTCATATTCTTACCTCAGCGATACTGGTGGAACTTCAGAAACGAGCAGAGAGATCCTAGACTACACCAATGTCTCACACGACTGTAGCACCTCGTGTGGGCAGGTCACCCATCCTGGTAAAGGAGAGAGAAGCTCCAGGTGAGGGCATTGCCTCAGTGGGGTGCAGGTTATCATTCAGGATGACAGATTCCATGTGAACACACACTGCTGAGGAGCCCTGGGCAGGGAACGTGTACCCACAGCGAGGAATCCTGCGGCTGGGGACAGGACACGGGGCGGTCTCAGCAGGCAGATGGCCACCCCTCAGTGTCCCCAGTGTAAGTGGCACTAATTGGCTCTGTCTCCTGGCAGCAATCCTGCTGGCTGAGTAAGTTGGTGCTCTGTAAAAAAAGAATTTTTCAGTAAATTGCCTTTGCTAAAGTAATTGCTTTTACATTATCTCTACCACACACTCGTTAAGAATGAGCTGCAGTTCTGTCTCCCTGAACATGCTTTCAATTACTGTTCCTGGCTGCACTTCTGTGTTTGCTTCTACTGCCATCGAGCACTGTGAGGTGTCTAGCACAGCGTATGGTACAAATGGCTCCATTTGTTCATTCATCACTTTGTATGTACCAGAAGAAATGGGAAATAGGAATTCATCTCCCTTGAAAAGTGATCATAAAGCATCCATTACAGTAAATATTAATGGTACATTAATGAGCATTGTTATTTCACTGTTACTAATGAGTACTGAGGCACAGAAATTAAGACTCCAGCCCAATATACTCTGACGTAAAATTAAGGTGCTTTTTGGCCTTACTAGAAAGTGACCAAGTTGCTACTTGAAATAAATAGAAGAGCTAAAACCAGAGGCTGTGTGCAGCTCATACTCTACTGATCTGTCCACAGGACAGAATCCTTAGTGCTGGCTTTTGTTGGCTGTTTGCTGCAGACCATGGCTCTGTGGGAGAATGTCTAGCAGTTCTCACACTGAACAGACAGACCAGCATTGCCCCCCGAATATAACAGAATATACCAGAGCTCTGCACTGGGTCATTCCCTGGCTGCTGTAGCTACCCTTGGGGTAAAACACAGCAAGAGCTCAGCACAACATACAGAGCTACTCAGCAGTTTTTAATGGAGGAAGTGAAAAATACTGCATCTGTTTGAAATAAAGGGGGAATTTTAGGGAGGTAGAATGGAATTACCCAAGCTGGGATCTGACTTCAGTTAACTGGTGTTAACTCTTGCAAAAGCAGCCTCAAATTTTTCAATGATCACACTGGTCAGAAGTTCAGTCTGACCTCTTGTCCTTGGGATGGCGTTCCACACATCCTGGTACCTCCTACCATGGGGAGGTGGGCTGGCTCATTGCTGACTCAGAGAAAATCACTGTTGCTAATCTCTGAAGCTGCTTCCACAGCACTTGGAGCTTATCAAAACCTCCACCTAAAATGTGCCATCACTTGTTCCTCATTAGAAAAGCTTTTTGTACGTGTCATATGCAGTCTGTTGGTGCTGCTGGGCAATGGCCCCTCTCTGCAGTGGTGCTGTGCCACCCACGTCTGTCATTCCTGGTCTGATGCACTTTATCTGCAGAGGCTGCTGAAGTTCTGGGGTACTACACAAACTTTACTTCATGTACAAGTTGCACATAGAGATGCAAAAGATGCTTTTTCATGCCAGACAATTTGCATCTTAGGGAATGCCTAAAGCTGTGACTGGAAGGTGTAATTCTGGCATATCCAGGGAGCTCTGAACCTCTTTGAGGAGCAGAGGTACCAGGAGCACACTGACAGAGCCTTCAGCTTTCTGAGGCTGTGAGTTCCTGGTTCTCTGCTCACCAGCAAGGGCGATGCAGAGCTTCAGATCACCTTAAACAAAAGCACTTTGTTTTGCCCCAAAATATGAACCATTTCCAACCAAACCGGTGCACATTTACAGCCAGTCAGTCTCACAGGTTCCGAGGATTTCCAGCCTCACAGGAAACAAAGTGCCAAAGGCAGCAGAACTGAGAGTCTTGCTGTTCTGTGCCTTTATGCCCTGTGGTGTCTGTCCTGATGGGGGTGAACTCCAGTGGATTTTCCCATAGCTGGGCACTTACTGTTCCCTCTCATCTGCTTTCTGTGCTAGTGAGTACAAAGTCACTGCTCCTGGAGCTTTTCCCTTCACAGAAGCATTCATAAAAATTCTTTTCTGTCTGACAACTACAAAATGCTAACAGAATTTAGACCTGTGTCTTTACATCTTGTGTCTTTACATCAGATCTGGTGGAAAGCTGCCAGTTGCTTTGAAATTATACTGATGGATAAAGAGACACGTGTATGTAACATATGCAAACATAGCACAACGACATAAATCCCATTTCCTTGGGCAATCAGGTTAAAGATAAGAAATCTGGCAAGAAAGAGTCACCACAGAAGGCTCTGCCAAAGAGGAGGTTGGCATGGAAATGGAGGAGATGGCAAAGGAACATGTAACATTGTGCTGGATAACTATTTCTCCCAAAGTTTTCATCAAAATGTTTTGGCAGAATTTGTTTGTTACAAAAGAAATAATATAAAATGAAACTTGATTTTCTATCACTAAAATTTCCATGGAAAGTTTTAGATCAGGCACAGTTAGAAAGCCCAAGAAAGATTCCAAGCAGCAATAAAACCAGACAGACTGATCTCTTTTAGCTGGAAAACATAAGGATCAACATAAACATAACAAAATATACATGGACTGAGGTGAAAGTTCTTAGGAAGTGAGGACCATTCAGTAAATGGCTTTGCATTTGGGTGACAGTGAAAAAAATTACCCTCAGAAGTTGTCCAAGCAACAGTGTCTTGTTTATATCTTGTGGTCTTATGAGTAACTGACTGGAAAAAAACAAGAATGAAAAGATAACAATTACAATAAAATTAAATTAAATAAGCCAGTGACTCATTACAGAGCAGTAAAAACAAAAACAAGATCATTTAGGTCCCAATAACAACAAGAGAATTAAAAGGAAACACAAAAATGGCTGGACTGTTTTCCTTATATATACAATCAACCTCATGGAGATAGGAGAGGAGCAGAACCCATCACACAGTTGTGCACTGGAAGGCAGAGAATACAGAAAATATGAACTGTGATGCTACAGTACTTTGGCAATGTTAATTTGAGTGGGACAACGCTTTTCTGAAGTGCCATGGAGGGACGTTCCTCTCCACACATCCTGGCAAGGCACCCCACTGGAACTGACAGCAGGATTTATCCCACAGTCTTGCTCCATAAATTACTTTTCTTAAGCAATATTGTTAGGCTTTAGAAAAGTGTTATCAGTGAAGACCCATCCATGATCTTGTTCATAATTCTGATAAAGACTCAGGGCTAATCCCGGAGCAAATACAATCCAAGAAACTCTTGCAATATTTAAGAAAATGAGCTCAATTTTGTATGACTCTGCTGGGACAATTTGTGAAGTTCCTGTTCTCCCAAAGCACAGTAGTGTTTGGAACTGTGCATCCTGAACTCGGTGCTGTTCACAGAAATCTCACATGGAATACTGAGTCCTGCATGGCTGCAGTGCTTTGATTTAGCAAAAACTCTAAAAGATTTATTCTGAAGAAGAAAATGTATTACACAAATTCAATTGCCAATGCCAATAAGAAGCTGAAAAATTCAGGGTAGAATATCAAACTTCCCAAATTTAGGGATCATTTCTATTGGCTCACCTCTGAACAAATTTTATTTCTCTGTCTCTTTTCACATATTCCAGTGTTCTCATTGATCTCTAAAGTATTCCTTCTTCAGTATCTGAAGTGTGATGGAGAGAGGAGCACAGGGACTTTTGTACTGGGCTGGGGTTATTTGTGATAGAGTTTACAGACCTTTAACTTTGCTGCAGTAGGAAGGCTGACCAGCTGTTTCTGAAGCTTTAGAAATTCTGTGTAAATACATCTTGTTTAGTTCTACTTTAGCACTGCATCCAAAGAACAAAAGGCACTTTATAAACACAAACAAAGAGTGTTCATTCCACCAATAAGGTGAAGTAGTATCTTGGAGGAAAACAAGACACAAAGCAGCAAAATGATTTCCCCATATTTGCTCTGGGAGCCACTAGGAGAGCAATAAATAGAATCTAAATCTCCTGACTGCTTGTCCTGTGCTTCAGCCACGAGACCAGGCTGCATCTGACAGGCCCTGATTTCTGGTGTGAGCATTGTTGTGCTGCACAGATGGTAAATCCTGGTGCAGAGTAAACAGGCTGAGCAGGGAACAGCTGCACATGCCTTTCTGACAAGCACCTCGCCCGTGCTGGCCATACGGGAGATTTGTACCCGTCACATCTCCTACCCTGCCCTGCCCTCAGTTTGCTGAGTTGTTTACAGCCTGCTTCCCTGGAAGTCAGCACAGCTTTTCAGAGCTAGTCCTTCAATTCTTGAAAAGACATGACTCAAGCATTTTAACTGTTTCGCTGCAAGGCTTCTGTGGCTGCAGTTTGTTGCTGTTCCGTGCCTGGGCTGCCCCGTCCTTTGCCGGGCAGGAATGTTCTCCTGGGGTGTTCCTGGCACTGGGAGCTGCAGCCGTGAGGGCAACACAGAGCTGCACTGATTTCAGGCTCCCTTGCCTTCACCAGGCTGCACATTTCAAGGCTTGTAGGGCTGAACAAGCACGTCCTTCACGAGCAGCTCAGTTCTTTCACCGTGAATGATGCTGCCTGACTGAGACCACATAAGGCAAGGCCACTCTCAGATTTTGGTTTGTACACACGAGCCTTTCTCTAGGGAAGAATTTGTCTCTTCAGTCAAGAAAGCTTAGTAGGAAACATTTTCTTGCCCCCAGCTTCTCCAGGCCTGGTTTACCAAAGGAATGACACCAACCCCTCTCCTGTTGCATTTGTGTTCATGTTACAAATGTTCCCTGCTGACATCAAGTCCCAGTTTGCTATATGCATGCTCTGGTTTTGATGAAAGTGTGCTGAATTTATACTTCTGCTCTAAAATAGTAACTTACCAACTGGGCTTCATACTTTGAAATGTCACTGCCAGTGGCATAACAGATGCTCGCAACAAGCTGACAACCCAGATTTTCCACTGAGGAGTCATTCATGGATGCTGCTGTTGTAGCAGAATCTGACAGGTCTGCAACTCATAACTCAGAGGTAACCACCACTTTGCTTTTCTTTAACTGCTGAAGATTGTGTCCCAGGTGACTATAAAAGCTTAGTTTATTTAATCCTCAATATATATTCAGTGTGCTGCAGACGAATGTAGCAGAATCAGTCCTTGTTGGAAGAGATTACAAAATAAAGGGTGATAAGAGAGAAAAAAAAGTGAGGAGCTTAGAGCTATGAGCAATGCAGAATTTTTCTTAGAGGTAATTGAAAATTTGTTGGGAACAACCAAACTATAAAATCAGAGGCTGAGTTCTCATCATCATCTTCACTGACACGTAGTCAGTTCAGCATAAACTAGGAGAGATGGACTGAGTTCACTTTTTTCCACCTTTTCCAAAAATCTAGCAAACATCCAGAGAAAGTATCAGGCTGAACTGGCATGTGCCAGGCTGAACAGCTGGGAAGCAAAGAGGAGGAGTTCTGACAGGAATGCTCACCTCTGTTTCCTGGGACTCTGAGCAGAACACGCTCCCACACATGGACCAGAGCTGCAGCAGGAGAGGTGCAAAGGTTCACCTTGACGGGACAGAATGGCTGAAGGGAGAGGCACAAAGAGAGACAGGATCTCCTCAGACAGCAGCCAAAGGAGGACGATAACAGCAGCAGCTTAAAGCTGTCACAGAATGTTTATTATTCACCAGTGTTACACACTGCAAAGCTTTTTGATGTCTGCTCAGCTCAGACCTGGAAGAGCTGCTGAGCCTCAAGTTGCAAGGTTAACCCAGCTTGCTTCCCAGCTTGGCCAAATCCTGTGCTTAACCCTGACATGTTTGAAACTAAAGCTATAAAGTGTCATAAACAGGGACCACTTGGTTTTAAATGTAAGTCTAGAGAGTCATTTTATGACAAAATGGTGCAGCAGGATGTTCTAGTATGTCTGTCCATACAACCCTGGCTCTGCTAAATGAACTGCTCAGAAAATGAGTTTGACTACTAGGGAACAATATGTGTTATATCTTGCAAATATCAAACCTGTTGTTTTAGTACCTCCGTGAAATTTGTAACGGGCTTACACCACAACAAAGTCATCAGGCAGTAAGAGTGGTAGACAGTTGAGATTCACTAAGCAAATTAAGCCACACTTGAGAAGTGTTTTGTGACAGTGAATCAGTCTGGGCCTTTACCAACACACAAATGTTATGGAAAAAAGTGTTTTTAACCGGCATTTGTATTCCAGCAAATACTTTAGCAGAGGGCCGAACGTAGAGCAAGTGCAAGTGCTGCCACGTGGTTCAGAGTGCTGGGGTGTCACACGGTGCCCAGTGAGCTGTGATTTGTTTCTCTGCAGCCCACGGGGACCTGGAGTCATTTGCAACAGAACTAATTCTTTTTTTGTGCAAGGCAAACCCGTGAGGGGAGAGGGGAGGAAGCAGCAGGCATACATCAAGCACTCTAGGCAGCGAGCCTCTGCCAAGGGGAGATAAGGAGAAATGAATTAGCTACTCTGGAACCAGCTCCGCTTCTTCTTCTCAAATAACTTCGGCTCTGTGCCTAGTGAAAGCACATCCTTGCTTTGAATGTCTTGTTTCCGTTCCATGTTAATTTTCTAGTGCTAAACTAATTTGCTGAGGCTCTGCCAATGTCCCTGCCAGAGGAGCTTCCATCGCCCTTATCTTTATTTACTCAGAAACATCATGACAGTATATTTTAGCCCTCTTTGCCTTTCAAATTATTTTCAGCAACATTCCCCATCCATCCCAAAAGCTGCTTCCTGCACAGGGATACATCTTAGCTAGAGCAAAATGCAAATGCAGCAGTCAGGTCTTGGACACGTTGCACAATGCTGGTGACAGAGGAGTGAGTGGCTGGTAACCCTGACCTTGGCTCAGCCAGCAGGCTGGAATGCCAGCAGCACCACAAAGCAGCACCACAAAGCAGCACCAAGCCTGCAAATGCCCTGAACCTGACATTTAATGGTCACTCCCGGCAGGAACCTGCTCTGCCTGAACCAGTGCGGGTTGTCCCCGTCAGCTCTGGGCCACAGGGCCTGCCTTTCCCAGGGCCAGCACAGCTGACTGAGCATGGCAGCTCACAGCAAGGGTTCTGCACTGCTCAGCAACTCAGCAGCTGTCTCTCCTTTGCCTTTCCAAAATTTGGGCTGGTTGCTGGAGTTTTCTAGCAAGTAACAGCAGCAAGAAAGAGGGGCAGGCCTTAAGTGCTGGACCAGCGTCATGAGACAGGCCCATACACAACCCACGGCCCTTTTCTTGCAGGACCTGAACCTAATGGCTCCACATAATTTATTTTGAGCTCTTTAGTCAGTGGAGTATTTAATAGTTTTGTAACTAAAACCTGTCCTGAGGTTTATCGGCTCTGCCCGTGCCTGCGCCTCTCTCCTTGGCCCATTCCCCAGGTGGAGGCCGGGTTGTGGCCACACCAGAGCATCCCCACCAGGCTGCAGGAGGTCACTGGAGGGCAAGGGCTGATCCTGCCCTTCCTCCCTCCCTCCCCTTGCGGGCTGAACGAGGAGCCTCCCTCAAATGACCGATGTAGGATGATCCTGTTCCCTAGAGCTCACCCCAACGCTTCCCTGGCAGGCAAAATGGTCCCTGCCAGGAGCATAGTGCCTTTTGTGCATTAGCACTGAGGGTGCTCCCTCCCCACAGGCAAAATGCCTCCAGCAGGGTGAAGACGTGGGGCCCTTCCTCTCTTCTGGAAGCTGAAGATTTGGAGGGAGCTTGTCCCATGCCTTTGGGGACTCAGCTATCTGCAGCTTCCTCTCCTTCCCTGCTTACTTATGACACTCACTGGAACCAGATTTAATGCTGCACTGCTTAGAACACGTCAAGAGTAAAGTCTTCCTGTTTTATTTTGTCTTTGGAGTAAAGTCCAGGGTTACAATGACTAGAGGCTCTCTTCAGTTTCCTGTTAAATGGTTTCTAATTATACATCTCTTTTAATCACGATCTCTTGGCTGATGGTAAAAGGAAATGCAGTAGGGTTTGGCTTGGACATCACAGCTAATGACTTTCTAGTAGTTTCAGTACAACAAGGTACCAGTGCCACCTCTTGTTAGTAAAATCTGATAGCAACAAGCCAATGACTAATGGTCCAGGACCAGCCTTGTTCTGTTCCACTGCTGTCACATAAAGTCACTTTCTTGCTTAGCTTATGGGGCCATTGGGGATGTTGGATGGAAAACTTTTACCCCTAGAGTACATTTGCAATGTTGAAAACTTCTGCAAGATTGTGCAGTGCTGGTTCTGGGGACAAGTAGCAGCACAGGTGTGACCATGGACAGCAGTGCAAGCCAGCAGCAGAACCCTGAACCCCTGAATTTTCAGCTCTGGGCACCTGTACAGAACCCAGGGATCTAAACCCTTGCTCCTCTCAGGAGACACAGGAAACTTTAGGAAAACAAAAGCTCTTTTCTCTTGCTCTTTTAGATTGGCAGGGAGCACATGTACTCCAAGGAACAAGAGTATCAAATTTGAATTACTGTTTATTTCTACCCCAGCCATGCCCAGAATCTTGGACTGAGTTGGGACCCTGTTGCCATGTGCTGTTCAGAACGTGTCAAGAGAAACTACAGTGTGAATTAATAAAACAGAAACAGTGGGAAAAGAAAAAAAAGTAGAAGGAGGGAAAATAATCAGAATGGGGTGAGAGAGCTGGCGATAGATCTTGGTCAGGAAAACCCAATTGTGGAACCCACATCTCCGAGTAGTCAGTCCTACATTGACTTTATCACACTGCCCAATTCCTGCTTGTATTCAGAAAGATGTCTGTATCCAGAAGTTATAGCAAAGTTATTACAGGCTCTAGTTAAGGCTTTTCTTTTGTTCAGTGCCAGAGCTCATTCCAATGAGAATGGAACAGAATCCCTGTGTCAGCATATTTTTGATATGAACACAGATGTCAATACAAGAATCTGTGAAAAAACTAGGAACATTTGCTTTAGTTTTATAAGTGGATGTAATCCCACTGAAATTAATAATACGACTTGTCCCAGCTCTAGAATCAAATGTACATTCTCTGCTCTTTTAAGATCAATACCATTATTTAGTACCATGTCTTTACTAATAATTGGCTAAAACCCCAATCTTGTACTTTTGACAGGGATCTCCTTGGCATAAATATATCCAGGATTTAGCTCAAGTGTCAGTGTTGGCCAATGCAGAGCCCCAGACTGGGTGTGCTTGGAGCAAGGTCCTGCCTGTTTCACTGTTTCATTGATGATAGCAGCAGCCCAGCTCCCTGACTAGGGCTAGAGGTGCTGAGCAATACAAGCAGTGTCAAAAAGGAAGCTTCTCTGAGCTCAGGGAAACGTTGTTTGCCTTTGGCCTGAAAGGCTGAGCCTCAATTCTGCTGCCAAGCCTTGGAGCTCTCACCCCATGGACAGATGCACACGGCTTTTTCCCATCAGTTTCATCAGAATAAAACTGTTTTGTGGTTTCTTGTTATAAACTCTTTACAGAAGCTAATTACTGTTGGCACAGAATTAACCACCAGCTGTATAAGTGAAATTTTGCTCAGCTCTGGATGCTGGCTGCACTCACAATATGGTGAAAGTGCTGTCCTGCTGTGGGTGCTACCCACAGGTGCTCTGCTGGTGCAACATCAACCCATCTGTCCTTCACATAGAACTTAAAAGTCATCTTTTACTTTTTCAGTAAGCAGGGGATAAATCCCAGTGTCCTTGTCAACATCTCCCCTCTAAACAAACTCCATTCTAATGGAGCAGCCTGCAAATGCACTGGTACATTTACCTGTGTGTTTGATCTGCTCTGTTCCAGTGGCACATGTGGTGTGCAAGGCTGCAGGGAAAGGCTCCCTTTCAGGCTAGTTCAGTGCTGAGCAGGTGTTTTTATACCATTTTTAATAGCTGCTTCGACTGTGAAAATGAAGGGGAAAATCTGTCCTGTGGAGCCAGCCTGTGAGGTTTGCAGTTTATTTATGGGAAAATAATTCAGCAGGGTCAATGGGGCATCGGTTTACAGGATGCCCCAGCTCCACTGGTGAGTAATCTGCTAATTAACAGCTTTGGAAATGCTGCCAAGATGCTGCCAGGGTGATTGCAGCACACCAACAGACCTCGCTCAGCTCCTGAGCAGACATTCTCAACAGCAAGCAGGGACGCTGGGATGAGGAGGATGGCCTCTTACTACCTCCTCCAGTCGGTTTTGTTGGCCAAAAGTTGTTAGATCTTGTATCTGTCCTCAAATATAGACCTTTATTTTTGTACTCCTGGCATCATGAGTCTCATTAGCTGAAAGTCAGCCCTGACTGTTGTCTTAGCAAGATCTCAGTGTTTTCAGAAAGAGTAACAAAAATGCAAATAATCTGAAATTTTCCTCTTTGGCCAATAGGAATTCAGCAAATAAGTTTGCACACTGTGTCTTTAAACCTAAGAAGCCTTTGTGCTGAAGTTGAGGTAAAAAAGCCACCTGTTTGTGCAGGAAATAATGAGTTTATGCACTATGGTCTCTTGTTCTTATATCTAAAAAGCAGTACTGATCCGAACTAAATCTGTCAGTGAGACATAGATGCTTGAATGATCAGTTTTATGGGATTCCAAGTTATATTGCCAGCTGCTGTCTCCCAGGAGTGTTGAATATTGGGAAAATCTCTTCTAAACCTATAAATTAATTTTAAAACCTACAGGCTCTTGTTCAATATCTTCAGCGGGCACTGAGGATGTTGGACTGAAGAAACAACCCTTTTCCTGTGCTTTCTGTCCCATCTGTTCAAAATTCACCTTTCATTTTACATTAAATGTGCTGTTTTCTTGCCAGACCTGGCTGCTGGGGAAGAAGAATTTAAAACAGAGAAGAGTTCACATCTGGGGTGGCCATAAATTGGCCCAGGTTATCCCTTACCCAGGGCTTTGCAGGAGACGAGCAGTGATCTGCTGCTGGACCTGCTGGCAGTCAGTTCCCTCGGTGTGTGTATGGGTGGAAATGTGCCCCTCAGTGCCTCATTCACTGTTTGTGTGAGGGCACAGAGGAGCCAGCTTGTCCTTCAGACCACTACAGTGGTTAGTGTGGCACCTTTTCCATGTGTTTCCAGACCAAGAATGAAATTTTCATTATGTTTTTAGTGGGTGTGCCCCTCATGCATACTCGACCACTTCTTTCCGCTTTCAGTAGTGGACGCGGGTCCAAGTCCCTTATGACAAACTTTTCACTTTTATCATTGAAGTGCTATCTTTTCCTTGCTTCTGTCACCTTCAGGAAACCTGTTACCCAATTCTGGGTGCTCTTTGAGGAAGCAAAGATTAAGTAATAGGCAGCAACAGGGGATGGTATGACACTGCAGTGAGAAACTGCATCTCTGAGGGACAGGTTCCTTAAATGGCACCCAGAACAGGGGACCACTGGATGCTTCCCTGTCTGAAGTTCCTTTCTGGACGCTTTCTTCACTTGCTTGGTGTTTGTTCTCCTGCAACAGCAAGGAAATGAAGAAGAGGAAGGAAAGGAGGCAATGAGCACACATCTAATGAGGGAGGGGGCAGATTAAGGTACTAGAGGTACCCTGACAGCTTGTGCAACCGGCCTGTGCTCAGCACCCGGTGTCCCAACAGGGCACAGAGGCAGTTTTCCTGTTAGACAAGAGCCTCGAGAAGGAAAGGAGAAGTGGGGCCCTGTGGGTTACAGGAAATCAGTATGGACCAACCAACGCCCTGTCCAGACAGCACAGGCCCTGCCTTTGCCCTCACCCACCATCTTGTACGTCTTTATCAGTCATAGAGCAATTTTGGGTGTTGTTCAGCACCAGCTAATGACGGGTATCTTTGTCCCAAGTGAAGCAATCTGAAGACCCATTCCTTCTGTGTGACTTACCCAGAGCCCCGGGGGCAATTCCAGAGACCAGTTTTTCAGCCTATTCACACTGTTATTTTTGCTAAACAGAGTCTAATAAGGCAGTAACTTTGCTTCAAACCGAAGGAGAGAGGGACAGAGCCCCTTCTCCACACAGGCCACAGGGAGAGAAGCGAGTGCTGCTTGGTCAGGGAGGCTGAAGGCAGCAGACCAAGTCCAACCTGTGGCTGCCCGGTGCCGGGGAGGCCCTTCTCCCTGGCCAGGAGGAATCTCTGCCATGCACAAGGAAACCCTCGAGCTGAGTCCTTTGCACGCTGTGCTGGACCCCGAGGACCCTGTGGCATATGAATCACCTCCTTCTGTGGACCTCAGAGCCATATGAAAACCCTTCCCTTCTCTAGAGGCTCAAGCTGTGCACAGTTGATTTGTGGTGAGCCTGGCAACTGTCCCCTGACCCGGCTGGGCACACTTGGATTATTTGCATGGATTATAAAGGTGTTGAAGAGTCCCAGTGCTCACCTGAACTCAGCTGTGCTGGGTGCAGTACAGGCACAAGTGCCAAAGCTGGCCCTGACCAACAGGTTCCGTGAGTGTGGGCCTTGTTTTTGCACTTGGGAGAATATGGGGGTTTGAAATGTGTCAGCCCCAACACTGCCATTCAACTGAGTCAAAGGCCCCAGCTGAGTGGGTGGATTTTTACAGAAGGCCTGGCTAATTTTTAGACCATTAGTAATGTAGTTGAAGAAGATAAGGTAATGAACAGTGTGATCCAGTCTCATGCTGCAGAGTGCAGAGAGTTCAGCTGCAGGAGTTAAGAAAGAATTCTTTTCCCTGTCTGTGCCATTGCACAAGAGCAGAGGTGCCTGAGTGAGGGGACGGCAGCAGGAGCCACGTATCAGATGTGCCATGGTTTATTGGTGGCCAGTGTGGAAAACACATTTCTTCTTATGCTCCAGAAGTAGGATCTGTGTGACTGCATCTGTCCCCTCAATTCCTAAACAGCCAACAAGGAGCACTAAGAGAGGAGCTGCAGCCTGGGAGCTGTGTTGCAAGGGCTGGAGTTTATTCCCATCTCTCCATGCTGAGAATGGGCAATATTGTCCATGGGGACTGTGCCATGGTGCTGTGAAACACCTTTAGTGTTTGTGGGCACCTCACATGAGGACAAAAGACCATAAAGAAAGGGATCGTTTAATATTTGTATGCGCCCATTGCAAAGCTTAAAATAAGGGATTCTTTTCTCAGTGGGGTTTAGATGGATCAGTGCCATCTCTTGAAACAAGTGATCTGGATTTCTCTGTGATTGTGGAGCTGCTAGAAAAGTACCAAAATGGCCTTTACTTTCTATACAAACATTGGTAGTTTTCTTCTTAATGTGTGCATCTGTGATTGCAGGTAAAAATTATCATGCAGGTAAAAATTATAATGAAGGTCTCTAGAGATGCTCCCAGCCAAGAAAAACGGTGTAAATTCAGCTCTAATTTCACCTTTCAAAGAAAAGAAAAAGGTAGAGATGCTGAGTGACAGAGAGCACATAACTCTTCCTACATTAGGTATTTTATTAAAGGCTTCATTGGGATACTAATTTATTTTAATTTTTGCATGCAGTGCTGTGCAGATCCCAGACTTCTTCACTGTCTTTGGCCCCACCAAATACATCAGCTAATGCTCTGTTTACACACAGTGCATACATCAGTGGTTATAAGCCTGTATATACTGTTATAGGACTTTTTTTCTTGAAGTTAGATTACAGCACAGTGCAGGTAATTAAACAGTGATCTCTATACAAATTAAAAGGGTTGGTGCATACTTTATTTTGGAAGTACAATTACAGTAATTTCAGTGCATGCTGACTGCATAACAGCACGCTCACAACCCGGGGCCGATTTGGGGATGTGTGAGTGCTGCTTGCACATGCAAATGTGAGGCTTACTCACCTCCTGCCTTTGAAGTGCCACCGCTGCACAATCCCTAGGGAAATGTGCCTGCACTCCACGGCTCCTAAATTTTCAAATGGTTTGGGAAACAATACTTGAAAATTAAGACTTCTTCCCATTTCCTGCTAAACATCACCACATCTGAGCAATACACAATGCACAGCTGAATAGATGCATATCCTTTTTCTTCTCCCCAGGTTGTGCTGGAGCTGCCCTGGGATGCCGCAGCGCTTGGAGCCATGGCAGGCACAGACTGCCACCAGAGCAGCTCCGTGCTCGGTTTATTCCTGCCTGTCTCACCGTTCATTACAGCCCTTGTGCGGGCTCCAGGGGAGCTGCTTCCATGGGCAGCCCATCCCACACCCGTGCCCGGCCCGGCCACCCAGCGCAGGCTGCGTGCAGCGGTGGAGGTGCCTTCATCCAGTCAGGCTGGGTCTGAGCGCATTTGGGATTTAACTGCTCCCCACGCCACTTCCCTTGTGCTAAGGCGAATTCTTGCAGGCACACTCACGGTGTTTTTTCCTCATGACCAGGCTCCGAGCCAGAGCTGGTGTCCAGGATCAGGGAGGGGAGCACGGCAGGCTTGCCTGAGTGATGGCATGTGCGGCAAGCAGGGGCAGCGCAGGAATTGACACACTGCCTGCGCTCGAAAGTCTGATCTCAAAATCAGCTGGGAAGGCAGTGTGATTCCAAGTGACTGCTCACAATGTAGGTCAGTTGAATGCAAAAGTGAAAGCAGATGCACCATGAGATTCCCACGTCTGCAGAGGGAGGGGATGTCAGGCTGTAAGTGCAAAAAGCCCCAGAACTCATGTGTGACTCGTGTTTTCCGGTGAGTGACAAACGCTGCCGTCCTGCCTGGATGCGAGGCGGCGGAATCCAAGCGCAGGCGTGGATGTGAGAGTGCAACTACCCCCAGGAGATGCGAACCGCGCGTGTTGGTGCGCACACGCAGGCTCCGGCATCCCCCGGCATCCCCCCGGCATCCCCCGGCATCCCCCCGGCATACCCCCGGGATCGCATCCTCCGGGATCCCCCCGGGATCGCACCCAGCCGGGATCGCACCCAGCCGGGATCCCCCCGGGATCGCACCATCCGGGATCGCATCCTCCGGGATCGCACCCTCCGGGAGGTGGGTGCACCCCGGGCGCGGTGCCCGGCGGGGCCGGGAGGAGCCCGGGCAGTGCCCGGTGACCGCTCGGTGACTGTCGGCAGTGTCGGTAACGCTCCCGCCCCGCCGCTGCCGCTTCCCCGAAGCCGCGGGGGCTGCGGGAAATCCCCGGCACTGCCCGAGCCCGAGCCCCGCTGCCAGGGCCGGGGAGATGCCCACGGGCACCGTGTGCCAAACCAGCAGCGGCGATTTTCTCCCTGCGCCTCAAAAATTATTTGTTCATACAGTCATTCGTTTATATTAAATCTATGTATGAGTTTTAAACGGATCGCTGTGGCACGGGTACTCTTGCAGGATGTGAGCATTGCAATGCAAATTAATTTTTCCTACTTCCAAAATGGATTCCAAATTTGCATCTGAGCAGGCAGTTAATTAGGAGGAGATTTTGCCTCTGAAAAAAAAAAAAAAAAAAGTCTTGAAACCCACAGTTCTGTGGGTGTCCCAGAGCACCACAGCAAGATAGGACTGAGATACTTGAGATGTGTCACTTGCCTCAGTCATGGCTTTCAGAAAGTCAGAACACTCTGAGCATAAAGGCTTTCTTCATATTAAACCAGTGAGATTGATCACCTGCTTTTAAATTTCTTCCAGACAGCATAATGTATTATTAAAAGTTCCCAAGGGAGCATTAAAAATCATTATTTCTCCGGGTATGGAGATGTAGATGTGTTGCTGTGGGGTAAGGTAAGGTGAGGTGTGTTCTTGCTGCACAGCATCTGTGCTGTGGTTTGCCTCGTGTTCTTACTTTTACCCTGTGGTAAATGAGAAGCTCCCCCAGGATGAAAGAGGAAGTATCTCTCTAACTTGAAACATCTTGCTAAGCACCAGAGCAAAACAGTAATATTTTTATTTCTCCTTAATGGCTCAAGAATATTTTTAATTCTCACACATCTAATGCATGACTGCTGTCAAATTCTGACTACAGCAGTGTCCTGTGGCAACGTGCTTCTCCATTTCACCAAAAAGGGCTGTCAGAGGAGGTGATGGATGGAGAGTTCAAACTTCAGTGCTGAGGGAGGTCAGCCTGTGAGTAATGATCTGTCACTGGCCTCAGATCATGAGCTGTTTGCATAATTTTGGCCCAGGACAAACCCAGGCCGAAGATGACAGATGATGCCATGTAAGCTCTCCGAGTTGGCTCATTCCAGTCTGATCCAGATCATCTGTACCCCAAGGTCATGAGCACCCCAGAGCCAGTCACTGGCGAGGGTGACAGAGCTGGTGGCCTCCCTCCCACTGCTCTGAAGGATGACAAAAGGGAAGGTAAACAAATAAGAGGAGTTCTCTGCCACTCATGGCCTACTCTGAAGCTTCAGCAGTAGGGAAGAGAAGGGGCGAGACCCTGGTGAGTAACACAGGCCAGGGCTGTTCCTTCTCAGAAGCCACCACCCAGCTGATGGCCCTGGTGGGCATGTGATTGCTGTATGCACAGATGAGAGCAGTATCACACTCTTCTCAGGATTTAGCCACTTCCTAAATTTGTGGTTTGGTGAGAAGAATAGAATCTTGTGTTTGATGGCCTCAGAAAGTGACTAAAATTAGAAGTAGAGGTGGATGTGTTTTTCAGCTTTTTTGGACTGAGTGTCTTGGCTGGCATTTCCCCATTCTCCTCCTTGCCTGCCCTGTGAATTAGGTCTGTCTGATCCATAGAGAGCCTTTTTCCTTGGCAGATGGTGTCAGGATCCAGTACATCTTCCTTGTCCTTCCCTCTCTCTTCCCTTTGGTTTGAGATTCAAACACAAACAGACACTGAAGTTTCACAGACCCAGATAACCCAATTTCCATCATTAATTCCTCCTCCTTATTGCCTGGCCTTCTCTGGAAATGATCACATGGTAGAATCATGGTCATGGGGAAACTGTCTCAAGTTTCTCAGAGGGTTCTGGTAAAGTACCCACCCCTCTTCCCTGTGGTCAGGCTTGGGCTACTCCTCTTTGCTATATTTTCACAGAAAAAAAAGGAAACCGTTAGGTCAGCAGCCCAAAAAATCAGGGAAGGAAAAGGCTGCTCAGCCAAGGCAGGGGCCTGCAGGGAAAGAAAAGGAGAAGGAAGAGCCACTGCACCCAGGCTGTGACTCGGTGAACGCTGCCACAAGGGCATCTGGGTGTCCTGGCTGAAACTGCATTTTGGTGGGTGGGGAAGTTCAGAGTGAGGGGGCTCCCTGTTGTTTGTCCACACTCTGGTGTTGGGAAGGGTCTGTTGAATAATTTTTTCTGGGTGCTCACATCCGCTCCCTTGGCTCAGCGCTGACTGTAGGGCAGCCATGGCCTCCCGTCTTTTTCCTCTTTCCCATTCACTCATGATCTAAATGTGGCAGCACTGGTGGGTGTAATCTGCTCCTAATACTCGTGTCTGGGACCTGTTAGAATTCAGCTTTTCCTTTCAGATCCCTCATGGCATTATTATCTTCCAGGACTCAGGCACAGCCTTCTCTGCGAGGAGCCCCCTCCTTCCCCCGGGGATGCTGATGTGTTTGGGACTGACGACCCTCTCACCTCACATCTGCGGCAAGGCCCTCTCCAGACTTGGGTCTGAACACCAAAAGATACTTGAGGGGAGATTTTTCGTTCTTCATCCCTACCATTGTCCATCTGGGTTTAATCCCTCTGTTCTCCCCATAGATCTCCACCATCCATTTCGTGATGAAGGGCCCAGTAAATCCAGAACTTCAGTGCTGCTCACTTCTGGTCTTATTTCTGTCAGAATCCACTTGGCTCTGAGGTTAAGTCCTTTGGAGAAAGGAGATCATTTTAATCAATCTTTCTAAATCTCTGAAATTTGTGCTTATGTCGGGACCCAGAAGGGAAGAAAGTTTCACATGGATGGGGCCTTTGCTGCAAGAATGTAACCTGTCTCTTACCTCTGTGACCCCATATTTCGGGGAACTGCAGTTTGGAAGCAAACAGCAGCACTAAAAATAAATATGTTTTGCCCTCGTCTCCACAGTTAATATAAAAGGATGTCTGAGTGGGTGGACTGACTCTTCTGTGTTCCTTTTTCTTTCGATTCTTATTTTGTTTAACTCAAGAATATGTTGTTGTCATGTTCACGAGGCCGGACCCAGCCCAAGGCCTTTTCACTTCTTTCTTTGTTCTCAAGCAGGGCCATTCTTTTCTACCTTCAGGCAGCCTCAGCTTCAGGCATTGAGATGTAGAGTGAGGGGTTGCTGGTCCGATTTATCAGTGCAGTTTCCATTCTTTCCAGTTGTTCTACCTCTGGAGCACCAGTACAAGTCTCCCCCATTCTCCTCCCTCCTGCCTTATCAGAACCCAGCCCAAGACCCGTAAGGGCCACCTGCCAACACATAATTCTGCTCCACCATGGATGAAACTCTTGATACTGCCTTTTTTAACTTGTTTTTCAAGTTAGTTCCTACCCTTTGAACACTGTCATTTTTCAGACTGTCATTCACAAAGTTCATCGGGTCTCAACCACAGCCTCTGAACTGAAAACATTTATAGGCCTCATTTTTGTGGGCTAGAGTAAAGCCGAACAGAAATTTCCAAAGTGCTGAATATTTTCTGTCCTAGAGAATTCCTCTTGGAACTCCTACACATGTACAAAATACTGCTTCCAAAGTTTGGGCACAAAAATGTTACCTTTCTTCCATGAGCAGTTAAGCTCGGATCTCCGTGTAGGAATCTCCATGAGTTCCAAGTCACCCCGGCATGGCTGCATGGGCTGAGGTGGGCCAGGGTTATCAGAGTTAGGGGTAGAAAATGGATCTTGTAAAGGTTATAAAATCTTACATTTACCAATTAGAATCAACCTGTAAGAAGTTGAAAAACCCCTTCATGTGGAACACCATGTCCGCCCATAATGAGAATCATGGCAGCCTTTTAAGTACAACACTGTGCCCTGAAATTAGCATGTGCCCTTCTGGAAGGAATGAAGACAAGCCCTGTTGTGGCAAATGGCCACATTTGGCCTTGCCAAGCTCCAATCCCAGCTGCCATCCCTCAGTGCCCTGTCACTGAATGCTTGCTGGATGTGGGGCGGGTGGAGCACATCCCTGCATGAGGTTCTGGGGCAGAATGGGAATTCTGAGTTCCTCTGAGACAGAGGGCCCTGAACTAGAGCAAGGAGGGAAGAATCGCTGGGTTCTGATGTCCAGGGATAATGCCAGTTCAGTTCTGCTTGCAGAAACCTTTCAGTGTCCAGTCACTAGATTTTTGGTCTCCTCCCAGAGAAAATAGTGGTGTGTGTTAGACCTAGACCGCTGCCTGCTTTGGGAATCAGGCCCAGCAGAAAGGGAAGAAGGTCTCCTGTCAGGTAGAACATGGAGCCTTGCAGTGAAGTAGAAGATAATCCCACAGAACTGTACATGCATGGGGAAGACTGCGGAACAACCAGCTCTAAGAGAGCAGTGAAACCTGATCAAAGACAACAAACTCCATCATTTAAGCTGGTTTTGTAATTGTAGTGTTTTATTAACAAGCAGATATTGCTGGAAGGGCTGGTTGTGCAGATGTGCAACATCTGCGCACATTAGGCCCCTGGAAAGTGTCCTGTGATAGTTCATTCCAAAAATATAATTGGTTTTCTAGCTTTTCTCTTGACCAGATACAGGAAGAATGCTTTTTCCAAGGTCGTTTTGGTGGAAGTGTTTTCTGGTTCAGATCCAGTGGACCAGGGGAGACAAACCACAAAAGCAGAACCACAGCTCAGTTCTCCTGGTGAAGACGAGCTCCAAAGCCTTGTCACAAGGGTTGTTTGTCACTGATGGAGGAGGAGGACAGTGCAAAAGCCCGTGGCTTTGCTGTTCACCTTCATTTTGATGAGTGTGTTCTGTGCTTTCTAAATTCCTTCCCAAGGACAGGTCCCCGGGCTGGTGAAACACAGAGGTTTGGATGGGAATCTCCTGAACAGCCCCAAAGGGATGTGGTTCATGACAGGCCTCTTGCTCAGCTCCAAAATTCAGGGAAACCTGAACTTCATACAGGGGAGAGGAAATTTATCCCCCAACATGTTCTTCCCGGGTCAGCTCTGCTTTTCACCCCCCAGTAGCAGTAAACTGAATGATCTTTTATGAAATGCAGACTTTATGGGTAACTTGGTTATTGATTGTTCAAGGGGATGTTTTGTCAGGATGTTCCTCCATGATCTTGGGGTGGGGAACAAACAGTGACAGCCAGGCCAGCTAATAAATGACTTAATATCAGTGACTGCAGTTTAAATTTACACACTTAACTTGCACTTAGTCCAAACAGCTGCAGGTGCTTTAGGAAAGGTGATATTCCCCCATTTTGTGGAAAGAGAAACTGAGGTGCAGTGCAGGTCAGTTATTTGTCCAGAATCACTTGCTGCTGGGAATAGAAAACACAGTTCAAGCTCATGTGAGAATCATTCGATAATAGTTATTATAAAGGAAATTCATTCCTGTCTGGAATAATACTGAATTTTGAGATCTTAGGAACAGACAAATTAAGTAGGGCAAGGATGTTCGTGGTTCTCCCTTCAGTTCTCTGCAGTATGTAATGTTTTGTTTAAATACAGCAAGAACATTAACTGGAACATAGTCACCTCCACTTTCCTTCTCTTTCAGCTTCCATGGATCTGGTCTTATTTGTCTGAGCCAACCCCTTGCACTCGAGGCATTCGGCTGCCCTGGCCTTTGGGTTCGGTGGTTGGTGCGGGTTTCTCGGGGCTGGGTTTGGGTGCCGCGGGCGGAGCCGCGCCCGGGGCCGGGGATGCGCCCGGAGCTTCCCCTGCCCGAGCCCGGCGAGGCTCCGCTGCGGGGAGATCGGCAGGTGACAGGGGTGCTCCCAGGCTGGCCTTTTAGCTTCTGCCTTGCTGGTTTTGTTTGCTGAGGGATGAGCACTTTGTCCCCTGGGCGAAACTGACCGCTCCAAAAGCCAGCCCCTCTCCAGCCCCCGATTGCACCACAGGTCCTGGAAAGCCTCTGGCATTAACAAGCTTTTTGAAAGAATGGTTCAGGAGGCAATTCTGAGCAGGCTGGGCTGGGATTTTTCCAGATTTAATTTCTGTGTAATTAATCTATGTGCACTCAGGCACATGGTGTGGTTCTTGGGGCTGTCCTGTGCAGGGCCAGGAGTTGGACTTTGATGTTCCTTGTGGGTCCCTTCCAGCTCAGGATATTCCATGATTCTGTGTATGTCCCAGTGAATATGACTCCAAAGACATCCTGACTGGATCTGTATTTGCGCAGTGGCTGCTTTGCATGGTGTTTTCAGATCTGTCTGTCACCACTACTACACTATAAATGTAGTGTATAAATGTAGGTAATCCTAAAAGCACCACAAAATAGGATTCAAATTACTTTGGCTTGGTGGGATTCATTTCAGGGTTTGGATATTTCGAGGGGTTTTGCCTTAAAATTATTATCTTTCAATATTTAACATTTCTCCTGTTTTGCTGGCTTCCAGCCAAGCCCTCCTTCCACTGTAGGCAAAGAGCAGAGCTGGGCTGGCAGCCTGCTGTACTCCGTGGGAGGGTGTGCCTGTCACCCCTCTGAAACTGGGGCTTCTGTCTCCTGAGACACCAATGTATGGCACAAAATCATCTTTTAAATGTCACATGAGATTCTGGGAATACTCTCCCTGGTCCCAGAACACTTCCAGAGCTGTTTATCTAAGCTTTCTCATGGTAAGCCAAACCAGGTGTTCTCTGTGCCTGGGGCCCCACTTGTTCTGGAAGGCTTCCTTGGTTTTTGTTTGTACAGAGTTGTCCTGGTCTGCCGAGTGGGTTCAGTGAGCCTCTCCCAGTGCTCTGTGCATGTTCCTACTGATTGGGAGACTCTTTCCGTGCTTTCCCACAATGGCCCATGGTAGGATTGCTGTGACCACACTCCTCTGTCCACCTCCAGCCAAGACCTGAAGTGGGAGTGGGGCAGGACTGTGCAATGGCTCTTTAAGCTGTGTCTGCCTTGATCCTCTTAAATAGCACAGAAGCATTTCTTGCTTCTGATCAGCCCATTCCTTCTCAGGCACGTGGGGCCTTGGCTGTGCATTTCTAAACATGTTTCTGTTTTGTGTTACACAGCAGCCACCATGTTGTGCTTATTACGCTGAAAACTGATTGAAATTCCATGGCCTGGTGTTATGCAGAAGGGCAAACAAGGTCTCCATCACATCCAGGAAACTATAAATAGAAGCTGTATAAAAATCAACAGAGGATGACTAGAGGAGAGGTGCCCAAATTGATGTGCCTAGTCTAGGAACTAAAGGTAAGGTTCCCCACATGGAGAGAGAGAAATTCCTTTTGAATTGTCCTCTGGAAGAGAATTCCTTGACTCTTTCCCTAAGTACTAGAAGAGTCTGGATCAGTGCACACAGGATCAAGCCATCAGCTCTCAGCTCCGAAGGAAACAGGTCCCAAAGGGAACAGTTCCCAGGCATTGTCCTGCTCATGTGGTTCTCAGGCCAAATTGTACCAGTGAGAAACCAGCAGAACGATGAGGCCAGGAAGAACAAATTACACCTCTTAGGGTACCACATCATCACCCTCATTTTTGTCCTTTAGAAGAACAATTATCTGTTTAATTGTTTTGTCATCACAAATAATAGTTCCGAGCTGCTCTGCGACACCTGGGCTGGTGGTGGTTTTGGTGGGAGTGCCCTGTGTGCTCCCATGTATTTATATGCAAGCCTGGCTTGTGCATTTGCTGAGATTACTCTCCCTTTCCAAACAGAAAGCAGTGACTGGACCAAGCCCAAGCATTGTTCAACAGGGGCCTGTGACTCTGTGCCTTGTTTTCTTGTTTTGTTTGTAAAGGTCAGAGACATACTGATTTTTCTTTTTTTTAGGTAAAAGTTGTACTCAGATCTTTCACTGGGCTGAGCTAGAGGGGAAGTGAAAAAGTAAGTTTTGGTCAAAAGCATGATATTTCTTTGGTGATTTCTCTCGTCAAATACATGATGAGAGTAGAAGTTGAAGTGGAAGTTGATCATGTCTCCCTGAGGCCACGTTACCTTCCATAATACCCCAGTCTGCCTGTCTAAATGTAACCCCCTGCATTCGGGTTTAAATCTAATAAAAACGCCTGGTTCTGATATGATTTTCCAGGCGTGCCAAATTGCTGCAAGCTCCAGCAAGGCCTGTTTCTGAGTAAGCTCCTGCCAGCACTGGACCCGTGCCTTATCTGGGCCGTAGGTGGGCCAGGAGGAGGATTTGGCGTGCAGAGCCTCGGAGGTGACTCTGCTTTGCACCGGGAGTTTCACTGGAGCAGCCTCTCTTAGGCACCTGGCAAAGTGACAGAAGGAAGGAACTGCTCATGATGAGCAAATCCTTCCCACTTCTCTGGGGTGAAGGACACCTTCAGTGGATCATTCTTAGCTGGTTTTCAAGGCCATAGCCAGTGTGAAATTTTTAGTAAGGGATGCTTGTTGTAGGCAAGCGAGTCTAAGTGCCAGTGATATTTTCTTTCTTTCAGATATTTCTGAAACTTGTGTGAGGTCTGGGCTTTCAGGGTTGTTTGCTTGGAAATACCATAGACATTGTACATAAACAGTGGTACAAACAGGCTTAAGAACTAACCCCCCACTTTTTACAACTTTCTGCATGCTCAGTAATAGCTAAATGATGCAGACATACATTCAAAATAAGAGTGCAATTGTTGTTGGACATTCTTCTGAATATGTCAGATTTTTAAAATTGTAATATTGAGAGGTGAAGAAATGGCGTCAGTGAATGGCTTGTATTGGAAAAAATTACTAAGATATGTTTTTGAAACAAAACTTTTAATTGACCCATCCCATTTTTCTTTAGCTGGTGCCAATTTTCTTTTTTAAATTTCGCAGTAGGTACCAGGGAAGCTTCTGAAATCTCAAAAATATTCACAGGAAAGGAAAAGCATTTCCTATTGATCTCAGCTTGGCTGCTTGGGGGAGTATGACATTTTCTGCAAAACTGACAGGAACCAGGTAGGGTTTTCACTGCCTGCCAGGCAGGTTTGAAAACCTGCTTGATTTCCTTCCAGCTCACCCTCCCAGCTCCCAGGGCTCCTGACAGAGGGAGCTGCGAGCCAGAGACCCATCCAAGGCTCTGGGCTGTGACCTGTCCTCTTCTGGAGGTCTCACAGGGGCGCCTGCTCTGGCTCTGTGCAGCCCTCACTGGGCTCTTCCCGACTGCTGGGTGTCCCATGCCCTGCTGGAATCCCGGGGCTGTGGCTCAGCTCTCAGCAGGCTCCAGCTGACCCTCTCCAGACCTGCTCTGACCCTCTCCGGACCGGCTCTGACCCTCTCCAGACCTGCTCTGACCCTCTCTGGACCGGCTCTGACCCTCTCCAGACCTGCTCTGACCCTCTCTGGACCTGCTGCATGGGCCCAAAGCTCCAGGGGCTACGAGCGCCCGGGGCTGTTCCCATCTCTCGTCTGCTCCAAGGGCCAGCAGCCTGTTCCCCTGCAGGGCAGGTATGCAGACTCTCCAGCTGCCCCATGTCCTCTTCAGCTGCAATTCAAACTATCCATTTTTTTCAGGAATGTGAATTTGGCCACAAATTCACAGGAATTTCACTGAAGTAACTTTCGAAATTGAAATGACGCCAGTTGAGGAATATTCTTTAGGGTGTATCTAGGAGTGTTCTGTGAGAAATATTAATCCTTTGGAAGATAGAGATTAATTGCATCCTGGATCGCTCTGGGAATCTTCTCATCCTTGAACACCTTCTGCCCTAAGCATCAGTATTGAGTCAAAGCTGGCGTGGCTCAGACTCACAATACTCAAACCACTTTTGCTGGTTCACATGGAATACATCACCAGCAGTAAAAAGTGTGAAGATAAAGAAACCTGGTCCTAGGGCACTGTAAATGCTTGGCTTCAGACATGAAATTTTAAATTTGAGAAAGTTATCTGACAAAGAGCCTGGGGGGTTTGTATGTTTGTTACACCTGTCATGGCCAGCAGAGCTGCTGTGAAGCTCAGCAGCTTTCAGCCAGCTGCAGGTCCCTTGGTGGGTGGCAGGAGAAGGTGTCGGGGCTCAGCCCCACACAGCCACTGGCTCACTCCCTGTTGGTGGGGAGGCGGAAGAAATCGGAAGGGTAAAAGTGAGAAAATGCGTGGGTTGAGCTAAAGGCAGTTTAGTAGGTGAAGAAAAAGCTGCATGTGAAAGTGAAGCAAAACCAGGAGTTCATTGCCCACATCCCACAGGCGGGCAGGTGCTCAGCCACCGCCAGCACAGCTGGACAGGGACTGGGAACACAAAAGCCATCACCCTGAATGTCCCCTGCCTTCCTCCTGCCCCGGGCTCCAGATGCTGGGCACGGGTCCATGTGGTCTGGGACATCCCTGAGGCCAGCTGGGGTCAGCTGTGTCCCCCCCAGCTCCTTGTGCACCCCCAGCCCCCTCGGTGCTGGGGTGAGTGAGGCAGAAAAGGCCTTGGCTCTGTGCAAGGGCTGCTCAGCAGTAAGGAAAACATCCCTGTGTTATCAGCACTGTTTCCAGCATAGTTCCAAAGCACAGCCCCACACCAGCTACCGGGAAGGAAATTAACCCTTTCCCAGCCAAGGCCACCGCAGAGATCTGGGGGAGCCCTGGCAGAGGCTGTGCCTCACTCCCTCCTGTCTGGGACCACGGGAGCTTGTTTGGCCAAGCAGTTTCCTGAGCTGCTGCCAGGAGCTGGAGGGTGAAGCCTGCAGATAAAATGTCCGTACAGTTCCACTGGGGAATCATGGGGACCCTGTGGAACATGGCTTGTGTTCAAAAGGTTCACAACATTTAACCTCGTGGAGCTCTTAGGCACTGAGACCTGAGTGCTTTAGCCTTTACTAAACAAATAGTTTTAATGATTTGAGTCTTAACAGGAAAGTCCAGTGGGGGCTATTGAACTCTGGAATTCGCTGCAGGGGGGCATAGGAGAGATTAGAGGCCATGGCTAATCAAAGAAAATCTGCTTTACATTGTACTGCTGCTTGCACAGCTCCAATTCATACCTGACTCCCTTCTGCCTTGGAGGGAGCTGCATGTGTAGACTGACCCTTTCTGTGCTGAGTTTCCTATCAAGATCTCCCAGGACGACTTCAGCTTCTCAGGCAGTGGATTCATGACCGTTTTTGCAGTGACACTTCTCTCCCTGCAGCCAGTTGTCCCAGTTTTTGCCCCGCTCCTTTTTGGATCAGCACACCTTTTTCCATGGTTATGGAGTAAATGGAACTGTCAGCTGAAAGGAATTTTTCAGCTGTTCTGGTCGAGTGTGCAGCTGCACAACCAGCTGTGCCAGCAGCACGGGGAGTGTGGAGGGTGGGGGCTGCCCCAGCCACTGGAGGTGAAACCACAGCCTGCCTTGGTTAAACCAAAACGCGCCAACAGCACCGAGCCCCCAAGGGGCAGGGAGGGCGAGGGAAAGATGGACCTGCATCTGAGGTCCATCTAAGAGTCTGTGCTGCCAGGAGCTCTTCAGCCCAGGAGGTGCAGATAGTTAAAATAAAAAGCCTCCCAGCTGAAGTGTGGGTGTCAGCTGCTTTGTTCCAAGGTTTATTTCAGCCCAGCTGTCACTGGGGTCTCACAGTAGCACTCCGGGCCTTGGAGGCCATGGATCTTGTGTGATCCCAGCAGGTCACACTGTGGGAATGTGAAACCCCGCTGCCCACGGGCTGCCTGCTCCCTGCCAGAACTCATGGATCTGGAACGCAGCTGGCAGGGCTTTGTGGCATTGCTGCACATCAGCTCTGGGCAAAGCCTCACTTCAAGTTTGTGGTGGTTGGAGGCAACCTGGATGATTTTGTACCAAAGCAGATCAGGTGAACGCACACTGTTGTGCTAACTCATCTTCCCTTCGAGCACTGTGGAGCAATAACTTTCAGAAACGCAGTGGAAAGATGTGAAGAAACAGCTCAAACAGCTTCCTCTGTTTCTGCAGTGCTTCTCTAACCATGTTTGTAAACAGGTTTGAAAACACTTAACCCTGAGTTGTGCACCCACACTGATCCCTTAACTCTTCCTTGCTCCTGGGTAATATTCACATTGATGGGCCCAAGCACCAGAGCACAGCTGCACACACACACCAAACTGTCCTTTGGCAGCATCTACATCCCAGTTGGAACATGTCTTTTAAAAGGCAGCTTTTTGCAGTTTCATACTTCAACTACCAACTAAACTCCTTATCAGTGTGATTCTATCAACAGGAAACTGGTAAGAAAAAAAAGAAGTACCCACCCCATAGCCCACGATGTTATCTAATCTCTGTCCAATCTGCTTTCTGCTTGGGGACATGCAACAGGCTGCAGCAACTGTGTGTCAGAAGGTCAGAGAATGCAGACAGGGGACAGCAGTGCAAATAACCAGTTGGGACTCAAAGAATCCAAAGTTGAAGCAGATTTCTAAAGCTGCTTAGTAATCAAAATATCTCACTGTGCAAATCAGCCCTTTTCTTGTGGTCACAGTTCCTCTCTTTGTGCTCGTTGGAGTGTTTGTCACTGTGCCACAGGTGTGAGAAGAGCCTCATGAGCACAGAAAGGCACATGGGACATGGGCTGTGGTGGGCTTGGCAGTGCAGGGTCAGCAGCTGGGCTTGGTGATCTTAAAGGACTTTTCCAACTTAAACAGTTCTGTGATTCTATGATAGAAACAGCATTTGGGGTTAGACCATGTACCTGTACTTTGCAGGAAGAAAGTGGTTTCACTTAGAGTAACAGAGACTTTTTCTGAGTGCAAAAGTCAGTTCCTGAAGTGTCCAGCTGTTGCAGTTGTGTAGGGATATCAGACTTAGCTAAAAGCTCTTACAAAAAATATATGCATAAAATGATGTATAGGTTTGCATTTGCTACAGGTGGTTAATTGTTGCTGTTTGCAATTACAGTAGTCTGCTCTTGGCACTGGAAGATGCTCTAGAACTTCTTTATTATTCTACGTATGAGAAAATAGACTCTCTCTGGTGCTTCTTTTCAGCTGAGGTTGTGCCACAGAGACTGAATGTCAGCTACAGTGACTGAAACAACAACCTTATGTGAGACACAGCCCTGGCTAAAACTAAAACTCGTGCAGCAGATCATGTCCCTCTCCTGCCCTGCAGAAAGGGTGCAGTAAGAATGACAAAACGCAGGCCAAGGCACCTCTGACCAGCTGGAGCAGGTGGCACAGCAACCTTGTTATCCCTTCCCACTGACCCCAGGGTTGCTTAAAACCCCTGCAATCCAATTATTGGTGTTAATCTGTTGGTGTTATTGCACTAAGCATATTATTGAAGGACTATTCAGGTATGGTGAGCTGGAATCTGTGTGAGGCTGGGGAATTAAACGGATTAATGGAAGTGTGTGTGTCAACATCCATTTGCCAGGAGAGCGAGGGGCAACCAAAGTGGGAAGGCTGAGAATGAGAGTTCAGACTCAAACAGTTTCTTAGCGCTTTCATAGATCATGGAATTGACTAATTCCTAGTTCTGGGATGCTTTTCTTGAAATTAGGGGTAACAAAAGAGTCTAAGGCCAAATGTACACAATCCTGCTACATTGAAGGTGTGAATACAGAAAGTGACTATAGGTCTTCAGTGTGTAAAGACCCAGAATGTTTTTATTCAGAAAAAGTAATAATTGGAAAAATTTGCTTAGCTAGTCTAGGAGTTTAGCAGAGTTCAGTAGGAAAACTTGTTATCACCAAAGCAGCAATCACACTCTGAAGGACTTTAACCCACCTGCTCTCCTCTCCCAGGAGAGACTGAGTTTTTTTCTTTTTTTCTGGCTAAGGCACTTCTTAGCATTCTAATTACTTCATTATTTCAATAGAACATGCCATTAAGGTCTGTTTTAGAAGGAGAGCTCTGACTGGGGTTTTGCAATCGCTGAAACCTGTGAAAATTGTCTTGCTGTCCACTGCTGTGTTTGACAGACAGTGTTCAACCTGTGTCACTGGTGTCATCTCCTCGGCCCTGTGCTCACTTCCCTTCAAGTGGTTAAGGCCGTGGTTGGTTTGTGTCTCTAATTTAGCTATGGGAAACAGATCTTCCTAGCAATGTGGTACTAGAAAAATCCCTAGAACTATTTCATGTTTTTTTTCTTCCCACTCAGTATTATGAAACTTTCATGCAGAATTACTGAACACTAGCAAATGCTGTGCTCTGATGATGTGTGCAACAAGGCTGATAAAATGCTTTTTATAGCATAGGTAGGTCTATAACAAGGAGCTCTAAGATCATCCTCTGCTCTGGGTGACACAGTGGGGTGGCACCTCGCTGTTGTTTCTGCCCACAGCTTTAGCTTTAGCTAAAGAAACACCTAGAAGACATGAAGAGGGAGGAAAGGGATTAAAAAAGGGATTGTTCATATCACTTCACAGCTAAAGTAAGATAACTCTTATTTCATTCCTTTGAGGTGCCTTTATCAATGTGGCAAGTTAATTTAGGCCTGGTCTTTGCAAAGCGCCAGCTGTAATTCAGTGATGTTTATGGGTTTGGACTGGGGTCTTTCTGTAGGAATAACTGTATGGACGTGAAAATACGGAGTGAAATGGTTGTGTTAAAATAACCCACACACCCTTCCTTACTCTTGCTCCTTACAGCTTGGACAGGCTGCCGGCAGCCAGAGAGATTCCCAGCACAGTTTGTTTCACAGAGACTGCTGGTCTTGAGGATCTGCAGAGTCCAGACTGGCCCTGGGAAGCTTCCATTTCCCAAAGCATCCTCAGAGGCTCGGGGGCAGCTGAGGGGAAGGGGAAGTCGGAGAACATGAGGTGCTAAACTGTCCCATTCCGGGTTAAAGTAGCTCTTTCTGAGGTTTGTGCTGACTCAGGGAGAGCCATCTCCAGGAGCTGTGCTTCACCCAGAGTCCGTGTCACAGGCGGCCCTGAAGCACGGACCTGCTCCGAGCCCCCGGACAGAGATGTGCCGGGCTGGGCCGAGCCTCAGCCAAAAACAGTGGTTGCATAAACAAAGCCCTGTCCCCTGCGCTGGAGAGAGAGTGCTTGTGAAAGGAATGCGCCAGAACCCACAAGAGGTGAAGGGACATGCAGAGCCGCCTCCGCCCTCCCCGCTCCTCACACGCAGTCGCTGCAAAAACAAACAAACAAGACACGACTGGCTTGGCCGAGATGGTTTGAGAGACTGACTCAGGCCCAGCGTTCTGCCGGTGAACAAAAGGCCATGTGCATTATTTGGGGACTGGAAGGGATTGACACAAGGATCGGTGCGCACACGGCAGCGAGCAGCGCCCGGCGGTGCCGCTGCCCGGCCCGGGACCGCGACCGCCGCCCTCGGGAGCCTCCTGCCCGGGCAGCCCGGCCGGGCCGTGTCCCTGCACCGGGACAGCTCCGCTGTGAGCCCCGGGCCGGCTGTCCCGGGCTGTCCCGGGCTGTCCCCGGCTGCCCCGAGCGCGTCCCGCCCTGGGCCGGGGTCCTGCGGGCACGGAGGTGTCGGTGCTGCGGTCCCTGGCACACACCCGTGTGTTGGTGAGCTCAGGTGAGCACAGACAGGAGTGTGCCACGGCTCCCTGGCACACAGAGGTGTCAGTGCTGCGGTCCCTGGCACACACCCGTGTGTTTGTGAGCACAGACAGGAGTGTGCTGTTGTCCTGGGCACACAGACAGGTCTGTGCCACAGCTCCCTGGCACACAGAGGTGGCGGTGCCATGGTCCCTGGCACACACCCGTGTGTTTGTGAGCACAGACAGCAGTGTGCTGCTATGCTGGGCACACACCCGTGTGTTGGTGAGCACAGACAGCAGTGTGCTCGCCTGCTGCAGCGCCCCGAGCTAACACGGGTGGAGCGGTGCGTGTGGGAGGGACCCTGCAGGTGGCCGTGGCAGCCGTGTGCTCTCCTTGTGAGCGTGCAGGAAGCTGCCTGTGTGTGGATGTGCTGCCTGCACGTGTCCAGGCGCTTGCCCAGCTGTGGATGGGACTTTTCCATAACAGGGAATGCTGCCCCATTTTCTGTTGACCACTGGCAAAATAATAAAGCTGAGTGAAAAGCTTATGCAAATCTGAGCTGCTGACTGGAACAGGATAACTACATTACTCTAACACAAAAGGGGCTTTCTGCATCACCTTACCTGCATTGACATCAAACTCTGCAAAAGTGGAAGGTGTCAGTTTTGTTTCCACTCACACTGGGATTTGCTAATCTGCTCTAAATGCAAAATGTCCTTTGTATACAGTTACACCTCAGATGTTAAGATAAGGCTGTATCTTTTCTGTATCACTTATGATCAGTCTAATAAATTATATTGGCTTGACCATAGAACAGCCCAAGAGCTAAAAGCATCTGGAAGCTCCCCAGTGCTGGACAAGCAAACCATTGTCCTGGGTGCCTCTTCATCTCACCTGGGGCAAATAGGACACCTATATGGAAAGTTCTCAGAGTCCTTGGGCATGGCAGTTTCAGTGGCTGAGCTCCTAAGGGGATTCAGAGAGATATTTGGAGTTATGATTTTAAACAGGCCTGCAGTTCACCTGGCCCCATTAGTAACAGAACTGATTGCCCAACTGGGATGCTTACATTTATTTTCCCTTCTTCTGGTTGTTGACATTTCCCCTTTTGGATATCTGATTGTTTTAGTGTCTCTAAGCATCTTACATTATACCATGTACTTTTCAAAGCAGAGCATCTCTTGGTGTGCCTCTAGATGTGTGTGTGTTTCTGGAACAGCCCTGGTCCTCTCTGTCTCTGCTCTCTGAACAGGGGCTGTGCTCAGCAGTGCTGCTTCCCTGGCATGCTGGGTGCCCAGTGGTGTCTCCTGCTCTCAGACACAGTGCTGGGGTATTCTGTGTGCTGGGGGCCTTTGTTTGGGCAGTGCCATGGGCTGGGCCATGCAGTGGCAGTGCCACAGCTGCACTGCTCAGCCTGCCCTGCTTGGTAGTGACACTCATTCCATCAGCCATGGAACGTGCTCTGAGAGTCCAGGTTTGCCAGGTAATGATATCCCTGTCCAGTCTGGAAATTTCCTACTGGAGCTGGGAATTCTTCTCTTGGAGAAAGCAATCACTGGGCTTCATTTGATCTGCTGAATGTGTCTGTATTGTGCTTTATTTTCTGTAAGTGTACAGAGCCTCTTTGTACCTCAGGGTACATCAAGTGGTTTGGGCCTTTTTGTGCCATAGCTGGGATTCCTTCAGCAGAAGGGTTTCTTCCTTGGTTTCCCCAGCTATAAAATTAAATGAATCCTCAAAAACAAGTTAATTGCCAAGGACTGTGCAGTAACTATGATCAGTGTTTAATTGGCTTTAGATTCCAGACAATGTGTAACAAATTAGCCTCAGTCCAAGGAATCCATCTGTCTGCAGGCAAATTAAAGAGCTGTGCACACAGATCCTGATGACCCAGCGGTGATGTGGTGTGTCTCTCTCGTGTCATTTAAGTGCACAGTATTGTGTTTCACTTGTGACTTTATAATTAAAACAAGTCAAAATAATGCTCAATAATTTTAACTATTTTGCTTAACTAGTTGTTCAAACAGCGCCCGATTCTTGAAAAAAAAAGAAAGTTAAAAGCGTGTACATGTGTACAAAATACTTATTGCACAATTTTTGCATGCACAATTACCCTGATGGCAAATGCAATTACACACTGAGCACCTCCAGCTGCATGCACACGTTGGCAAGTGCTCAGCTCCGGGTTTTTTATGTAGTCTGGTGAATTTATTTGGCATGAGAAAATTTCAGGAATGAAGTCTCAGTCTGTGGACACAAGCAGCTAACCTTTCTGTAAGACATGCTCTATCCTAGCTTCCCTCAGAAGTGAGGACTGAATTCCACCCCCGTTGCTTGTTCAGACATTGGCCTTTTCCCTGGAAAGCAGAGATGAATTTTGAACTACATGGGATGCTCCTGTGTCCCTGTGGAGCTCACAGCACTGCTCTCTGAGTGACTCAGATACAAATTCCTGCTCAGGACTGTGTCCTCCATGAGCAGAAAAGCCCTGGATGTGTTTGGATCTTTGCTAAATGCCCTGGGAGGGTCACTGGTGATGTTTGCATGGTGCTCCATGAGAGACCACTAGAATGACTTTGCTGGCTTACACAGTGGATCTGATTCTCCTGTCACTTATGAAAGCTTTGTAATCTCGTCTGGGCTGCTTAATTTACTTCAAAGCAAGAGAAAAGAGAATCCAGGCTATTGCTGCTCAGAGAAGTGAGCAAGCTGGGGCAGTGTTTGGCTCCATCTTGGCCTGGTTGCTTTTTACTCAGCCCTCCTGTCAAGCTCCTACTTCTTGAGTGTCTTCTATCAGTAAATAATTGTTTTCAATATGTGAAAAGAACATGACTGAGAGGATTCTGTGCACAAGGATAGGGAGAAAAGAAAGTCCTCCCATTTGTGAAATGACCTTAAGCAGCCTGTCCTGGTGATGGACTTCTTAAGGGAAAGAGGAAGGAAATGGCAGGGCTTTAGCCCCCCTCCCATGTCAGACTGGTGAGTTCCATGTGGTGGAAGAGCATCTGGCTGATTACACAACCTTCCCCAGCAAAGCCCAGCTCCGTGTGCCCTGCTGAGACCTTTGCTGCAGGATTCTTGCTGCAGTCTCACTGCAGGGGCCTTCCTTGGCCATTCTTCCCTGCCTGTCACTCCTCCTGTGCACCAGAAAAGCACAAACATCCCCTTAAAAACCTGCACGGAGTCCCTGCTGGGGGGCACTGTGGCCTGGAGGCTCAGAGTGTGCATCCAGCAAACGCAGGTGTGTGGGGAGGTGACACTGCCCCATCCCTAGGGAAAGGTTTGTCGCTGTCTTTCTGCACCGTGAGTCACGGAGCAGCTCCCCAGCTGACAGCAGCAAAACCAGCCAGGGCCAGAACATGTGGGAACACAAAACGTTCTTTAAGAGGCCAGCAGTAGACAATCCTGAATTTAGCTGCAGTTCCCTGAGGCTGGCAATATCGAGGGGGAAAAAAGACTATTTTTAATGCTCTTCCAGCTCAGCATTATAAATCAGCAACTGCTCTGATTTAATTACAGCACAAGTAGAAAGATGTTTTTCTCTTGTTGCTGTCCCAAGGAATTCACTTGGAGATCTAAATGTCAGGGTCTGTCTTTTGTTTCTTGCTTGAAATGTGCCCTTATCTCCAGATCTGAATGGGAAGTGTTTTGCCATCCTGACAAGCTTCTCAGAAATTGGAGAATGTTCCTGTATTCACGCTGAGCTGAAACTCCCATCCCCTCACGCTCTGCACAGCACCCAAGGCAGATGCCTGTGCCAGTGAGAGGAGTAGCCTGGTGCTTCTGGCAGCCTCTTGGGCTAGAGACATGCCAGGTGCTGATCTTGGTTCTCCCCTGCCCCTAGCAAGTGTCATTCAGGGGCTGCTCTTCCTAATCCATCTGGGAGCTGGGAAGCCTTTCTTTACCATCACTTCCTTAAAAATGTGTACAAAAATCTAGCTCGATAGAGATCTCTTCCCTCTGTTTAAAAATCCTTTCCACTGACATTTCCCAAGCAGCTGTAGATGACAAAGCTGCAGACAAGGTGAAGGCTTTCCTGGCCCGTTCTGAGCTGGGCTTTGGCTTTGCAAGGAGAGGCAGCAGCTACAGCGAGGTCAGCAGTGCTGACTGCCAGGTGGAATAGTCCATTTTTCTCCTGTTTTGTTTTCCATATAATCCCACTGCTGTAGCTGTTCTGGGCAGGACTGTGATGAGTTGTTACCCTGGCCACAACAGCCAGACTGACGAGAGCCCCTGGAGTAAGCCCAGTCCAGCAGGGACAGAGCTCCCAGTTCATGCTGGGCAAGAGTTACTGGCAGGGAATGGTTGAGCTCTGCTGGTGAGGTAACAGACACAGGTACTTAGTGCCTGAATCATATGCAGAGGATTTGTTTACAACATCAACAACAAAGTCTTTGCTTGTCCTTTTAGCCAAAGAAGAGGCACTATGTAAATGGGATAATTTACCACTATTTAACTATATATCAGTTTTCACCTTCAAAGGCTGTCCAAGTGGTTTATTTACCATAAATTTAACCTTGGACTAAAGCTGAGATGCTTAGATACCCGAGTGATAGGGACCTTAGAAATGCTAAGGCAGAGATAAAGAGAGCACCATCAGATTGAGGGAAATGAGAACTGTCTGGCCCCTTCACAAATACTGAGGATAAACAATAGGGATCTTTGTGCTTGGGCTGTAGGCGTGTTGTCAAGGTAAATGAGACCTGGCAGAGGGCCCTATTGTCTCCTTTCCCACAACTCATTAAGATTTACTTGTTTTATCATCAATGAGTATAATAACCAGAGCACTGATTATGCCACGAAGACATCCCCATGCCAGTGATTCATGAGACAGAGATTGTGTGAGTCACCAGAAGGGTCCTCTCAGAGGTGTCCTCCTCGTCTGCTGGGAGGCAGGACCAGCACCTCCGAGTGGGCTTCTTGGCAGGAGCACCAGGCTGGTGCTGCACTCCCGTGTGAAGCCCTTTTTGCTCTTTATCCAGCCCTCACCCCTTAAGTTTCTCCAGCAGTGACACCCTTCCCTGGTGTGCAGCATCAACACCCCCACACAGCCCTGAGCTGCAATAGGGCTGGAGGCTACTTTACCTCAGAGGCTTTGCCAGAAATGATTGCAGCACATAATGAATCAGCTGGATTATGCTTACCTGGAACAGGTCTGCCAAAAACTCTAACCTGATTTCCTCTCCCCCCACTCTCATTTTGCTGTGAGGAGCCAAATGGGCTCTGGGTGCAATACAGTGCCACTAGATAAGTTGCCAACCCACAAAATTTTGCAATAATACACTTTTGTCTTTCAGTAGCATCTCTTATCAAACAGGTCAGAGTTATTGTTACAGACCTCAGTGCAGCAGATAAGTGTTGTTCCCCAAGCTACAGAGGACCAAATGAGATACTGAAAGATGAACAAGATCTCAGAGTAACTCAGTAGTAAAGGTAAGACCACGCTGGGCTGCTCTGCCACCTGAGCTATTTATGATCATACACCCAGCAATTCCCAGGTGCAATATAAGTACACGAGATCTCAACTGTTCCATGTGCTGCTCCACAGTTCAGTTGTTAAGGAGGCAGTGAAAGATGTGTGGTCTTCTTCATACAGGTGGGCTCGTTCTTCTACAGATGAACGCTCAAGTTCAGTTGTCCCAGCACCTTCCTGTTGAGCTCAGTTCAGGGCAGCAGTTCCCCCTGGCCATGTCGAGCCTGGACAGAGCCCATTACAGATGCAAATTCAGAACACATGCTCGGACATATAACCTGTAATATCGGAATGCTGCACTTAATCCTTGGCCTGTCTGTGGAAGGGGAGCAGACCTATGAGGCCTTTAGCCTATTAATCTGGGTTTGTGTTCCTGGTGGTTATTTTGCTGGAGATAATGCTTGCAAAACAGAAAATATAACATGCCTATCTCTCCTAGTTTTTAGTTGAACTAATGGACGTACCCTAATTATTGAAGAGTCAATTGCATAAGTCATGCGTTGTAGGGTTTTGTCCTCGCTCCCTTGCAGCACGGAGAGCTGTGCAGCAGTGCCCTGGTTTGTGTTAATTTGGTTTGAATGCACACACAATCCATAATGACACCCATGTCAGAGACAGCAGCGTCAGAGGGGCAGAGAATGGAGCATGGTGGGAGCTGTGAGGATCCTTATTTCCCAGGCAGTTTTCTCCTCTCTCCGGGGTTGGATCCCAAGCAGTTCTGGGGCTCTCCAGCTGTGCCACGTCGCAGGCAGGAGCAGGGAGCAGGGAACAGAGCTGGGATTGCCCTCAGGAGCACCTCAGCGTGGGCAGGCAGGTGTTAACCCTGTTGGAGAACAGAAAGATGTTCTCTGAGTAGTTTTGTTTTGTTCCTTCAGGATAGGGGAGCTCTGGAAGCAACTCTTACAGATGGATTTTTGTGAGAGGCGTGGAGGACATTTTTTCAATGCTATGAGTACAGGATTTCTTTTGGTGTTTCTTTATTCGGAGGAGATATTTAATATGATTTATTGCCTGCATCTAGCTCATACTTTGAAATAATACATGATGTGTTAGATAAAATGATTATTTTTGATGATTAACTGTCTCCCAAACATCTTTAAATCATGTAAGTGTTCATAACTGAATTATTTTCTTGAATAAACTAAATTTTTTATTTGCATATATTTGGGATTTTATGAACAAGTTAATTTCTGAGGCTAGTGCTGCATAATTTTGTGAAGGCAAAAACTGACAAAGAGCTTTTTCCTAAGTGATTTTTACATCAGTTGTTTCAGCAGAAGTGAAGTAACTCTGAAACAGCCATCCTGCCACTTGCAGAACTGTACTTCCTGGAAGCCAAGCACTGGCCATCTTTGCAAGCATGCACTGCATTTGGACCTTGTCAAAATTAGTTCAGAAACTGGATGTGGTTTTTATCCATATGAATCTTAGCAAGACAATGCTTTTCAGAATAAAAGTCATCAAGACTATTTGCAGGAAAATCAGAACAAGATATTTTTCTCCATACCCACTCTAAAGCTTTCTCATGAGCAAGACTCTGTTGGTGTATTTTTTTCAGTCAGTTGAAAAACGTATTTGTAACAATATGCAAAAGAGAAGTAGGCGACACCTTGCACAACACAGTTTATGATGCACCAACCACTTTAGCTCCCAGCATATCCAAAAGGCTCTGTAAAACAGGGCAAACTTGAGGATTGTTTGCGGGACAAATCAAATGGAATTTTAGGTAAAGATTCTGTTCAATGTGGGGCAGAGAAAAATTCCTCCTGGTTTTCTGTGGGAAGAGATGGCCTTTTGACCAAGCAGTCCTCCAAACGTTTTAATTCTGGTGAAATATAGTGATCCATTTTAAATATCACAGTTTTAGCACTTGGGTAAGTTTTGCCATTTCCTCCCCCAGCCAGATAAATTTGGGCAGAGTACCCACCATGGGATGGCTGATAGGAAAGTGCTTCTGCCTGTGGATCACTTTCAAAACATTTGCCCCCACTTAATTAGTGGTGTAATTACCACTGGGCATCAAATACCTGGCTCTGTGAGTGGGTAACTCCTACAGGCCCTTCCAGACAGCTGCCAGGATACTGGGAATGGAATACGCCTCTGCTGGAATTCCTGCACATCTCCTCAGGAGCCGCAGAGGTTTTGCACATCTCAGACCATTCCAATCAAGAAAAGAGCAGGGCACTTCAGCGGGGCATGGGGACTGTTTTGCCAGGGACCTTCCAGTCTGCTGATTCCCTGAGGTTTTGCAATCTCCCTGCTCTTTTCACTGTCTTCTCATCCCCTGACTGTGGATGTGTAAACACGGGAAGAGTTCTGCACTGAGTCACACCACACTCTGCTAAGTCCATCGGATGCCAGGGTGGTTAAGTTCTTCTCTTGAACAGGGTGACAACAGCAAAACATCCAGAGAAAAGAGGGACAGGGAGAGTGACAGTGAGTGTTGGGCTGGTGAATGCTGTGGGGCAGCTGGCCCAGCTCACTCCTCAGCCTTGGGGTGCAGAGAGCTTGCATGGGGCTGGAGCTGCTCAGCCTGTCCCAGGCCATCTCTTCTCACACCCTGAGTCCCTGTGAACCCCAGCAAAGGGAACAGGGTTTCACTGGAGCCACACAAGGCAGCTCTGCAAGGGGAACGAGATGAAATATGCGGAAAGTGTTGTGAGACAACAAAGCAGAGCAGGGAAAGGCAGGGCAGGATTGGGCTGACCCAGAGGGCAGCAGGTCACCTCTGTGCCCCTCTGCCAGGTGCCTGGCCACGGGGTGTTAGTGCTGCTCCTGGCAAACACTGTCCCTTGGTTAGGCCCTGTGCCTCAGACTTGTGCTTTTTATGCTTGCCCAGCTGTACTTTGAATTGCTTTCCTGAAAACTACTGGGAAAATCCCAGCTGCCTCTGGGAGCTGAGGAAGGTCCTGGCTGGCATAATGAGACAGAAATCAATTGACTCTTTTAGAGTGGCACTTGCTGATGCCAACAATGTAATTTGGTTTATTAGTCTGTATGGACTTGATCTAACTCTTGCTAAAGTCGAGGAGTGAATGCAGAGCCTGTCCTGACAGTCAGCCTTATCACCATCAGGAGGGATGGGGCTCACAGCACTTGCTCTCTGCTGCCAAGGATTAATTGTGTTCAAGTTAATGCCTGAGTTAAGATTAAGCTCTGCCTGATTGACAATTATTGCTATGGCAGGAAGCATAAGCCATGAGGAGCTGACTTAGAAATTAGCCATTTTGTCTGGATCACCTCTGCAGACAGGAGAAAAAAAAGGCATCCTGCTTTGCTGGTGTGTTGAAATGCAGCACAGCGTGTGCCAGGGCTGTGAGCAGGTGTCCCCTGCACAGACAGGGGCCCTGGCTGGCACTCAGCAGCTCTTGGGGCCACGCCACAAAGAGACAGACAGGGAAAAGGGCTTCTTTGGTGCCGGTCAAGGAGTAGGCAGAGCAGGTTGGCAAGGGTGGGGAACACGGCAGGGGTTCAGCCGTGAGCCCTCTGGGAGAATGTGACAGGCTGGGACTGACAGCTCAGAAAGGGGCAGAGCAGTTGGGGATAAAGTAAGACTTGAGTCATCAACATATCTGGGTGTAGGAACAAAATCCCCCCGGGACAGAACAAAGCCTGGTGGGGGGACAGACAAGGAGCCTGGAGAACGGGGAAAAGTAGAAGTGGTTTGGGGGTGGGCAGTGGGTGCTGTGAGCCCTCACACTGGGTGTCCAGTGAGGTTTCCCCGCTGCGACATAGGGTCTGTGATGAGAATTGCTTTAGAGGTCAATAATAATCAGAACTTTAACTTTATAGCCCTTAGCACTATGCCAGCTGTGCCCCTGTTGTTGGGTCTATGCCAGGTCTAAGGTAGGTCAGGTTAAGCATTCAAACACTTCAGCAGTGTCTGCTCAATTCTGTGTGCCTGAGTGGCCGGGGAACATTGGAGCATTGGAACACAGAGCACTGCAGGGACTGGCAGCAGCAGCACTTCTGAGAAATGTTTTCTTCATTGTGGACGTATTTTGTTGGGAGTTTTTTGGTTTGGTTTGTGTTATGAATTATGAATATATTCTGGCTCAGAGCCTTCAGCTGGTACAGACTGGCCAGGGATCACTCCGTGGTGCTCAGACACACAAAGGGCCCCGAGTGCTCCTTGTCTTTTCCTTGGTGCAATTGAGGACGATGCTCAGTGCACACAGGGTGTGTTGGTGCTCAGCCTGGTGGGTGTCTGTCCAGCCTGACACCCTGCTTCTGCCTGGGGTGGCTCAGTGGGAATAAGCAGGGACTGATTTTCCATTAGATATTATTTTTATTTACAAGCATTATTGTTCCATTTCAAAGTGCAACTTAGCAATTGCAACATTTTCCACTTCTCCCCTGGCATACCTCATGGTATTGCAGGCTAGACTGGGAAGCGCTGTCAGGAGGGAACAGAAGGGATCTCCCAGGTGGGAAAAGGCGTCAGCGCCAGTCAGAAGAACATTTATGACCCCCAGACTGCCCAGTGGTTCCGAGCGCTCTGTGCAGCGCCACGCTGTGTGCTGAGCATTCCCGGATCGGGGAACGGAGCACCGGGAACACGCCCGGGATACCCCGTCCGGAGCAGGAGGGAGCCGCTGCCCCGGATGCTCCCGTCCGTGCGGGGGGATGCTCTCGCTGGCAGCCGCCCCTGCGAGCCCCGAGGAACGGGGGCTGCGAGATGCTCTCCCTCCCTCCCTCCCTCCCCGCTGGTCCGACCCTGCTTTCTCAGGGGTGGGGAACAGCCGATGGCAGAAACGCCCCCGGTTAAACCCCAGTGCCCCCAGTGCCCCCAGTGCCCTGTGAGTGCCAGCCACGGACCCAGCGAGGGCAGCGTGCTCTATCTGCTGCTGTCTCCTTTCCTTCGCTGCCTTCAGCCTCACTGCAGAGGAATTGAGGGGAAATTGCTGGGAAAGGGCTGCGCCTTCCCCATCCCTCCTGAGGGATCCAGTTCAGAATGTCCAGTCTGTTTGAAGCCCGAGCTCTTCAGGCCAAGAACGTGTATTATCTAGTTCGTGTTTTATGGCAGCGTATGAATGTTTTGTTATAATAACAACAACAACAATAATAATTAGGGCTGTGAGAGCCCTGGAGGGCTGGAAAGGAACCAAGCCCTGCAGGTTCTCTCGGATGTTCAAGTTTGACGAGGTTGAAGCATCCAGGTTTAACCCCCTTGGCTGGTGCCCTCTCTCACCCTGCCGGCTGCCACCGCCACCGGGAAGTCTGCTCCTGTCCTCCCCTGTCAGCCGGGAGCTGCCGTACCCTGGGGCTTCTCATGGGAGGAACCGCAGTTACTGAGGAGGATGTGAGTGAAACTCACTGAAATTTCGTGAATGTGGGATGAGGGTCGTGAATCATCCGATCTTCAGCCTCCGCCAAGCCCGAGTGGGTCTGACAGCCCGCAGAGCCATCCTGGGACCCGGGATTGCGACACTGTCCTTTGTCCACGGAGTGCTCAGAGATCTCTGGGTGAAAGTCCTTCTCTGTGTCCCTCTGAAAACTCCGTGAAGGCGCTGAAGCTGTGCAAGGTAGTGCCATAGGTAACAGGAGAAGGCCTCTGCCAGAACCCCTGTCCCAGTGTCTTTGTTTCAGTCTCCTCTCTGGTCGACAGCAGGAGCTGGAACTGGCACTGAAAGATGAAAAAGAAACTTTTTTCAGATCTCCACACAGAAAATCTATGTGGGCCTGGAAGGTCAGATGTTGCTGCTGCACCAAGGGATCAGCAGTGGTTGTGTTTAAGATACTTCTGTGAACTGAGGCCCCATGTGCATTTCTCAATGGGGCAGCCGGGCAATCGCTGTGTGGCATGGGGGTCCAGGCACCCCAGAGTTCTCCTGAGCACTAATCCCAATTCCCACAGTGTTGCCTCAGCTAATCGCTGCCTCAGTTTTCCGCACTTGTAAAATGTGGGGGTAATAACTGTGCATACCTCACAGAGGGCTGTGAGGATTCATTAATTAAATGATGTTCGGGAAGTGCTTTGAAGATGAAAAGCCCTATATAAATGCTGGGTGTTACTAGTGCTTAGTGAGTACCTTCACAGCCACAAGCAGGGTGTGCCTGCAGGAAGCAGAGCCATAGGCTGAGGCTTATGGCTAAGTGCCTTTAAAAATATATATATGATCAGTAAATGCACTAGGGAGGTCAGCTTCCCTCTCCTCTGCCTTGGGGTGTGCTCCCACCTCAAAGGAACTAGGGTTTTTCTTTGCCTCCTCCACTTCTGGAAAACCAAAATAGTTTTGGGAGTGCTGAGGAGAGAGTGGGACTGGTGGTAGTGATGCTGGGAGCTGAGACAGCACAGGCAGCCAGCTTGCCCTAGACCAAAGAGGCCCCAAAAGCGACGTGTGCAGCGAGAGGCACTGTCCCAGCAGGCACCCACAGCCCAGGGCAGCTGTGCCCAGAGCCACGAGCTGCCCTGTGAGTGCCAGGGCTGCACAGAGGGCACTGGCACCGTGAGGACGAGCAGGAGGCCGTGGCTGCCCCTGCACTCTCTAATGACATGCATGCTTTGGGGAGACACAGGCAAATCTGTACTTGCTGCTTCACACGCGTGTTGCACAGAAAACGCAGATGCTGGTTCCCTCTCCTCTGTGCCCCTGGAAAAATCTAGTATTTAATATTTGCCTGACGAGGCAGAAAGAAGAGAAAAGGGATTTTTTGATTAGGTTAATTGTTTTTAATGACAGCCTGCCACATTTGACAGATCCCGCTTGTGAAGCCTCAAGACAGGCAACCTTTTCTTTCAGATGCACTCTGTGTGTTTCTGTATTTTGTAAGCTGTGCTGAAGTTTCATTTTCTGATTTGGGCAGAGAGGTCACTTCTTTCACAGTTGTCCCCAGGTTTATCTGGGAATGCCAGACCTAAGCAGCAACGTGTTACATGGGGGACATGTCCAGGTGGGACTAATGGCAGCAACTGGTAAGAGAAAAGCTGCATTTTTTAGACTAAACTAGCCTTGGTGACTGAAAATTAACAGCTTGAGACCAAATGTTGAACCAGATTCAAATGTTCCTGTGTGAGATTGAGGCAAAAACTGGACATTCTTCTAAGAGACGTGTAAAGAGCTTTGAAAACACATGCTAGTTATTAAATTACATATAACATTAAAATTCATCAGATATATCATTAGTTCTTTATAATCTAAAATTATACAAAAATAATGTGTAAATGCTTGAGTCATAACTGAGGCTGAGGCCAGAGGGTACCTATCACATCAGGAATTCTTACTGATGGACTGCTGAAGGGATCAGCAGAAGCAAGTGGATGTTTGAAGGAAAGGACAGACGTCCTGGGTTTGGGAACACAGAGGGAGAACCTGTAGGGAGCAGTCAGTGATTCCCAGGCTCTGTGCAGTCTGAAGGGAGTTTTATTCAATCCATCCTGGAATGCCCCCTTGGTTTGTCCCTTATCATAAAGCCTATCAGGTGGCTGGGGCAGGCTCTGGAGCACACTGAGCACCAGGCTGGGACACAGGCCTACCACCACCAGCAGGCTGCCATACTTCCAATCTTTGTGCCTCAGTTTACCTATTGATTAGGATGATAGCCTTCCCAGAGTGTTGTGGTGATTAATTATTAATGTTAGCAAAGCGTTTTGAAGATGAGGAGTGCTACATGCTGGCTAAAGATCTTAATTACCTCAGCCTCATGATGAAATTTTTATATTTACATAATGAACCAGCCACAGAAGAGGTGCAGAGATGGTCTCTCCTGGTGGACAGATTCTTATAACTCAGTTATCTCTGCCATTATCACTATCCAAATCGAATCAAATCCTTTTTTCCATGGGCAATCTGCTTTTGGAGTGAGCAAAGCCCACATGCTCCATGTGAGACTCCCGGCATGGCAAGCAGCCACGGTACCTTGGCTAATTTCAGTCCCTGCCCATGAAACTCACCTCACCCAGAACTTGTTTCAACTTCTCCAGCTGTTCTTGGCATGTGTTGAGATTTCATAAAGTTGATGCCATCAACTCCCACACATATGGCAAGACAGAGTGAGAGAGAAAACCCACACACAGTAACTAATATATAGGGAGAAGAGGTATTTGCATGGGAGAGCACAAACATGAGGCTTTTCTCGCTGGCTCCGATGGCTCCTGCCTGCTAATGCCGAGATGCAAAGGGATATGCAGATGGGGAGGGTGATTCAGAGAGCCCTTGCCAATGCAGAACTCCAGGAAGACACACGATGCCTCCAGCAGGGCCACTGCATTCATCCTGGTGGTCAGCAGGGTCATTTTTACTGCTGCCCACAGCTGAGGGTGGAGTGGAGTTGGTGCTCAGGCTGTGCCAGGGCGGGCAGGGAGCAGTGGGCTCCTGGCTGGGCTCTGGGGGATGCACAGCACAGGAGTGTCCAAGGTGGCACATGGCAAGGCCACTGCAGGGGCTGTGATTCATAGGGCAACCTCCCCTTGGAGTTAATTTTTCTAGGACATTTTGCCTGTGATACAGAGGGTTTGTTCTCTTTATATGTCCTTTTTTCTATTCCTTTGGAGGCAAGGCCTTCAATGAGACTAATCTCCAATCCATAATGTGTTATCAAGATGACACCTAATTATTATCAATTTATAATCTCACCCTAGTTAGGAAAAATCTGGAAACTGCAGGCAAGGGAGGGTTTGGTCATAAACACAGAGTGCAGGCAATAACACCCATTTCCATACTCACTTTTAGATCTGGGCAGATTTCCAGGGGAATCCATGTTTGTCTCCTAGAGAAACTACAGGAGAGGCAGAGGGGGTTTTTTCAGCACTGAGCAGTCGCATCAAAGTTTTTCTTGGGGTTTGATCTGCCAGTTACAGGGCAGCAGGTTGGGGTACTGGGGATAAAGCCAGACTGGGAATGACACCAGGACTCAGTGCAACACAGGGGGACGAACCTCAAGCTCCTCTGCTCACTCAGCCCCCAGGCCAGGGGGTGTGAATGGGCCCTGGACACCCCCGACTCAGTGGGGATGAGGCACCTGGCAGTGCCATCCCTTGCCAGTGCCTCTGCCTGAGATCAGAGTCCCTCCTGGGAGCCCCTCAGCCCCTGCTGTGCAGTGGGACCTGGGCAGTGCAGGACCCAGCCCATCCCTGCAGTCGCTTCATTGCTCACTGATGGGCTGCACACTTAGAGAGCATTTAAATCTGTTTCATAGTGGTTGAAAGACTGCAATGAGACTTTGTTAATTAGCTCGTTGCATACCCATCGAGCCCCACAAAAGCTTGGCCACATCGTGGGGTTTATTGAAAGTATCGCGCTTTCCATTTCCTCTTCTATTTATATTCTCTGTTTAAATGAAAACCACAAATCTTTCCAAGTGACCTGTTTATTAAGTGAATTTTGAACACTTAACATTTGCATTTATTAATTTTCTAGAAAAACTGGTATTACTAGTTACTGAGAACTAAATGCTATCTCAGATTTCACTGGATAGCAGCTGCAAGTCTTGGTAATAAGACCTCGGTGATGATTAAGCCAATGACGTGATTTTCAGTGGCACATGCAGCCAGCTCCCGCATTGCAGTGACCTGTGAGGACTCAGCACCTCGGACAACACCCCCCCAACCCCTGGGCACGGCCAAAATGGATGCAGAAAGTCTGTATGGGCAGATTTTCACACCTGAGTGCACAGAGAGCAGCTGTTTGTGTAACCTGGGTGTGCATCCCCTCTGACCCCCGAGAGCTGTGAGGGAATGGCCTGTCAGAACTATTTGTATGAGTTGCATGTTTAAGCAGAATCCCAGAGCCAAGTTCTTACAGCTGCTCATGTCCCAATACATGAGCATGATCGGATTGTATTTTTTACTAAGAATGTTTGGGTTTCTGAGCTCAGGCACTGAATTCTGAGATGCCCTTTTCTGAAGAAGAATCTGTAGTACCTTCTCCCAGGGTAGAACTCACAGATCCCTCTGTGCTCTGGAGTTTTGTTCTGCATTTCCTTGGTTGCATGATCAAAAATGCTCTTCCAGTAATTTCATCTCATTTCTTTTCAGTAATGACAGATCTTTTCCCTTTGCAAAACCACCTTTATATTCTTTTACTGGGTCACTGTTAACTCTTCCATGCTCTACATAATAACACTGGAGATTTTTTGTCGATAGGCTTTCTGCCAGTCTCCTTCATAAAAATGAATTGCATCTGGAGCAGGTATGAACTTGGAACAATTCCTACCTCCCAGGTAAAATAACTCATCTGATGCATAGGCGTACCATGAATCCTGCACAGACTGAAGAGGCTGGGAAGGTGGAAGGAAATTTTTCTAATTCATAGCTGAATTTCTTCTGATGAAGGACATGCACAACCAACTGCAAGAAAACAAATGATTGTTCTGATTATTTTTCACTGTAGGAATAATTGGTAACATTGTTCTTCTTGGCAAAGATGAATAGTTGGAACCAGACTATTTCACAGAGACAAAATATCCACAGGGAGAGATTTTTGAGGCAGTCATAGGATGCACCCTACAGAGTGTGATTCTCATGACATTAAAGCTGTGCTAGTGGTGTTGCGATTAACTTCTAATGAAGAGAGAAACGAACCTGATAAACACAGCGTAAATGTTCTATGGAAAGGACAATAAAAATATCACATTTTAGGCAAGGTCTGACTCTCATTGAAGCCAAAAGGGTTGAAGTCATTGAACTTATCCAAAACAGGAAAAAGAATTTATGACTGTGGAGGACGAAGAAACACTGCTGTGAGTCCGAGCCACTGAATAACTCCATACCACAGAAGAGATCCCCCAGAGTTTTGCAATAGTAACTGTTGTGTTACTTTGTGGAATTTTCTGATCCTTTGATAATGTTTCCTCCTTTTAACAGCAAAATCCACACCGCTTCTTGAAAGCTTTTAGAATATTTTTCCCTATGCTTTTATCCTAGGGAAGGCAGGACCACATTTGGTATTTAGGACAGGGAGCTGGCAATCTGGATTCTTTTCAGCTTTGTCACTAACCCGTGGTATGACTTTGATCTCCTCGTTGTGCAGCACCACTTGGAGAAGCCCTGGGGAGCCTCCTGTGCCTCAGAAAGGGTCCTGTCTGTGCCACCAAAGGCACTGCCTGTGCAAACCTGGCATTCCCAGCTCCTGCACTGGTTCTTTGCAGCCTGGCAAAACCCACTCCCACTTGCAGAGGCTCCTGGAGCTGTGCTGGGGCACAGGTCCTCAGGGTTATTTATGTGTGGTGCTTTCCCTCAGTCTGGGATCTCCATGGGGTTGTAACTCCACAGCTTTGGCTTCGCTCACCTCTCCCCCAAGGCCAGGCAAAGCAAGTGTTTATTTAGAAACAATTAAAATTGAACATTTAGATACTACACTGGGAGGAAGTAAACAAGTAAGATGTAAAGTAAATAAATTTAAAATATTTCAATCCTGGCTCCAATTTTGCAACCAGAGGCCAGTCTTTTAAACAGTCTCCCCAAGGAATGCCCAGACACACAGGCACTGGCATCCTCTAGTCCCAGGCCTGAACATCCACTGTGCTCCAACCTTCCTTGGACAGCTCTTTGAAGTTCTCCACTCTTTTATTTCCTAAAATTAGGTTTTATAATATAAATGGCTCTCTAATTGACTTTTACCAAAGCCAGCAGCAATGGATATTTTGGCAGTGGTTCCTCTGGGTTTAGACCTAATTGACCAGAAGGTGTGTGACCTCTATAAATACACCTCTGGCCCTTCCTGAGAACCAGGTGCCTTATTATTTCTGCCTTCCTTCTAGCCAGCCTGCTGGCTACTGCTTCCCACTCACTCTGAGCTGCTGCCTTTGTTTCTTTATACAGAGTTATTAATCTTATTCAAGACACTAGTTATACACAGATTCTATTAACTTGTGACTTGTGGTGTTACCAGTTTCCTATAGAGAGCTGTGTATGCTGCTCTATATAAATATAGATTATTGATTGGTAACAAGTTGCTCTGAGGGGACCTGTCTGTGGGAGCAGAAATTAATCAGCTCCATCCTCTCTTCAAGTTTCGGGCTAAAATTCTGAAAACCCCTCAAAACCCCTTCACTTTTAGTGCCTGTCTTGAAAGGAGTCACTGAGTACCTCGAGGTTCAGTTGGCCGAGCTTGGTTTGAAGTGAGGCAGCTGCCCTTGGGTACCTCGAGATCCCCCTGCCTGGGTGTGGGGTGCTTGCTCTGGGGGATGGACACTGGAAACAGCAAGCTAAATAAAAACATGGGCTTTTTGTAAATGCCTTCAACTTTAAAATGGGACTTTCAGTTTCTAAAGGCTGGCAGGGAGTTAGTTTTGAGTCAGTCTTTGTGTGGTCATTTTCATTCTGGAATGAGAGCGTTCTTGCACAGAATTACACTAAAATGTGTTGTCAAGAGACATTGTCTTTTGTTTCCATGAGTTTGCAAATATTCCCAAACAAGTTTGATGTAAGCCAGAATGTCCCGGCTTTTATCTTGCCGAATAAAAGCATCTCCCTGAGCACCACAAGCCCTCGGCTCGCTCGGAGCTCCGGGAGCTGCTGGAATGAGCACATTCCTGACCTGACAGTGCCAGGCTCTGTGCCATGGCCCAGGCGAGGTAGTTTACAGCTGCTTCAGGGGGTCTCCCTGTAGTGCTGCCTCAACACCATGTTGTGATGAGACTTTAATGAACTTTCTGAGCTGCCTGAATTCCTCTGATGAGGGGCATTATATGTGTACAGTTTGTTTGTATTGTTGCCTAATTATGAACAACAATTAAGACTTCACACCTACAATTTGTATTCACAATTTGTAGAATTCCCTTGCCCGGAGTTCTCTACCACTGCTGCCAACAAGGCATACAGCAAATTTTATTCTTTACCCCAGTGCCATAGAAGAAAGCTCCTCATCAGCCTCACGTCTCAGCTGGCAGCACAAAGGCCCAGACCCGAAGCTGCTGACTCGAAGCTGCTGTGGCTTACGTGTCCCTTAGCAGGGCTTGTCCACACCTCAGCCAAGAGAATGGCAGTGACAGTGCCCAGGCATCCAGCACACAGCACCAAAGCTGACCCTGCACATCCCACAGGAGTGGGCCTGCCTGGGGGCTGCCCCTGCTCGCAGCACTGCAGGGACGGGGTTTGCAGGCAGAAAATGACTTGTGTGGGTGCATTCCTATATTTATTCAATCCTGCACTCCCCAGGTACCATCAGCTGCCAGTGACCTTCCCAGGAGCTGGCACTGTTTAGGATTTCATTGTGTTCTGTGCAGCAGTCCTAATCCATTTAACCATGTCCATACATATCCCAAAACGGTTTGTGGAATGGGGGGACACACTGAGCACATTTACACACCTCTAACCTGCAATTTGGTTGCACTTTAAAAACATTGGCTTGAAAACAGATCTCTTGGGGCAGGATAAAGCCAATGCCGGTTTTTTTGAGCTTTTCTCCTGTGCTGTTAGGTTGTTTGGGGTTGGGCAATCAGGAGGGAGCAGCAGGAAGGAGCAGCCAGCCCAGCTGGCAATGGCACTGTCTGGGGAGCTCGCAGCGCTGTCCCACAGCAGCCAGAGCACAAATGCCTTGCCCAAGCGGGGCAGTTACTCATGGCAGCGCTTACCTCGGAGCCACAGCGACTGACCAGGGGCTCTGCACTGTGTTATTAATTTTGTTGCTGATTCTGTGAGTTGTGATCAAAGTCAGAGGCAAACCAGAACATGGCAGCGTTGTTTGGACAAACAGAACAGCGCCAGTCCTTCTTTCATGGATGCATCTCCTGGAAAACACTCATTTTCTGACTCTGCTGGGGAGTTCTGCAACAGGATCTAGGAAATATATTCGAATGGGAATGTCTCCAAATGGTGACTATAACATGAGTATAAAGTATGGCTAATAAATTAATTGACTTTGGGTTTTTTAGCTAGAAAAATAAACTCAGGCTCATGCTGTTTGGGTGAAACTCAATTCAACATGGGCAACATCAAGAACACAACTAGGATAAAAACTACCACACAGTAAATCAAAGAACAAGAAAAGTACAAGGCTATTAGTGCTTTACTGTAGCATTCCTCACAGCCTCTCCACACTGTGGAGAACTGCAAGCCGACATTTTTCAACTGTCCTAAAGAATGTGAAATGTAAATGTTTAGAAGAATGTTTTTGTGCCAAGCTGAGAGTGATCATAAACATCAGCTTGTAACAGAAACATTTTCAAAAGATGCGCTCCAGGCTGCCAGCTTTTGAGAGCAACACCATGTAAATTAGGTCGGAGTCTCCTTGGATTCTTGACACTCCATTGCTGCCTTTTAGTTGCCAAAAATTGTTGGATTGATGCTATGTTTGAATTTAAAGTATGAACTGCAACTGTATTAAATATGCTGCTTAAATGTCGTGTGGATAAACAGTAAATCACCTGCCTGGGATTTGTTTGGGGGACAGGCCTAAAGAAAATCTTGAGGGAAAAGAAGCGCTGCTTTAATGATGACCCTTCACTTCTGTGGCACCACGGATGTGCCTGGTGTTTTGCTGCCGAGTGGAGTTTATGGGCTGTGATGTGACTGTGCCACAGTTAATGACACATCGAGAGCAAAGCGTGGCTGACTCCTGAGTGCAGCCACCCCACCCTGTGCTGGGAGCTCCTGCAGATCAGGGAGGGGACGGTGCCCATCCACCTGCACGTGCTGAAACTGAAACCCTGCCTCTGGCAGCACACTGCTCCTTCACAGCCACCTCCTCCATTCGTTACCATCAGAGAATCTTAGCCAAAATGTTCAAATCTAGGAAAATCAAAAAGTCTTGGGAGCTCTAACCGGTTTCAGCTGACTGGTTTGGTTATATCACCCCGAGATTCAGAACAAATTTGCGTTTTGTAAGTGAAACATTTTAGCTTTGGGATTTAGAGTTTCCATTCTAGTTTAGTGCTTAATTAAATTTCAGAAACTCTTAAAGTAAAATTAAATATTTGGATCAAAGTGTTTCCTTATGAACCAAAATATCTTTTTTGTCACTGCTGCTAATGAATCCAGTTTAGTGTTTTGTTAGGAGAAAGAGCCATCTCTTATCACAACTCAGAGCATCTCCTCAGTTAATCAGTGAGAATGAGCAGCAGAGGGGAGAGAACCAGTCAAGCCTCACTGCGTGGAAAGGTGTGAAAAGGACCAACAGCAGAGAATCAGAGGATGTGAGCTGTGCTTGCCATGTAACCACTGGGAATTTTGCCATGAAAGCAGAACTGAGTTGTTCTTTCAGGTATGAGAAGTGCTGTGAATGACACAGAGCTCCCATCAAGGGGTTAGGACAGGAAGCTGTTTTCTTCTAGGGATGAGCCAAGAAGCTGCAAAAGCTGGGTCCCTAAATTTGTGTGTTCTAGCCAAGCCTTGACAGAAGCCTTGCTTCCAGCATCCCCTGAGGGTGTCTTTTAATTCACACTAATATATCTTGTAGTCTTTCCACCTCTCCCTTGATTTCTACTGGCCTTCCTTCTCTTTTCCATCTCCTCAAGGACTGCACTGTAATCTAAAGCACACAGGAGTCAGAGGATGTCTTTGCACTGTCTTTAGCAGCCTTTGAATCAGAGCAGGGAGGTCACAGTTCTCAGGTTTATAATCTGTTTTGTGGATAAATCAGGATATTTTGCTGTTGTTTTGATTTGAGCCTCAGAAAGCCCTGGAAATAACAGAAGAGGCAAATAGATAAAACAAGGTTCATGCCAATGGGACAACCAAAACAGGTTATATGTGCCATCCCAATGCAAACAGGTCTTTGTGCAGAACTAGGAATGAAAGTCCTGACTTCCCTCCTTGTGTTTTTACCATTTGATCATGCAAACTCCCCCAAATTATCATAGAATTGTGCAAAGAGTAACATCCAGCAGAGACCAGCTCTGCCTGGCTCCTATGAGCCTGCCAAGGCTGCTGGGATAGTGAGGGAAGGGACACACAATTCATTTTAAGAAGGTTTTTTTCCCCTTTTTGTCGTCTTCTTTGTGGTGGTTTGTGCAATGCCGGGAAGGAACAGCACAATGAAGAGAAAATGTTCCAAGGAACCCAGGCTGCTCCATGCCATTGCCCAACCAGCACCCACTGTACCAACCACGGAGCTTTGCATGGCACTGGGGGACACACATGGGGACTGTGATTCTGCTGGCAGGAGGCCTCTCTTCCCTCTGAATCCACAGAGCAGAGACAGGGCAGAGAATCAGAGCCTCTCTGTGCCTGGCTGAGGCTCTCTCTCACTCCAATACAAATGCAGGTGCAAAGTTACCAAGTCCAGAACTTTTTTGCACGATTTAGAGCCATAAAATGGAAACTGCCTTTGAGCATTTGGCTCTTCCTCTCTTGCAAGTTTGGGCCAGATGCAAAAGAGGACTTAAGCACTTACAATTCCATAGGTTACTCCCTGTTCAGGATAACATTTCTTCCAGTACCAGCAGCTTTCTGTCTGGACATGCCCAGAGCTGCTGGGATCTGAGCAGCTCAGTGCAGAGTTCCCACCTCAAACCCACTGCGATCCTTGAGGAAGGAAAGGAACATCCCTTTTCTCAGGACAGCCAGATCAGGAATATTCCAGCCCTAATGCACACCAGCAGGAGCAGTCCCCTCACATGGTGGGAGCTGCTTCCCCTTAAACCTGAGCAGGCAGGAGAGGCAGGACGGGGCTGGAGGGTTTGGTTTGGGCTGAGAGCTCGGCAGAGAGAGCATCCTGGGCTGTTTGGTGTCAGGGGCCAGCAGGGATTGCCCAGGAGAATAAGCATTCACCCCAGGAGTGGGACTGGGAACCTGAACATTTCCAACACAAAGAAGCAACAAAAACTCCAGGCCCTTTCAAGGAAAATGTAAACGTAGTGAATTAGAACAAAACCAAAACAAAACCAGAAAAACAACCAACCAGAAAAACACACCACCAAAAAACTGAAGAAACCACAGTTATTCTGCTGGCTAATATCATGAAGACATGATGGTACTTGCAGCTTCCTGCTTGGACCTGGCTTGCTCCAAAGTTATTTTGTGTGTTAATCCTGTGGTTTAGATGATGAAGATTAGGTCTGAGTGAGCTGGTTCAGATAAAAGGGGGAAAGGCAGCAACCAAACCTTCACCCAAACTCCAACCTGAACCTTTCTAAGCTTTGAATAAAATAAAAAAAGTATTACCTTTTCTTTATTATTCCTTTGTTTTGCAATTAAGATTTTATTTGTAGGTACTGTTATTCATCAGCTACAGTTCAAAGCTCTGGAAGTCACGGTGCTGTGAGGAGGAGAGCTGCTATCCCTGCAAACACATTCCAGGTTCACAAAAATATGTTTCTACTGCCTCTCCTGAACTTGGCTTTTTAACAGAACTGGGTTTTTCAATCCTAGTTACTGCTTCCAGTGCAACTGCCACCATACCATGCAAGTTTCTGCCCAGTTTTGATTTCTGTGCATCTTGGCCGGGAATATTCAGTTACAGATTTCCTGATAAAGATTCCAGCTGACAGCCAGCAATTTGGCCAGTGTTCCTCAAAAAAATAGGAATATAAAATCATGTTCCAAAACCTAAGCGGAAATGTGTGAGTGGTTGATTCTCAAAAAAAAAAACCCCAAACCCAAAACTAAACAAACAAGAGCTGCCAGCTGCTTGGCAATTTTGAAAATTAAAATTAAAACAATGTTCTTTTACTTTACTACGTAATACTTTTCAGTACCTATTTTTAAATGGTTGCCTCAGCCAATAGCACCCTTCAGTGCTTGATGAGCACACATTGGGCACGCAGAGCACCAGGGAAAAACACACTTACTCCATTTATTCTCAAGCTGGACAACTCTTCGGAGGTGCCAAAGATATGCACAGCAAGGCTGGTATTTGCTCCTGTGCAAAGACCCTGGGCATATTAGTACAGTTCTTGTAGCTACTGGCCTCATCCTCATGTTTGCAAGTCCCAGACAGACCCTAGCAGCTGCTGGGGAGCTGGGCAGCACCCTGCACACCCTGTGGCCTTGCTGGGAGCCCGTGGGTTTGAGTGCCCAGGGGGGACCTGGGCTGTAGGAATATTGCCTGTGGACACTTTTGTTCCAAGAATCCACTTTCCTGTGTCACAGTCCATTGTAACACACCAAGTGCAGGAAACCCATTGGATATATCCCATAAGGGACATGTACCCCATAAGGGAGGAGCCGTGGGGGCCAGGTCACCACAACATCAGCATTTCACCAGGCAGCTGCACCTCGGTCCTTCCAAGGTGCAGGCACATAAATGAGATGCTAAAACTGGAGTCTGGCTTCTTCACTGTGTCACTGGCAAGAGGCAGGTGCCTTCAAAAAGAGATTGAGCTTCCCAGACGGTAAGGGAATGAGGATTCCAACAGTCCAGTAGGATCAATCCAAGCCTCCCAGCCCTAGAGCTGAGTAAAGTGTCACAGTAGAGTACAAGACTGTGGGAAGGGCTGTGTGGAGACTGCTGCTCACACCTGCAATCACTGATTCTGGGTGGGCACAAAGGAGGGAGCTTCTCTCTGCGCCAGCTGCTGTTTGTGCAGTGGTTCAGTCAGGATATATTAAAAATGGGATGAGCCAGCTCCAGAGAGTGGCTTCCATCACCATAAACAAAAGAGGCTTGGCTTAACATTTGAACTTTCTGAGTGCTTATTCTAATTCAGCCACAGAATCTTCTGAGAGTTCAGCCATCACTAATTAAGACCTGCAACGATTTATCTGTGGTTCATCCGTGCACTTGGCAGCTTTTGCTTCAGAGGGACAGAGCACTGCAAAGTGTCAGTGCTGGGAATGCCCCTCAGAGGAGCACAGGGACAGACCAACTCCACACCTTTGTGTTAATTCTCTTGCCCCTTCCAGGGCTGGGAATGCTTCTGTGTGGCCTCAGATGGAGGCTGAAAACAAATAACCCACTTCAAAAATAAACTGCCCTAGGAAGTGCCTTTGAAAATTTTTCATGCCAAATTACAAAAACATAACATGCAAATGTAAATAATTTCCCCTGCAATGAATGCAGGAAATAAAGAAGTAGTATAAACAATAGGGAATTGGACAGGTCTGTTTTATTTCCCTTCTTCCTCTGTCTCCCCCACAGTGTGATTTAATAAATATTAATGAAAAAGCAAAGGAATAACACTTGTCTAATAATTTTTCTCATTTTATTTTCTGATCATGCTTAATTGAAAAGTGTTTTGGGGTTACATTTAGTCATATATATGGTTGTTTGAGCCTTTTATTAGCCATGATTCATTCTGCATATCAGCATAACGTGGAGCTCATGCCTTCAGCTGGTGTCTGTTCCATGATGCTCAGTTATCTGCCTGCCCCAAGCTATCCATAGGGATGGATTTGCATGGACACTGCTCCCCTATGGAAGAGTATGCCAGGAATGACCGGTCTGGTACTACCTGGCCAGGTGAGGTTCCATTCAAATAATGCACATGCCACCAAAACAATTCAGATCAAAGGTCTGCCTTTCAACAGGATTCAAATGTAAGGACTTCTAAAGCAATTTTAGCAGTTGGCTTTACAAATGAACTTATGTCAGCTGCTCTGTATGATGAGTGACTAAATTACTTCTGTATCTAATCTTATCTCGCTATCTGTCTGTCTGTTTTTCAGCATTTCAGTGCCCATCACCACATTATCCAGGCGCCACCATAAGATTAAGAAGCTCTGCAGTGACATTCTCAGCATGGTCTGTTCAAAGGTCATTAGCAGAGCCTTTCACACTGGAAAAGCCCGGAAGAGAGTACAGAAGTGAGCCTCAGAAGGAGAGGAAAAGCAAGAGGAGGCAGCAACTGCTGGAGCCTTTGTGGTTGTGCTCATCCCGTGTGGATCTGCTGAGTGGTGCTGGAGTCCAGGGACCTCGTGGAAGTGGCCTTGGTGCAGCTGCAGGGACTGTCACAATTGTACACTCCTGTCACCTGGACATTGGCTCACATGGCCTTGGCACTGCTGTCTCTGTGATCTCCTCAGATGCCATTCCCCTGCTGGGTCTTTATGATTTCTGTGTGTTCCAGCCTCAGAGCAGGATATGTCTCTCAAAGATCCCAAGTGGAAAGCAGGCACTGCAATTCAGGAACCACCTTCTCCAAGAGAATATATTGGTTAAGTTTTATTTTCCTCACAGCAGGCAAATGCTCCCAGCTCTGTGTGTTTGAAGAAGCCAGAGAGGGTGGTTTTCAGTGTACACAAAGCTACACAGGATCCATGGAATCAGGAGAGAAGGCTTTGTCCCAGGAATGCCAGTCCTGCTCCCACTGAGGCCGTGGTGTCTCCAAGGACAGTCTGGGACCTCACGTTCTGGGGCGGAGGCACTGCCCATCCATCCCCTGGTGCTGCTGCTCCCAGCAGACACTGGCAAGTGAAAAAGTGCCAGAGCTGTTTTTTTGCAGTGCTGCCGTTCAGAAGCCTGGCTCAGTCCCGAGGGGCCAAAGGCAGTGTGCTGACGTGTTGCTCAAACAAACCCTGCAGTCCTTTGTGCCCCTCTCGGTACAAAAGCAGCTGGGGATTTACGCTGGGGGATAAATAGGTGGTTCCAAAGTGAGAAGGAAAGAGCCAAAGTTGGAAGCTAACCACAAAACGTGGGTGTAAACGATTACCAAAGGCTTCCAGTAACTCTGCTATCATCAGAGACTGGCTTTATGGGTATGGCCTCAAGAAGTTTCCCTCCACTTAATTAAAGAGGCAGATAAGTATCTAGGTGGAGTGTGCAGATAGGTTCTGAATGAGTTATCCACTAAGGCTGGTTCGCTGCACCTATTGTTAAAGCCAGAATATAATATCAGATTAATGCATTATATTTGCCTATTATAGCACTATGTCATCATTATATGACATGTTATAATTAAAGCCCTGCATTAGAAACAAAACTATTTGGCTTGGGATAAGTTGCCTTTATGACTTCTGTGGTTATGATTTCCTCCTTTTCTTAACCCCTTAAAACTGCATAATATAGCTATTTGTAGCTGTATAAAGAAAGTTTCTAGTTTCAGATTCTAATCTCAGGTAATTCAATGTAAATAAAGTCAAAATCTGGCACATGGTCTTTTCCTGTGTCAGAATATTTGCTAGTAGAGGGAAATCCACCTTGTTTGTGTTGACAGAATCCCAAAGATGGGCAGATTAAAAAAGAGGGTGCCTGACTCGCCATCCCTCCCAGTCGTCCCTCAGCTGTCCCCATCAGCTCCTGGGCCTGTACCATTCCCCAGGACTTTTCAGGAAGCCACTTGGCAAACTCTCAGTCTTCCTTTTCCTTCCTGGAACTACACGAGGTAAAATTGGTTCTTAGAGCAGTTTCTGGCCGCAGCTGCCGGGAACCCAGTGCTCCCAAATGCAAACCTGGAGCATGGGTGTGGGATCGCTGCCTCGCTGAGATACAGCTGCGATTACAGCTTGGGTAACTGACTATGCTAATGTCTTCAATTAGCCATTTGCATATGCACGCTTTTCAATTTCGGTAGTTGGTGATTCATGCGGGTAAGTGCCAGCCTCAGCCCTGCTGTCAGGTTGAGGCAGAGGGTGCCAGCAGTGCCCCTGTCCCCCACATCCAGGGCACAGAGCGAGGGCCATCACCAGGCAAGGTGCAACTCCCAAAAAGGGCCAGGCTGGGGCTGCTGCGGAGCCAAACCTGGCAGGGCACTGAACCTTCCTGCTGCTGTTTGGAGGCAGCAGCTATTATCCAATATTTTGCAATGCTCTTATATAAATCTAATTGATGTCTTTTATGTTACTGACTGAAGTGTGCACTTGTTTGGCTTGGAGATGACCACCTTAATGAGGGTAATGACGAGGGACCGCTGCCAGTAGCCAGGGGCAACATCCCACTGTCCCAGTCAATCCCTTGGTGAGAGTTTATTCTGTTGCTGCAATGCTGGTAATTCAGTAATTTTCTTCCTGATTCATGATGACCTTTCCCCTGGACTTGCAGAGAGCTGGATTTGGCCTTGGAAATTGGCTTGTGCACCAGGAACTGTTTTGTCATTTCTGTTTCACTTGGAAATGTGCATTCACTTCCCTGGGCAATTTCTCCCATGGGGGAAGGCCCCAAGTGCAAGTGCCAGATGTGTCAGATCATCAGTCTGGGGCACACACACGCTTCTGAGGGAGCTGCTGGAGACACATTTTTAGCATTTCGTCTAAAATAATAAAACTCCTTCAGCGAGAAGTAGACAAGTATAAATAATAATATGCAAAAATGTGGTCGTAATTTTTGCCTCAAGAAGTTATTTACCTGGCCTCTGCCACCAGTCCTGTGGCCACTGCTGAAGGGAAATTCGCTCTCTGCTGTCACTGGTAAGGCCCTGAACCCATCCCACTGAGGCTGCTCCATCAGGGGCTGCCCAGGGTGACCCAGGGGGATGTGCTGGGCCATGCTGGGGCACCCAGCAGTGTCCTCTGCAGTGCTGCTGCGTTTGCTGCTCCACAAAATCCTGAGCACTACAAAACACCACTGGTTTCTTGGAACATTTCCATCAGCTTCTTCAAGGTGCTTTTATGACCCCCCGTCAGTGCTTTCCCATGCTGGCTGATGAGCCAGGCCCGAGCACAGGGAGGTTGCTTGTCCCTGGACATTGCACACTGAGCGAGCGGGGACAGGACCCACCAGCATCGGGAGCTGCAGCCTGTCAGAGGGAAGCACAGTGCTGAGGGCTCAGTGCCACTCCATGAAGGCAGAGATCAGTTTCAAGGTAGAAAAGGGAAGATGCTATCCAGTTCTGAGTGACATTAAATACCTTGAGATTATGAGGCAGGATAAAAACACGGCCTCTGCAGAGGATTGCCTAATGAGGGACAGGCTGCTCTACTCATTGGGGGAAAAAATTACTTTCTAATAGCATCTGCCTATTTTACATACATAATGAGCCAAACTCTGTGTGGTCAAATTACTGTCTGGGAAGTGTTTGGAGTGAGGGACAGTTGTGCTTCTGGCCTTTACAGTAACCAATATAACCCTGAGAGAGAGAGCAGAGTGAAAAAATAGGACAATGTCTGCCTCAGTCTGCAGAAACCAACAGGTAACAAACCCAAGGGGTCCATTTTGCCTCTTCGTTACAGGAATCTGTGGACCAGAAGATTATGAAAGCACTAACTGAGAGCACAGCTACTGCCTTGATTAGCAGTTTCAGAGTCTTGTAAAAGCATCTCATTTTGCTCTCCCAGGCAGGTGGCACTTTGCTGGCAGGTGGAGCCTAAAAAAGGCTGAGCTCTGTTTTTCTTGCCCCACACCTAATGCCAGCTGGAATGGTGGGGTCAGTGCAGAGGACAGGGTGCTGTGGGGGGCTGCAGCCCCCTGCCCAGCCCTGCTCCAGGGGCTCCCCAACAAACAGGTCCTGCTGAAAGGGCATACAGGGAGGGATTTGTCCCTGGGCTGCTCTGTGCTGCAGAACCCTGCCCAGCCCCTGCCTGTCTGGGCAAGGTCAGGAGCCCCACAGAGTCCCTGCTGTCCCCTGCTGCCCCTGCTCTGTGTTGAAGCAAGGTTTTGCCTCTTTAAAAAAAAAAAAAAAAGGAAAACATATTTGCTTTACCTGTCACAGTAAACTGTCTCTCATGCCAGTAAAGCATTCCTAATTGGCAGGATTTAGAGACTGATCATTTCAATTTATGCCCAGAACAGGTAGGGCAGCAATGAAAGCCTCTCCCACCCAACCCCACCCCTTCTCACCAGTGTGCCTCAACCCTGCCCTGGAGGGACCACCTGGAGGGCTGAGCAGGGAGTTCCCTCCTCTGTGCAATAAAAAGGCCCCGTCCGCAGTAAATACCAGGTTGAGTTATGGCTCATTAATAGTCAGTGTCCCTCTGGTCACACAGCTCCTGCAGGGCTCGTGCAGAGGAGCACCTGCTACTGAAGTCCTGCAGGACCAGGAGCCATTTCCTAAGACTCTGCCTTTAAGACTTGGCGGAAAACACCAGAGTGAAATTTTCACTTCACTTTACCCTGAGGTCAGTGGGAAAATAGTCCATTGGCTGTTGGAAATGGTTCCCATCACTGCCACAGCTTGCAACAGCCTTCCCAGCACTGCGGGCTGGTGGGTATCGCTTCCTTCTTCCCAGGCCCCTTCAGCACATGCAGATTTGCCTCCTCATCCTTTTTGCCAGCCCCTTTCCAATCTGCCAGCCTCTCTGGAGAGCTGTGTCCCCTCCAACCAGGCACAGGCCTCTATGACAAGAGGCTTGAGCGCCTCGTTCCCACCTACTGTGAGTGTCCCATCCTTCACAAGCCAAACTCCACAGGAGAACTCCCTTCATTCTGGGGGAAGGCACAATCAGCCCATATTTGTTATTGACAGAGGAAGAACTACCGAGGAGTATTAGATTTCCCCATAAACTGGGAGCATCTATTCCTGTGAATAAAATGCTTTTCAAAAACAAAAACTAAACCCAAGCACTGTCCAAACTGGGAGCCATTAGCAAATCAGGGTTCGGCAATGGCAGAGCTAAAATACAAATAACATTTTCCAGTAGCCATTAGTCTCACTCAGATTGCCCAATGCAGGCATCACTGCTTTTCTCAGCATCTGCTTTATCAGTTGTCTTCCACCCAGAGAAGTCCATGGCTCTTGGCAGCAGCTCCTGCTGATGTGCAGTGGGTTATTGCTCAAGAGCCCTTTGATCAGCAGCCAGGCCCTATCACACCGTGCTCTCAAGCAGTGGCTGCCAGACCTGGCCAGCACCAAAGCTGGATGGGCTCCCCGAGTGCAGGAGGAGGAAATCAGGATTCCTTTGGGCCTGTTGGAGTGCATCTCACTCCCCATCTCCCTGGACAGCCAGATTTCCCGTCAGGTTTCCCATGGCCATGCCACAGCAGCTCCCGGCCGTGACCCCGAGGCCGGAGCTGCCGGCTCTGCCGGATGAGTCTCAGCACATCCAAACCGTGGCAGCTTCTGGGCAGCCCTGCTCTGCTCTGCTCTGCTCTGCTTGGCTGCCACACACCCCCAAGTGCTGCTGGGGCCCACAGGAGCTATTAGAACACAGGCTCTATCCCGCTTGTCAGATGTTTTGGTGGTTGACGTTATTTCCCTGGGAAATGCAAAAATGCCGAAGCCACCGTCACCTCCTTTGGCACAACAAACGACAGCCAAATCAGCTCTCTCAATCTTCAAAACACCAGAAATGAAGGTGCCCAGAATTTGCTGTGGCATGTGCTGTAAAACTGAGCAAGGCACAAAAATTTTCCCAGGGACACCATGATCTCAGATCCATGTATATACAGATCCATGTAAATACATCCCATGTAAATACAGATTTATGCATTTATCATTACTCATGCCAGTAATAATAGTTCCACTGAAATCACTACAGCTACATGTATAAAATGAAGCACATGTGTAAGATCAGGATCTAAATATGGAACAGGCAAATCCACCTGCAGCTATGGCAACTGCACCTGGAACTGCAGATGCACATACCTGCATGAGCCTCTGTTATGTTTAGGGGCTAACTGATAATACCAAGATATATGAAAAACTGGTGGGAAAGGCAGGACCAGAAACTATCTCTTTCATTCCAAAGCTCAGTATTTATCCCTTGCATCTTAATTTCTGTCAGTGTTCAGTACTCGTTAACTCTGCAGCTCTATAATTTCCTTTGAAAGGGGTTGAGGACACTGCTGTAGCTGCACCCAGACATCAAGGCCTTCTGCCATCTCTCCTGCTCCTTCAGATTTGGGGGCTCAACCCAGCAATCAGCACTGTTCTTAACTTCAAGCACAGAAATGCTTTGTGCCACCCTGAGTGGTCATCAATAACTCAGCAGTGGGAGAGCAGCCCTGTGCAGAGGTTGGGTTTCTTCACAGAGCTGGCACTGAGGCTGGCTTGTGTGCTTAGCTGAAGTGTTCCTGGCTGGGGGCCAGCTTGCATTCCGCTAAGCAACCAAACTCCTTGATAATTACTCCTTTTTTTTGTAATTCTCCTCATCTCGCTGCGCCAAGTTATCCCACAGATGTTCTGCTCCTTGTACACTGAAGTGTCAGACACGCTAAAGTATCTCAGTAAGTTACATTCTTGGTTTGCTTTCTGGCCTCTTGCATTGCAAAAAGAATGGAGACAGGAGCTGTATTTTCCTGTTCCAGAGCACCTGGGCTCAGAATCCATGTCAGAAACATCCACCTCCGAGTTGTGTGTGGATGGCAGAGGCTGGGGAAATGAGCAAAACTCTGTTTCTGCTGCAGCCACCGCGCCCCTTGTGCTTCACAAACCAGCTCCAGGCACTTTCTCTAGTTCTTGTGATTCCCTTCCTCAGTTGCTGCAGCCAAGTAATTGTTTCATCATGTTGCGCTGAAATCGTGTCCCATCGTGTCACCATCACATTCATTTCTCAAATCAAAGCTCCTGTTCACTTACAGAAAATCTGTCCCAAAGCATCTGTGGCCTCCACACTCTTGTGAGGAGGGAGCACAGCAGGTGAGGCTTGGAGGGGTTTTTGTTGTTGGGAGACTGCAATTTCTGTCACTGTCATTTCTAGGCACCACCAGTGAGCTGCTCACCACAGCCCTAATGAGCTGCTGTTGCAATACACTGGCAAAGCCACGGTATTTATAGCAAACAAACAAGTCTGAGTCCGTGTGGGGCTGGGGACCAGAGCCTCCCGGAGCCTCCTGGCAAAAGCTCCAGCCTTTCCAGAGGTGTCTGCACTCGAGCCCATCAAAGCCAGGGCTGCTGGCTGAGCCAGCGCTGTTCTAGCCTCAGTTTGTACAGGATTCACTCTGCAATTTGTATGAATTTAGGAGACCTAACTGAAACCTCTGATGAAATACCCTGGACTCTGGGAAGGTGCTTTGATAGCTATGGAATGTGTGAGACAGGAATCCCAAAGACAAGAGCCTATAGGACAGGGCAAGTGAAAACCAGACGTAAATCACAGTCTTTGTTAGCACTTAATTAGCTAAAAATTATTATTGGAATTTATTTATTATTATATTAATAATTTCCATAGCAAATACATTCTGGGGGAAAATTTATAAAAAATGAGGGCTAAATCTGGCACTACTTTCTGAAATTGTGGCACCTGTCAGAAGGTTTGGAATTAAATATGTCCCTGTTGTAAATGCAAATCAAGTATCTTAAGCAATTATTAACCCACTTATCCTCATTTTGAATTCCAGCCCTGTAGTTTCTCACATCCAGGCAGATCTATCCACCAGCATGTCTAGGAGGGAAGAAAAGCCTTTTATTCAAAACAAAACATTTGAACCACTGAGCAGGTGGGGAAGCGATCACAAAAGGCAAGTTGGTTTCCAGTGGAGTTTCCAATTTCCAGTAGATCAAATGGGGCATATTTAGGGAAGGAGGGCTCTGCCAGCCCTGGGTGCTGCAGCACCCGAGCACGGACTGTGCCAGCGTCACCCCCACCCCAGCCCTGCTCCAAACAGAAACTCTCCTGGAGTTTCCTGGAGTTTCCCAGCAGGCAAACACGGCACCAAAATTTCACCTGATCCTGATGGCAGTCCAGGGATGGATCTGATCTTTTTAGGTCTTTACACTCTCACCATAGATTGTGCTGCTCATCTGCCCAGGCTGGGGTAAAGCAGCTTCGGCTCACGTGAAAGAATCAGGAACTTCACAAAAACCTCAGGATATTGTCCAAGTGTAGAGTTTCTACCGAAGGTTAGTTTTATTTTGTGAAGATTAAACTTTCAGGCTATGTTTTGGCTCCCAGTAAAGTGTTAAATAGGAACTTAATTCTTTTAATGATTTCACTTGTCTGTTCAGCAAGTGTCTCTCAAAAGAGATCTAATTCCTCGCAGATTTAATATATTGGTTTGGACATATGGTTTTATTTTTGCTTTATTGATCGATTGAAAAAAGGTGTTCAGAGTCTGAGTGTAATTGTTTCCTTGGCAGTAGCAAGCATATCCTTAGTTTTGCTTGGATTTCTTATTTAATGCATTAGGGCCCTTTCAACATCCATGCATGCATAGGTTTAAATTTTTCTTCAGATTTCACATTAGTATTCGAGGTTTGCCCTAAAATTCTGACTGTTAAGCATCTGTGCAGACAAAGTGCAAAAGTCAAACACTCACAAGAGCAGTAATATTTTTTTTAAAAATTAGCAATCAGGAGCAAAAAGCGTTAGAAACAAATTCTATTCCAAATTCATTCTCCCCTTCTACCCTATAATCATCTCTAACCAGCCCACATTGAATGCAGAGTTCTGCTTTGGACTCACGTTGTGTCACTGGACAAATGTAAGACAAGATGATGGCTCTTGAGCATTAGCACTACACATAACAGAGGAACACGTGTGATTTGGCCTCATGTACAGCTCTTCTCTTTATGAGAACAGATACGGAGTTGCATTGACTTTTATTCCAGTCACAGTTAATGAAACATTGCTTGAAACCTTGTGTGAGATTCACTCCATGTTTTCACACACAGCCACACCGATGACAGTTGTTCACACAATTAAACTGCAAAGGTAAACATTGTGCACAAAGCTTTTTCCAGGCTCTAATTTATGTATTTGAAGGCTACTGCAGGATTTCAGTGAGGAAAAACCAAACTGTTACCAAATGTGATTGAGTCTCCCGTCCAACAGCCCCTGGGTACATGAGTGCAATTTGCATGATTTTTATTTGACAGAGGAGGAACAATTAGTACAGAAAGATAAATAAATTTTCCTGCATCTTCCCAGAGTCACCAATGGAAGGCAGTGGGAAAAGAGGAAAAGCAACACCACAGTGTCAGAGCTGCACTGGGTTACTCATGCTTTGGGCAGATAACAGAGAGTGATAATTGAAGAACTGCTCACGAAACTATAATTGTATTTTTAAATATATTTTTTAACTGCTACATATAATTTGTTTTGCAGAACTAAGCACTACTGAATTCAAACCTTATAAACCAATGCTAGGTGCTTTGGAAAGGGGATGTCCGTGCCAAGGATTTACAGACTGACTACTACAGAGGAAAAACCTCTGTTATTTTAGTAGCAATAAGAAAGACCTGTAGAAATGAGCTAGTGTAATGCCTCATTTGGAAAAAAAAAAAGATAAAAATAAAAAGCCCAAATGAAATGCTGCTTATAAACTTCTATAAAATTGAGGACAGCTCTCTGGTGCCTGGAGCTCCCCGCATGCTTTGCCTACCACAAGTTGTCCTGAGTGGCTTCAGGAAGAGCTCGGGAAGCCCTGTCTGAGGCCAATTGAGACATTCCAAGTCCTATTCTCAGCCAGCAGAATCTTATTTGTCATGGGAAACTAAATCAATATTTGGAGCTGAGACACTGTTTGGACAGGGATTTTCCAATCCTCCCACTGCAATTAGAAAAGGTATTTGGAATCTTTTGTCTACTTTAGTGCTTGGAATTTTCTCAGATACATTTACAAACTATTTTTTCCAGACTATTATTTTCTAGGAAATGTTTTAATTACAGGGGCTTTTTCATATGCTGTTTTAGAAGGCAGAATATTTCATAACCTCCATGCATTTAATGGCACTACAAAGCTTTTACAATGTAAGTTATGAGGGTAATACAAGATTAAGAGTGAAGGATTGGGGAATTCTCTTTCCAAGTCTTTCACGGATTCCTTCTGAGGTTGGCGTAAAATTGGTGCATTTATGGCCTCAATTTTCCCGTCTGCACAAAAAATCATTGCTGCACAAGGTTCCCCCTGAACTAGAAATCTGTCAGATACCTTGGAATACAGCAGCAATTTAAACATCATTCTTTAAATTGCAGCAACGCCGCCCTGGCTCTCCTGCACTGGGGCAGGCAGGGTTTAAGGATGGGGATTAGCTCCTTCATGCCTGGTAGAGCTCTATCTCCAAAACTGACTATTATTTAAACAGATATAAATACCTCCAGTACATTTTATCTTTCAATCTACCCTGCCTTCCAGCCCCCACAAACTGAACTCTTGTTGGAAGCTTTGTTATTTAGAAAGAAACAAAGAAATGTATCTGAGGACATCTCCCGTCCCCCAGCAATTCCACCCTCGGCAGCGCTCGGCGCTGGCTGGGAACGCTGCTTGTGAGTTTGGGTGACATTGTGTGGCCTCCAGCACAACAAGAAAATAGGATCTAACGATGTGGATAAGTTTCGTAATGATACAAATAGTAGAATAAACAGCCACAGGAGGCTGGAGCAATCATCGTCACGAGGGACAGCCAAGACAAGATCTAACGTCTATCCTGCCTGCAAGAACTTGAGTCATGCTAGTGCAGGAGCTCACCCGAGAAATCTATTTTAGGGGCTCGTAAAAACAACCAAACTGCACTGTACAAAGGAAAAAGCAAAGGGGGAAATGTGTATCAGGGGTAACCCTGCACAGCTCTGGGGAGAGCAGGGAATGTGCAGGGGATGTCAGGGAGGGCTCCAGCTGATGGGCCCGCAGGAGGCTCGGAGCTCAACAGTCAAAAACAGCAGAACAGTTCTTTCAGCAGAAAACATGTTTTGCTTAAAGAGACACTAGAAATAAGCAACAAACTTCAGATTTGTCCTGCAGCCCATGGCTGTTCGTGTGGAATGTACAGGAACAAATTCAAGGCCACTGTCTCCATACTGAAACCCCATTTTGTGTTCAGCTGTCAGAGCACAGGCACTAAAGGAGTTTCTTTCCCGGGGCACTGAGAATCTGGATCTAAAAACTTCATGCTTAAATTTGGCCTAGCAGGAAAATGGAAAATGCTGACTAAGACCTGATCTTTTGCCCAACTCCCTCCACGTAACCAGCCTGAGACTGCTCACTCCTTACAGACCTCGGCTCAGCAGGGAATAACACAGCCGGGAGCTCTGGCAGGGCTGGCCTGTCCCAGCAGCGGGCAGAGCCTTGGATCTCTCCAAAACAAAGTTCTGGCCTGCTACAAACCTCCTCCTCCTCCTCTGCCACCCCCCACTTATCTGCCGCTTGCCCCCAGCAAACGCCTCTCATCAGAGAGTTCTATCTGCAGTTTTCAGAAAAATATCTCCGGAGCAAAGGGAAGGGGGTGGTTCATGAGCCTCTCACCTGGTTGGGTCTCACGGGAGCTTCCCGAGCAATGCCCGAAATTACCGACATCCAACAGAAATGCTACTTTCTCATGTTTATTCCTGTAAACTACAAACATAAGAAATGCTGAATCATAGAGAATAGAAACTCTGTAAAGAAAAAAAAAAAAAACCAAACACAAACAAAACCTCATTTTAGGCTTCCTCCCTTACTTTTTCTTCCTCCCTCCCACTTCAGACTTGGCGTTATTTGCCAAGCATTGGTCATGGTTTGGATAGCACATCTTGCTCTACACGTTCAAAACAGCATGAAGTGCAGAAAAAAACCCAACACAAACACCTCCTCCCCAAACAACACCCAAGCAGCAACTAAAGCAGGTGATTAGAGGAAATAAAATGAAGCAACAAGAACTGGCTAAGGCTTTCAGCTCTGCTCTTTGCTGAGTTTCTCTTGGGGGTTTTGGGGTTTGGTTTTGGTTTTTGGGTTTTCTTCCCTTTTTCTGAGTCAGAGAAAGCTAAAAGACCAACAAAAATCCCTATCCCTGATCACAGCATTGAGCCAGAATCAGCTGGAATTTCAACGCTGTGTTTAATCTAACTTTAAACATGCCTTCAAAATAAAACGAGCTACATTTTTTTTAACCTAGTCATAAAGTTTATTAAAATTGTTCATTAATGCTTCAAATGTAGCAAGAATGCATAGATCCCAAAATATACATATGTATTTTCTTATAGAAATAGATTATTCTTTATAATAAAAAAACTGTAGGAACATCTTTAACAGATTACTCAATCCATGACTGACAGTTACACGAGATTGCATCATGTACACAGCATTCCCAGCCATGCTTAAAGGATTGCATCATTTTGCCCTTGCTCTCCTCTCGCTCTTTTAAATAACCCAGCGCCCAGCAGAGCCCGCCCGGGCCGGGGCCGGGGTCCCTCCGCGCCCCCTCCGCTGCAGCCCCCGGCCCCGCTCCGACCCCCGCGGGCGGCGGAGCCTCCCGCCATCGTGTCGGTAAAGACAAGGAAAAAAAAAAAAAATACAACAACAACAACAACACAAATGAAAACCAAACCCGCCCGCCCTCCGCGGGCTCTCGCCCCCCTCGCCCCGGCCCCAGGAGCGCGGAGCGGGGCCAGGAGCCGGCGGCTCCGCTCACCCCGCCGCCCGGCCGGGGGTCAGCAGCGCGGCGAGGAGGCGAGCAGGGGCTCGGGCAGCTGTTTGAACAAGTTCCTGAGGGTGCTCAGCTCCCGGGAGAGCTGCTCCACCTTCTTCTGCAGCCGCTCGTTCTCGGCCGTCAGTTCCAAGACTTTATGCTGCGTCTCCAGGTTGCGCATTTTGGCTTTGTCGCGGCTCTTGCGCACCGCGATGTTGTTCCTCTCCCGGCGGAGCTTGTACTCGTCGCTGTGCTTGTCCACGCACTTCTTGGGCTTGTTCTTGCCCGCCGGAGCGGTGGAGTAGCCCCCGCCGGCGGCGGCGGACTTGGAGGACTCAGAGGGGTTGGGGGTGCCGGGGGGGCTGGAGGAGGATGAGGTGGAGAGGTTCCCGCTGCTGCCGCTCGGCACCGACTGGTAACCCAGGTAGGAGCGCACGGTGCTGCCGTAGGGCGAGGACATGCCCCCCGGTCCCGGCCCCGCGCCCCCTTCTTCCTTACGGGGCCCTTTGCAAGAGTCCAGGGTCTCGAAGACCGGCTCCACTTTGGTTTCCACGATCTGGGGCGGGAAGCAGCCCGGCAGCCCCCCCGGCTTGTGGCTCTGGCTGGCGCAGGGGTGGCTGTGCCGGGCGAGGCTGATGTAGGTGTAGTCGGGCTTCTTGCTGCCGCCGCTGCCTTTATAGTCCTCGGCGAAGAGATCGGAAAGGAAATCTTGGCCGGCGCCGCTGCTGCACGGAGGCTCAAAGTTGCCCCCTGCTGCTGCCGCGGGAGGCGGCGGCTGCGATGCCAAAGGCTCCAGGTACGGGCTGAAGTCGATGGCTCGCTCGTGGTCCCCGACGGTGAGCTCGGTCATGGAGCGGCCCCCGGCCGCCCGCGGGTGCAGCTTGTTGAGAGCAGCCAGACAGTCCGCCTCGTAATAGAAATTAGCCACTTCCATGGATTTAAAGGCGGGCGGCTGGATGGGGAGGCATGCTGCGTCCCAGGCCACCAGGCGTTGCATGAAAGCAAAGGGGGATGCGGGGAGGAGGAAACGACGCAGGGGGCCCCCCCCGGCAGAGGGTCAAGCTGCCGCCGTCGGGGTGGGGGGCTCCAGACCCTGCCGCAGTCTCTGGCCTGGGCACGGCCCCGCGGCGCTGCCCACCCGGGCTGGATCAGTCCCTGCGGCGCGGCGGGGCTTCACCGCTCCGGCAGCTGCGGCGGGGGCTGGCGCGTCTCCTCCGGACCATCTGGTTCTGGGTCCCGTGTCCTAAAGTCTCTGACTTAGGAAAGTTCCTTCCCTCAGTTATTTATAGGGGCGGTGGATCCCATAGCAACAGGCGCGTCACCGCCTGGCCGCCTGCCACTCCGCACGCTCGGCAACTGCTGGTCCCGGCCCCGGAGGAGGCTCCCGGGGCGGGTGCGCTGCGGTGCCCGCCGGGCCGCCCACAGCAAACCGGGCAGGGACGAGGGAGGGGCCGGGCTGCGGGCCCGCAGGTGCGGGAGGCCGGGGCTGGCGGCGGGCAGCGCTCGGGGCCGGGGGACACGCGTGTGCTGGGCGCTGCTGCTGCTGCTGCTGCTGCCCCGTGCCCGCCCGGGCTCGGCTTTGGCACCGCACAGCGAGGCAGGCCCGCGGCTGGCAGCGCCGCACGGGGCTGGGCACAGATCGCCCTGGGTCCTGTTTCACCCTCGGGGAAATCGGGGCAGGAGAGACTTTCCAAAGTTCTTTGGCAAAGCAGGGGGGAAGCTGCGCACCAAAGGCGGGTCCCGTTACTCTCCATCCCGCGCTCGCTTTGGTGAATCCCACTGTGAATCCCACAGCAGAAGTGTCCACAGGGACGTGCCCAGAGCCAGTTCCCGGTGGCGAGTCCAGCGCCGAGCGATGAGGAGCTGGAGCCGGGCACGGCTCTGCCCCAGCTCCCTCCCGGCCGCTGCGAGCAGCCGGAGCCCAGCAAAGCCAGGGCTCCCTCCCAGCGCCCGGAGCACGGACGGGGCCCTTAAAGTTTGTCTTGGCTATTTGCTTTGCGTGCTGTGGTGCAACTGTCAGGGCACACGGGACAGGGAACCGGCCCTGGAGCCGAAAGGGACCGAGGATACGGAACGGGGTCAGAGGAGAGTGAGATTTGTGCATCGGAACGTGGAATCCAAAAGCTTTTTAGATTTGCGGGGTAAGTTTGGGAAGGAAGACTGAATCCTGATGTCCGTTTTAATTAAAGACACCCACCTTGGGAATCAAACTTATATTTTCACTCTCTTACTCCCACATTTACCTGTCTACAAGCTGATGATTCATCCCCAGAATAAAGGACATTAATTTAAAACAAAACATATAATTAAAGGAAGTAGGAGTGTCCTCCCTCAGTAAAGAAGACCTAGCACTGCAGGGAAAATGACACTGCCTCTTAGAATAATGTGAAGCAATCCTGCGGTGTGGGAAATATTGTAACGTTAAGCCAGAGGAACAGGTATTGCATTATATGATTCAAACAGTCAACTGTTCTTAATGTTCAAACCTCAGAACTCGGAAAAGAGGAAGAATTAAAGAATCAGTCAGTGGATCATCAGACTTTTTCTTTCTTTTTTTTTTGTTTTATTTTTCTTTTCACATTTTAATAGGATTTTTTCATTTGTTTCCATAACAAAAGCTCCCTAACAGGTTTTCAGGCTTCAAATATTTCTAGTTCCATCTTTATCTACCAAGTTAATCTTTGGTGAATGCACTAGAGATTAAATTGGAGCTGGGCCTGGCCAGAGAGCTGGGTCTGGAGATTGTAGTTAGAGCCCATACCTTCATAAATACAAACATCTGTATTGGGTGCAAATACTGGCAAGTCGCAGTGAGCCAGGGCTTGTTCTTCTGGCTGTTTACTCCCTCATCCTGTGCCTTTATCCTGCATTCTGATCTGGCAGTTACATCCAGTGGCTGCCCTAACTGGCCCTTCCAACTGAACTCTAAAAATCCATCTCGTGTTTCCTACCCCGACCCATCTCAGGGCCCCAGAGGCAGGAGGTCTCCTGCGTGGTGACCTGCCACGGGCACGGCTGGTCTGCCTTGGCATTACTGTGACAGGCCTCCAGCTTGCCGTGCTCCTCGGCTGAAGTCAAATGCTAAAGCTGCCTGCTAAAATTCCTGAACAGCTTTTCAAGATGTTTTTGGAGATCAAAGTTTGCCCGCTTCAGATTTCTGCCCCATTCTCTGCTGCTCCGCCGCAGAAAGTTGTATTCCTGCCTGGGGTTAATCTTCCCTAACAAAATAAAATGTCTGTGCAACTGTCATGTGAAACAGATTCTATCAGGGCTGGCGTGGCCCACACCTGCTCTCCCGGCCAGTGCTGAGTAATCCCGCAGTCACCCCGATCACGTCAGCTGGGGTGGTAATTCAGGTTGGATGCCCAGCTTGTCCCCTCCTTCCCTGCTCCCCCTCACCTCCCTGCTCTACCTGGATCTCTTTCAACTTCCTCCAGCTCACCTCAAATCCCAACATCCACTCTCATGGAGCCAACGTCCGTTCTCAGCTTCTCATGGGAACCTTGTTGGCGGGACTAACCACTTATCCAAAACCCCAGCGTTCGGCAAGCAGCTTTTGAGCTAACTCTGGTCTCTTTTAAGTTATTTCTGCACTTGTCACAACAAATGCATGGCCAGAAGTGGGGGTTTTGAAATGGGAACAGGTGCAGAATGAGGCTCACATCACAGGATTGAGCCGAGGTCTGGGCACACAGAGCTCTGTCCCTGAGAGTGCCTGGCCTGGCCTTGCCAGATGTGCAGAGGCTGCTAATAATTGTCCTGGAAAAGCTCCTCAGAGATGTTTTAGGCAGGGAGATGCAGACATTCCCAGTAAAGGGATGCAGGCACTGGCAGCAGCCCTTCTTCAGCTCGTCTCCCAACAGGGCAATATTCGTTAGAAAAGCAGCACTTCTGTGAAAAGCACCTTCCTTCTAGTGATTTCATTTCTTTTTTTTGTTGTTGTTGGTTTTTTTGGAGCTATTCAGCTGAGGGAGGAGACAGCAAAAATCCCAAATTACTTAGTAAGAACATAACATTTTTGAGAAAAAAAAAATCTGATGCAATAGCATCCAGATCCCTCTACATTCATGTGTGAAACAATACAGACACGGGGAGGGGAACAGGAGGAGACCAGCGTGGTGAAAAGGTGGAGGGAAGAATCTCATCCTCACTGCTCATCTCCGTCATGAATTAAACTCTGCTCTCTCTTTGTACTTTGAAGCCACAACTTTGCAGCTCTGGGCTCAGACCCACAGTAAAGCATTGCAGAGGAATTTTCTTCCTGGAAATTGTCTTCTTTTCCAGGATTCCTTGCAGGCTTTTGAGTTCATGCACTCCAGGTCTACAGCAGCTGTCTCTGGAATGACACCAGCTTCAGGGAGATGCTGTTAGTTTAGTGGGGATGGCTCAAACACTGAAGTGTTTATCAGAAGGTCTCTGGACTGAAGGTCATACCCTAGAAAGAGGCTGGCTGACATTTCTGATGATTCTTGCTGCACTTTTGTCCCATTTATTATTTCCCTGGCAGTAGCTCTTAGCAGGTCAGTAAGATCAGAGCTGCATCACACCGGAGCTGCTCGCCCACCCTCCAGAGCTGGGTTCTGGAGCAGCAGAGGGGCAGAGCAGGGGCAGCGGGGTAGGAAGGTGATGCCAGCAGCTGACAGCTGCAGCAGTGCCTGAGATGCTGTGGGCAGTGTGCTGGAGGTGAGCTGGAGGAGAACGTGAGGGATCCCAGAGCAGTGCCCCTGCAAGCCAGCAGGCTGGGAAAGAGCACGGAGGTGGTGAGGGAAGGTCTCTGGGGGGTAGGAGGGGACCTTGCCTAAAAGACTGACTTAAGTAGAGCAATGTTGCAATAAAGGCTGTAAAATAGAGAAGTAACATTGAAATTTATTTCTGAGCCTGTTGAGCACTATTTTCCCCTTCTCCCTAGCCCCAGGTCTGTCTTTATTGAGCCGCACACCATATGCCAACAACAACTCACGAGCTGTACCTGGCAGAGCACAGGTTTGAAACTATTGCTCTCCACTTGCTGCTCTCTGCTGTAAAAAACAGCACTTACGAAATGTCAGACAGGGACAATGTCTCAACTCACTGAGAGGTTGGCCCTCCTTCTGTCTGCCCCAACTCTTAGACCAGGCTTGAGACTTTGCTTCATCCTTCACAAAAAGTGATTGCCACATGCCTTCCCCCTCCTGCCCCCGCAGCTGGATGCCGTGCTGGCAGTCCCAGGGGCAGGGAGCTCCCCGGGCGGTCCAGGCTGCGTCTCCTGGCCTCCTTTGCTTCTTTTGTTACAGACCAGAGTCCTCTCCCCAGAGCGCTCCCTCACCCTGCTCCCGTGTGACACGGTGATGGGCTGTGACATGGTTTTTGTTGGTCTTCTGCTGATTTTCTGCTCACCTCTGACCCAGCAGGCTTGGCCTTTGCAGTGCTGCGTTGCTCAATCCCCCTTTATCTCCACGTTGCTCTTTGCCCTACCGGGCACGCGGAGACGACACCTGGAGATTGACACTGGTGGGACAACATCAGTGAAATACCTTCCCTGACCAGACAGAAAATTTTCCAGAGCAAATTTGAGGTCAGAGCACCCACTCTGTGGCTCTGAGAAACAAAGGAAGGAGGAAGAGTCAGAGCACACCAAGGCCCATGGAAGGGAACAGTGACAAAGCATAAGCCACAATCTCCATCCTGCATGGCAGAGAAAGTCCCTGTTGGAGCTGTCTGGCTGGAAGGATGTGGGCTGTCAGTCTGAACAGGGACAGTGACAGGTGATTTTATGTTTTATGAGTAGCTCATTTCCTTGTGTTCCAATAAAAATGGCAGAGAAGTTGCTGTCCACTAACTTTCCAGAAGTTCTCTGTAGTTGCCTGACATTTCCTGGATAATTGCAACCTCCTGCTTTGATGAATTTTTTACCAATCATGTATTAATGGTCTCTAGTGTATCCAAGCTTTCAAAAGACCCATCAAGGGAAGACAACTTCTGCCCTTCCAGAGTACCCTGCGAAGTGTCAGAAGTTCCTAGTAACAGAACTCAGTAATTCATTTGGGAAATTTCTAAAAGAGGAGAACTATTCTGAGGTCCTGAGGCTGTGGGACAGACGGCTTGAACTCCATGGGGTGTATGGCCAGGGCCAACAATAAAACAAGGAAAGCCTGACAGGGGGTGACAGGAGAATGGGCTTAGGTGAAGAATTGGAAGATTTTTTCTTTATTAAAAGCATTAAAAGTCTGTGCCCTAGACTACACAAATACATGTTTTCCATCTGCTCTCATCCTGCGTTCAGCACCACAGGGGAAGCTGGGCTGCCAGGGAATCGGTTTGGGCTTGTCGTTTGTGAGTCCTGGCACTCGGAAGAGCCCCGGGGCTGGTCTGTGTCACCCTGCAGCTGGCTGGGTGGACGGGCTGCCGGGTGGGGGTAACCGGGCTGCTTGCTTCGTCCTCCACACGCCGCGCTCCTTGGTCCCTGTCATCTCCCCACCTTTGCATCCACGGCTTTGGACGGGAGCTGGCTGTTCCAGCTCTGCCACCCACTGACATTTTCCCATGCCAGAGAGAGTCCAGCGAGGAGCCGCAGCCAGTTCCTGCTCCCCGGTGCCTCGGGGCTCGGGCGGACGGAGCGGCACCGGGGAGCCCGCGGGGGCTGCGCTCAGCCGGGGGGATGCGGCAGGAGCCGAGACAGGGCCGGGAGGCACCGCTACAACCAGTGCCGGCTCCGGAGCGGGGCCGGGGAGAACGAGTTCCGTGTGGAAGGCGCTGAGAGTCGCTGTTCGGGGATGGCTCAGGCCAAACGGGCCCCGCAGCCGTGGGAGGTTCCCCCGTGTCCCGTCCGTGTCCGTCCGGTCCCGGCGGGGCTGAGGAGCAGCAGGGCAGTGTCGAGAGTGCGGGGACCGGGCGAGGCTGCCCCGGCAAGGACAGCCCAGAGCCCGCCCTGGGCCAGACCCCTATCGCTATCCCGATCCCGATCCCGATCCCGATCCCGATCCCGATCCCGATCCCGATCCCGATCCCGATCCCGATCCCGATCCCGATCCAGGCCCGGCAGCAGGCTTGGAGCGCCACCTAGCGGGTGGGCCGTGCCGTGCCGTGCCGTGCCGTGCCGTGCCGTGCCGTGCCGTGCCGTGCCGTGCCGTGCCGTGCCGGGGCCGGGCGTTACCGGGGGCACCGGGAGGGGCCGTGCCGGGGCCGTGCCGCTGTACGGACGGTGCGGCTTTGGTCCCGCCGATCCTGAGCCATTTTCCAAGGAGGTTCGATAGCCCATCCCAAGCCACGTTTTGGCAGCAATTTGCCGGTGTTCCTACCACCCGACAGCCCTCTGGCAAACCGAAATCACCAACACACGCTTGGGCACCGCTCCCGCGAACGCGCTTCGAGCAGAACCGCTCACATCTCTCTCCAGCTTACACGTTCGTGACGGGCACGTGTGGCCGCCTGTCTCAGACGCACCGGGAGGGTCCCGGCACCCCCGGTGAACCACGCCGGTGTGAGCACCGAACTGCTATCATTTAAACTTGCCCGAACCGCGAGCACGGCGCCGGCCTTTCCCCGCGGCTGTTCCGGGGCACAGCCGGGTCCCCGAAGGCACCGGCAGCTGCTCCATCGCCGCCGTTGCGGCGGCACCGGGACACAGCGCCCCGCGCCGCCAGAGGGCGCGCCAGGCACCGGGGAGAGGGCGGGGCGAACGGGAACGCCCGGCCCCGCCCCGGCCCCGCCCCGGCCCCGCCCCGGCCCCGCTTCCGCTCCCACCCCGGACCGGACCGGACAGTGCCCAGCGCCCCGCCCTGCCCCGCCCCGCCCGGGACAGCCCTGCCCCTCCCGGGACCGCACCGGACCGCGCCCGCCGCCCCCCTCGGCCCCGCCCCGCCTGGGACCGCCCCGGCCCCGCCCCGGCCCGGCCGCCGCCCGCCCCCGCCCCTCGCTGCGCCGCGGGCCGTGCCGCCTCGCCATTGGCTGCTGCGCGCCGGGCGGCGCTGCCCATTGGCCCGGCGAGCGCGCGGCGGAGGCGGCGATTGGCGGGAGGCGGCGGGGGCGGGGCCCGGGCCGGCCGCCCCCCCCCGGCGCAGCGCGGCCCGTTCCCGTCGCTGCCGGGCGGGCCCGCGGGACCTGCGCCCATCCCCGGCCGGGCCATGGCCGAGAGCGGCCGCGCCGGGGCCCACAGCGGCCCGGGGCCGGCGGCGCCGCGGGACGAGGCCGCGGAGGAGCCCGAGGGCGGCGGGCGGCGCTGGGGCGCTCAGCACGCCGGGGCCCGCGAGCTGGCCGAGCTGTACTCGCCAGGTGAGGCGGCGCGGACGGGCGGGGCCCTGGGGCCGGGTGCTCGGCGTGGCTCCCGCAGGACCCGTTCCCCTCGAGCCCGGCTCTCCCCGGGCCCGGCTCTCCCGCGCGCGGCTCCCCTCGGGCCCGGCTCCCCCGGCGCTCCGGGCCCGGCCGCTCCCGCGCGGCTGCGGGCGCCCCGGAGCAGCGGGAAGGGCCCGGGCGGGCCTCGGGCCGCGGCGGCAGCGCGGGGCTCCGAGCGGGGCTGCGGCACGGGCCGGCTGCGGGCGGGAGCGTTTCCAGCCAGGAACCGCCCGGAATGGGCGTTCTGCGCTCCGGAGCCCGCAGGCACAAAGCGAGCCTTTCGCTCCGGACGCAGGTGGGCAGATGTGGTCGCAGCACAAGGTAACGACAGGAGCTTTGCCTTCGGAACATCTGTTCGGTGAGCTGCGCTGAGATCTCCAGGCCTGGCACCTCAGAAAGGGGCACAGGGATGCGTGAATTTCTGTTTCCCTCTTCCTGAAGCTTGGAACTTGTCAAACAAGCTTCAGTTTTTCATTTGAGTGCTCAGTAAATGACTGTTTGACTATGCTGTGGAAATAATTGCAAATTCCTTGTAAAAAAGAAACATCGTTTGTTTTTAGCTCATGGTGTGAGCAGTGCTGGGTATTCCTGCCATTCCTAGTGAATCCATTCTCTGGTGAAGAATTAGGGAGGGGAAGATGTGTTTCCAGCATCTTGTGGTTTCCAGCAGATCAGCTGAGCCCAGCTTGCACATCCAGGGCAATTCCTGCACAAGTAGGTGTTCTTACTCGCACAGAGCCATGTGATGATAGGAAATCCAAGACCTTTGTTGGTTTGTGTGACTGGGGCAAGTCTGCCCATTTCAGTTTCTTTTGCTCACCTCCTGCTTGCCTTTGAGAAGGTTCTCTTTGACACCTTTCAGCTGCTCTGCTCCATCCAGGACTGATTCCTGTGCTTTACATGAAAGTGGTCACTGACTTTACCACTGCTCTGGCTCATAAGGAAAAGATTTTCCTCCCCAAAGAGCTTGCTGTCCTTCTAGCTGGCTGTAGCACATGTACTGTGATATGTCAGAGAGCTGAGGGTGTATTAGATATGCAGGTTTCTTGTGGCATTACATAAATAATTTACATAAGTAATGCCAGAATATGTATTATGGTGGTAGCATATCACGTTCAAATTCTGAATTCATAAGAACGGGGATTACATTGAATTGGGCAGCATGAACATGACTGGAATATTGCCCTGATTTCTTTAAGCACATACTTTATGGCTTTGGCACTTCATTCCTTCACACAGGACACACTTAGGGATTTGAGTGCCCTTTAAACACAAGTTATCAGCGCTGACTCAGTTCCTTGACTGATTTGCCTTCCCAGTGCAGACCTGAGGCTGCGTTTTTGAACCTGGATATCTTGACAGCCATCCTGGATCCCTGTTCAGAGTACAGAGGTGTTTGCACTCACTGAACTCGGGGGACTTGCTAGCCTCCTTTGCAGCAGTAAGCTAATTGTTCCATGAGGATCTGCCCACTTAGCTCCTCTAATCAGGGTGCGGTTTTCTTATGCAGGAAGTGAGTGTTAATTAACTCTTACTTTCATTACTCCAGGGATCTCTTTATAGAATCACCCACACTGTGGCCTGATGCTGCTGTCAAATATGGCTGTTCTCGTGTCTTAATTTAATTTTACTATTCTCTCCTCTGGCACTGCAGAGGATGTTATATACCCATGGCCCTTCTAGAACTTCTCAAATTGACCTGCCAAGGTCTTTGTTTGTACTGTCAAATATTGCCTTGTAGGCACATTGGAGATAAGACCGATCCTCCATTTATGTTCCTTCTTTCTCTACTCACTGCATGGTACAGTTGAGAAGGAGGACTTGATTTAGCATTTGAGAGGAGAAATTTGATCAGGCATTAGGTCAGCAGAGAGGAGGAGTAGGACAGAAGCTCTTGTCCTGGACACATGCCAGGCCTGAGTGTGCCTCTGCTCCTGGGAGAGCACATGCACCTCGCTGGAGTCCTCCCTGAGCCCTCCTTGTGCTCTGCTTTGCCAGAGGGAGTGGGGAAGGGGCTGCGGGGTAGCTGCTCCTGGGAGCCCTGGGCAGGAGGAGGCTGTGCTGGCTGACCCCTCAAACAGGCAGGGACTGACCTGGCAGCTCCAGAGGGCATTAAGAGCTGCCTGCAGCCCTGGCCCTTCTGGCCACGGTGGCAGCTCAGGTCTTCTTGGCCTTGGGTATTAAAGGTCTGTTGCTGTGCCTTAATCCATGCAGGACTCACCCTGGGTGTTCCCTGCACTCTGCCTCGATGCCTCGTGGGGATCCAGCAGTGAAGAACAGGGAGCAGCTTTCTGCTGCTGATCTGATACTCAGTGTTACCATACTCTGATGTGCCTGTTCCCTTTTTATAGGCAGTAAGTGATGTTTTTATAGAGGTACAAAGTGGTACAGAAAGGTGCAGGAGAGAATTTCTGCCAGTTCTTTCTCTTTTCTTGTTCTGTCCCTTGTCATCTCAGAGAGTTCCCAGCCTTTGCCTGGGAGCAGGAAGGCGCAGACAAGACAACAGCTCAGGGAGGAGCTTCAGGGGAATGCTTGTGACGTTAGACAAGCCGTTCCAGGGCCACCAAAATACAGAATGGTGAGAATGGTGCCTTTTCCTGTTAGTACAACAGCTTTATTTAAAATCTCAGATCTTGTAAATATTACAGATCACAAGGTGATTTAAATATGTTTGAGGCCAGAAATTTGTTCCGAGATTCAGCCCTTCCAGCAACGCTGAATATTGGATGAATGCAAATTGAGAAAAGATGTGACGTGGAGGAACTTTATGCCAGCAATCTCAGGGAGAGGGAAACTAGGACAGTGTGAGATGATGCCTGATTTGGCCCCATTATTTGGACAAGGGCAGAGGGAAGAGGTTAGTAGTGGCTTGGGGAAGAGGAATGTCATTAAACAAAATGTGTGCACCTCCCATGGATAAATAAGTTTCTGTTTCAGTTCCCTGTCAGACAAATGGAGCAAGTCATCCAGGCAGTAGAATGGTCTGTCTCTGTTATTTTAGGCTTCAAAATGTCCTCTCGGATAAAAGTAAAACATGCTTTTTTCCCTTTTTTTCCAACAGGAAAGAGACTACAAGAATGGATCTCTGTCATCTTGTGCTTCTCTCTGATCTGCTTCAATTTTTACAATCTCCTCTTCTACTTGCGACTGGAACACACACCCTCAGTTCTCATTGGGATATGTAAGTAGGAACTGTTTGCTGCCCTGCTCAGGGGAAGACTCTTGGGGTGTGGGAAGCAAATGTGGAATCCTTTAGGCTTGACTTGCTATTGGAAAGGGAGAGGGACGTTTCTATGTGAGCCTCTGAAACTGAGACCATCTGCAAAATGCTTTGTCTGCTTCATCTTTACATTTCAGTGGCTTCTCAGTATCTCAGAGGGGAAGTTTTGATGGAGCTGTGTAAGTTTGGTGTTCTTGGGCAGTCACTGCAAGTGTAAGGACTACTGAGAAGGAAAAGAGCTGTCAAAATGGTCAGAGTTGGAAACAAAATACATTGATCAACAAAAGTATTCATGAGAACTATTCAGAGAGCAAAAGCTTAAGAGAAATGTTATAAAAGGTAGTTCAGGCATCAAACTGGCTTCATTTCTGGAGACTGCAGACTGAACACGAGAATTTTGGAGAATTGTGCTTTCATGTCAGGATGGGATATTTGGCCTTTATCCTGAATGATGACTTTTTCCAGGAGTATAAGAAAAGCTGATTCCACCTCTTCTGTGGGGGAGAGGAAGACCCAGTGAAGGATTCTGGTAGAATGTTCAGCTCCTGTGCTTTAGAAAAAAATATCTTTCCCATAAATTGTGAGGTGTGTGTTTTAGAAGAGAGTGGTACTTGTTCATTATCAGTGCTGTGCCTTGCTCGTGAGTTCAAACAAACCAACAAAACCCACCCAAAGCACTGTACCAGGTTCGAGCAGTGGTACATGATAGAAGCTCTGAATTTCTGCCAAAGCTGGGACGTGGCAATTCCTGATGTCTGTGTAGAGGTTATTGGCTGTGTTGGGGCTGAGGGGGAGCAGTGTCCTCCACTGTGAGTCACACCAGCTCTCTTGGCCTAATTCAGTCTTGCCTGCTCTCATCTGATTAGGTGGAGGTGTTGGGAGGAATGGAGAAGAGCATGGCATGGGAACTGCTCCTTGGGGATGAGGGCAGAGCCAGACAAGAGAATCAGCAATGATGGTTAACCTGTGGTGCAATCTGTTTGCAGCTGGCTTTCATCTCAAAGTTAATATTGATAAAAGCTTGAGTTCTCTGATATCCTGGTTACCAGTTTAACTGATAAAGCCGCCAATTCACTGATAGTATTATTTAAGTAGTAGTGAATGATTAAAGTAGCAGAATCTGGATTCTGTGTAAATAAAGTGGTGTGGAAATAACTGATAGTGTGTACAAAAATGACAGCCATAAAGTAGTAAGTGCTTCAGGCTATCTTGTTTTGCTGCCTTCAATACATTATTTGTCCAGGTGAAGAATGCATGATGTCGAATTAACAGTGATTATTAGGTTTTATTGCAGATTGTGAAAGTCACATCCATAAAAGTCCTGATTCCTAAATACGTGAGCAGCTCCACGGGCACAGTTGGGAATCCTGAGTCACCCACAGGCTGAGGTGTGTGTTCCACTGACAGCTTCCCTCAGGCTTGGTTTGGAATATTGACCTTTGAGCTGAAGTCACAAAATAAACATTCTGCTAATGAAGACGGAGCTCTAGATCAAGTTCCTGCCAGGTGTTTGGGAATCTGAAAGGAGTCACTGATCCAGTGGGCTGGATCTGTTCTGCTGCGCAGACCTGTTCACTGGATGAGGACTCCTGTGTGCTCTTATGTAAACGCATATTTTCTTTTAGGAAATGAAGTCGTTTGAGCATTCTGCATCATTTCACTGGGCCTCAACCCCATGTCTGTAATTAAAAGCTGTATCACAGCTTCTTTCTTTGTGCCTTTAAGGGCGCACGGAATTGTAACACGAGTAATAGTGTAAATACCTTAACCTGGAGATTGTTGGGACAGAAGAGATCTGCTCCTGAGGCTGGCAGTCGGGCAGCACATCCCTCCCTGCCCTCCCTGTGTGCTGTGGGAGTGTGGGAGGCAGGTGCCATGGCCCTGCTGAGGCACTCGCTGCCTGCAAGGGAGCAGCACTGAGGGGACACCTCCGTGGCCTTGGCTCAGTGGCTCCTGCACTGGGCTGTGTCCTGCTGGCTAAAGATGAGCTTGCTGGACAGGAAGAGCCACGGGACTCTCTTGTCTTCCAGGCTGGTTTAGCAGACATGAGACAATTTCCTTCCCCTCCTCACTGTCCAAAAAAAAAAAAAAAAGAAGAAGAGCAGTCAGAGGATGGATTTCTGTTGTGGTTTGTGCTAACTCCAGTCATGCCCTGTTCTGGATATCCTCAGCTGCTGGGCAGCCGTGGAACTGTTCCTCTTTCTGCAAGCTGAGAGTAGTGCAGGTTTGAGTTTGGTGTTTTATTTGCATGCACACGAGCACCCAGTTAACTCAGGCAGCCCTGGCTGGGAATGGGGGTGTGAGGGAGGCTGAACACCCCCGCTTTTCCCACTGCAGCAGGACACCCTCCCAGCAGTGCCACAGAGCCAGAGCAGCCTCTGCCACTCTAATTGAAGGTTGGTAGTGCCAGGGACAAGGCTGGCAAAGGCATTATTGTGTGGTAAGCAGGAAAGCCTCACCAAAACATGTAGTGTCAGGCTTGAAAGCCTTTATACCTTCAGGTGAGCCTGTGGTGTCCAGCATATTATCCAATATACATGAGTGGAGTATATAGTTCATATATTAATAGCATCTAGATAAAAAGTTTGGCAAGTCACAGCATGAATCTTGGTTTTCATTTTCCTCTTCTTCCTTCTATTTTTGTCTAGGGTTTTAAACCCCGTTTTTCCAAGTTGGTTAACTTGTTTCATACATTTGGCTTTTATCTGCAGCCACATTTGTTTGTGACAGGGGCTGTTCATTGCAGTCTTACAAAAAAAGAAGAGTTAACTTTGTGTTGTAACCTGTTTATATTCCTAAGAACTGCCCCACATAGGGCCGATATCTTTAGGAACATCTTGTGACATGATACAAGTTACAATTAATTACTGCTCTCTTGAAAGATGGGCAACTGATTTTTTTTAACCAGTCTGAATACATGCTTCATTATTGCAGAGGTTGTGGGTTTGCCAGAGAGAGCACACAGGAATAAATCACTTAGTGCAGTTTCAAAATAGAAACTGGATCTCATCAAGGCCCAGAACCTCTTTGTTTCAAGCTCCAGCAGCTCTGCAGGGCTGCCCTTGGTGAGCTGCATTGCAGAGCCAGACACTGAGTGTGTAACCCACGAAGGCTGTGGCACACGTTGGAGAAAAAACACTCCAGAGACGTCAATGCTGACTGAAGTGAGTGCTGGGCACGTGGGTCAGGCATCCACATCCTGCTGCCTCGCAGCTCCAAGGATGTCATTTCATCTTGGATTTACTATGTGCATTAAAATGAGTTTCCACTTGAAATTTTGTTTTAAAAGGCTTTTGAAATTACACCAGAAACCTCAGTTAGCAAAGGGAAGTGATCCTTTACTTCAGTGCTGGTCCAAGTAATTTAGTTCTTTGTCACCTGCTGCCTTACCCTACATGAAGTTACTTGGTAGTAACTCCATCAGTTACTTGGTAGCTGCGGGTAACTTTCTGTTTCCATTCTCCACTGCAACATCTCTTAAAGGGGGAAACTGGAAGTTGTGATTAAGTAGACGAAACTTTGATTCTGTTACCGTTTCACAGGGGCAATAGCAGGGTTTGTGTGGTGTCTGCTGTGGATCCCTTGGGCAGAACCACGGTGTTTTCCCATGGAGCCCGGGCACGAGGAGGAGGAGGAGGAAGAGGATGAGGAGGAGGAGGAGGGTGTTGCTCTTGGAAGTGGAGTGACCTGCTGCTGGTGCTGGTTTGCACTCATCAGGCTATGCTGACACCGTTTTCTGTTCTTCGTGTCCCTTGGATTAGGGATGGGCAGCTGTTGTGGGGCAGGGGCTGCCGGGGCTGCTGCCCTGGCACTGCAGCACGGCCCCATCTGTGTCCCACGGCTGTGCACAGGGACAAAGACAGCTCTGTGTGCCTGCCCAGTTGCCACGGGCTCTCTTAAAGTTACAGAGGAGTTTGGCTGGAGGATTAAGTTTATCAGGCAGTGATTCTGAGCCAAGCCGTGCTTTTGTAGATGACCATTTGCTTTAAGATCTGCTGCTGCTCAGCCCTGGGGGAGACAGGACCCCGATTCTTTGGGGATCTCCTTTCGCTGCAGTGTCCAAGCTGCTGTGGCTGTTCCCGAGGCTGTTTGGGGTGTGCCCGTGCTCGGGAGGCATCGCTGGAGGCAGGACCTTGGTCACAAGGCGTTCCCGGAGCAGGGAGTAGCCCCAAGGAGAGATGTCTGCTCCGTGGGTGACGTGCCAGGCTTTGTCTGGCCCTGGAGTGCAGGCACTGCAGACAGGACTTGTTGGAAACCCTGCTTACAGTGTGCTGTAACTGCCATGCACAGTAATTCATTTGCTGTCCCAGCCCCTGCCGTGTGCACTCTGACCTCGAGTTCTGACTGAAAGTTTCTCGGCTTTATTAGCCAAAATTGTGAACTCTTCTTTTTTGCTTCCAAGCTGTTACACTTGTTGAAATGTCCAGGGATTATTACCTTAGCCTCATGACTTGCCATGGTATCAAACCCCTGCCTTCTCTGTACTGAGAGTCACTAAGGACTGCAGGTGACTAAGGCATTTTAGTTTCATAAGCATATAAGTGGCAAACAACTGGTACTTTGGCATATTGATATTTAGACAAGATTTTTTTCTGTGTGGAATTAGCCACGCCGACCCTTTAGTGCTGTTCAACCAGTTCATACAGTCACTGATTAAACATGACTACTTCTCAGTGATGTTACACAATAGCATCAAGTTATTTAATAGCATCTTATCCTGGTTTCTCCCTCTCCAGAGACTCTAACTGAATTTTTACAGTAAATATGAAACTTTGTATACTTTGATGCAAGACTTCCAGGTTACAATTTGATCACTCTATCTATGCAAAGCCAAGCTTTACACTCGGCTCATAAAATTTTGGTGAAGTACAACTTTTAATTATAAATATGCGCAGCAGTTTTCTCTCTCGAAGCTCTCGTGGGGCCTCCTCCTTCCGCAGGCCCTGGGAGCAGCCTGGCCACGGGAAGTGGTTTGAGAGTCACCCACAAGAGCAGAGGTTGCCGGTTGTCTCTCAGTTTGACTCTGAAGCAGTGAAGAGGTGGAGCGGGGCCTTTCCGGGATCACCAACCCTACACATTCCCTGGTTTCTGAGCAGGGCCCAAGTGGGACAGAGCTGCCCTGTGTCTGTGGTGTCTTTGGGGCAGTTGCTTGTCCAGCCCCGTGTCCTGCTCTGGTGTGTCCAGGCTCTGGCGAGAGGCACGTGGTGTTCGAGGGCCCCACTGTGCCTGGGAGGTGCCCACGCAGAGGATCACAAGTGTGGGGAAATGAGACAGAGCAGCAGTTGGAGGAAATGTGTGTGGCACTCAAGTGTTCACCTGGATACTGGCTGGAGTGCATTTGTGCACCTTTGGGCTCTCTGTGTGCTGGGCTGCCTTCCTTCCTCCTTATTCTGCAGTCTACTTGCAAACCAAAGAAATCCCAGTGTTCTGAGCAAGTCCTGCAGCTCGTTGCCCTCTGCCCTCCTCCTGCATACTCCAAGCATCGCCTCCTCCTCGGGGATAACCCCTGGATGGGCCGATCCTCTGCCCCTCTCTCAGTGAGCTGGAGGAAAGCTGATGTGTGTGGGGCAGGACTTCCCTGATGCTGCCCCAAGCTGCCTTCTGGTGAGTGTTGAATCTACCATTTGCAGTTCTATACCTGAGCTGGAGTTATCTTGGTTTTTCTGACTGTGTGGTTAACACTTGACTCATGCTCAGGGCTGTCGATCTCCTCTCACCTCCCAGCCTCGATGACAGAGCATCAAAGTCTTTTACCACCTTTGAGCAGCAGCTGAACTCCTGTGCCTTGGTGTTGCCATTTTCAGTGAAGCCAGTGCTGGGTGTGTGAGGGTGCTGAGCTCAGTTCATCAGTGGGCTGTGCCCTCTGAGCCCGGGGGCAGGACACAGGGACACACCAAGTGTTACCGTGCTGCTCATGTGTAACCTCAGCACAGCTCTTGCTCTTTTACTGCAACTCATCCTCCACAACTGCAGAGGAGTGAGCACACCCTGCTGCCGTACAGCTGGAACAAGATTGCTGGTAGTTAGATTTTTTTCCCAATTGCTTGAGTATAATGCATTGCTTCAGGCACCCTCCATTCTTCCCTTTACCAGCTGACATCAAAGCAACACAAGGAACATCTATTGAACTGTCAGTATTTTGCCTCAATTTGTGTTGCTGTTCCTGCAGTTATTTCACTCGGATGATGCAGCAGCTGGAGGCGAGGAGGGCTAATGGGGGCATTACCTCAGCGAGAATGGCATTTGAGTTGTTGCAAAGAGAAGTGTTGTTTGGATATCTTCCCCTGAACCCAGGCTGCTTGCCCTTTCAGCTGCTAGGAGCAGATCTAAACGCTATTGTGTCCCACCCAGTCTTGCTGTAACCTGCATGTGTGGTCTGAAACAAAAACAAATGTACAGAAGTTACTGCTTATAAAATAAGCTGTCTTCAGTATAATAAGGGGGTACATGAAGAATGAAGTGTCTCCTGCTGCATTGAAGAGTTTGGGCCAACTGGACAATGGATTCAGTGGTGGGGGGTGATTTATAATATGAAAAAAGCATTTTTATTTCTTCTCCCTTTTTGAAAATGAAAGATGAGGGGAAGGACTGCAGAGGTGAGGGATCAGCCAAGCAAAAGGTACCCACTAGGGGAGGTATTTCTGTTCTGTAGGAGATGGGCTGAACACAAATATAGATTTAATGAAGATTGTTACTGTCCAAATGGTGTCTCCTTTTCCTAATTGCCTGACCGTATGTGTATTCAGACTGGGTAGATCTTATGTGGTTGAAAGTATCTAAGTTAGGGGCAGATAAACAAGTAAACTTGTAAAACAAGAATAAGATGTGACTGAGTCAGTAAAAATGCTGTGTTTGTCTGACTGTCTCTCTCTCATTCAAGTTGCAGGAGTTATTACGGCCGACTTCCTCTCAGGATTGTTCCACTGGGGAGCAGATACCTGGGGATCTGTGGAGCTACCCATCGTTGGAAAGGTTTGAGATTGTTATTCTTCAGCTTGAAAAAGTTCTGAAGTCCCTTTCTTTCTGCAGCACTGCCAGTGCTCCCGGCTGAGCTGGGCTCTGTGCTCAGCCCTGCCAGCAGAGCAGCTCCACACCCAGCCCAGGGAGCGGCCCCAGGCCCTGCTGGGGCAGGGCAGTGTTTGCTCCTGGGGCACACCAAGGGGCACTGCTGCGTTCGGTCACCTGGCTTGGGGCTGGCAGAGTTGCAATGCTGGTGTTTGCAGACCTTCCCAGGCTCTGTGGGAATGGCCTGTGACACCACAAGTGTTGGAACCTGGCTGGGCATTGTGGATGTTTAAAAGGTCAGGAGCACAGGTTTGGAGCATTGTCCCTGCAGCTGAACTCCTAAAATCTTGTGAAACAGGAGGATGCTCCAGGAAGAATCTTCCCAGTTGCCTCTTCTATGGGCCCCTGTTGTAGCACAGTAATATTAGAATGGTGGTGACTGAAGATTTAATTTGAGATGTATTATACACCTGCAGCTACAAATGCCAGTTGCTTAGTGGAAGGGGCACTGGCTTCTGTAGTCAGCAGCAATCTGTTTTCTTCATTAAATTTCTTAATAACTACCATCAATTATTCCTCACAGTGCAATATTAGGAGGATCATTATTTAAACAAAAATGTGGGCTGTTCCTTGTTATTACCCAGAGTTACATGAACTACAACAGCAGAATTAAAACTGTTTGGTTTGGCTAATTTTTGTTCACCTCAAATAGACTTTGGAGTATTTTGAATCCCTATTTCTCTGGAGCACAGATTAAATAATTTTAAAAAATCCCTTCCAGAGACTCTGCACTAAATAATCACAAGTTGAGACTGCCCAGGACACCTTTGCACAAGCTGGACATGCTGGAAGTCTTAAAGGCAAATCAGTGATTTGACTATCCCACACAATAAAACAATTGCTTTGTGTATTCAGATGTGATTTCTGCTCCTAGAGGTGACTTCTGTATAGTCTGTTTGTCTTCCACTGCTTTGTCCAGTCACTTAATTTGCATTTAGTGTGTTAGTGCTGGCATCTGTCACCCATAAATATGGTAGGCTGAATTCTAATTATTTTAGTGGGGTTTTTTTTCCCCTTGGTTGATTCTGCTTAGCAAGTGAATTTCACAGGCTTATTTTGCCTGTGAAATTAGGGTGCTGATGCTTTGTTTTTAAGATTACATACTGAAGATCCTAAGTGAAAATTAAGAAGAATAAAAATGAAAAGCAAAGAAAACCTGGATTTGGGTGTGGGAACTGAATTGTTTTGCAAATGTAAATCAAATGATCTGGAGTGTTGTCATGACAAAAGTTTGAATCCTGCTTACATGCTTTGTACTATGGAATTCCCTTAACTCAGTCATCAGATTTGATTTTATGAGAGGGTTTTTGGGGTTCTTTTTTGTAATATTTTTCTTTCCAAGACCATTATTGAGTGCGGTATTGTGTTTATCCAATTCTTTTCCCAGGCTTTCATCAGACCTTTTAGGGAACATCATATTGACCCCACAGCAATCACCAGACATGACTTCATAGAGACCAATGGAGACAACTGCTTCATGACACTGGTCCCCTTGGCAAACATGGCATACAAATTTGTTTCTTTTTCCCCAGGTAAGCTGTTACTTCTGACTGCTGTGGTTTAGCATTCTTGTTCCTCTTGAAATGAACATTGGTCTGTGTGAAGTTTGGAGAAATCCGTGGATGTGATATGACAAGGAATAGCTGTTGGAAGCATGGTGTTCCTGGAAGGAGGGAGAGAAACTTTCCTTTCAGGTGTGGTGGCAGAAGGTGGCACAGCGAGGTTCTCTAGCTCAGCAGAGAATCTGGGGCTGGAGAGTTGTGCAAGGAAGATTAGAAGTTATGCTAAATACTCTTTGTAAGAGGGACCAAGCTGTGAACATCTAGGGAAACTCATTGTTTCAAAGTGTGTAACACAAAACAGTGCTTCATCTCTGTGCACAAATATTTTATGTGCAAACTAAAAGTCAGGAATTAGAGGATCAAATTAATTTTATAGATGGTAAACTCAGTTTGACTTCCTGTTTATGGCGTGTTGACAGACTCTGGCACTTCCCAGCCTGTCTTGTGACATTTGGGAATTGCTTATGGCTCGCTGGCTCTTGTGGCACTTGTGCCAAAGCAGCTTTGGTGAGGCCTTTGTCAGTTCCTGCAGCAGCAGGCAGCTCTGGCTGGGCAGGACACTGTGCTGGTAGAAATGTGCTTTTCCCTAAGTGGTGTTCTCAGGTGCCTGTGGTGTTTTGCAGAGGCGCTGTGTGAGACCTGTCCTTGGGAGTGCTACGTCTTTGCCCTCATCATCTTCATTACCATGACGAATCAGATCCACAAGTGGTCCCACACGTACTTTGGTCTCCCACGCTGGGTCGTATTCCTCCAGGACTGGCACATCATCCTGCCCCGGAAGCACCACAGGATCCACCACGTGTCCCCACACGAGACCTACTTCTGCATCACCACGGGTACTGCTGCCCTGCAGGGCCTCCCTGCCCAGGACAGCTGTGAGACACCTGCAGAATCCTGCAGTTAGCTGTGCTCCGGCTGCACAAGCTCTTGGGTTTTTGCATCAAAAGTGTGGGGGGAAGTTTGTGATCAGCTGCAAGGACCTTGGAGCCTGAGGGAGCAGCCAGTGGTGCTGAGATCTGATTGTGTGGGGTCTTGGTGAGCTCAGGCCACTAATGGGGTTTGTTCACTGAAGCTGCTGTTCCTTCAAAAGAGCAGAATGTCTGCAGCTGGTCTGGAATGCTCAGTTCTGGATTTTCAGCATCCTCTCATTCTGACTCAGAGCAGTGGACAGGTTTGCAGAAAGCATTAGCTTCCTTTTGTATCTGTACAGGTGGGAATGCTCAGTCACCAGTGTTGCAAGATCCTAAATAAGTTATCAAGTTAATTAGACAGCTGGAAATAAACCACTCTGGTTCTTCATTCTGTCATTGGCTTCGACAAACAGTTCATGTGGGTTTTGAAACCTCTGCCAAGAAACAAATCTAATTCTCATTAGCAGAATGTCATGTAGAAACATGGTACAATTAAGAAGCCTGACTTGACAGATGGTGGCAAAAATCTTGCCACCCAAACAGCTATTTTTTCAGTCCTACCATGTCCTGAAAGTTTAAGCCTGACCATTATTAGCAGTATTGGGCTGGTTGGTTTTTTTTCTCATTAAAAAAAGGTTGAACTTTGGATGCTATCACAGACTAATCCTCTTTTTCCTTTGCAATCCCTTAGGTTGGCTGAATTATCCATTAGAGAAGATAAGATTTTGGAGATGTTTGGAGAACATCATCCAAGGACTTACTGGGGAGAAGCCAAGAGCAGATGACATGAAATGGGCTCAGAAAATCAAATAACTTTTGCCAGCCTTCTGCAATCCATAACTTGTTGCCAATGTTGTTTTTAAAAGAAAACAAAAAAAAAAAAATAAAGCCATCAGCCAAATTCAAGACCTGCAAAGAAATAACAGACTCTAAAGCACAAACTAAAAAGTGCTAACACAGACTACAATGAAAAGAACTAATTCTTAAAACAATACTTGAAATGAAGATGATTACTCTCACTGAGCACCTTTTTGTTTAGCCATGTCTGCTTACACCTTAGAACATGCTTCGTCGCTGTATCCGTGAGGTACCGGGCACGCCAGAGGCAGCACAGGCACTCCAGGGGGACGTGGGGGCGTAGGAAACGTGTGTTGTATCAACATTACTGAACACTTCCAAAACAGCTTGTTGCCTAAGACCTACAGGGAGAATGGTGACAAGTTTGTCACTTGGTGTTGGAGTGCACAGGCACTGCATGAGAACAGTGGGGGGGCAATGGAAGCCTGTAAAATCATGACTGTTCAATGCACTCAGTGATTGATCAACGTACAGCTCTGTCTTCACGATCATGTTCAGCCTGATTGATGTCACATGGAACAGACTCTGAGAATCCCGCTCCTCCAGGGGGCCACCAATCCTCAAGTGTCTTCAGTTTCCCTTAAAACAAATTTCTTCTACTCTCCATGTGGAATTGAGCAAACAGTTTCTGCATAAGCCTTCAACTTCAGGAGCCTCTGAGGAGAGGGAGGGCACCCTACAACACATGTGTCTGTTCGTGTGGAGTGCTCACTGCTGAGTCTTCAATTAAGTGTTTCCTACCCTGACAATAAATGTTTGAAATAGTTCTAGCATTGGGCACACTGCAAATAGCTGTATTCAAGAGCTCAAGGTATCAAACTCGTAATGTTAGAAGGGAAATGTCAATGACTGGTGTTTTGTTCTTTTTTTTTTTAAGGTGCTTGCTTGTTTCTGTAAATAATATAAAGCCTTAATCTCTTCTGGTGTAATGGAATAATATTTTAATGTGATGTTTGAATGTATATAATATATTTATAACAAAGCAGTTGGATAATACTAATCATGTTCAAGTCTTGTTGCTGTTCTTAATTGCTGCACTGGCAGCACTGAGTGCAAGAGCTCCATCAGTGGTTGCACAACACCTCGTGCAGCCCCACACCTGAGACACCTGGCAGCCTGTCACAGCTTGTTTGGCTTGGAGTGGTCATCTGCCAGCGTTTTAGGAGCCTGGCACTGTTTTACCAAACTTCTACACCTTTCAAGAAGTGAAAGTAATTAATTCTGCTCTGGATGCAAAGATGTAACCCCAACCGACTTAGGGTGAAGAAGTTTCTCTAAAAACATCCAACAGACACTTTATCAAGTTAGTGTGATTTGGATCTTGTTTAATTCTTGCCTGACTGAAAGCCTACTGACGGTCAAATGTAAGGTAATTTCCCTCCTCTAGTTGTAAATTGTGTTAAATTCAAGCTGCCTCTTCCTGAAGAGCAGGGTATGATGATATTGAGTCATAGGTTTACAAGGACCTTGATCTCCAGTTCCTCAGATATGGTTGATGGCTTCTGAAACAGTTGAGACCTGGTAATGCCTTCAGTGGGAAGTGCTGAATGCAGATGCCTCTGAGCTGGGTTCTGCAGATTAAAATCACAGTTGGGTACCTTGGTCGCAAAATATTTCATTTAAGTGTTCAGACCCTTGGAGAACTTCATGCCATTACATGAAACTGCTGTCTGTTCCTACTGCCACAGTCAATAGCAGATCTCTGTGCAGCTTTGACATTAAAGAGTTCTTCCACTTCAGTAGGAATCCCAAAATGCTTTCAGTTGATACTGGAGAGCCCTGTACAGAACTGGGTGGATGCTCAGGGCTCCTGTGTAAATCAGCCTGAAGCACTCGGTCCTCTGAGAGCTCTTTTCTCTGCACGTTTAAATGCCAAGTGAGCAGCAGTGGATGGAATAAATGGCTTTGGGACACACAAATCACCAGAATTTGTACTTCCAAAGTGCTGCTCAAGGCATTGCTGTTGCCCAAACCTCTCTTGGCCACTGTTGCCTTACTGGAAACAAATCTGAGCTACTCATACTGGTGGCTGCTGGGACTATTTATCTGTTAATCTTGCTTAATTATGAGAAACTGGGACAGAGTTAATCTCCGGATGCATTTTCCACGTGGATGCTGTGCCGGGCTCCTGAGGCAGCCCTGGCTCTGTGACTCCCACACCCGATGTGGCCGCAGCTCCCAAGGTCCCTGTTCCACCCGTTTAAAGACGTGGATGCTCCCACAAAATGAATACGGCAATTCTGGAGCAAAAGGCTGCATGGATCCTTCTTAACAGCTGTAAATCTGGCTTAAGATAAATTTGTCTTAAGTTGATTAGGAGCAGATTAGAGCTGAATCAGAATAAGGCATGCCTGTTGAACTCCACAGGGATGGATGGCCTGCATTTCAGTTCAATGCTTTTAAATGCTTTTAAAAGCTCTCTGATTTCAGTCTCACTTCCACGGAGAACTCTGGTCAGGCTTCTGCTCTCTGGACCCTCAGAAGGACTCTCAGGCCTCCAACTTTTGCCAGGGCTGCAGCTGCCCTCCATAAGCAGATTCTTGTCATGAGGGCCTTGGAGGAGCAGGAGGGATCCCTTATGTGCATCCCAGGAGCAGGAATGATCCCTTACGTGCATCCCAGGAGCAGGAGGGATCCCTGATGTGCATCCCAGGGGCAGGAGTGATTCCTTACGTGCATCCCAGGAGCAGGAATGATTCCTTATGTGCAGCAGTGGCACAGAGCTGTCTGGGGACACAGCTGCAGAGGGAAGTGTTGCACTAGTGAACTGAGGAAAATTACTGCCAAGTGTGTCGAAATCCCACTTGGAGGTTTTGGCTCAGATGTGGTGCCTGTCTCTGTGATCCTCTTGGGACTTGACTTGGCAGCCTAAAGGGTGAAGCGGAACGCTGGTTGGAAGGGTGTGAAATGAGCCACCCACCACCCACCCCAAAGCTTTTTGGGAGAAGCATCCTGCTGGATGCGGTGGGCTCTGGCTGCTCGGGCCCAGCCCCGGCTCTGCTGCTGTGCTGCACACGCTGGGCATGGCCCCAGCCGGCTGGGCTGGCCTCTCGTGCCACCTAGCTGCCTTTTCCTGCTGCCTTTCCCCTTTTCCTTCCTGCTGCCTTTTCCCTTTTCCTTCCTGCTGCCTTTCCCTGCTGCCTTGTCCTGCCTCTTCCTCTTTTCTTTCTGCTGCCTCTTCCTCTTTTCTTTCTGCTGCCTCCCCCTGCTGCTTTTTCCTGCTGCCTTCAGCCAGTCCGTGCTCAGCCGTGGCTGGAATGAAATGTTACTGAGTGCAATAAAAGCCGAGCAGTGAGAGCAGCGTTGCTGTTTTAGAGCAGCTTCCAGGAACAATTGATGGGAGCAGCACCACGGCGGCCGTGGCTGCTCAGAGCAGTCTGGGAGGGCTCACTGCAGAGCGGGGCTTAAGCTGCCACGAGTCTCCAAAACGTTTTGCTTCGTAATTGTTTCTGGATGTTTTCATAGCATGTCTTGGGGCTCAGATTTTGGAGCATGTGCTGCAGAGCGAAACGAAGCAGAACTCACTTCCTTCCTATTTCTTTTAACATTTTTTTTTCACATTATGCACGAAGCGGAGCGGGCTGGGGGAAGCTGGGCCGGGGTGTAAGGGGTGTTACAGGCCGGACACGGCGCTGGTGTCCCGGTGCCGGTGTCTGGGGCTGCACCGAGCGGATTCCGCCCGCCCGCGCCACGGAGCTGCGGGAGCGCCGCGCGTGCACCACAGAGCTGCACTCCCCTCCCCGCCCCGCCCCGCCCCGCCCGCCGCCAGCCGCCCTTAGCGCGCCCGCCCGCGCCGCGCCGCGCCGCGCCGCAGTTCCCGCGTTGCGGTGACGTCAGGCGGGGGCGGGGCCGGCGGCGGCGGCGCAAGATGGCGGCGACCACGGGCGCGGGTGAGCGGGGCCGGGCCGGGCGGCGCTGGGGCCGCGCTGGGGCCGCGCTGGGGCCGCCTCGCCCCGGGGCACCCGCGGGGCCGCGGCCGGGGACGGCGGGGCGGGAGGCGCCCGGCGGGGGAGTGGCCGCGGCCGGGGGGACGGGGCGGCGGCGCGGCCCGAGCGGGGCCCGGTGGGGCGGGGGTGGAGCCGGAGCCGTCCCCGCTCCAGTCCGCGGGTCCCGGCGGGCCCGGCCGCGCCTCCCCGGGCCCAGCCGAGGCCTCGCGGTGGGAGCGGCCGCGGTGCGGGTCCGGAGGGCGAGCGGGGCCGCTGGGCCCGGCGGGACGCGTGTCCCGGCGCGCCGGAACCGGGCCGGGCGCTGGGCCCGCAGCACGGAGGGGCCGAGCCCCGGCAGCTCCCGCAGCACGGCTGGGCCGCGGCCGCCGTTCGGGCGCTCCTCCTGCTCTGCTCCTCTCCTGGCCGGCTCCGTGTGGCCGGGGCTGACCTCGGGGCTCTCTCTCGGTCCCCAAGCCGTGGCTGGAGCTACGTGAGTGAAATCAGTCGCTTTATAAGCCTTTTTCCTTAATAACCTCTCTCGGTTCCGTGAGAAGTGAGTAACTCCCGTATCAGGACGTGTGTGCTCCAAGAAGGCAGTGAATTTTTTGTTCAAAGCTGCTCCACATCAGTTTTGAGTAGTTCCGTACACTCTCCCTTTGCATTTATCATTACACATTAAACAAAAATACTGCAACTAGATTTGGAGTGGGGTTTTTTTCTCTTGACATCCTCTAATGAACTTCAACAGATCGAGTAAATCAGCATCACTTCTGTTGAGCCAGTTTCATTTTCCTGTTTTCCTCAGTGGATGGAGGGTTTTGCATGTAGTGCTTGTTTTCAAATTGCACTCTCTGAGGTTTGACTATGTGCTCACCAGAACTCGACTGGTGGGGATATAATAGAAGTATTTCAGAATTCATTTTTCACAGATAGTTCTCTGTCAATGGCTACTCTCAGATCTTAAGGATAACCATCACAATGCACATAATTCAAATTACTCAAGCTAATAAAAACACTTTTAAAGTGCAGTGGTTGCTGTCCTGAGAATTGTGTTACAGGTCTGTGTTTGAACGTGTCAAGGCGTTGACTAAAGACACAAAAGCTGTAACTAGGAAGAAAAAACCCTTTTTCTCCGGTTATGTCACATTCTCCTGCCTGCTCTGCGTTCTCAGTGCTCCTTTCAAGCTGCTGACTTTGCGTTTTGTGTTTGGCTGGAAGAATAAGGCAAATACTTTTCTTTCCAAGCCTGTGCAGCTCTGTGAGTGAATTGTTGGTCACGGAGGGGCGCGTGTGGGAAGGGGCTGGGCTGCAGCGACAGTCCCAGCACAGCCTTTGGGACAGGCTGGTGTCACCTGGCATCTGCTGGCCACGATGTGTCTGATGGGTTCTGCCTGGTGTCCCCTGGGTCAGTGACAGCTGCCTCGTGTCCCCGGTGCTGGGAGCAGGGCCCTCAGTGTGCAGTGTGGGCACACGGCTCTCCAGCTGCTCCAGGGGTGACTTGCAAACAAACCTGGGCTGCAGGAGCCCTGCATTTGTGCAGTCATCCCAAACTTCAGTCTGGGAGGCTCCATGGATGGGAGCTTTAGCTGTAACTCATGAGCTGCCCTCACAGCATTCTGTTGTGTTAGGAAAGGATGGAGATCTTGCTCTGTGGTGGCAAGGGCAGCCCGGTGCCCAGGTGCTGGCAGTGGCACTGCAGTGCAGGCTGTGTGGGTCCCTGCTGCCCCTGCAGGGAATCATGGCCTGGCACAGCCTCCTCCTCTCCACTGCTGACCCCTCGCTGCGGGGCTTGGGGAAGTGCCTCAGTACTGCCTTCACTCCTCTGGGAATCACAGTTTGCTAAGCTTGTTTCATGGAATTCACGTGTTCGTATTTGTCTGTAAAACACTGCAGTGTGTGTGGTATCTGGAGTTCATGGTAGTTTAGCAGTGGAGCTTTAACACATACTGAAGATGAAAAATGCTCATCTGTCTTCAAAAGCAGCTACTGACCCAGAGGAAGAAGTGGTAACAAATGTCCCTGTAACCTAAAGAAGTCATAGGGCTGGTCCTGGCAATTAGACAATAGATTAGATATTTGTATCTATTAAACAGGTAGGAATAATTAACAAGGGGGAAAACCCAATCCATTCAGAAGGAATGTTAGGATGTGAGGTCCATCTTTACCACTGAGAGGGGCAATCCTGTGTTGCTGATGATGTGGGTTTCCCACACACCCCATTACTATATGAATAAAAAGAAAGGATTGACTTTAATCATTTTAATAAGGCTGTTTTAGGAGACCCCACTCTGTGTGTGTCCATCCTTCAGACTGAGGTGTCCTGCAGGAATGCTCAGCTACCAGAGGTGATCTAGCAGGGACCCAAGGGCTCCTCAGAGGCTCCTGCACTTGCTGGGCTGCAGTTACACTACAGACCTTGCTCCACGTTGCTGTCCTGCAGATTCAGGTTTCATAATGAGCCAAAACCCAGCCGTGCTGGCCTGGGGGCTTGTGTTTCCCTAACTTTCACCCTGGGAAAGGTTTAATGACCTCACTTAACCCACTTTTCTCTCACAGTTCAGTTTAGCAGATCTGTTGCAGGGCTGTGAGGCACTGTGTTTTCCAACAGCCTGGAAGTACTGAATAGTAAAATGCTTTGGCCAGATTTAAGTTTTTCCAAGTCTGAGGAATGGGAAGAGCTACAGAAGAACCATTCATTGGGTGTATGGCTGTGATAGTGCTGGTACACATGGCTTAATGCTCCTAACAGAGAAGAGCACACCTTGAGGTTAGTGCACTGTATTAAAAGCATCTGTTTGTAGCTGTTGGGGGACCTGTACCATCCCTGTGAACTCAATGTGATGCTTGTGAAAAGCGCAGGAGAGGCACAACGTGGGTGTTCTACAGTACAGGGGCACCTGCCTTGCAAGTGCCCCACCATGGCTCCCTGGAGTGACAGCAGGCATCCTTATCTCAAAGGAAACACTGCCAGCACCAAGTGCTCTCTAGGACTATTAGTAAAAGACTCAAAGGTAGGGGAAAAGTAACTGAAGAGAAAATGAAAGATAAATTGTGCCTTCTTAAATGAGATGTACTGTGAGGGCACATGAAATAGTGCTAGAGGAGTTGATTGCAGAGCTTTGTGTACTGTGGTAGAATGATGTGGTGGATGGAATAGAAAGGTAAATAGTTCAACACTCCTACGAGATGATACTGAATTGAATATTTTCATCTTCCGTGACATAGATTACATAATATGTTTGAAAAGCAGCATTCTGTCTGAGAACAGTACTGATTAGTGTATTAAATACGTCAGCAGGTAAGGATCCTGGCAGGTGGATTTGGTGAGGGTGTGAAGGTTGGGGTTTTCAGGTTGAGGGTGCTGTTCAGCTTCTGCAAGTGGAGCTGCAGTTACTGATGGTTTGTGCCCTGTCCCTCCGGGTGTGAGCTGGGCCTGCAGGGACACACTGTGTGTGTGTCAGGGTGGGCTCTGCTCCCCGGGGCCTGGGTGTGAGCCTGCCTGTGCCTTCACCTCTGGGGGGTGACTGTAGGAAACCCAGTGGTCCTGGGTGGGGAGGAGGGGCACCGAGGAGAGCAGGTCTTGCTCAGCCACAGACTTTTCACAGTGCAAAAGGAAATGGTGGGGATTTCCCTCGTGAGATTTGGTGTAAAGGTGTGGTCCAGGACACCAGTTCAGGGTGATATTTTTCTAGAATAACTTGTACCTGAGCTGGAAATGTTTTGCTTTTCAGTTGTGATGCAAGCACAGAAATCATCTGATTTTAACTGTGCAGTTACTGGAAAGCTGTGCTTGGCCTCAGCCTGCCTCAGACTAATGTTTTAGTAGTGACCTCTTTCCAAGGAACCTGCCTGAAGTATTGAAAGGTAGAGCCAGTGCAGAAGCTTGCACGGAACAGAAAACACTTCAGATTGTTGAAGTGCACAGGAAGTTATTTTTTTGTCTGCAAAATATCTCAGTACCTGTCTGCATCATCAGAGTGGAAATTGTGACTGCAAAGACGATGCAAGAAATCCAAAGTTCCTGTCTCCTGAAAGCTTTTGTGACAATAGCTGAAAGCCTTTTATTTGGTTTTAAGTATTCCATCACTTCAGGAACTTTTTATACCATTGTAACAAGGAATGGCTTGTGTATTTTTTACAGTCTCAGTGCTGCAAGGATAAGCTGTCCAATTCATTGTCTGCAGTCATTGCAAAGACAAGAAACGTAGACTGGAAATTAAGGCTGAATATCAAACACACAGAAACAAGCAACAGAAAGCACTTTAATGTATTGAGCAACAGAAATGTTTAAAGCTGTTGGATTTCAGCTCACTTGAGTTACTGTAAATCAGGAACTAGTATAGAAAGCAGAGTTTAAATTGTCCAGAAAGGCCAGTTTGGTACTTGTTACCAGTGAAGATGTGGAACTTATGCTTATAATTGGATCTCACTTTAGAAAGGAGAGGGAAACATGTTGTTGACATTTTTGAGGTGTATGTTACTCTCACTGATCAAAACGATTGGAGGAGAGGATCTGCCCCCAAGGGTGCATGGCCTGCTTGGTTTCACAGTGCTCTTCTCAGCTCCTGAAGGTCTCTGGGTGTGAAATTGCTTCGGCTACATAACTGAGGAAAATGGAGCTGGGAGAGTGTAGTCTGTGAGCAAGATGAGAAAAATCTCAGCCTGATAAGATCCCTCTTGAAGTTGTTCCAAGACACATTCAGTCGTGTATCTGTATCTTTAGTAGTGCTGCATTAAAAGGTAAATCTGAGAGTGCTTTAAGATCTTTGAAAGTTCAAGCTGACATTTAACTGTCATTCAGGATAATTCTGTTCTTCCTTTAGTGAGATTCTGACCAGGTCAGACTCCTTTTTTTCACCTTTTCAGCATGCTGGCTCTGTCGTGCAACTCATTGGTTTACAAACAGCTGGGTGGTGAAGTGCCAGGGACATTTCTGACCAGGAAAACAGAAGGTCCTGATATGCTTGAAGGCTGAAGAGAATGTCACATCACCCAGCTTCTTAACTGCAATTCTGAGCTCTGTGAAGTACAGTCTGTGGTTTGGTTCTCCTCTCTGCTTGCCATAAAATTATTTCATTAGCGTTTTGTAGCTGGTGAACTCATGTGTGGGTTTGAGGCTTCACAAATACACGTTGCTAAAAGGTGTGCTTTGAGAAGGATTGTTCAAATCTGTCGCTGGAGATCTCACCTAGTCAATACAGTTATGATTTAGCTTTCACAGGTTTGCCATCATGATTAATAGCGAATATCTCCTTTTTCCTCTGAAATATGTTTTCAGTTCCATTTCTGGGAGTATTTCTGTGAGGTTAGGCAAGCTGCAAGTGAAGCAGTTACTGAGGTATTACTATATTTATGTTTCAAATGAAGCTGCTATTTGCGAGTCGTCTTGAACCATAGTGAAGGCTAAATTAAAATGCATAACTGAAAGTACTTTAGACAAGCTGATGACTTTTTAATTGCCTCTCACTTTATTTAGGCTTTCTTGTGTTAAATGAAGGGCTCTCAGAAAAACAGGTTGGTTTGGTTACTGCCATGGAAATATCCCTTGCTACACTGAGAGGGTTATGCAAGGTATTTATTGGGGGGTGGGAGGAGGAAACACTGGGGACTCCTGGTGCTGTCCGGGTGCACAGGGCATCACCTGACTGCAGCTGCCGTGCTTCAGCCATGGACATTATTTGGCAAATACTGTGTATGCCTAGGACAGATCTGACCACTTTTTAGGAATCTCAGTGGACAGCAAACACGATGGTGATGTGTTCATGTATGACCAGAAGTGATAAAGTTCGTATGGCTTCTGAGGTTTGGGTCTCAGCAGGACGTGGTAGCAGACCATAAGTGCTCCAGGCCATGGCAAATGAGGAGGAGATGGGGTTGGCTAAATGGCCTTGTGCATCCTTCCAGACTGACCAGAAGGACAAATCTGGTATTTATTCTGCCTTGCTTAAGGGAATTTTATTTATATAAAGCATATGTCATACGGGCATAATCTTTTATATTAATATGTGTGATTCTCCTTCTGTTGAATGAATTTCCTGAGAATGTGTCAGGGTGGGAGCTGAATTGCCACCTTCTGTGGTAGCTGAGGTGATGGTCCTTCATGTCACACCCTGAGCTTTAGAATAGGGGTAAATATGTTCAGAAAGCAGCAATGCTGTTGGGCAGGGTCATCTGTTGTAAAATTACCAATTCTCTCCCATGATCACTTTATTTTCCGTGAAGTGCATAAAACTCAAATCTGTGTCCTTCGCTTTGGGCAGCCCCTTTGCCACGATGTGCCTGCAGTGCTCACAAGGAGCAGTTCCTGTGCAGTGAACACTCACTCCTGGTAACGATTTCCGTGTGGCAGGAGTCAGTGCACAACATGACTCGCCAGCTCTCTGGAGACCTCGCACTTGCCAAAGAGCTCTGAAATCCTGTGTGACTCTTTTATGGCTCTGATTCATGCTGGATTCATGCTGAATCAGAGCATCTGTATCTGGGGAGAGCTCAGCAATTAAGTTGCCTTCTCTTCCCATAAGGTTGTAAAGCCAAGCCCAGCTCTGGGTAGCAAATGTCAGAACTGAGGCTGCCTTTCAGTCTTGGTTGTGGCCTGCTCGAATATGTACGTGATGATGTCATTTTTAATTACACGCTCACTTAAAGATTCCTGCCTGGCTCAGTGAACGGGGTGTGATGCTCAGAGGGATCGCTCAGAGCTGATGCTCAGAGGAAGGGTGGACAGGCAGTATTTTTGGTTTTCTTCTTTGGTGCATGGCCTGTGTCTGCCATAAAGCTGATTCCTCCTGGGTTATTTTGTTTGGCCTAAGTAAATACCAGTAAATTGTCTTTGCACCACTGATAACTATGAAGGGATGTTATCAAGGAGCGAGGCACTTACACACAGATGATGTTTGTTAAGCATCGTGATGTTGCGGTGTGGAAATGAGAGCATTTTTTGGCACTGTGACTCATTCAAGGTGGGTCTTCTGCTGCCTCCGGCTGATGGCTGCTCGGGCTGGGGTTCTGATAACAGCCACAGGGTTTCCTCTGTGGCATCCCCTGCCCTGGGGAAAGAGCTGCTGGGCCCTCTCCAGAAGGACGCTCTGTTTGCCCTTCTCCCCTGGCCCTTTGTTTCCTGGGGCAGCAGCAGGCAGGGCTGGAGCCCAGACAGTGCTTTAGCTGTGAGTCATTCCCCATCAGCGGCTCTGCCGTGCATCCACTGCAGCAAAAACAGGGAAATAGGTGGGGAGTGTGTGAGCAAAGGTTTCACCTTGTCCTTCAACTCGTGCTCCATCTGTGTCTTGTGTCCCCCAGGTCTCTTACCCTGGGTGTTGGAGCTGGGCTGCTCTGCCTCCCCAAACTACAGCATGGACAGCATTGGGAACAGAATTAAACATGTGGTGGCTCGTCTGTCATGGCTTAGGTGTGACTTGCAGACCTGAACCCTCATGTGTCTGAGGCACACAGGATACACACTTCATACTTCAAAGATTTTGTGGGAGAGTAAATGCTGGAGTTTGTCGTGCAGGGGATGTGACAGTGGTGCCCAGGAGGTTCTGTTGCCACCTAGCGTCTGGTGCTCGGGCAGCCTCATGGCGATGGCTTTACCAGCCCCAGCTAACTCATTTCCTTTCACAGCCAAAGGCTTCTGTTTCTCAGCAGCTATGGTAGGAGCACGGTCTGGCTGGGAGGGGATTTGGGATTTGGCAGGGAGCTGTGCTCAGCAGCCCCTGGATGGGAGGTTTGGTTCTGCCAGTGCAGGTCTGGTGTTTTCTGGCACCACTCTGCTGGATCTGGGTTCCTGTGCTGCTGCTGCAGCTGTGACTGAATTCTGCTGCCCAGGATGTTCTTGGATGTGATCACGTTAGGTGTGTATCCAACTGGCCAACAAACTACTTTCTTTAGTCATTTGCTGGTTTCGTTTCTTTTATGTATGCTTTGTAGTGAATGAAATATGGACACCTCTGATTGTGCAGCAAAATCATCTCTGCCATTTAGTTTCCTTAGGTCATATATTTAAAGGAGAGTTTAAAACTACTGGATCCTCTGTATTTTGCACGTGGCCAAGGAATGCTCCATGGGCTGCAGGTGGATCTCTGCTTCCCCAGGGACCTCCATGGGCTGCAGGGGCATCTCTGCCCCTCCTTCACTGACCTTGGTGTGTGCACAGCTGTTCCCTGGCATATTCTCACTCCTCTGTCCAGCTGCAGCTGCTCCTGTGCAGTAACTTTGTCCCTTCCCAAGCACTTTCTCCCATCAGTGCTGATGGGCTGGGCCTTGGCCAGCAGTGGGTCTGTCCCAGAGCTGCCCAGGATTGGCTCCAACACACGAGGGGGGAGCTCCCAGCAGCTTCTCATAGGAACCAGCCCTGTAACCCCCCACCACCAAAACCAGGCCATCAGACCCAAGGCAAGGGAGCAGCAGGGTCTGGAGTGTGCAGTTCTGCTCTGTGATGCCCAGGGTCCAGATACCTGGAAGAGCAGTGGAGCCCACTGTGGCCTGGGTTCAGGATCCTCCTTCAGCACGGGGTCAGTGTGTGGCCTTGGCTGTGTCACCTGAGCTCTGTGCCACTGTTTTCCATTGATGTAACCGGGAGAAGGAAATCTCCCTGTTTTGCTGTCTGTTTTGAGGAGAGATGTGCCAGCAATTACAAAGTGCTGAAATTCCTTGGTGGTAGAGGTCACAATTACAAAGGATGCTATTGCTCCTGACAAAGCCCACTTCAATTAACTTCAGATTAACCTGCTAATGTTATGAAAGAGTTTTATTTGTTTTGAAAGGTATTTTTAAAGCTCCAAGTCTACTGCTGTCAGGCCTCTCATGGTGTCATTTTGTAGAAACATCTAAATTTTTATACTATAAATCATATAGACAAGTGCTAATTAGAGCTCCATAGTACTGGGTGTACCTCTGAGGGAACAGAGATTTCCTTTCATTTTACTGCCTGCCGTAACACGTGGCCCATCAGCCTTCTAGAGTGTTTATTTGGGGATGCCTTAATTTTGCTTGTAAAATACAAGGTAAATATGGAAATAGCTTTTTCGTAATGTTGAAATATTGTCATTCAAAAAGTAGTGGTATTTTTATGGTTTTGCCCAAAATGTGATCTGTAGAGTGATCAAAAGTGTCAGGGACATTACTCTAGCTTTTTTTTCTTTACTAGATTTCTTAACTGAAAATATTTTTCCAATTGTTTCAGGAGTAAAAGTTCCTCGTAATTTTCGTCTTTTGGAAGAACTTGAAGAAGGTCAGAAAGGAGTAGGGGATGGAACAGTTAGCTGGGGCCTTGAAGATGATGAAGATATGACACTTACAAGATGGACAGGAATGATTATTGGGCCTCCAAGAGTAAGTAGCCACTTAAATACTAACATTGTAGTGTTATATTTTTTCTTCCCCCTTGTCCTAACCTGACCACTGAAGTAGAAACTAAACAAAAGACAAGTGACTGAAAAAACTTCAGGAAGTGATTTATGTTTAAGTTCAAGTTCTGTATGATAATGAGACACAACTTTTGAGATCCCAGAATTCTAATGTCCTGTACCCTTGAATCCAGCAAGGTTTGGAATCCTTCAGCTAGTGAGGTTACAGATGGAGCTGCTGCAGGTGCCAAGGGATGCTCTGTGCAGCACTGCTGGTCCTTCTGCTGCTCCTGTTCAGTTTATGGGGTGCTGTTTATTGCAGCAGCACTGAGGGGCGAGAGTTTCAGCTGAGGAAACTCAAATTTTAGTGATTTCAGTCTCTTCTCTGAATGTCCTCTCCCAAAGCAGGATTTTATAATGCAGCTGGTCTTTGTGGGAGTATTGTTATGTTCTCTCTTCTCCCTCCAGCCCTACTAAACTGTCGGCTTACACTCTAGTAGTGAACTTGAGGACTTAATTGTGTGTTGAATGTGTGCATGTGTTCTAAAACCAGAACTTGTCTGTTGTCTCCAGTTTCTCTGTTCTGTTTCCTTAATGTCCTTTGATGGAGTGCAAGTAGCCAATTCTCCTTCCTGCAGCAGCAGATGTCTTCTACATCTGGCCTCAGTCTCATTTCTCAGTAATTCCAGGGGTCATTATATGAAAATCTTTACAGGTCTTTAATCATGTTACTGCTCTCTGTTCCCATTCTGTCAGTTGCTTTTTTTGACATACAGTGAGGTTGTACAAGAACGTGTATTATAAAGGCATTATACATGCAGTGTTTTCTCTCATCCAGAAGTGTTGTTTACTTGTTGTCTGCCTTTGTTAATCTCTCCCCAGTCACGAGCATTTCATTTGTTTATGATGTACCCGAATTGTTTTCTAGAACAGCATTTGATTTTAGAACATCAGGAGAGTGCTAATGAGCCTGCATTAAGGCCGTGAAGAAAGCTCACTGTGTGCATAGGCTTTATGGAAAATTTAAACAACCTTGAAATCTAATTTAGAAAATTAAATAGGAATTGAAATGTGCAAACAGGAGCGTGCAGCCTTGCCAGCAGTGATGGAAGTTTGCAGTTCTTGTCGTGCTGCAAACCAAGGCTACAGGGCCGTCACAGGAGCCATCAGAGGAGTCAGCTCTGCCTCTCCTGTTTTTCTGACACACTTAGGAATATAGATCTTCTTGCCAGGAGTGTCTTCTTTTGGGCTTCTTGCTTGAAGGCAGCAGACTGTACCGAGAGAGATTCTGGGGACTTGCAGCCATTCTTGTTTGCTGTCCTCCTTTCAACACTGTTCATATTCAGTGACCACCATTTTGGTGCTTAGTAGGATGTGGGAGTACTGGCTGGGAACAAAAGCTAAGTCCTGTTTCCCTCTGGGTGGAACGCAGTGACACTTGCAGCAGGGGGAAGGCTCTTGCTCTGGGTTCCAGCTGTGCAGAGCTGGAGTTCCCTGTGTGCTGCTGCCCCGAGCGTCCCTGCATGGGCGTGTCATTCCCGTCCCTGCATGGGCGTGTCATTCCCAGGCTGCGCCGTGTCCCACAGCCAGGGAGTCGCCTTGTTGACACAGACTGTTCAAAAACAGCAGCACTGACAGAGCCTCAGCTTTATCTGCACGTGTTCTGTACTGCCTGTGCACAGCCAGGGCTTCCCACTGCCTGCTCCCCGTGTGGGGTGGCTGTTCCAGAGACCCCAGAGCCCTGCACGGAGCTCGAGGCTGTTCCCTGCTCCATGCACAGAGACCGGCAGAATTTGTTACCCTGAATAAACATTCGATACTCTGAATATTACAAAGTGAACTAAAATCAGGTAGCCAGCATGGTTATCTACATGTGTGCCCACACTTTTGGTAGTTCCCATGTTCCTAAAGTAGCCACTGCTTTAACCAAATGCTTATTGAACTGCCTGATGTAATTGTTCCCCCTTTCTTTTCCCCTCAGACAATTTATGAAAACAGAATATACAGCCTTAAAATAGAATGTGGGCCTAAGTATCCAGAAGCACCTCCATTTGTAAGATTTGTAACAAAAATTAATATGAATGGAGTAAATAGTTCTAATGGAGTGGTAAGTTTTCTGCTTTTATTCATTTTAATGTTTTTTTGTGCAGCTTCAGTGCTTTGCCTTTACTTGTAGCTTGCTTAGCTACTCATTGCTTGTGGTGCTGTTTGTTGGAGAAGGAAGGGGGGTAGAAGGGAAGTGGACAAGTGGAGATTTATTATGCTTTTAGGAATATACTTGCTTTTGATTTCTCCCACTCAGATTTCATGTGGGATCTTTAGTTGGGGGTGGGAGGGAGTCAAGTGTAACCAGTGCACCAATGCTGACAGGAATGGTCTTTTTGTCTATTTTAGGTGGACCCCAGAGCCATATCAGTCCTAGCAAAATGGCAGAATTCTTATAGTATCAAAGTTGTTCTGCAAGAGCTTCGGCGTCTAATGATGTCTAAAGAAAATATGAAACTTCCTCAGCCACCTGAAGGACAATGTTACAGCAATTAATTAAAAAAAAAACCAACATGCCCCCCTTATTCAATTTAAGCTGTCTTCATTTTCCACAGTAGTAAATTTTCTAGATGCATCTTGTAGACCTCAAAATACTGGAAAGGAAGTTCCCATTCAAAGGAAGTTTTTCTTGAGATACTGTAAATGATACTAATTTTTTTTTTTTCATTTGAAATATAAGTTGTGCTATAACAAATAATCCTGTTGTGTAACCACTGTCCACATAGCTGAACTTCTGGTATCAGGAAAAGTCTATTTAAATTTATTACTGTCAAGACCAGTGTGGCACATCCAACTTAACTGTGAAAGGATCCATCCCACAATCACCTTGCTGTGTGTCTGGCCTGGGTTATTTTTTTCTTTCTCTGTCTTTTGCAATAGAGTCGAAGCTCAGGGCTATTTATTAGAGTAGACACAAAGGTTTTTGCTTCCAGTACTACACTGGGCTGTATGGACTACTACTGGGGATGTGTGCTAACCTCAGTCATCCCTCCCTTTGTGCTCGCTCTAGTAAAGGCTGAATGTGACTGTGGTCGTTTTTGGGTTTTTGTTATTTTTTTAAATGCCCTGATAATACAAGGGCAAGCTTTCCTTCTTTCCTTTGGCCAAGGCATAGATTGTATTTCTCTTCCTGGTCCTCCTCACCAGTGACATGAGCTTTGGGTGAGGGATTCAGGGTTCTTTTAATCTCTTCCCTCTTCCCCTCTTTTTAGTGGGGGTGCTGCTTTCTTTTTGCCCCTCTTGGTGACTCTTCTCACCCCTGGCCCAGGGGTGAGTGTCGGGGCAATAACTTGACCTATTCCCTCCTGCTTATCATTTTGGTTTTGCAACAAATTTAGTCTTCACCAGCCTGGGAAACAAGAGTATCTGTTCTGCTGGCAAACGTGGGTTTTCCCTTCCCTCCAGCACTGCTGCCACACCGCCAAGCTGGCCACGGCCGTGCTCTTAGATAGGCTTTGACGTGGGGAAAAGAGCAGTAATTTACCAGGATTGCCCAAACCTTCTGCTGCCAAACCTCAGTGGGGGAGACTCTGCACGTAGAGATTATGAACGCACTCCAGGTACACTCAAATGGTTGAGTTTTGGTGCTTTGGATTGACCCAAGAATGTTAATTAACAAAATGTTGCACTTGCATTTGCCCCTTCTAAAGATGTGACAACCACAGACAAATCAAATCTGGGTGGTAGATTTTATTAGGGTTCTTTAAGTCTTAGAAATCTCTTCAGCGAAGATTTTGGGGAAGCGGTGGCACAGCAGATTAAGGACCTTGATTGGCTTTGCATCCTGGCAAATCACTGCCTTTTCTGGTTTACTGTTCCGGACCACTAACTGCTGCAATGTGGATGCAAGCTTACAGGAAACCAACCTAGTGTGTCCTAAGTTTTCTGAAAAATTCAGTGTTTGTGTAAAAAAAAAAAGGAGAAAAAAAAGGAAAAAAAAGAAAAGAATAAAAATAAACACATTTTAAAGCAGCAGCTGTCAAGTCAATGAACAATTGATGTTTCCATTAACTTCTGAGGAAAATATTAGTTGTAAGGATTTAACATCCTCTGTACTGAAAGTTTAACATAACAGTATTCCATAAGCAGCCTTTTTATTGTATCAGACCATTGCCTGATTTTAATATAATAAAAAGTGTGCATTAATATTAGAAGGCTTTAATTGTATTTATGTTTAGAATTTTGATCCCTTAAGGAATTCTTGATTTGTTGGAAGTATCTTCCTACAGATCACATTTAGCTGACAGAATGTAAACTGGCAATTGTCTCTATCCAGCTGCTGCTGCTGTGCCAAGGAGCATCTCTAGTTTTGGTTTAAGCCTCAGGGTGCCCCAGACTTGGCCGTTGGTAGCATCAGGCGAGGCCCCGGAGCTGCCAGAGGGTTCCTGGACCCCTGTGCTGTCAGTGCCGTGGCCTTGCTGTGCTGGAGTCCCGAGGAAATAGAATCCCTGTGCAGCTGCATGTCAAGTCAAGGACTGTTTCACAACCTGAAATTTTGAGTGTTTTCCTCAGACAGTGAAGAGTAACAAGCTGAGCTTTTCTCCAAATCTGGGTAAAAACAAGGCTGTGAAATTTTGGCCTTTTCCCAATGTAAAGTGTCTCCAGAGGATTACAGGAAGGTCCTGATGCATTCACTGCAGTGATGAGCTGCAACAAGGTTCTTCTGGGTTGGGAATGAAAAAGGGAATGACCTTGTGAAGCTTTGTGAAACTTGCTGCTGATGTCTGGCCTGGAATGAATACTGCTCGCTCCTGGGGCAGCCCCGAGGGTGTCGGTGAAGACAATGGGACTAATACTGTGTGTGTGTGTGTTTATTTAAAATAGCTTCGTGTCAAAGATGGTAAATGGGCATTGGAACAACGTGATAATTACAGTGGGCTGCTTGATTGTCTCTTTTTCAGAGTGCCCTTGCCCTGTTTGGGAGGTTATGGTTGGTGCATGTTTGGGACCTCCCTGAACCTTCCTACTTCGAGTAATGATTTTAAAACCGTGAAAGCGTCTGGTTTGCTTTGCAAGTTGTACAGGTGAGAGCGTCCCACCCTGGCTGGGAGCTGTGCTGGCAAGAGCCACCTGTTCTCAGCATCTGCCAGACAAAGTTGGATGCTGCTTTAAAAAAAGGGTTCACTGTGACTGTTCTCCCCCAGGAGCTGCACTCTCTGGACACCTCGGTGCTCCATTGCTGTTCCCACAACCGAGTAAGGGCGGTGTGGAAAAATAACACCTTGGGAGTCAGCTGCCAGTGGAGCTGCATGCTGGCTCTGTCGGTGTGTGTCACCTGTGCAGGGGAAGGGACAATTCACCCCCAGGCTGGTGCTTGATGCTTCCGAAATGAGGTGTGGAAACGAAGCTGTGCCACGCCTGTGCTTATCCAAACTGGCATCGCCCAGCAGTGCTCAGGTGGTGCCTGCCAGCCTTCGGTCTGTGTCCCGAACCGGTGTCTCTTCAGAGGGAGCTGTGCGGGGATAAAAAACAAAATTAGGGGCTTGGCCATTAAATAAATGGTGTGCTTGGAGCGGTGCTGCTGGCGGTGGCTGGGCAGCACTCGGAGGAGGCTGCTCCGAGCCGGAGCTGTGCCCGCAGAGGGTCCCGGAGCCATCCCCGTGCCCCCGGTGCTGGGCTCCCAGCGCAGCCCCACCGGCCCGTGCTTCCCGGGGATGGGAGCAGCATCTGCCGAGCCCCGGCCGCGGGGACGGCAGAGGGAGCCAGAAAGCTTCCCAAAGCTGTGCCGGCCGGGCCGCAGCTGCTGCTCGGCTTAAATGGTCCGTCCTCGTGTGGGAACCACTTTTCGTATTTATCCGGAATCGGTTTCAATTTGAAAAGCCTGTGTATCGTGACTGTCCCACTGTACAGGCATTAACTTGCTGGGGGAGCACCAGCACCGCAGTGAGACCTTAATTGTTAATAAAGACTAATGGTTGTTTGCTTCTTGGTGTGTTGGAATTAAGCTCTGTGTGTGTACGTAGGGAGTATGTGCTTAAACGTGCCCTTTCTGCTCTCTTACAACCCCATGCAGTGCTTTGTATTTAAAATTTAAGTTTCTCCCACTATCATAGTAACAATTCTGAAGCCAGAGCGTGTCATCAGCTGCTCTGTGAGACTCGGTGTTGGCTGTGGCTCATCCCGGCGTGGGACAAGGATGGAGCAGGAGGAGCTGTGCCCCTCGGTCCTGGGCAGACCCTGACCGAGGGCTGCTCCCGGGGCTCTGTCCCAGAGCCCTGACCCCATATCCCTGCGGGGTGGGTGCAATCAGAGGAGCAGCACTGAGCTGTGGAACCAAACCCCGCAGGGATGTGCAGGGGATGTGCTCCTGCTCCTTTGCCAGGTGCTTTGCAGAGCATTGCCAGGGCTGTGGGAGCTGTTTGTGGCTCACCTCGGTGTTGGTGGTAATTGGCTGTTCAGCATCTGAGCTCGGTGCTTTGCCTACAGGACAGTCTTTGCTACACCAAGGAACAGCACGGGGAAGTCAATGTATTTTTTCAAGCTGGCACCGACATGCCCTGCAACAGGGGAGTTCCAGTTCTGCAGGTACAGGCAGCATGTGTGCATCAAGCTTTACCTACCCTGAGCTGAAAGAAGCTGAAGATACTGAGAATCTTAATATGTAAACTTTTTTACTTGCTGTTTTATATTTAAGGTGTTTTTTCTGACAGCTAAGGGTTTTCCTGTCAGTGGAGTTGCCATGTTGTATTAATCTTGCCTAACGTGCTCTCCCAATGCTCGCTAACCTGGCTGCTGACTGAGATTCGGGTCCCTTAATAGCTCCTCGTTTTCCCTGGTCATGCTGTAGCAGATTGCTGGAGAATGTGCTGAAGCCTGCGAAGAGCCCCAGTAAAGGCAAATTTAATTTAGGCACATGCTTAAGTGCTTTGTTGGACCAGAGCCAGCATGTTCAGCCTCTGCTAGGAAAGAGGCTTTTTTAGCCTTTGTTGAGCATCTTCTTCCTTGTCCTCCCTTCTTGGTGCTACTCCCTGGTGCTTGTGCCTTTACATTTTCCCTGATGTCTCCCACATTTGTTGTCACAAAAAAGTAAAGAGCAGAAGATGATGTGGAGGATAGGGAGATAAGCTGGATGCTCATCATTTTATATCTGTCAAGCATCTTGTCACCTTTTTTCATCCTTATCTCCTTTTAAATAAAGCCTACAAAGGATTTTCAGAAATGTGGGTCCTGTCCTAATTTTCTGCCTCTTGAGCCAGGTTGTTGGTGGCTTTGCCCTAACATGTCTAGAAAGCCCTGCAGAACCTTGATGGTGATAGGAGGGGAGAGTAAATGTCAAATGGTCTGAAAGTCTCTTCCCCCTCTCTACTGCTCAGCATCTATTCTCTTATGTTGTCTTACTTTTTATATTTCCACTTGCCAAAGGATGTTTCAGGATAGCCAAATCTGAAGATTCTTTGGGAGGAAAAAACCAACCAAGCAGGAGTTTTGGAAAGAAAACTGATGCAAACTTTTGAGCCATCTTCATCAGAAACGGTGGGGCTGTTTTCCCTCCTACTCGCTCTGCTTTAAAACCACGTGTTCCTGATTGCCTTGATCATGGTCTGCAGATCTGTGGAGAAGAGGATTTTTGTTTGCTTTGTGCTGGAGGCTTTCTGGGAGTGATTTGCTGTAAGGCTGCCCCAGTCCTGCACACACGGGCTGGGGCAGAGAGGGAGAAGTGCCTGGTTTGGTGAGCTGGTAACAAGCTGCTGTGTGTTGTCCCCTTGAGACAGGGGAAGCACAAACAGTCCCACACCTTCAGGAGTGTTCCTGAAAATTAGTGGTAGTGCCTGATTGTGGCTGTGTGGAGTTATTCTGGATGCTGTAGGTGGGGTCTGTACGTGTCAGCCCGGAGCAGGGAGTGGGAGTGAGGAACAGCCGCAGCAGGACGGAGATCTCAGCAAGGATCTGCCAAACTTCTGTCCCTCCAAAGAGACCTCTTAAATCCCTGGGCTACCAGATTAGATGCTGTCCAAGGTTAGCGGCCAGATGTTTCTCAGCTGTTTGGACGGGTTTCCAGCTGAGACCAAATGAGTGGCTATCCAACATGTACGTATTAATATAAACATTTTAGAGGCCTTGCCTTGAGTGAGCCATTAAAAACTTCCCACGATCCTGTGAGCGATGCTGCTTCCTTGGAGAGCATCAGAATTTTGTATCTCGCACTTGAGTTTCCCGAGCGGGTCAGGCTCGGCTGCCACCTGCTCGCGCAGCGCTGGGGCCGGGCCTCCCCCTTGTTTTAGTGGCGCCAGAGCAGTGTGGTCCCTGGAATTTGATTATTTGTGTTAGCAGATAATTTAGGCCAGAAGGCTGAGAGTGTTCCCTTCCTTCCCTGGATGTCGTCATGCTTCCCAGCGAAACACAGTCCCGGGTCCTGTGTCCCTTCCCCTCCCCTTGCCCCAAAAGTAAGACCCTTTCAATGTCTCTTCTTGCACAGGGTCACTGCCCACTTGTTTTAGGCTTGGTTTTGGTCTGTGCAGGCCTAGCAGAAGGAGACTATTTCATTAACTCCAACATGCAGAGCCATGCTTTCAATTATTACATGCATTAAAAAAAAAAACCAGAGTTGGTTTTTGGTGTGTGGTTCTTCTCCTAAAATATTCCTAATGCCACCCATGAGCTTTGGTGTTCAAACAAGAGTGACAAGAAATGACTGCCTGTGGTCTCCAACTGCCATGAAACAAGACCCTTCTAACACTTTCCATCATTTTCATCAGATTTTAGTGCCTTGGTTTTACCAGACCTGGCTGTGGGAACTGCCCGGGGTGTGGAGCAGGAAATCTCCCAGCGATGTTTTTAATGAGATTATGGGATCAGCTGGGACAGCAGCCGTGCTGACATGTGCCTTGGCTCGTGCCATTTCTTGCCTGCGAGTCTCAGCTGTCCCACCATCAGCAAGGCCCTGGACTGGCACTTGACTGGTGTCTTCCTGTGGCAGACCCCCGAGGTCTGACTTGAGGAACAATTGTAATTCCACAAGGACAGTGTTAGTGTTCTGTGCAGTAACACCCATGTTCTTGATGTGTCCTGGTGTGAACGAGAGCAGGAGGCAGCTTCTCTGATTGCCTTTCAATGATTTTTAAGAATGTCAAGTAGTTGAGATGCTCTGAAGGGAGTGGTGGGGTGAAGTGGCTTTTCCCAACCATTCAGCCCTGGGGTGTGCCCCTGGCTGGGCCCAGTCCCTGTTTGCAGCTCCCACAGTTCAGTCATAACCAAGAACTCACATCCCTTGGTGGGAGTGAATATGTGCCAGCACAGATCCCAGTCAGGATCCAGGGGCCATCAAACCCAGGGCTGGGTGTTGGATCTGTTCCTCTTTCCATTCCCCACAGCTTGGCATCCCCAGCTGAGAAAGGGATGCAGTTTTTTGAAAAGAAAAATGAGAAGTTATTTTCCCTTCTCTCTGGCACACAGGCATTCCTGTGAGTGGGAATTGTCAGCCCTGGATGATGGGATGGGTGTTTTCAATCATTCCATTTCCTTGTATTTCTTGCTCATTTTTTACCCATTTTGTTTTATTTTTAATGGCCCTGACACCCTTGTTTATAATAATAAACAGCAAACGTGTGGACACAATGAGTCTGTTTCAGGTTCAAGTGTTTTTAATAAGCTTGCAGCGAGAAATAGACCCGAGCCCAGATCTGGAGAAACCCGATGAAGACTCTCTGCTGCTGCAGTGAAATCCGATTTCGGAGTGGCTGCTGTGCAAACAGCCCGGACAGCGACCGCCGCGCCGCTCTGACTCCCGGCCAGGCCTTCCAGACAACACTCCCCTTTGTATCACTCCAAACCCTGACTCCCAAGCAGTGTTTTTGTCTTCCAGACACGACCTGATTTAAGCAAAGGAGAGACAAGGGGGTAGGTACAGATATGTTTTTATTATTATTATTTATCGGTGCCTCTGCAGCCCCCCTCAGCGCATGGCCCATCCGGAGCAGGGCCGGGTGATTCCCATCTGGGATGTGGCAGCAGTGCAAGGCAAAGGGAAAAAGTGACCATCAGCATTGTGAGGCCTCGTGCTGTTTAATTAAGTAAAACCCTATTAGCTATTTTCAATGGTGTAACAACTCTGAGGGAGTCGTTGTTTGCCAAGAAAAATACCCGGGCGGGTCTGCGGGGGGCCGAGGGGGCTGCGCGTGCCTCCGGTGCCCGGCAGAAATCGGGGATGGCTGCTGGAAAAACGCTGCCCAGGCTGGGAGGCGGGGATCAGCCTTTTGGGAAAACAAGGGTTTGGTTCTGGAGAGCACGGGATGGTAACGCTGCCCCTGGGGACCCCGGCAGGGCTCTGAGGGGCAGCGCAGGGGCTGGGGGTCATGCCAGGAGCCCTGGGGAGCTGGGACAGGCCCCCATGCGAGCCCCAGCCCCAGCAGCCTGTCCCATCTCCCTCTCCCATGTCCACAGGGCACAAGCTGTGCTTCCCTGCCCGTGCAGGGCACAGCCAGAACTCTCCTGCTCGCTCGGGGCCGCCGCGTTTCCCTGGCAAAGAGGTGCCGGGTCCCAGCAGGGAGGGGAGCGTGGGGCATCTGCGGCTCCCTCCGTGTGTATGTGGGGTGGGAAGGAAAGGGGTGCCCATGGGATGGGCCCTGTTGCGCTGGGGATTGCCTATAAATGATCACAGTCCTCGTTAGCAGAGATGGAGCCCGTCCAACACCCCCTGTGCTGGAGCAGGTCCCGCAGCGCCCCGAGCTGTGCCCGTCCTCAGCCAGGGAGGGCTCTCCCTGCCCCTCTGCAGCCACGTCCGAGCCGGCCGTGCTCAGCCCTTTGTCTTTACGGGGTCTTCTGCCCTATTTATCTTCCCCAAATGTCATCTCCCCTCCCCACTCCATGCAACACCCCCCCAAAAATAATAAACGGCGGCAGGCTCTGTAAACAGAGCCTATCTCCAGAGCTGTTTGAAATGTAGACAGGCTCAAGTGAATTAGTTCAGCGAGGACTTAATTGCTGTCCTGTCTGTCAGCGTGCGGCGCTGAGGGCTAGCAGGGAGGCCGTGGCAGGGAGATGGATGGGGTCCTGTGCCGGGGTCACTGCTCCACGAACCACGTCCCGGCGTGACCCCGCGCAGATAAGCAGGCTCTGCGCCATCCCCATCGCCGGGTCCTGCTGCTCTGACCCTTCCCTGGCCTTCCCCAAAATCCAGCCTGGAATGAAAACAGTGGAACAAGGGCCTGGGCTGGCAAAAATGACCTGTTGTCCGGGCTTTGTGCCGGCCTTTTTGGGGCTCAGGGCTGCTGGTCGCCACAGATTGAGAGGAGAACAGGGGAGTGGTGGCTGCTGGTGGCAGTGTCATGTGTCCACAAAGCATGAGGCGCTGCAGGGATGTCTCCATCCTTCAGTCATATATGAGAGGAGCAAGAGATTGATTCCCTGTCCCCTCCTGAGCAGCAGCAGAGCTGTAACCGCCGTGCCTTGCTGTGTCCCTCTGCCTTGCGAACAACCCCGACCCCGCAGGCAAATCCCAGCGCTGCCGGAGCCAGCTCCAGCCCTTTCACACGCTGCTGGAGTCAGCACGAGCACAGCTGGTGGGCAAAGATGCTGCAGGAAGAATCCCGGGCAGCCACCGCTGTCCCAGCGCGGGGTTTGGGGCGGGAGGCAGGAGATGCCCTCGGTGCGGTGCGAACGGGCTGTGAGTGCCGGGGCGGGGGCAGCCGTCAGAGCCGCGTCTGGCCGGGCTCTTCCCCACCTCCCCGGTAATTAAACGGCAGCCTCTGATGCGTGTGGAAAAGGAAGGAGAGAAAGAAAAAAGGATCAGCAAACCCAAGCCCTTAGATTACTGTTTACCCCCTCGAGGAGCACAGAAGTATATTGTCCATTTAATAGAAGCCTATAAATCACTGAAAAACATTTATAAAATAATTGAAGGTAATGGGAACCATTTGTTTAAATAACATCACGTTCATGCCCCAGAGGTGCAATAAAAGTTAGATTAATTGATAGGATTTTATATCTCACTGTGAAAAACTGAGTCACATTCTAGACACCGACAGTTTGGGAAAGTTGCAAATTCATCAGGCACCCAGCTACTATCAAAATAGTCTCTTCCATGTGAAGAGGCACATTTATATGACCCTGAAGGGTTTTGGGATGAGAACTATTTACTTAAACTGTGAAGCGAACTAGCCAGTGTGAGATCCTGACCCAGATTGGGGTTTTTTCCTTCCTCTTCTATCTGCTGTTGCATTTTTTTCCCATTATGATAAAAAGCAAATAAATATCTCTAAACCAGAGGCTCATTGCTAATCCAGGGCTATAGTGTCCTGCATCCATCTGTGCCCATGGGAATGGCACCTCAGAGGCACCAAGTGAGGAGGCTGGAGCAGGGATACAGGGCTGGGGCCAACCCCCCGTTCTGGGCTGCTCCCTCAAAGCTCTCCCAGTGCCTGCCAGCCTCGACCCAGGGCAGGGCTTGCTCTCCTCTCTGCCTCCAGCCCGGGCCAGCAGCAAGCTGTTCTCAGGTTGTGAACCCCCTGACCCTCCCCTTTTCCCTGTAACTGCGTTTTGTGGTTTATCTGGTGAGAGGGCAGAAAAGTGGAACAGAGCAGGGGTTTCAGCAGAAGGGCACTTGGTGGGGTTTGGGAGCTGTGGGCAGGGACTCCCCAGCCCTGCCACTGCTCTGCCTTCCCAGGGCTCCCTCACTGCCCACACTCTGCTCTGGTTTTGGCTGGTTTTCCCCAAGCTCCATTTTCACTTCTTTTCTCTCCTTCCATCAGCTCTGGTTTGCCTGAGAGTGGGGCCAAAGCGGGCCTGGGTTCTGCCAGGAGAGGCTGTGGCAGCGTCACCCCGGGTCACCCCACGGTCCTGCAGCCCCGGGGCTCCCGGTGCCGGCAGCAGGGACATGGCACTGCTCGAAACTCTCCAGTGCCCGTCTGTTCCATGGCTCAATCCACCCCGGGCTGGAGGTGCACCCACAGCACAGGTGTCCCCGAATGCAGCCCCTCAGGGTGGGTGGCACGGTGGGGACCCACCTTGCCGGGATCCCAAGCAAAAGCCCATCCCTGGGGAAGGAGTGGCTCCCAGCCACCCTCAGCAGCGCCGCCGAGCCCGGGCTCACATCGGCTTTTGATAAAGGCGCCCTGTCAAACAAGGGCTGAATAAATCATGATGTGTTACCAAGATGCATTACAGCTTTTAAAACAACCACCATGGCATTCTACCCCACGGACTGATGAGTCTGGGGATGCCAGATCCCTGGCGCTCCGCAGCCTTGCTGGAGCCAGCTCACATCTGGAGTGCAGTAAACGTACCCAGAAGCAAGAAAGCAGCTCTGTAAGGGTCAGGAGTACAGAGAGCGGCTGCTGACTCCAGGCGCCACCCCAAAACCCACATGCATTTCCTTGTGTAAACACATGTGGCCAAAAGGCAGCCATGGTCACCTTTCTCCAACGTGAGCCCTATAAAACCGCCAGCAAAGTGAGGAACAATGTCACTATTATTGTTTTAGAGGAATTCCTCCGAAGCAGAAAAGCATAGCCGGGCTGCCGACAAGGGTGTCTTTAAAAGCAGGGCTGACAATTGACTCCAGAGCCGAAGGGAGGAAAAAAATTCCCCCGGGGTTGATCATTTGCAGTTGTTTGGGGCTTCCAGAGCCGCCCAATAACCTGCTGGGTCCTGCTGCCAGAGGCACAGCTGGGCACAGCTGGGCACAGCTGGGCACACAGAGCCCTGACACGCTCATCGCCCCAGTGGGGCCGGTGCCAAGGCAGCCCCCCCAGGGATGGGGTGCTTTGGGGCCAGCCCAGGGGAAACCCAGGCTGTCAGATTTGGATGCTGGTGGAAGGCATCCATGGAGCCCCTTCTGTCTTAGCAGTGTGCAGTGAATGGACTCGCCCAGAGCCAAGCAACGGCTCCCGAGGCTGTCCTGGGTTTATTGCCCCAGAAGAGGATTTTTCCCCCCACCCAGTATCAGCTGCATCTGCAGCCCTGCTGATGCAATCAGGAGTGGCAAACTTTGGGCTGAGAGTTCACCGTACCTGGAAAAGAAAACCACGGGTGCCTTGACAAGGGGGCTGACCAGGGCAAACATTTGGGGTCTGGGCCTGCTTTCTCTTGGGGGGTCCACGGGTGGAGACCCTGTAGCTGCTTCTCCTTGGGGATTTATTGCCCGTCTGTAAAACCAGACATGGGCTGCCAGAAGCAGCTCGAGCGATAACCTGCAGCCAGATCCTGCTGGTAAGGGGGAACCACGGCCTGGAGCTGCCCTGGCTGCAGCCTGTGGGCACTGAGCACAGACCCCCAGCACTGCCCAGCACAGGGAGGGCTGGGACCTGGCAGGGGGCACAGAGCTCCTGCCAGCAGGGATGTCACCCTCTGTCCAGAGCCCCAGCTGAACAGAGCTCCAGCACCAGTGGGTCTTTGAGTCCCTGCGGGAGCCCAGGGCAAGAGAGTTTTGGGGACAGGACAGAGAAAGGGCTGTGAATATGTAGGGAGGTGCAGATAGGATGAGTCTCCAGGCTTAACACCTGATTGGGATGACCTTGCTCCTGGATCAGGGCTGTCCTCCAGTGACCATTAGATGAACATTTGAATTTCACTGATAAGCCCATCAAATAGTTGAGTGTGTTAGAGGCTGTATGAATGCACTGCAGAAAGTTTCTCCAGTGAGTCAGGGTCCCAAAACCTTTCTTTTGGGAGCTTATCTTATCAGGCAGGGATGCAGCGCTCCCGAGGAAACGGGGCCAGCTCAGCCTGAGTAATGAGGCTCTGAGCAAGAGCGTTGCAAAACTAAAGGTGCTTTTTACAAAGTCTGACACGGCAGAGAGAAGGGTGAGCAGAGAGGAAGAGGAGGCTTAGTCACGTTGGCCATAACCCAACTCCGTGGTGTTTCTCTAGGGCAAGGTCTTTAATGTCCTTCCTAGGACAAAGCTGTACATCTGCCTTCCCCCTTTCCCTGTGAGAGAACCTGGGGGCTGTTCCCAGCCAAATCCGCTCCTTAATTCCCTCCATCAGGGCTGGGGCCAGCGAGAGGGATTGTGCCGGCATCATCCCGAGGAGCCGCGTTCCCCCGCGGGGCCGCGGAGCGAGGGCTGCGCTGGGGCCGGGGTCCCGCAGCGACCTCGGGCTCCTGGGGACGCCTCCAGCCGAGACACCGCCTGTGCCCTCCCGGAGGCGGCCGTGGGAGGATGAGCTGTCGGGAGCCACCGACACAAGCAGCGAGTTTGATCCTGGGAGAAAGCAAACCATCTGGCCAGCGAGCTCCCTCCCTGCCGCCGCAGCGGAGCCCGAGCCCGAGCCGAGCCTGGAAAGCCCCTGCGGTCCTTCGGGTCCCCTCACCAGCGGGAGCCAGGGTGGGGAGCCAAGAGCTGCTGGGAATAACAGGCAAACACTGGCTAAAATTTTAAACTAGCTAGTATTCCTGGGAAAGAGTAATGTCAGTGTCTGGGGAATAGACACCAGAACCGTCCCCTAAAGGAGGAATATTAGTGCACAAGGACGATGCCGTCCCTGCTCCTCCTTTCTCCCTGGGCTGATGGAGATCATGAATTTCCACCTACTTGGGAAATTCTTCTCAGGGTAAGCGCCAGCATTAAATTAAAACCTCCTTGGAGCCTCCCCCTAAAAGCCAGCGTGCCCCAGGCGACATCCGAATGAGGGGCACCTTCGGGAATGCCGGTGTAGGGTCCCTTTAAGCACATGTTGGGCAAAATTCCTGGGGCTGGTGGCACGGGAAGCCTCCAAACTGCGGGAAGCCTTTGGCTTCTGCCCGCCGTGTGAGTAAACCCTGGACACCCACGCACTGGAGCGGGTGTGGAACTGAGGGACCGGCTCTGCAGCTGCCTGAGCAGCGTGACCGCGCTCTGCTCTCAGCGTGGGTGACCAGGACAGAGCAGCAGTGACACGTCCCTGGCACTCAGCACAGAGCTGGTGCGGGGGCCTCTGTGCTCTCCCCGTGTGGGTGTGCAAGGCACTTGCACCCCCAGGGGCTTTGCTGGACACGGCTACAGGACACGTATGATTATTATTGTCATTCCCGTAATTTTTTGTGTTTCAGAAAAGTAGTTGCCCTTAGGATGGGGGTCTAGAGGTGGCTGTGGAGGAGCTGGCAGTGTTTGCTGCTGGGTTCTGTGAAGGTGGAAGAAAAATAACTTTTTAATGTGGATTTTTCATAGTTGAGAAAAAAATAAGAAGATGGGTCTCTTCTGCTGTGGCAGAAGGAAGTGTCACTAGTGATTAATGGCCCTGTGAGCTCCTTGTTGAAGCAGGGTCAAAGCCATTGTGTAGGAGACATTTGGGGCCAGTTCTGCCACCTGCCAGTGTTTGCTGGGGACTGGGGTCTGGCACAGGGCTGCTGGGGGGTCACAGCCTCATCTGCAGGTGTCCTCCAAGATTTCTCCTGCTTCCATCAGCTCCACACGGGAAGTTTGGCAGGCTCCAGTGGTGCCCGTGTCGCTGAAGCCAGCCATGTGCTCCAGGACTGCGTCCCAGCTGCTTCCTTATGGAGGGCCCGGTGCTAAGACCCAGGTCATGGTCTGCCCTACAAGGATGCAATTTTGGGAAAGGTCCAAGGGCAGGTCACAGGGAAACTTGCTGAGGGCACTGCCTTGTGCACCAGCCTATCTCTTCTTTAGCATCCTGGGCTGCCCCAGACCCTCACCACCGTGGAAGACAAGTGCAGAGGACCTGAGGACCATCTCTGGGGCACAGACACCCTCCAGTTCTGTGTCTCCTGTCCCCAGCACTGGCCTGGGGCACGGCCCCACCGTGTCACCCCCTCCACACACCGCCAGGCTCCCAGCCCGCCTCTCTTTGTAGTGCTATTTTTAAAACACCAAAGGAGAACTCCCACCTCTGTCTGCTGGAAATGTGGTGTGTCCCCCGCAGCCAAGAGCCCTGCTCATTTTCAAACCTGCCGGAGTTAGCCTTAGATATAAAACCAAACAAGCAAACTGAAAGGGGCTTGTTGTGTAAAAAAGTTCCTCCAAATTAGTTATATCTGGCTTGTGATCCCTTTTTGATTGAATGCTTAATAGCAGCCAGGTGCAGGCAATACGGGACGCTGGCCCGCTCCTCTGGAAGCAGCCTGGGAACGCCGGGCGGTGGGGCAGCCCACGGGCGGCTCGGTGTGTGGGCTGCTCCTGCCCTTCCTCTGCCTCCCCGCTTATCCACAGGGATCCCGGCCTTTGTTTCCTTCCCTCGGCGCTGAACCAGCTCAGGAGATGCACACACGTGCATCTATGTGTGTGTGTGTGTGTGTCTGTGTGTCTGTGTGTGTACAAACAGAGCTGGGACTGTCGGGTGTGCAGGAACGTGGACACAGACACGGACATGGGCATGGACAGGGGCATGGGCATGGACACGGACACGGACATGGGCATGGACATGGACACAGACATGGACATGGGCACGGCTGGGCCTGCACTGGCAGGTTCTGTGTGTGCAGGGGGTGCATGACCACGTTCTGTGGGCAGCTGACACCCCCTGTGCCCTCCTGGCACAGCCGAGGGGCAGGAGCCCTCCCAGCTCCCGCAGCAGGACCTTCACGTGATGTCCGAGACGTTTTTCCATCCTGGTGCTTCCAAACACGTCTGCTGCTGTTTGAGCCCCGTCCCCCAGTATGAACGTGTGCAGTTTTAGTGCATTAATTTTAGAAACAAACTGCCTGCCTAGACGATAATAAAAAGTGGATGCCAGGGAGAGAGACTGTCCAGAAACTGCCAAGTTAAAGGCTTTGCACTTCTGGAGCGTGACATATCCGTGGGAGCACAGGGCCCAGGCGGGAGTGCTCCTGAAGGCAGAAGAATTAATGTGATGTACCCAGTTCTGGCCCAGGGCACAGCAGTGCCGTGGTGCTCGCTGGCCCTTGGTCCCTGTCCCCATGCCAGACTGTGGGAGCAGCACTGCCGGGCAGCTGAAGATGCCTGAGCCTCTCCTGCCCTTGGGGTCCTTTTCTATCCAATGCCACTATTCCCACTACAGTGGTTATTTTTCTTCCCTATCCCCCCCGTTTCTTTTTCCCAAGTGATGCAATTTCCACCCAACGCTGTTCTGGAGAAAGATCTACAGCATGTCTCTTCCAGCTGGAACTCCTGTAGTGCTGGCTGTAGCCTGTCAGGTTACTGAACTTCCAAATCCTCCAAAGAAACCCAATGATTTTGTACAAACAATTTCCTTGTGCCTGAAAATACAGGATTTGCCAGAGCTCTTTCTGGGTGTCAGCATCCAGGAGGACGTCAGTGCCAACAGGAGAAGGAATTGTTGGGGCAAACACGCTGTGCCCTGCAGAGGTGCAGCCCAAGGTGAGCCGGAGCCACACTTCCCTGGGCTCCAGGGCTCTGGGATGAGGGGTTGTGGGGGGTTTTGCCACCATCTGCAGGCAGTGGAGGCCAGGCAAGAGCTGGGCTGGAACCAGTGGGAGAGGTATCCACTGGCAAAAAAACATCTGGACAAAATTAACCTGTCAAAACATTTTGAGTGCACACGATTGTGCCCAACACCCTGGTGCTGGATCTGCCCTTGGCATCGTGCAGTGACAGTGCTCAGACCAGGCTTCTTCTGTCACTGAAACACAATTCCGGTTTTCCACCTGCAAACCGGGCTGATAATACCTTCAAGCTACGGAGAGGAAAGTAAGGTCCAAGGGGGAAATGTGCCGTGCCAGAGCCAAGCCATTCCTTATTATCCCAAGATTTCAGGTGTGTTCAAAGGGCTGCAGAGAAAAATCAGCCTAAGGTCTGTTCCTTCTCCTGGAGGGGAAGTGTTTGTAGGATTAGGGCATATTTAGACATGACAGAAATGGGATTCCTAAACAAAGGGCTGGGGGAGGTGAGTCCCCGCGCTGCTGCCACCGCTCCCACCACGCAGAGGGTTTCCAGATTCACTGCCTACCTGCCTGCAAGAGTAAAACTGTCCAGACCCACTGCCCAGTGCTCCAAACTTCCATTTTAGGAGCTGATGGAAACAGGGTGAGGCCTTTCTAATCCCCTGCTTTCTTACCAGAGCGGGCGAGGTGGCTGGGACCAGGCTGCTGCGTGCTCGGGGCAGGGCTCACCCGGCCCCGCTGGGCACTGGCCCAGGGCCACAGCAACAAACCCGGCCCCGATCCCTGCAGTGGGATCCCCCCAACTCAAGCACGCCACGCTGGCCACGCTGGCCAAGCCTCCAGCGCCTGCCCAAGCTGCCTCCCCTGCCTGGCTGCATTTCAGCAGGGTCCTTTGCCTGCCAGTGCCTTGTGTCGGTCGTGGGATGGAGCCTCTTCTCCATTAATAGCCATGGAATAAATTGGACTTAAATGCTGAACTGCAGCACGGCAGGCCTTTGATACAGATTTACTTTGGGATTGTGCGATTAGCAGAGGGGGACATGCAATCCTTGGAGTTGGTGTGCAGGAGCAAATTCCTTCCATAGGCAGGAACCAGGGCAGGCTGCAGAAAGGTGTCAGAGCCAGCTGTCACACAGCAACAGGGCTGGGCCAATTAAGGTTTGGCCTGAGTTTAGGAAATAAAGATGTGTGATGCCAGATTGGTGCTATGGAGTGAGGAAGGGATGCTGCTGAGGATTTTGGATGCTGGAGGTGGAGACAGACCTGCACCACCAGCACAGATGGGATGGTGGGCTATGTCCCCTTGGCAGTGTGAAACCTCCCTGTGAGCAGAGCCCTTGGAAATCTCCCTCTTCCTCCCCCAGCCCTGTGTGTGCTCATGCACGTGCAGGGACACGGCGTGCGTGGGGCGAGGCGCAGATGCAGGGAGGGTCCTGTGCTGGGCTTGGCGTGCAGGGCTGCACATGCAACTGTTTTATTTACACCCACAACCAGTTTACAACCTCTGGCCAAAGCTTCATCCCCTGTATGGGAAGATTTGGCCTGTGGAGAGACATCAGCACGAAGGCGAGTGGGAAATGTGAAAGAGCTCTCTATGTGCGAGCAGCTCCCTTCGTTGCCAGTGCACAGCCGTGGTTTTTCCATCATTTGGGCTCAGAGACATCTCTGTGCCACGAGCTCTGCCTGAGCTGCCCCGAGCGCTGCCTGTGGCTGGGCAGCTGTGCCAGTGCTGCTCCCATGGCTACAGGGGTGATGGTGAGGGAGGGACAGGGGGCACTGGCACTGCCACGGCCGTACTCCTGTGCAAAGCCAAAGCTGGGATCTGTGCTATTTGGTTTTTCAGCCCCGGGGTTCTGAGTACCCATTTGGAAGCGCTGCCACAGTCCTCAGCTGGAGGGGATGGAGCTGGCCCTGCTCTGAGCTGTCCTGGTGGATTGGCAGTGTCGGGAAAGTACCAGACCCAGCAGCCTCAGATGGACCCTGGCCACCCACAGAGCACCATGCAGGGCTCTCTCCTGGCCCTGGAACTGAGGGGTGCAGGCAGCATGCTCCCACAATGCCCATTTGGCTTGAAATTTCCTTGGGAGTTTAACGGAAAAGATAAAAAAATTCATCTTGCTGTAAAGCTCAGATGAAAAAAGTGGGGTGAATGAAAGCCTGCTGACTCCAGCAGCCCTTGAGAGGATGGAGGAAAATCCTCCATCTACAGAGCTGCCGAGTGCCTGGAAGCCCAGCGGTGAGCAGGGATCCAGCCCGGTCCTGGCCCTGTCCTGGCTTCACCAGCCAAGGCAGATGCTGCTCTCACACATGCAGTGAAGGCGTGGGGCCTCAGCTCACAGCTCAGCACTGCTCCCGCCCCTGCCCCTGCAAAACTTAATTGTTTTCTGCAAAGAAAAAAATCATTTGGGGAATAGATGGAAAAAGGAGATAGCGTCAGGCAGCCATGGCCTGTTCTCCACCTGTTGTTATTTTGGTCTGGCCCAATCAACCTGCTAGCCAGGCTGGAGCCAGAGACCATCTGGAAAAACTGCCGTGTTTATAAAACTGACATGGAGCAGCACCCCAGGGCCCTGACCTCCCACACAAATCTGGAAATGATTAAAATGGCCCTGGCTGCCTTGGCGGCGCAGAGCTGCCTGCGGAGCAGCCCACCGACTGCATTTGGAGTTCTCATCAGCGGGGCTGGGACCGCGCGGCCCCCCCAGCGCCCTGCCCGGAGCCCCGCGGGCCCGCGGCTCGGGGATGCTCGGGGGGAATGCTCCAAGCCAGCTCATCCCACTGCACCTTCCCCCTCGGAGCTGCCTTGTGCTCACACCAATCCCTCCCTCTGCCGTGCTGCGCTGCTTCCATGGCTGGCTGGAACGGCAACGTGCAGTAGCACCCGTGACTGTGATTTCAGCAGGACGAGCCTCGGTGCCAAAGGCAGTGAGTGCGAGCCCCTGTGAACTGGCTGCGAGCTTCACGAGCTCCTTCTGCGGGCAGTGAACGACTGCACGGCTCCGAGCCACTGCTGCAGGACTGGCGCCACGTCCAGCCCTTCCTCGGGAGCAGAAAGGCTCTGGCAGGGCTTTGAGTTGGGCTACAAGTTTGGAAAAACACTCCCAAAAGGTTGCTGCCCTTCCCTCTGTGCTGCTCTCAGACCTCCCACCCCCGAGATCTTGCTTATCAAAGCAGCCCTGTGTCCCCTGTGTAGCAAAGGGTGAGCAACACCACAGCCCAAATTCAAGCCACATTGGACCTTGCTGACCTGCCCTGGGCAGGGGACATGTGGCTGCTCTCAGCCTTGCCTCGCCTGCTGGGCAGCAGCTTAATTAGAGAGGTGTGAATAATGAATTATCCGTGACTCTGAGCCATCCATGGAAAATTCAAATCAACCTGCTTTTCGGCTACAAGACGTCAGCAAACTATCTGCCAAGAGAGAGCAGGGGGAGAGCACAGAGCCAGGCTGTGTCTTGGTGGGGATGGGGGCGGGTGGAGGTGATGGGCTGTGCAGGAAAGGGATGCTCGGCCCCTCGGAGCGTGAGCCAGGGCCGGAGCTGCCAGGCTGTGTGACGGATGCTCCCCACTCCCACCTCACTCCCCACCCGCAGATGAGTGGCTGGGTGGGCACGGTGATGAGTCAGACATGGCCAGCAGATGGAGGGGTAGGCAAGTCCTTCTTCATGGGGTGCGGCCCTCGGAGCAGGTGAAGCACTGTCCTGGCACGGGGGTAAAGGCAGGTCCTGCTGGGGTTGGGGAGAGCTGGTAACTAGCTACAGATGGGGGGCAAGGGCAGGGAGAGGCCCCATCCACAGCCCCATGGCACACGTGGGGCACACGCAGCTCCTTCTTGCAAACAGGGCTGCTGGCACTGATAGCAAGGGCTTTGGTAAACACTTGCTTCACCCCAGCACAAGGGGACCTAATCCCTGCAAGGGCCCTGGCCTTGGGCCTGGAGGAGCCCTTTTGGCTGTGTTTGTTCTCATCCTTCCCCTGGTTTACCCGTTCAGCCCCCTAAGCCCTGGCCCTGCGCTCGCTGCCGCCGCTATTGTTCCCTGTGCTATCAGGGGAGGCTGATGGGGACGGGGACAGGGGCAGGAGGGGCTGGTCAGGCTGCAGAGTGTGGCTGGGGACAGCCAGGAGCTTGAACTTGGAGCAGCCATTGCTGGGCACCGCTGGGCAGGATGTTCTGGGCAAAGTTTGTCCTTCCCTCCAGGGGCAGCCCTGACCTGGTCGTGAGGGTGGCAGCTCCCTCCCTCCTCTCCAACCTGCCCATGGAGCTTCTCATCTTGCTCCTGTGTGCTCGCTGGGAAAGGCACAGCATCAGCACCTCCTCCCAAAGCAGGCAGGAGGTCTGATGGAAAAATGCTCAAAAATGTCCAGCCTGAATTTCAGATGCTTTAACTGGCTGCTGATAACGAGGGGCAGCCTCGTGCTGCTGCCGGGCTGAAGGCTCTGAAACAGGCAGGAAATAGACCTATCACGTCTTTGTCCAGGGCCAGCTCTGCCCATTGATCTCTCTATCAGATGAGTAAACCCTCATATATTAACCCGCAGCCAGAGTAAACACGTTCTGAGTGCTGAAGAAACTCAGGTAAGTCCTTTCCTGCCCCCAGGAAGATGGAGCTGAAGCCCTGGCCGGGGGCGGCCGTGTGGTCCCAGACCAGCTCCTGGCACAGGCTCGCCCGGGACGTGGGGCTGTGTGTGCCTCAGTTTCCCTGCCTGGGGCAGGATGGGACCCTCCACAGTGGGTTCACCCTGGGCCCCACCCCAGAGCCCCTGGCTGCCATTGCTCCCGTGCCCCAGGGACGTGTGCTGTGGGCACTCAGCAGCCCTCCCACCTCAGCCCCCTCTGCTTGCAGAGATTATTAAATCCCCCCGTTTGCAGAAGGTCGGGCTCCTGGCTGATTGCCTGTGAGAAAGGCGGGTGATAACAGCAGAGAGATAAACCCTGCTGCCAGCCAGGGGTCCCGTGGCAGCCCCTGCACACACCCACCTGCAGGCACCACCAGGGATTATCAGCCCCTACTTTACTGTAACCTCTTATAAAATTACAATTAAAACCTATGGACTTTGTGAGTAAATTGAGTTCCAGGGAAGTTCAATACTTGGAAACGCAAGAAAAACTTGTGGCTGATTCAGTCACTGGCCAGGGATGATAAATGTGCCTGACCTGGGTTTCTTCTCCCCTGGTACTAAATAAGCATCACCTGGGCTTTGAGGGGAGATTCTGGGGTGCTGGGACCCACCTGCTTGGGCAGTCAGAAGTGAAACACTTCACCAGGACATGAGCATTTCGGTGTTTTTTCCCTGGGGGAGAGTTGAAATGACTCATGCTAGTGGGGGTTTTGGCACTATGAGGTCTGTGCCTGATTTTTTTAATAAGCTTCAAAGTTTCATTTCCATGTTTGTTTTGGTAAATTTTGCTTCAATTTTTATACTAAGAACTGTGCTAGATACTTCTGCTTCACATTTTCCGTCAAATGATGTGCTAAATACATTGTGAATGCAATATATTACATGGACGTGGTCATTTGGATGGTACAAAATTCAATTTTATATAAATGGCAATCTAGGAACTGAGAAGAAGAGAGCATCCCTGTGGTGCCACATGGAGCCCTCATCCCCTCCATCATTCCCATCACCTGCCAGCCCTGGCCCCGCTCCCCCCAGCGTGGGAGCCGAGGGTGAATGGGAAAGGTGGGTGAGGAGCTTCACTGAGGGCAGAGGGGGAAGCGAAGGGAAGTGACTCGTCCCTGTCACCGCCGGGCTGTGTGTCACCGGAGAAGCCGGGAGGCCGCCCGTGTCCGGCCCGGCGAGCGGCCAGCGCTGCTCGCCCTGTCCAGCTGTGCCTGACCAGCGCCCGAATCGCCCACGAGAGAAATAATCAGAGGCGGCTGCTGGCGTGGGTGGGACGCTGAGGGTGAGGGGCCGGCGGGCAGCACCACCGCTGGTGCCAGGCTTGGGCTGCACCTTGCACGGGCTGGGCAGGAGCCAGAGGAAGCTGCGGCAGCTGCCAGCGGTGCTGGGAGCGGAAACCAGGACAGCCCCAGCGCCGCGACCTTTCCTCCCTCTGGGAATGTGCTGCCTCAGCAGGAAGCGCCTGGGGCTCTCCAGCCGCTCCTGGGGGCTGCTGCTCCCCAGGACCGCTGGCTGCTGCTGTGCGGCCCTGGGAAGAGGCTCAGAGAAGCCCTGACCAAGAGCATCCTCGGCGGGGGCTCTGGACAATGGGGCTGGCTGTGTCACACCCACTCACCTGATTTCTCACGGGGGTAAGAGAAAAGGGACCTGGAGGGAGCCTGGATGCAGGACAGGACAGCCCACCGTGGGTCCGGCTGCTCTCACAGCGCACCACGGGCATTTCTGCCCTCAGTTTCATTCGGTCTTTTTAAAGTGGTAAATAAATTACCTGAGAAATTAGGGCAAAGGATGGGAAAAGCCTTTGCCATTGAATCCTGATTCCTGTTCTCCATCCACACTGTGATGCGATTCTGGGGAAAAGCAGCATCCCGCTGAGGGTGTGGAGCTGCCCGCCCCGCCGCAAGCACCGCAGCATCCCCCAGCCCCGCCCGCTCCCCAGGGAGCTGCGGACATGGATTACAGGCTGCCAAAAGGACAGAGCCTGCCTGGACTGGGTGGGAATGCTGTAGAGCAAAGCTCGGCCCCAGCTGCGGGGGCACAGCGTGGAGCAGGGATGTAAACACTGTAAAACCTATGTGCTCCACTCCAACTGAAAATCAAAATGTTTGCCCAAGGAACAGCCTATCTCACTCAAAACTCAGACCAGGTAAGTCCCTAGTGGCACCCAGGTTTCCGCTGAGCGTGGCTGGAGGTTGCCAGAATATCAGGCCAGGCTGGGGTTCAGGTTTGTGATTAAACCCTTCGGGTCTGGGGGCTGCTCACAGCGACCGAGCACAGGGACTCCAGCACAGCCGCTGCCTTCACTTCCTTCAGCCGAGGATAAACTTGGAAAGGGCTTTCGCTGGCGCAGCCCTGGCGCCAGAGGCAGTTCCATGGCAGCAGGGTCAGTCCCTATAGGTGAAACACCCCGAGGAGCACCGGCATAGGAAACAGGGGCCCGTTCCGGTAAGGAAACGGTGCGAATGCTATTTATTTGCAGTTTTGTTTTCATTAACTCCAGCATGAGTCAAACCCTTCCTGCCAGCATCCCGCCCGGCACGGTGCCTCCGGCTGGCACGGCTTTGCAGGCTGGAAGCTGCGCTGGCGTGGGCGCAGGAAGGTGACGACGCTGCCCCGGGGCAGGTGCTGGCCAGCCCGGCGGCGCGAGTGGCGACTGTGCCGGCCCGCAGATGTGTCCCTGAGCCGCTCCTCGGGGCTTTCCAGGGAGGCTCCGTGAGCTGCGCGCATGAATCACGGGCTGGCTGGGAAAAGAGGAGAAACGCGGCGGGGATGGGGGAAACTGAGAGGTGGGGGAGGGCTGCAGCAGCCCCCCGGAGGGAGCTGGGGCTGTGCTGGAAACAGCTGCCTGCGGGACGGTTCGAGCTAATTTTAGGGGTGGGATCGGGCGGACACCCCGGAGCCGAGCTCCTCACGCCCTCGCCGCCGCGGCCGGTGCGCAGCGCGGAGCCGGAGCCATCCAGCCCATCCTGTCTCCCGCAGCCAGCCGGGAGGGAGGGAGGGAGGCGAGGGGCGAGGGTAAGAATAGCACGGCCGTGCTTCCCGGCGCCCGGCTCCGTGGCCAGGGATTTCCTGAGCAGGGCGGTGCCCCGCGGCCGGCGGGGATGCGGCGCCTGCCCCTGCCCCTGCCCCTGCCCCGGCGGCTCCGTGCCGGGCAATGGCATCGCCTCTGTAGCGATGGGCTACACGAACCGAGGGCTGGCGATGAGCAGCTGCAGGTGGCCGTGCCAGCCGCTCCCTCCGCAGCCAGAGCGCACGATGGGGAGGGAAGGGCATCCAGACTGGACTGTCTCAGGACCATTCCAGGTCCAAGCCGTTTCAGCTCGGAGAACGGCCCTTTCAAGGTGAAGGAACAGGGACATTTAAAACCAGACTGGTGACAGCCATTAGAAACACCCTGTCAGGAATACACGATGGTCTCCCAGTCTGTTCACTTTTCCCCAGAGATGCTCCAGAGTGGGTGAAAACAAACCAAAGACAAGGTGGGGGCTTCTACTTCTGCAGCTGAGAGAGGCAGCACCCCACGCCCTCGCCCTGCCCTTCCCCTGCAAACGCACGGACACCCTGCAGACCCCATCCGTGGCCCTCCGCCGGAGAGGAACGGCCGCTGCAAACCGCAGAGCCCTGCAGAGCAAAGGTCTTTGTGTGAGAAGGAGCCGGTTCCCCACCGCTTCCTCCGCCCTGCTGCCTGTGACCCACCGCGTCCTCCGGGCCCGGAGCTGGCCCAGGCAGGAAACAGGTGGGATAAATATTTGTGCAAAGCAGAGCGAAATTTCCCTTGAAGGCCGTGCAATGTGTTTCCCTCGCCGCGGCTCTGAATGGGAAGGTAACGGTCAGCACAGCAGCAGGTGCTGCCAGCGTGGTGTGGGACCGATGCTGCTGCCTTCCCGGGGAAAGTGAACCCAATACTCTTACTTCACCCCGAAGACAGGCTCAGGAAGCTGCTGGGGGCTGCAGGAAAAGCAGTCCTGGAAAAACCTAGGCATTTAGTTGCTGTGGCTTAAACCCAAGGCCCATGGGAGGGAGCCCCACAAGGCAGGGAGCAGCACACCCCACCCCAGGAGAGCCAGAGGGCTGCGGGGTCAGCACAACAGCTCCCGTGCTGCTGGGACGGAGCAAAATCTGTTACAGACCCAGCGTGACATTCCCAGAGCTCCGTGCCTGCCCTTTGCACGGCTGGTTAAGAAAACCACCGAGGGCCACATCCCCTGCAGTGCTGCAGGCACAGCCCCGGCACGGCCACGGGGCACGAGCAGAGGGATGTGCTGGCAGCACAGCAGGGCGGTGCTGGCAATTTGGGAGCAGATGTTACCCCATTCCTGATGCGGGCTGTTCCCCTGGGATGTACCCTGCCTGCTGGGAGGGACTAGGCTGTGAAAGTGCAAGGGAGCACATGGGTCTGGTGCTTTCTGCAACCAAAGTGCTGCTGGAAACAATGTGCTGGTGGGGCTGGAGCAGACCCAGAAGGTCTTGCTCTCCCCTTGGAGAACGGTGGTCAGGATCTGATCTGCTGATCAGCACCAGTGTGAAGGAGGGGCAAATGCACTGGGGGCCCTCTGTGGTGGGAGTCTGCAGCTATAGTGCCCAGCTGCACTGGGGGATGAGAAGATTCAGAGGGCTATCTTTATCTAGAACCCAGATTGAACAAGTCTGTCTCAAACAGCTTCATCTGGTTCATTTCAGAGTGGGTCAGTGCGAAAGGAGTGGGAATTTTCTGTCTAAATAAGCGGGCGAGGTGAGCCCGGGCAGCACAGGATACAGACGCCTCTGAGCTGACACGCACCCGGTACAGCCCCAACATCTGCTCTCTGACCTCTTGAGCTCTGATTGCCGGCAAACCTGATGTGGCTGCCTTCCCCCTCCTGAGTTCCCTCCTCCTCCTGCCTGCAGAGACCGCAAGCTCCCTGGCCGAGGAGCAGGTGGGCACCCGCTTCCCCCCACGGTGCTCCAGTAGCTGAACCCTGATTTGGGGGCTGGAGGATAGGGACAGGCTCTGCAAACCAACAAGGTTTCACAATAGTTTGCTTAAGGGCTTGTGACTTACAGCTCAGGCTCAGGTGCTTCAGGCAGGTTGGGAGCAGCCCTGTCCTCGCTGCCCACAGGAGCCCAGCCCGCTCTGCCCTGGGGGGACAGCCCTGCACCCCTGCTCCGGGGACACTGCAGGAGGCTGAGCCACCACCGTGCCCTGGGCACCAGGCACTCACCCTCACTGAGCCTGCCAGGTCCAACCAGCATCCCCCAGGGCAGCTGCTCACATTGCTGAGAGTGTGAGATCCACCCAGCAGAAATCAGCGCGGCCAGCTCGATCCTTTCCCCTCCTCTAACTCTCCCTCTTTTTCCCTCCCTCTCCTTCCCCCCTTGCCCCAAAAGCTCTTTGTCTCCAGGCTCTGTGGAGGAAGCAGACCTTCTGAAAATAAACTCTTTCTGCTTTGATCTGGTTTATGGGCACGCACTGTTTATAGCTCCGTGTGTACGACTTGACACCTTCCCACCTGCGGCCCCAGCAACTGCTTCTTATCACAGCCACTTTGGATATTAACAGGGCGGCAGGGAGGGTGATCTGGAGGTCCCCAAGGCCCCTGGCCCCCCACACCCCACTGCCCCCCAGCCACTGCCTCTCCCCCTCCCCAGGCAGGAGGGAGACAGGCTGGTGTCTCCCTGCATGTGGTAATTGCATCAGCCCATGTTTATTGGGATGTTTATCTCAACCAGCAAGGATGGGAGAGTCCTCACAGGTCAGATCCATCTCTTCCCCACTGGAATTAGCTCCTTTTGACCTGTCCCTCTGCACAGCCCAGAACAACACTGGGTTCCCATGCCTGTGTTCTGACCTGGTGGATATATGCATGTGGGAAGAGGGGGCAGGAAAAGCCTGGAAAGCCCCAAATCTGCTCTATTCTGACCTGCTGGAGTGGATATTGAAGCAGGTGTCACCCACCTGGTCATGGGACTGGGGCCCATGAAGGCACCACAGCCTGGCTGTGGTCAGCACTGGAGCACCCAGATTCCCAAAGGGGCTCTCACTGTGGGATGAGGTCTGGATATGGTCAAGGCACGGGGTCTTTGCTTCAGCTCCCCACAAACCTGGAGTTTCAGGAGCTCTGCTGTGCGGTGCCAGCTCTGTTGTCTCCTGTGGCACCAGGAGCAGCCAGGCCAGCCCCAACCCTGCCTGTGCAGCCCCGGAGGGAGCACAGGTACTGCAGCCTGTTTCACCGAGCTCTCTGCTGCGCTACAGCTCCCTGGAAAGGGCCCAAGATGTTGCAATAAAATGTCTGTTAATAAACAATGTCAAGTCTGGACAGCACTTACAATCATCTTTTATCCAGGCTGGCCCTCGAAACATCCGCCAGCAGGGCATCTCTGCTGGTAACACAATGAGCCAACACAGCCACAGGGTCCCAGCAAGTCCCTGGGATCCCCACGCTGCTCTGCCTCCTCACCCACACCAGCAGGGACCAGGGACTGCACCCGCAATGCCTGAGCACCCCCGAGTCCCCAGGGACCCCAATACCCTCCTGCCTCCCACCCCCACCTCCTCCACCGACCCCAGGCAGCTGCAGAGGTGGCCCCAGGTGCCACATTTTGGCCCTGACCCTGACACACCAGTCCCTGTCACCCCATCTCTGCATCCCACAGGTCTCTGGCTGCACCCACTCTGTTCAGCCTGGTACCTTCAGAGCAGTACAAGTGACACCAAATGCCCTCTGTAACACCCAGGTCAGCTGGCTACACAGAAGATCAGTAGAGGTTTTGAACATTTCCCCTTCAAAAGGTGGGGGAAAATGAAATTTCAAGGCTCATTCCCAAGTCCTGGATTAGATCAGCCTTGGTCACTTCTTCCACCCTCATTCAGACACTTCTGAAATATTTTGTTTTCGCTTTGAACATACAGAATGTTTTTAAGTGCATTTAATTAGCTTATATTTCATGGGGAAAAAAGAGATCATTGGGACTTGGAAAAAATGAGATTTTTTTACAGAGCTCCAATGGTGGGGGCATATTTTCAAGTAGAGAAATGAATCAAAATCCACTTTTTCCCACCATATTGATTGCAGCTTTCTTTCTAAAGAAACACCATGTCTTTAAAACATTCCTGCCAGCTCTGGTAGCGGTGCTCACTCCAGGCTCCCACCGCACAGAAGGAGAGGGTAACACTCAAAACTCCCACTTAAAGCTGATACGGGGGCACAATGGGGGGCACTCCCGGCCACAAGGCATTTCTGAGGCCAAGCACCGAGCGCAGCCCCGGCGGCAGGGGCAGGGGATGCTCCTCGGCCCTCGGGGCAAGGGGCCCGAAGCCGCAGCCTGGGAGCCCGCGGGGCTCTGCCGCAGCTCCTGCTCCAAGGTTACCCAGCCCCGGGCGGCGAGCGCTCACCGTGCCCTGCCCTGGGGCTGCTATCAGCACAGCTAGGGGCTGCTATCAGCACAGCTCGGGGCTGAGCGGCGGCGCGGACAGGGACGGGACGGGACGGGGATGCTCTTGGCTGCGGAGCACCCGGGCTGCAGCCAGGCGCCGGGGCTGGGGAGCAGCCTGCTCTGTCCCGCTGCGAGCCAACAGCTCCGGCGCACGGAAACGCGTGGAAAATAGCCCAGAAATCCCGAGGCTTGGCCTGGTGTGGGGAATGACTCTCCCTTGGCATCCTCCCCCGGCACATCGCCGCCTCGCCAGCGGCCTGCAAGGGCAGGGGATCCCGCCGCCCTGCAAACCACGATCCCCCAGCGTGACAGGACCTGCGCCTGGAGCTGCCAGCTGGATGTGGGAATTGCTGTGTGAAACGGCAGGGGAAGGTCTGATCCTGCCACACACCACGTCTCACAGGGGCTCTGCACTCTGCATTTCTCACCTTTGCTTTCCACCTCTCCTGGCTGTGATCCAAGCCCCAGGTGAGAGTCTGGGCTGAGCAGGGGTCCCTGCCACCTCCCTGAGAGCACATTAACCACATCCCTGTCCAGCCCAAGCCCTGCCCTCAGAGGAAAACCCCATTATCCTTTCCGGCAGACACTTGCTGAGGCAGCATCACCTAGGAAGGGGCTGTTTTTCTTCTTGTGTTTGGGGGAACCCGAGGCATGGAGCCAGCCCAGCCCCACTTGTCAAACACAGTCACCATAGTGGGGACCTGGCAGTGAGTAATGCAGGGGCAGTTTCTGAGCATCACCTGTGAACCTCAAACAGCTCCAACAGCAGAGGAAGGAGAGGCAGCTCTTGTTACGGAGCCTCCTGAGGACATGCCACCCCAGGTAATGAAGGAATACTTGTATCCAGGTTTCAGGGCAGTTCTTGGGCTCTGGAGCAGGACTGAGGAGCGTGGCCACCCACCTCCCAGGGGGTGTGCAGTGCCAAGTCAGCCGGGTGTCCGCAACAACCCTCCGTTTGATATGGAGGCACCTCTGCCTTCTCCTCCCCAGTCCCGTGTTTAGGTTGTGAGGAGCATTTCGGTGGCCACGTGCCCAGCGGTGCCCATGGGGAGAGCCCTGTGCCCCCCAGAGGTCCCGTCCCTCCGGCAGCCCCTGGCCAGCGGCGGCGGTGCCCAGCCAGCAGCTCGCAGCACGCTATCAATCACTGCAGCCACACCGTGCCTCCCGCCCCAGAGCTTCTTGAAAGAAACTCCTAATTTTCAACACCTACTTAAGGCACTTGAGGCTATGCCGCTGCGGCAGACGTGAGCTCATGCTGGTGCTCGTAGGCATGTGCCACCCTGCTCCAAGGCTGACGCCCTCAGCAAAACATCTCCCCCAGCTTCTGGCGAGCACCAGCTGAGGAACAAAAGGTGGGGTCACAGGTGGACCCCCACTGCCTGCGTGGCTCCCAAGGCCTCATGGTTTCAAATATGAAAGTCTCAGAATAATTAACCAGGGCATACAGGAGAGATTCCTTGTTTGCCTCCCCTGGTGACACAGGGACAGTCCTACAACATAGCTGAGTTTGTGACTCACCAGCACAGGGGGTGAGTGTGGGTTTCATACAGCATCTCCCCACTGAGGTCCTGCTGCCCTGGAGCACCCCTGCCACAGAGTGTAGTTCTTGGGATGGTGCTTCTGTCCTGTCCTGTCCTGTCTGGTTTGTCCTGCCCTTGTGGCAGCCAAGACCTTCCCTCCCCTGGTGATGCCTGAGCGGGGCAGAGAAAGAGGAAGGTCCTATTTCGGTGGAAAACCCGAAGGCAAAGGGCTTTCAGCTCCTGTGCCAGGGTGTGAGCAATAAAGTCCTGGAGCTCCTGCCAAAGGGTCCCTGTGCCAAAGGGTCACTGTCGCCCTCCTGGAGGCACTGACAGCCACAGGCAGTGTGGCACTCAGGTGCGTGTGCCCCTCAAGAGGCTCTTCCAGCCACGCAGGAATGGAGTGGGTGGCACCCAAGGGGAGGCTCGGCCCTGTCCCTGTCCCTGTCGCTGTCCCTCAGCCCACACGTAGAGTGGACTTGGTGTAACGTCCAGCTGGGCAGTCCCTTCCCCAGGGCGGCAGCCTGGGCTGGAGGAACACGGCCAGAAGTGGACAGCTTTCTTGGTTTCTCACCAGCCCTGGGCTACCACAAATGTTTTCTTCTGGCTAACCACAGCCCGGCTGCGTGTGAAGGTCCCAGGCCCCAGGGGATGAAAGCTTTTGGTGATTTCCCCTGCTTCATGCAAACCAGGCTCCTGTGAACACCACATGAAAGAGACAGGGGGCAGAGAGGGCACAGGAAAGGTTCCCAAGAAGAAAAAAGTTGGGCACAGGTTGAGAGGCCAAAATAACACTGAGATACCAAGGTGTCCTAAGCCACCTGGGCAAGAGAAGCTCCATGTGCAGGGCCACCAAGCAGCCTTGATGCATGGATTTCCAAGGCATTTCTGGTCTGTGAGATAGAAGAGGTGTCTGATACCAAACACATCTGGGGCAAGGTCCATCACGGGGCAGCACCCTACAGAGTCACCGTGTGCCCCAGAGAAAAGGCTGGAGCTGGGAGGGGCTGCTCAGCTGCCCAGGGCAGACTGAGGCTAAGTGGGGATAAAGGGGTTAAAAATCCAGGAAAAAGCTGCAAATGGATTTCACAGATGGTCCTTTAGTCACAATTGCAAACCTCCCCGGGTTGCCCTCCGGTTGTGTGGGTCCCTGTGGGTGCTGGGGCGAGGGGGACAGGGCAGCACTTGGAGACCCCCTCCCGTCTGGCACCCCCAGGAGACGGCGTGGGGCAGAGGCTGGGACACAGAGTGTGGCCTTGGTTTCAGCAGGAGGCATGGAAAATAAGAAGGATGAGGTCACTGCAAAGCGGTCGTGTAGGATGTGATACAGGAGAGGAGTGGGGCGCACGGAGGAACAAGGAGCTATTGTAACCTTGCAGAGCAAGGAAAAACCAGCTGTGGGGATGGCAGGTCACCTCCTGCTCAAGCCAGGCATTTGGGATTTAGCTTGTCTGAGGTCACATAAAACGGGTGTAGAAGAGGAGTGGGTAGGAGGAGGTGGTGGAGGCCGGGGGGAATCCTGTGCAGCAGCATGGGCATGGCTTTTCCCTGCACTGCACCAGCCCTGCTGGGGGAAAGTACAGCAGGTACTGCTGCAGCCAGCTCAGGCACATAGAAACAGCTGGAAAACACCTGGCACAATGCTGGGAATGCCCCGTGCGTGGATCTGCCCTGTGTCCAGCTCCTGGTCCCCAGGACATTCACCGGGACAGGCCACGGTTTGGGGGTGCTCAGAGCCTTTCCCTCATCCCTCCACCCTTTGACCCTCCCCGTTTTTCAGCTGTGCCGTGCCATGCCGTGCCCGGCTGGCACAGGGTGATTCCATGCCGTGGAGAACCCTGCCGCTGCTCGTTCTGGGGCCGCGGGCCGGCCCGGGGGTGCAGCTCTGGGTCAGCCCCATGCCCTCGGTGTGCCCGGCGGGGCCGCAGCCCCCGGGCCCCCGCCGGCCGTGCCGGCCCCAGACTTTCTGTCTGCACGGGGACTTCCCGTCCCCGCTCGGCGCTGCCGCCGCGAAACCAAAGAGCGGCTTGTTCGGCTGCCGGGGCCGCCTCCGCGCTGAGTGCCCCGCTCTGTTCCCGCTAGCAATAATACACCCAGAGCCCTGCGCATAAATTGAGCTTCCCAGCGGCGGGCTGGTGGGGAGACTTTAATGGGAAGGAAAATAAACTGTGTACTCGGCACGCGGGGAGGTGCGGTGCTGGCAGAGGGGCGCCGCGAGAAGGCTCCTCTTGGCTGCTTTTTTTCCCCGGTTTATTTGCTGAGGGAGCACACGTATGCACGGCTGCCTGGGCCGTGCTTCTGCTGCCCAGGATGCCAAGGAAAAGGGAGGCGTTCTAGAGGAGCTGGGTGAGAGCTCCGAGCTCTCTGAGCTGCCAAAGCGCTCGGTGGCAGCGCCCAGCCCAGCCCTCGGAGGAGGCGTCTGCTTCAGGAGAAGCTGCTGCTTTCCTCCCCAAATCGCTCCCCTCGGGGCTCCGAGGAGGCTGTGGCGGAGCGGGCAGCCAGGAGGGATGTCGCTGTGCCGGGACGGTGCCAGCCTGTTTGTGATTTCTCAGCACAATGCTGCGATTCAGAGCCTGGGGAAGCTCATGAGTCACGCTGAACTTCCCCGGCCAGTCACCGCTGGGAAACACGCTCGCATCTGCTCAGCCACCCTCACAGTGCCTCCTGCTCGGGAATAATTCCATCGCTTCTCTCTTCCCGCCTGCTGCCGGGGCCGGCTGAGGCTGCTCCAGCAATATCAGCAGCCCAGGGACGATGGTGCAACAGGGAAACAACAGAATTGGGAGGCAGGAGAAGAAAAGTGCCTGTGTTTAATTGCTTGTCCGTGCACAGTGGACACCAGCCAGGCTTTTAGGGCGGCTGGGACGCGCACCGCCCATGCCCGTCCCCCCCCCCCGGCAGAGGAGGCTCTGTTGACTTAACTCTGGGGCTGCACCTATTCCTGTTTGCAAAGCCTTTGAAGCCCGCGGGAAGAAGAGCAGGGCCTTCGGATGTGCCCGTGACTCAGGAGAATCCGCCCCCTCTGTGACCAATAATTGTCCCGAGCGGGAGGAGGGATGCTGGGGGCGGTGGGCATCCCCCACCTGCGGGCAGCCCCGGGCGCAGGAGGGACACGGACGGGCTTCCCCGGGCCACGCTGGGGCTGGGAAAAGTCCACAGGTTCGGGAAACAGCGTTTCCCTTTGAACATGCTGTCAGTTTTCAACAAACGTCAGAAATACAAATGGGAAGTGAAATCCCACTTTTGTAAAAATATTTGCTTTGAGCTGAGCGAGGCTTATTAAGGGAAGGGGTAGGTTTGAATTTCTTTTTAGTGAGATGCTCCTCTCATCCTGCTCACAGGGAAGGCAGCTTCCCCTCGCCCTGGTGCATCCCCAGGGCCACGTGCTGGGGGTCACGTCCCACCTGTGTCCCCTCGCTTCTACAAAGCCTTGCTGAGCCGAGGGGATCCCGGGGAGCAGCCGGGGCACACAGGCCATGCCAGGCCCTCGCCCGGGGCAGGTGAGTGGAGCTGCTCTGCCCCGAGAGCCCATCCGGCAGCTCCGGGCCCCGTCCCACTCCAGCTCCTCACGAGGGGAGCCGTCCCACGGCGCCGGTGCCTCGTCTGCGCCGCATCCTGCTGAGTAACACCGGGCCACATCCATACATGGGGAAGAGCCGGCCAGAGCCGCTCTCCGCTGTCAGACCTCTCCCTCGCTCAGTAAATAACATTCCTGCTAACGCTGGTATGCAGGAAACTTTCCAGCTCTCCGACTCGTGTCAGCATCGGGCTGCACGGGCTGCCTGGCAGCAGGGCTCTGTAGGGTAGGGGCTGCACCCCGGCCAGACCCCCGGGCACAGCGGGGTCCCTGCTCACCCACCACTCCCAGCTCCACCTGCACGGGCAGCACTTCACTTTGGGGGAAATACGAAAAGCTCTCAGATGCCTTGTGGTTCCCTGTGCCCCCTCGGGGGTTGAGGAGGGGGTGCCTGTGAAACCCTGAGCTCTCTAAGTAACCAGTGCACCAGCAAAAGCCTCAGTTTGTATTAGCCCAAACCTCCCAGGCCTCCCACGGAACCCCAGCTCCTCTGCTGCCTGGTGGCTCCCAGGGTCAGCGGCTGGGACCCAGGAGGGCAATTTTTGCTTTAGTTCCTCAGCAGCCAGGCCTTCTCCTGAGAGGGCCCAGCATGCTGGACACCTCCCTGCTTCCCGGGCTGCTGTCCCACACCTTCCAGGGAAATCACACCCTCATCCCAAACTGATGCAGTCAGGCTCACAGCTCATTTTTATGGCCTTGGAGGGAATTCCACGGCTGGGGGATGAGCCCACATGTGGTTGTATCACAACCCTGCAACCTTGGAATGGAAGGGGGGCCTCTGGCTATTCCCGCTGCAGATCCAGGTGGATACGGTAAAAAGGGTGCTCGAAGCCCTGGGCAGCTGATGTGTTTCATGCATCACCGTGGGTCAGAGTGGGCTCCCTGCTGGAAAACAGGAATAGGAGCCAGAGCTCCAGGACTCTACATGGAGATGGCCCCACTATCCACTCGAGCCCTTCCTGGCCACTCGGCAGAGGAAATGTGTACTGAGGGCTGCTGGGGATGGGCCATTTCCTCCCCTGGGCTTTTCCTTCTCTTCTTTGGCCTATTTAGGTATGTGAGGATCAGAGGAGGAGAGCCTGGCTGGGCTGGGGCAGGGGCTGTGAGGAGCTGTGGGTGCTGCTGGACCCCGTGGGTGCTGCCAGAGCCTGCTGAGGCCCTGTCCCCGCGGGCTGGCCATGGCCGGGAGGAGAGTTTGTGCCGAGCTGCACTTACCATGAGGGGAAATGAAAATAAAAGCGTGGTGTTTCCAACTGTCTCCTACCACGGCCCCAAAAGCGGTGGGGTGGCTGTCTTAGTGCTGCTGCAGCCCAGCTAGCAGGATGGGGACTGGGGGAAGATGTGGCTGGGGCCTGGCTGCAATCCCTGCAGGAGCCCAGGATGCCAGAGAGATAATGAGAGGGGATGTTAAACATTACTGCAGCCACAGGGCTGTTTATCTGACACGAACAGAGGCAGCCGGGAATCCTCCAGGGTGCACAGCTCAACTTAGACCCCATTAAAGTTCCTTTTATTCCCTGTGTTTTGGCTGATGTTGAAGCAGCGCCTGAATTGCTCCTGCGGGAGGTGAGGTCCCTGCCTGGAGTCTGCTCTGCTCCTGCATCCCTGCACCCCAGTACCCAGCCCAGGCTGGGCAGGGACAGGCAGTCTCAAAGGACAGGGCACTGCAGGGTGAGCAGAGAGTGCAGGAGAGGAGCGGAGGGTCCCTCTCGAGCTGTCCCGGGGCTCTGTGGGATGGGGACAAGAGGGAGAAGCCAAAGGGGCTGTTTGTGCAGGAGCCAGGCTTGGGCTGCCTGCCTGCAGCTTCCCAGTGCTGCCAGGATGTTATCTCCCTCTGCTCTGAGGTTTCGGGGGGATTTCTTTTCTATCCAGAAATAGGAAAGAAGCTGAACAAGCTCGGAGATTTTTCTGTACCTGGGCAGCAGAGCTGCCACTAAAGAGCTTGCACTTCCAAGCCAAGCCTGTTGTGAACTAGAAACATGTTTAGTTTTGAGGGGGGAACACAGCAAAATGAGACAATTTGGACACTTTCCAAACATTTTTTGGATCCCTGAGTTCCTGTCCTGCACTTCCCCACTAGCTACTCCCGTGTGTGGCTTTGGGGCTGCAGAAGGACCTTGGCTGGGGCAGCAGTGCCTCGGAGCTGCTTTGGTCAGCCAAGCTTTGGGGGCCACAGCAGAGCCGAGGGGACGCCCAGGCAGTGCAGGTGCCCCCACACCATCACCCACCCTGCCCGCTGCCCACGTGGGTGAGCAGGAGCTGGGGCTGCTCCCCGAGGCAGGGCAGGGCAGGAGGGCAGCGAGGCAGCCAGAGGCTGGGGAATTCGGATCCAGAAGCGGAACAGACAATTTCCAAGCCGTTGTGACGGTGCGCAGTGATGAGCCGGGGCTGCTTCAAAGGGAACCAGCTTTAACTGGATCAAACCCCGAGCCAAAAGCATAAACACTAGGAGGAAGTTTGGCTAAAGTTAAATCATGTTTTATTTAAAAATCTCCCTCTCCCTGTTGTAAGATGGAAACTCTACATCTGAAAAGTGAAACTAAGATTGGAAACAGTCTGCAGTCATTAAGTTTATGCTACTTTTTTTTTTCCTCCAGCTTCTCAAGTAAAATATCAACTGGCTCCACTGTCAGGGACAGGAAACATTAGTAATAAGTTCATAGATTTACATTTTCCCCAGGGAAATACAGGAATATCAGAGATCAAAAGTTGGAGAAAGGAGTTATTTTTATACAGTGATTTGCAACCAGCATTCATTGAAGGGAGTAAATAAATTACAGGCCCTTCACTTTGGGGCTGTTTAAGTTCTTTTTCTTTAATGCTGTCCCTTTTAACTACTGTAGAGTCTGTCAGGCCTTACACAGAGCAGGAAAGCTTCCCTGCCTGCCAAAGAGGCTCCTTTCCAGCAAATACTGTTGGTCACTGCAGTTGGTTGTCACCTGTGGGCCTGCGGGCAGGTGGGCATTGGGGTGGCTCGGGGTAGGAGCCAGCCTGGCACGCAGGGACAGCATGGGGAGATGACTCTGCTGGCCAAAAAGGTCCATCTGGGGGCTGTCAGAGCCAGCGAGGGGTACCTGTGCGAGGCACCACTGCTGCCAGAGCTGGGGCTGTGGGGGCCTCCCCTCTGCCGCTGCCAGCCCCAGTCACTGCTGCTTCAGCCAAGGCAGGGCCATGGCCCTGGGCACCCCCTCTCCAGGTGGGCAGGGGTTGCCCCAGGGGTTTTGCTGCCACCCAGCCTGGTCCTCCCCACAGCCCAGTGGGTGGCTTGTGGCACCCTGGCCCCTTGGGTGTCTCTGCCTGAGTTCCTGTCCCAGCCCAGGGACACCCTGTGCCCTCTGCCAGATGCGCTGCTGCAGCCCCTGCTCCGCCTCAGCTGCGCCACAGGGACCAGAGCTCCCGGTGGCCGTGTCCCCCTTGTCCACCCACAGGGGCTGAGCTGCTCTGGCAAGGTCGGGGGTGGCAGGGAGCCAGTCCCAGTTGTAGTGGAGACACTGGAAAATTTGACCAGGCATTTTGTCTGGTGTCATCAATTAAAGGTGAGGCACTCGCTGGCTGGGCAGGATAATGAATGATGGGTTTAAGTACAACTGGAAAAACAATAAAATACTCTATTAGGGTGACACAGCTGTGAACAATGAACATTAAACAACTTTGCGCGAGCAGAGCTGCCGCAGCCACACTTAGCCCTGGTGCTTGATGGATTCCTGTTTGGAGTGCTCCTCACAAAGCCACTCTGCATCCACCCTGGGCTGGGAACCTCTCTCTCCTTCTCCTGCTTAAAAATACATCCACATAAAACGTGCTTTAAGAATCCCTAAAGGTTCATTAATGTCACAAGCAGGGGAGGAGAAAAGAGTTGGAAGGTCTTGAAGTACATGTCGGAAACACTCCAGAGAAAACTGTAAATGCTGCTGGGATGAACTGCAGGCTCTGGAGGATCAGCCGTGCTGGAAGACTATTTATTTTCCAGTCTATTTTAAACACTGGACTGCTTCAGATAAGAGTTGCCTGTGGTGGCAGACAGGATCGTGGGACTGGTGTGCAGGAACTCATGCCAGATTCATTTCTGGGGAGTATTTCCTCCCTGCCTTGATAAATCTGCCTTGTCTGCTGTACCAGGTTACTTCCTTTGGAGTTTTCTCTCCTTATTATTACTTATTAAAGTTGCCTGCAAATAGCACTTGGGCTTCATGCAACATCCTGTACAACAATTCATCCTTCTCGTTATCTCGAAGCTGACAATTCCCACCAGGGCCAGAGAGGGTGGGTGGAAAAATGCCTTGAGAAGAAACAGAAATGGCCATCCCTTCTTGCGAGGCAGAAGAAACCACACTGGGGAGGCTGGAAAGGGCAGGAGATAAGTGGGGACTTCCTCCCTTCAGGGACAAAACCATGAAGGGGAAGAAAAGAAGAAGAAACAAAGCTGGCAACACCAATGAGTGTCTTCCCCTCACTGGGGTCCTGGGCTGGTGTTCAGAGGGGGTCAGCGAGCCCCCTGCGACCTGACCTTGCAAACTGCCCCCCTTTGCCTAGATCTTATCTAGGAAATGGTGCTCAGGTTACACAGCTCTCCGTGCAGGGCTTCCCCTGCAGACTGAACCCACCTCGCCGCTCTGCACCGGGCAGGGCCCCTGGACTTTGAAACTCTGCTGCACCCCTTGCTGCAGGGAGGAGATGCAGTGTCCCAGTGACCAGGGCTGAGTGCAGGGGCAGCTCTGGGGAGTCGAGCTGCTGGCAGATGCTCGTTCCTACAAGTGGGCTGCAAATGGCATTAGCTGGGGACGCCGTGCTGGAGCTGCTCTGGGGGTGGCTCTTCTTGCCTTCCTAGCCCCCAGGGTTTCATCCCCGGCAGCCTGAGCCACTGGGTTGCAGCTCCCAGCCCTCATCTCACCCAGTCCTCTCAGCCTGATTGAGCTGAGAAGTCCGGCTTGGCTCCCGCAGGCGTGGGGCGCTGCCATCGGGGAGCTGCACTGCTCTGTGAGCCCATTTCCACCCTGAGCATCGCTGGTGGGGACACAGCAGCAGCTCCCCTGGCCCCATCCTGCCCATCCCCCCAACCCTGGCCACCCGTTCCCTCCATTGACCCCCAGCCCGAGCCACCCCTCACCTTTGCTCAGGCACATGCCCTCAGTCCCTGCTCCGGGCACCACGGCCCTGCCTGGGGGACAGCGCTGCCCTGCCCATGTGGGCTTAATCACGGAGCATCTGCTTCCCATTGCAGCCGCCCAGGGCAGGTTTCCCTGGCAGCCTCCTGCAAGGGTGCTAATTTTATGTACACAGGCTCATTCGGCATGGAATCAGGAGAGCTGGGCAGCAGCAGGGGAAGGGGGGCCCTGCCCTGGACAGGGGGAGTGGGGCAGAGGGGGGCCAAGGCAATGCACAGGGAGAGAGGCTCCTCCTCCCACTGGGGCTGTGGGGAAGCTGGAAGCAAGTCTCAGAGACACTTGGCCCGGCACAGCAGCGTGGAGGGGTGCCAGGGACTATTTTCGGAAACCTCGCTCATGGTAAGATCCCGAGCCCGGGGTAACACTAACCCGGTGTCGCTGGCACAGCCCGACCCGTCCCAAAGCTGCAGGGTCTGTGAGACGGCTCCTCGTGTGTGGGGATGGGCAGCCCCAGCGCCAGGCAGGAATCTTAACTAGCACTTCCCGGCCACAGCTCCTAGAAATGGCAAATTCTGCTGGTGCCAGACGACGGATGACTCCTCCAGACATCTTGGAGAAGCCTCTGGAAAACTGTCTCTTCAAGGGAGCTCAATTTTGGCTTTCTAAATTGAGGCTCCCCAAATTGCTTTTGGAAGCATTAGCCATTATTATTTTCCTTCTGTTTAATCACAGTGTTTTCCCTGGTCCTCGGTGATAACAGACATCCAAGATCTTCATGCTCCCCAGGAGGGGCCACGCACTGTGACCCCCTCAGCTCCCACACTGTGCCAGTCCCCTCCACTGTGCCAGTGCTGCCATCAGCCCTGGTCCACAGGCAAGGACGGGTGACACCGAGCAGGAGACTGTCCAGTCTGCCCCTGGAAGGGTCAGGGAGCCCTGCAAGCCCCGGCTCTGCTGCAAACCCACCGGGGAGCTCAGTGCCGGGGATGCCAAAGGCTCACAGACCCGGGCGAGCGCCTGCCTGCAGGATGAGGGCAAGGAGGTGGCTGTGACAGGGTGGGGACAAGCCCATCCCCACGGCCAGGGGCTGCTGACAGCAGCACGTCACCCTCTGAGAGCCCTTCAGCTGCTCAAGGAGAACCTCAGGGCGCTTTGATCTGTGCCGGGGCTCCTTGATGTAAAGCAGGCACTGCTGATGGTGGCTGTGGGATGAGCCCTTCAGCTGCTGCCTCTCCCTCCTGGGGAGCAGCAGGGCTGTCCTGCTGGCACTGAGCAGCACTGGCCTCGCCAGCAAGGCCTGAGGGGGCACCTGAAATGCACAGGCACGAGCAGGCAGGGCTGCACGGAGATCAAAGGGCGTGGAGTTCTCTGCTTTAGGGGATGCTTTGCATCCACCTCTGCCCTCCCTTGCAGAGCCACCCAAGGTCGTGGCAAACCTTTGTGGTGTGGGCTGGGGTCAGATCCTGCTCGGCAGTGCATCCCAGACCCAGCACTGGCTGCAGGCTGACAGACCTTGCAGCATCCAACCCATCTAATGGGGGAAAATGGGGCACAGGAAGCAAAAAACCAAACATGGAGCAGCTGGGAAAGCTCAGGTCTGTGCCTCAGAAGAAGCTCATGTTGGCGAGATCCCACACAGCCCAGCAGCAGCCGGGCCCTTGAGAAGAGGCCAGCATGGTGCAGTTGAAATCCTCCCTGCAGCCTGGCACTGTGGCTCTTTGAAACAGCCATGGGCAGCACCTCCCTGGGTGGGCACCAGCTCTCATCTCCATCCTCCACCAAGAGCCAGCTAAACCCTGACCCTCAGGTACACGGGGCCAGCGGGTCCCAGGCCTCCCCATGGGGCTGCTGGAGAGGGTCCCTGGGAGGGTCCTGGTTCTGGTCCTGGTGCCCCTTCTCACCTTCTGGCTCATCTGCTGCATGCACAATCTCCCCAGCAGCGGGCTCAGGGCTCCTTACGGCTGCAGTTGCGCTGTGATGTTCCCCACTGGGCATGGAAAGGAGCAAACATGGAGATGATTGCAGCAGCCAAGGATGCAGAGCAAGGGTCAGAGTCAGAATGTGGTACCTGCACCCACCCAGCCGCTCTCTGCTCTGCTGGCCTGCCCTCCCTCAGTGCCAAGTGGTGCTTTTGCAGGTCTCTCCCATCCAAGGCTCCTGCTATAGTGGGAGCAGCTCCTGTGCCCAAGAGCCCCAGCCCAGGGCTCCTGGCAGGGAGTGCCCCAGGCTGGGCTGGCTGGGAGGTGCGAGGGGGGATGCACAGGGGTGGGGAAGGGAAGGCTGGGGGTGCCCCAGGTGTCGCCACGTGCGAGTGACTCCTTGGTACATTTTGTGCCAGGGACCATCTCTGCTCTTCCCTCGTTGGTGTCTCCGGCCCTGAGCCGGAGCATGCCGGGAAAAGCTTCCCATGTCTGCACTCACAGCCTCCCCCACGCTCCCTCCCACCACCCTTTATTTATGGGACAGCTATTTCCTTTTGGAGAGAAGTAGCCAGCAGTATGGAATGGCAAAAGGGATTGAATGAAAACAAGGTGTTTGCTTAAATTGCGGAAGATTTGAAGTTTCCGATGGGTGATGGCAAGTGACATCCCAGCCTTCCCCCTCTCCCCAGCAGCCGGCCAGGACTGTCCCACAGGCACGTGCCAGTTGCTGTTTTGGCTCCCGGGATGCTCTGAAGACCATTTGAAGGAAACCATTTGCCATCTACCACAGCGTCGGCATTCAAAAACTCACCTTCAGGTCCTCATCTGAGTCACAACTACCAATAACTACGGATTTTTCCAGCAAGTGCGGGCCCCACGTTGCTGCCCTCCAGCTCTGTGGAAGCAATGATGGAAGGTTATTGCTGTAAAGTGAGGTTTAGGGGGGAAAATTTAGATGATATTGATCACAGACAGCAGCTGCTGTAACCAGGGCAGTAAACTTTCCTACCTCAGTATTTCTTTTGACATAAAGTAACTTCTGTCTCAAGCTGAATCTTTCAGAAATCTGACCAAAGGTTATATTTTATGGGATAGGGAAGCCCAGCTCCTCCCATGGCAGCATGGCATGAAGGGGGCAGCTGGCTGATGCCCTGGGGAAGGTGGATGTGTGGGGATGAGGCACCTGCAGGCTCTGGCAGGTTGAGGCCCTGAGCCACAGGGTCACAGTTGAGGATGCTCTGGCCATCGTGGTGGGGGAACTTGGGGGACCAGGTCCCTGCAGGACTCCACAGGCTTTGAAGCCAACTGGATGGGCAGGACACAGGGAACATTTCCAGCACTGTGGTGCTACCCTGGTCTGGGCTGGGAGCTCCCTGCACCTCTGTGTTTGCTCTGTCCCCACCTCCAGCGGCAGCAGATGCCTTTGCAGGCAGAGGAAGGGCTCTGTGTGCTTCCTGCCCCTCCGAGGCACGAGTGGCCGGCGGCAGGGCAGCTCCTGGGCCAGCTGCTCGTCCCTCAGTCCCTGACATCCTTTCCTGACACACATTGGCTTCCTGCGTGCGCCTCTCGCACCACTTCCTACTCTGCTTCGGTTTCCACCAAGCACTGCATGTCACAGAGAGCGTGGGGGAGGAAATAAAAGAGAAATAAAATGAGTAGCTTTTCCTTCTGGCCCCCCGTGGACCGCAGCGAGGCACAGGATGGGCAGGCAGTGCCCATCCCCACAGCCGGTCCCACAGGAGCCTCCCTGGCATGGGCTCACATCCAGCAGCGTGGGGAGAGGCTGTGTCCTGCAGTCACCGAGGGCTCGACACCAAAGCTCTCTTGTTCCCTAATTCGTAGCCTGGTTTCTGAGAAGGGCAGGTGCTCTGCCCTCCCCGCCACCCCTGAGCTGCTGGGGCTGGGTGCTGCCACCCCTGTCATGGTTTTAGGGTGGCAGGAGGCTGCCCTGGCCATGGCAGTAGGATCACTCCCCCCTCTGCCCACTGCAGGGCCACTCTCCAAAACCACTTTCTGCCTCATCAGGAAAGCGGGAAAAGCGATCAATGGCTCTAGCCCTGGCTTTAGAAAGTGGATTAAGGCCAGTGAATAGGAACTGTCTCTCTAATGAAGTGCTATTACCAACAGGCTAATTGAGTAATGACATAATGCAGGCCCTTGAAGCTCTTTATAACGGGCCATGACTCCGTGCCACAACACGCCGCCACTTCCTCGCCCTGCCCCGCTCTGCCTCCAGCACATCCCAGCAAAGGAGGCTCAATGTGCAGCACCGTCCTCCCGGAGCGGCCACAGACAAAGTGTCGCCAGCATAACCCTGCGTGGAAAATGCGGAGGTGGAGGGAAACCCGGGCTAATTAGCTCGGGAGCCGCCAATCTCCTCCATGTGAAACGTGAGCCTTTTTATTGGGAAAAGTAAAACAGGCCTCGCATTGCTTTCAGAGAGCCCAGTAAAACAGAAGGTGATCCATACAGATGTATGTTATGCTAGATTTAAAATACTTTCTGATGATTTTCTAGGCAGATCTCCAGTAAGCTACAGCACAGCACTGCTGCTGTAGGGCGGTCGGCACAGGCTGGTGGCTCCCTCTGGCACCTCTTACTGTGGAGAGGACGCCGGTCACTGCTGTGCGTGTGCCGCTGGCCCTTGTGGCCGTGTCCATCCTCAGCTAAAGAAATTAAATGTACCAGCTTTATGGCAGGTGGCTGAGGCTTTGCTGGGGCCCGGCACAGCCCTGTGGTGCAGTGGGCATCACCCTGTGCCCTTGTCCCTGCTCTGGGGGCAGGCAGGGGGCACTGGCTGGCAGAGGTGATGCCAGGAAAGGAGAGTGCAGACAGTGCAGGGTCACAGTGATGCTGCCACCCAGACCGCCTTCACCCCCAGGGAGACAGCACCTTTATTTCAGTCCTCCAGCCTCAGAGCCCTTCCCCAGGGCTGCCTGGCTCTCTCCTTCTGCATTTGCTGTGCTTTATCTGCATGGGAAGACTCACACCTCCCCAGACCCACGCTATCCGTTCACCGTCCGATTAAAGATTAATTTGAGATCATTGCTCATGTCAATAGCCCAGAGGCAGGAAAACAATAGCTACACCTGCAGCTTGTTTGTGAGCCCCGCTCCTTATGGCGAGCTGTTAATGGACAGAGGCTTTCACGGGGACTCTCTGCTGACAGGCTGAGCCCTGAACCGGCACCTGCTGCCCCTGCCCAGACAGAGAAAACCTCACACACCTTCCGAGGCCTCCTGCATCCATCCCGGCTCTCTCAAGTGGGAAACCTATATTGTCTCTGCTGATCACCCCACAAGCCATCCCAGCTTCTGCCACAAAGCTCCCACCATTCCCTTCCCCAAATCAGGAACAGCCGCCCAGTGACTGGCTTCAGTCTGGGCCTTTCCCTGGATTCTGCCCGGTTTCTGTTTGTTTGTTCAGCTTTTTCTATCTAAGGTAAGAGCCAAAAGAAGAATTAGGCTGATACACTTTGCAGGGGCTGAGCTTTGGCTGCCTTCTCTGGGGGCTGCATGCTCAGATGCTGGAAGTACTCCTGCAGAGGCTGTGAGGGATGCAGGAGGTCACAGAATCAAGAGGAGAACATTTCTGTCCGATAGGTTTGCAGTGACAGGAGAAGATAGTGGATTTTTTTTTTTTTTTTTTTTGTTTTCTACTGCCCTGGAGGTGGGAGGAGGCATGTGGGAAGCCCCAGAGCTCCTCTTGATCCTCACAGCACAAGGACCAGGTGTGCCTGTCCTTGGGAAGGATGGGGACAGAAAAGGTTAAAAAAGGAAATGTTGGGAACTGCAGCCCCCAAATGACTGAGGAGATGAAGTTTAGCCTTCACAAAGGTGGCTGTAATCCTCCTGCTTCCCTTCTCATCACCTCTGGGATGTTCCAGATGCTTGCAGTGACAGGACAGGATGAGTTCAAATGGTGGCATGGAAGCTTTAAAGCCCTTTTTAACCCGGTATCTCCACATGGGTCTGTCCCAGGGGGCTCCCACGCCAGGGTGGGTTTCCCAAAACCCTTCATTCTACATCGTGTCAGGGAAGGGGGGAAACACTAGTCCTCTCTGGGAAGAAAAGGCACTTTGTGGTTTCCCTGGAGCCTTTGAAAGGGCTCCAGGAGCTGAGGGGACGTACGTGCTCGTTTAAAGGTCCCGTGGAAATTAAACGGCGGGGTTCAAACGCTCGGGGCCGCGGCCGTGCCCCGCCCGGGGAGCGCCGCAGCCCCGGAGCCGGCACCGCCCGCACCCCGGGCCGGCCCGGGGCCCCGCTACCTGCCGGGCGCCTGATTGAATCCCGGCTTTTACGAGCGCTGACACCGTAATCTGTTACAGATGGTCGCACAAGGTGGTCACCAAATGGTTCCCCCGCTGATCGCCGGCTGCCCCCGCCCTGCTCCCAGCCCGCAGCGCAGCCTGCGCTACCTGGCTGAGCCCGCGGGGCTGCGGCTTTGCGGGGCTTTGCCTCCTGGGGCGTTAGAACTGAGAGCGAGGGAAGTTGCTGAGCTTTTGCATGGACCCCAGGCTTCGCTGGGCAGCGCTGGTTGCCCGGGTGAGCACAGGGCACCAAGGGCAGGGCACCTCGGCACTGCTGCCAGGGATGCTGCTCTGCGACTTTCCTTCAGAAAATGAAATGGAAAAGCAACTGCGACTCGTCGTCAGGCCCAGCTCCCGGGTGCGCTTCTCCATCACAGAGCCCCAAAGGTCTGCAAGGGCAGAGAAAGGCCAGGAGGGATGGCCCTTGTCTGCAGCTGGCTTGAGCTGGACCCAAGGGTGTCCTGGCCATGGTCCTCAGCCCACTGCGCACGCCAACATCCCTCAGGTAGAAAAAATAAATATATTGAGGTAGTAAATTGAGCAGCTGGTCAGAAAAGAAGAGATCTGGAGCACATTCATCACCCTGCGACGGGACAGCAGCTGGTCCAGACCTGGGCGACACCTGGGGAGGTCTAAGGCACTGTCCCAAGGGGCGGGACATCACCTGAGCAGCCGTGTCCCCAGGGCACAGGGCAGGGCAAGAAGCAGATGCAGAAGCAACCCGAGTGCCAGTGGGCTGAGCTTTTGTGATTCAGAACAGGCACCATTTCTTTTTTCCAGTGTTTTAAGGCTGCATTTGTGTTTGAATGCCAGCAGGATTTGTCAGTCGAGCCTAGGCTGCCCTCCACCCGGTTTATACCTTCCTTCTAAAAGCCTGGCGTCCCAGCCAGGCGCTGGACAAAGCCAGGAGCACAACTGAGAGCAGCAAAGCTTGCTGAGGAGGAGGTTTCTCACAGCTCTCACCGCCGGCCTGACCAATATTAGTTGAAGCCCATTGAGAGGGAGCTGGCAGGGGTCCCCGGTGGGTGCCAGTGCGGGGATGCAGAGAGAGCCTGAATGACAAGGGACAGGGCCAGGGTCCCCAAGTGGTGACAGCCCTGGCACACGTGGGCGGGGACGAGGCACAGCCATGCAGGGCCCTGATGCGGCTGCCGGAGCTGCAAAGCCAACCCCGGCTGCGCTGCCAGGGCTGCTGCTCCCAGCGCACCCACTCCTCCACCCTCCTTTCCAGCTCCTGCAGGTGGTCCCTGCTCAAGATTGGTCCCTTCTCCCCCCCCCCCTTTTTTTTTTTTAACTATTTAGCTGCTTTTGCTGCTCCAGGATTTTATGGATGGAAAGCTGAAAGTAATTAGTGCCCCTCCCCCGCTTCCTGTTGGGAAAAGGAAGAAAAGCACACACAAGAGCAAACCCAAAACTTCCTGCCCTGCTTAATAATCGAGTAATGAGTCCAACTCGGCTGGGAAAGTCAGTTTATACCGGGTGAGCTCTTAATTAAAGAAGGGCTGAGCAGCAGCTCTTCTGACTTTTACAGCCACACACATCTTCCTGCCCTGAACAGCCCCTGGGAGAGGCGCAGGGAGCCGGACGCCCCCGGGCTGGAGGGGGATGAGAGCCTGAGGACGCGTGCCCTTTTATTCCCTGGTCGAAAGCAATGTCCGGGAGATGGCACTGAGGAAATGCGGAGAGAGGACAAAATTCCAGTCCCTGGGGGAGGCAGGCAGTGAGCCTGGCTGCAGACTCTGAAGCACCCCGAACTGGAGCGGCTGGGAAGGTGCAAGGCAGGTGGTTTGGGGCACTGAGAGTTTCACGATGGAAATCCTCGAGGCAGACCCTGGAGAGTCCCGCAGCACCGCCCCTGGTGCCCCCAGGTGAGGGGCAGCCCCTCCTGTGCGTGCTGAGGAGCTCTGCGGTGGCGAGAGGATGTGTCAGCCCTGCGGCCGCGCCACCCGCATCGGGTCACCCACCCTGTGCTGGAGGCGTCCCTGGGGAGGCTCAGGGTCCTGCCGAGAGCCAGAGGCAGCTCTGCCACCCCAGAGGAGCAGCGCCCTGTGCTGCAGAGTGTTCCTGCTCCCCAGGGAGTGCTCAGGGACGCAGGGGAGCCGCAGGTGCTCAGCAGCTCCGGGGGGACGCCAGCACCCACCCGGGCAGGCTGGGAGGGACAAGGAAAGCTCTTGTGTTGTCCCGCATGGAGCCTGGGAGATCCCCTGCACCCCCAGCCCACCACGGCATGGCTGCCCCAGCCCTTTGGCAGGAACTGACTCAGCCTGACTTTTCCTCTCCCGAGAGGCAACTGCTCCACACGTTCCCTCCTGCAAATGCCCCTTTCTAGACACCTGCAGCCAGAGGCCAAGAGCACCAGCTGGGAGGAGAGCTGAGCCCCGTACCCCGGTCCGCACAGCACTCCCCCCTTACAGCTGCACATTCACCCCAAGCACCCACAAAACCCTACTATAAATTAACCATTTTATTGAATATCAATAAACTGTATATAATTATATAAAAAGATTCATCAGTACAAAATTGTGGCACAAAAATATAAATACCAGTGTACCTTTGAAATGTAAACATCCTCTTTGTAATGATTCCATGAAAACAATGTCCAAAGAAAGATGCATTCAGGAGGCACCTGTCAATACCCATAAAGAGGGCTTTTGGCACACACCTGTCGATGGACAGCCTTGGGACAGGCCACCATTGTATCAGCTGACAAGTGCCTGCTATTAGTCACAGTTCTCTTGAAAAGCAGTTGTTAAGAGTCATATTAACAGGTGCTTGAGTGCATAGCTGCTCTGTAAACAGGGCTGGGGTTTGAAATGGCTACCCCGCCTTTCATGGACACTGTTAATCTCGCAGGCATTGCAAATTGTCATTGTGCTGGGGAGAAGCAGCTGCTTCACAACTACTGGGATACTGTATTATTGCATAGTTACACCTTCTACAGGCGGGGTATATACACTCGGGGTATGGGGGGAGTGTCTTGTCCTTCATTAAAAAAATACTGGTTCTTAGAAGTTACCAAGTGGTTACGGTGTTACAAAAAAAAAAAAAAAACAAAACAAAAAACAAAAAAAAAAAAAAACAACCCCAACACAAAACCCCCAACCCCCCAAGCTACATGGTCGCAGTGTTCAACACCGGCGCAGGGCCGAGGGTGCAGGTCCAGCCCTGCAAGGTGCCGAGTGCCTCTGGCAAGGGGGGGACCTGCCGGGGGGCTGGGGCAGGACCGCGACCCCCGAGTTTCACACACCCGGCACCGAGCCCAGGTCTGCACCCCCATATGCCAGGAGGGGAGAAGTGGTCACAGCACCAAGCCTGTCTGAGTTCAAGCAGTGTTTGGACAATGCTCTCAGGCACACGGTGGGGTTCTTGGGATGTCCTGCAACAGGGCCAGGAATTGGACTTGATGATCCTGATAGGTCCCTTCCAACTCAGCATATTCTACAATCAGGCTCTTGCATTGCACTGGAGGCACCACGTGAGGAGTGTGAGGGTCTCAAGGGCCAGAGCAGCAGTGTCCGGCCCGGTGCACGCTGCAATGGTGATGGAGGAAACTAACTCCTACAGAAACTAGTTATAATATAGGTATTTGTGATGAGAGAGGCCAGGGGAGTGGAGTCCTCAGCGAGAGCCAGAGCAGCCCGTCTCCTCATGCTTGTGGAGCAGCGACATGCGGGAGAAAGTCCGGGAGCAGGTTTTGCACTGGTACTTCTTTACATCTGAATGGGTCTGCAGGTGGGCGCGGAGATTAGAGCGGTCAGCAAAGGCCCGGTTGCAGTGTGTACAGGAAAAGGGCTTTTCACCTATGGGACAAAGAGAAACGCTCCCAATTAACCAGTGCATCAACACATGGGGAATATCAAAGAAGGAGCCATTCATTAGCCAAAGTTTGTGCAGAGCACAGTGAAAAGAAGTGCTGGCTGTTATTGTTCCCAGGGAAAGCCGGGTATGTAGAGCATTGCTTGGGGGAGAACTGCCAGCTTGGGAATTGTCTGCTCCCAGAAAAACCTTTCCTCTGAACCACGGAAAATTAATGCTGGAAACATCTGCAAGTAGCACATACAAACGAAGACACGATCCCCGTCTCCTGCGCGGAGCCAAGCGAGGAGCTCGCAGCAAGGCAGGAAAGCCGAGCGCTGTGTGTTAATTATATCATAGCAGGCAGCGGCTGCGAGGCGCCAGCCCAGGGTGAGTGGAGCTATTTCCTCTGCCGAGCCCCGCGCTCCCCCTTCTCCCGCCCGGCTCTCATTGAAAAGCCTGGCCAGGGCGAATTCCTCCCAGAAAGACTCTTTTGGAGGAAACAAATGTGTATGCTCAATTTGGAAAGCACAATTAAGTCTACCCGGCTTCCTTCAGCCATCATCTTTAGTACGTTAAGAGGGTGTGAAATCAGTGCCAAGTCACAATTACACCGTCCCACAGCCCCACAAAGGATGCTCGGGAGATGCTTTGTCGGGGCGGCCGCGGCAGCGGGGTGGGCTGCAGCTGCGCCCCCGGCCCCGCGCCAACAGGTGCCCGCAGCACCTGCCCGCAGCCCCGCCGAGCCCCGCCGGGGCTCATCCCGGCACCGACCGTGCCTGGGGCCGGGCCCATCCCCGCCTCGGGGCTGCTGGTGGCTGGGCAGCTGCGGCTGAGGTCCTGCCCTGCCCAGGAGCCCTCGGTGTGGGCAGGGATGGATGCTCTGGGCACGGTAGCACACAGGAGGGGGGCTCCAGCAGTCTCGCAGCCCCACTTTTGGCCATTTTGGTGCAGCCTGTGCCGCCGCTGGCGGGCCGGCTCCCGAGCGGGCACTGCACAAGCAGCAGCCGCACAGATTTACAGGCTGGGCCTTGACCCTGCGCTGCGTTCCAGCCAAGAGGATATTTAAAGGACACTTCAGAGAGATGTGCCAAGGGGGTCTGGGAAGCCCTTATCTCCCCAGATAACACCCGGCTCGCCGATTCGCTGGGGCAGTGGAGCAGGGAAGCGGGAGGTGATAAGGCAGGGAGGGAGAGGGACAAGAGGGGACGTTACCAGTGTGCGTCCGGATGTGGCCCTGCAGCAGCCAGGGCCGGGAGAAGGCCTTCCCGCACATCTTGCAGACGCAGGGCAGTGTGTGGCTCCGGATGTGCATCTTGAGAGCCCCCAGGCTCACGTACTCCTTCTCACAGTACTTGCAGCTGAAGGATTTCCTGGCCTGGGCGTCGCAGTGCAATTGCTTGTGCTTGGAGAGCCCGGCGAAGGTGGAGTACGCCTTGGCACACTGGGCACAGCGGAAGCGCTCGGCGGCGGCGGGGGCCGAGGCCGGGCTGGGGGGCCCCGAGCTCTTGCCTTCATCCTCCTCGCTGGAGAGCGCCGTCAGGTCCAGGGCGGGGGCGGCGCCGCCCGCAGCCTCGCTGCCCGGGCCGCCCGGGAACAGGCTGGACAGCAGCCCCGCGTCCCACACCAGCGGCGGGTAGTAGGCGCCGGGGCCGAGCACCTCGGGCGGGGGGATGACGGGCAGCGGGCACGTCTCGTACAGCAGCGGGGCGGCCAGTACTGCGGGAGGCGGCGGCGGTCAGAGGGGCCCTCGGAACGGGGGCGACAGGACCCATCCCACCCCCGGGCTCAGAGCGATCCCATCCCAGGCTATCCCTTGGGAACCCCGCGCCGCACCCCTGAGTCGGAGGGGCAAAGGGACCCCAGCCCGCCCCACGGGAGCCCAGAGCCACAGCCCGCCCCGGGAAAGAGTGGACCGACCTCACACCACAGGAACCCCGTGCCCCTGCCCGCCTCGCCGCAAGGGATAGGGTGAAGAGAACCCCACGCTCCCGCCCCCTCCCGGCGCGGGGAGCTCCCCATGCGCCCATGCGCACCCCATGAGGGAGCCACCGCCGCCACCGACATCCCCGGGGTACCAGGGAGCGGCTCGGCATCCCAGGACGCGGGGGATCCCGCGCCACGAGATGCACGAAATTGAAACAAACAGCTCCACAACCCTGCGAACAGCCGGTCATCCCCCGCCCGCTCCGGCCTGGAGATCCCGCGCCGCAGCCCCCGCCCCATCCCGCGGAGCGCCCCACGTGCGCGGCCCGTCCCGTCCACGCACCGGCCTGGCTCTCCAGCTCGCTGTAGTTGGGCTTCTTGCTGGCCGAGAAGTGCTTCTTCACCAGGAAGGAGCGCGGCATCTTGCAGCCCCGGTGCCTCCGCCGCCGCGGGGCCGCGGAGCCGCCGCGCCCGCTGATATGTGCGCGGGGCCGGGGGCGCGGCGCGGGGAGGGCGGTGCGGGGCCGCCCCCGGGGCCGCAGCCAATGGGCCGGGCGGGCCGGGGCGGGCACGGGCACGGGCACGGGCAGGGGCCGGGCCGGGCCGAGCCGAGGGGTCCGAGCCCGGGGGCCGCTCCCGCCGTGCGGCCGCGCTGCCCGCCCGGTGCCGGAGAACGAACCGCTGATGCCGCTGCATCAGCCGCTCCTGGCTTCTCTCCCGAGCGCTTCCCGGTGCCCTGCTCCCCGCGGGTCCAGCCGGTGCTCCGGAGGGAGGCGGTGACCCAGGGGGAGCCCTGGGCTGACCCGCGGCCCGTGCCCAGGGCGGGCAGACCGGCTCGGCGGGCTGGAGGAAGGCGCTGTGCCGGGGGCGATCCCCGGACTCCCCCCTCGTCCTTCCCCTGTCCCACGGCTGAGGACGGCGGCACAGGTTGGGACAAGCCTCCGCCGGGGCATAGCCCTGCGGGAGAGCACGCTTCTCCGCAGGTTAATAATCCTCTGGGAAGAGGCAGTGACTTTTGGAGCAGCGGGATGGATCCGGCACAGTCCTCGGTGACTCCCTCCCGCTGCCAGGGGTCAGCAGCACCTGCCCAGACACATTTGCTTTTCTGCTGGGATGGTTTTGGGCAGCGCAGCCGTCCCTCAATCAAGCTCCTCTCTGTTCTCTTCCCTCCTGCTTTCCCCTGGCTCTTTTCCACGGGCAGGGCTGGTCGAACAGCCCCGCTGAGGCACACGCTCCCCTTGGCTTCCCGCTCCGCAGGGGCCGTGTGCCCACGGGCAGGTGCCCAGGCACGGCCAGCGGGTGCTGGGCAGCGGTGAGCGGGGATGTACCAGCCCTGCAGCCTGGGCTTCAGCTCCTCCCGGGCCCCTGGCTCACGTGGGGGTTTCCCCGCTGGAAGGGCTCAGGGCACGGCTCCAGCCACCTGCTGCAGGGGCCGCGCTCAGCTCCGGGCCAAGACAGCTGCGGGCGGCGGCCGCAGGAGGAACAGGTCCTGCTGGGAATGCCTCCTCCGGCCCTGCCGCTCGGAAAAGCGCCGTGTGCTGGGCCACTCGTGACTCAGCCGTCACACATCGCTGCGCCAGCCCCTGCTGACCACACGTTACTGTTTAGCCACAACGACAAGAAATGCAGAAGTGGGAGCAAAGCTTTCCACTGGCACGGCTCCAGCGCAGGGGCTGAGCTCACTGTCAGCCTTTCCTCAGGGCAGGAACAGGTTGGAAAGCCTGTCCTGCCAGCCACGCGTATCCTGCCCCGACAAAACGCATTTGCAAACTCTTCCCCTGCAGCCATGTGCTCTGGTACTGGATCATCCCTCCTTTGCTGGGGAATTGCCCGTGGCTTTCAGCAGGTGTTTATCTGCAAAACTCATCCCTGGATCAGCCTGAAGTTCAGGGGAAAAGTGCCCCCGAAGGCCTTGGGGGATACAAATCACCACGGCCAGGTCGTCCCGTTTCTCTCGGGGGTGCAGAGGTGCAGCTCCCCGGGGGCTGTGCAGGTGCCTCCCTCGCCCCTGCCCCCCGTGCTGCTCCACCTGCCGCGGATGTGGTTACAGTGGGGACACTTGCACGAGGAACACAGCGAGATGGTTTTCTTTCAAGAAGCAAAGCCAACTCCTGTGTCCTTTCTGAAATGGTGATAATCAGATCTGTTCCAATCATTGCATGTGGAAAAAACTTGCCTCTACTAGGGGAAAAAAACGAGATCAAGGGAGAAAGCGACCTGACCCGCCAGTGCCCGTGAGCCAGGATGATAGGGGACAGAGAGCAGGGCGCAGGGAAGGGGAAGCTCTGCAGTGTTTCATGGGCTGGAAATGTCAGTGAGTTTCTCAGCCGTCCCACCCTCACCATCAGAGAGGGCATCGGCTGAGCCCCGCGGTGGTCAGAGCAGACCTGCCACCAGCCCGTGGCACAGCTCCAGTCCCAGAACCACAACAACTGGCCCAAGGGGCTCACCAGTACACTTCAACCACCTCCAGAGCAACAAGTCTGCTGAAAATTCTTCCTTTTACTTCCCTGGCCCCATGTCTCCGTGAAGCATCTTGAGTATCTGGCTGCAGAGCACAGCTGCTCCCACCAAGGGAGGCTGTGCTGGGAAAAAGAGAAGCTCTGGCCATGGGACGGGGTGTGAACCCTCATTGCAAGGCTGGAGAAATTCCCTGAAACCCACGGCAGCCCCCTGAGCCCGGGGGAGGAGGCTGGGGCCGAGCACTGTGCCGGGAGGAGGGAGCCCCGCTCTCTCCAAGATGCAAGACCTCCCTCTGCCGTCAGCGCGCAGATCCCAGAAGCTCCACGGAATTTTCTTTTTTTTTTTTTCGACCCTAGCAACCGTGAAGACAGAATAAATGTAAGAACTAGAAGAGAGATCTAAGCCTGTAGCAATAACACTTAATTTTCACTAAGTACTGAGTATTTTCTGGAGTTTTGGAGAAGGAATAAGGAAGGAAAAGCAAGTTTTCGTAGTGGTTTCAACAGTCCTCATTTGTACCACCCAGAGAATAATGTAATTTGTCCAAAAAAATGAGTTGGTTTTGATGAAGCACAGACCAATGCAACTGTGATACAAAGATCTATGTTAGAAAAACAAACCAAAACCCATCCCCAAAACAGGGAAATGCTCCACTGTAACTTTTAGTATATTTAAACCAAAGAAAAGCTTTAGGACTGCAAGCACATCCCTCATTTGCCTTTCCATGACTTAACACAGGCTTGGTTGGTTAATCCTTCTTGAGGTGAGCTCACTAGTGACTGTCCAGAATAGCTGGGCAAAGACCTTGAAGAAAATTTGCTGCTCTCTTTTAAGTCAGGTGACACGAGGAGCCAGCTCACAGCACTTACGCTTTGGCAAGATCTCATCCCCCAGCACAAGGAGACCATGGGGATTTGCCGCTGTAATTCCCGATGAAGCAATGCCTGTGCATTAGGAAATTAATGCTGACAACAATTTATCAGACCTATTAAGACCAGTCGTTGTCTGGAGACAAATTCATTTAATAGAATAGCTCAACTGCAAGCCCGGCTCCTCCCCTTGTGTCTCTCTGTGCTAATTGTCCTCCTCAGGCTGACTCCTTGTGCCAGACATGGGGAATTTCACAGGTCCTGGCTGGCCCGATTGCATTATCCCCCACAATGCGGCTGCACAATCAGCTGCTGACGAGGCGAGAGCAGCTCTGGCAGAGCACTGCACCCTTCCCACGGACACTCGCTGGGCTTAGAAGCCTAAACTGGCTTGTTCTACACTAAGGCTTTTTGTTACCACCCAAACGAGGTGAGTGGAGGCCAGGCACAGCACAGAGGTGCCTCATCAGAGCGGCTTTAAATCAATCAGGGAGTCTCAGTCGGGTGTAACCCGGCGGGTGCAAACGCTTTGGCTGCTCAAAGGAAACGCGCAGACCATGAGGAAGAAATGACAAGAGCTGACACAAAGGTAGGATTTTATAAATTAAATGGCCTTTATTTGTAACTTGTCTTCAAAAGTCAAAAACATGACAAAGTAATTGCTCGGAAGCTCCTAATTGCTCCTTATACATTTTATCAGAATTGCATGGAAGTGCACTTAGAACAGAAGCAGGAATCTGGATTCCTGGCAATGAGCATCACCAAACTGCACTTTAGCCAGACTCTAGCGATCCCCATCCAATCCCCAATACACCATCACCTCTTGGCAGCTCAAGCATTAAAATATCTACCCCCAAACACAGCACTTTCCCCACAGAACCAGGAGATTCCAGGTCTCCCACCGCCGCTGGGCTTCCAGTCCCCACACGGGTGCTTGGTGTGTAACAGCCCCTACCACAGGAACCCCGAGGTCAGCTGAGAGGTGCCAGAGGTCTGGCTGCACACAAGGTTGAATCACGAGGTTTTAGCCGGAGTGTGTTTCGTTATTCTCAGGGTAAGGCTATGCTGCAGTCTGCGGAGCACGATGGGAGGAGGTTCCTGCTCAAATCCATGAACCAGGGCTCGGTTCTGGGGTGGAGCAGGCCCACGGCTCCAATTGCAATGCTCACACTGCACATCTCGACACTCTGAGATTTACAGGGGCTGGTCGGGTGCCTTAGGCCCTCAGACCTCAGCAGCTTCTCTGTGAACTTAATGAAAGCAGCAAATTAAAATCAAGGAATCCCTGTGGTAAAAGTGTAGGCTTGAACATAGAGCATCCATTTACCAGGGGCTGGAACTGTCCTGCTTTCAGGGCTGTGTTTTACTTTTCCTTGAAAGCTACACCTGACTCTACACACACGCTGCCAGATGGCAAACAATCCAAGCACAGCTTCAGCTACTGCAGGAACGTTTAAATGAAGAACAGGAATTTAAAATACCTGATAAAATCTGTGATGCAGAAAGGAAGTGCTATGCCAGCGCTACGAATTACTCTCAAGTTTTTGCACCAGCTTGCCTTGAGAGATGGAAAACCCAAGAATATATATGAAAATTTTAGTTTAAATAGAAAGCAGAGGTATTGAAAAAAAACCTTCTGAATTCCCCTATCAGCATAAGGCTTAAAATCACTAGGAAACCAGTTTCAAACCCACCAATTTAATCATAAAGCCAGCAATTTTGATTAATATTTGCTAAGATAGTTAAAAAATTACGCATTTTAACTAAGACCAACACTAAAGTTCATTTTCCAGGCTAGAAATTATAGTAAGAGCATGGAGGAAAGTAATCATCATGCATAGAACAGAAGTATTTTGACCTAGTTTTTACACAGTGCAAAGATTTCCTAGGAAAGTTTGCAGTTGGAACACTCATACTGAAGATGTGTTTTCCATATAGTTGGGAGGCAGCCTGTAAGGATTGAAACACTGGGAAACGTTATGGAATCACAGGTATCAGAGGTCACTTGCATGAGAGCTGGTCTGACAGTTACAGTTAGCACCTGAAGTCTCACTAGAGGGGAACAGAGTTACCAATACACTTCACATACAACCACTTGAGATATGTAAATGAGACTGGGAATATATTTATTAATTAGTTCAGGCCATTCCATCTGGAATGTTTTTGATTTTAGACAGTCAAATAAATACAACTGCCAAAGAAACCAACAGGCATAGGTAAAGGAAAGAGCCTTGGTTCCCACGTGTCGACCTACAATGAAACTGAGTCTAAGCAAGTAGAAAAATGGGGCTGACAGGGCTGAATGTCAGAGACTGTGATACCAAAAGACTGAGTGGTACAGAAATATCAAACCAGGATTTAAAACTGAGATAGCATTAAAGTCTTCTGTACTTCTGGATGCCTGAGTTAATCTTGGGATGTGCAGGGAGAAGTGCAAGGGTGCTGGGCATTTCCCCCTCGTGGAAGCTTGGGTTTACAGTAAATCTTCTGGCTGGATCATTTATCCCGCAAGGAACGCATCAAAACCTGTGCCATGATATCATCTTCATCAGCATCATAATCCTGGGAACAGAGGGCACAAGAAAGGCTTTCACTGCAACAGCCACACTGGTCAGTACAACAAGTGGCAGCAGCAAGGGCTGCGTTTCCCTGAGCCCTCCCACAGGGCTGCTCCCAGGCCACACCTGCACGCTGGGATCCCATGGGAGCAGCACTGCCTTTGTGAGCCCCTGGCTGCGTCCCAAGGGGCAGCAAACACCTACCACAAAAGTGTCGTAGGAAAAGCGGTGTCGTCTCTGCAGATGCTCCATGAAGTTAGCACTCCTGTAATTTGGGTCCCCCCATGGCATTGAGGCACAAATTGGGCAAACCTTCATGGAAAAAAACAAACAGTTAGGCCCCAGTGGTTCAGTGCTTTAATGCTGACAGCAGGAAGGGCAGGGCAGGGACGGCCTGGGGGAGTGAAGCTCGAGGTTTGTGCTGTCACTGTTCTGTGTGCAAAGTGATGGCCAGTAACTTGCTGGGACATTTAAGAGAAAAGCCTCAGATAATCCTGAATAATTTCAATTAATGTCTTAGATCCCTGAAATGGAATGGCTTACTCTTCTCCCACGTTCTGAAAATCAGAACTCACTGAAGTCCCTTGCTTTATAAGACTTCAGCCTTTATTTCTCAGTAGCAGGAAAGTTTCCTTGGTCTTCTTTGCAATGCTCACTTCTCTCCAAGAGAAAAAAGGAGCTTTTTTTTTCTGAATAATCTGGAATTCCATAAAACTTTCCAGCAAAATGAAAGTTTCAAATTCAGTTCCATGTTTTGCCGTTCCTCTTACACGAGAGGAAGTATCACAGATAGATTACTAGAATGATACACTGTTTTTTGCAAGCATTTCCTCCAACAGTTCATAGTATCTCCTTGCTGTAAACAATGGGAAAAACAAGGAGAAAATTAAATGTCTGGCATATTTTTGAAATTACATTTTATTAATTTGCTGTGCCTAACTAACTTTGAATGTGTGCCATTTTTCAAGGATGAAGGAGGATGTGGCCCAGCTGCAGTGGGAGTAGAGACTAGAGACCCACTGAAAGGTGACAGCAGAACCACACCAGGCTTAGAGGCATGACCAGCACAGCCACACTGACTGAACAGCACTAATTACATCTACTGAATTCAAGAGTAAGTCTCTAACTCATTGTTTCAAAGGGTTTTAAGACCAGACTTCATTGCAATTCTCGCACCAAGACTTTTTATTACCACTTGTTTTGCATCCATGCTGTGCAAAGCTTTGCAGTGTTCAACCAGTCCTTCTTGATCAAAGTTCTTCTCGCTGCAGTACGGGCAAGGGAAGGTGAAGCGATTTGGGAAGTTCCTGGTTGGGGGAGAAAAAGAGGTTATTTACAAATACAGATTATTCAAAGCAATAATCTTACATATGCAATTAAGGCAAGCAAATTTTAACAATCCGTTTATAAACTCCTAACAGTATCTTAGGGAACTCAATATTGTCCATATTTAGACTGAATTACAGTTCTTCTACAAACGTTCTAAGTGCCATTTATCACCTTTTTCTCAAATGCCAGGGTACTACCCACCAGCCTCACACAGTACTGCCACCAACTCCCACGTCCCTCCACTGTAGGTGAATACCATCAGGTGACGCAGGTATTTTAAAAACCAGCTACATCTACACAATGCCCTGATCTTAGAGATGTCCTGTGCACGGACCAAGCAGAAGCAGCACAGTTCACCTGGGCACAGTCAGCTGCAGGATCAAGGCAGTTTCTACCTACGTAAAAATCAGCACGCAAACTGAGCAAAGAGGTGAAGTCTGCTTTTACTTCAGAACTCCTTCCTGTGACAGAAAAGCCCAGGATTTCAGAGCAGAGGTGTTACCTGGTGTTGTGGAGGGGCTCTTTAGTGACAGCTTTCACTCCTTCCATGATGTAGCTCTGGTACTTGGCGCAGGAGGCTGCGTGGCTGCGCATCTTGGACAGGTACATCTGTGCAGGCAGCAAGAGCACAGCGAGGTGAGCACAAACCACCTGCACTTCCTGCTACACTTCTAAGCAGAAGCAGCAAATGTATAAGCCAGAGCAGCTTTCAGCAGAAGTGTTAAAGCAGAAAATCCAAATACTTCAGCTGGCCAGGCGGAAAACTTTTGCGATTACAGGTTAGTTAACCTGTAACCCTGCTGTCTGTGCTATGTTACCATACACCCCTGCTCACTGCAGCAACGTTTTACTGTAACTTTAAAATCAGAATCTTTCATTGAAATTCATTTCCTGAAGAGGTAACAACAAAAAACCGTGGAAAGAATGTCAACATCTGGGGGCTGCCTATGTAAACCACCTTTAGCACATATCAGAACAAACATTTTGACCTGATTTTGCAGAAAGCTGAGGAGGAACAGTTTATTTTCCCCTAGGTGGACACATCTCATGCACTTAATTTCCAAACACTTCCATACTTTTTTATTGCAGCCACTGCAAGTGGTTTCTGTCGTTTCAATTTGCTTTTCCAAGTCCAGAGCTCTGCTCCCAGGAGACAGGGTGCTGCGGCACACCCCACAGACTGGCTTTTTGGGCTTCAGACATTCCTGCAGGCATGGCGTGCAGAAGCTGTGGTGGGAGAAAAGGAGGAGGGGGTGAGACAGCCCTCTGGGCACCAGCAGTGCCCACTGCCCTTGCATGGCCTCTGCCCAAAGGAGTAACAGAGTCTTCAGACTCGATAAAGAAGGAGCTGCTAGCAGCTGGGCATGAAGGAAGGAGGTGGAGGACCCCATGCTGTCATGCTCAGCATTGTTTGCTGTTGGACAGTGCTCTGTGCCCTCGGTTTCTGCACAGAACCACGGACTGGTTTGGGTTGGAAGGAGCCTTAAAGCCCACCCAGTGCCAGCCCTGCCATGGCAGGGACACCTCCCACTGTCCCAGGCTGCTCCAAGCCCCGTCCAACCTGGCCTTGAAAACTGTCCAAGTGGGGCAGCCTGTGTCAGGGCCTCCCCACCCACACAGGGAGCAATTTCATCCCAACACCCAGCCTAGCCGGCCCTCTGACAGTGTGAGGCCGTTCCCCCTTGTTCTGTCACTCCATGCCCGCATTCCTCAGCAGGGACGGGAAACCGAAAGCGGAGGAACACCGGCTTTCCTTCCCCCCCACTCTTCTTTCGTTTTCTGCCTTTCAAGCACGCTCCAGGCCACCCCACCGCCTCTGCCCTCAGCCCTCGCGGGGGCCCCGAGCCGCGGCTCCTCCCGAGGCCCCGCAGCCCCCGCGGACGCAGCCCCGTTTCCCCCCGCCCCGGCCCGGCGGCGGGCGCTCACACGTGTCCGCAGGGGACGCGCACCGGGCTCTCGAACACCTCCAGGCACACGGGGCAGGTGAGGCGGGACAGGGGGTCGTGCCGCCGCTCCGGGGGCCGTGAGGAGCCGCCCGCCGCCATCTTCCGCCGCGCCGCCAGGGGGCGGCCCTGCGCACGCGCGGCCCCGCCCCAGCCCCGCCCCCGCGGCGCGCGTGCGGCTCCACCGAGCGTTGTGGGCGGGGCCGCGGCCGTGGGCGGGGCCCAGCGCGGTGCCGGTGCCGGTGCCGGTGCCGGTGCCGGTGTCGGTGTCGGTACCGGGGCGGGCACGGCCCTGCCCCAGCGGCCCGCGGTGCCACAGCCCCGCAGTGTTCCACGGCCGCTCCTTTCCCGGCCGCCCCCGGAGCCGGGCCCTGCGGGACCGCCCCGCCCGCCGCACCCCGCCCCGGCCCGCCCCGCCCCGATGCCGTCAGGCGGCGGAAGCGCTCCCGCCCCGCCGTTCAGTTCCGGGCCGCCGCTGCCGCCGCCGCGGCCCTGCCCGAGCCCTGAGGGCGGGCGCGCTCCGTCCGCGGCACCGGCCGGGCCTCCGCGGCTCTGCCGGGCCTCCGCGGCTCTGCCGGGCCGGCGCCTCGGGGACGCGGGGCAGCATCCCGGGCACCGGGCGCTTCCGCTGGGGCGGCGGCAGGTCCCGGCGGCGGAGCGGAGCGGTGAGGGACGGGACAGGCCGCGGTGCGGGGGCTTAGCCCGGGCGGGCGGGCGGTGTGGCCGCGGCACAGCGAGGGCGGCGAGGCGGGCGGGGCCGGCGGGAGCTCCCGGGGCCGGTGCCGGTGCCGGTGCCGCCGCGGAGGCCCAGGCGCTGTGCCCGGGCTCCTCCGCCCGGACCTGCAACAAGTGTCCCCGGCACGGACCGGCCCCGATCGGGCTCCGCGGGCTGCCCGCGCTCGGCGCTGCTGCTGGCGCCGCTGGCAGCCCCGGTGGCCGGAGCGCTGTCGGGCGTTCGCGGCCGGTCTGGCGTTTGTGGCCCCCGGGCGCGGCAGGAGAGGGCTGTGCCGGAGGAGAAGGCTCTGCCTTAGCAGGAGGGTGTTTTGTCCCCTGTTTCTCCCCTACTGCTGTCAAGGTTCTTGTACAATCGAGTGGTCCAGCGTGGTCAGAGTAATTGGTTCCCTCGGGTGAGGTTTTGACCCTGGAGATGGATAGAAACATTCTCTTGTCTCAACAGCAGGCACTGGACTCTGATCAGGACTTGTTATTCTTGCATCTCTAGGAAATCTTGAGGTTTGGAGTCAGTGCTTTGCAGCAAAGCGGCCTTGTTCCTTTATGCATTCCGTCAGTCAGGGTGCTGCTTAAACCTATATTTATCTGTGCCTGCTCGCATCGTGAGGCTCTCCGGAGCCTGTAACCATGGATGTTGCTGCTGGGTGGGCTGCCTGGAGCTCCGTGTGCTGGAGCAGCCCTGGCAGGGCTCGCAGGCCCTGCTCTGTCGCGGTGTGCGGGGCTGTGGAGCCCCGGCTCGGGTGCGAAGCACGGGGCGCAGTCAGGGCTGGCAGAGGCTCTGGGAGCCGCAGTCTGCAAGGCCTCGGTGAAGGGCTCTCTTTTCATCTGGGGGCTTCCTGACCCTGACGTGTCTCGCGTGTGACCAAGCGCTTTGTTTGGTGGGGATGGCAGAACTGTGATTCCCAATCCAGCTCCTTGTCGGCACAGGATCACTCCGTGTCCTGGGGGTGTTCTGCTGACGTGCCAGACAAAGATCTCTCTGCAATTCTCGTATGCAGCCCTTCTCGCCAAGGAACAGACTCTGCTGTCTTCGTCCACAGACTTCATCCTGCACAACTTGCGGAGGAACGTGGAGAGGGAAGGGGCTGCTCCTGGCCTTATGCTCAGATGTTAATTTAGCACTCCACATTTCCTGTGATTCACAGCCTGTCTCTTGACAGGAGCGCGTGTGCCTTGGAGCAGAAGCCGAACTGCTACTTAACTTTCCCCACACGGGTCTGGCACTGAGCACAGCCTTTCATCAAGGAATGTTAACTGCTAGGCTGTTGATCTTGTTGTTTGTTTGTTTCCCTGGCCTCTTGGTTGTGGGTATTTTGTGTTTTGGCTCCTTTCATTCAGCTGATCTTGCTCTTAACAGTGATTTTCCTTTAACAGGAGTGTTGATCAGTGCTCTAGCAGCTGCAGTTAATACTGGGTGAAAAGTCTTTTCTGAAGTGCTGTTTGAGACTGACTACATCTGGAACAGTGCACTGATTTCTCCCACCTCCTCTTCCCTCGGGTCAGGAGCTGGTTTGTCTTTTTATGTAATAAACAAAGCCTGTGGTCTGCTTTTTGATCACAGGTTCCTCAGGCATTCCAGATGGAGTCTGTTGGCCCGCTAATTACCTTGGTTTTCTTAAAGCAGCATTTGGGAGATTCTTCTGTCACCAGCTATTTCAGCTCAGTGTGTGAGCTCAGTGCAGTGAATATGGAGATCAGTATATCCATAAAAACAACTATCCCTGTGTCTTGGGGTAAACTGAAAGGGCAAAATAAAGTGCAGAGAAGAGACTAAAAAGATCATCCTTCTTGCAGTTTTTTGCCATGAGTTACTTCTCCCTGGGACCCAAAGCCAGGGAAGTCTCACTGGGCTGGAGCCTGCCCAGCTCTGTTGTACCAAGGTCTCAGAGTCTTGTTCAGTGTCAGCTCATGACTTGGGCAGGGACCTGGAAAACAAGTGGGGAATGACGGTGGAAAGCAGGACAGTGGCATTTCTGTGGCTCCCGTGCTTTTCCAGAGTCCTGGCGAGGCTGTGAGGGAGCTGCTGCTCTGTGTTGCAGAGTCCCAGGGGCAGGGAGGTGCTGGGGACATCTGAGATGTGTGCACCTGCAGTGACTTGTCTTTGTTTTCAGTTTTCATTCCAGGACAGTTGCTATTGCTGAAGATTCCTAATGCCAGATACCCAACCTGCTGCCAAATAGCCATGAAAGAGATGAGGTAGCTGCCCCCAGCGCGAGGGAAAAACTGATTTCAATGGATACAAAATATAAAGACGATTTATTTAGGAAGTATGTACAGTTCCATGAATGCAAGCTGAATGCCTCTGACAGCAAGCAGCGTCCTATTAACGATGAGTACTTGCGAGTCGCGGCGGCAGCCTTACTTTGCCTTCCCAAAATTGATCCCTTTTATAGATTCCGGCTGATAAAATTTTACGAGATGGCTGAAAACTCACTGAGATCTGTGAAATCCTCAAGTTTACATTGTCTCCATAATGCATTCAACATGCTTGAGACACTTGGAATTAATCTCTTTCTGTACCCCTGGAAAAAGGAGTTCAAAAACATTAAGGTAAGACATTTTTTTATGTAGCCGTAGTGAGAACTTGATTTATTTTCCTTTCTGTGAACATATTTCATGCATTTCTTTTAAAGGCTTCTCTTTTTTTTTTTTCCCCATTCATAGCATGAGATATATATATATATTTCTCTAGATACAGTTGGTAAACAGAAGCCATAGGGAGGTTTCTGTGTAAAATAAGTGAAGTTAGTGCGGGTGAGAGTATCCCAAGAACAGAAGTACAAGCACTGTCTGCAATTAGAATGTGTAGAAAGTAGGAGAAGAGCTTATTCAAGGTTGTTGTTCAGCCTCCCCTGCTGCACTGTTTTATTTCTACTTGGAGAGGCTTTCACTATGGTGAGTGGTCCAGCTGGATTTAAGTTCACTCAGAGTTTGATTTGTCTTGCCACAGCTGTTACTGGACACAAGTATTAAACCCAGTTCATGTGTTCAAGTGGATGCTTTGCTGAGGTTCCCACAGGCTGTATGATAATGCTGAAGGAACTTCTGCAAAAGAATTGTTTTCCGAATATCTTTGATCTGCTTCTCAGTGCTCAGTTCCTGAAGTTTTGATTTTAAGGTGCTTTCAAATATATCTACCTATGGCAGGTTCCCAGAGGGAAGAGTGGGAACTCACTGCTGGGCTTGGGTGGTAAATTCCCATGGGGAGCTCCCTGCTGTTGAGTTTTGTGTTTCATCTTTTACCTGTGGTGGGCAGACTGCTCCTGCCTGCACTCAGAACAGGCTGAACTGGGCTGAGCACGTCCCTCAGGTGTGCCAGATGCCGAGGGTATTTCAGCTTGCAGAAACTCATGTCTTTGCTTTTGGGGCTGTTTTAGTGGAAGTTTTCGAATTAATACTAAATTAAATAAAACTGACATTTGAAACTGTATAGTAACAGTACACAAAAAAGTGTGCACCTCAAGTATATTTAAAGCTGAATTGGAGTTTGGCACTCCTGCAGTAATTCTGAGTTCCTGTTAGTTCCAGCTTGTCCCTGGGTGGGGTAGTTCCCAAAATCCTGGCCTTTTTGTCTTTCATGGTAGATTTTCTGTAAATGCAAACATGTCCAGTGTGCATAAAAGTTAATGTTAGTGCAGAGCAGAGTGATTTAAATCACCAGGGAGAACATTATGCTAATCAGGATTTTAAATTGAATGAAAACTCTCCTACTTTGAATTTGCCTCATGTGGAATTTCCATCTGCTGAGCAGGAGGGATGCAGAAATTGAGCTCATCTTGCCAAGGCAGTTGCATGTGTTCGGAGCTGTTATTATTGTATTTAATTATATGGTTTCTCTCACTGAATTATCCGAACATCTAGTCCACCACTGAATTTGTAACCTAGTTTTCCTTTTATTCCCCCCATCCCCCTTAGACCTACACTGGACCTTTTGTTTATTATGTGAAGTCTGCTCTAACCGAAGATGATGTAAGGCAGATTCTGAACTACATGGGCTACGTCCAAGAACTGGGTACAACGTTCAAGCTCAAAGAGCAGGTCGACGCCATTCAAGTGAAAATGATTTCATTTGAGCTCTTTTTGGCCAAAGTGGAATGCGAGCAGCTTCTGGAAATTCACCTGCAAGTGAAGGACAAGGGTTATTCCGAGATCGACGTGATCAACGAGCGCAAGAGCAGCAGCGAGGACGTGCGCGGCTGCTCCGAGGCCATGAAGCGGCGCCTGGAGTGCAAGGAGACCCTGAACACGTCCATGGCTCGCATGGTGCTCCAGAAATCGGCCAGCGAACGCGCCTCCAAGGACTACTTCAAGCCAAAGGTGAGCAAGCCTTCCAAGTCAGTGGACACCTACGATAGTTACTGGGAGAGTAAGAAGCCTCCTTTGATGAGCTCACTGAGTCTCAGGAAAGAGCCGATTTTGGTCGATGCAGAAGATGACATTAAAGATGAAATTATCCGTCCGTCGCCCTCTCTGCTGACCATGTCCAGCTCCCCACACGGGTGTTCAGATGAATACTTGCCAACTTCCTCTCATCACAATGGCATGCTAAGAACAAATGTCCCTTACAGCTCCTATTTTTCTGCTCAAGAGGACTTAGATTTGTATACTGACCCCGACTCTAGAAGTATGTTAAATTTTAAAAGGCAAGACGCTATTAAGCCTGATGTATGGCTGTTAAGAAGTGATGCCAACCCTGTTTACCACAAACGCACCCACCTAGCCAAAGACACAGCTTCCTCCAAGTGCCAGAACTGTGGCATACCCTGTGGCACTTCTGTTTGCCAGAAGTGTGACAATCTGTTCGGCTCGAGGCAGGAGTACCCAGCAGTGAAGCAGAGCTCCTACTCCATCAAACCACTCCCAAGCGACGGCTTGTCTCCTGCTCTGAGGGAGAAATCTCAGTACACATCACAGACTCAGAGTCAAGACAGAGCTGCTCAGTTCAGTTCCAAGTCCAAGCCTTCGGGCACCTCGCGCTGCGGCTTCTGCAACCGCTCGGGAGCCGCCAACACGTGCACGTTCTGCTCCAAGGTCTCGTGTGACACTTGCCTCAACGCTTACTACTATGACCCCTGCTGTAGGAAGAGCGACCTCCACAGGTTCCTGCCTAACAACCAGTTAAACTATAAATCATCCCAGCTGTCCCACGTGGTTTATAGATAGACTGGATGGGTCTGTTTGGGAAGGGGAGGAAAGGGGGAGAGGAAAGGGCTATCCTAACTAATGTTCTGACTCCACACTGACCTCTTACCAAAATCACACGTCCAAATATTTGGAACCATGGTTCAGTGATCAGGTGCCAGTTCTTGGTTTTTGTGGCTTCACAGATGCTGCAGATCCATTAGATTTCATGCTGCTATAATTTAGGTAACTCCTAAATGATCATTGCTTTTCAACTTAAATGGGGGAGAAGAGCACATTTTTCCTTAAAACTTGGCAGCTGTTGTATTTTTAAAAAGTGACATCACACCTTCCTATTATATTGCATCTTGCCCAAATAAAACCAGGCAGTGTTTGAAAATAAAGTCAGAGAATTAAGATTCTCGTTTTCTATGAGTGATTAAACCACTGCCAGTTTTTGATAAAGTACGACTTCAAAATGTGCAGGAAATACGTGAATGGCTTCTTTTGCCAACAAGGACTATTTTTTGATGTGTGTCTGCATTTCTTGATCTCCAAAATGCAAACACCACAACATCTGTTCCTTTTGTCTTTGTTTCCTCCTTCTCCCCTTCCCTCCTGGTTGTTTATCTCGAGCTTATGTAACCTGAATCTGGACAATATGTGCTTTATTTTCCGGTGTTGCCAATATCATCCTTCTGGGTTTCACTGTATGGTATTTTAAAGAGGTGATCCTGTATCTGTGTCACTCAGATGATGCCTGGAGTGTTGTCCTCTCAGATGAGTATCCATTTTCTTTCTGTTGCACATGTTTTAAGTACTGTTCTTTGTACTGTAAATAGGTGATTTGGAAACAGTTTATTTTTAATAAATATTTAATATGTTGAGTTCTTAAAAGTGGTAGAATCATTATAACTATGAAGTCTCTCTGGGTTATTTGTTCAGGTGACTTTTTGTTTTTCCTTGTACTGTATTTCATAGCTTATTATAGCCACTGTGGCAGAATGATGTTCTTGGCTCTGATCAATTCTTGGGTTTTAATCTGACATTTTTTTCCCTCTGATAAGGCTGCCACTCGTCTGAGTCGAGTCTTGTCTAAGAATTGCAGGATTTTGCTCTCAGTGCACGCTTTTTCTTTGTGCTTATGGAAATTGTAAGTATCAATGTTCTGCTTGCTTCCAAATTCACTGCCAAGTCCGTAGTGTAGTCCAGCAAGTAAAGCACTGGCCTGGTGAAAAATCAGAGCTCATTTGTGACTCCTGTTCAAGTGAACCCATCAGTTATGGATGTGAATCAGATAATAACCCTTGTCTCTTGCTGTAGCACTTGGGATCCCTGGCTGAGAACCAGGACTCCCTTGTGTTGGGCTCTGTACAGTTTGACCCCCAAACACCACCTGGTTATGAATAGACTTTAGTTTTTTATTAAAAGAAAACCCCTAACAATCCTAACTCCCTTATTCCAACTATAGCTAGTTAGCACAAAGTATCAGGCAACCTAATCTGATGTGCAGAATTAAATGTGTTTAAAATATCTGTAAAGAACTCTAGCTGAGATGTAAACTATGTAGTCCACTTTGCACTGAAATTATTGACTTTGGGGTTTTTAATCACTGTTAGAGTCTAGGCTTCTCAACTTCAATGTCCATCACTTCCTGTGTGACAGAAACATGCATGAATGATCATTTGTCTTACATTTTTTTGGGTGGGGGGAGGGCTTCAGGTAGGTAGAGGGGAAAATTACATAGGCTAATGTTGTAAAATAGCTAAAATAATTTTAGCCATAACTGGGTGTCAGAAGCATTATGGAAATAAGATGGAACCTGGGTCTTACAGAGGGCTGAGAACAGTAAATTACTGTCCAATTTGCACTAAGAAACAAAGTGAACGGCGTGTGTTTAACAATCAGGGAAATTCTGAATCAAGGGACTGCAACTGAGCATAACGTCAAGGGCAAGTACTGCCTTGCTGACCCTGAAGGTTGGGGGGAGTATTGTTTAAGTGAATGATTTTAAGGTTTTCAATCTTGTATGTTTTTTATAAATATATATATATATATATAAATATGACACAATTGTAGATACCTTATGTATATAGTGAAGAATTTAAAAACAATTTTACTATGAAAATGCAGTCTAAGGGTGGTTTTCATTTCGGTGGTTATTTGGGTTTTGTTCACCTTCTGCAGTGTCATGCCTGTTTGGCTGCTCTACAGTGTATCTTCTAGTTCACCAGTTTGATTTCCATATGGCTCCTCACACTACAGTGAATAACTAAAACTGTGATGCCACGTAATTTTTACGGTGACCAGGGCAGGGGCTGTACCTGCTCTGAGAAAGAGAAGTCCTCTGTATATATGTCATGGAATCCTGTAGTACAAACCTGTGTTGAATTGAAGTGATACCATGCTCTATTTTTGTGTATCTTACTGTATGAGGTTGCTGTGATTGATACAGTAAAATATATGCGAATTTAAAATGCAGGTGTTTTGCATCTGATTTGTTTAAATTAATTTATGTTTTGAAGGAATTTAAAAATAAAGAGGCCTTTAAGAAAAGGCTTAACTCTTTTCTTAAAGTGGAGTGTGCATGTAGCTGTCTGTTCCCTGCTGCCTTTGCACGCCGTGCTCGGAGGGGCCTGGGGGCACACGCCAGGAGCGCCCATCCATCTGGGCTCTGCTTCCCAGAGCTGGGAGTGCTGCAGGCAGAGTGCAGAGCTGCTGGGATCCCGCTCATTTCCAGCCTCAGCAGCATGACTCAGTGTTCGTGGAGCATGTGAGCCGCTCTGGCAGCAGGCTGCAGCAGGCTGGGCTGGGCTGGGAGCGGGTTCCAGGCCCGTGTGGAGCTGCCTCCATGGATCCCAGCCTTGGCTCTCCATGGCGCTTGCCTGACAAGCTTCCAGAGGGAAGCTGCATCTCCCAGAAGATGTGTGACACTGCTGAGGTACATTTTGGCACTTGAATTAGGCCTTCTGGCTCCTTTTGCATCCTGCTAGCTCTGGATAATTCCTCAAGTTCCAAACTAGATCATTCTTTTTGTTTGTTCCTTGTGTTAAAGCATGTCAGGTGAATGCTGAAATGCCTGAAGTGCCTTCTCTACAAGTGTTTCATGCTCTGTTGTGGTTACTGAAAGTACCAGGGAGGATTATGAAAATTGGGCTCCAGGTAACTAAAATATTCTTGCAGGAAATCTTGCCTCACACTGTATTGCTTCTTGAGCTGACGTATTTCTGGTGCATGTAAAACAAGCCTTCAAGCTGTCTTGCTGTCTGACATCTCTGATTACAGACCTGTAAGCTTGTTTGCCGCGTCTTTGGCTTTCAACAGAAGCTTAAAGGTTCCGTACACAGTTAAGAGGTTTAGATTTGATGGTTTGAACTGACAGTGCCTTAAAGTTATTTTCTGGAAGACAACTCTGGGTTACAAGCATTTAGTACACATTGCTAATTATGCTGTAGGATGTTTTTAGGGGAAGAGATTCACCTTTCCAGTATTTGTTTAGAAACAGGAGCTAATCTGAGCATGGTGATAATTGATACACTGCCAGAGAGACTGGGAGAAAAGCAGGAGGTGGCTCTTGATGTACCTGGTTTGGCTCTGAAATCAGAGTGAATTAGGCCTTTTAGCAAGAGCATTGCTGTGGTATCTCTGCAGCAACTCAGCTGGACTGCAAACATCCCTGTCTGTTATTTGTGAAGGGTGTTGTGTGATTCCTTCTGAAAATCATGGCATGTGGTTGTGTTTGTCCAGGATTATAAGTACTTTTCTTTTTTACAGTTGATCGTATTCCCCTGGAAAAGGTTTCCTGTAACTGGTCTTGCCAGTCAGAAGATGTAGGGGCAGGGAATCAGTAACTGCTCAGGTTTATGGCTTTGCACTCCTGCACCCTCCTGTGAAAAACAGACTCGGGGCCAACACGAACAGGGTGCAGCACAACTTACACAGCGCCTGGAGGAAGGCGAAAGGTTAAGGCCCGTGTTATGGCAGCAGCTCCTTTACTTCCCAAATCCTGCAGACATGTCACAGAGTTGATCTCCTCCATGTGAGGAGAGGGGTGGGAGAGCCGGGGAGCGGCTGCTGTGCTCGCAGCCCTGCTGCACGGATTTCACTGTGCTGATGTGTGCCAAGCAGGGCTGGTCCTCGGGCACCGGGAGCTCTGCAGTGGCCAGATCCCGGCTGGGTTTGTTCTGGGGCAGGTCCGGTGCTCGGGCACCGGGAGCTCTGCAGTGGCCAGATCCCGGCGTGGTTCGTTCTGGCCGGGTCCGGGGGTCAGCCCGCAGGGCAGGGCAGCAGTGGGCAGCGCCTGCAGCCAGCTCTGTGCCAGAGTCGGGAGAGGCAGCGCTAATCCTGGGCTGGCCGTGTGGGATGGCTGACCTGGAACCAGGGATTTACAGCACGCAGCAGCGCCCAAAGTGGGGCAATCCTTATCGCTCCTGATCGTTCCCTTCCTGAGCTGCTTTTGCTGCTTTCACAGTGGAACAAGCTCTGGGAGCTCGGGCGTTGCAGTGAGTTGTTGCTCGTTTGGAACCAGCTGCTTTGCTGCCCTGACCTCTGGAGAAGAAAGGATCTGCTGTCCCGAGGAGTTTCTGAAGGAGGGCAGGCACTGCCTTGCTCGGGGGCAGTGGGGTGGATGCTGCCCGTCGGCTCCTGCCATTTGTAGGGCAGAGTCGCTCCAAGCTTTTTCAGACGCAGGAGGATGATTCCCCCGCTGGCCGTGCTGCCCCAGAGGCCTCGGGAGGGCCGGATTTGCGTTTCCTGACCCTGGGGAGCAGCAGGGTGGGAGGGTTTGGTCCCTGCCGCCCGTGGTGCAGTCAGTGCCCTGCTCCCCGTCCTGGCAGCTCTGGCTCCCTGCAGCAGAGGGGCTGTGAAAATCATCCTGACACCCAGCAGCTTCCTGTGTCAGGCACGGACTTGCAATGAGCATGGAAAGGCTTTGTGCAGAAAAAAGGTGGACAGGCGGAAATGTTCCAGATAAAAATGAAACAACCTGCTCTGATTTTTTTTTTTTTCCCCTTGGCATCAGGAAGAAATTTCTCTTGCAGCATTCAGAGTCTGGGAGGCACTGAAGTAATTTTGCAGGGAACTTTACATGAGGTTAGAGACTGTTTTAATTATTGATATTTCTTATTGATGAGATCTTTTCTTAGTGCTGCAAATCCTGAACGTAAGTGGTGGTGATTCTGGAGCTTCTGTCCAGGCTGGGCTTTGTCATATATGGTTCCTGCTTTGAGATGAGGATGTGAAATACCTTCTGACTTGGGTAATGCCTCCCATTTGTTTTTCCTGTCTTATCTGGGCTTTGAGTTAATTCTGCACTGTGCAGGTCTCTGAACTGAAGACAGTGTCAGTTCCATTAGTTATAAGTGGTGCAGGAGCAGCCCTGGCAACTTGTGTGTGGCAGCTGCTTCTGCTGTTGTGGGTGTGGGGCTGTCATGCTTCCTGCTTTAGAAATCATTCTCATGATAGTCATACTGTTCTGAGATTTTTCATCATCAACCTGCTTTAAAAAAAGAAAAAGAAAAATCAACCCACAACTGCTCATCAACTCCTTAGAGAAAAATGCTGCTTTCTCCCCAAGTAAGTAAAATCTGCTCAGTAGCTTTGTATCAAGGTGCTCCAATTTAACTGCCTTACCTGGAATTTTCTAAGCCGTGGCCGATTCTGGGAGCTGCCTTTGCTGAGGCAGCAGTGTCTGAGTGACTCCATCATTGCACATGTGTAAACCCCGCACACATAAATGAACTGTTAACGAAAAGAGATGCTGCCATCCAGCAGGTCTAAGAAGGAACAGCCTGTTTACATCTCAGTGCACTTATGCTGACTGGTACATGCCTGGTGAACCTTCCCACAGGGCAGTCTGGGATGAAGAGGAGGCCTCCTCCTCCTCTCCTGTGGTGGCCTGGGTGTGCCCACGGAGGAGAGGCTGTGTAGATTTGCATGGGCTGACTCAGTGGCAGAAGCAGAAGGGGACAAGGACAGCACCTGCCCCACCTCCTGTTCCGAGTCTGTTTCCTCAGCTCAGGGCCAGGGTTAGCCATAAGCCTTTGTGTCTTGAGGGGTCAGCTCAGCGCTGCTATGAAACACCTCCTCAGGAACTCAGTTACCCTTGGGAAGTGCTGGTGAAGGCTCATTTATCGGTCCTGGGATGTGCACTGAGGGGAGAATGCCATTTCCAGCTCTTTTTGCTTTATACTTTGTTCCTGGCCCTAAAAAAGCAAACGTCTGTAGCATTGTTTCCTGCGGTATTAATTGAGATGTGCTCTCGGAGCTGTTCCCAGCCTGCTTTATATGCTGGCTTTGGGCCACCTCAGCAGAAATCAGTGGGCTGTGTGCATATGTTCTGCTTCTCCTTTTTTGGGGAGAGTGGGGGAGAGGGGCTTAGCTCCCCACGCTCTGCCTCTCACTCCTGGAGAAGTAAAACCCCTCTTAGCGCAGCTACTGTTGCATCTTCTGCTGTGACTAAATTCTCTCATTCTTCAGCCCCCAGTGACAGAAGGTGCTCTGAGGGATGAAGCTGATGGCAGGAAGGGGAAGGAGCACAGAGGAAGGTTTGTGCTCTGCAGGGAAGCCCAGCACAGCAGCTGTAGGTGGCTCTCTGGGGCTGGTCCCGTTCGTGCTGGAGGACAGAGCACAGTGACATGGCTGGGGACAGTGAGATCAGCCCGGCCAGCTGGGAGGAGATTTGTGTACAGCTGCTGCAGCAAACCCGGGGGGGAGCAAGGCCACAGCTAAAGGGAGGAAGGGTAGGAAATTCAGTTTAAGGAGTAAGATGAAGCCTAGTGGCAGAGCAGTATCCTAACACAGGAATGGTGTTTCCTGCTGTACAGGTTGGTACAGACAGCGCTTCCAGGTAGGTGATGTGGCATTTTCGGTCTTGTGTTGAGAAGGATCTAAGGAATCTTTGTACCTTGTTCAGGGGATGTTTCATTCAGTGTCTGCCCAGGCTCCCCATGCCCTAGGAGTGGTGCTGGAGGTTGTGCTGCCCCACAGTACCAGGGAGACAGGCTGCAGGTGCTGCTCCAGGACAGAACAGGGGCGATGTCAGCTGAGCAGAGGATGCTGATAGACTCTGTCACCCACTCCTGGGTTTCCAGTGGAGAATTTCAGCCTGAGAACACAAAACCTCGTCATGTAAACCAGTAACAGAAATAAAGCTTAGAATGGGTGACTACTGGAGGGCAGGAGGGCATTGTTTGGTCTGTGTGGTCCTCCAGGGAAAGCTTTGCATCTTCAGAGATCAAACTTGAAAAGTCAGTCTCAGAAATCCCTTTTTTCCCCCTTCTTATTCCTGCATTTCAATATTCAGGTAGAGAAGCACTGAGTCATCTGAAATGTGTTCACTCCTCTGTGGATCACAGCTGGGCTCTGGGAAGAGTCTGCCATGTGGAGTCTTCTAAACCTCCTTTCACTTGGATTCCTCTAGGACTTCTGCCTCCTTCAGGAATCAAAGTCTGATTCATTTTCCATTGTGACTCGTAAAGTCTTGGACTACTTAGAGGCATATCAGAAATTAAAATAATCTCTTTTGACAGCATCGAATCCTGTGGTGTTTGAATCTTTGATATGAAGATTTCTCCTGCATGGAGAATAGCTCATTTTTAATGCTGTGAAATAGAGCATGATAACTGTTCTGCTGTCTATACTACAGTGAGCATTATGTGCTGCTTAATAAAGTGATGTTCCTGTCCAAGAGCTTTCCTTCATAATGAAAGAAGGTGCAATATTCAGATACTGGTAACTCACTCCAAAAACTTTTGGCACAAATTTGTCTTTAGCATAGATTTTCTGTCTGCAGCTGGAGTTAAATTCTCTCTCCCTGGTTCAGTGCTCGCAGCTTAAAATACAACCTGTTAAATGTTGCAGTGGTCCAGATACCTCTGGGATCCATTTTCTGTCTGGTCTTGCTCTGCAGGGGATTTGCAGTACAATGAGAAGCTGAGGAAGAATTTTTGAGATGTGCTAAAACACTGAGAGGTCTGTAAACACGATTTGGGGGAAAGAAAGATGGGACACCCTAGGAAGCAACACGCAGCTGCAGAAGTGCAAAACCTACAGGATTTTGCCACCAAGAACTCTGCTTGGCAGGATCAAACAGAAATGTTCCTGCTGCAGTACAAGCCCAGGTATGATTCCTGTATTTGCCTCCTGGCTGCTCCTGAGTCTGTATCTCAGGGCAGGCTGTAGGCATCTTCTGGTAGGTTTCAGTGCATGATGTAAAAATCCTTTTTTTCCTTTCATTGTACTTCCTGTTTTTCAACAGGCTCAAAGCCTGTTGGCAAAATGACTTTTACTGCGCACAAGTAGGATGCTCACATCTTTGGAGTGAATGTGGATTTGACACTGATTTGATTCTGCTTTTTCTGCCTGCAGCTTATCACTCAGGCTCTCCAGTGAAGGACGTTATTTCCTCGGTGTAATATTTTCCATTTGACTAAATAATGGCTGGGGGCTGTGATTTTTGTGTCAGTGCTCAGCACTGTGGGTTTCTCCTCAGAAATCAGATGGACATGTGAGAAGTAGTCCTAAAAACGAGCACTGCATTGTTCAGAGTGACAGGGTAAAATGAAGTGATGGGGTATTTTTATTTCCATGGCACTTAGAATTTGTCTTTTTTTCCCCAACAAAGCTTGAAGTCACAAGGAGATTCATCCCTTGTCAGCAGACACCTTCCCTGTCAAACTGAAAGTCATGTCCCAGTTTCTCCATTTGTGCTCCCTGGAACGTGGTGCTTGTGAAAAGCGCCAGCTCAGCTGCGGGATGTTCAGATCTCACCCTCCTCCCGAGGGAGCAGGGGCTGTCCCTGCAGCACTGGCAGCAGCTCTGCCCCAGAAGGACCTTTGTCAAGGGGAGCCTGATTTCCAGTTGTGTTTGGCCAAGAGCTCCCCTGCTCCCAGCAAGCAGAGGGGTTTCTGGGTGGGGCTGTGGTCAGGGAAAATGTTCAGTTACAAACCTGCCTGGGGCTCCAAGCTGCTTAGGGACCCGTCAGAGGCACTGTCTGGTAATTACAGCTTCATTCCAAAAACGAAGGCTGGCTCCTAGCCTGTCTGGTTTGTGCTGGGGAGGACTGATTGCAGCGTGGTTAAACCTGGTCTGTGCAACAGGGAGAGGAAGCGAGGGGACAGAATTAATGCTAGATAAAACCACAGGTGTGGAAGGCTCATTAAGAACTGTCAAGCCATAGAGTAAAGAAATGTGAGAAAGCAATTACACCAGTGCCAAGAAGTAGAATGAGTAGGAAGATAAGGGGAGAAAGTTATTGGCCTGACAGTCCTTCAGAGAAGAGGAAGAAAAATTTGCTTAAAAATTGAGTCTGATAATGAAGTGGTGTCTGATTACTACACACCGAAATGACTTTTCCTTGAAATACTAGTTTTATAGTCTAATGCAGAAAAGCTAGGTAGCAGCAAAGAAAGTTGATAGATTTCAAAGGGAATATTAATTAGGAACAATTTGAAAGTCTAGCTAAAGATCGATTTAAATTGATGAATTTTTAATGGAAATTAATCTTCCACGTGTTTTCCTGAAATAAAATAACTTGATAAGATACTAAGTCTGTATGTGTTCAAAGTAGACTTTGAACATTGAAAAGAACAAACCAGAACTTAAAGCAATTCCCCCCAGAGTGTGAGGCATGCAGCCCTTCCCAGCAGGGCTGCTCCCAGGGCTGGGAAACGCCGAGCTGGGAGACAGGAGGGCTTGATGCAGGTTCCTGTGTCTTTCCACGATGTTTTGAGCAAGATACAGATTTTTTGTAGTGTGTTAAGAGAGAGCACGAGCTGTGTGCAGCTCGGTGCCAGAGGGATTCTGCTCCTGGTTGTGCTGCAGGCTGTGGGCTCGCACTGCTGGGCTGAGCTGGTTCCTTGGCAGTGCAAGGTGAGCCTGGTGGATGTTGGTGGATGTGGCTGCACACGTGCAGGGATTTTGCAGAAAATTACACTTACAGGCCTAATGGGTCCCGTGTACAGTGGCAGCCTGGAGCTGTGCCATTCTGCCCAGTTTTGCTGGGAAAAGCGGGCAGGAGTGTGGCATGAAGGAGACACCACAGTCAGAGGCTGTGCAATATTTGGCTACAAATGGCTGAACTAAAGTGCTCTTTGATCTGAGCACATCTGTTCCTTTGAGATAACCTCCTGAAACACAGGGACCTTTGCACCATTCACAGCACCCAGCCCTTATCCTGGCTGTGAAAGAGCTGGGAGCTGGAGGAGTTTCCTCTGCAGTGATGTTTAAAGGCAGCTGTCAGGTGTCCTGCTGAGAGCAGGATAACCACGGTCTCTCTGGGTGGTTCTTTGCTGCTTTGAGGGCTGCCTACTTATATTTGGGGTTTATGCCCTCTGCTTTCCAGGCTTTTAGCCAGGCTTCCACCACCAAGTCCAGCCCTTGACTCCCAGCATCTGAGCCTGCTCCAGGACCTGCAGCTTGTTATTCCTGCTCCCGTCTCCTTCAATCTCGTCCCTGAAGTTTACTGGAGAGGGTGAAATGCCCTTCGTGGCAGGGGAAGGTGGAGATGGAGCACCCTGGTTGCTGTGCTGAGGTCGGGTGGGATCCAGCCCCCAGGGTGCCCCCAGGGATGCTTTGCAGTGCCCTGTCAGGCTGTGGAGCTGAGCAGGGCTGACTTAGCCTGGGGAGGATCCTGAAAGTTAAGGGTTAAACTCTGGCCAGCTGGACTTTAAGTAACAGGCAGCATTCAAAGCAGAGCGGACAAGTGGGATGTGAGAAGCCAGAATACACAGGCACTGGGAATTGTGGGTGGCACTGAAAAGCCAAATACATGAACAGAAATATATATATTTTTAATATATGTTTCCATTACAGTCACAAGCACAAATTGCAAGGGGGAAGCGCATCTCAAGAGCAACAAATGTGTTACCTCGTGGCTGCAGCTAAGTATACAAGCATGGGAATAATGCCTACTTAATATAAAGCTGAAAGTTGGGTGTACAGATGGCAGGAAGCTGGGCAGCAGCATGTGTAGCTTAGATGTGTCCTGCATGAACGCCATCACCTAGCATTGTTTCTCACTAAATGTCACCCTTCAGATCCATCCTGACCCACTTGCAAAGATGCTGAGCTGCCTCTTCAGTGCAGGAGTGCTCAGGAAATTATGTGTGTGTGACCTCAGCTGGGCTAGGTGGGAACCGAGTGACGGTAAAATCAACGAGAACACAAAGCAATGGGAGAAATATGGGCCAATAAAAATCAGCCAGTGGGCCTAAATCTTGTCAGAGAAGTGTGGGGTTTGTCCCTTGCCTTTAAGGTCAGACACAGGAAGCGATGGACACGGACACCTGTGAGTCACTTGAGAGTGAGGCACAACAGACTGCTGGGTCGGATTAGCGGGTACAAAATGTGCCTGGGAGATCCTGAAGGAGGAACTGTGACTGGTGTGCTGAAAAACTCATTGCATGCAGATTTCAGAGCCATGCACAGACAGGTAATGAGCAGAACCTCCTACCACACTGTGTGAAATAAATAGTATTAATGCTGTTTGCAGGTGGGGAACAGAGGCCTGGGGAGGTGACGTGATTCATGAAAAGCGAGTGCCATAGAGCTGGAAGTAATGCTTTCCAGATTAATTTCATTAGTGTGATGTACTGTGACTGCTTTGGTACATCCCTGCTCCAGCCAAGTAACCAGAGGGTGCTGTGAGGGGAGGAGGCTTTACAGACAACCTCACTACATTCAGGCAATTTTTTTCAGAATCTTCCTCTGTGCCTATTTATGGTGATTATTTTTGTCTTAATAAATCTGGCCAAGCCCATCTTTCAATCTGTTGTGATTGAGGTCAGATGTTAGGAGCATGCTTTTAGGGAAATATCTTTGCCCTCATTGATTGTGTTGAGCTCTGTCTGTTCTAAAGCTTAGGACACTGTCTGCTTTATGAATGCAATTGAAATCAGTGCTTTGTGCCTCTGCTGTCTGTTTGCTCTCTAGAATTAAATGCTCTTGTGGTCTGAGTGGGAGCCAAGAGTGGTACTATGCAACGCTTTGGCTGCAGCTGCCTGGCTTGGAGACCTCTCAAACTGATCTTCACAATTTTTCTGCCAAGTGGGGAGGACAATAATGCCGCACTAAGATGCCCTGCTCCTGCAGGCAGTGGAGCTGGGAAGGGACTTACACTGTTGTGTTTAGTCCCCTTGGGCCTCTCTGTAAGGGGCAAAACCCAGCCACGTGAGCAGAGTCCAAAGGCAGAGTCCTCAGTTCCACGCTGTGTTTGGTCAGTACAGTACAGTACTTCGGTGGCACCACAGGAACAGTCCGTGAGCAGGTGAGTGATTGTTTAGGATGCCTTGTTTGGTCCCACACGGCCTTTTCTGCCCACAGGAAGAGCTGACAGAGGAGTGAGTCCTCCTAGGGGTCCCACCTGAAGTCTCCATTAGTTCAGAGAGGTTTGGGCTGCAGCTGTGCTTTCGGCCGTGCACAAAAATCAAACAAGGCAGAAGTGAATCCTTACAAAGGTGCTGTGCAGGATTCCCCTTTTGGTTCTGACTCTGGATGTGACTGGCCAAGTGAGTGAGCACATCAGACCTTTCTGCCCCACACGTGGCTGTTCGGTGCTGCCCCTCTTGCTCCAAATGGAGCTGTGCCTCAGGGCTCTCCCCTCCTGCAGCTGCCAGCGCTGGCCTGCACGCTGGAGGCAGCTTTTGCCTGTGCCACTGAGCCTCTTGCTGGCTGCAGATGTGCTCGGTGCTGGACACAGCTGTCTGGACAGCTCTCTGAGTCATTAACCCAGGTGACTATTGAGACAGCTTCCTCCCAATTGTCTCCGTGCTCCCTTGTCCCATGAATACATCCATGGACTAATGTTTCATTTGGCTGAATGATGTAGCGGGTCCGTTTTCATTTGTGAGTTGCTGGCTGATTAGACTATGATAAATAAAAATTAAACATTCAGGACAGATCTCTAGCTAGTGACATTAACATGTTTTGGAAGTTTAAATTACACCTCGTAACACTGATGCACTTACAAATTCTTGTGGTCGGTGCCTTCTAGCACAGGGGCAGAGACACAGGGCAGGAGGTCCAAACTCAGACAGACTTCATTGCTTCTCAAAGTCTCATCTTCCTATCTCTGACACTGCCAGAGTTTGCTGCCAGCATTTTAGTGGGGTGGGTCCTGTGGGAAAGGGTCCTGTGTCTGCTGGTGAGCCGGTGGTTTCTCAAAGGCAGAGTTTCAGGTTTCTCCCACCATCTGGAGCTCAGAAATGCTAAGCCAAGGCTGGGCAAGGACACCACAGGACACCTCTGACAGGAGCAGCTGGGCTGCACTGTCCCTTCCTCACCTGGTGCAGGAGTGATACCACATCGCCACGGAGCAGCTGGGCAGCAGGAGAGGCAGCCCCGGGGCAGAGCAGGGAGATCTGGCGTGTGCACACCTCTATGTGCATGTGCATCTTTTCCCCCTGCCATCTTCCCTTGGCTGAAGAAGAGTCCAGGTACACATTTTGAAGAGCCACAGTAATTTGATTTTGTTTCCATTTTCAAGTTCTTTGTAAGAAAAAGAGTTCATTCACTTCATTTCAGAGGTGGAATTTGGAATGTTTGCTCCTAGATCTGAAACCTGGCAATGTTAAAGGAGATGTTCTGGCTGCTGGAAGAAAGAAGAAGGGAAAGCCCAGAAAACAAAATCAGATGCTTGAGATAACAAAAACTACACCAACATCTTTAGGATTCACAGCAAAGAACTATGCTTCAGGTCAGTTTTGGTTTCTAGAAGACAATCTGTTGGTTAATTTCCAGGTCAAAAGGACTCCTGTGAAGATTCTCTGTGCCTTGACCACTGCCATAAAAAGCAATGTTGAAAGTGTGGTGGGCCTGGGCTTGAGCACAGCTCTCCATGTGCTCAGGCTTAAGAAGAAAAAGCTGTTCCATGGACAGCCAAGTGTATGGAGTCTGGTTTCCTGCAGGTTTGGTTTCCTGTCCTGTCACGTCCATAACCCCTGGCTCCTCCATCTTTTCTGAGAAAACTCTTGTAGACAAGAAGGGAGGCAGCAAACTGGGGTTTGTGTCTGCTCCATGGCATCTCCACACCTTCCTCACCTTCTCAGGCAGCTCCCCTCTGTCTTTCCCCACTGCACAAAACAAGTGGGAGCTAAATTATCTCAAAGACTTCAGTCCCTCTTCCAAACCTGGGTGGGAATGGCTGTTGGGGAGGAGTGGTGTTGTTGAGGAAAGACAGACTGAGACGGAGCTTGGTTTCCCAAGGAAAACTATGCTAAAGGAATAATGCAATTGTGCAAATGTGCCCACAAAGTTCAGTAACGGTTGGCAGCGCGGTGTGGAGTGGAAAGAGCTGCTGCTCCTGTGTGAGCCTGTGACCCTGTTGAGAACTCCCTGTCCCTTGGGGTGAACATCATCCCTCAGATCCATTCCAGGTGAGAGGGAGAAAATGGAGCACATTCCCTGGTGCATGTTGGGATTTTTGGGTTAACTCCGGCCATGTGGAGAGGCTGCACAATGGGGCTTCAGACTTGGCTGAGGCCTTTTGTATTTCTGGAACACAAACAACAGCTAACTTTCAGTTTATAACAATCTCAGTATGTATCTATTTACATAGCTGGTGAGTCCATAAATGATTGTCATGAAGCCTCTTTCACACATGTAGATATGTAAGGCTATTGCTGTGCATTTCTCCAGCTTTGGATTTCCTTTCTGAAGCAAATTTAAGCAGCTGAATCCAAGCTGACCAGCAGTCCTGGCAGTATTTGGAGCTCTAAAAATTAATATTAGGATTTTTGATATCACTCCCATTTCTTACTGGCAACCAGAGGAAAGCTCTTGGTGTGGAGGATATTAACAAAATTAAGTGATGGTTGTGACTTGTGTTTTGCCAAGCAGAGACAGGTCGAATGCTTTGGGTGGAAAACAAAACCCAGCTCCGACTGGCAACAGACTCAGTCCAACAATCCCCACCTCCTCGTCTCCACTGTCACTCCGAGCATGTCCTTGGAGCACCTCAGAGCTCCTCATGGGGTCCTGCCCAGTGGCCGGCCGGGTCTGCAGGGACAGGTGAGTGACCAGCCTGTCTTCCTTGGGGCAGAGGGGAGGGGGTGGCCTCTGCCAAGCAGAGCTAAAAACGAGCCCGGGGATGCTGAAGCCACGGAGTGTTGCTTTAAAATACACTCTTGGTGCCTCAGTTTCTCTTGCTGTGAAGATCGCGGCTCCGAGGTCGGTTAGTGGGGTGCGGGAGCGGGGGAAGCGATGCCGGGGCTGAGGGGCAGAGCGGTGGGGACGGTGTCCCTCGGCCTCCCCAGCGCCGCGGTGCGGGCAGGACAGAGCGGGGTGCGGGCACTGCCCGGGTGCGGACAGGACAGAGCGGGGTGCGGGCACTGCCCGGGTGCGGACAGGACACTGCGCGGGGCGGACAGGACACTGCCCGGGTGCGGACAGGACACTGCCCGGGTGCGGACACTGCCCGGGTGCGGACAGGACCCTGCCCGGGTGCGGACACTGCCCGGGTGCGGACAGGACCCTGCGCGGGGCGGACAGGACACTGCCCGGGTGCGGACAGGACACTGCCCGGGTGCGGACACTGCCCGGGTGCGGACAGGACCCTGCCCGGGTGCGGACACTGCCCGGGTGCGGACAGGACCCTGCGCGGGGCGGACAGGACACTGCCCGGGTGCGGACAGGACACTGCCCGGGTGCGGACACTGCCCCGGTGCGGACAGGACCCTGCCCGGGTGCGGACACTGCCCGGGTGCGGACAGGACACTGCCCGGGTGCGGACACTGCCCGGGTGCGGACAGGACACTGCCCGGGTGCGGACACTGCCCGGCTGCGGACAGGACACGCCGTGCCCAGCGGAGCTGTCCGTCGCTGGCGGTGCTGAGCGAGTGGCGGAGCCCCGGTGAGTTCCAGTCCCGGGGGGAGCCGCGGGCAGCACCGGGGGCTCCTCCGGGGAAGGTGAGGCGCTGCCCCGGAGGGACGCGGTGCCCCGAGCTCCCCCGCGCCCGGGCGTGGGCAGGACGCGGCTCCCCGCGGGTGTCCCGGGTGCAGCAGGGCAGGGAGCCCCGGGAGTGACCCGGGGCTGTGGGGACGCTCCCGGGCTGCGGGGGGCCCGGGGGACCCGGGGGCGGCAGCGGCGGTGCGGGCTGTGAGCTCCGTGCCTGACGCTTTGGGGCGTGAGCGGCGTTGGACTCCCCCAAAGGGGCCCGCAGGAGCCCCGGGTGGAAACTGAGGCAGAAAGCAGATTTTACTGTAGCCGGTAGGGATGGGCAGCCCTGGCACAGGAGAATTTCGGGCAGGGGTCCAAGGGCTGCCTGTCCTCACACTGCTGTCTGTCCTTCAGGCCCTGAGCACTTCTCAGCTGTGCACTTTTGCTGTTCTGTGACTTTCTAGGACCTGCACTGTTTGCTAGGTAGGCAACAGTGTCTGAGCTTCCCCTGTGCTGGGAATTGCAGAAACTGGCTCTTGCCGTTGGCTATTGAAAGAGTCTAGAGGTCGGGAGAGTTTCCAGGCTCATCAGGTTTCCTCCTCCTCTCCAAGGCAGACTCTGGCTTTGTGGCATGTTTGCTGAAGAAAAGCAGCTATTAAAGTCTGGAGAAGAAAAGGGCAAAACTGACAATCACACAAAATGAAATGCATGATTTTTCATGTAGACAGAGTGCATGTGACCAGGCCAATGCAGCCATGCCAGTGTCCCCCCAGGTGCCTGACACGGACATGGGATGAGGGTTTGGGTTTAGGTTTGATTCTTCCTGTGAACACAGGAATCAGGGCTGGGATGCAGAGTACAAGGGTTTCCTTGTAATGTACCTGTGGCAGCAGCTGCTTGGAAAACTTCATCTCATTTTGAAGTCTGATTAAATTGAGGGGAAAGGAGCTTTCACAGTCCGTCTCTTCTCAGAACAGCGTCTGAGCAATGGAGCTTAAATCAAATTCAGCAGCTCTGTGTGCCCAGAGAGTACGTGGCCAAGCAGTTTGATGTTGAAAGGCTGCGCTGTGCTGGCTGTACCCCTGAGGACAGTCTGGGCTGAATCCTTCCCAGAGGAGTCACAGATTTAGTCTTGATTGAGCACAGTCATGTGTTTGGAATATTTCCGAGCTGGAAGAAAACTCCTGTAGCCGTTTCTGTCAGAAATGATTGTGGATGTGTTTGGTACCTGCACTGAAATTTCTGCAGCTTGTGACTCTCCACTAAAGGTGACAGCAGAGGGGAGGCCCGTGCAGGCTTCCCCCATCACACGCTCACCTGAGGGAGCACCTTGGTGGGAGTGTACAGGATCCAGTTTATGACTTTTGGACACCAGAGGGATAGCTCTCCATATTTCTATAAAACTGATTTGTTGTCTGTGTGTCAGTGACATCAGCACAGTGATCAGTGCAAGAGATGCATTTTTATCAGTTCTGTGTTAGAATGAGAGATGTGTACTTTACAGGCAGCTCAAGCACAATCATAAAAATAGGATTTATCCTAATATGTGAAAAATAGAAATTCCTCTCCTGTGATTATTGTTCCTTTTTGCCATCTTGATCTCACAGGACACTTGCAGCTCCCCTGATGTATTGCAGGATGGAAACCTGCCAGGGATCTGAGGGAAATCAAATCCTACAAGCTTTACCAGTTCTCTCCTTTGCTGCACGTGTGCTGAGGAACAGGAACAATTCCTTCCAGACGTTTATGCTGGGCCTTGCCCTGTCTTGTCACCAGTGCAGCTGTGTGACCACAGTCCCTCCTTTTTCCCTGGCTCCATGTTCTTAATACACAGATGCTTTGCTAAAACCTCTTGGAGAGGAGATGTGCATGCGCTGTGTTCAGCCTGGCTGCTTCCACAGGCTCTTGAGGAAGATCAAATATGGCCTAGGGGAGAACTGTGCATTATGAGAATTTCAGGAGTGATTTCAGCTCTAAATGAAGGTTGTTTCCAATTAGGTTAATGAAGAATGTCATTCTCATGTCCAAAGTCACTTGGTCTGTACAGGGAGATTTAAATCACCCATCCTTGTACACAGACACGCTGAAAAACACAGGAGAGCAAAGAAGATAATTTCCACTGGGCTGTGAAGCATTGAGCATCCAGGGTGTTCTGTGGGAGGGAGACCCCTGCCAGCACTGGCACTGTGTCCTCCTGCCACCCAGCACACCTGGGGGCTGCCAGCTTAGGGGGTGTCCTGGGCTGCTTCGAGCAGCCAGTCCCTGTGTCCAAACACACAGTGCTGCTGCAGCCACACACGGCCAGGACTTGCCAAGAGAATCGAGGTGTGAAAGCTGTTGCTCATCAGTGAAATCCGTGGTTGAAGGAATGGTAATCAAGTGGGATTACCAGCCTGATCCCATCCCAGGCCAGTCAGTGCCGCAGGCAGCGTTGGCCAGAGGCTCCTGCTGGCCAGGAATGTGTCACCGTGTCCTCCTGGGAACTGAAGGAGCTGGGCACTCCTCAGGAGCCAGAATTCACTCTCACTCTCATGTGTATCTTGCTTTGCAGATGGGGAATGTGTCCAACACCTCAGTGTTTACCTCCACCTTGTCGGAGAGAGAAGACCTGATTTTTGGCACTGTCTATTTAGTCTTTGGTAAGGAAAGATGACATGTTGATCCCCAGGTCCCTGCCCAGCCGCCTGCCAGACACAGTCAGGCCTTTTCAGTCACTGATGCTTCCAGAAGTGTCCAGTCATTAGCAGAATAATCAAACTGTGCCTTCCCACGTTACTCAAAAGTATGATCTGGGGACTGCATTCTCCTCTCAGGGGAATTGCAAGTGCCTGTCATGGTTTTAAATATTTGAAAAGTTGAATAACTTTGAGAAATATGCTGTAACTCCTACCACAGCCACCCAAGGTGAGACGGGCAAGGGTTCTGTTGGCACCACCAGCTTCACATTCACTGAAGGGGATTTGGAGCTCAAGCTGGCCCTTGATTTCAGCAGGAGTTGGTAAAGCTAATAAAGTGTACTTAGCACAGATGTGAGACTCGCTCTGTGGGAAAAATGCCTTGTGAGGCTGGGAAGAAGGATAAATATCTCAGTACTCTGCTCTCCAGTGACTCCAAAGCCTCCAAAGCTCTGGATTTGGCCAGGTCCCATGTGGGAGTCCTGTTCCTGAGGGGAACTTTAGCATTGGCCATTCAGTGGCTTTGGAAGCTGGTTCTTACCATGGGGTTTAATTTGCAGCCTAATCCATTAGGGAGGAACTCTTATCCTGCCCAACCTGCCCCAAGAGCAGTAAAGATTCCCCTTCTGAGACACTGAAACCTCTTTTCCATGAAATTACCATTATGTAATGAAAAAGAGAAAGCCCTTGTCCAAAAACTTTAATCACCACTGTTGATTTAAATAGACTAATAGCAAACAAAGAGCCTTCTTTTGTTTAGTCTGGATTTTCCTTGATCTTCATAATGCCTTTCTTCTTGTTTATTTGGTTACCATGATATGGGACAGTGCAGACTCCCAGGAGTGACATTGCCAGGAGGAAATTACAAAGGCCAAGGGGCCCAGCTCCCTGGCCTCACATCAGAGGAGCAGTCACACAAAGCTCCTGTTATTTTTCTAGCTGGGAGGAAGTGCCCCTTGCTCCTTCCAGCTGGAACAAGTGACTTTGGCCAGATCCTGCACCCGGAGCCCACTGCAGTCTCATCCCATCACTGCCCTCCTACCAAACGCCTCTGTAGGATCTCAGGAAGGGGAAGGGATCCGATCCAATGTAAAGTAACTCCAGATGTGCTCACAGAGCTCTGTGGGTCCCGTGGGCTCCCCTGCTCATTCCACCCCAGAGAGGGAAGCCTGGAGCCCTCTCCACCCTCTGTAGATTTCTGCAGTGTTTCCTTCCAAACATCTCAAGATGCCCCTGGTTCCTCTCCCAGCTCTGTTACACACAGCACCATTCTCTGCCTCCTCCACAGGCATCATGTCCCTGTCTGGGAACTCGCTGCTGCTGCTGGTGGCCCATCAGAAGAGGTCCCTGCTGAAACCTGCTGAGTTCTTCATCGTCAACCTGGCCATCAGTGACCTGAGCATGACAGTGACACTCTTCCCCCTGGCCACCTCCTCCTTCTTCGCACACAGGTACCTCATGGAAGTGGCTCTGCACTGGCCTGTGGCCCAGCTTGCAAATTGTCTGGGAGCCAGGAGATCTCTGGCAGGCGCAGAGGGACTCGGGGGTGGTGGCACAGGGGCACGTGTAGGCTCCCAGATCACCATCCCACAGCAGGTGCTTTGCTGCTCCCTGTCCCTCCAGTTCCTCACACAGACCCGCTGCAAAAGGGGTTTGGTTATGGGTGTCCAAGCTGGCACTGCAGTGGTGGGAGCTGCTGTGGGTCAGGGCAGCTCCTGCACCCCTGGCTCCATCTGTGCACATTGCTGGGATGCTCAAGGAACAAACGAGGGGCAAGGTCATGCCCATATTGACTTGGTCAGGTGCTGGTACCTGTGCAGCCTGTGGAACCACCCCACGCATGCCCAGCTTTGCTGCTGGAGTGGGACCAGCTGCTGGGCAATTCCCAACCTTCATTCCCACGAGGGAGAAGCCTCCTGTCCAGCCGAGTGCAGAGCTGACAGCCCCTGCCCCGGGGGAAGCACAAGCTCACCTGCAGGCTCTCCTTGCAGGTGGCTCTTCGACCAGGCTGTGTGCACCCTCTACGCCTTCTGCGGGGTCCTGTTCGGGCTGTGCAGCCTCGCCAGCCTGACGGTGCTCAGCACGGTTTGCTGCCTGAAGGTCTGTTACCCGGCATACGGTAGGTGCTGGCATGGGTTATCTGATCCTCACTCACACCCCTCTCTGTTAACAGAGCCCTTTTTATTTTAATGAGCCAGATCCACCTCTTCAGGGAAGGCTTTGCCCCAGGGGAACCTATTCCCAGTCAGTATTTAGAGTCACAGAATCACAGAAATAAGTTTAGATTGGAAAATATCTTTAAGATCATTGAGTCCAGCTGTTACCACAGCACTTCCAAGTCCAGCACAAAACCGTGTCCCCAAGTGCCACATCTATGTGGCTGTATCACAACAGGTTGCAGGTTTTTGAATGTCCATACACACACCTGAGCTTAGACCAGAGCAGACTGCAGCTGGGAAGCCGCAAGCTCTGACAGAGCAAGAGGAGCTGCTTTCCCTGGTCCCTGGTGGGAGAGCCATAGGCTAAATGTATTTAATTCACTGAAATAATTAATACAGGAGGGCTGGGTGTGCAGTATTACAGCTCATGTCTGTAGCCCTGTTTTCACCTGGATGTCCTCCACAGAGCTAAGGTGAATGTTTGCACAGCACAGAGGAAGTGAGGGAGCCCAGGGATGTTCCGTACACAGCTCCTTCTCCAATTCTTAATTTCCTCAGCTCAGCTGCTAATCCTCCCTCTAGCATTTATCTTCAGAACAGACTTTGCATTAAAGACCAAAAATAGAAATAAAATGGGAAATCACGGATACCAGTTTAATTTGCAGACCAGTACCCCAGAGTTCCTCCTGTCCCCCTCTCCCCTAACTAACTGCCTGTGTGCCCTGAGCTGGTGGCTGCTGCCAGCCACCAGTGTGTTCCCAGCAGCTCTCAGTGCCTCAAGGACAATGCTGGAGCACAGTCACCTTGGTTATGTGCCAGCACAACAGCTCAGGAGGTGGCTAAAAAGGTGGGAGGAAAGATAAAGATGAAAGTTGGCTGTGGAAAGGCAGCCCAGGTGACGGTGACTTTTTCCTGCACAGCCTCTGCTCTTGATCAGCCACTGCTTGGCAGCCTGGCACTTGGGGCTTATCTACAGCCCAGCCCGTCTTCTGTGAGGAAATGCAGAATCAAATTGTGCTTTTAGTTGCTTAGTTTCAAAGCAAAATGTTACTTGTATGTACGTCTGAAGATTTAGCACTTCAGAGTGAGTCTTACAACATCAGAGAGTTTGAGATTTGATGGAGGTTGGGACAAAAATGAAAACAAAACATCTCCCCCAAAGCATCACTCTGCAGGGAGGGAAAGGTCCTTCAGGTGTCAGGATCTGGGGTGGCCTCGAGCAGCCCTGCCCTGTGCCCGGGCACTGCAGTTGGTGCCGTGTCCCCACAACCCCCAGCAATGCTGGGGAGGCCAAAGGGGCTGTGCAGCAGATCCAGGCCGGACCCCAGCGATGCTCCCGGGGCTGTGGGTGGCTGGGGGTGGCTGGGGGTGCAATCCCCTCTGTGCCCTGCCCCTGGCCCCCAGGGAGCCCTCCTGAGCGCGGTCCCCACGCCACAGGGAACAGGTTCTCGCGGAGCCACGCCGCGGGGCTGCTGCTGGGCGTGTGGGCCTACGCGCTGGCCTTCGCCACTGCGCCCCTGGCCCAGTGGGGCAGCTACGGCCCCGAGCCCTACGGGACAGCCTGCTGCATCGCCTGGGAGGCCTCCAGCAGGGAGGCCACGCTCTACATCCTCGCCCTCTTCATCTTCTGCTACCTCCTCCCGTGCCTCCTGATCCTGGTGTCCTACGCACGGCTGCTGTGGACGGTGCGGGTGTCACGGAGAGCCCTGCGGCAGCACACGTCCCCCCGGCGCACAGCCCACGGCCTGCTCCTCAAGGTACCGGGGTCAGGGGCCCGCGGGGGGTCTGGGGGTGCCCTGCCCAGCCCACTGCCCACAGGCAGGCAGAGGCAGCAGGGTCCCTCCTGCCGGGCATCTGCTACTCCTGAGGGGTTCTCCGAATGTTTGCGTCGGTGTGGGTAACCACACATTGCTCCTCGTTTAAAGTCACCAGGTGGAGGAGTTTTCATTTTAAATTACATTGGAAAATATCATAAAGGAGCTTGCATGAGTCATTGTTCCCCAGACTACAAGCTAATACTATAATTTACCAAGGATATGTAAAAAACCCTGAATACCCTTTAAAAAATACAGCAAGAAAGAAAACAGCTTGCAAGCCTGGCTTTGAAGGAAACATCCACGTCCAGTCAGGGGAGGGGGACTGAGCACAGCCCATTTCCAGGCCTCCCAAGCCACACAGGTTGCTGGAGGGATTTCCAGTGCTGCCAAAAGCTGTTGGGGTCCAATGCTGAGCTGGTCCCAGCCAGGTCACTGGGTCCTTTGTACCCATCTGCCACACCAGGCTGAGTGAGGCCATTCCTGACTTTCCCAGGTGGGACAAGGTGTGAATGGCCTGAAGCAAGAGCAGGTCTGTGTATGAGGTGTGCTGAGTTGCTGCCCTGCTCTCTGATGTTCCAGCACGGGTCCCGAAGGCTGAGCACCTTTCCCTGGGGAGTGCTCAGGGTCCTGCTGCACGTGGCTGTGTTTGGGGGGTGTCTCAGTGTCCCCTGAGTGCTGCAGGAGTCTCATGGCACCGCCATCTCCATCTCCTCCTTTTCCAGCTGAGCATTGCCGTGTGCCTGGGGTTCCTGGCTGCTTGGACTCCCTACGCCGTGGTTGCGCTGTGGGCGCTGCTCGGGGACGCCAGCCAGGTGCCAGCACTGGCCTTCGTGCTCTCGGCCGTCTTTGCCAAGTCCTCGACGCTCTACAACCCGCTGGTGTACCTGCTCTTCAAGCCCAACTTCCACAAGTTCCTGTCCAAGGACAGGGTGCTCCTGCAGGCCCTGCGTGCCCTCCTCTGCTGTGGCTGCCGGGGCGCTGCGCTCCAGCCCTTCCCGTCCCCGGCCTTCGGTGGCCGCCCCAGCGCTTGCAGAAGCTGCAGTGATGCTTTTGAGTGTTTCAGTAACTACCCCAGGTGCTACACACCCCCCCGGGCGCCCGGCAGCTCGGCCCAGTGTGGCCCCCTGGCCGTGCTGGCCGGTGGAGCCGCCGGGCAGCCGGGGCTGAGGAGGACAGTGCAGGTGATGGTGCTGCTCACGCAGAGGCGGTCGGGCCTGGGCACTGCCCAAGTGGTGGGGGAGGCCCTGCCCTCAGCCATCGCCAAGGACCTGCTCTGAGCCCAGCCCTGCCCAGCTCTGTCCTACCAGGGCACTGGAACACAAACCCAAACACGGCATTCTCTCACCCCCGTACCCAGCGGGTCCCAGATGTTCCACAGGTGAAGTGACATGAAGATGTAAGACCACCCCCTCTGGTTTGGCTCTTGCAGCTCTGAGCCTGGTGTTTGCACTTGCAAAAACAAGAACAAAAATAGACCCCAGTGCCTGAGATGTGCCCAGGGCGCAGCCCAGGGTGCAGTCTCTCCTGCAGTTTGCTCTCTGGGCCCTTGGCCTTTGTTTTTCCAACCTAGTGCTCTGACTATCAAGTAGGAACTTGGTTGTCTTAAAAATTGTGCCTGGAGGGCAGGCTGGGGGCCAGGAGGCCCTAAGGGGCATCTACCTCTATTGCCAGCTCCTACAGCCCCCGCAGCCACCTCCTCTCCCACTGGGGAGTGGGACTGTCCACACAGCTCTACCTCACCTGGGATTACGAAGCACCTCCCTACAGGTCTCAGGGACTGCTCTCTGTGCCAGCTGTGCTACCCCACTCCCTCCACTTGAGTGAAAGCCACCACTGTCCTACAGACAGGAATGGAAGCTTGTCTTTAGAGCAAGGATTTGGGGTTACAATAATCCTGGAGTGAGTAATGGCAGTCCCAGGGAATGATCTGCAGGCAAATCTGTGGGTGAGCACCACCCTGGAGACAGGGCTGTGGGCACAGGGTGTCCCCGGTGCTGGGACAGTGGGGCAGCTCATGTCACCTGCACTGCTGCACAGGGCAGCAGCTGCCTGGGCTGCAGCATCCCACAGGATTGCAGTTGGCCTTTGGAGGTCAGTGAGGGCAGTGCACCCACGGGTAGAGCCTGGGACAAAAAGGAGCAAGAAGGTGTGCCAGGGCCTGATGCAAAGCCATGCACAGGAAAACCCCACCTCTCAAGTTCCCTGTGCCCTGTCCCAGCCCTCCAGGCACGTGAGGGGATCACGCAGTGTCTCTGCTGACCATTCATTGTGTTCCAGAAGTTGTCATTTCTAAAGTAAATTCACTCATGCAAAACTGGCGTCTGACTCGGCTCAGATCCGCATTGGCGGCCGCGCTGCAGGATAATGGGAACACGGATGGGGATAGCCCGGAGCGTGCCCGGGGCCAGAGCGGGGCCAGGCTGGGTGCCAGGGGTGAGCCACGCAGAGAGGGGCACAGCCCATCCTCGGCTGGGTACGGGCACGTGGCTCCAGCAAACCTCTGCCCCAGCAGCCGGGCCTCCCTCGTGCCGAGTGCCACAGCCACCGTGTGTCCGGCAGCAAGAGGACCCTGACACGCCCTGCATGTCCCCCTGGCCATCCTGGCCCATCCTGGGCCGTCCTGGACCATCCTGCTGCTGCCCATCGAGAGGAGCCTCCAGAAAGGGACCAGGGGCTGGTTTCCCTTTGCAGGACACAAACACGAAGGGCTGCTGCCATCTCCTGGGGGCTCTCAGAGCATGGCCACCCCGGCATGGACAGGGACCAAGGACTGACCAGCCAGGCTGGGGACTGGGCTGTGCCAGGCTCAGGGACACCGACGCAGCGTTGGGTCCCTGCTCCGCCTGCCAACCCCCTGGCCGAGCGCTTTGGCCCCTGCTGGCTAAAAGTACGGTGCTCCAGAGATCACCTAGAGAAGACAGGGAGAAAGATACTGATCTGCCAATCCCTCAGGTCCTTTATTACTCCAGGAAACCTCCAGATCAGCGTTTGCATCTTCAGGTCAGTGTGAGAATGCCCAACACTGAGAGCCCTAATGCTGGGAGTGTTTAATCTCCATTCCCACACACTCCTGCTGCTGACAGCAGAGGAGCTGCAGCCACCCAGCAAACCCCAGCCAGTTCAATGAACTCCATGTGCTGTGGCCAGAGCAAACAGCAAATCCAGGGTCCAGCATCACCCGGGGACTCCTCCCTGCCAGGCTGGCACCATCCCATGGGGCATGGCACAGCCGGGGCCAAGGTAGCTGTGTCTCAGCTGGGAATGGTGCCGACAGCTGCCACCAATTACCTGAGGATTGGAGACAACCCTCTCCCTCCAGGGCAGCTTCCCTGGTGCTGCTGATGGGCTGAGCCTGCGGGGCGGGCGGTGGCTTAACCCTCAGAGCCCAGGTAGGGTATGTGCTGGGCCCAGCAGGGGTTGGGAGGGGGTTCCTGATTGTGAGAACCAACTCCTTTGGATTTGGTGATGCTGCAGTGGGTGGGAAGGGAGTTGGGGGCTGCAGTGCTGCTCAGTGAGAGCCTGGGCCTCATGCAGGAAAAGAGCCAGGGCTGCCTTGGGGTGGGTTTGGTGCCCAGGAGCTGCACCATGGGCACTGCATTTCCCACTCTGTTCTGGCTCACTCAGGAGTCTGAGGGTACAGCTACACACTCCAAGGTGGCAGGGACACAGTCTGTCCTAAGAAAGGAAAAATGGGGAATAAGGTGACTGTCAAGGAAAGTCAGCAAAATCACAAATGAATGTGAAAACCAAACAATGGAAATTTCTTCCAGTGGTTCTGAGCCATGGAGGTTAATGCATAGCTTGAGGGAAAGTGAAGTCCTAACTATGCAAGTGTGGTGGTATTTTGGTGCAATTGCTTTTTAAATAGCTCGCCCACCCCCCCAGTCCTCCAGCTTCATTGCCTCAAATGATTTAATTCCTTCTGCCTGTGGTGGTTAATTGAAGGGATAAAATACTTCCAGCTGGGGCTCTTGGCTCTTGTCCTGGGGCCAGGCTGGGAGCAGAACCAGCCTCCCCAGCAGCTCTGTGCTCCAGCAGGGCCCACAAAGGTCATCCATCCCCTGTTCGAACCTGAAGTGTGAATCCCTGATGAAGATCCCATCAGCTCAAACCAGAGCTGCCCTCAGTAATGCTCAGTGAGGCTTTGCAACCAGGCCCTTTGTACCTCCAAAATCGGCCACTGCACAAAGCTGACGGTGCAGGTGCCCCGTTCCTGTGCTGTGTCACCTCCTGTGGCCCTGTTCTCATGGGCTGGGCAGCCTCAGCCTGTGCCACTGACCCTTAACTGCAGCCCCACGGGTGGAAACCTCCCCTCAGGTGGGTGAGCTCACCTGGGGGGCGCAGGCATCGGGAAAAGGCAAAAGGTGTTTAACCAGCATAGGTCAGACCTCTGCTCTGGCTTCCCAAAGGCTGAGCTCCTGAAGGGCAGGGAAGGACTCTTGGTTGTGGCAGCTTTGGAATCAGGCTGTGGAAACATCCCCGTCAGTGCTTTAGTGTTTAAAGTAAAGGAGCATCTCCTCAGCCTGGAGACTCAGCCAGAGCTCAGCCAGCGGCAGCTCCTGGGGCTCTGCAGGCAGCAACCTCTGCTTCAGCTTCTGGGGCTCTTCACTGAGTGCATTAGGAAATCAAGTTCACTCTTGCACAGATTTGCAGATGGCACCAAGTTAGGATAGGGGAGCTAGTGCTTGTGGAAAGAGGGTTAGGGTTTAATAGTGGTCTGATAAAATAGGAAATTATCTAAAGTATCTGCCAGGCAAGTCAATAAAGAAGAATTTTTATTTTCTGAGCATATTAAGTGAATAACTCCAAACTGTGAAGTGACTGACAGAAAAGCCATTGTATTGATAAACGAATATGAGAATTGGGCGCTATGGTAAAAACTTCTTTTGGTTCCAAAATAAGGGAGCTAGCTTTGCTCTCTCAGAATACACACTTAATTCCAAGTTTTGACAAATGTAATATTACGTTAAGTTTTAGAATAGTTGGTTTTAAATCCAACCATCCCAAGTGTCCTCCAGAGCGATTCGTGCCGCTTTCCCGGGAAGTCGCCGTGTCCCGGTGCGGTGCCGCCGGCCGCCGCCAGAGAGCGGGAGCGAACAGCGCAGCCGACGGCGCGGGGAGCACCGGGAATCACCGGGAACCGCGGGGAATCGGGGCCCCGGCTATGGCAGCGGACTGAGGAGTTGTGCCCCGCGCTGTAACAGCAGCTCCATCACTCAACACCTCAGGAGAAGCTCTCAGGGACCTTCCAGCAGCTCCTGGGCTTAAAGGCTCAAGGTGAGAAACGCAGGAGTGATGGGTAACTAAAGTTTATTTCAGCCTGCTGGGGTCTAGACGGGTGACAAGAAGCCCGATTTTCGCACAGATCTTCCGAGGGATCAAGCAAGCACCGATGGCTTTCATGGCCTGCTCAGCCCCAGCTGCACAGCGAGGCCATTTCCACAGGCAGGGAAGGGGCAGCAGGGGACCAAGATGTGGTATTCTGAAAAATTGCTCAGACAGCAGGGTCAGGATTTTTAAATACATTCTTGAACTTTTATTCTCCCGGTAGGTAAGCAGTAGATTAAAAAACTCAGTAGCAAAACCAGACCAAAACGAAGTCTCACACCTTCAGAAACAAACATGTGCATTTGCATGTCAGATTTGGGTGCTGAACTGTAATTCACATCCTGACAGTGGATATGCAAATGACCAAGGAGGAATTTGGCAGCGTGAGCAAAGTGCTGCGTGTGTCACCATGGCAAATGTGCAACAAACACAAGTTCAGGTGCTGGCAATGCTAAGCAAACACTGGGCCATGGAGAACAAATGCAGTGATACCAGGGATTCTGAAACAGTGTAAGCAGAAGAGAAAAATGGGACAGCTTAATGGAAGCTGTTTGGCACTCCCCAGCAGAGGCTGCTTCAGCCACGTGCAATATTAATCTTTCTGTACCTGGACTAGATTTTGTAGGCTCTTTTTCTTCACGTACATGTCACTTTTGCTTCCACTGAAGCTTTAAAATTCCACTGGTGAATTCTGGAGTGTTAGGGACACTTCATAAATTAGGCAAAACAGAAGCTGCTCTTTTCTAAGATTTGAAGCAAAAGTGCCAGCAAAGAGCAACTGCCAATTACAGAAACCCAACTGCAACTGGCTTTAGCCAAAGAAAAGAAACTACAATTTCAAATGCAGTTCTGTGCTGTCACAGGCGCCCACTCCCCCCAAACCATGCTATAATCAGTACTGTGGATTAGATCCCTTAGTATAAAAAACAAAAAATCCCATAGAACAGAAATCAAGAATTTCTTAAGTGACAAAACTATGCTTTCAGAGGTGATTCCTTTTATGTGCAACATCTGCTCTTGTCAAGGTATGCATCTTTTCTGGGTTCAAAATGTGCAAATCCCATAAATTATAGGTTTCTTCCAGTCAGATTCTCTTACTAGTGCTGAAACAAATTCACAGTATAAACTGTCAAGACTCTTCATGCTGCGAAGGAATATACTTTTATATACATATATAAAAGGTAAAGTGCAATTTGTTCTGTTTTGCAGAGCCACACAAAGGCCCTGCACTGCAGCGTGTGGTCACAGCCGTTTTTGGGATGAGAAGAAGCCCCCCCCATTAACAATGTCATCATTTCATGGCAGATGGTTCTGCTTTTCAACAGACTGCATGGAATTGCTATGCAGTGAAGGCCGAACAAAAGGTTCTTCCTTCAGGCCATCCAGCATCTGACCCTTGTGGGTTTCCCTTCCTGAACAGTAACAGCAGAGCTGTGGGTTTCACCTCAACAAGGAGCACGTGACACGTCTGAAATGTGAAAATTCACCCTGGGCTTTGCAGCTGCCCTGCAGCGGGGCCCTGGGCCCTCGGCGAGGCCGCGGCGGGAGCTCAGCGCGCTCCTGCCCCGCTCTGCTGCAGCAGCTCCTGCTCGTCGTCCTCGGAGCCCGAGGGGCCCTGGCGCACCTCCTCGTACCACTTGTTGGTCAGGGTCTTCATCTGGATGCGCCCGTCGTGCAAGTCCTGGGCAAAGGCAAACCAGGGCACTGTCACTTGCTGCAACAGCCCTTCAGTGCCAGGGCAAAGCAGGACCAGGGTTGGGCATATTCCTTAGGAAATCATCTGCTCCTGGTCTCTGAGCACACAAAGCCATTCTGTTTCCCACCAGAAAATATTTATCAAGTGCTCAGTCAGTAATTACTGCTACAGATGCCAGTTTTGATGATGGGTATTTTTACCTGTGTTCTCTAGACAGTCCTGCTCTGTGTGTTTCAACAATCCTAATGCTGTCTGGAGGCCCTGGCTTTGACTCTGCTCCTCATGTTCCCAGGGACACTGGGAAGCTTGTGGCCTGCTGCAGTGATTCACATGCTTATTCTTCCAGCCTTTGGCTGCAATCTGGATGGCAGCCTGCGCTTTTGGCTACCAACTACAAATCAGATGCTTACTTTGATTCCTTTCTGGTTTTGCAATAAATTACTTAGTTTTTGTAGGAAAGTGCTGAAAGGGTACTTTTGAAAAGTACAAAACAAGAGGAAAAACAGTACTTCTGAGCAGGCTGGGAAAACGGAATGTGCACTTACACAAAATTATCAATTCCACAGCCAAAATGCTTCCACGGGAAATTGGAAAAGCAGTGAATTCTGTGACTAAGGAGCCTCAAATTTCTGAAGCATGAGAGTGAAAAAGGCACAGTATTTATACCTTGGAGCCATTACTGGTACGTTACACATTCAGTCAGGTGTTGTTTTGCATTTACTGCCTCAGAGCTTTGGTACCCAGTGAGCAGCCTGGAAAGTGAAGGGTGCAATGCTGGTGCCTGTTTCCAAGATAGAAACTGCACTTTGCAGCAACATTACAGCTCCAGAAGTCACAGGGCCACTGACAGTAAGAGGGAGGAACTGTATGTGACAGCACTTTAAAAACTCTGCCCGAGTGGCAGCAGCTTTTTCTAGCAGCAGCAGCAGCCAGTGACTCCTGATGCCCTTCATGGTTCTCTGCACAATTAAAGGCGAGTTCAACAAATCCATACACCAAGTTTAACTGGGGTAGCTCTGAGATGCTCACTTGATCCAACCTGCACTTTTACAGAGCAGCTGTTCATTACAGCTGCTCTCTCTATGCATGAGCAATACACAGATGTCCCACTGTCCCTACACAAGTTGTGTGGCTGCACGATGAGCCCTGTGTGGTATTGAGGGCAACAACCAACTCGACCAGTTTCTCTTCTTCAAGAAAATGAGAAAGACTTACTTCTTGTGTGAGTCTTCTGGTGAAGAAAGGATTCAAATACTCGACATCCAGCCGCATAAACCCTTTGAGGTTCTGGCGTTTTATGTACTGGGCTTCATATTCCTCCTCTGTGAGCTCTGATAAATGCTCAGATTCTATAGTGTTTCCCTAGAAAAATCACAAATATTGGAATAACCCAAGAGAAGTGGCTGTCATCCCACCACCCTGCTTCAGCCCCTGCTCTTTGGTCTCCCTTATCACAACCAGTTGCCACGCTGGACAATATGGAAACGATCCCCACCCCAGCCTTGCAGGGCTTGGGGCTGTATGAGTCTGTTCAGCCATCGAATCCCAGAGCCACTTAGCTTCCCTTTCCATGCTGAAAGGGAAAAGACCTCAAATGTTCCATGTTTTGTATTGTCACTATTGCTGAGAACAGGTTTCTACTGTGCAGGTTTTCTCTTGTGAGCTGGACAATGCTTTCATCCAGCAAGCATCACTGCTGTCATTGTGCCACTGAAAACGAGCCATGTCGAACACGCCCTGCCCCTGCACTCTTCCTGCACTTCCTTGTGTGGACACTGCAAGGTAATTCTAAAGACTAAAATCAACCTCATGCAAAGACAAAATGATCTTAAGATCCTACAGAACAATACTCTGTATATACTCTTCAATGGTTTAGGGAAAAACAGGCAAAAAATGTCCTGTGACACTTCATATTCTCCAGTCTTTTGCACAAGAGGTTCCAGAGTGGCTGCTGGCTTTGTCAGATCTCTTGCTTTGCCAGAAATTGCTTTAAAATAAAGTCCAGTCAGAGGGGGCTGTTGTTATCACCTTCTTGTGGCCTTTGACTTTTTCAAAATTATTTTCATCTGCCTTTTATGATTAATTTCTGTCTCACACTGTACCAACTACTTTCTCTGTATATGACTCAATCCTCTATCATCTTCTTTATGCTTTTGCAGAGGTTACTTCAATTCATATAGATCAATTTATAATTGGATTGAATTAAGAGACTATTTCTCTTCCCCTTGTCCAAACACATATTTTATGTAAACACTATCCAAACTCTGTCTTTGGGATATTTTAAAATTTTATTGCTTAGCTTTGTCCTATTACCTTGGTTTTTTCTACTGCCTTCATCTAACTTTCTAGTAAAAAATTATGTACTAGTCCTGAAAAATGTTTAACCTGAAAAAACTCCCCACCAAACCCCAGTGATCCTCTGAAGGAAAACCCCAAACACACCATCTTCTCTGTCTTGCTAAGATTAACGTCCTTCTTGCTCCTCTTGCGTGGTTTGGAGTCCTCGATGTCCACGAGCCTGATGAGGGGCATGGTTCCCCCTCCCAGCAGCAGGATGGTGAACAGCACGATGATGATGGTCGTGGTGCCGATGAGCTGCCGCTTCTCGATGGGCTCCAGGCCCAGGTGGAGGCTGAGGGCATAGGGAATGGCACCACGTAATCCTCAGGGAGAGAACAGGGCATCAAGGGAGAGTCAATCAACAGCGACACCGGTCCTGAGCACCCGGAGAACTCTACAGGAGCTCTCCACCTTCAAAAGGTTTTCTACAGTCCTATGGCATGCCCATTATCTATCACTTGGCTACTACCCTAGAACAAATCTGAGCACTTCAGACACTGTTGTTCAAGCTGTGAAGCTGCCAGGCCTAGAGAGACAAGCAGCGTCTATACAGAAAAGCTTTCATGGGGCTCACCAGAGCAAAGTCCTCCAGTGCAAAGGGGAAAGAACATTTCTGTTGCACTTGGGTTTCAGAATAGTGTAAACATTCGGTTGAGTTTTGCTCAACCAATGAAAAACCAGTTCCTCCTAGAGTGGGCCACACAATGGAAGAGATAAAACATTTTTTCTGGTTCTCAGTATTTTGAGCTTTAACTTACCACTAAACCACATGATAAACATCATTTTGGGAGTGATTTTATGATCACGGAAAAAGTTGAGTAAGTAGGAAAGCGGAAAAATATTCACTGCTCTACCAAACAGAACCAGAACCTGAAAAACAGAAATAAAAGCAAAAGACCATTTGATGCGTTACATCCACGAGGCTCCAGTTGCAGCTGGTCTTACAGGAGAAGGTGAATATGCACTTTTTGCTCAAAGGAAGGTGTGCTGCTCCATAAACAGAGAGAAACGCCTCAGCACAGGGCATTGTGGAATTTTACCCTTGAAACATTTTGTCTGCTTAACTGAAACTAAAGCAGACTTGTCACTGATGGAGACCAGGCTGCTTTATTTATAATAAATAAATGGAACCCAGGAGGCATTCCAGGGAAACTAAGAATTACTTTGGGTAAAAGTGCTCCTCAGTTCAGTCAGTTCAGCTCCTTTAATCATTCCCCTGGCACAGCAGCCAAGAGGCAATAAGGTATTTCTATTGTCTCCCTGTGGCCCAGTTGCTCAGAAAGGCCAGAAGGCAAACAAACAGCACGTCAGCCTGTTTCTCAACACTTCCCTGGGCATGGCAATAAAACATAGCCCAAAGTGAAGCAACACTTTGAGAGTAGAAAAGAAAAAAAAAGGGAACTATTGATTTAATGGCAAACAATTAACAAACACGGTGAAAACTTTAACTCAGAAAAAGGCAAGGTTTTCTCAGGGCATTGTTTCTAAGCTCCACTACAAACAGACCTTGATAAGGTAAATATGCTAGAATTAGTCAGCAGGATCCTTGAAAGGCTGTGCTGTTTTCCTTTATGAATCACTCCAAAATTACACAATTTGCATTACACCTGAGAGGGCAATGCTACACAGAGGGAAGTGTCACACCTTAGATACATATTAGATAGGGAAGTTGGGTGTAATGCAGGCAGTGCAGCTCCCTGTGCTGATATCCCTATCTGGAAGTTGTAGATAACAATTCTTCCCTTGAACCACGCACTAAATGGGTCAGTGTACATCACTGTACACAACTGGAAATGGATGCACATTGCCCTCACTGGACTCTGCAAAGGGGAACATCCTTTTCATGCTGGTACTAAGCCATTATAATGGCAACAGATGGAGGCAGCCCCCACACGGAACGTCATTCACAGTGTCACTGCATTAAGCTACGCTGAAATGGGTTCAAAGACAAAGAATTAGGAAAGGAGTCAGAGAATGAACACACGTTGAAGAAGGCCTGAGCAAGGACTTCCTCTGAAGAACTCAGAGAGAAGTCATGCATGGACTAAATTGGTTTATGTAAACAAACTACAACAATATGAGAATGATTATTCTAAAATCTTTTAACTGTAAGGTGTTTCCCCCTTCCCCAATACTGAAAGTGCATCTAAAAAGGCATGGAAGAAAGTAAATACCTACTATGCACCAGATGACAAAGGACATTTCAAACTTGTGAGGAAAACTAAAAATCGACAGGCCCAGAAATGCAAAAACACACGTTTCTGAAAAAGAGAAATCACATCTTAAATAAGCAATTCTAGAAAACCTTTTCTACTCCTATTATTAATGACTACATACAGTACATGAAAAGGCATTTCCTGACCAAACCCTGCAGAGCTGCTTCTGCTCAGCTAAGGAGTGGTTCAGTTTGCAGCAAAGCCACTCCCTGATCACACTGCACCCTCCTGCAAACAGTACAGAATTTATTCATGGCAGCCCCCGGAAATCAGGGGCTTGCGTGTAATACAGGAACATGTCATTTCTTCAAAGGTTTGGTTTGGAAAAGGAACTGGAAAGGCTCTAGGACTCTGAGCTGCTTGTACCACTACTTCCAAAAACATCTCCATATGTGAAGTTACTGTTTTTGCAAGTAGCTTTTTATATTAAAAAAACTTACCAAAAAAAACCCCCAAACACTCAACCCCCCTCTCCTAGAACTAAAAACAGACCAGAGGAATACATGAATCAGAGATCTCTACTTGGTCATCAATCTTATGGCAAATCTTAGCAGGAGCCTGCAGGATGGAAGAGAGATTTACTGTATGCTTTATCCAGTGTGGCAGGAAAGGTGACTCTTGAGTGCCTTCCAGCCTCCACTCTCGGGAATTCTTCTCTTAAAGACAAGCACCATTGACACACAAATGCCTGGATGCAAATTCACACCTCTGCTGCTCTCAACAGAATCACCGTTCCATGCAAATGCAATTTTAAACTATTAATACCAGATTTAATAGCAGGCAGCACCTACCACACATGAAAGCAACAGTTCTGAGTGTCTGCTGCATCAGGATCTGTGTCACCGGGGACAGGTTGTGGTGTGTGTAGTGAGACATCACAATGCCAGAGAACAGGATTGCCATGATACCTGTGGGTAAGAATGTGGCAGTCAGCAGAAGATTCTGCAAGGATTTACTGCTGAGACTCTCCCGAGTCATCTTCTCACAAGGCAAAACTTGTTTCTACAGCAATATATAAATATTTTAACATATCAAACAGTGCGGACAGAACTCATTTTGCTACTCACCTGAGAGTGAGATACCTTCTGCAAGTCCATAAGGAAGGTAAGCAAAGATAATCATCATCCCAAATTCTAGGGAAGGTGTCTTCCTTAAATCAATGTGCTTTAGTACGTATACATGGAAACGTTATGGAAAAAGTAAATTGAAAAATAAATCAAATAAATATTTTGATGTGTTCATTCCATTACAAAACAATGATTATACTTTATGTACTTCTCCAGTGAATAGCCAATAAAATCTACACATTGGCCTTCAACTCAAGTATGGAAAGATTAGTAACTTCTTATATGAGGAATGCTTCTTATAGAAGCTACTGCTGGTAGAAGTCTGTCAGAAGACAGAGCTAGAGACAAAAAAAGATCTGTTACTGATGTGCCTCTACAATACTGATAACAACAGGTAAATCAAATACTTCTGAGGCACAAACAACCACCTCTTGGGTTGTGATGTATGGAATAATTTAAAAGTTCCTTGAATTAGGCTGATGAACCAAGAGGGGAAATATGTCTGTATTTAATCAAACATTCTACTCCTGTTGTTTACAAACAAAGTGTTTGCCAGCTGACACAAGCAACTGTTGAACAGCCCAGACCTCATACAGTGAAGTCAGAGCTAGCATTAAACAAGCCCAAAAAGTAACAAAGGTGTCTGGGCTACAGCAAACAGCCTTCCTGATCTCAGCAGAGGAGCTCCTGGGTTGTTTAGCAACCAACTCATGGAAGTGGAAGAGGCAAAATATAACCCAGGGTAAATCCAAACAGAACAGTGTCTGCATTCAGCTGCCTGCACATGATCCATAGGGACAAATGAGCTGGGCTGACTCAAAGGCCCTCGGGAAAAGCAGCTTTTTTTTTCTTTTTAATTAACTGTTTTATGTATGTAAAAAAGCAGCCATATGCTTGTTAAAATGGATTGGTATTGAAATGGAATTAATATATTTTGAATTTACAAAACAATTACCATATCTTATAACACTCCAATGCACATAAGCTATTATACAACATTTCAGACCTTAATTATGTTCATAAAAATTTGATGCCACTTTTAATACACATCCATGCACACTAACATAAAAACAAAATAATGCCTAATAAGAAATATCCTCTAAGAAATGCTGGAGAAGACAAGAAAAAAAATACTATTAGAATGCTGCAGTTGTGTACCAATGTATACATACATATCACCAAAATTAAAAAAGGATATTAATGCAGAAATAAGACCAGTAAGTGTGCCAAGTGCTGCAGAGCCAAAGAACATCTTGAGAAAGTATCCCAGTGCCTGTAGAAAGGTTTGCCATCCACTTACATCTGACATATTTTCCCTTGTCAAACCTTCTGCTGTGCTAGATACAATTAAAAGAGAAATAAAAAGAAATGCTTATACATTCTAAGCCTGGGTCCAAAAATATCAAACATCTTTTGAGCATAACAACAAAAAAGACTCCCATTTCTTTGTTGCTACCACTCTTAAAAGGCTTTTACTATGATATATATAACAAGAGGAATGTCAAAAGATGTTAAATCAAGCCTTAGTGTAATCCCCAAAGGGAAACCTAATTCTGCTAAAAATCCAGCATTGCTCCTCTGAAGAATCCCAGAATGGCGTAAATAGGCTATGGTGATGCCCAGTATTTCAAAACAATGTTCAAACTTTGAAAAGGAAGAGAGAACACATTTTACAGTGGTAAAAACTCATGTGATCCTCTGAGAAGAACAAAAGAACAGGAAGAACTCTCATCAAATATTTAGGTGTGGATGAGAGACAAGAAGGTCACTGAAAGAAAACACAGCACCTCTTCGGAGGAAACGGGAGAAACCTCTTTGAATTTCAGGAATGTATTTCATGGAAATTCTGTGCAAAGAACACACAGATACTAACCAGTGCTCCTTTTGGCTGCTTCTAGCCTTCAGGGTCTTCCCTGAAAGCACCACAACTGTAGTAAAAGCAATTAGTTCATTAGGAAATGACTCTGACTTCACTGCCTGCTTGGTACAGCTGCTCCTTCTATACATTCACAGTCACATCTATCAGCTTCAGCAGTAACATGAAGATACATCTATCCATTTTTCACTCTTTCAGCCCCAAAGAATTATCATGGTAATAGATAAGGCTATTGGAAGTTCCTCTTTCCCATGGTATCCCCAACATAAACACAACCCTATTGCACGGATGCTGGTGTATCCCCCCAGCCACGGTGGGACTCCAGGCATAAGCCAATGGCACAGAGACTGAGCTGCTCTTTGCAAGGTGAATATTTCTGTGCCAAGCCTGACAGGTGACATGTGGGGTTCCTGTTGTCAGGACCCTCAGATGGAAGGAGAGCTGATACTGAATGGAATTAGAAAGCAATCAATTTTCTGGGGCCAATGAGATAAGGCACTGAGGTAGCGGTAATGAGGCAACCATTTACTGTCTTCTGCCTATGCAGTTCATGTTATGGACTGCTTTTTACACAGAAGTACCATACAAGATTCAACTTCAAACCAGAAATACATGATTTGTTCCAAATGGAGATGGAAGAATTACTGTATATCCAAAAAACAAACAGAAAACAAGGTAGTTACTGTTTCCATAAACATGTGTGGCTCCAATGCACTTACTTGGTCAGGACAATTGAGACTGCATCGTTGAGAATACTTTCTCCAAAAACCAACATGTTAAGCACAGGATCCACATTAAGGGCATTGAAAATGGCAATAGTAGCCACAGGGTCAACTGCAGATATTAAAGAGCCAAATGCAAAACTGGGAGAACACAAAAGAGGAAACGAGATGAAAGAAAAATACCTACCTAGTAACTTACATGAACAACAGTAACAAAGCCCATTTGTGTTACAGTTTCTATGCAGTGGTAAGTTGTGCTCTCTTTCCGGTCATAAGAACTCGGCCACTTGCCAAGTTCTTGAAAATATCTACATTACTAACACCGAAAAAATTATTGTGTCTTTTAAGAGAAGATTTGGACAGGGAAGTTATACCCTTATTACATATATTAATAATACCACCTAATCGAAGTTTACAAATCTTAAAGTTTGGTTAAAATACCCAGTATCTGTCTAGAGAAATCACTGAGCACCCAACAGAATAGACTAGAATGCAATACAATGGAATATAATATAACACTATTTGGAAATAAGGGTGTAATAGATAGGGTATAGAAATGTTCCAACTGTTTCTTAGTTTCATACACAATGTTGAATCTCAGCAATCTAAACACTAACCAAAAGAGGTGGCCAACTGCAGTGCATTTCCTACCTACAGCTATCCTGAAAGAAAGCCTCATTTCATATACTACACCATTTCCCCAAGAGCTTACCTGTCTGTCATGTTGAGTTTATAAATTACATCAGCCTGAAAGAATAGGTAGAACATAATCACAATCAACTGTGGTGTTCCACTGTTCTTAAAAACCAAACTGTTCATCAAATCCCGAGTTCATTATTAAGAAAAATTCACAGTAGTGATGTTATCCAATTTAACACTGCCCCCCAACAGTGATCTGCTGCTACAGTTCTGGTCACCCAAGGTCAGGGAACTAGGGCAGAATTGGGTGAGTAGAGTAACTTAAGACATTCAAAGGAAAAGAAATCTGAGTGGCAAAGTATAGAATGTTTTGCCTACCAGAATGAAGTCTGAGAGAAAAGATAAATATCTGTGTCTATATGTAATCAATGGGAAACACCAAATCACAGAAGCAAAAAAAAGCAATAAATTTAATATTGTAGAGTATAAGATGGCTCTAGAGAACAAAGGTTTTGGAACAGCCTTCCAACAGGAAGATTGTGGAAGTTACAAAAAAGTAAAACTCAAGTCTTAATTGCTTTTCCCATGAAGCATGCTGCATCACAGGGTCACAGAGTGGCTCAGGCTGGAGGGGACCCCTGAGGTAACCTGCTCCACCCTCCTTGCTCTGCAGGGCCCCCGGAACACGTTACCCAGGATCGTGTACAGAGATTTGAGCATTTCCAGGGAAGGAGACCCCACGGCCTCTCCAGCAGTACCCATGGAAGGGGTTGTATAACACTGCCTTTGTGAGAGCAGAGAACTGGACTTTGTGACCCAGGAATTCACTTCCACTGTATTTGTCTGCTCTTGAAAAATGGACTTTCAAATAACAAGCCAGATAAACTTAAGTGCTTCAAAGCAGTAGGTCTTACCCGGCCCAGGAAATAGATTCCTCCACCTACAATGAAAGCTGATATTGCAGTGCCAAATACTGAGAACAGAATGATGGAACCAATGTTCTGAAAAAAATTACCCTGGAACACAGTAATAAAATAAGTAAATTAGTAAAAATGACCTGAGGGAAAACTCATGTTTGGGTTTGCATTTAATTAGATTCTAATTCACAACTGGGTTTCCGATTATAAAAGCTCATCAGTTTGGTTCCAGGTACCCCAGGACACACATCCACACCATCTGCCTAAAGAGACTGCTGCTCTCTTGAGGAAAATAGCAATTCCCTCTGATTCCCAGGACTGATTCCCAGTCTGGCACCATAACAACAACCCAATCCTCAGGCAAACAGCTGGATATTCACCAGCACTTTGACATATTCCCCACCTAGCAAAAGTGTAAGTTAATTCCTCTATTGGAGACAGGGCACGTGAAAAAGGCTTGTACACTTCCCAGTTGCTGGTCCACGCCTTGTGGTGATTTTGTAAGAAAAGATCTCCAGTGTTGGAGCCAGCTCCTGGTATCACCATGGCCCCTGCTCGCTCCCTCTCCTGCAGCACAGATGGAGCAGGAAGGCTGCACACAGGGGCACCAAACCCCCTGGGCCAGGATGAGTGCTGTGAGAAATGCCCATGGAAACACAAGTCCCCAGGAAAGGGATCAGAACCCTTGCACACATTTTCCCCTTCTTTAGCTGTGGAGTGGCCCCACCTTTCCCACTTCTGATCCTACTCCTTCCCACTTCTCCTCCTTCACAGCAGCCCTTGTACTGCTCTGGTGAGGTAAGAAACCTCTCCAGCCAAGGAAAACCTCGTCTGTGCTGTACCCGACACCTTGCCAGCACTGTTATCAGCAACAAGCTACACTCCCTGCACTCTGGGTTCAAGAGGCTTAAATTTTGCACTCTCAATTCCCTAATGATTAATATAATGGAATTTAATGCAATTATCCTAAGCTTCATGAAGATAACTAAAAGCAGAATCTGTTCCAAACAAAACCTCAACATCCAAAATGAGTGTCTGGCAAGGACTGACCTTGTGTAGTGAATATCCAGATTCAAATATAATAGGTGGAAGCAAAAGCAGGAAAAACATATTTGGACGAAACATTTCTTCTTCCTGCAAGAAAAAAAATTAATTATAATTTCAGGGATATCATCATTATTGAAATAATACCAAGTCTTCCAAAAGAAAAGCTATTAAAAAAAAATAGTGTTGGAAAACTAAAAATCTTTCTCCCTTCATGTAGGAAGTAGAAGACTGAAGAGCAGTAAAGTATTCCAGGGTTGCTACTTCTATTGTTCTTTCGCAACCCAGTGATAGAAATCTAGGAGTTACTTATTTTAAATCACCGTCTCCAAAAAAGCTGCACAGAAAACAAGTTATTTATGGAAAAGGAAAAATCTTCCTGTTTCCACAGAAGGTACTGCCACTTTATCTGAGTGTCTGGAAATCTGTAAGGACTGCCAAGGAACAGTGACCTGGCCACTGTTTGAACAGAACAGGTTAGCAGTTTCACTGGAAAACTCATCACCTGACAAGAGGAAATCACATCATCAGCCCCGTGCCCCTGCAGGTGACCAGGCTCAGGTGACACACCACCTGAGGGGTCTGAGGCTGCATTCTTCTCAGCAAATGTGATTTCTGCCTGAATTGAATGGTACTATTCTGATGGTTCCTTTTTGCCATCGCAGTGATATAAATGGAACCCACCATGAGGTAAGATGCTATTTTTTTGTGTCCTCAGTCTTTGTCACTTATCTCATCCCCTGGCTAACACTGCTCATGCTGTACCCCCAGCCTGGCACCCTGGTTTTTCTGCTGGCAGACTAAGCACAGAAGGCAAGTGAATCCCAGCTGAGGGGGCCAGTCTCTTCACCCACCTGTTTCCTCCCTCCTGGTCCCCCCAGCACTGAACACTGTGGAGCTTGTCACCTCCACAAGCACCGATTAACTTGTTTAAATCCAGGTTAAACAGCTGATGGCCTGTTCTGCTCAAACACCAGCTTTCAAAACAGAGGTACTCATCTCTTTAAAGTCTCATTCCTGCCTGTACCAGTGATAATCATCTTAAAGGATTTGGGGGACTTAGAAAACAAAACTCATCCTTTAGACTGAAAGGCTCCAGTCCGTGACTGTGCACGCACAATCCTGTGAATCGATGGCTGACACTGCCTGCTTCTGTCAGCACAGTAACTGCACCACAACAAAACCCACAGATCTCAGTCACCACACTTGTTAAAAGCCCCTGAAACCATAGCTGGACAAGGAAGCAGGAATGGTGAAGAGTTCATTGCTTTGATAATGTGGACAAATGGTAGGAGACAAAATCCTTGCTTCACTGTAGACTTCAGCTCTTGCAGAAACTTCTGCCAGGACTTCCCCTCTAAAACATCGAGTATTACAAAGCCATTTTTATAAGATTTAGGGATTTTTCTACAATTAAAAATTAATTGTTACAACTTTACCTTCCAGTTGGCCAGCTTTTGAGCCTCTATGATTTTTATAAAAGCTCCCATAAGGATACCTAGGAGAGAATAAAAAACATTCTGAAATAGCCACAAAACCCATCACTGTTTATCAGCTCTCCAAGTTTTAGAAGTGGAAACAAGGCAAAACATAGTGCAGCAAGTCTTTCATTCCTAAACCATGAAAACACTGAGTGGTTTTGGGTTTAATACCCAAACACCCAGTTTCCAACACGTTACATAATTCCAGTGTTTCCCTGCACAACAGATTGTCTCTTGGGATATCCCAACTCCAAACAGACCTACTGAGAGTGTGATGCTCACTGGTTCAGAAAGATAACAGGCTTAACTACTCAAACCGCTTCTCATCTGAGCTGCACTCAAATAAAATTCCACCTTTCTTGCTGAAGAATCAGGAAGTTATGAGTTAGGCATCTGTGCTTCATATCATTTCAGTACTATTTGCAGTTAAAGCAGCTTAAATGAAATCAGTCTTCTCCACAGAAGTGAATTTTGTTTGAATGAAATCACAGCACTTTCTGGCAATGAAGAAGGCAACAAACTCTGATCAGGGTGGAGACCCTGTCAGAACTATTTTCCAAATGAATTACATACAGTTTAAGTCATGTAGAAATAATCTGAATATAAAAGAATTTTATCAAGGCTACTGCAAACTCAATGGTTAAAGGTTATTGTACTCTTTCCTCCTATACATCTTCAAGTATAAAGACATAAAACTGTAACGATTTCTTCTGGAAGTCATGAAGATAACTCATGAACTGTCGTTAATTGTTCTCAGGTAGTTATAAGGAACTTGTCTTCAGTCAGATTTCAGATCTGTTATCTCTGCATAGTTGTGCTTTATTATTTACAGAATGGAGACTTCACAGTCAAACACTGGGGACACAGAAGTCAAATACTCCAAATGAAATGTACGAAGTGTCTGAGAAGCTTTAAGTATGCTTTCCTGTAACTCATGTTAAGCATGCTTTCCTGTAACTCATGAGACCTCCTCTCACGCTGTAGCTAACAAAAGAGTCTCACAAACAGAATCACATGGATTACTCCTGATGGATGTGTCACACACACAAAGCCATGAGGCCTAAGCCTTCTTTTATACAAAAATCTGTGAAGGCATCAGTCTCAAAGAGTAGAAATAATTGGTCCATGAAATGGTTTCTATGGAAAGGAAGGGGAAAACATTAATGAAGAAACATCAAAGGTCTGCTGTTCCTTGAAGGACAGAACGCAGATACAGCCACTCACATGCCACACACATTTGCAAACTACTCTTCCTTTATTACTAAATGAATGAATGCAGTTTTTGATCAGCTGGTTCTATTAAATCAGGCAGGTCCATTTTGTCAAGGGGCTAATTAGAAGGGTAAGTCTGTTAAGACTTACCAATCTATACCTCATTTTTTTTGAAAATTTTATGGGCATCTTCTTATTGCAAACAACATTTATTTTTCCTGAGAACATGTTAAAACTCAGTAACAACTCAAAGAGAAAAAACATTTCTGGCAACTATTGTTACCAACAAAATTCCAACAACTTATAAGGGTGAGGATCAAAATCCAGCCTCAGAGAACGCACTCCCCTGGTCCAGCAGCAGAGGCACAGCCCCTAGAAACCATAAATCAGAAGCTTCCGAGCAGCTTAGACAATGGGATGAAAAACGTTTGTGAAAATCATACCTGTCTTCTCTGCTGCCACTTTTATTAGCCTTCAATAACTACTTGAGAACATTTGCTTAATTTACAAGTCAAAACAGGACACACCTCACTTCTGGCACTGCTGGCAAAACTGGATACTTGAAACTCAAGCTGTGCTCTGGCAGCTGTGCAGAGCATTACCAGGACCAGAGGGGCACTGAGCAGCACTGAGCTGGCAACTCCAGTGATTGTACAGGTGCTGAGTCCCTCACCAGGGCTGAGAGTACTTTAAATATGACTGAGTCTATAAACTAAATAAATATGGCTGAAATGAGACAGGACATCTGTTACCTGGGCTGCTCCTGGGTATAACATCCTGTTGACTCACAGGAATTGCATCTGCTGCTATCGTGTCACCTCACTGCGGGGACAGAATGCTGTGGTTCACCCCAAAACCCAACTGAGCAAGTTCCTGCACGGCCTCTGAACCGAACACAAGAGACACAGCCCTGCTCCTTCTGACCCACCCTAGGTAGCAGCGACAGCCCTAGCAAGAAGCTTTCCTGTTTCTTGAACGGGATTTTGTTGGGGCTCACAGGAACAGCACACACCAATACCAAATCCAACAGCTAAAACCCTTCTCCTGCAGCTGAGATGCCAATAACAACAAACAGAAAGAGGAGAATGTCTGTGCCTCTGCTGCTCTGCACAGCTCAGCAGGAAGAGGGACACAAGCTGGCTCAACAGGGACACAAGCTGGCTCAACACCTCTGCTCCACACTGCCCAGGATACACAGAATGATAACAAAGAAAATCCAAAACTACGCCAACAAGAGCAATCACTATACTGCTGCATTTCATATTGGGGACTATGCTTAAATTTAGATTAGCTATTAGACAGCCATGTTAACTAACCTGATTTGAAGCCAAATTGACACCCTGTACTTGCACTTTTGTGCACAAAGGGGAAGGATACTGAAGGGATAGTAATGTCCTTCTGGCACCTTCCAGGACACGGGGAAATACGTTCACAAGTCATCTCACCAGTCCACGGCAATAATGCAAGGAGGGAGGGAAAGAGAAGTGTGTCAACAGTGAATCAAGCACTGAGTGGTTTCTGTGAGGATGACAAAGTGAGTCAGGATGAGCTGCAGCAGCTCTGACCCATGTCATGTACAGAACCATAAAGGCACAGAAGCCTGAAGGATGTTGCTGCTATAAAGGTGAGGGGTGTGTGCAACACCCAGCACTAGGACAGGATCCTTCCCCACCTGTTTCTCAGTTGAACAGAAACCCTGAAACTCACATAGGGCTTTGCAAGTGACTGCTGCTTGAAGCTCCAAAACCTACTGTGTGAGAAACATGACGTGGTCTCCACCACATCCAGTTATCTACAAATCCAGGGAGTCACACTGCTGGAATATATGCTTCTCTTTCTGCCAAGTAACAGCTCTAAGATTTTCTCGATCCAGCACCCAGGATGCAAGATCCCCATTTTCCAGAAAGCATAAGTTACTGACAAGCACCAGAAAACTCACTTGCTCCCAATGAGAAACTGTGTAAAAATACAGTTAAGAAATATGAGAGAAGGTACCAGCCTAGCCCAGGATAGTCAAAAATCTACCTGCTCAACCAATAATACAGTCCTTGGAGCTGCATCAGGATTATAACTAAGCATCTTTGTCTTCTTGTTGTAATTTTAGAACAATTGCCAGTGAAAGCATCACTAGCAAAAGAAGCAAAAATATCACAGAATCTTGCAGACAAGTCACAGCTGAAAAACTGGTGCTGGGAACACTCAGACCAGGTTCTTTAAACATTTATAAATCAGGAGCAACATCTTACAAATAAATTAAATTACCCTGACATAAAACTACAGGCTCAGGAATACTCCAAATTTAATCCAAATTAAGTAAGCACTTGATCTCCATGAAGGTTGACACTCTTATGGCTCAAGCCACACGAAGAGCTCTTGTCTTGGTACTGCTGGGATAGTGAAGGATCTGGCAGCCCAGGCGAGTTTTCGGGACAGTTGCAGTCCCCATCCACAAAAATCCCACACTCAGACACAATTCTACCAACACCAATATAAACACACGTACCACTTCAAAGGGAAGGCCGGAGCCTCACAGCCAGGGAGTGCTGCACATCTTGTCCTACCCTGAGGATGCAAACTAGAGGAAGATGCCAAACCACTCAGGTAGTGACATCCCTACAGGTGTCATTTTCCTGGGCCAGTCTCTGCATGTACGCTCATTTCTTTATTCCTTCAATCAATTTAACTCTATTAATTAGTTATTTTCTTCACTGCATCCGGTCTGCTGCATCTCTCTAGTGATGGCTAACACACAACAGAGCATTATCTCCAGTGCATACTACTGACAGTCCTTGGATTAACACAAATCCAACAAAAATGTCATGGCTACTCACCTAAAGAAACAACAGCCACGCTCTCTGGTAAAAAATGAAGCCGGTATTCTATCAGTAAATGCACCAATATGATGCAAATAGCTGTGAAGGGGGAAAAATGGAGATTCAAAAGCGTTAGAAAAGAATAAAATATACTTTTAAGTAGTATTTTTAAAATACACAAGCAAATTTCTCCTAATGATCTAGCAGACTTCATTTTGGCAATAAACCAAGAAGCACCATTCTAAGCAGTAGCTCCCACCACCATAAATGTTCTAAATCCCTGTGCCTGTACAAAATCCCGCTTCACAGAGAGAACCAGAGGAGAAATAAACCACTGTGATTTCGAGCTGGCCTCAGACACAGAGTACAATTAACAGATTAACAGACTTTCAGTTCATCATTCACCTATAACAAGGAGACTAAAAAAAATCGTCATGCCACTAGACTGTTCCTCTTGCTGTGCCTGGACTCCAGTCTGAACTGGAAGGATGGGCTTGGGAGGTGTAGGCGCCACCAGCTTGGTAGTAGCAGCCAGCATCGTGTGGAGGGTGGCATTGATGACTTCATGGGTGGCATTTGCAGACCTGTCAAGACAATACAATATGTGATTATCCTGGATGGGAGCAGCATGGTAAAACCTACTACTGATACGCACACATCAACCAACCACCAGATCACACTGAGCTCGTACTGGTGACCCACTCGTTAGGGTCGTTTTTTAAAAGCAGTCTCTGATTAGACAAATACTGTAAGTTCACGTTCATGGAGCTGATTACTGCCGAGCTGCTTCACGCCCTGCAGACACCCGACACGATCTGCAGCGCAGCCCAGGGTGCAGCCCAAGTCTGACGGCGAGGGCACGACCGGCGCCCCAGGCGTGTGCACAGCAACGAACGCGCCGTGAGACCGCCGGGACTGCGGGCCCGCACCCGCCGCGCCTCAGCGCCCGCAGCCCCCGGCACCGCGCGGGGCCGGCCGCACCGCGAGCCTCATCCGCCGCTGCTGCGGGGAGAGGCACCGCCGGCAGGCACGGCACGGCACGGCACGGCACGGCACGGCACGGCACGGCACGGCACGGCACGGCACGGCACAGCACCGCACAGCACCGCACGGCACCGCACAGCAGCGCCCGGCCGTGCCCGCGGCCCCGGGCCGCCCCCTCCGCCGCGCACTCACGCCGCCATCTTGCCGGGCTCGGCCTCCCGCAGCGCCCCGCCCGCCGCCGCTTCCGGCGCTGGGCCGGGCACTTCCGGCTGCTCTGCGGCGGGGCCCGGGAGCGGCTGCGGGCGCGCGCGAACGGGCCGTCACGTGACAGCGGGGCGGCGGCGCGCGGGGCGCCCTCTGCCGGCCGGGGCAGCGAGTGCGCCGCCGACATCGGTGCCTGTGCCCAGAGCCGCCATTGCATCGCACCCCTCAGAGCCGCCAACATCGCTCCGTGTCCCCAGAGCCGCCATTGCACCACATCCCTCAGAGCCGCCAACATCGCTCCCTGTCCCCAGAGCCGCCATTGCATCCCATCCCTCAGAGCCGCCATTGCTCCCTGTCCCTTAGAGCCACCATTGCATCCTGTCCCTCAGAGCTGCCATTGCTCCCTGTCCCCAGAGCCGCCATTGCATCCCATCCCTCAGAGCCGCCATTGCTCCCTGTCCCTTAGAGCCGCCATTGCTCCCCCATCCCTCAGAGCCGCCATTGCTCCCTGTCCCCAGAGCCACCAACATCGCTCCATGTCCCCAGAGCCACCATTGCTCCCTGTCCCCAGAGCCGCCATTGCATCCCATCCCTCAGAGCCACCATTGCATCCCGTCCGTCAGAGCTGCCATTGCTCCCTGTCCCCAGAGCCACCATTGCATCCCGTCCCTCAGAGCTGCCATTGCTCCTTGTCTCTCAGAGCTGCCATTGAGCTCATGGTGGCACAGGGTTGTTTCCGAGGCTGCTCTGGACACCTGGGTATAAAGCCTGCGAAAGTGTGCTGAAGCATCACATCAGGACAACTCTGTGGTGCCTCAAAGCAGGAATTGGATCCTGATTTTTCAAATTTGACCTGTTCACCTGCAGCTCCTGTAACCCTTCCCGCTGGCTGAGCAGACCTGTGCAAGGGCGCAGCTGGTCCATGGCTCTCACCACTCAGCCACAGCCTGGCCTTACAGCAAGAACAAAGCATCAGACAAGTCCCATTGAGCTGAATCAGAAGGCCACTGCCTCAAAACTAGTGTAAAAATGCACTTAAATTAAAATATCAGTGAGTAATTAATTAGCAATTTTAATCAGCAAATTAAAATAAAGTTTAGACCAGCTTTATCTGGTCTAAGTTCAAATGCTCTCCTGGCCCAGGCAGCTGCTGGGGTTGGGTCTCTAAAGTCTCCTGTGCATCCTGGAAAATGAGGCTAATTAGCACCTTTCAGTTTACAAAGCCAGTTGAGGACATCCATCCATCCAGTCTGTGCAAGTTTGAGATGCTGGGATGACAGGGACATGGGACAGTGTATAACAGCATCACATGCATTTCTGTTCATTTCTGGTTTGACTAGTTCTGGAAATAAAAGGGGAGTTGTACAAACACACATATTGATTTGAATACCTCAGATTGTTTTAAAGGTCCTCCGAAATATCAGCTGCAAACTTAATCAAATGAAATTTCAGATTTATGACAGAGACACTGACACTCATTTACATAAAAGTGAAAGCCACTTGAATAGGTATGAACATGCCTGAATTTTAAAACCAGTGACCTGGGCAGCAGCTGTTTTTCTCCGTGTTACTGGCAGGGCAGAGCTGAAGAACGTCTGGTTTCATGTTGACAGACTGAACCTACATCTCCTTTGCTCATCTGATGTGGTTTTGTGGTGACCTACTTAGATAGTCTTACCACAGTTATGACCAAGGTTTTTTTCCACACTGGCTAATTTCCGACAATCTGCAGTTTGCTAATCCCCATCTGTTTTAACTCATTCTCTGCATCCCAGTAGCATTTGGGACAGAGTGCACGGCCTCAGCCGAGGCACAGCTCATGGAGTGACTCAGAGCTCACAGGTGCCAGTGAAAAATGAGACTGGCACTTTGCAAAGCGGTGCAAGCTGATTTCCAGAGCCATGTGCACATCTTGTTCCACTTGGAAACGGCGGGACTGCAGGCCTCCAATACATCAGAAACTCAGGCACTTCTGCTTTTTGATCTCAGTTTTCCTGATGTACTGGAGTAGAGATGTTGAACAACACTGCATCCATAAATACTGAAGCCTGGTCCAGAATGAAATTCACTTAAGCTGATGAAACACAGGAAATTTCCTTGTGAATACTGTCTTCCTTTTTTCTGTGAAAACTAAAGTTCAGAGTTTGCCAAGGATGACTGGAAGTAGCTGGTCACTAAAAGGTGAATCATCAGTGTTTCCCTTGAGAATGCCTCTAAGAAGAAATTAGTCTTCTGTAGATTTGCATGTTTTTAGTTCATAATAACTTTAGGAGGTTTTCTTTGCTTTTCTGGGAAGCACAGTGAAAAAGCAAGAAGTTATCTTGAAAGGGATTGAGGGAGAGCCGGTGGGATTGTGGCAGAGAAGGACAGTGGGGGGGACCATGTGCCTCTCTCCTCCATGCAGGATGGCTCGTGCTCTGGGTCACAGGACAGGAAGGAGCTCCCCAGCTGTGCCACCCCAGTCCTCCTAGAAATCAGAGAAAAATATAGTTGAAAGCACCTCTGCAGAGCTCCAGTCCATCCTCTGCTCACAGCAGGTCCAGCTTCAAGATCAGAGGAGGTTGCTCAGGGTCCTGTCCAGAGAAATTTTGAAAATCTCTAAGGATGGAATGTCCCCACTCATGGATGGAGCTGCTCTGGGAGATCTGTCCTCGCGCTGCACCGCTGTCAGGGTGAAAAACTCTTTCTGTTGTGCAGCTGGAAGTCCCCTTGTTGCACTTCATAGCTGGTGCCTCTTCTGTTGCACAGCCAGGGCAGGGATCTGCTCCTCCTCCCTTGTATCTGTGCCCACACTGATCTGAGGTGGGAGTAGCTGCATCCACTCTTGGTGTTTAAAATCCAATCAGCCAGTGGTGGAAGAGCCATGGCAGCTGTGTTGGTCAGGGAAAAGGGCATGGCTGGAGTCCTATGTGATCTTCCCCAGTGGCAACGGGCTCCTGCCATTGTCACCAGAGCAATGTTCAGTTCTGTTTCAGGCTGGTGCAGAACGAGGAAAATCTTAAAACTCTCTTTCCTAGTCACTCGAGTTGTGTTTGGCATAATGAGTAGGTCATCTGGCCTAAGAAAGAAGGCCGGAAATTGTATTGGTTTGCTTTTTCTTTGCTATTTCTTTGCTTTTGTTTTGTTTGGGGTTTTTCTGGTTTTGGCCTCAGCCTCAGCCTCAGCCTCAGCCTCATTTTTTGGGTTGTTTTTGTTCCTTAAATCTTTCAACTGGTGTGATCAGAAAGATCCACACTTGTTTTGTTTTACTGGCTTTTTAGCTGTCATGTGCTTTTAATCATGAGGGACTGATGCAGAAAAGGGATGAGTACAGATGTAATTCTTCAGGATGTGACTGACCTTCTCCTCACTGTGCCTGTGGCCCTGGCCAAAGGGAAACCACAGATGGGGTTTAGGAGCCATGGGAAGGATTCAGGAAGGGATGTGGAAGGAAGGAAGATTTAGCCAGGAAAGCAGAGGCCTGGCAACATAAACACAAACCCAGGACTGAACCTCACAAAGGCCAGGATCTGAAATAAAAAAAAACAGGAAAAGGGAAAAAGGTAGATTGAGAACAAGGATCCCAGGGAGCCCTGTTGGAGGGGGGAGCATCAGAGCAGCTGGAGGCATCAAGGGCTGCTGCATCAGGCTGCAGTGTGAGCAGGAAACAGCCTGTAGCAGTTGGTCAGCTACCCTGAACTGTCACCTTCCCACTGAGTTGCAGTGCTGCACACACATGCTCAGCACAGCCCACTCTGGGTGAAGTAACCACAGGTGATACCAAATTATAACGTCTCAAATGTTCTGTGCCAAGAGATGGTGATTTTCATGTCTCGTCTCTGACTCATCAGCAGGAAATACCACTGCTTGTTTGACCTGTTGTTGCCAGTGAGAAGGGGCCAGTCCATCTTACTGCCACTGAGGTAACCAAGCCGAACACTACTCCAGCATCGTGGTGCACTTGGTGTTTCAAGGACTTGGTCACAAGGAAAGTTATAATTTTGGCAGGAGGCTGTTCAGGCTGCTTCTCACTTGTGGTTTTCTGATGCACAGCTACTGAGCATCTCTTGATTAATGCATGCAGTGAATGTTGCTTTTAATAGATCACAGGAATTTCACAGTTGTTTAAGCTCATCTAAGATGATGTGGCTGTAGGTAACATAGTGTTTAGTTTTAATTCTTAAATTATGCAGAGCAGCCTAAATAGATAGCTATGTAGAACATCGAGGGCAGGCACAGATGAGTTAGTGACCAGCTGTTACCTTGTGCTGGAAACGTAGGGGAAGGTGCTAATTTATAGCCCAGGCCTTTGTTCTCGCTTAGGAGTGGAGTCTGTCGGCTCTAAAGACAAAGGGCATGCCAATTTACTCTAGGGAATTGGTTTAGCTCTTATGACACTCTTTGGCCTTGAAGACATCAGGGTTTGCCTTTTAGATTATCTACAAACATGGTGATCTCAGGCACGTCAAAGTCACCCTTGAGTCAATTCTCTCTGAAACAGTGTTGAACTTCTCTTATAGTGGGGTGCAGCAACAGTGGGTGGAGACTGCCAGTAGGGAAGGTAGAAGTGCTTCAACTAGATTTACTGTAGAACTATCCTACAAGTGTTTAAATACATCAGTTCCCTTCCGAGCTTGGATTCATAGTAAAGATTAAATATTTCCTGGGTTATGGAGAGGGATTCCGCTGTAAACTCACCTGAAGCCAGATCCTGATTCTGTCATGGAATATGGTATAGGCCAAAATGCAAAATGAGTTAGCGTTTTCAAAGACAAAATCAGCAATATTAAGAACACCAAGATCAGCAGTGGCCTTAAAATGGCCGTATCTGTGGGCTGCATGTGAGGAGGGAATGCCCATGGCCATGGCACCACAGTGCCAACAGAGCAGTTATTGCTTGCAAAAGACCTGTCTTTTGGGGGCTTCAGCATCACCCAGGACTGGCCCCATTACAGCTGCTGAAGATCTTGGCAGGCTGGGATGTAAGTGCTGGAGAGCTGCATTGGCCTGAGAACAACCTCTGTGCAAATGGATCTCTTCCCACTCCCCTCTCTCAGTCTGAGACTGGAAAAGAGAGAACTGGTGGTACTTTCACGGGACAGATGAATGATCTTTGTTATTAAACTCAGGACATTTCTGTATTACACAGGTGAAGGTTCAGCTGCCACAAAGGAGGCAGGGAAAGCGTCAGCATGCAATTTGCTTTATTGCTTTGGGACAGATGGGAAAGAGTCTCTTAGGCTGACTGATGAAATGATGAAAATTCTTTTAGACCCTTCACTGCATAGAGTTGTTTTTCCATTTCTTAATGTAAATGCCTTAGAATATATAGCATTTTATTCTCTTGTTCTCTAGCTATGTGCAGTAGGCATATGCTTGGGTGCATATATATACACAGACTTGCATGTAATAAACATAAATAAATACATAGGCAGGCAAACTCCAGGTACTAGTTCTCAACAGATAATGTCTTTTCTGTTGCTTTGTTATCTGTTGCTTGAAACTATTGGATGGTTGGTTTGTTTGCTTTTCATTGCATGTTTAGTCTGGTTTTGACACGCTCAATCTGGAGGTTATCCAGGAGGAAGCAGTGACAGCAGGAATCACATTGTGTGGCTGTAGCCAGTGCCCAGCAAGATGTGCTGCTGTAGCCAGGCACCAAAGGTTGTGATTCACCTGGAATGCAGAGGGGATCAGCCCTTGGAAACAGGGACCCAAAGGGCATTCGAGGGTGTGTCCCTGAGGACACTGTCACATCACCTGCTGGCACTGCTGAGTGGCTGAACACACAGGCGGGGAGACTGAACTCCTCCCTTGCCTGGGATGGGGATGGGGTGAAGAGCACCTTGCTGAGAAGCCATGCCAATTTCTCCAGCCCTGTTTGCTTTTCAGGGAAACGCAGCTCTCCTGACCCCAACCTCATGTCTTCATTTTCGGCAGGAGATGTTTGTTCATGCTGGCTTGTGCGCTGCCACACATCAACAAGTGCTCTGCCAGGTAGGCAGACAGGTAGGCACAGGACTGTCCCCATGCACAGAGCTCGCTGGTTTACCTGCAGACAGGCTCTGCTGGGTGCACAGTTCAGACACTGACAGGTACAGCCAGGAGGTGCTACCCCAGAGACAGGACACAGAGAAATTTTCCTCTCTTGTTTCTTATTTTAAACGTTGAGGTTTTTTGACTATGAACTCAGGCATTTCATGAATTTCAGAGCTGGTGCTGTGCCGTGACTCATCGAGTCCCCTCTCCCAGCAGTGTGTGATGGGCCTTCTGTCTCACGACGTGACTCTCCCAGCACAAATGGGCTATGTTTAGTGACAGGCTTCGGCAGGAGGCAGTTGCTGTTTTACAAATGCCTAAACTGAGGTACAAAGAGGCTGGAGAAACGGGCCCAGAACAGACAGCAAGTCAACGGGTGACCCTGAGCATCTCACAGGGTCCTCTCCACCTGCTTTCTGGCCAACGCTTTATCTTGAGACCCAAACAGACTGGGGAAACCTGCTCCCACTTTTTTACCCCAATCCCCCAGTAAAGAGGTTTTGGTTTGTTTACAGGCTCTCACTAACACCACTTACACTTATCTGCCCATTCTGCACCCTGCAGGCAACCAGGCAGCCGGGCTGGAGCCCAGCACGGTGCAGCTCCACGCTCGCGTCTCCTGCCAGTCCCAGGGAGGAGCCACGCTGCACCAGGCTGGGGGTCCTGCAGGCCCCGAGTCTTCTTCCCAGCAGTGGCCAAGGGCTTCTGCATGCCCACGAAATGAGGCGTGAGAAGGCAGTGATGACTAAGTAACATCCCCATTTCTTCCTGAATGGCTTCCTCAAGTCAATCTACTTTCTTTTTTAAAGGGCTGTTCGATGCTTCATTTCAAACCAGCATTGCAAATTCGAGCCTCCCGCACCCTGCCCAGGTGTGGTTTCTGGAGTGTATTTATGTTTTTGGTGCATGTGTATCAATCCCAGAATTTGATGGCACATTGCATGTGTGTGTGTGTAGGGGAACAACAGGGAAAGAAGAAAACAGCAGTAGAAAGCATCATTTGTAAATTAAGGAAAAAAAATAAAATAATGAAGAATGAAAAAATCAGTTATGGCCAGGCCAGAATTAGAATTTAAACAACCAACTGCCCCCCTTTCCAATACCCGAAGCCAGCAGAGGCTGTAAAGGAGGCATTTCAGGAGACAAAGAACAAGCTAAGCAGATGCAGCCTGGCTCCCAAAAGCCTCTCCAGCTACTCCCTAGTATATGAAAATCATGGAAACTTCTAGTATCTGCAGCTTCCTCTGGCAACCAGTCCCCACTGGACTGTAAGCAGAACCACCTCCTCTTCTGCTCTGGACCTGGTTGCCACTAGATTCCTTGGACACAGGCCGATGTGCTGTGGGGAACCGTGAGTGTTGTGTCCACGTTTGCCCTCAGTGGGCAGGCAGCAGCTGCTCCCCGGACAGGAGCCATTCGTCACCCGGGAGGTGAAACCGCAGTAACAGCTGCAGAAAGCTTGGCCGTGCCTGATCCCTGCCTTCCTCCCTGCACAGCTCACCTCCTCACTGCCCACCCTCTGCCCGGGGTTCCTTTAAATGCTGAATACCTGTTTGTTAAGGGCAGGGTTCAGTATTCTCTGGATTACATTCTTGTTGGTCTGTAAATTAAAAGTTCTTCCTCTTTCCTTATTACAGACTGTCCTGAAAGCCCTTCTGTCAATGGGAATTAACAAATCTTTGTGACAACTCTGATAAACAGTGTTTGGTTAGCTGCATTACATTTACTGGTGCCAGCTGCAAATGAGTCCAAGTATCTGTTGTACTGGTGAGGTGCATCTGCTGTGACATGTCTACAAACAAATGGCAATGGGAAAAGAGAGCAACTGTACAAACAACTGCATTTCTCCCTCACGGCAGTAGCCTGGAGCTGCTGGGCACTCCCAGGACTTGTCACCTCACGCTCACACGAGCATCTTGCTCTCAAGTTGCCTCCAGAATTGCCAGCCCTTGCAGGAGGAAATGCGGGACCCTTCCAAAAAGGATGCCTGTCTTCTCTGCCCTTTGCCAGTAAAGGGATGGCCTGGCAAAGGCAGCTGGGACACAGGGAGGCACATGGGACGGCGCTCCAAAGTGTGTGCCAATGTGCATATGTATTTTCCAGCTGGTCTGCCCGGCCTCCAGCCCACTCTGCTCAGGAGCCCTGCTGCAGCCAGCCAGACACCTCTGCCCAGTGCCGTTTAGCAGACTGTTGGGAATACAAGCAGTAGGACCTCGATTTTTTGGGAGGCTCCATTACCTTGTCCATGGTGCCTCTGCTGGGAGAAAGTTGCACAGCTGAAATGATATAAGTATTCTGTTCAGTACCCAGCAAAGTCAGAGCAGAGAGAAAAATAATCACCTGAATGTTCTGCTCTGCCTGGTACTCCACGCTCTCTCATGCCTCCTTCCTGTCAGAGGCTGCTGCTGGTGGTTTTTATGGGCATTCTCTGAAGTGTAAGAAGTAAAAGAATGTTCTCCTGCTTCTGTTATCTCTGCAATCCCTCATCAGGACAGCAATTACTTTGTTGATAAAACACAGCTCCTGTTCACACCTACTTCACAAATCACTTTTGACGCACAACATGCAGGACCCATAGGACACAGAGTGACGTCCCTTCCCAGGGCTCTGTGTCCTGTCTTGCCCTGGATAGAGAACATGGCTCCTGCATCCTGAAGCATAGATAAGGGGACAAATGCAGATTTTAGAGAGGTAAAGTGGAAAAGCAACAATAACAAAGATTTAATGCCACAGAAGCGATAACTATCTGATAGGAAAGAGGTGTTAAGAAAGAAAGAGGAAAGACAATGGAAGGAAAGCTATCTAGCTATGGTGGGCTGGTAAACACCCAGCCAGGTGCTCGCTCCCCTCCAGTCAGATAGGGGAGAAGATCAGAAGGACAAAAGTGAGAAAAAAGGAGTGGGTTGGGACAAAGGCAGTTTAGTAAGTGAAGCAAAGCTGTACAAGCAAGCAAAGCAAGATAAGGAATTCAGTTACCCCTTTGCATCAGCAAGCGTTGGGCCATTCCTAGGGAAGCTCATAGAGGTGACTTGGGAAGACAAACACCATAACCTTGAACATCTCTTTCCTCATCCTGTCCCTGAGATTTTATTGCTGAGCACGATGTCCTGTGGTGTGGAATATCATTTTGGTCACTCAGGGTCAGCTGTGTGTCCCCCCCAGTCTCTCACCTCCCCAGCCTCCTTGCTGTGGGGGCAGAGTGCGGGAAAGAAAACGCCTTGGTGCTGTTCCAGCCCCGCTGGACAGTAGGTGAAGCACTGGAGTGTTACCAGTGTTGGTTTAGTCAGAACTACAAACCACAGTGCCTGACCAGAGCCACCGAAGAAACTCCGCTCTGCCCCAGCCAGACCCAGTCTGGCAGTGCTGGAGGAGGAGAGCCTGGTGAGAAAAGAGCAAAAGCCGAGGGCAAGGGAATTATTTCTTTCCTTGGCAAGGCCATTTTCCTTGGATACTCCTCTCCTTCCAAGAAGAGATCAGCTCTGCCAGCCTCCTTTCACCCCTGCAATAATTCTTTTGACGGTCCCAGCTGCTCCTTCTCTCTGCCACATCCATCCAGCCATGGCACACGGACTGAAGTGGGTGCTTGCCCATTCCTGTAGTGCTGCTGCCCATGGCTGTCCCTGGCTGTGGGGTAGGATGAAGCTGTAACCAGCAGCTCCCCCTGCTCTCCAAGGGTCAGCTCTTCAGCTGATCCTCCAATTAACCTCAGGTCTGAAAAAGGGTTAGGGCAAAATCTCAGAGTTTCGACTGGGACGTATAACATCACATCCCTCTGTCCCAGCAAAGCAGTGATGGCTCAAAATGCTATTTTAAACTCAGAAATCTGCAGCACCAGGGAAGAACGTTAACAAAAAGCTGTTTGCTTTGTTTAAAATACCCTTAAAAACTAAACAGCTTAAATCCAGGTTGTGTACAATGAATGGCACACTGTAAAAGGATCTTTTTCTTGGTTTATCTGAGAAAAATATGCTGATGGCAAAGCCAAGCCTGGTTTGTTGTTGTAACTAGGCACCGTTCTTAGCAAACTCATCTGCAAGCCTCGGTCGGCCATTGTGAATAAATAATGGAGGTTGCATAAGATGAGAAACTCTGCAAACCTGGCTGAAACCAGCGGTCATGCGGGGAGCACCTCTCACCCTGATGAATCATGGGGTGGTGATGTTTGGGGACACAGCAGTTAGGGCCAGCAGACCCATTAGGTGACCTTTGCTGGCCACCTCTGTATCACCTGTGAAACCCTGTAATGAGCTTGTATTTCAGGATGTGTGGCTGACACTTAAATTCCATAGAATTACACTGCTTTAATTGGGTGACAGCAAGACATAAAAAAACTATCACTTCCACTTTTGCTCTTACAAAATTCAGCCTGGCTTTCAATTGGAGTATTTCTGGCTGCAGTTATGTTATGTGGTCACTCAGGTTGTTCATAAGAAGCAAGTATGAGCCCTGGTGTCCTGGTCAAATTCCAGTTTAGATGATCATATTCTACTCTGCCACAGCTTCTCCCATTCCTGTACTGGCTGGGGATGCTCTGCCTTTTCTGCCCTGCCCCACATCTCAGGGTTATTCTGCACTGTCAGCTGCAGACCCTGGTGTGGGCTTGGGTGGAGATTCTGAGGTTCCCGGAGGAAATACCAGAGCAAGGTGAGCCTGACTGTGGGTTGCAGCCCCTGTTCCTGTTCCGATGGCACAAACAGCCCTGTCACACTGGGTCCGTGGTGTCCCTTGGGAAATGTTCTGCCTCTTTCAGAGCCCACCTTGACACTGTGGGGGAACAGAGCTGCTGCCGTCCTGTGTGGGGACCAGGGCTGGTGCCTTTCTTTATAGCTTTCCTGGGTAGATGGTTTGTACAAGCTCAGCAAATCCACCACGCTCGAAAGGTGCTGACCCATCACACGCACGCAACTGCACAGCACCTCCACAATAAACCTGATGCTTCCAGAAGGTGTTGATCTTGCAGCACATGGACTGTGTGGCAGACAGAAAAACACTGTTCTTCCTGATTTTGCTGTGTGGCAACACAGCTGGGGCTGCTGTACAGCATTGCTGACCAGGCTGCACCTCCCTGGCTGCTGTAAATCCCTCTTCTCTTCTCTCCAAGTACAACACCTCGGCTGAAAAAGAGCAGGTATCTGGGGAAAGGCAGCCAGGCAGCAAGCTCATCTTCAGGAATAGCTGCAGTTGTGAAATAAGTTGTTTCCAGATGCCTTATGATCCCTTGCAGTGAGGGCATTAAATCAATATCTATTTCACTCCTATAGGCAGGGTCCTGCTTATGTCAACAGCTTGACATCATTAAGTAGTTACAAAAATGAACTGTCCTGCAGAGTGAGATATTCCATGGAGTAAAGATGTTTAAACAAGATTGTTGTGACTGAAGCTGGATAGCCTGCAAGGCCACTCGAGAGACACTTTGCCCTTGAATTCTGGAGAAAAGAGGACAAGAGATCTGTGCATAGCCTTGCATGAATATCACTGGAGCGATGTTTCTGGTGAGCATTTTCCGGAATCAGTGATGAGAAGACAGGGTGTGAGCGGTGGTGTGGGTGCAGCGTGGTGCAGGTGTGTGCCCTGCCCTCGGTGGCAGCTCGCTGGCCTTGTGTTGTTGAAATCACTAATTTGCTTTCTTTTGGTCAGCAAGTCAAGCCAATGACTGGGAGCAGGCAATGCCCAGCGCTGTCAGCATCGAGCCCCGAGGGCTGGGGGCAGTCTGTGTGTAGGTTTTGCAGCCCCGGATTCAGAGTCCTGCTGGTTTGGCTGTTACAGATAATCCCATATTCAAACCCTGAGTTTCCCATTCTGCTCCATGCTGGGGAATTTCTGGTTGTTAATTTTGCAGAGGCACCCAGCAAAGCTGAGTAATGCAGCTAAGCAGCCTCAGACTGCCTGAGCGTGGAGGAAGTTACACATTTGGCATTTGAGAAAATGTATGCAAATAGCTTTTCCAAGGCGTTCTTATCACCATCCATGTTTAAAGCAATTAAACCTCCCTCAGAGCGACACTTCCATGCAATAAATATTATACAGCACCTCACCAAACTCCAGCACAGCCAAATAAATAATTGAAGACAACTATTCTGAGCTCTGGACTGTTGTTCTCCAGATGAAGAATAAATCAGCTGCAGCAGCAAGAGCAGCAGCTGTTTTTAGAGCTGGTGGAGGTCTCTTTAGCTTGACTTCACCTTCCCTGCTCACAGCCACGCTTGCTTCTGCAAAGATTTGAGAATCAGATATTTATAGAGGACAGCAGGAGCAAACAGGATCAGAATCAAGTGCGACAGGAAATCATTAGGATTTCCTCAGAATAAAATAAATAAAGTAAAGGTGCAAATGCTCCTTCGGGGAAAAGTAGGAGCACATGGAACAAACGGTGCTAGTGCCAAAAGCAGGCAGTAATTAAGCCCAGAGGAGAGGAAATCCGAAAGGGCGGCGGTGCTGGTTCCAGCAGATCTCTCTCATAGACTGAGCTGCTTCCCAAGCCTTGATTCAGCACATGCCTAACCCCTGCAGAGGTCGGTGACTTTTAAGGAGGTATCTGAGTGCTCTGTCAGATTTCAGGGGAGGGGAGGGGAAAGGGATGCCTGGCTGCAGCCCAGCACGCCGTGTGTCGATGCTACCCCGCTCGTGTCAGCTCCACATCATTGCTCCAACGGGAGGAAAACGTCCAGAGCCGTGTCCAGGAGCCCCTGAGGGGCCGCACCGCAGCTCCGCACGGCAGCCGCTGCCCAGGGAGGGCTGCAGGAGCCGGCAGCTCTAAGGCAAGCAGGGACAGCACGGAGAGCTTTCTTGCCCCGTGCTTTTCGTGGGGACACGGGTGACATGGGGACCTGGAAAACAAATGCCCAAGCTCCTTTTGGCTACAGGGGCAAGGCAAGCCTCCCCTCTGTCATCTGACCAAGAGGAGCAGGAATCACTCTGTGCCATGTTCACTGCATGGCTTCCGAGTGACAAATCCAAAAACAGGGCCTGACCTTGCTACAATTTTAAGAAAAATGAAAGGCTGCACATGTTTTAAGAAAGTCCTACAAGCCCTTTCCTTGTACATCAAAAGGCAACGACTACAGAGACAGCGCCTGGGTGGTCAAGAGGTTCATCTCTGTGCCTTTCTAATTAAATATTTATTCCAGTTAATCAAAATCCAAGTTGGGAAGAAGATTAAGGTGGCTAGAAGGCTTCATATTTTATTCCAGCAATATATCCAAATATATTCACAGGATTAATTATGATTTTGTGTGTGGTTGAAAGTGTAAGGAGGGATCCAGAAGAGAGCCATTTTGTATGGTCACCTGAGCAACTTGCCACTGGTCAGAGATTGAGTGGAAATGGTTAAAACTCCCTCTGTAGTAGCTACTGAAAGAAATGGGCTTTTTTTTTTTTTTTTTTTTTGCTTCACAGCAGAAGAATTTATATTCTGCATTTGAACCATCATACTTAATGCGGCTGTGGAAGGTTCTTATTCACCATACAACCACCTTCCCCTCTTGGGAATCCAATTAAGCTATTGGCCTTTGTGAGTTAATTTTGCATTATGTAATTACGAGTTAATAGAAAGCAATTTCCTCTGAAATGTTCTTTTGTTCCTGGTTGTCCTTGTCACCGGATTTCTGGAAGGCAGTTGCATTTCTACACAGTGTGAAGTTGTGAAGTCAGGTGGCTTTAAGAGAGGCAGAATTCCATCCCACTTTCTTGCCTCCACTGCTAGTTTTGAAATCCAGCTGTGTGCCTGAATAGTGCAGATGTTTTTCCATCCCTGTCACCTGGTAGGAGTTAGGCAGGGTTTCACCTCTGCCTGCATTGCCTTTTCATCTGGTTTTGCCTGATGTCCTTGCAGTCCTTCAGAGACCAGGGAAGAGCAGCATTCTTCCATTCCATCCACAAACAAGGCTGTCTCCAGTGGAGAGCTTTCTGGCATTCTCCTCTTGACCTCCGGGTGTACTGGAAATAGCCTGTTTATTTTCTGACTCTTAGACAGTTTGGGCTGTTTGGCAGTAGTTTACCCCAGCCATTGTCATAGCTTTTTGAGAGGGACTATGTTAAATGGTATTTTAAAATCTGGATAAATTACTTACACTGAATTACTCAATAATTGTATCTCTTGTCAGCTGAAATTTCCTTCCTTGGGAAGTTTTGGAAAGTACAGCCTGCTGTATTCCCTTGACTGAATATTTAGATCTCAAAGACATTTTATGAATCTTTGCACAAGTCCACTTTGACTGGGTCAGATGATCAGCCTTCAGAGGTGGGCTGCTGCAACAAAATCATTTGTATCTCTGCAATGTGCCATGAGAAGATAAACATTAAAGACTATTTCTCAGATGAGACCTACCTTCCAAGTGAACGTGGAGCTTTGCAAAATCATTTCTGTGGGTATTGCCTCCTTTTGGGAGCTATGACACATCTGTTGACTGTGGTAGAATGAGTCATCCCTATGGTTAGGCACGTGTACGGGTGCTATTAGGATCAGAGCCCTAATAGCCTTGTTAGAAAGTGTAGTGGGTGGCATAATCTGAGAACTGGTCTACAGCACTCCTGTGTGCAAGGAGCACCTTGCAGCGCTCAGTGGAGATTTCCATCTTAACAAACAAATACCTGCTTTTGGTTTCCTCTCTGTTACTGCCGACACATCAATGTGAGATTAAATAGCTGCATCTGTGGGTGGCAGTGGTCTGATACCCAGCCGAAAATGCCAGGGCCACTTAGGTGTGCTCTCATTGCCAAATTAAGCACACACCCTGTTTTGTCTTTCTGAAAACCTGCTGCATCAATAATTATGTCTCTGATCTGGCACATAGCATATGCTGAGTATTTATTGCATATGCTGGGGCTGTGGGTGTACGTGTAAAAAATATTTACATTCCTGCTGTGCATGCATCCTCTGTGCCCTGCTCCTGCTCAGAGCCCAGGATGACACTGTGTTGTCTTTAAACGGAGCTGGAGCCAGCCCCATGCTACAAAGAGACATTTAGTAGAACACAGAGGGAGCACCTTGCTTCTGCAAGGCCGAGAGCTGGTCAGCATCCAGTCCACCCCAAGTTTCTGTCTGTCTCTGAGAGACACAGCTCAGGTTCCCACTTCCCTCACAAACCATCTGGCAGCAGAAACTCCAGGGAAGAGCTAAAGCAAGCAGCATTGCTGAGCAGCTGGAGGGCTGACATGGTGCAATGCTGACTGTCCTCACCTTTATAAATGGAAGCATTTTCCTAATCCTAGCATGAAGTCTATTCTGGAAAGTCTCTGCCATTGGGGCTGAAGGCACCAGAAGACCCAGGGTCCGTGAAAAAGACTGCAAAATGCTGGCCAGGGCCGTGATGTCCTTGCTATGACCTGTCCTTCCCTGAAGTGGCAGAACAAAGATTATCCACCCAGATTAACTAGTCCACATTGAGTGTCCGTGGAAAGCAACAATAAGAAAAGTGCAGCTAAAGTGGAGCATCCCTTTAATGATGGTTTCAAACTCCAGGCCTGAGTGTCATGTGCCCCACAGTCCCTTTACCCCGCCGGGGTCAGCTCCAGTAAGGCTTTGCTGCTGACCCTGCCAGGCTCGGTGTCTCCCCGAGGCCCTTGGCAGCATGTGGCATTGCCCATTTTGGGGGTCAGCACCTCCTGGGCGGGTGGGTTTGCTCCGTGCAGGGTGCCAGGCAGCCTCCGGCCTCCCTCTCCCGCTGCTGTCGGTGGCTGAGTGCAGGACCGGACCTGCCAGAGCTCTGCCCAGCCTGGCCGCGGGCAGCGTTGGCCGGAGGGAGCAGTGCGCTGGAGCAGCTTCCCGGTGCCGCTGTGCCTGCGCGGCTCCAGCCTCCCCAGCCCGCGCGTGGGGCGATAGTGTCCGTACCCTCCCTCTGAGCACCGCTCGCACTGCGGCACCCCGAGCCATCCAAACTGCTTCCCTCCAGTGATACAAAATGTCTCTTATGTGGAGACGTGCTCTAAGGGTGCAGCTACATCTTCTCGGGAGTGTAGGTGCACTGGCAGGACCTGTCCCTCCATTCCTGCTCATGGCCGTGCACTAACAGACCCTGCCTTCCCCTTGAGGCTGTCGGCAAAGCTGCTACACAAACCCTCCTTAAAGTGTCTCAGGCACCATCGGCTCGTTAAACTCTGCGGAAAGTGGGCCCTTGCTGCTCCCCCGGCTGGGAGAGCTGGAGCGGCTGGTGCAGGCTGCAGGCGGGGCAGAGCCGGGACTCCCCGGGCACCAGCCACCCGCGCACTCCCTGCGACAGCCCCACTTGGCAGTGCTCCCGCACCGAGTGCTGACCTGGCCTGTGGAATGATCCGAGTCTTTGAAACCTCCCGTCCTGTTTAATGTCATTTTATTTTATTGGGAAAGGGTGATGAGTGGGCTTTGACTGATGTTCCTAATCTCTTAGCTGGGATGCAGTGGAGAGGCAGGGAGGGACAAGAGGGGAAGAGACTAAGCAAAATAAAAGGGTCAAAGTGAAGTGGGTTGACTGGAGCCCTGGGGAGAGAGGGAAATGGGAGGTGAGTCAGAGCAGGGCAGGCATGTCCCAGTGTGGCTCCAAGGCTTCCCTGACTTCACTTTGTCTGTGACAGTCCCCATTGCGGCAGCCTGGGCCTGGGAGCGAGTTTCTGGGTGGCTCCTCCAGCAATGTCATTGCTAATTAAATATGTTCTAAAGGTTAGATTATTGGTTGCGACGATGTCTCACCTTTGACCATGTCTGCATCAAACAAATCATAAACCAAGCAAGAAATCTTCTTGCATTTCCTTGCCCAAGGCATCCTTTTAGGAGTTGGCTAAACGCTATTTTGTGAACAGCAAATCCAGCCACCACTTGGCCATGCAGTTCTGCTGCAGTACTGTGGACTATCAGAAGTTAATAGGGCTCAGGATTTAACTTATTTCAATGAAGGTGGTGATGGAGTGGCAATCCTGGAAAACAAGAACAAGTACCAGTTTCCTCGTTCCTGAAGTTAATGCAGCTCATGCAGCCTCTTCAGGGAAATCCCTGTTTTCCTCCTCAGCATCCTTCCATGCCTTGGCACATGAAGAAAATGAATGTCTTACCTTTTAATGAGAGAGTTCTACTTTTCTGCTAAACTCCCCTCTTTTTTAACTTTATCTTCATTTTTATCTCTTTGCTCCACTGAGAATCTGTGTATCTGATAGAAGCTTGCTTGTGTCCCATTTGTTGGAAGTGGGAACTGTTTATTTGCCCTTACTGCATCCAGGCTAGAAGGGGGGCTAGTCCTTTCAGGGCTTACTGTGACACATAGCCATACCTGGAGAATCCTTTATCCCAGTGTCTGGTGCTGGGCTGACACGGGGCTGGTGCACACCCCAGCCCTGCAGTCAGCATGTTGTGGGGTCAGAGGTTTGGGTTGAGCAATGCCTCGCTCCCTGCCTGGGAGAGACTCATGCCCGGGACACGTGTCTGGAGGGACATACCGGGCACATCCTGGAAGATGGCCTGACCCCATCTCCTACCCCACAGCCCATCATTCCTGGAAGCGCTGCTGCCTTTGCTGCCCACCCTGGGCAGTGGCAGCTGGCCATGTCTGGCCCACAGCCTTGCTTCCTGCCTGGAGCCTGGGCTAGGTTTTCTCGGCACTATCTGTTGGTGAAATAAGAATTATCTCTCCTTCCAGCCTCCCCTGAGCAAAGTCTGCAATCATAAATGAGGCAAAAACCAGTTCTCTCTGGGCTGGGCTGGGGCCCATCTGCTCTGCAGCTACTTCTGGCTCCCTCAATAAGGATGGTGTTTTTGGTCTCTCATATTTTCATTTTTGGGCATCTCCATATCTCCTTCCAACTCCTCCTACACACATCAGGGGAACTGCCCACAAATGTGTGCAAAACTACTTAATTACTCTGTAACTGACTGGGCCGCTGGTTGTGCTGATTATTGCACTGACTGTGATGACCTAGCCCCCTCTTCCCTTCCACCCATCTGTGTCCATCAGCTCCCCTCTGGCTGCGTCTTGCCCCGGGCACCCAGCACTCGCTCGAACAGATCCGTGCTGCTTGGTGGGCTGGGGCAGGGGGGTCAGCCCTTGCTCTCCTGGTGCTGTGTGTCCCAGGCACGCGACAGAGTGTCCCCGGAGCATGGCCGGGTGCCCTGAGCCATTGATGAATGTCCCAGGGGCATGGCTGGGTGTCCTGAGGCCGTGGCCGGCTGCCCTCAGCGTCTTGGGGCCGCTCTTTGGTATCCCTTGACCGCTGCCGGGTGCCCTGGGCCGTTTCAGTCTGTCTCAGGGCCATTGTCGGCAGCTCAGAGTCACCGCTGAACGTCCTAGGGCTGATGCTGGGTATCCCAGGAGCATCAGTGGCACACCGGCACCGCGGCCGGCTGTCCGGAGGTCGCTGCCCGGTGCGCCGGGACCACCGGCGGTGCGCGGGGCGGCGTCTGCCGAGCAGCCGTCGGTGCGGCGGGGGCTCGCAGCCGGGCCCGCCCCGCTCGGCCGCCCCGCCCCGGCCCGGCCCGCCCCGCCGCGGCACATTCATGCGGCGGCGCTGGGCGCGGGCGGCGGCTCGGAGCGGCCCCGGCGCGGCGCCTCCCGCCGGGCCTCGGCGCATGTGAGCGGCGGCGGCGGAGCGGCAGCGGCAGCAGGGCGGCGGCGGCGCCGCATCGGCCATGCGGTGGCCCCGCGGCCCCCGCGGCGCCTGGCGGCTGCTGCCCCGGCGCTCGCTGCTGGCCGCGCTCTTCCTCTTCTCGCTCTCCTCCTCCTTCCTCTACTTCGTTTATGTGGCGCCGGGCATCGGTAAGCGGCGGGCCGGGGCCCGGGGCGGGGGGGCACGGGCAGGGGCACGGCCGCGCCGTCTGCCGCTGGAAACGCTGAGTAATCCGCGCCCGGCCGGCCCGGGGGCCGCGGCATCCCCGGCGAGGGGCGGCCCGGGCCCGGCGCCCCCGGCTGCGGTTCCGCGGTGCCCGGGGCTGGGCAGCGCGTCCCCATCTCCCGCCGCGGCCGGAGGAGGAGCCGCTTCCCCGGGGTGCCCGGCGCCCCTCGGGGCGGACGCGCGGGCTGCGGGTCCCCGGGGCGGCGGGGCCGAGCGGCGCCCGTGCCAGCGCCGAAAGGGGGGCAGCGAGCCCGCTCCTGCCTGCTGCCCGCCCCGGAGTTTGTTTTGAAGTAGTGGAGTGTTGTCCAAGTGCTTGTGATCTGAACGTGCTCCCTGGCGGAAATCCCACTCTGATTGTCAAGTGGGAAGATGAGAAGTGTGTATTTTAGAAGGAGAGTGTACTCGTTCCTATGTTCCTTGTCATAGCTTCATGGGGAACTGGAGAAGCTGTGTGTCAATATGGCCAGCACCCGGTGCTGGTAGGGCTGTCTGTCCATCTCCCTGGAGATACGGGAAGACTTGGTGCCCGGAAAGCATCTGTTCTCTTCAGACGGTGTATCTCGTTTCTGCAAGGAGCCCAGGCTCGTGGTTTGGCCTTCAACCAAACTTAGGCAACAATTTATTTCTATAGAAACAACCCTTTCAAAAGAAATCGGGAGTTTCTCCTTGAAATGTCATTGGTATTGCTCATGCCATTCCTATCTTGGACATCCCAAGGAGATCTCTGTGTGCTTTCAAGGTGACTTCTGTGGGTTTTTATTTACAAATGATGTCCCGTGGCTGCCTCTGGGCTTTGGGAGCCTTTGCCAGGGCTGAGTAGGGGTTGGCTGGTGTATGAAGCTCTACTTGTGTCCTGAGCACATCCCAAGTGAGGTTGTCCATGCTGAGCCTCGCCATGGTGGCCCAGGGCTCTGCTGTCCCAATGGGCAGGTCCCCAAGCTCCTGGCCACTGTCCCACAGGCTGGCCGGGGCTGCCGAGCACCGTCTTGCCTCTGTTGGGGGACGGTTTCACACGGGCGGTAACAGGAGGCGCAGCTGCTGCCTGATCCCTCTGTGAGCACAGCCTGGCTCGTCCCGTTCTCGTGCTGCTGTGGGGCCAGTGGCTCTTTTATCCAGCGTATCCTACAGCCCTTTGAGGGGCGGATGCAGGGAATGGCAGGGCTGTGGATGAGCTTCCCGGTGCCCAGGTGGAAGTGCACTCTAATAAGGAAATTTCTCTTGTAAGGATGGCTTTGTTCCTTTTTTCAGAGTATTCTGGTTAATTTCATGTTACTTCTGCATGGTCACCAGTCTTAGAGATGCTGTAGGGTATAAATATGTTTAAGACTAGTTCTGTGCCAAGAGGCCTTTCCCTGTGTGGACCTCAGATAACATGGTCACTTCCCACCCAATGTTCTTGCTCTCTGTGGTACCCAAAGAGGAGGCAGGGAAGTGTTAGTGGTCCCTGTCCCCACCCGCCCATGGATGTCAGTGATGTTCTGAGTCATCTTCTCATCAGGTGACAGAAGATCTGCTTCTTTTTTTTTTTTTTCCTTCCTCTTTCAGCCAAAAATGTTTCATCATGAAAACCCAGCCCAGTATTCCTGGGACGGCTGGGCTGATCCTCTCAGCACTTGGAGTTTGTTTTCAGGCTGGAGTAGTGAGTAGAAGCTTGGGGGAAGAGTGAGGTGGGACACAAGCAGAGGTGGGTATCTGAATGAATTGACCGTGTGCGGGTGGGTGATGGAGAGATGCTGTCAGCAGAGAGTTCTGGGGCATTTGTCCTGCCTGCTGCTGCCTCAGTGCGTGCAGTGAGGCTGAGCTGCTCTCCTGTGGCCACTGAAGGGCCTGGGGCAGCCTCTGCCCTGAGACCATCCCTTGTAGGGCGTGCTGGGGAAGTGGCTGAAGAAGGACTTGCAGTTCATTGGCTAAACCATAGGCAGGGCAGTGATTAATCCATTCCTTGATTGTACCTCAATTGAAAAAAAAAAATCCAAATAAATGGGACCTGAAGCTGCAAGTGAGCTTGAACCAGCTGGAGGCTGGAAGGGCTTTTGTCTGCTGGTGCCACAGGCTGCTGGGAAGGCTCTGCTCATGGGGGGCAGCAGGGCTGGAGCCAGCCTGCCCTGCCTGGGCAGCATCAGCCCCTCTGGGCTGGGAATGGCCCTGCGGCAGGACGGCATCCCCATGGCAGGGTGTGCCGTCACCATGGGTGGGAGCCTGTCCCCAGGCCCCATGTCTGTGGGGGAAAATTTCATCGGCATTGCTGAGGCGTGTTGTGTTCAAGCAGTTGTGCGCCAGTGCCAGGAGAAAACTGGGACAGTTGCACTTCTGGGTGCTGTCTCAGCGCATTGGTGTGGAGCTGGCATGCTTGTCAGCTGGAAAAGCTGGATAACTGCTCCTGGTACCCTTTGGAGATGGGGAAGGGGACCCCAGCCTGGGTTCTGAGTTGCCTGCTGAGTGCTGGCCTGCCACCTGATTGACCGCGGTGTTTGGCTCCTCACAGCCCAGGTAACCCAGCAGTCTGCTCCGGACGGAAATGCAGGAAGAAATTCATGTTTACTGTCAGCAAATAGCCATGCTTGGTTCCTGCAGGAAGTCCAGGGCTTTTGGGCCTTACATTTGTGTCATGCCTGGGCTTGTGTGATGCCCAAGGTAGCTCCTCGTTTCTGTCCTTCACCAAGGTTTCCTCGCATGGAACTGAAATGTTCTTGTGGCCTCACGTTTGTGCAGAGTGATCCAACGTAAACAGCCAGTGCCGCCTCCTTGCCAGCGCTCACATCCAATACCCGTCTGTCCTCCCCACGCACCACCCTGACAATTACATCCCTGGGCTCCCACAGCCACCTTGGAAGGTGAACTGCCAGGGACCCAGCCGATGGCACAGACACAGCAGCCTCTCCTTGTATTCCACGCTGCTCCCGGCGCCCGCTGGCTCCCGGCGCTGCCGTGGCCGGATGATTATGTGGGTCTGTCTCATCGTGGCCATTGTGTGCGGGATGAGGCGGCCGATTGTTCTGCGAGCTGGGGCTGAGGCACGGCAGGGCTGCCGGGGACGCAGTGGCTGGAGGCTCCAGGAGCTGCCCTGGTGTCGGGGAGGCCCTGCAGGCAGCAGGTACGTGGGGATGCTCATGCGGGCGGGGAGGTCACTTGTGCTCGCTGCTGTGCTTGGAGGTCGTGGGACCAGCAGGGCACAGGGCTGCAGGGCAGGCTGGGCTTTCCCTGCAAGAAGTCACACTGGCCTCATCTTGGAAAAAACAGAGCTTGGCACTGGGCAAACAGTTTTGCCCTGTTATGGAGGCCAGGGGCCACCTCAACAGGTTTTTTTGCAGGGCTTGTTCTTGGCACTGAGGCTCTTGCCCTCCTGGGACAGCTGCCCTTTGTGCCTCTTGCCTACTCCAGAGGGGGTGTGCAGAAATGGGCTTGTCAGAGTCACTCTGTCTGTGCCCAGACCCCAGTGCTGGAGCAAGGATGACAGGGGCACAGAGTGTGCTGGCTTGGAGGTGGAACAGCTCGAGAAGCTGTTCCTGTTTTATCCTATCCGCTGCTTCTTGATTCATCCATGGGGCTGTGGGGTCATCCCTGCAACTCCTGTTTTCACGTGGTGGCGGCTCATACAGCCTTCCTACAGGTGTCTGGTTTTATTTTCTTTGAACAGGGCCTAGGAAATTAAGGGAATTTCCTCCTGCAGTTGAAAGCAGTAATGCTTTTCCAAGCTGCTTGCACTGCAAGTTGTTTCATCTTGATACCTCTAACTGCAACAGTGGGAATTTCTCAGACCTTCGACTTGGTCCTGATGTAGAGGGTGGCTGCTGTGTGGCTGGGAGGGCTGGCAGGGCCTTCCCTGGTGCTCAGGTAGCAGCTCTTGGCTCTTCCTTTGTCTTGATGGATATTGGAGCCTCTTTATTTAATTTTTTTTTTTTTTTTAATTTAGATTTCCACAGGAGTTGTACTTGGTTGGATCTGATGCAGGAGAATAATGTAGAGAATTTAAATTATTGGGTGAAAGACTGTTACCTTTGAGAGAGAGCTGTAATTCAGACTGGCTTTACTTCCTCCAAACTTATCAGGAATTGCTCCCAACCGGTCATATGGAGCATGAGATATCACCACTAGCCCTGAATTACGTTTATGGCACACGAACTTGATTTTGATAGGCAGGAAGGCTTTGAAACACTGTTCTGTCAGCAGAACCAGTGCTGTGACCAGCAGAGCAATGCTGTGGGGACCAACAGCTGCCTCGGTACTGCTCGTTTGTCGCTTTTGGAACAATAGTATATCGCCAAAGGTGGCTGATCCAGTTTGGTCATTTAATGCATCAGCCTGGCAGATCTTAGCACAGAGGAATTTGGGGGGGGGGGGGGGGGTGGGAATGGCAAAAGATTTTGCTGCTGCCAGCTTGTCCCAGCTGGAGGGACTATGGGAAGTTATTGAGTTGCCTGTGGTGGTGAGGAACAGAGGAAGAGTGTTGGCCATGGCCCTGGGCAGGGGGATGGCACTGTGGGCACATGGAGCTGGGCTGGTGAGTCTGGCCGAGGGCAGTGGAGCAGTTGTGTGAGGAAGTGGGCTGCTGCTGCTTTGCCTTCCGAGCACTGCTGGGGGAATGTGGGCAGAAGGAGCCTGGGCAGAGTCCGCTGGTGAGAGGAAGGCAGCAGGGGGATGGCAGGGCAGAGTCCTGAGTGAGGGGCAGCGCACGCTGGCTGTGGTGGGGTGCTGGTGCCCAGCCTGTCCAAGCAGGACACTGGTGAGTCGAGGTGGCCTTGGCTTGGCCAGGCAGGTGTCCTTTGGGGTTTGCTGGCAGCTTGCTGGGTGCCTGGATGCTGTCTGAGCAGGGACAGAAGGTGAAGGTGCAGCTTGGAATAATGAAATGAGGTTTGTGTTGCTGTAGCCCTGGCTTTTGTCTCCAGGGCTTCCCTGGGCAGCACGAGGGAGTGTGGTATCTTGCTGTGGAGCAGGGCAGCTTTGAAACACTGTTCTGTCAGGCTGCATGTTGGTCACCAGCAGAGCAGTGCTGTGGAGACCAACAGCTGCCCTCCTTCACCTTCCTCTGCCCCAAAGATCTGCCAACCAGCATTTCACAATCTAAGGAAGGAACAGCCCGGTTCCACAGCGTATCTCACAGAGGATATTGGAGTCATTGGATCTGACAGTGATTGGGGGTAGTAAGAAATCCTCAAGTGCCCCTTGATACAAGAACTTGAGCTCAGGATCTCCTGTGCTACAAGTGGAAGGAGGCTGGTGGCAGCTGCGGGAAATCGTTCCTTTGGCAGCACCACGTTCTTCCAGCAAAGAGGCTCCTACAAGGCAGGTCCAGGCTGGGGAACAGCCCTGTTCCACCCAGCTGCTCCTGTGCCAGTGCATCCAAGATGCTGGTGGTGCAGAGCGTTGGTTGGAGACCACCTCTTGCTCAAGGCTAACAAATTACAAGGTTTCTTTGAGGGCGGATGAATTACTGGGATTTTCTTTGCCTGTAAGCACCTGTGCTGTTTGTCAGGCACGTCTGGTTTGCGTTATTTTGCTGGTGGCTCACTGGGTGTTGCAACTGCAGAGAGTACGTGAAGAGTTCCATCCATGTATCTCTGGAAGCCTGGCTTGTGGAAGCTGATTGGCAGACACAAAAGCTTCCAGGTACTGGTTCATTCCTGCCAATTGAGTGCTTCAAAACTTCAATAATCTGTGGCAGAGTAGACCTGAAAGCACCCATGGTGTCAGCCCAGGAGACATGGTCTTCATGGGTTTGGGAGGCAATGGAAGGCCAGGGCTTCAGCAGGCGCTCAGCCACTTCGGGTGGCTGCTGACTCTGTTGGAGATAAGGGCTCTGACGCTGCTGCTTTATTTCCTGAGCTGATCCTCTGCCTCTCTTCCAGGTGGACTCATTAATTGCATTAACTCAGGCAGCATCTGCTCTGCAGGGTACGATGAACCCCCCGGGGACCACTGCAGGGAATGGAGATGAGCAGTGTGGGGAGCTGTGTGTTTGCACTTGATCCCATTTGAATGCTGTTACAATTGGTGGATTTTAATATTCAAGCGCATGGAGTCTTTAAATACTTCATCTTAACTGAAACTTCTGGGGAATCTCACAAGGGTGGCAGCAGTGGTGGTGGCATGGCCAATGTGCCGTTGGCTCTGTGGAGCCCTTTGCTCTCCCTGTGGCAGCACTGAGGGGGGTGAGGGATCTGGAAGAGAAGCTGATATGCAGCTGTACAGAGCAAGAAAAGCCTTCCCTGAACAGCTTTCTTTTTAAAACATCATTGTCACACTACAATGTGTTATTTACTTTGACAAAACCTTTGCTGGGTTATTTTAGTAAAGTTTATTTCCATACAGGCTTTTTCTTCTCCGTTGCATTCAGACTGTTCTGGCTGTGGTTTTGGCTGGCAGCATTTTGAACACGGATGCTTTAGGGTGGTTAATGTGTGTTTGAAGCTTTTCTAGCTCTAGTCTAAATAGCGTGGGAATTAGTCCAGTTTGGAGAGATGGAGGAGAAAATGTATAGTGGACTGTGCTGTTGAAATGCAAGATAATCCCAAATCAGAAATCTTTGAGAGGTGTTGGTGGGTGTGGTTTTTGGGGGAATGTGAAATAGATGACATTAAAACCACCAGGGCTTTCAGCATTACCCTGGAGCTGCTCTTATTTTGAAAGGAAAGGTGGATTGGAAAGCTGAGGGTGATGTCAGTGCCCGGCAGAAGAGCCCTCGGCCATCCTCATCTTCTGCTTGGAAGGGTCCCGGGGGGGGGACAGGCACACGTAGCCCTCATCCTGGTGGGACGCATCCTCGAGGGTGCAGCTGTGGTGTGGTGTATGATGGGTAGGGCCATGGGGTCCTTTTTCCATTATAAAAGGAATTTTCTGGGGCTTGCTGGTTTTGCTAAAGTGAAGGCAGGACCTGGGGGGAGGTGGGTTTTGGGGATCTGCTGCGCTCTGTAATGACTGTGGGTGTTTTTGATAAAGCCACAAGCTTCACCGCACCTTATTTGACACTTAGCTTTCTCAAAGCATGTAAATGTTCCTACAGGGGTGCGAGAAGCTCGGTTTGAGCTCCTGCCTCTCTCCTGGCTGCACAGGGGAGGTGATGGGTCAGCGCTTGCTTGCTGGGCCTTTAGCTGGAAGCGTGTGGTGGTGACACGGTGTGTGACTTCCTAAAGGTCATTTCCCCCGGTTTTCGTTTGAGGTGCAAAACCAACGGGTTCTGCCCTTTGTAAGCCTGCAGTTGTATGTGGTGGCATCTCTGGGCTGGCACAAACCTCTCCAGAGCCCTTGCCCTGAGTGGGGCTTTCATCCTGGGGCCCCTCTGAAGGTGCTGTTGGGGTGCTGGCCAGCCCCCCTTGCAGCACAGGGGACCCAAGCTGGGGTGTCCATATCTCTCCCCCAGCTCTTGTGGCAGGGAAGAGGCTGCTTCCAGGGGATGTGGGTTCAAATAGCACCGTGTTCTTTTTCATGTGGGTTGTGCCTCAGTCTCCCTGCTCGGTGGGAGCTTGTGCTGTTTCCTGCTCTGATGAGCAAGCGCGTGCCCGTGTGATGGTTGGGCTGCGTGTGAGACAGCTTCTGTGAAGCTGTTCCCTCCCTGTGCCTTTCTAATCTGAAAGGTAAAGGTTGGGAACTATTTCTGTATGGAGGATGCCGCTGCACACGTAATGGAAGAAAGCAAATACAGGCAAAACACCCACTGTGCTGCTGTGGGTTGGGCTGTGGTGTAAGCAGTTCAACCAGTGTTTGTTTGTGTGTCAAGAGAATTTTATGGCAAAATAATTGATTGGTTTTATGGAATGCTATTGCCATACAAATAACCAAAGGAGCCTCTTGAAACCTGGTGCTGTGTTAGCCTCCTCCCTTGCTTTGGAGAGACTGGGGACCAAGCTGTGCTGAGACTTCACCTGTGCTCATATGAAGCCTAGAAGCTCCTGAGTGGGGCTCGGGGGGGCTTCCTGCACTGACAGGACAGGCTGGCGAGGGCCATGGGATGCCTGTGACACGGGAATGCACACTCTTGATTGATGCTGTCTCCCCACAGCAGCAGGTTGGGAGCAAGGATTTTTGGTGGAAAGTGGAGAAGACAGCTATGTGAATGCTAATGTTTATAAATTGCCTCTAAAAAAGCCTGTACAAAGCCATTGGAATAGAAGAGGAAAGCAAACACTGCAGTGCACCAGGTAGTCAAGTGCAAACAGATATTTTTTCCCTCGCTACCTGGCAGGAAAAGGAAGGCATTTCAGTGCCTGCCTCTGTGCCCTCTGCGTCAGCGGGGCTGGCAGAGGCTGCGGGCTGTGGCTCGGAGCCGTGGGCGCCTCCTGACACGGCTGCTCCAGCTGAGCCGCCCGGCAGCGGGGCTGGGCAGGGCTGGGATGCACGGGGGGGAACTGCAGGGAGCCAGCAGGTGATGCGCAGAGCACAGGTAAATAAAAATAAAAATAAACCTGCTGGAACGGCCGCAGCAGGAAAGCCCAGAGCTGCTGAAGCTGGAAACGAGTGCGGGCCGAGCCCAGGGCTCGTGGTGGTTTCTGCACAGGGCTGCAGCAGCCTGAGATGAGGAGAACACCATGGATATTGTGCTCCTGTCAGCAAACACGGGGTTCCCTTGGAGCTGGGGACCCTGGAGGGGCACAGGGTGCCCCCCCCCCCCCCACAGGAGTGTGAAATGCTTCCTCACATGCAGCTCGCTTTTATTCTGCAGTCATTTTTTTCCCCCTCAGTGTTTTTCCAACTCATGTCTTGCTGCCAGAGTCCATATTAATAATGCATGACTTTTTTTTTTATGGTGCTTCCTTCCCAGCGTCCCTTTCAGCTGCTGAGTCAGAGAAGATTGTTATAGCAGCAACCTCTGAAGCGGTGAAATGCCCCTGCAGTGCTCAACTGCTGTCATTTATCATCCCAGCTCCACTGCGGGCAGCCTCATCTTTGCCCGGCTTGGGGAGAGGATCCCCGTGCCAAAAACCTGATTCCTGTTACGCCAGCTGGTGACTGGTGAGCTGAGCTCTGCTCAGCCTTCCTGGGTAGTGTTTGGTGAAAGCAGATATTGCCTCTGTTGGCTGTTTTGGGGGCTTTTTTTGTTGTTTGTTTGAAATCCTCTGAAGTTTTTTTCCTGATCTGCCTGAAACTGTGTTTTGGGATTGTGCCCAAGACTTTTTTTTTTCTCCCCTCCTTACTAATTTTTAGATAATTTTTTCTCCTCCTCCCTGCACTCCCCTCGAGATCTTTACCTGGGCTTTTTAGGGTAATTGGGATGACAGAAGCCATACAATGTGTTAATGGGGTTAAATTAACTTAAAATCTTTCCAGTAGCTGTTGAAACGTGCCTGGCTGCTGCAGGAAGTGTTGGAGTTGCTAATGCAGCATGGAACAGAGATCTGCAGGGCTCCTGCCTGCAGGTTGGGATCAACCCCCAGTGGGTCACCTCCATGCAGAGCTGGTCCCCACCTGCTGGGTCCAAAACCTGGAGGGAAATAGGGAGCAAGGAATTTGTCTTCTAACGACTTAAATAAGACCTCCACTGTAATCTCAGGAGCAGATCTCTCCTGTCTTCTATCCCAGCTAATTTTGGGTGGGTGTGGCTGCTGGGGCGTAGGGACAACAGCCTCAGTGCTGGGAAACAGCATCCTCATAGTCTTCCCCTGCTCGATGCCGTGCGTCGGCAGGCTTTGAAAGACTCACCTGTAAATATTATCCCAGAGCCAAGCAGGAGAGGAGCGGGGCTCAGCTGGGGAAGCAGGGTTTCCTTTTCCATACACATATACAAGCTGCCTTGTTCCCCATGTCCCGCTGTTGGGGACGGCGCAAGTGTGTGTGCACCCACACTGCTGTTTGCTCTGGGGAGTGCAGAGGAGAGGAGAGGGGCCTGAGACCAGGAGGGAAGTGGTACTGCTTTTCCCTGCTTTCTCAGCTGGAGGAACTGGCCAGAGCAGCTGGACATGTGTGGGGTGGTGTCCTGGCTGCATCTCGCCCTGGCTGCACCTCGCCCTGGCTGCACACCTGCATCTCACCCGGGCCAGGCTCCTGCCTGGCAGGGGAATAGTTGCCCTTGTGGCATGCTTCGCCCTCAGCACCAGCCTGTTCTGCTGAGGCTCTACAGTGCTGGGCTACTGATTCACTCGTCCCGAGGAAGGGAAAACTGCTGTGGTGTGAAATTCCCCCAAAGCTGCCATGCATCCTCCTTCCAATGCTGTGGCCTGGCTCCCTTGCTCAGACTCAGTGATTTCTCTTTTCTTGGATTTTTTTTTGTGAGAGTTTTGCTGGCTGTTGGGTGCCCAGTTCCTTGTGGGCACCCTCCCTGTACCTGCCAGCTAGGAGGGGGCAAGCGCCTTCTGTGGGTGCTTTTTGCACGCTACAGGGGAAGCTTTGCAGAAGGATCCCATGAACTTCTGCATCTGGAGTCCACAGGGGCTTGCTGGAGTGGCCTTGCTGTGGTCACTGGCTGCCCCACTGCTGCTGCCTGCCCAGGACATGCCCCAAGGGACGCCTTCACAGTGCCACAGCCTCGCGGTGACACACGATGCCACCCACAACTGGTGAGACGAGCAACTTGCTTCTCGGCTAACAAGATTTAGGTGGATTATGCTATGTATTTAATCAAGGGCTAAGCTGATTGCCTTATTTGGAATGGATCAAAGCCCTTGGAAATGCCAGCCTGGAGACCAGCTATTGAGTGGGAATATTCCTCAGCCTGTGTGGCAAGCCTTGCTTTCGAAGAAGCCGGAGGTTCAGCAGACAGGTTTGACAGCAGCAGTGACCAAATGTGAAACCAGATTGGAGAAGTCTGAGGCGATGGGGAGGTAGGCGTGTGAGAATGTTGTTAGTCATTGACCATCATGGAGGATTTTGGGGAAAAGGCTTCCTCTTCTAGCTTTCAGCTCGAAACAATGTCTCCAGATACATAAAACTTCATGCTGACAGCTAAGTGAGATGCTCTGGCATTTGGCAGTCAGGCTTCCTCCTTCTAGAAAAGCAGTTGTGACTCTTGTGAGCTTGTGTGGCTCTGCAGCAGAGGCCAGACTCTGTTGCTCACTCAGGGAGCTCCACATCTCCCTGCAGTGGCTGTCAGCAGCGTTGGAGCTCGCAGGGGTCTCTGCTGCCCTTGTCCTGGTCCCCACTGCAGCCTCACTCCGGGGCCTGCGGGACTGTGGCAGCAGAGGAGGTGGTGCTGGTTGCAGAGGAGCAAAGCAGAGGGTGCTCCTTGCTGCTGCCAGCCCAGGGGCACTCGCTCCTTGCTGTGGCTGTGCAGAGGGAGCCAACAGTTCAGAACTGTCCCTATAGCCAGGTATTGAGGCAAGTTTAAAATTAGTTTCCATTTAAGAGCTGTTGAGCTTGTCAGGGTCTGCCTGGAGTGGCAGGGCAAGTGCATTGTCCAAGGTGTGTGGTGTCTCTCTTGTGGGGTTGGGGTTTTTGCCACCAGAGGTGTGTTGGTGCTCTGTGGTGCCCTGGCTCCGTGTCTGTGAGCTGTGAGCGTGCTCTGCACCTCTTCACCTGCATGCAGTGACATGGTCCAGTTGAGCAAGTTGTTGAAAATACACTGGTTATTCAAACCACCTTTTTCTTAAAAGGAGAAGTTTATTTCAGGAACCAATTTCTGTCTTGCTGCCATTTGATGCAAGGAAGGTGAACATAGGTCACAGCTCTCCCGCTCTGTGAACATGACTGTGGGCACTGCTTGTAGAACTGAAAATACCCCAACCAGAAGGCTTGGCTGGAGGAGAGGGATACGGGCAGCTTCTGCTTTGAGGTGAATCAGACTGTTCTCAGGCAGCAGTAGGTGCTCCCCACAGCATCACTGCTCCTTCCCTTTGCATAAAGCAGCCCTGGGACTTTGCAAACGTCTCTCCCCACTGCCTCTCAGACCTTCTTGTTTTGCCTCATTGCCTGCTGCAGTAGGAATAACCCTGGAGCAAATGCAGGGCTGTGCTCTGTCACATCCTGCCTGTGCTGTGGGCCCCTTCTTCTGGCTGCCCCATCTCTCCTGGATGTGGCCTGAGCCTGGTGTGGGGCTGGCAGAGCATCTTGTGTGACAGCCAGGTGTAAAATGTTCCATGTTTAATTTATTGCTAATCAAACCTGCAAATAAGGTGCTGCCTCAGTTCTCCTCCTGCCCAGACCCATTATGCATCTTTCTGCTCTAACTCGTATGTGGAGTTATAGGCAAGGATTGGTCAAGCGTCCCTTTGTGTTTCAGAGGCCTGGGCAGGTTTGTCAGTGTGCAATCAGCCTGACTTTCCGGTGTCTTAGGCTGTACCAAATGGTCTGACAGTTTTTAGGCTGCAGCAGCAGGGTCTCTGCTGGTACCTCTGCCCTGTGAGGCAGCTCCAGGGTTGGTTGTTCTGTGCATCGGGCTGGGAAGGGCCGTAGGGCAAGAGCAGATGGAGGGAGCTGTGGCAAGAAGGGGGGCGGGGGCTGCCCAGCCTCAGGGTGCTCTAGGTTAACCCTGCTTTCACCTAATCAAAAAAGAAAAAGCTGTCAACACGGTAATTGTCTGGTTTGCTGCTGCGCTGCAGAAAGCTGGTGGCAGAGCAGGGCTCACGGCGGGTGCTGACACTGACCCTTTTCCCCACACTGCCCTCCCCCAGCTGCCTCCCCTTTGCACGTGGGGTGTCCACCCCTGCCAGGGGAGGGGTCACAAATCCCCAAACATCACGGGATGCTGCCAGAGAGGGACACGGCATTTATAGGGCTGCCAAGGGCTCGGCCACATGGGGGAGGGGGCAGTGGGGGAGGATGGCCTTTGGCTGTAATACCCTGGGGAAGCAAACACAACCTGCACAAATTGGGTAACTTGAGTACATAAATTGGTGTAATCTAAAATCTCGTTATCCGGTGTGGAGGGAATGGCTGGTGCCTTGGCAGGGAGGAGGAGGAGGGTGGGCTGCTGCATTGCTGTGGACTCATGCCATGCCCAGGGAGTTGGAGGTGCTGATGTGGGCAGGGTCTGTGGGACACCAGCCCCAAGCAGCTCCTTCCTGAGGCTGCTCGGGGCTGCCCTGGCCCAGAGGAGTCCTGCCCTCACTGCCTGCTCAGCTCTTCTGGCTGTTCCACCTGGGGGCACGGACCTCCCGTTCCCAGTGAGTTTAGCTTTTCCAGGGTAGCCATGTGTCTGACTCATGTTCGCAGAGCTCGACGTCTGGCTGCAGACAGGCTGCAATTGATTAGTTTATTATTTTTTCCCCCTCTGCCCTGTTGCACATATCGATGAGCAAGTGGTCAGATCCCTCGGCAGACACTCAACTCTCTTGAGGTGCTGCTGTGTGTCAGGAACTGGAAGGTGTTGCAGTGGGGGAGAGGGAAGAAGGAGAAGGGTGTTTGCTGTTCCCTGGTGTGCCACTGTGTGTGCTCATCCCTCCCCGAGCAATTGCAGAGCCAGATGAGTGCTGGTGGCCCGGGGCAGGAGGAGGCAGCGATGGCTGCTCCTGCCCACAGAGGGACAGGGAGGGTATTTTGTGCCCAGAACCCCATCTCCACAGTCTGATCACAGACAGCCTCTGCTGAACTTGCCTCAGGTTCTTCCCTGTCTGTATAAACCCAGCCGGGCCTGGTGGGGTGGGAGTCAGGGGCCATGAGCGTCCCGTCCCTCTCAGGCAGTGATGTCCCGTGAGCCCTGGTTGCAGCTTGGGGCTGTGGAAGTGCTGATCCCTTGCTGAGCTCGCTGGCTCAATAGCCTTGTGGCTGCTTATCTGGGATTAATGTGTAACTTAATGGCAGTGCTTAGGCGCAGCTCTGAGTGTGCTGCTGTGGTACAGGGCCGTGCAGATCTGCTCTCTGAAGCCAGGGCATTTTATTCCCCCTTCCCATGATAAGGTTTAGGGTTTTCCTGTGCCTGGCGCCAGCGTGGCCGCACTGTTGGTCAATGTTGGCCACGTCTGGGAAAGGGGGGGCAAGTCAGCAGAGGCAGGAGAGAAGGGCAGTGCTGGGGGCAAGCCACGAGCACAGCCTTGTCCCTGGTCTGCGAGTGCCAAGCCCCGGGGTCTGGTCCTGAAGGGCACGGATGGCACAGGTCTGTGGGGCGATGGAAGGAAGGATTTTTTTCTTTTTCCCTGTTCGTGGCATCCCAGACAGACTCACACCATTGTTTTTCTGCTGGCACGTAGGCAGGTGTCACACAGGCTGAGAGTTGATGGACAGTCTCTTAGGTGTTAAATAAGTTCAGAGATAGAGGGATGATTTTTTTCCAGTGAAGTCATTCCTTACACTGATAATGGAATCATTTAATTTATTTACAGCAGCTGTATTACCAGTTTGCTTGTCAGGCGGAAGAAAATCATATAAAAATGTTATGTGTTCCAAGATTGCATAGCTCACAACGAAGCTAATAAATGTCTTAGGATGTCATAGTTCTTATAAAATCCCTTAGGTAATGGTCTGGGTGTAGGAAGTTCAAAGCTGCACCCTCTCTCTGATAGCTTTTTTTTGCTTCTAATAAAACACAGCAGCTGGAGAGGCCATTCACAGTGTTGCCTTTAATTATTGCAGACAAGAACAACTCTGTAATCTGACTGTGGAGGCCAAGCTGCTGTGGGTCTTAAATGGCACTGCATGGTGAGAGTACCCTTGGCAGGGAGCTCTGAGCTGCTGCCTTTGAAAATCTCGGACAACAATCATCCCACGTGATCAAAGAATTCCAGCTTCGAGAATTTTTTTAGGAGTTGAAAGGGCTGGCAAGCCAAGCAGATGCATAGTGCGGAGGTGGGGCTGTGGCTGTGCTCCTTCTCTGGCTGCTGGGATGGCCACTTCCCCAGGACCTGGCAGCATATAGAAAAGAAACCACAACAGGGACGGTCTTGGGGCATTGCTACAGAGAGCTCTCTCCTTGGTCTCCATGGTGCAAATCGTGCTTGCTGCAAAGCAGCCTTTGTACTGTCAGGGCTGGGGCAGCTCAGGATGCTGTACCGCTAGTACCACTAGCAGGTACTGGCCATGACATTGCAGCGTGGGGCCTGTCTCTGGGTGTTTTAGCCCCAGCGAGAGTGGAAGCAGCAGGTTCAGGTCAGGCGAGAGGCTGCAGCTCCTGGAGGTGGCCGTGTCCGGCTGAGCAGGGCAGTCCTGGCAGTGCCTGGGTGTGCCCAGGGCGAGCCGGGGCTGAGCATCGCACTCTGCCCCTGCCGTGCCCCTCCCTGCTGGGGTGTCCCCACCGCTGATTCTTGCCCTGCTGAGGTCGGAGGCAGGGACAGGCTCGGCACAGGCCAGCCCTGCCTGGGGGTGAGAATCCCTGCCTGGGGTTCGGCCGTTTGTTCGTGGCAAGGAGCAGGTCCCCCGGGATATGTGCATCGTGGGCGAGCTAGGCTGGGAGCAGGACTTTCCCCGTGCTATTTTTTTTTTTTTTGGAGACAAGATGTAAATAGGACATGCTGGACCATGCTTTGGCCATAAATGGCAGTGAAGATGTGCTGCAGGTCTCGCTGAATGGAGCGAGGAGCCGCTGTCCTGGATGCTGCAAGCGCAGCTCCTGTCCCGGTGCCAGCTGGGCGGGAGGGCTCCTCAGCCTCACCGCCGGGATGGTCCAGCCTGGTGTGAGAGGCAAACCACTGACCTGGAACAGCCTCTCGGACCCCCCCTTGGAGCAGCTCCCTTGCAGCAGCATGAGGCTGTACATGTGATAACCCTTTTTGTTCAGCCATGCTGAACTTGTAAAACATGCTTGAAAAATCACGTCTTTGGTTTTTTGGGGGGAAATAGCCTAAGCAACAGAACCTGTTCTCATTTTCTCCATCGAAGTCAGGGTGTTAAAGCTCCAGACAGTGCAGTTTGCAGTGTGTGAACTGAGTCAATAAATCCATTACTCTTAAGTTGTTTTTTGACAATTTCGTACTCTCCAATGGGTATAATCTCCTAATTTGGAAGACTAAGAAATCAATGATTTCAAAATCTTTCTAACTGGTGTGTGATATATGTGGAAACTTTAAATCCAAATCCCACCTGTCTCCTGTTCTCTGCTGTGGTCTGACTGTATTCTCAATTGCTTCACCTGGTGAAGGACAGCACTGCTGAAACTCCCTGTTGACTGCATTTCCTAGGCAGCACCGCTCCACGTGTCCCCATTTTCCTGCATGTCCTGTGACTGCCTGTTTGAGCAGGAGGCCCAGGCTGGTGGCAGGGCCTGCCTGCAGTGGAGGATTTCCTTTGTCTCCTGTGGCTGTGCCAGTTCCCCTTGCCCGGGGGATGAGGAGTTGTCCCAAGCAGCCCATGTCCTAACCTGCCCTCCCCCTTCAAGGACAGCGCTGGGGACAATCTGCCTGTTTTTCCTTCCTCTTGCTTGCCCAAGCGTTCACTTAATTCTTATTTATTATTTTTCTTAACAAAAGCTCTCCCTCTGTTCATCCTGATCCTACATGAGCACTGGACTCGGGCACTGGGTTTCCTGACGCTTTAAGAGGGTGTCTAGGATGCAGGAATTCCCACCCCTTTGTCTCCTAATGAACCGGAGGAACAAACGCTGAGCTGTAAGTGTTTGGAAGTGTGAATGTTTGCTGTGGTAGCAGCAGCCGGTGCTGCCAGCCCGGAGGTCGGGTCGGTGTCCGTGTCAGCGCCTGCTGAAGAGCCTTTGATTGCTCATTTCGTGTGCGGGGTGAGAGCTGTGTTTGTGCTCTGCCTGCACGGGACTCTGCTGCCAGCAGACGCTCTGCTCCTCCTGGGGAGCGTTTGTGCTGACCCTGCTGAAGGGAGCGGGATGGAGAGAGCAGACTGGCTGGAGATGGGGATGGAGGGATGGAAGATAAACAGGACATGCAGTCATGTGCAATCGCATCTCCTGAATGGCAATTAAAGTAGAAGAGTCTGAATCTCTCGAGGAAGGGTAATATTTAACTTGGGCAAGTGCTTGTTATGCTCTGTGCTCCAGCCTGCATGTCACTGTGCCCTTCCTCAGAGAGGACCTGCAGCAGAGCCCTGGACTGCTCCTGGGATTTGCAAAGCCCAGTGTGATTTTACAGCCATCCTTGGCATTACTGCCCTGGTGCACAGGTAAACTGTGCCCTCCTGGCTTTCCAGGTGCTGCATGTGCTGGCGCTGTGCCTGGGTGACCTGGGGCTCAGTCCCACCACCAGCCTTGCCTGCTGCTGGGGTGCAGAGCTCCTTCCATGGGTGCTTTGGTGCTGTAGGTGTTTTATGAGTTCCCTTGGCCTTCTGAGTTTTCCCGTGTGTGCAGAGCACGTTGTGCTCCTCTTGCTGGGTATCCTAAAACCAGTGCAGTTTTCAGAGCGAGTGACACAAACACCTTAGTGCAGGCAGCTGTGGGATTGGAAATGGAAGTTGCCACCTTAAATGCGTACATGGAAAATTTAGGGTCTCTTAGAACAATATGGATTTTCCTCCCCTTGCTGAGTCTTCCCCAGGGTCATTTTTCTGTAAGACAGTTCAGATACAAATTTCCCATATTCAGGTTTTGACTGAGTGTCACTTTAGCCTCCCATCTTCCTGTTTGCTGTACGCACGTGCAAGCGACCAACTTGCCAATTTTGGGGACAAGTGGTTTGTAATTACCAGCTCAGTGCTGCTGCTGCACTGTTAATTCTTAGACCATTTAATGTATCAAATTATTCCTTCCTGTGCTATTTAGAGGCAAAGGGCTAAGTAACAGTGATGGCATTAATATTAAATTCTATAAAACTAATAGGAACCTCTTATTTAATTGTTCTGGCACTCAGCATGTCTGGGGAATACAGTGCCACTGGAAAGCTAATAGAGACAGAGGTCTCATGGTGTGTTAACGCTGGGATGCTGCTACTTTTCCTAGTTGGGTTATTTATGAGTTAAGACTATCGTAACTGTCTATCAGTGCCTTAAAGGCTTAGTTTGATTAAACCCCTTTGTATTGCTAATGCTAATGGAGCTGGATTGATGCTGGGGATCTGCTGGGAGAGCTTAGCAAAAGGCTTAACGTAGACATGACTCTGCTGGTTTTGCTGTCTCTGGGCCCCGTGGGAGGCGTCTGCAGCAGGCAGGACCTCCCAGCCCTGGCAGGGTGACCTGAGCATCCACCCTGCGCCCGTGGGACCCTCACCCCTTCCAAGTCGCTGCTGCATCTCCCACGTGCGGTGTCCCACAAGCTCTGCTGGGCAGCTTGTGCCCGCTCCAGGCATCTGGTGGAGTGTTCAGCAGCAGTTTCTCTGGTGGTGCATTGGTTTGTGACTGTGCTGGTTGAAACGGGAGCTCTGGGGACTGGCAGGAGAAGGCTGCACACAGCAGTGAGACTGTGATGAACTCAAACAGCCCCTCTGTGCTTCTACAGCACATGTGAACTAATGAATGGGAAAAATGCTGAATGTGACAGAAAGCCCTAAATCTCAAAGAAGAGGAAGACCAGCTCCTTCCTCAGGAAAGCCTGGCTGCCGTGCTGGGCGCTGATACTGCTGCAGGCATGCAGGGCTGCTGTGAGCCCCTTGGCCCCTCTTCCTGACCCCAGTCCCAGTGACTGTCTCTCCCAGCTCAGGGAACACCGCTGTTCCCCGTGCAGCGGGATGCTGCGGGAAGCTCCTTTCCGCAGGCAGTGGAAGTGTGTCAGGGTCAGGTCTGTTCCCTGTCCTGTGTTGGTGGCTGGCATGGATCACAGTCAGTCTTCTTCCAAATCAGCTCCCAAGCTGCAAATTACCCTGTTGCCTCTTCTAGTATGTATCATCACGATGAAACTAATTTTCCATGAGAGAGTCAGCTGTTTCTTGATTAGAAGTGCTCCGAAAATACTAACAGAGAAATGATTACAGGAAGACTTCAGTGCTCATTTATATAATTGGACTTTACTTCCCTGGCTGAAGTTGTTGCATCCACTCCTGGCTTGAGTGAGCACTTGCTCTCCCAGTTTGCTTGTGAGCAGAGAGGTTAGGGTGCAATATCCCAAGGGGTGCCATGCCCTGGAGTGCAGCCTCATGCCTCTGTTCCAGCTGGTGACAAGCTGTCGTGTTTTCCATGTGTTTAAATCACAGCAGGGTTGACTTGTCCTTTAATGAACCAACAAGAATAATCTTCAGGCAGTTATTTGGACAAATGGATTCTTATATTTTGCGTGTTTTCTGGGTGGGGAGGGAGGGTTTGCTGGAAATTAATGGAAAAAGGGACAACTCCCCTCTCCCATCATTCTCCTGTCCCTGTCCAGCTGCCCAGTGGCAGTAGCCAGGCTGTTGTGCTCTGAAGTGCCGCATGCTCAAAGGCAAGAAAGGCAGAAGGACGATGTAATTTTCGAGATCATCCTCTGTGATGAGATTAGCAATCTATCACAACAGGGAGAATTGCTTTCTGGCTGAACCACGGTTCAGGCCAAGCCCACCACGAGCCTGTGTCTGCAGCAGTAAATGCTCAGGGGTGATGGGCATCTCCGGCACCCTGGCTCTGGGAAATGCCTCTCGAGCACAGGAGCCCTGGGCTCTGTAGGGTCAGCTAGGTCAGGCTTAATCAATTTAAAACATGGCTAATTTGCTCATCAAAAGGGCAGTAAATGGAGGAGGAGTGAGGTTTGAGCTCGGTACAGCAATTCCCAAATGTTGGTGCAGCCCCAGCCCTGGCCACAGCAGCCCCTGGAGCTGATCTAAGCACTGTGTGTACACAGGGAGTGAAATGTTTGCAATAACGTGTTTGAAATCCGATTTTCTGACCTGAACGAATTGTGTATTCTAGATGAACATGGTGTTTGTGAAGCTTATCATGCAGGCGGTTTGTTTTGGGGGTAGGAGAAGGGACTCTGGTCTCTGGTCGTGGCGGGGCTCTTGGTCTTAGGTGTTTGGCACGTTGATGGCACAGCTCATCCTTGGCCAGGTATGTCCTTAATCATCTGCTTAAAGGGGTTAATGCGTGAGAAGGCAGCTGCTGCCTGACACAAAGCTGGTGTTGTTCCTGCCCGCGCTCCCCTGGGATGGTGGCTGCTGTGACAGTCTGCTCAGGATTCCTGCTGCAGCTCCCAGCAGCCCGGCCCAGCGAGCCGTGTCATGTGGCTGTGGCGAGGCCCTGCTCCGTCTGCCGCCGCGCAGGGGAACAAACGGCGCTTTCACTGTGCCCGACAAACCTCCCTCTTCCTCAAATTAACCAGGGATTGGATGCTGATTTGTCTCTCCTGTTCTTTCATGCTTCACCAAACCTGGATCTGCTTTACCCAGCAAGTCGAAGCATAATGAAGTAGAAAGTGAAATTACTTGATCAGCATCAGCGAGTTGTTTTTCACCACTGACCCAGCTCCGTGTGGGCTGGAAGGTGCAGGCTCGCTGCCCCTTCCTTAGCTCAGCCTGGGCCTGATAACCAGCTCAACTGAGTGGCTTCAGCCCCCCACTGCTCTGTGCAGGAGAGAAGCTGTGCCTGGCTCTTGAGTAGCCTTCGTGTTTTTGGGCAGGGTGCTGGGCAGCCCCTGTTTGCTGGTGGCTGTGGTGCCACTCTCCTGCACAATCCATGCCCTGCCGTGCTCGCTTGGCTCTGGAGGATGCTGTTCCCCTGGCTGGATGTGCTGCTTGGTGCTGCCTCCTGGTAGAGCCCTGTGCCAGCAGCGGGGTGGATTCTGTCCCTGGGGCAGGACGTGGCCTTGGGAGCCGCGTGCCCCAAGCACCAACCCTTAACACGTCGCCTTTGCACCCGAGGTGGGGCTGGCACTGGGCTGATAAGCTGAAGGAAAAGCTTCTGGAAGGTCATCTGGAAGCCCTGCACAGGCAGGTCGGGCTGGGGCTGCCCTGTGCATCCTGCCCTACACCCCAAGGCTCTGCCAGCCCGATTGCATCGCTCACTGTGCACTGCTAACCCCAAACCGCCCCTTTCTAACACCTCCTGCAGGAGCTCCCGTTTTCACGAATCCTGGTGGGCAGCTGTCTGGCAAAGCTGGTGCTGTGCTGGGGAGGGATGCTGGGGCTGGACTGCTGGTGCTGGGAGGTGATGCCGTTTCATGCTGAACTCTGAGCTGACGACTGTGAACTTGTGAAGGTTTTGGGGCTTGGGGGTGGTAAGGCTTTGCATGGGGAATTTTGCATGCTACTTTTGTTTCTGGCCTTTGGTGCTGTTATCAAAATGCCAGCTTTTCCTTGAGGCTTATCCCTGGGCATCTGTTAGAGCAAATTCCCTGTCTTTCTGAGGAGGAACAGCACTTGATACCTCTCATGGTCATTGCAACAGGGGTGCCCTGCTGAGAAACTGCACCAAAGCTCACAATTAAGCCGTAGCTGTCACCAGCTGACCTGGCAGTCACTCTGGTTCCAGAGCTGGCCCCAGAACAGGCGGGTGAGCCAAGAGGGTTTGGGTGCAGCTTTGGCTGAACCAGCTCCTGCTCACTGCTGCTGTAACCACTGGCTTAAGGTGCCATCACTGGCTCCACCCCAACGGGTATGAGTATGGGAAGGGAGGGGCTGGAAATGAACATTTAAAATTGCATTTCAAGACATTTAGTTGCCAAGCGCTTATTGCAGTTGACCCCCTTCTTGCTGAAAATCCAGTGATTCCCCATGGCTCAGAGACAGGCTGGGCATGGGCAGCAGCCAGGCATGGCGTTGGGCTCCTGGCCTGACATGGGCTCCATCCCCCTTTCAAATATTTACTTTACTGTGTGAAAACAAAATACACTTGGGATTGGGAAATGTATCTGGGCAGCCTTTCTGGAGCTGCCTCAGCGTGTGGGTGCAGAAGGGGGGCAGGTGGGCAGCCTGGGGGGTGCAGGATGTGTGTACCCCGGGCTGGGGACCCCCTCTCTCTGGTACCGGTGCCGTATCCAGCTTGTGCTCCCGGTGACTCCAGCCATGACTGTGCCTTCCTGGCACTGGTAGCTGCTGGTTTCAGGCTGTGATATGCCTGCTGTAGAAATGACCTGTCTGGTATGGATGTTTCCTGGTGACATTGCATCAGCTACTGCCCTCCTCTGAGCAGGGTCTCTGTTGTTTTCTTGGCCCGGTGCCCTCCTCATCCCTCCTGGAGTGTCTTTTGACCTGTTTTTTTTAATTACTAGTGCAGAATAGGCCTTCTAGGTTGCCTCTTCTTGGTATCTTTGTGTCAAGATTTTATTTTCCACTTTATTCTTAAGGCTAAAACTACAGCGAGAGGGCTGAGGCTGGCATGACAATGCTGGTGAGGGGTGCTGTGCTGTGCACGGTGGCTGTCCTGTTGCCCCTATGCTTGGCTGTCCTGCTGTCCCATGGGAGCTGCTGGTGACACAGGGCTCTGCTTGCTGCTGTTTACTTTGGGGCCTGGTCCTGCCAGCTGGGTGTCAGCTTAAACTGAAATCTAATCAGGCTCAGCCTGAGCTGTGCCAGGGCACGGGGTCAGCAGGAGAGGAGGGGGGGAAGAAACGTGGCTGGGGGGCTGCCCCAGGGACCCAGGGCTTGTGCTGCTGCCTGCCCCGGGGTGTGACGTGCCAAGGGCTCAGAGTCTGGTGTGGGGATGCTTCTTGTGGTGCCTGTTGGGGTGCCTCTGCCAGGCAAGTGTCAGCCCTCGGTGCTGCAGTCTGGAATGACTGCCCTTCTCCAGGCACACAGCCTGGTTTCCTGTTGTAATGATATTTCCTAATTAAACCTCCCTAATTAAGCAGCAAAAGGTGCTGTTGTTTAAGCTGCAGTGCTGTCTTACAGCCTGGTAGTCAGGTTTGGCGGGGTACGTCCCCCTTGTCAACCAGCTGGGTTTCCAAATGTGCCTTACGCCTCCATGGCCCAGCTCCCTGCCCTTCCCAGCTCTGCCGGGCAACCACGGCTCGTGCAACCCAGGGATCCGCCTGGCGGGAGGGAGCTGAAATCAAGCAGGAGGCTGGGAATGCTTCCAAAAGACCCTGATTTCTTTTCCCTACAAAAGCTGATGCTCATGGAAATATTGCTCTTTCTTCCTCCCTTGCAGTGAACACCTACCTCTTCATGATGCAAGCCCAAGGCATCATGATCCGTGAGAACATGCGAACTATAGGAGCTCAGGTGTACGAGCAGGTGGTCCGCAGTGCCTATGCCAAGAGGAACAGCAGTGTGAATGACTCAGGTATTTCTTGAATAATTTTGATTAAAGGTTCAATTTTCATTCAAAAGTAAGTTGAAGGAATTAATTTATACTGGTAAATGCAGGGTGGAAGCTTTACTTAATTGTCTGCTGCTTTTATTTTTATATATAAAAATATATGTGTAACATAAAAATACCCAATATATATAGAAATACTGTCAACATATAAAACCTATATTTATTTATTTATATATGTAAAAAGTTCAAATGCTTCTAACTTGTATAAGGGGTGAAAATCTTGAAAGGTCTGAAATGATGGGATTTGAGATGAAAACCTCTTTGCTTTCCAGGAATTCAACTTGTAGCTTCAACCAGTCTGAGGGTAAACACTTTCAAATTCAGTGCAAGGATCAGGTTTCATATTTAAAAAATACCTTCCCAAGCATGCACCTGCGCAGAGTCCTGGCTCTGTGCACGTGGAGGAGCCTGTGCTCATAAGCTTCACTCTTCCCATGCAAGTATGAACCGAGATGACTTGGCTGGAGATCTGCCACAAATAATATACTGAACTTTGGGTAGGATGCAGGGAGTGGAGCGTAGGCTCTGCCTCCCAGCCTCTTCATCATCCACATGCCCATGAACATGTGGGGTTATGAGCTGTGGTGTAAGTGTGGTACAGTGAAGCAGAACTGCCCGTGGCTGTGTGTGAGCTGGGCTGGGGCATTGCTGCAGGGCTGGGGACACCCAGCCTGTCCCTTCCCTGCTGGCACAAGCCCACAGCCTCACACCGGTGCTGGTGGCATCAGGCTGCCCTGGGGTGTGGGGAGCTCAGCTCAGCTCCTTGCCCGCCAAGGTTCAGCAGCAGAGGCTGACAGAGTTTTACAAGGCAAGATTATTTCCTCATTAGCAGAAGTATGAGCCGTGTCCTTGCTGCCCAGCCTGCTGAGGTGCAGCCACCAATTCAGCTGTGCCCTGACTGGGGACAGGCATGGGAGGGGAATTATCGACTTACACAGGAGATGAACGCCCCAGGTCACCTCCTCTGCCGCACCAAGTCAGCCAGGGCAGCCACCCTGGGCTATTTTTAAGACTGGAAACATCAAGTAAAGCAGAGGCAGGGTGAGGAAGTGGCTGATCCCCTGAGGGGAGGTTTAGATGTTCCATTGCTGCTGTTTGCGGTGGTGAGAGCCTTCATCCTGCTGAGGCTCTGCCCAGGGGGGCTTCAAGTGATCCAAAAACCTGTGTACTCCTGCAGCAGGCAGAGAAATGGTGACCACATTAGCACCAGTGATACCAGTGCTGCTGCTGCAATATTGCGCTTTGCTTGAACCTCATACCAGTCCCAGCTGCGCAGGCACGTGAGGACACCCGTCCTTCCCCAAGAGCTCCAGCCACGAGGACAGTTTTAGCACACACAAGCACTTGGCACCGTCCTTGGGCGACCTTCCCTGGCAGGCAGGTCAGAGCAGGCGCAGGATGGATGGTGGTGCCCTCTGGAAGGCACTTGGTGCTGCGGCCACAAGGACTGCATTAACACTGGGATCAGAACCTTCCCTCCCTGACTGATGTTGGGTGCCTGGGTGGGTGTCACTGCCTGGTGAGTGCATTGTCCCCACACCGCTGTGGCAGTGGGGCTGTGTGACAGCTGGGAGAGGAAGCCTGCCTGGTACGGCTGCAAGGAGGAATCCAGCAGAAAAGGCAGTGCTTGGTGTGAAACAGGGCGGCTGAGCTTCACTGTGGGCTGTCACCTGGGCTGAGTACTGCGGTGTGCTCTGGTAATGGGAGTTTACAGGGAAAACTGCTTGTGGAAATTTGGAACAGTATCAAGCATCCAAAATAACATGTATCCTACTTGAATAGCCCTTAGATTCTGTTTACAGCCCATCTTGAGTTTTGAGATAGTTTGGATACTGTTTGCTTGAGTGCGCAAACAATGTTACTGACATGATATGTACTAGCACGACACAGCAAATGACTTGTCCCAGGGGAAAACGTCAAAACATCAAAACAACAGGCTGGAGGGTGCTGCCCAGGAGGTTAAAGGATGTGGGGAATGGGGAGGCTGGAGAGAGGTGCTGGGCACTGCTGTGGCTGCTGGGACACGGGAGCTCCTCTGCTCCTGCACTATGCAAAGCAGAGGGAAGTCTGCGTGTAATGTGATAGTTTTTATTGATCCTTTGAGGAGGATTCCAGGCAGGATTGCCCTGTGTAGGATACTGCACTGACACTCCTAGCTGGCATTGAGACCTGCCTGGGGACTTCCCTCTCCCCTGTTGGGAAAGGACCTGCTGGAGGAGCACATCCCCTCTTGCTGTGCCAGGGTCTTTCAGGGACAAGGCAGTGGTAGCTTTTCCTTTCAAGAGCCACGTGCTCCTTTGTGATACCTAAAGGTGATGCTCAAAATTCCTCCTTTGGCCAGAAAATGCAAAGGTTTCTTCAATGTGGTGCTAAGGCAGCTGGGGCTTCTGCAGCCACCTGTCCCAGGATGGGGGTGAGCATCCAGCTGGGTTGCCAGGCTAGAGCACATTCCAGCTGTGTTGTTGGGGACATCCTCAGCCGTGGCTGACTTTGGAGTCTGCTCACAGTGGCATGGGGAAGTGGCTGGAAATAACAGACCTACAGCTCAGGGGAAAACTTCTCTTTTTTTTTTTTTTTCCCACAGATTATCCTCTTGATCTGAGCCACAATGACACCTTTCTGCAAGCCACAACATTTCTTCCTGAAGACTTTACCTACTTCCCCAACAATACCTGTCCTGAGAGGCTCCCTTCTATGAGTGAGTAGCATCCTGACAGCCTTGTGCCCCTCTCCAGCTCCCCATGGCTTTGGAGGGCACACAGTGGCATTCACAGCCTCACCACCATTGCACCTTTCCCTGCCAGGCACCTAGGGATGAATGAGAGCGCTGTTTAGAGCCCAGCTCCCTCCTGAGAAATCATTGTTTACCCACCCTCAGGAGTTAATCCCTGCTGTGTCGGAGGCATGTCTCCCTGCTGAAGCAGGAGCCCATCGCTTGGCAAACACAAACAAAAGAGGGTTTGTGTGCTGGGAGCCGGTGAAAAGACTGCCAGCCCTTTTCCAGGGGCAGTGGCAGCAGGGTGGCTCCCTTGTGCCTCGGCAGTGCTGCCAGTCCCAGCCCCGAGCTGTGCTGGGTACAGCTGTGTTGGGGCTGCTGTGGGAGATGGGCTGGACCTCGCCAGGGGAGCTGCAGCTGGGAGAAATGCTTCCACCAAAGCTATCCTCAGGTGGAAAATCAGGTTTTTGAGGGCAAATGTTTCCAAAGGGGGAGGATGCTCTCTGCTGAGGTGAGGGGTTTAGTCTGCTGGAAATGTGCAGGGGTGAGTAGAGGGGTACCCCAGCTGCGTTTGGGCTCTCATGTACGTGGGGCTCTCATGGACAGCTGCATCCAGTAGCAGCCACAAAGGCTGAGGAGATGGAAGTGTTACATCAGCAGCATTTCCTAATTGTTTTTGCTGATGCTGGAGAAAAGAAGTTGAGTGCTGGGGATGGAGGACAGGGATGCAGCAAAGTGCTGCCCCAGGACCACAGCAGTTTCTCACCCCCTGCTGCTTCTCCCACTCTGCAGAGGGCCCCATTGATGTAAATATGAGTGAGATCACCATGGAAGATATCCACCAGTTCTTCTCTAAAGACCCTTCCATCAAGCTGGGAGGGCACTGGAAGCCGAGTGACTGCCTGCCTCGCTGGAAGGTAACTGGGAGCTGGGCAGCTCCGTGCTGCTCCACACGGGGGGACAGGGAGTCCTGGGTGGGCAGTGGGAAGATGTTAATGGAGCATCTCTGGTGTGCTGCATCTTCAGAGCAATGATGTGAGCAGCTATGAAGTGTGGCAATGCAGTGTCCAGGGAAGAAACGGTGAACTCAAGGGCTGCTTTAGTGTCCCCAGTGCTGGGCAGAGGTGACAAGGGGGCCCTGCAAGTCTTCCTTCCAGTCAAGGTGACGTTGAATTTTTCCAAAGCAAAATTCCTCAAAAAGTGAATAGGAAATCCATTTTGGAAGTTGGAAGGGTTTCAGGCTGCTCAGCCCTGCACGGAAGAGCTAAGACACCTTTTTTAGAGCTGCTCCTGTAACCTCACACCAGCCAGACCTGCTCCCCAGCCTGGGGTGGGCAGCAGGTGCAGTGCAGTAAGAGCCGTGTCCTCCCTTCATCAGGTGGCGATCCTGATCCCATTCCGCAATCGATACGAGCATCTTCCTGTCCTCTTCAGACACCTCATTCCCATGCTGCAGCGGCAACGTTTACAGTTCGCCTTCTACGTTGTGGAACAGGTGAGTGAGCGTGGGGCGGGCGGCACTGCCCTACAAACGCGTCTGCCACCGCTGCAAGTACAGCTCTGCCCTGTCCCAAGGGGTGTCCCTGCCAGATCACATCTCTTTGGTGTGGGAGGTGTCGGGGTCATGTTGCAATGTGTAAATTGTCCTGTTCTGTCTAAAAGTGGCACAGCTAAGAGATGTACCCAGAAATGACTGGCTTCATCTGAAAAATAGAGATTTGGGAATTTGTGGTGGTGGTTTATTTTTTTAATTCTATTTTGGAGGACTTAATTTTTTAAAAAAAGCTTTGGACCAGATATTTGCAGTTTAGACAATGCTGCAGTAGCAGTATGCAGCTATCCCTGCAGTAGCTCCAGGTAGCATCCCCTAGGCACAGGAATGGCCTGACCAGAGTTAGGCATTTCATGTAGAACACGACTGTCATTTGATGTGTATGTGGACCTCTCACTTAAGCTGTTCGGCTTCATCCACCCAGTAAATGTGCTTCCATATTTAGCTCTAGCTTAAACAGATTTATCAAAATTGGGACTTTCTTCAAGTGTCTGAGTAATAAGGCTTCAGCAGTCTTTATTTTTGTTCCTGTACTGTAAATTGAATTATTTCAGTGTTGGTTGATTTCACTAGTCTGCTCCAATATGTTGCTTTTTTCATGGTGCCAATACGGGACCTGGTTGCCCTCTGCAGTTTTCTAGACAGGGCTGAGAACACACACAGAGCATGAACTGTAGGGACTCCTCTTGAGAAGGAACTTTCTCTCTGCTAGGCTGGAAACCAACCCTTCAACCGTGCCATGCTCTTCAACGTTGGCTTTCGGGAAGCAATGAAGGACTTGGACTGGGACTGCCTCATCTTCCACGACGTGGACCACATACCAGAGAATGACCGTAACTATTATGGGTGTGGACAGATGCCAAGGCACTTTGCAGCCAAGCTGGATAAGTACATGTACCTGTAAGCACTGTTCTTCCTCCCTGCTACCGTAACTGCTGAGGAGACACTGTTAGATTTAATTTATTTATTTTTAAGGCAGAGAATGAATCTGGGTTTTTTCTCAGGCTTTCTCAGTGCAAAGGGAGCATGAGAGGGAATAGCAGAGAGCATCCTCAGGGCTTGGGCTTTCCCATGGCAGGCAGGAGAGCCGGTGGCTCTGCCCTGACCCTTCTCTCCTGCTCAGGCTCCCATACAACGAGTTCTTCGGCGGGGTGAGTGGCCTGACTGTCGAGCAGTTCCGGAAGATCAACGGATTCCCTAATGCCTTCTGGGGCTGGGGTGGCGAGGACGATGACCTCTGGAACAGGTACAGGCTCCCTGGGCCCTGGTGGTGGCTCTGTGAGCTGAGCCTGGCACGTGCTCTGAGGGGACAATTGTCACCTTCAGCAGCAGCGCTGGGCTCACTGTGCCTGCCAGCCCTGGGCTGGGATGAGCCAGCCCAGCTGCGGGGACTCGGTGGGAACAGGGGCTGCTCCAGCCTGCACAGGCAGTGGATGGGAAGCAGAGAGGTGCTGGCTGGGAAATCATTGGCTCTGTGCACAGTATCCCACACGGCTGAGTGGGGTTCCGAGGTGCTGAGTGCTGTGTGACATGCCCCGAGCCCAGGCTGCAGCGGGAGGCTTCTCTGTGGGTGGGAAGGCCAAGCCACGGCCAGAGCCCCGGGAGCTCTGACTGCAGTCCTGGAAGCACTGCCAGCACAGCAAACACAACGGGTGATTATTTTTTGTTTATTTTATTTTATTTCTCCCCTTTCTAATGCAGAGTACAGTACGCAGGCTACTCGGTGACTCGACCAGAAGGAGACACAGGGAAATACAAATCAATTCCCCACCATCATCGGGGAGAAGTGCAGTTTCTAGGAAGGCAAGTAAATTTTTTTTAAGAATCTTAAAGCCTTTCATAAAGAGTCTGTACCATGTAGGAGGTTCCCTGCAGCTGTCTGAGGGCAGTAACAGCCTGAACTCTTGAAGGAAACTAACTGCAGGGAGATGGAGGCAGAGCATTGCCAGGATTCCTCCATCCCTGCATTTTGTACCCCACATCCCTGCAGTGAGGGGTCCTTGCTTTGTGGCTGCTTGGATGCCATCCAGAAGAGGGGATTGTCAGCATGCCAGGCTGAGGGCCTCGCCTTTGTCTCCAGAGGAATGTACAGGGGTGGCTATTGCCAGGTGTCAGAGAAGCTTCAGCGTTTCTAGAAGAGCCTGACCTAAGTGCTGCAGGAGGCTCAGCCTGCAGAAAGCACAGAGCAGGGGCTGTCCTGCAGTGTGGCTGCTGAAGCATCAGGTGTCCCTGGCAACACTCACAAAGTCCAACAGCAATGCCCTCTCCATTCTTCTGTTTCTGCTTCTTGGCCCCAAGCCTGGGGCTTGGGTGGGTGTACGAGCTCCTGAATTCAGGGTTTGCTGTCTTGCGAGGCTTCAGACACCCCTCAGGAGTGGTAACTGTCCCCTGGACCAAAGGAGGACAAGTACTGTGCAAACGTTTTTCTCAAGAAGATAAATTCTCCCTGGAGCTCTCCAGGAGGGCTCCAACCCCTTTGTCCCAGAGCCAGGGTTGTTTCAGGGAGTACAAGAGTTGACTGATTGCTTTTGCCTGAAGACCACAGTGGAATTTGAGTCTTCTGAAAACTGTGCAACAGCAAACCAGAGAAATACATCTTTCACAAACAACTTCAGGAACTAATGCTTGCAGCTGAGGAGCTGCTGGATGAGCCATGCAGGCTCTGTTCTGCAGAGGGGCTTTAGGCTGCTGCTGCAGAGATTTGAGCTATCTGCTGGTCTTTTTCTGCAGAAGACTCATTTTTGGGTGGGGTTCCCATTTCAGTTTCTATCTTTATCCCTACTTTTCATTTCTCTGTTGGACAGAATGCAGCCAGTCAGAGATGCTTCTTTTACTTCACTCTTGAAAAAGAGAAGTTGCTTTTGGTTTAGAAAACCATATGTAGTCAAACCCTTGAAGCATGGCAGGCTGATAGTGCCGTGGGACTGAGCTCTGGTTCCTGACACTTCCCTGGTCTCCTGGCCCCAGCCAGGAGCCTGAGCTCCATGTCAGCAGGAGCTGTGGGTCTGTGCAGCGGGATGGGGAGATGGGCAGGGCAGAGTTGGTCCCTGTGAGCTGCTGCCTCTGGAGCCTGGCGCCCAGCCTAGCCTGGGGTTAGCAGGAGGTGTCCTCTGTCCCGCCTTCAAAATCCACTCTGTGTGTACCCACAGCAAGTCCTGACACAGCACACTGACACTAACGCTACCCGCAGCAAGTCCTAACTGCTGCCATCCAAAGCCCTGCTGCTCCTCCCAGCCGAGCAGGGACTGGGGGCACCTGACTCTTCTCTTCATGGAGAAGGACACAGTCCTTCCTCAAGACACTTAAGTGTCCTGCCCATGTCTTGATGCTGTGGCATCTTTGAAACCAGCTTGGGCTCTTCCCTCTTCGTTCTCACCCAGCACCTTCCCCTGCCTCGTGGCACAGCCCTTCTCTGGTGCTTTCTCTGTTCCCGGGTCTTAGCCCAGCTCCCACTCACCCTGGTGCCTCCCGGCCCCCAGCACTGTGCTGAAGGGAGTCACTGTCCTGCTGAGATGTCTCTGCCTATTTTCCCCTCCCAATCCTCCTCCTTCTATCTTATCATGCTGCCTCTAAATGTGCTTGAGGCTGTTTTTGTGCACCAGCTGCAGTTTCCTTCCCCATACCACCTTTCTGCTAGTTTTACTTCCTCACCGCCATCTCTCAGACTAAAGCCATTTAGTTCTGTTCTTGTTCATGTCTGGTTTCATAGAAGTGGCAAGGACCACATAACCCCTCAGCTGCATTTCTTCAGGATGGTGTGGGTGGTGGGCTTGGCAGGACCCCCAAGCTCAGCTCTCTCCTGGAAATGGGACCCACAGGCCTTGGGCAGGTGTCACAGGTTGTTTTGGCAGCTGAATGCTTGCTGGTGGCACAGTGAGCATTTTGTCTGTTATCAGGTGATGGACTTTTCTGGAGTTTTCTGATATTTACTAACACAGTGTATTTAAATGTGATGGTTGCCTTTATTAAGGGCTCTGAAGTTCATTGGTTTTGTAGCTGCTCCTGGGCCTGGTTCTTTGAAAGGTTTTCTAGTAGCATTGGGAGGAGTTTGCATGTGCTGTGAGATACATGGCAGTGACTCTGGCCTCTGGTTCTTGTTGCACAGGTACGCCTTGCTGAGGAAGTCAAAAGAAAGGCAAGCCCTGGACGGCCTCAATAACTTGAACTACTTTCCAAACGTCACATATGACGCCTTGTATAAGAACATCACTGTTAACTTGACACCGGAGCTGGCTCTGGTGACCGAATATTAAGAGGAGAAAATAACTTTGCTCTGCCCTTCACCAAGAAAGCACCATGCTAGACTTTCTTTTCCAAGGGTTATCGAGGACAAGCAACACTTTGTCTAATGAAGGATCACAGTATTTTGGAGAATGAGGCTGAAAGTGCACGCACAAATTGCCGTAGCTGTACCAATCCAGCCCGATACCCGGGCAGCGAGCTCAGCAGTCTCTTTATTTTTTCTGCCACTTGCTTTCTGGATTTCAGGACAACAGTTTGATCTGCTGCTCTCGTCTCCACATTCCTCCTCCAGCAATCTCTGGCACTGGGACTCTCCTCAGATGCACTTTCTCCTCCGGGAAGCGGCTCAGCTGAGGGACTCTGGCTTCTTGATGGCAAACGTTGGGAGCCATTTGGTTGGCAACCGCTCTGATGGGAGATCAAACAACTTCTGATGCCGTTCTTCTATGTCTGTGCGGTTTTTTAAATGACCTGCTTGAAGTATATACAACAGAATCGCTTCTTAAAGAAGTGTAAGTGTAAATATGCTGTGTAAATTGCCCCTTTTTATTTTTCTCCTGTGGCTCAAGTCCAAGTGAGAGGTTTACATACGGTCACTCATTTTAGTCCTGAGTTCTGTAAACACTTGTGTGAGCATCACTGTACTTGTGCAAGGTGTTCCCTTTTAAGCCAGTGAGACTGCTCTCATGATTCCAGCTGGGCATATGCAGAAATGTTTGTGGGCCAGGGCCCAGAACCTTCCAGTGCGGTGGGTGAGAAATACAGCCAGGTCATCACTCATTCCAGAAACTGCAGGGGTGGTTTGTTCCAGGGAGGGTGAGGATATGGAAATATTTATTAAAAAACCTCCCTTTTCTGTCACTTTTGCAAAATCATGTGCAAATGAATCCAAAAGCCATATGGAATACAGTCCCATGGCTGTTGCTCTGTATCCCACCGACAGCAGGGGTGAGCCTGGCAGGTGCTCAGCGCTCTCTCGGCGGGGCTGGGGGAGCGCGGCCCCCGGGCCGGGATGGAGCTGCTGTTCCCACAGGACCCCTGCCTGGACAGCAGCGCTTGCCCTCACTCTGGAACATGCTGGAACGGTTTGGGAGGTTGGTTTAGTTTGTATTTATTGTGTAAATCCAGCAGCACACTGAGGTGCTGTCGGAGCCAGGCAGCACCCTGCGCTGTCCCCCTCAGTGCCTGGCAGCACTGGCATGGGCACAGCTGGTGGGACAGGGGTCACAGCTCAGTGAGAGACATGAAGGACACATGAAAATATGAGGACCGGGAGCCAGAGCTAGGTCAGACTGCCCATCCAGCCATCCAATGCCATCCCTCTTTTCTTCACAGCCGCTGTGGGCAGGCTGGACTTCAGCCCTGTCCCCACGGACAAAGTCCAGCCCTTACACAGCACTGACACCTCCACTTTCACTGGACCTCTCTGACTTAAAAGTAAATACATTAGGTGTTGGTTTTAGTTTGTATTTCCACACAACAAGGGTGGGTACTTGACCTCCGAAGGACTTTAACTCTTTTCATTGCGTTGTTTGCCTTCGGTTTCCTTAACTTCTCATGGTTTACATTGTTTTCTCAGTTCCGTGGACGTATGATCCCCATACGCATCTGTGGTGGGTGTGACTGCCCAGGGCATTCCTAACCTGTATCCAGAAAACGTTAGTTTAGAAAACACAAGTTTTGTGTAGATCTTATCGGCCGGCATGAGAGGACAGCGAGCCTGCCCTTGAAAAGCGCTGATGAGTTTGTAACTTAGGTTTTAAAGTCTCTGAACTTACATGTGCTTTAAACTTGCTTCCCGAGGGGATTCAGCCTGGTTATTTATAGGCAGAGGTGAGGATTTGCTTTTTCTGGCGCATACAGCAATAAAGACTTTTGCTTCAGAATCTTGATCTGTAATTCACGTGGACCCTTTTCGGGTGCTGAACCCGCATTGCCCTGCCCCTCTTTTCTTTCATCTTGAGACCTTGCTAGAAACCTGTCTTTGTTTAATGGTGCTTCAAACAAGGAATGTATTTCAACTAGTCCAAGTTCACTACCGCAGAATCATGCATGTGTGTGTGAGTAGGTGTTGAACTACCTTAGTTGGGATCCTCAGCCTTCCATGTCCCTGACACCCGTCGCACCTGGTGTGGAACAAAAGCCGTTACCTCTGCTCAGAACTGCACTCTGCGGTTGGCACAGAAGGGTCCATCCCCAGCTGCATCCCATCCTTCATTCTAACCATGTTGAGTTTATTTTCCCTTTTTAAAATGTGGATTATCTGAAACTGTGCACTGTTAATCTTATCAGCTATGTCAAATACTGTATAGTAAATGTAACTGTTAAAAACATACTGTCAAGCGCATGTGCTGTTATGGTGTAAAAATTCTTGTATTAAGGAGAACTTGTACATATTCTGGCAGCTGAAGTTCGACAAGGCCACTCGTTTGCCCCTTCCATGTCAGCGCCGTCAGTCAGCCCTGCTGGAGGGCAGGTCCTCTGCGATGCTGATTTTTTTTTTTAAATGAGCCATGTGGGTTTTATTTGAAAAACTATTTATTGACAGTTAATTCTCCGTAAAGCTCTGCTTCTCTAAGGGAGGTACCGTCTGAGCAACGGCCGCGCACTCCGGGCCCCTCACCATCAGAAGTGGCTTTAAACTCTCAAGTAGCTTTCCATCATCATGGCTTTTGAGCTTACTGTTATGTTTTTAAGAGGTGCCAGGGGGACGTTTTTGCACTGAAGATTAGTGTTTTACAACACACACACACTTCTCAGCAAAGCAATCCTTTGTGTCATTACATTTATTTACCCATGTGTTTGTACATTTTTGTATTTGTTAATTTATGAATGATTTTTTCAGTAAAAAATACATATCCAAGAACAGAGATTGCAGTGGTTGCTTTTTTTTTTTCAGGAGGCTGGGGTGTGCTTTTTCAGTAGGAGGTGAGATTTGTAAGCCCAGAGGGGTAAGTGCTTATGAGAGTTTGAGTCAAAAAGGGTGAGCCCTGGATGCTAAAAGCTGGTTAGAAATTTCTCATTAGTACTGGCCAGAAATAAATTGAGTGTGAGATGTGGATGCTCCCCAAACTCTTCCTGTTGTGTTGGTGCTTAAGCCTTTTTTCCAAGCATCTGCTTCAGTGTAGTTCTGAGGGAGGGGTTGGCTGCCTTGGTGTGTTAGGAAGACACTTGGCTGAAGGTGGTGCAGGGGTCAGGACTGGTAGTGGGGACTCTTGGTAATTGGATTTTTGAACAAACCCAGGCAGACAGACAAGCTTGCTTGCAGCAGCTTTAAAATATCTTTCTGCTGCTCTGCAGCATACAGGCATGCTAGAATAAATAGCTGGCAGCCCTGAGTTGCTCCAAGCCTTGCCTTTTTTTAGCTCTCTGTCTTCTGGGAAGCTTCCTCCCACCCGCGGCGCTGGGCTGGAGCCTGCGGGGTGACAGGCTCCTTCCAGACCCTGCTGCTGCCTGCCAAGGCGGCCTCGCTCCCCCGGCGCTCGCAGGAGTGAGGGTGGGAGCCCGTGGGACTCCTGGTTCTGCAGTGCTGGGAGTTCCTGACTTGTTTGGGGAATCCTCATAGTCCGCCACGGGTGGGTACCGAGCTGCGGCCGTTTCATTGCCTGTCTGACCCCCACAACGGCTGGGCAGGGGCTGGAGGAGATGGATGCTCATGGAGAAGGCTGGGATGGCTCCTATACAGGAAGAACGAGAAGGGCAGGGAAGCCCCAGCCTGTGTCCCAGGTTGGGGCATGAGACCCCCTTGCTGGGGCCAGCAACAAACACAAGAGCTGGGAGCAAACCCCCTTTGGGGCGGGCTGCGCCAAGGATAGGAGCACTGCCAGGGCCCGGCTTGGTAGCACGGCCACGGCACGGCCACCACTGCCACCCAGCAGCGCCGAGCCACGGCTTCCCTCGGGAGCAGCCCCCGCCGCGGGGGAGAGCATTCGCCTCAGCCTTCTGTGCTGCAACATCCCCCAGCTCTGCAGTGTGTAAAAAAAACCCCAACCTAACAAAAAAACAACCACCAAACCAGGGGGTTTCTCCCTCTTCCCTACTGTTCCCCCGTGATCAGTACCAACAGCAGCAAAAAGGGGTAAAACCAGTAACTCATCTGGTATCGCCTGGGTGAGGCAAGAGCGAACACTTCTCTGTGGGCAGCAGGGACTCGGCCTGGTCCCTTACCCCTCTGACACGGATGCCACCTCCTGGTGCTGGCGGGCACGTGGACGAGTGGCTGAGCCAAACAGGCCGAGCTGGTCAGCCGGGGAGAACCACAAGATACCTGGACACACGGTTGAGAAATCTCCCATCAGCGCCGCCTCGAGCCACAGGGACAGTGTGAAGGCCACGGATGCGGTGGCACGTTCGGGACTCTCTTGCACAACCACCCCCATGGCTGGGGCCACCTGCTCACCTGCACAGCAGGTTCCTGGCGGCCATAAACCCACGAGTCACCTTGCGACAGGTGCCTTGCTCCGGGGCCAGTGCGAGCTGCGGCAGTGCCGCGCTTCCCGCAGGACCAGGCAAATCCTCCCTCTCCTGCTCTGCCTCGGCAGGTGTCGGGATGGGCAGTGCCTCCCCAGCAGCGTCAGCAGAGCCGATGGCCTCAACGCAGTCCATGTAGCCACACCTCGGCCTTGCTGCAGTTTGCATTTTCCACGGGACAGGCCAGACCCGGGATGGGCACGATGAAGCCACCCTCGTGCTGCTCAGGGAATCCCTCCCGGGCATCCAGGCTTCCGCCTCCCCACCCTCATCCCAGCCCTGCTTCCCTCCGATTGCATTAGAGCAGATAATCGCGTTATTGGGGTGATGGCCCCGGATCCATCCAGGGTAGATGTGTGGCAGGGGCTTTGTTATCAATAGCTGCCTCCAGCACAGGGCTGAGAGCTGATCCCTGCGCTTGACAAAGCACATTCATTCATAATTCAGAGCCACTGCTGCAGTTGGAAACGTTTCACAGGTGACCGAGCTGAAAAGCCTGGAGATGCCCGGGCCCAGCAGCCAGTGCTAGGGCATAGAGGGGTGGTAAGGATGCCGTGCTTAGCAGAGCTCATTCCTGTTGGGGTTCAGAGCCTGTGTAGGGGCGGTAAATGAGCCACGGTCGGGGGTTATGGCAACACAACAGCCAGTGATTGTCCGGCACTGGGCATGGAGAGAGCTCGGGGCTCTGCCAGGGGAGAGCGGGGCAGTACATGGGCACAAGTCAGCCCTTGGCTGAGGGAGCCCCTGCCAAGCCCTCTCCGCCTCGCCGCCGGAGGCGTTCGGTGCCTGATGCGAGCCCCGCTCTGCATCAGGGCGATCGGGGACCCTGGGGCCAGGCATAAAGAGCTCAGCCCGAACCGGCCGAGGGGAGCTGGAGGAGGGCAACTGCCGGGCCCCTCACAGCCGCAGCCCCCTTATCTCAACAAGCTGCAGGCGGGCGGGAGGTTCGGTGCCACCCGAACCGGGCACCCAGCGGCGCGGCCCGGCAGCGCAATTTGCGCTCCCACCGTGGTGAGGAGCGGCGCCCACGGCTCCCGTCTCGCCCAGAGGGCAGATGGGCGATGGGGCAGGGCCCCACACGAGGCTGATTTGGCCCCCGGCCCCGGGCTGGCCGCTCGGAGCAGGGCGTGGGTGGCGCCGGGCTGAGGGCCGGGCTGAGGGCGGCGGCGGCGGAGCGCGCTCCCGCAGCGCCCCCTGGCGGCGCTGGGGGGAGAGGCCCCGGCCCTCAGCGCGGCAGCGGGGCTGCCACGCGTGTCCGTGTGTCCGTGTGTCCGCGTGTCCCTGTGTCCATGTGTCCCTATGTCCCCGTGTCCCGTTGTCCCTGTGTCCGTGTGTCCCCCTGTCCCACCCGCGGGGCTGCCGCGCTGTGTCCCCCCCGACACACGGCACCACCGGCCCTCTCCTGGCGAACACGGGATTTCTCCTTGCTTGGGGAACAACGGAGTCCAGCTCTCGCCAGAGGTGGAGAAATCCCAGTTTGTCAGACATATCAAGCGCAGGGGGAAAGCAAAGTCCCCAGGCGCCCAGGGCGTGGGGCAGCCGGTGGGGAAGCAGCTGGTGGCTTTTCCTTCTTGGCGTGAGATGAAGCCTGGCCTGGAAGGTGCTCGCAGACATCCGTGACACGCTCCCGGCGTCCCCGGGTGCCCTATCCCTGCTCTTGCAGCTGTCACCTTCTACCAAGAACAAACCATTGTAACTGGTTTTCAGCTGTTCAATTTGCCTGCCCAGTAAAGAGCCCCCTCCTCGCTGCCGCTTCACAAAGCACGTCTGGGTCTGCTGGGGATTTTCCTGTCCCCTCACCAAAACCAGGGAAAGTTCTGAGCTGAAAAGAAACACCTGTCCTGAAACTCAAACACTGTGTTTCATGTTTGTGCTATTTTACCTTTCTGCTTAGTCCTTTTCTCTATTAATATTTATCAACACAACACTTTTTCTTCTTTTAAACAATGTCAAAGCTTTGTTTTAAAGAAGAAAAAAGGGAGATTTTTTTTTTTTTTTTTTTTTTAAAGCTTGAACATTTTTGATCTTCCCCTATTTTCCTTCCCTGTCTGTTTTGGCCCAAAAGCCAGGTGTTGGACTGCACAGGAGGAGGTTGGGATGTAAGCTGGGGCAATCTGGGAAGGCATTTGGAAAAGGAGACAGGTGTTTCTGCACATCCCACGAGTCTATCTTTAGAGGTTTTTTCCCCAGTGGGAAGTTTGCAGGGAACAATGTGTCTCTTGGAAAATCAAGGTGTCTTGAAGGCTTAACTCACTCATCCCTGCTCCCAAACCCTGTGCAAGCCAGTGGCAGCAGCTGATCCCCTGGAAGCATCTCCTGTGTCCCACTAGGTGCAATTTAGGATGTGGTGAATTTTTAAACTTGATCCTGCAGTCCTTTCACGTTCTCTGTTCTCTTGAGACACTGCAGTCCATGTTTTCCTTCCATATCCACGAGCATTGCCTGCCTGTGGTTTATGTTGTTGGATTCCCGCTGCCCTCGTGTATCTGCCATGTGTGAGTCAGATGATGTGAATCAGTTCTTTGGGGTTTTCATGTTCTTACTTGGTAAACTTGGGTTCATGTTCTGGGAAGCTCATCCCAGTGCTCCACATGGTCTGTGGGTATAAGTCTACTCTGAACTGATGCTTATTGCCAAGATTTTTCAAACCAGATATTAAACAAGAGAGGGTTTTAGTTAATATAAACCAGAGTCCATTTATGATGACAAAGTATTGCAAGATGTGTGAGGGAAGAGACAAGCTGCTGCAATGTTTGGCTAAAGTGAAGAAGGGGAATGTTGTTCTTTGTTCAGTGGGGTGCCCAAGCCCCACTCGGGCTGGGTGTGGAGGCTGCACATCCCCAGCTGCCTCTGCCAGCTCCTGGTGGTGCTTTGGGAGGAGGATGGAGACCGACACTTCCCAACAGCCTTTGGCAGTGAGTGCTGGGTTAGGCTTCTGAAACCCAGCTGCTGTTTTGTTGCTGGGTTTTGGGGGTTTTGTTTTCTTTAAGATATCTGGAGAATGAATGTTTCGCTTGAGGTGTTATCTAAAACTGCAGAGCCCTCAGTGTGAGGCTGCACCAGCCCTTCCCAGCCTTTCACGATGCAAAGGCTGATGGCCACAGCTCGGACAGGCTGTGAAGACTCATTAAACCCTGTTTTCCTGGTTGTTTTCCGCTGGCTCAAGCACAATGCGTTCTCCTGCTGGGACTTGAGGGAGTTGGACTTGGAGATGGACTTGATGGAGATGATCCTTATGGATCCCAGGCTCTGATGGCGAACTCGGCTCTCAGATATCACAGGCTTTGAGATTAGTGTGGTCTAACACACACAGATATTTTAAACATTCTCAGCTTTTCTAAGGCGGAGCAGTGTGTGGGTGAACTGGGAAGTTTCCCTTATTCCCGGCGGGAATTAGCCTTTTCCCTCCGCTCCTTTCCTGCCCCAGGCTGGCTCCCTGCGATAGAGCCGAGTGTGGCAATAGATGGCACTGCTGGGACGGGCTGGAGCCGCTGCCTCGGTGCCACGGCCCGGGGGGCACCGCTCTGCCCGCATCCGTCTGGGCTTCATGGTCGAGCTGTGGATCCATAATTTGGGCAAACCTGGTGCAAAGCGACTGCAGCAAGGCTTTGTGTCAGCACCTGAATTTCGGCTTCTGTTTCCATGCAGGGAAGAAGGAAGCATCTCTGGAAAGTTCCATCTGAAAAGCCAGGGCAGCAAAGCAGCTGGGAGATACCCGGAACATCTCCTGCTCCGGGCTGAGGTTCCCGGTGCACTGCCCTTGCCTGGGCCAGGTCCCTCAAACCAGCTGGGACTCTCCCACTGAGCCAGAGATCTGGGGAAAGAGGGAGAGGGCAGCCGCCTGCAGTGTTATTAGCAAGAAAGCAATTAAACCCTTTGAAATCATCTGCACTCTGGCTGTCCATCTTCATAACATCCCTAATTGCTGGGGACCACCTGCTTTGAGACCAGTGCTGGGGCAGGTTGGTTCTGCATCACGTTGGCTCTCCAACACTTTGTTCTCTTCGCAGTTTGACCTCAGCAAATGCATCTTCCCAGACGACTTTGTGCTGCACAGAGGATGAAATCCAGCCCTGCAGCCCCTCCGAGCTCTCATCACAAGGGAGACTTCTCTGCTTATTCGCAGCCCTGAGGTTTGCTGGGTGTGATCTAGAGAGAGATAAGAGCTGCTTTATTCTTTCTGATACATGACCAAGTCAGCTTGCTTCCAACATGAATGATTAAAGACCCACGTGCATTTGTAATGACCATATTGTAATTAAAAAGCAACCCCCTCTTTGAAAATTTAGGCAACTGTAGTGGCATCGTGCTTACCAAAAAAGAATTAATTATTTATATAAAATGCTCTGGTCTTTAAATTACTTGGGTTTAATGTACTGCAAAGGCACTTGTATCAATAACAGGGCTATTTTGCTTCCACTTAATCATCACAATTTTATTTATTTATTTATTACCAAGAACAAAAATACCCAAGCTGGTCCATCTGATACTTCACTGCACCACTGATGGGCTGCTTTTCCTCCCAGTCTTACATTGCAATAGTTGTGGTTTTGCTGTTAAGAGGCTGTTTCACAGCCCACTGAAGGACTTGGTGCCATGTGTGAACCAGGATGTGGCTTCCATCACCACCGTGCATTTGTCACCACGGTGGTGCTGTCACTGACCCATGTGCTGCTTTATGGGGGCTCTGCTCACTCCAGCTACTCACCCTTGAATAACTCTGAGTCCGCTCGGGTGTTTATTTTTAGGGTAATGTAGGCCCTGTGTTTTTCTGGCTTCTCCTATTTCTCCTAAAGTTTCCTTCAGCCATGGCAGCAGTTCAAGGTGAATTAGAAGAAGTGACTGGAAGCAGAGGACATGCTGCAAAGCTGATGTGTGGGTGTAGCTGGGTGATGCAGCGGTTCTGGGCAGGTGCTTCTCTTCTGCCTGTTTTGGTTACCAGTAACTCTTCATTTTCTCTTTTTTTTCAACTATAGTTTTTTTTTAAATATTTGCCATTCAAATCAGTTGGGATTCAAGCTGCCATGTTGCTCAGCAGCCACCCCATTGGGATTGACATGTTGGTGTTAATATGCTGTTAATTCCAGAACAGGCAAAACTGTCTAGCAAAAGCAGCTTTGGAAACTAGGAACTGATGGGCTGCAGGAAGGTGTTGCTGCATTTCTAAGAGGGGCCTCGATAAATTCATAACAGGATTTGCTGGTTTAAGGTAAAGGAGAACCACTGAGAGGAAGTGGAGCAGACACGCCTTGAGTGCTGCTGCTGGGACACTGAGCTCCCAGGCTGGGAACTGCTGAATGTGCAACATGAGGTGGGTCCAGGGGACACTGGAAGCTTCAGGTGCCTTCTGAAATACCAGCCCTAATTCTGGTCACTTCAACCAAAATGACTCTTACTGCTCTAGGTGGCTGCTGGGGTGTGTAATTGTAATGCACACGTGAGGTTCTCACAGAACAATCACAGTGTGGCAGGAAGGGACATGGAGATGCACCCTAATCCATCCTCCTGTAGCAAGCCGAGATCAATATGTCTAGACCGTCCTGACAGGTGCTTAAGGATCTTTTTCTTGAAAGCCTTAATGATTTCTCCACTCCCTATTCTCCTTGGGCAAACTACCCCAGGGCTTTACATGTTTTTTCCCAACAGTCATCCTAATTTTCCCATCCTACTATATTTTGTCTAATTCCCAGCAGACAAGGAACACAAACCACTGCTATCTTCTACAGAAACCTTTTATGAATGGAAAACTGTTACCCTATCTCTGCTCTACTTGTCGTTTCCATGAGTTGACCCATTTTCCTCCACCTCTCCTCAGAGGCTGTTTTCTATGTCTCTTTCTTCTGGTCACTCCTTTTGCTGCCCTCTGGGCTCTCGCCAGTTGGGGCCTGACCCTCTTGATGAGCAGTGCCCAAACTTGGATGCAGGACTCCAGCCGAGGCTGTAGTAGCAGGGCATGTGTCTCACATACAGCTTTTCTGTTTACGAATTCCAGCATGATAGCTGCAAAAAAAAAGCAAACAATGTGCTGGTAGCCCTTGAGATTTGGACATGGTAGAGATGAGGACCATATAAGTACATAGATGGATGTGTGGATGAAATGCAGACTTTCACCAGTCAGACAAAAGAAACCGAGCTTGGGAAAGCGGCAGCGCGGTGGCTGCTGGTGTTTGTGAGCCTTGGCTCTGTCCTGCTGAGGTGTGGGAGCAGGGTCATTCCCACCCCACCGGGACACACCCCAGGACACATCAGGAGCCCTGTGGTTGCCCCCCTGGGGGCACACAAGCTGGGTTTGCCCTGCTGGGGGCTCCCAGTCCCTGTGGACCCCACGAGCTGAGAGGGTCTGAACCTTTCTACTGCTGGAGTTGGTTTCTGGTGCCTGTATCCATAGGCAGTTATTAAAGCCGTTCTCATTTGCTTTCCACTCCTGGAGAAAAAAGCTCCCTGTGGGAAGATGAGTTGCACACTTTTCCCCCTCCCCTTCAGCCCAAGCGTTAGGCAGGAGGCTGCTGCGTGATGCAAAGTTGGGCTCTGCAGAGGATGGCAGGGAGGCGTCGGAGGAGCCCGCGGTGGTGGCTGGAATTCCTGTTGCCATAACAACCCAATGCAGCCCTTAAATATAGAACCGGCTTTACCCCATAGCCCTGCTCTGTCCTTCTTCTGTAACACAGAGCAAGCGGGCCTTGCTCCTTCCTTGCTGCCACCTGTAGAATCCCAAAGGTCAGAAATGGGGACACCTCTACAGCAGTGTGTGGGGTCAGGAGACCCACTGACCATGACTTTGGGGGTTCTGTTCCATTCACAGCTCTGGTGTGTGGGCCCCAAATTCTGTTTTGGCCCGGTGAAAATCCTCGGGGAGGCTGGACTGAAAGAAGAGATCCCCTGGAGGAGTGGAAAACATTGAACTGCTGGAGCAGCTGTGGCTGTGGGGTGGGTGGGTACCGAATCCTGCCAGGCACCGTGCAGCTCTCCTGGCAGGGAGGGTACTGAATCCAGCTGAAGTCCCTTAGCCTGAGAGAAAGGTCATCACATGGAAAATTTACTGTGTGCCTTTGGTATCTCCAGTGTATGATTACACTGCAAAGCCATCTGTTACATTTATGTTTATTCCTCAGCAAATTGTGTAGATGCTTTTAGAAGTTCTTGTTTATCTATTTAATTAAATATTGGGTTTTATACCATAGATCAGGAAGAGCCCTAAATGGCAGGAATTATTTACTGGTGCAGTACAGTGGGAGATCTCCCAGAATCCTGGCTCTACAGTGTTTATTTCATTGTGGTGGTGCAGCTGAAGTAATTTCATTCTGTTAGTTTGTTAGAAGGATACTTGGATTGCAAAATAAAGCTGCTGATTGGTATGAAATGCTAAAATTAAGGTTTTCTCATAAAATCCTAATTCCTCTCCCTTGTTAACCTACAGAGAAGTGCAACCTGCAAATGTCCGATGAATCCCTTATTCTTTACCATCTCCAATAACAGTCTTATCCCTCTTAATATTTTGTAATTTTCTCCTGATTGAGTCATTGACAGTGTCTAACTTTCCTGAAATGCCCTTTCATTTCAACTAGAGACCAACAAATGGTGGAAAATTCCAAGCTGAGCGTCTTTAACTTTGGCAAAGTTACAAGTAACTGAATACAGAACAACTTGGGCAGGGCAGGCAGGTACCTCCCAAATGCAGCAATAGGAGGCAGCTCTTCCGCACTGACTCCTTTATCCTTTTAGATGCATCTTCCTTCTGTTGACCTCTTCTGAACTAGACTTGAAAGACATTAGGTCTTTCATAATAAATTCATAAATTCATTCATAAATCTTGGGGTTTAACAAGGAAAGATACTGCTTTGGGATATCACAGCCAGAGAAAGGACATAAGGGTTCAGTATCAATTAGAACATTGAGTACAACAGCAAGGACTTGCTTTCCATCACCTGGCTGTCATCTTCCACTTCTCTGTTTCATGAGAATTGTTACTTTTTAACCCAACCAATAAACTGACCAGTGCATTGGGATAATGAATTGGTAGAAAAAGTTGCACTCATGCCCAGCCTTGTTTATATCAGTTTTGTACCTGTGGAACTGCAGTTTTGAGGCTGTCTGAGGGTGCTTGGGGGCTTTGTGTGCTCTGCAGTCATTCCCAGTAGCTAAACACTGGAGAGCTCATCCTGGAGATGTGTTTCAAGGGAAAACAACTGTCAGAATCTATAGGCTGCAACTTCCAATTAAGTTTGCACAGTCATCAATTTCAGTGCCACAGAGGCACTGAAGGACTGGAGCTCACTTGGGCTGTGATTATGGATGTTTACAGGTGTCCTCCTGCAAGGCACTGCTGGAAGGTCCATATCCTCTCAGGCTGCAGCTTTCCAGCTGCTCAGTGCTGAGACAGCCTCTTGCTCTCTTTGAGGGGTGCTCCTTCAGTATCGGAGAACACTGAATTTAAACCTGGAAACTGTGAGCAAGCTAAAGGATTTGTTGTATCTACAAAGTCACCTCTCTAAAATGTGCTTTAGTCCATATTAGGGCTGGAGCATCACATTTCTCCTGATTAAGCAAACGATTGGGAGGTTTGGTTTCAAATTGCTCTGCAAAGACTTGTAAAGCAAACCACTGAAGTTCCTGGGTGGTTCCCCAGACAATGCTGCTTCTTTGTGCTTTTCCCTATCCTAATTAAACTTTTTCCACAGGGAAACTCTTGTTTTAGTATTTTTTTTTTTAATTGAACTGTCCTTTCTTAGTTTACTAAATTGAAATCCACAAATACAGATGCTTTAAGAACAGATACTCTGAGACCTGTTGTTCACACGGTTGATTCTGACATTTTACAATGCATCTTCATTGAATCCCCTTGTCTGCAGGGATTTTGGGGGCTATTAGCTGCTTTAAATGGAAAAGCAGCTGCTGGGACCATGGGCATTCAGTCCCAGAGGTGACACATTCCCCGAAGCTGCAGCCCCTGAGATTCACTCAGCCCACATCAGCCTCCTCCAGACTGTTGCATCCATCTCCCTTCCTCCTTTCCTTCAGAAGCAGGAAGAGTTTGTGCAGCCACTATAGCACCCCAAAAGTCAATTCACATTTTATCAGGACTTCTACTGCAGAAAGTTGAAAAACACCCCTGCAGGACCAATAGGTTTAGGCTAGGAATAAACTGTAGCTGCTTTATGGAGCCTAAGATCTCCTGGAATGAAACTGGTGTTGTCCTTGCTAATCAGAAAAGCAGGATTGCTACTTGGCTTCCTCAGCCCCCCTGCACAACCCTTCCCGAATCAAAGGGATTGGTCTGGGCAAGGCAGGCAGAGACCACCTGCACACACACTGGGGCTGAACAGCAGGCTTTGATGTGTTACTGAATAGAGACATTTAATTAACCTCTCTATTGATTTTGAAGAACCACCTTCACTCTTCATGTGCAAGGGAAAAAGAGACTGAAGAGCAGCCATGTGGAGGATAGCCAAGTCAGTGCTGGGATGAGCTCAGTTCTTCACCTCTGGTTTTTTTTGGTGCAAGACTGTGGTTGACCTTTGTGAATGTGCCATAAAATAGAGACAGGGGGAGGGAGTTGAAGAAAACTGGAGAGAACATCTCCATATGTGCTTCCCAGCGGTGGGATGAGGATGTGTGAGGGTGGGCAAACACCCTCCTCCTCCCAGCAGGTGAGCTGTGGCCTCTGAGCAGAGACAGCACATGCAGGGGGGATCAGAGGGAAGAGGGAGCTGATACCCCCAGCAGCAGCTGCCAGGGCAGAGGACATCGGTGCTTCGGGCTGTGGTGATTCCCGGGGGGGAGCTGGGAGTGGGACACCCCTCAGCACCCTCACAAAGCCCCCAGGGCCAGGGGCTGCCCGGGGCCGTGGCTGGGGGCCCTGCCTACTTCTGCAGACCACCAGGAGCAGGGAGGTCGGTTAAAAATGCAGGCTAAGTTTGAACTTGAAAAGCCATCAAAGTATTTTGGAGAACAACTGTGAAATACTGAAATGGCTGCTTGCTTTCCAAACATGATGGTTGTTGACAAGTTTGGGAGTTTGCTAGGATTTCCTGATTTAATGGGGCTTAACAGCTTGAATCAAGGGCCTTTTAAATTTTGCATTACGTTGGCTGTTGTTAATTATATTGTTAATATTTAATGAATGGAAAAAGACAAAGGTAGGTAGCTGGTAACTCTTCTAAAATAAAAATCTCTATTATGACAATCCTGAGTAATCTTTGTATTGGTGTTACTTCAGTTACTGGAATGACAGAACATAAAGGCTGGGAGAGGGAAGAGAAACCTCGCTGTGCCAGGGACCATGGGGATGGTCAGAAGCTTGCAGTCTGAAAGACAGGGAGGACAGGGGGACAGGAGGTCCCCAGTTAGTGAAGGCTGTGCCCATGTCTCACCCCTGCACTTGAACCATCCCTCTGTGCTGTGGCCTGCTGGGCTGAGGACTCAGAGCCCTGGCTGGGCTGGGTGCCCCTGTCCTGGAAGTGCCACGTCCCTGTGACCGCTGCATGGGGCAGGGAGGCCTCCTGAGCTTGGGCCACAGTGCTGCTGCTTAACCTGGGCTCTGTTCTCCCCTTCCCCTGGGCCCCTTCTCCTCCCCAGCCAGCAGAGATCTGACAGGCAGGAGCTGCTCCCCGAGGCCCTCACCCCTGCAGAGCCATGGCAGCTTGGCCAGACCCCATCTTTTCATCTGCTTAAAGCCAGGCAACAGGAATTTCTGTCCTCCACAGCGGATCTGGGTTCTGCTGAACCCCTCCAGAGCTGGCAGGAGCGCAGGCCAGGATTTCATGGGCTGCCCTGACACATCCTTTGCCCTTTGCACAGAAAGAGCGTCGTGTGCTTTACTGAAGAGCTGCATTGCAACTGCTTTCTGCAGAAAAAAACATGTTCACCAGAATTCTGTGTTGTAACGAGGAGTTTGGACAGAAAAATGCTTTTTAGAGGACTCCAATGCTGGAATTCAGAGGCGATAGAGGTTTCTTAGCTGTTGACCTTTTTAGATGTTTAGTCATGCTAGAAAATGTCTCAGCAGGGCAGGGGATGACTGGGTAAGATGTTGGGGTAAAGATTTTGCTGCAAGGCTGTTGAGAATTTTGGTGCCTAAATCTAAAGCAGCTGAGGATGGGGAGGGCATTGAGCTGAAGGACTTGAGCAGAGGTCTCTGCTCTCTGGACAAGTACTCCAAAAACCAAAAAAAATCTGCTGTGTTCCCACCTTTCCCAGCTGTACCTTTGAAAAACAAAGTGACGACTAAGAAATGCCATGGAAGAAGCAGCACACCGAACTGCCTTTAGGAGGGGTCTCAGGCTGCAAATCCCAAGGGGAAAGAAAAATGTCACTGGCACCCTAAAGAAGGGCCAGACAAGCATCCAAAACATGTGGGCTTCAGATGGCCCCATTCTCCAGTTTTCCTCCTGGTCAGCTTCAGGCAGCTCCTTGCTCCATTGCTGGTCCTTCCCAGCCCTGCTCTGCTGCTCCCCACGGGCACTGCGCAGGAGCCCAGGGTGAAAATCCAGCCCTGCAGCCCTTCCGAGCTGGGGCTGCGGCTCCGCCCTCAGCATCCTCCACTCCTGCCGGACCGAGGAAGCAGAGCTGCGTTTTGGGTAGGTTGTTGCAAGGTTCTCAGTTTGTGTCACTACATCTCATTTGTCCTTTCTGGTTTTCTGGTGCTGGATCCTGTTCCCCTGCAGAACTCAGCGTACAGTAAAAAGGGCATTTCGGAACAGCTCATTAAAATTCACGGGGAGTAGTGCTGTCCCATGTGAAGAAGTTTAATCCGAGACAGCCTTCAAGAAAGGCTTATTGCAGCCTTCTGCATCACCCACAAGCACTTTGGGGAAAAACAGGGAAGGAGAACAGAGTGTTAGATAAGCTGCTTTGAAATGATCTTCATAATCCTCCAAATTAAAATGTAGTTTATTAAAGACAAGTTACAGATGCAAAACAACCCAAAAAAAGGCGGGAAGTGACCCTTCCCAGAGACAATTTATGCTACTCCTGCGCTGTGACTGGATGTCACTGAGATCAAAGCTGTCCCTGCAAGGAGCCAGACCCACTGGTGGCACGAGATGCCCAGCCTTTCCCCCATGCCTTGTCCGCAGGGAAGCTGGCCTTCCTCAGCACTGGAAGTAACACTAAGTAGTCACTTGTAATTCAATTTGACCCCCTCCTCGCCATGTCCCTTCACAGCCATTGGTATGAGGCTTCCTGACCCCAAAGCAGCTCCGGCTTTTACTGTTGGAATGGCACAAAGGAGAGGAAGAGAATGTGTTTATTCAAGGCTTAGGGCAATTGAGATCAGCAAGTGGCCAAGGGCTGCTCTTGAGGAACTTTTTTCAAGGCCTGCCTATTTTCTGTTAGTTTATCATAAAAGGTGAGCCATAAAAAGCTTAACCTGTTGGATACTCCCATCAGCTTGATTCTCATCTCGATGTGCAGTTCTCATGAAAGCTTCTGCCACTGATGGCAACAGCCTCTGTCAGCGGTCACAGGGACAAGGCAACAATCTTGGTAGGAATCACAAATGGACATCTTTTCAGATTTAAAGTACATTTAGCTGCTCATTCATCCCCCATCCCATGGTGCCTTTGGCAGCTTGCTTTAAACCTTTTCAATCTCAGTTTCCCTCAGTCTGAAAGGCAGTATTATGGTACTTTCTTCCCAGGAACCATGTGAGATTGCTCTTTGACTGCATATCCACTTTTAGGATCCACATATGCAAGAGCAGAGCAATTCTTGTTCTCATTATCCTCAGGAAACTCTCTGAGCTTCAGGACATTCAATTGATGGCATTTTTCCAGCATTAGACCATGAAGCAGATTTTGTCTGTGGATGAGTTCAGTGTTTGCTTTGCCTCTAAGGCTGAGCTCTTGGCCTGTGTTTGGTAAGGAGGAGCTGGGCAGAAGATATGCCAGGGGTGGAAATCAGGGGTGTGTGGGGCAGGAGTCAATCCCAGCAGGAACGTGGTCAGGTCACAGGTACCTTATTGCCACCTCCCACCCCAGGGAGCTCTGTTCCCAAGCTCGGGTGGAAGCTGTTTAGGGAGGGGACCTGCTTCTCTTGCCCTGCTGTGAAGACTGACCAGCCACATCCTGGAGCTCCTGCTCCTTTGCAACATCACTTGTGTTTGCTTCAACTGCATAAGGAGGATGCTGCCCGGGAGCTCTTTAGGACACCAAGCTCCACTGCTTGGAGTCTTCTTGCCAAAGCCTTTCCTGGAGCTCCCTCTGATAGGGGAAGGTGAAGTTGTTGTTCCCTGGCTGCTCTTTTCTCAGCACTGCTGCCCTCTGAGCAGGCCTCACCACCTGTGGCGATGTGCTCTGAGCAGGCTGGTTCTCCAAATGCTGCTTAAAGCAGTCAGGCTTCCTCCAGCCAGGGAGAGAAACAGCACCCACGGTCTCTGAATCCGGGTTGTGTGCAACACACAGGGCTGCCAGCAAACAGGGCAGGCTCACGAGGTTTACCCTGTTCCCTCTTTGCATTCTGGTCAGAGCTGGGGCTTCACTTCACTGCCAAGCCTGGCTGGGCAAGGCATTTTCCCCACATGCAGCTGCCCCCATGGCTGCATCCCTCTGGCAGCTGGGGTGGGGAGGCTGCAGAGGGATGCTGACCATGTGGGGAGCTTAGCGAGAGCAGGCAGGGCTCCCTCCTGGGAATTCCTGGGAATGCTACTGCCCCTAGGTCCTGGACCCTGGCTCTCCCCAAAGACTGACCAGTCTGCCTGCAGTCACGTGGGGATGATGTGCCACAGCCCCAAAGGGTTTGGACAACTGCAGGGCCATTTGCAATCCCCAGCAGCTGGAAAGGGGCCGGATGGAAGAGGCCACATGTCCACAGCTGCAAAGACTGTCTGACCCCTCTAGCTCTGCTGCCCTCCCTCCTGAGTGATGATGAATGCAGGCCCTCAGCTTTTCAGGGGCTAATAAATCCACAGTTGTTCAATAACATGGCAAGTCCAATTGCTTCCCAGGGCTCGGTGCTTACAGCTAAACGTTAGATAACAGATGATAGGCACTGCTTCTCCCTCGGAGCCAGCCCTGCCCAAACACTGAAAGCCGAGAGCAGGAAACATCCCCCAGCCCTTCCATGGGGGCAGGGGCTGGGGGAGTCCTGCTGCCATTGGTCCCTCCAGGGAAGGACAGGGACCTGGGGCCCCAAGGATTTTGTCTACAGTGTTGATAGGTAGGAGAAAATTTCTCAGATCCTTTTTCAAGTTCCCGAGCAGATGGGTGACAGGGACAAACTGGTCCACCAGGGGCTTTTCACTCCTAGGCCAGCAGAAAGGTCTGTGTATTTTCCCTTCCGGAAGCAATTGTATTCAGTCTCAAACCTGATGTGAAGAAGACAGACACAGGCAGGAGGTGATGTTTTACACACCTTAGGGAATAGGCTGGTGCTTCCATAGCTTCCAGCGCCCCCCAGAATCATCCTCATCAAGAAAAGAGGGAAGGGGGGTCTGATGGAGCCATCCTTGGGAAGAGGAGCCATGGGGCGAGTGCTTGTGGTCAGTGAGCACAGACAGAGACTGAACAGATGCACGGGAGGCAATGCATATCCTGAGAAAGCTGGAGCCACAGGGGATGGCTCTGAATGTGCTTTGTGGGAACCTGAACTAGGAGCTTCTCTGATAACCAATGTGCAGTGGCATGTTTCCTGCCCTCTTCCCGAAGGCCAGAGGAGCCCAAGGGTGAGGAGGCAGCAGGAGCTGTTGGCAGGGCAGTGCCAGGTGAGCAGAGGTGCAGCTCTTCCAGCTCCCACTCGAGACAGCAGCAGGGAGGGAAGCCAGCCTGGAACGAGGGTGTTTGGGGCACTCCTGGGACTTCAAAATGCATCCGAAAAGTTTAGACAAGCTGAAAACTTCAACCCTTTATTGTTCTTTAAGGTTCATTTTTGGATCGTATTTTGCTGTCTGCTTCCAGTATTTCCCCCTGGTATTCCAGTATTTCCATGCTCCTGGGCTCTCAGTAGCACAAGCACTATCTCAGTTCTTTTTGCACTTTTCAACACTTGTTATGGATCTCTGCCAAGAAACCTGAGAATTTTTTTCCCCATTTAAGGGAAAGAATTTTGGGCTATAAAAGAAAATCTCCATTGTACCCAAAGTGTTTCCAGTCTGGAAAGAAAATCCCTGGAAACTGAGGGAAGTCTTAAAGGGACATAATAGGAAACACTCTGCCACAGAGGCAGCTTATTGTGCATGATTGCCTTTCCCACTCCCAAGGACAAGTACAAGGCCCTTGAGCTGCAAGAACAATACGAGCTATTGTTACAGCTTAGACCTCATTTCAGAAATGGGGAATCAGCCAAAACTCATGGGCCACCAAAGCTGCTGCTCCCCTCTCTGTGGGAGACCCTCTGTCCCACATGCCACTGCTGTGACGGGGCTGAGCGCTGGTTTGCAGGCGGGCTGGGAGCCTTCCTTTTCTCACAGCCCTTTGTTATCCTGTGAGCAGTAAAATGATGTAAACCAGCCTCCCCTTTTGCCTCACAGGATGGACAGGAAGATGCCAGACTGTCATACAGCGCAGGTGTTTGGGAAGATGTGGTACTTTTCCTTATGCAGGCAGAGGAGCCACTGCAGATCAGCAGAGGGATATTTATTTCCACATTTAGGCTCAGCCTATTTCCCTCTCATGCTACTGTAGCTCAACAACCACTGCCTTACAGACCTGTTCTGCCTGGCTGTGAAATCCAGATATGTCTATGCCACTGAATGCAAGCCCAGGAGAACATAGCTTTGCTGTGCTCTGCATATTTCCTCTGATGTACTTGGGGTTTAAGGTGTTTCCTTGTCAATAACTGCTGTAATACCTGGAGAGAAACAGGGTTTGCACAAACTGCATCCAAACATTTGGCTGGCTCCATAGGCTGGGGAAATAACAAACCATAATTTAAGTTTGCAAAGCTCAGAGTACAAAAATATCAATTGAAATGTGTATCCAAACCAAGAGTGGGTGAAATAACCTTGGAGAAGAGCGAGCAGGATGCACATTTCTGCATCTTCAGGCCTGCACTGCCCCTTGCTGACAAACTCTTCGTGTGGGACAGAAATGCTGCAGGGAACAGATGTCCTGGGGGTGGAAACATCCTCTCCTCTCCCCAGACTCATGGATCACCCCAGGCAGAGCCAGCTGGAGGGACTGCCCTGGGCAGGGCTTCCTCTCCCAGCTTCTTCAGTAGCGTTTTCAGCACTGGCCAGAAGAGCCGTGGGGAAGGGGGAGCTCCCAGCACTGGAGGAGCCTGTGCTGCCCCGCTGCCCCTCCTCGTGCCCCGCTCCAGGGCTGGTTCTCCAGCCTCTTGGCAGAACACGTGAATGGCAGTGGCAGGGGAGCCTGAGTGATGCAGGAAGATACAAATGCCCTGCTAATAAAGCCAAGGTGCCTCTCTCCCAGTGATTTAACTGGTGAATCTGATGCATCTCCCTGCATTAGGCTGCTTGTCATTTTCCCTCTGTGCATCAGGAGGGGAGATAATGAGCCTGGGAGGTCAGTGCTGACAAACCCTTGCTCTCCTACGGCACCTGCCAGCTGGAAGTTTCAAAGCATTTTGTAATCTTTAACAGATTTAGATTCCTAGCCCTGATCAGGGGTTTTGTCTCTGTTGTAAGAGGAGTGAAGTACAGTCTGGAGGTGAAATTAAAGCAACAGGAGAATTGAAATGCTCTGAACACTGCCCTAATGTCTGTCCTGTATTAGAAGTATTCATGGGATAGGAGGAGCTACTTCACTGGAGGGACACTGGGCTGGGATTAGGCTGGTCAACAGGTTTCATTCCCAATTCTTCCTTCCACCCTTTTCTGGGCAATCTTGCTTTTCTGTATCTTAATTTTCTCATCTCCAAAAGGAAGGTAGTGACCAGCTTTTTGTAAGAAATTCCTAAAAACACAGCTGATAAACAGTTGTGTGAAGTACTGGACAAAAAGCACTGCTTGGGATTTCAGAGGGAGACCTCTAAGGAAGATATAGACATTCAAACACCAAATATGATAGTCTAGCACTGACATTGAGAATGCTGGGCATCAGGAGCCAGGCACGGGCGAGAGAAGCATAGAAAATGGGAGAAAGCAGCACAGGGAGTCTTAATCACAAAAAATCAGGCACCAGGCTCCTGTTTCAGAAACATTGTAGTAGGAACTGTCACTAGAGTCCAAGAGCCACGAGCAATCAAGGCAAGAGAAGGGCAGAGCTATGTACCCCTGGTACATCAGCCTGAAGAGGTGAACTGCATTAAGTGATACTAATGGTGCTAATGGAGCTCCAGGCTTCTGGGGAGGGCCATTTCCCCTGGTGGGAGTGAGGGAAAGAGACAAGAGGGACAGCCTGGCAGAGCAATACTTTGATTGCTGTGCTCTTGCCTAGAAAGTCACCGTTTTCTCCATTTCTGCTGTGTTTTCAGGTTAGTAAATGCTAGTTTACATTATATTCATAGTCCTAATCGGCAGCAGAGATCCACTGCTATTTCTCCTATCTGTTTCTGCAAATATCTGCAACCATCGTTCCTTGGACGAGGGACAGTCGGGGTGGGGGCGAGGGCCCGGTTCGCCCTCACACGCGGGTGATGAGCATCCTCCCCGAGCTCCGCTGCTCCCGGCTGGGCGAGGAATCGCCCGGGAGGCGGCGGGGGCCCTGCCGAGCTGCCTGGCGCTCTCCGCTCCTCGCTTTTCGGTGGCACACGACGGCTGCTGGCCCCGGGAGCTGCCGGAACGGCCCCGCCGCCCTGGGGAGGGGTCCGGCGGGCCGGGCCCGGCGCGGAGCGGCCGCGGGGGCTGCAATGCTGCGCTCCAGCTCACGGTGGAGCTGCCCGGCCCCGGCCCCGACCCTTCCGCCCGCCCGCCCCGCGCCGGGACAGCCGCGCACGGCCGCGCCGGAGCCACGGGCTGCACTTGTTGATCCCCGTGCCGAGGCAGCGGGAGGCAGCCCCGGAGCTTCCCTTTGTGTCTGCCCGGAGAGAGGGCTGGGGGGCGGGCGCAGACGCGGCTCCGGCGCTGGCTGTAGGTAGGAGTGAGGAGCCGCAGCCGAGGGAAGGCCTTGGAAAGCTTCCTGCCGAAGGATCCGATTTACCTCGTTTCCCTTCCCCTCCCCCTGGGCTCCGTGGACAGCCGGGAGCGCCGCCGCCATCCCTCCGCCTTGAGGCTGCCCGCGGGGGGATGCGAGCGGGGCCGCCCCTGCCGCCCGCCCCGCCGCAGGATGTAGCCGCCCTCGGCCCCGCACGTCCCGCACCGCCTCGCCGGGAGCCCGCAGGAGGAGGTAGGTGAGGGCTGGGCTCGGGCCGAGCCACGGGAGCCTCTCCCCGCGTGCGGCGGCGGCCGGGAGGCAGCGGCGGGGTCCGATTTTTGGGTGTGGGGGGGACCTGGTTCGGCGGGGACGGGGCCGAGCCCCGAGCTGTGCCCGCTGTGCACGGGGGAGCCGCTCCTGCCTGCGCCGGGGTTCTCTTCGTGCCATCTTGTGTAAGCAACAGTGCTCGGGGCTGTCAGGAGCCACCCGGCGCCCTAAGGCGGGCTCGGGGTTTTTTCTTATTCCCGTTTTCGTTGCTTTCCCGGTTATGCAGAGGCCGGCGTGGGGGGCTTGGGGGGCGTCCCTGGGCAGCCCAGAGAGACAGAGCGCGTCGTGAGACTGGCTGCAAATCCTCCCTTTTCCCTGCCCCAGCTCTTTCCTCGGGAAATCTCTAAGGCTGGAGTTACTAAAAGCCTCCGCATCTCCCCGCAGCCTCCACGGCCGGGCAGGGCGGGGGCACCGCCGGGGCCGCTCCGGCCGGGTCGTGGGGACACGCGGGGTCCGGCGGGGCAGCGCTCTCCGGGATGGGAGCCTCTCGGGGCGCATCGCCCAGCGCGGCTCGGGGCAGCCCCGCGCCCGACCCGGACCCGGAGCGGCTCCCGGGGCCGTGCCCGGCCTCCGCAGCCCTCCCGGACGGGGCGTGCGGGGACCCTCCGGGGCGGAGGCGGGGGCCCGCCGGGGCGGAGGAGACCCCCGGCCGCCGCCCGGGGGAGCTCGGCGGCAGCGCCCGGGCGCACGTGGAGCGGGCCGGGCTCGGGGCCGGGCTCGGGGCCGGGCTCGGGGCCGGGCTCGGGGCCGCGGCGCCGGGCGCGGTTCAGCACCGGCGGGCGGACAGCGCCGCTGCCCCCCCGCAGATGGCGGGGGCGGCGGGCGGGGACCCACGCGCGGCCTCTCTTGCAGCTCCGGGGCATGGAGGGGAAGGAGAGGTGAGCAGAGCCGGCCCCGCGCCCTGCCCCGCGCCGCGCCTCGCAGCCTCCAGCCTGACGGGGACCAGCGATGCCTCTGGGGATGAATAAGCATGGATCTCGCTCTACTACCTCTTTGCCTCCGGACCCCACCGAGATCGTCAGGAGCAAGGCCTGCTCCCGAAGGGTCAAGCTCAACGTGGGGGGGCTGGCCCACGAGGTTCTCTGGCGGACCTTGGACAGGTTGCCACGGACCAGGCTGGGTAAGCTCAGAGACTGCAACACGCACGACTCCCTCATGGAGATCTGTGATGACTACAACCTGGAGGAGAACGAGTACTTCTTCGACAGGCATCCCGGGGCATTCACCTCTATCTTGAACTTCTATCGTACTGGTAAGCTGCACATGATGGAGGAGATGTGCGCCTTGTCCTTCAGCCAGGAGCTGGACTACTGGGGGGTGGATGAGATCTACCTGGAGTCCTGCTGCCAGGCCCGCTATCACCAGAAGAAAGAGCAGATGAATGAGGAGCTGAAGAGAGAAGCGGAGACCCTGAGGGAAAGGGAAGGAGAGGAATTCGATAACACTTGCTGTGCTGAGAAAAGGAAAAAGCTCTGGGACCTCCTGGAGAAGCCCAACTCCTCCGTAGCAGCCAAGGTAAGTGTTCCAGATCTCTGTCGTCTGCTGGCTCCTGACTGGTGATGCTTACCTGGGGTGTTGTCCTGCCACCCTTGCTTTAATATCTGGGCATTTGTGGCTGGATGGATGCTGTGAGTGAAGGACAGAAAGGCCTCTCATGTGCAAATGAATGTTAATGTTTTTTGAGGGTTTTTGGTAGTTTGGAAGGGATCTGGTTTGAGCATCCCTGGGGCAGCCTAGGCTGCTCAGTGTGGAAGAAGCTTCTCTGAGCAGTGGGTCAGCACACAAAGACTGCTGTGGCTGGACATTTTAGACTTGTTACCCCCTGGCCTGTGTTGGTGCGGTTTGTAATAGAGATTTCTTTGGGCCTAAAACATGCGTGTCTTCTGCTGCTTAGCCAAACTGGTTTTCAAGCAGCCAGTTCTGCTTGAACTCTTAGACCCAGGTGCAGTGAGGAAATAATGCCTTCAATTCCAGGGCTTAATTAATTTTGTTTTTTGTAGTGAAATGCATCTCCTAGTTATTTGTATCATGCACTCCTAGGCTGCATGTCTGCTAAAGCTGGTGTTTGAATTCCATCCTTTACCTGATTCCAGCCTTCTCCAAGTCTTCCCTGTGCAAGTGATGCCGCTCTGTCAATAGCGGAAGTGCTGCTTACTCTGAAGTTGGTTCCAGTGAACAGATCTCCTTGAAGGTGTTTTGAAGATAAGATCCATGTTGGGAGAAACCAATGTCAGAGTTGGCTCTGATAATTTAGCTGCCTCATGTTAGTCACATTTTCTTTAGTGAGGAAAATCTCTGCAAACACAGTGATTCAGTAACCATGGGGACAAAAGTGAAGGGGGAGAGGTTGAAAACTGTGGGATGAATAACTGAAAAGCATGAGAGACTGAGCATTAGGGACCAAAACTTGAATTTTCTATATACCCACGTCCTCACTGTATGGCACAGAAGCCGCAAGAAGCCCTGTAATGCACCTCTCTCAGTACAGACATCTGCAAATGCAGACCTTGGCTCCATCCCTTAGGGAGTCTGGCTTGGGTGGGCTACTTTTGAAAACAGACTTCTTTACCCCTTTTTTTTCTCTTCTCAGAATGCTGCACATCATGAACCAGGAGCATGTATGAAACTTTGGGGAAGAGATTTTATGAGGTGTGGACTGGCTTATCCCGGCAGGGGAAGGGGAGGCATGGTCTGCCTGCCGAGCCCATTATCACTTTTTTAATGACAGAGCCCCAGAGTGTCTCTATCTCTCCAGTGGCACAGATGACACTGTGATGAATGCATTAATAATTTATAAGGCTCCTTTGGCACAGTCTTGGAATCCTGAAACACAGGCCCCAGGCTTTGCTGTCTGTGGCACTGACTCAAAATCCATTAGAGACTGTTGATGTTCATGATTTATTGTATATGAGCAAGGGTCATTCTTGCCAAATAAGTGTCTTTTGTGATTTATAAATTAAATACTCTAGCTTCATTTTCTGAGAAAATTCTCAGAGTAAGTGCACTCGGCATTGCAGGCACTGGATTAATTGAGAGGGAATGGTAATGCATCATTACCCTTAGCATTTAAAGCTGCCATTCTGTGCCTTCATTACTGCAATGGAAGTGATGCTGTGTGTTCCCAAACCTCAAATATTCCAGCAGTTCCCAAACACCGATTCCCACTCCTTTCATGTGTAGCAGGGCAAACAGGCCTGATGAACAATTAGCTTAGCAGGCAGGGACAGAAGCGCTGCTAAGCCTATTCTTTATCCGATTTGCTCCCTGCTGCTGGATAGCTTTTCCCTCATGCCAGAGTGTGCCCTTTGCTTTGATCACCTTCCCAAGAATTCAATCCACATATTGGATAGGTTGGACTCACTCTTCAGCTTCTGATGGAAGGACACAGGGAGAGGGACTTGGCAGCCTGACCCATTATCTGACCTATCCAGCTGCGCCCAGGCTCCCTTTCAGGCTGTGTGTGCTGAATCTGAGCCTCTGCCTGACAGTTCCTGGCCAGCTTTCCCAGCTGGCTGCTCAGTGGAGCACTTCTGCGCAGGCCACGGGCCTCCGGGAACTTCTGTCACCTCTCCCAAAGCCAGACTCCCTCTGCTTTGCCAGGTCTGGGAGCTCAGACTGTTTCTATGGAAAGGGAACAACGTAAACTGTTGTGGGGTTTAATGTCATGCATGGTCCTAAAACCACTGTTGGGGAAATCTGAACTGCTCTTGTTTATTTTTTCTCTTCAGACTTGCGCCACTCAGTGCAGGGGGTTTTCCATGCAACAAATACAAGATACCTTCATGTTCTCTTTAAGAAGTCAGGGAAATGGCACAAGTGCAGGTTCTCCCCGCAAACCAGCTGGGGACTTTGGCTGCCAGCACTGGCTGTATTTTAATGTTTTCTGCACAGCACCTCACCTGACCCCTCCATACCAGCTTACTCCAGGGTTATACTGGGGCCAGTTAAACAGAGGTGGTTTTTATTTGTTTGGTTTTCAGGGGTTTGGGTTTGCCCTTTTTTTATTCTTGGGTGGTTTTTGTTGGTTTTGTTTTTTATGGATTTTATTTTTATTATTTATTTAAAGGGGACAATATATGGTGTACGCCAGGGCAGAAAATAGCATTCAAATACGAGAAGAAGAATCCCCTAGACCTTAGTTTTTGTTGCTTTCTTATCCACTGGAGATTTACCCATATCTTCTGATTACTCTGTCTGGCTTTTAAACCAACCACCTCATGGCAAGCAGGCTCCTATTTATTTGCGAGGCTTCACCCTGTACGTGACTGGAGAGAACACTCTTGGATTTTATAATTGCCACTCCTTGAGAGGCTCCAGGTTTGCAGTGGAGGCGCTGGGCGGGCACTGGGGCTGCAGCCCGCAGCAGCCGAGGGGTGAGTGCTGCTCTCGCTCAGGCTGTGCCCACAGCAGCGTCCCCCTGGGAGGGTCAGAGCCAGGGCACCGCTCCAGCTCGGCCCCGGGGCAGGCAGGGCAGCCAGTGCCCGAGCTGGCTTCAGGTCACCCCCGGTGCCTTGGGCTGGGCTGCGCTGCCCCACACTCCCCTCGCCCAGAGGGAAAACCCCTGTGTGCAAAATGGAGCACTTGAGGGACCTGCCCTCTACCAAATGAAAAAATATTGATCAGGCAGTTATTAAATAAAACTGTTCATCTCCTTCTAGCCTTAGAATATATTTTAAAGGATCTGATTCTCCCATTTCCTGTGGTTATTTGCCTGCATATCCCTGAGAAATACTCGCTGCAGGCTTTGTGGATGCTTCCTCCTCTTCCTGCAATCACTGTTTTTGCATGTTCATGCTTATTTTTATCATTCTCCCAGTCTATCTCAATAGTTTGGTGGTTGTTTCTTGGTTTTGTTTTTTTTTTAAATAGTATTCTTCATGTACTTTGGTGTACTCACAACATCCATTTTTAACCACAGGACTCTGGTGCTTGCTTCTGTCATGGTTTACTCTAGAAACTGACGAGGTGCAGATATTTTCTGGAGAGGCTCTTACATTTTGTTGCATGGTACTTTTGCTTTCGTCGGGAAAGAAAAGCAGCTCTCCAGAAGCCAAGCAGAACTGTTGCTTGTCCTCGGGGCTTAGTGTCCATGCCAGGGCAGTAGTGGTTTGCACTGCTCCAGCATTCTGGTTTGGGCTTTTAATCCTAATTGCTCCTTCCCTTGCCAAGGGTAAGACTGGGCAGCTGGTTCCTGTCACCCTCAGCCCAGCTACCAGTCCTGGCTTGCCAAAGGTGTTGCTTTCCACTAACCAAGGCTGGTTAGGATCCACGGGTCTCTCACCTGCCTGGCCCTTGGGAGAACCAGCCTAGCTGTAATTCCAACTAGGCTTCATGTGGTATCCTGAAATATAAAAGACTGTGGTTGTTCATGCTCTCCAGTATAAACAAATAACAAATTAGACCAGCTCAACATCTGAGGTTAACTTCCATGGTTCTGGAAATTCTCTGATCACATGGACCCTTCCAGCAACCCTGCAAGAACATTGCCCTTTTTGCTTCTTGAGAGGAAAGTATTTCTTTTCCTCCTTTAGTCCTTACGAATTATTTCCCCGATCAATATTTGAGCAATTAGTGTTGCATGGGGTGGGGAGGGGGAAGTCTGCTCGTCTTACAGACTCCTCTGCATGTGCTGGTTTCATCTATTTTTCTCTTACTGTCCTGAAGGCTGAGAAAAACACGATGACATCACCCACTTTGCAAAAAGCTTCTCTGCATATCTGCATGTCAAGTAGGATGTGCACTTCCTTTCCTCCTCGCTGCTTCCACTTCCCACTTGTCCCTGTCCTGTTGGGAGCTCAGCTGCAGTGATCCCTCCCTTCTGACAGGCTATTTCTCATCTTTTCCCCTGCTCCTGCTATGCCTTTGCCAGTGCAATAAGATCACATTTATCCTTGAAAACATGCAACTCCAATTCGGTAATCTCATTATGCATGCCTCTACATTCCTTGAACAGCTTTTCTCTGCTGCCCACTGCTCTCTGCTGCTAATCTCTACATGCATTGCTTAGGGACTGGGGAGGATGCTCTGTAAGCTCTTTTCATATTATTGTTGATAGTAGTGACAAAATAAGAATGATAAAAGCCTCTTGGAGATGCGTTTGCTACATCTAGAGCGTTCTTCCCCCACATGGGCTTTCTATTCCTGGTCCTCCCTTATGGTGTGCAGTTTTCATTCATCTCTAAACCTGCCTGAATTTAGCATTTGGCAGAGGAAACCCCTCTCCCGAATTGCAGGGGTCACATCTTAGCCATGCCTTGTCTGTCTCCGAGGGTCCCATCACAGGGCAGATGTTGACTTTGACTATTAAAGCCAGATTGCCCATATTTTGTCTCCATCTGTAACTTTTTTTTTTAGTGTGATGCAGCTACTGCCTTGGCTTTTTTGCTATATATAGGAGACTTTTTCCCTTCATCCAAAGTGAACTCCTATCTTCAGAGATCCTCAAAAGCAGAGCCTCATTCCAAAGCCTCTCCCCTGGGTTCAGGGGTTTGCCACTTTGGTCTGTAGCTTATCCCTGGGCTTCTAGCACAGCACTGTCCTGTGGACACACAAATGACTGTTATTCTGGATCAATCTCTTTTCATCCTGCAGCTGCTTTCTGGGTCTTGTCCTTCCAGTGGACTTAAATCTTTTGTCTGGGGAGCCCTAATTCCTGTGTTTAGTTCCCTGCAATGTCCTCTGTGTCTGTTGCACCCCTGGACCTTCCCACAAAGTATTGCTGTGCAGCCACTTCCCGGAACTCCTCTCCATTATAGCTTCCACAGATTCCCAGCTGGGGGAGAAAACCCCCACCCACACCCCAGTAAAACTCCCAGCTTGGTAGTTGTGTCCTGTGATTCCTTCCTGCCTCTAAAGGGGCTGGCTGGGAGTCCTTGTAACGTGGCCTGGCCGATGGCATTGCAGCCTGCATGGGATGCATTTGCCAACAATGAGCTTGTTCTAAGCTCTCCAGGTGGGATCCTCACCTTTCAAAGGGGAGCCTTTTCCCAGAGCTGTTATTTCAGCCCTTGGATCCAGCAGGCCTGGTGCTCCTGCCCGAAGATGGTTTGGGTTCAGCTGTTTCCAGTCCAAGCCTGCAGCTCTGCGGTCTCTAGAGAATTCATAAAAGGGAAGTTAATTGTTAGGCCTTGTATTTCTTTTGATGTGCTTGCCATCCAGTCCATGAAGCACCAGTATGCATGAGCACGTGTGTGTTGGCACTCCTGGATTTTTAACTTCTCTGTAACTTCCTGCTTGGAGAGCCTGGAGTGAGTTTGTGGTCCTCCCTGAGGCTGAGCATCCACATCCATGAGAGCCCGCCTGCCTCTGGAGGGAAGTGACGAGCTTACATGCTTGTGCTGAATTCCTTGGAGGACGTGTGCTATAGAAGTACAGTCAATGCTATTTTTAAAGCACCAGCTCTCATTTGTACCTTTGAAAAAAATCTCTGAGAAATTAATTCCCCTCACTGCTCAGTGTTCTCCCATCCTGTTCAGCCTGAGAGCAGACAGGGTTTGAGGTGCCAACATCACCAGTCAAAAAGTAGAAAATCTTGCAACAATGGAAAAATCCTTTTGTGTTCAGCTGTAACTGCAGAGGTTTAGTAATAATGGGATTCAGAAGAAAAGTGCTGGGCCCACCGCCCCCAGGACATGCTGGTGTGGTGCAATGTGCACAATGTGCAGGTGTAGCTGTGGCAGGTACCTGTGTGAAGCACCTGCACATGTGGCTGGGCCCTGCCCTGTGCTGACCATGACAGTGTCCAGAGCCAGCTCCGCACAGGCACTCCAGAGCTCTGTGGAAAAATCCATTCTTCTCTTAACTCTTCTTATACAGTGGGATAAATATCCTTGCCATCACGATCTTCCTTTTATCCATTTTTCCAATCACAATTTCCTTCTGATTTCTCATGATGTGAATGCCCTCATGGAGAGGAATAATCAAATGTTACTTTTACAACATGAGCGTTGCTATTTGTCATTGCTAATGGCAAAATATTTATGTCAAAGAAAGTTCACAGCTGATCACTTAGTTCTTACAATAAACACAGTCACTATGATTTACTCTGTGGAGAGATCCAGCAGAAGCACGGTGGGGCCACTGCATTCAGGCAAGGCATTCATATGAGCCTTCTCTCAAGCTCTACACCTATGTTGCCATGTTAAGGCAGACAAGGGTCAGACCCTGACTGTGATGAGAAGAGTTGGGTCAATTCCTAGACGATGGAGAGGCTCAGCTCCCTCCTGGGCTGGGTTGGTTTCCCAGGGGCTGCCCCAGGGCTGGGTGGTCGCTGCCCTAATGGGGCTGAATGGGCTCCAAGCTGCTCTGTGCCAAGGACTGAGGAGCTGCTGCCAGCACAGGGCTCCCTGCCCTGCACCCCACTGCCTAACTGGCCTGCCCAAGCTGCTTTAGCCTTGGTGCTCTTTATCCTTAGGCTGACCTTGCCCTAAATTCAGTCCCTGGGGCAGCAGCCTCGCGTTCACCTCCTGGTTACTCAGTACAGCAACACTAAACCTTGTGGTAAGCTTCCCCCTGAGCTGACCTGGTCTCTGCTTTCTCCCCCCTGTCCTAGCATCTCTTTTGGCCTCTCTTGTCCTCGATACAGCCTGGCACCAGCTGAACATGTTCACCAGCAGGCCTTGGTGAGGCCTTGTTCTGATTTCTAATGAGAAATTCTACCCTTTATTGTAGGGATAGCCTGGAAGAGGGCTGAGGTAAGCACTGCTCCTTTGTGCCTGGCTATGGCCCCTCCCAAGCACCAGATTCCCAAGCAGATTTATTTTCTAGGTCTCCAGTAACACCAGCAGCCCCAGTCCTGCTTCTGTGGAGGGTAAAACTCCCATTGAATGTATTTGGAACAGATGAGCATTATAATGTCTGTGCTCATCAAGCAAAGCTCTCAAAGTGCTTTGAAAAGATGGATTAGTTGAGGCCAGGACAAACCTGTGATATATGTATTATCCCCATCTTAAAGTGAGGAGGTGACCATTGCCCAAGGTCAGTGAGGAAGGCTGGGCTGGGCGGGGGGGGACCCTGGCTTCCCACTCTCTGGAGTCACCAGGGCATTTTCATGGGATGGATGAGCTGCCTGTGGTCCCTGGGCACTGCCCACGGTGAGATCTTACAGAGGGAAGGGTGCTGGCAGCCCTCTGGCAGTTTATCCGAGGGGATGGAGAGAGAAAACAACCCACTCCTTGTTTAGGCACAGGTATTCCCGCTGAAATGAGCCCAGCCTCCATGGGACAGTGCTGGCAACCTTTGTCAGGTCTGAGGGATGAGTGGTTACAGAAAAAGAGCAGGTTTTCCTCTGGTAGATCTAAAAGCAGAAGGTCTGTACTGGGGTGTTTTCAGCATGCTCTGATGCAGCTCTGGCTCCAGGGAGGGGATGCTGCTGAAGCGTTTTGAGCAAGGGAGTGCAGATGTCAGAGTAACATATAGAAAAACCTGTGTTGTGAAATGATTCAATAAATCAGGATACATATCTGCTACAGTATATATTGATATGTATGAACATATATTAAACCTGTCTGTCCATGTGGGGATTCCTTTTCACCAAAATTAACCTGTGTAAGGAAGGTATTTATTTTCAATTAAGAGCTGATCTGTGCAACCAGCTCCACTTTGAGCACAACAAATGTAATGAATGACTCCAGTGTTACTCAACAGTAACAGTGTCTCCTCAGACACCCCAGCTGCCACCTTTGGTAGAAACAGTTCTGGGGTGAAGGAGAGGGTCAGAGCATGGGCTGTGGGTAGCTTGGGAGCTCCGTTCAGCCTGGCTTCGAAGATGGATTTGCATTTTTTGGCATGTTCCCCCTTTCTCTTTTCACAAGTCTGTCCCAGTCCCACTGTGATTCCTGTGAGGTTTTGCTGAGGTTTGCAGTCATTCTGGTCCAGCGATGTGGACCATTAGTCCAAGGGCTGTGGATGATTTGTGACCCTTCCCTGAGCTGCTGGTACTGCAGTGGGGGGAAGGCAGCCTTAGCTCAGCACTCGGGCTCTTGGTTCTGTGTTTGGGCAAGAAAAATGAGCAGCAAAGCCAAAACCAAAGCACTTGTTGGTCCTCAACTAATATTGGTAACATCCATCAGGTATCTGTCTAATCTGATAGAAAACCTATGTCACTAACAAAGGCTGGGGAACAGTCAAAGCAAATTGAAGGAACAATTTATTTAAAAGTTCTTTTTTTTCTGCTGTACATAATCAGTTCCTGTTATTATGAGCTGAACTTACTTGATACTGTTTGCACTAGGATTCATGCAGAGTCTCTAGCCAAAAGCACAGATTAGTTTTGTTTTATTTTATTTAAGTCCATTTGCTCTTGCTCATTTTTGAACAAAATGGAGCTGTAAATCTCATTTGCAGTACATAAACAGCGTAAACACCAGAAATGCTCTCTCATTGGTACTGATAGGCAAAATGTTTCTAAAGCATGATTATGCTTACCAAATGTTCAGAGTCAAGATTCCTTGTGGGTATCTCTTAAAAAAACCCCTCATTTTGCTAAAAGAATAAATTGAAGGTGTGAGCAAAGAAGTCTGTTGCAGTGTCACCACTTAAAATCTCTTGTAGGGGCAGGAACTGTAGTAAGCACCCTTCCCATGGCAAGGAATCTCTTCCATGTGCCAGCTGTGCTTTGCTTGGGTGGTTCAGTACTCTCCAGTGGCAGCATAAACAGGGAATGGAAATGTGTAATGCCACAAGGCACCAGGAGCAGCAGCTGAGGACCCTGTTGTATCACTGAGTCCACTCTTTTCCTGTCCTTCTCTGCAGTGCTTTGGGGTCTGTCTGTCCCTGGCTTTCTCTGTCCTGCCGTCTGAGTGCCTCGTGTTTGCCCTCCCAGTTGCCTTGTCAAGTAGAGCAGTGTGATTGTCCTGCTTTATTTGGAGAGGCATCTCAGGGTCTGTGATGGAGAAGGAGGCAGAGTTGTAATTCACCCCTAATCTCTGGGCCCCCTTTTTCTCTGGTGCAGCTGGATCCCAGCCCTAAGTGTTCCAGCGGCAGCTGCAGTACATGAGAGCTGACCACTTCTGTGGAACTGCCTAGGAATCCATCTGAGATTGGGTTTCTTCATATTTCTGGGAATCGGGTTTGTGTCTGGCACATTCTCAGCTCTAAAACCCTTGGTTCACACAGCTGTGATTTTTCTGTTTGTTTGAGAATGTCCATCTCTTGCTCTGCACACTCCATTGCTTCTGCAGCACATGCTTTTGTCAACCATAGTGACCACACATTAAACAAACTCTCTACTCATTGTAATTGGTGCATTTGACCACTTCCACTATTAGCAGTATCTGTAACACCCCTGTTCTTCTCCATATCTGGCCACTCTCAAAAACTGTGGATTCCTCAAGTGTCTGGATAGACAAGGAGTGGAACTCACTTCCTCAGGCAGTGCTTGCTGTCTGCCTTCCTGGTGGAATAAGGAGCTTTCACTCCTTGTTTACTTACTCATGAATTTTTGGTAAGTCTGTCCTTCATAGAATAAAAGTTTAATCTTTTTAGAAAATAAGAAGATTAAAAAAAAAGAAGCGTTGTCTTCCCTCCTGTCAATGTGCCAGAAGTTTATTAATAATACATAATAATTATACGTTGCGTTTCTTAGCTGCTTTCATGTGAGGATCTAAAAGTGCTTCACAAACATTAATTAAGTAATCCTCACGCCTGTCTGGTGCAGTAACTATTGCTATCAATCTGCACTGAAACATGACAGTGCAGAAGAAACAGTAAATAAGAAATCTCCCAGATACAGGCAAGAGCAAAGCTGGTCTAGAAAGGCAGAACAGGCTGGAGCAGCTGCCATCATTCCGTGTGTGAATCCAGCAGTTTCCCTGCCAGTGCATCGGCGCCGTTCCCTCTGGGGCTCAGGGGTGTTGGACACAGGCTGGACACAGCAGATGGGAGATCTTCTTGACCACTGCAGTATTTTCTCTGCTGGCAAGAAGAAAGTTGTGATTGGCAGCAGACCCTGTGTCCTGGGTGAGAGCAGCAGAGCTGGTGGCAGCAGCTCTCTCTGAAGCAGCCTCAGCAATGGCATTTACTGATCCTTGCTCCAAGAGAGCCTCTGTTTGTTACCCTGGGCAGGAGGGCTCCTCAAGGGGCAGCCTAGCAAGTGCTTGCAGTGTCCCACAAAGGGTCTCTTTAACCCTCAGCTGACCACCCAGGGGACCTTCACAGTTTCTGTGGAGTCCCCACAAAATGTTGCTCCCTCTCTTCTGCTCACAAAGCTATAGGGAGTCCTGCACAGGTGGGTTGCAAAGCTCACCTTAGTTCTTTCCTCTCAGTCCTTGGACTGAACTGCTTGAGCAGCTACGTTTCATCACCTTGGCTGGCATCCCTTAGGGATAGCTTTTGTTAGGGTAGAACAGAGATGAAAAGTAAATAAACACCAATGTTCTGTCAGCAAATGCCCCCAAGTTTGCAGCTGTAGCTCACACCTATTGCCAGGGTGCTGAATTAAACTCGGGGCAGTCACCACACAGTTATTTTTCGCCTCTAATCATCCCCAGGTAAGAGTCTGATTGATCTCAGCAGGTTTTGCAGTGCTCAGCTGAGAGAAGCCGTGTCTTTGGGAGGTGTTGCCTGTCACTACGAGGCAGGCGGGCTCACACAGCAGCAGGCTGGGGTGGCACTGGGAAGGACCTGCCAGGTTTTGTGGTGCTTTTGGAGAGCTGATATCAGTGTTGGGAGGGGCTCCCAGGAGGCGGCTGGGCCCAGTTTCCCAGGAGTGCTGAAGACTCTGTGGTACCATGAGAGCTCTCAGATATATCAACCTCTAATTTCTCTCCATAAAGGAGATGTCAAATGACATGACTGGCATTTACTTTCGGTTTATTTTGATGAAGTGATGGGTTTGGTAACTCCAGGTATATTGGATCCTACTTACTGTTATTTTGATCCTTTAAAGTAAATTTGAAGCAGATGAAGTGTAGTCTAGGAATTATGATTAATTCCTACTGGTCAGGGCCCTACTAGCCCTGCCTTGGCCGAAGCAGGTGTCATCAAAGGGAGTTTTTCAGGAGCAAGAACCTCATGCATTCTTCATGCCACCCAAGGTGCTGACAGACCCAACACTCCTTGTATATGTTCTGACCTTTCCTGACTCCCAAGTTCCTGTATGTGGCTCAGCAGGACAGGACCCTTCTCGGCTGTCCTGATTAAGAGATAGTTCCACCAAACATAAGATGTGCTGCATTCTAGAGCACATCAGGTATCAGAGTGCATTGTGCTAACTGACATGTTTGTGGTCTCTCTGTCTGTGTTTACACACAGTGTTATTCTATAGGTGTAACTTTAGCCTTCCTGCAATCCCAGGAATGGTCTCATTTAACACCTGCAGCCCTGGCCAAAGCTCCAGCACATGCCTGCTGAAATACCAGATTTTCATCATGCTAGGCAAATGCACCAGGTCTCACCAGAGGGGTCTTTGGCCTCTCTTTCCTCTCTGCTGGTCACTGGGGCAGGTGCAATTCCATTATTTTTGCATGTTTATTAAGCTGAAGAACATTTGCTGAAGTTTCTGGCTACGAATGAATGGCCATGAACGAAATCCACTTGACTTAATAGTTATTTTTAAAGATGCTCTTAAGAGCTTCTGTAAAGTGGCTCTGAAATACTTCTTAGTTTGCACTGTCTTCTGGAAAATTTGCTTCATGGTCCAGATAACTTGGGCATGGCAATGCCACTTCCAGGAGTTATAGATGTAATTAATTCAATCCGTAAACTCTTTGTAGGAAGTTCTGTCTTTTTGTTCTGTGTTTATATAGCACTAAGTGCAACAGGGTCTTGACTCACAGCTCGTGTATGCTACCCCAAAACGAGTAATAAATATGTTTTACAGAGAAAGCAGAACGTGCTGTAGAAAGGTAAGGGATTAGTCTCCCTCGCTACTGGTCCCATTAGCAGGCTGGGCTGCGTCCCCGGGAGGCAGGAGGAGGATGCGGCTCTGCCCTTCAGCCCCTGGGCTGCGGTCGCGGTGCCGGCGGCGCTCGGGGCTGCGGGGAGCGGCGAGGGACGGAGGGACCGAGGGGGCCGTGATGTCCGGAGCAGGGGCTGGGGCACACACAGGAACTGACTGCTGTGGCTGTCCCCGCTTCCCTGCCCAGGCCGGCTGTGCCCCGGGTTTCGCTGCTGCCAGGAATCCCAGCGCGGCCGTTCCCGGGAGCTCCGTGCCAGGGGCAGCCCCGGAGGGCTCTGCCGGGGCTTTCCTGGCCTCGCCCGGGGGTTTGTGCGAGGGAAGGAGGGTTGTACCCGCAACTGATGTGATTTCACATGCAAATCAGGTAGCTGGAATACGCCAAGGTGTCTTGAAGTTTATACAAGCAGTTACTTAATCTGTGTGTGTAAAAACGGGGTAATTGTGTGAGTTGCAGAGGTGCAGCTGTGTGTTGAAATGGTCAGCAAAACAGAACCTTTCTATTCGTAATTCATCATCCTGAGAGAAACTATGTCTCTTCCTAAATTTATTCTTTTTTCTTTTTCCACCAGGTCCTTAAGCAGTTCATATCTTTGCTATCGTATCATCACTTGTTCCCTCTGTTATCACCTACCTGTTGGAATAGTTCTTTTCCTTAGCATTTTCCAGCGGAATAAGCCATAACACTGGCAGAAGGCTCCTTCTTCACCCTCACAAAAATGATTTTTTGCATTAAAAGTGCACTGGAACCCCCTCTTAAAAAGGCCGTTTCTTTCAGTTAAAGTCCTTCACAGTTGACCTCCTTGCTGCTGTCTTTCCCAGGGTGTTTCTGGTGAGTCCAGCAGCTCTGTGTCCTTGGAACTCAGCTCCATGGTTTGTCTTCCCTCCACGCCGTCCCCGAAGTGAGGGAGGGGACAGCCTGCTGGGCAGTGCCACGGCTGCTGTCGGCACATCTGGGTCATGGCTTTGCTCTGAGTTTCCTGCACAAACTCCAAAAAGGGGATTTTTACTCTCTTGTGCCTCTGACCAACATCTGCAGAAATCTCTCCTTGCTTTTGAGAGACTGAAAATCTCTCTTTGCTTTTCCCATGCTTGTCTGGTTGGACACGAATCCTTTGGGCACCACTCCTTTGCCCTGTTCTTGTCCATCAGAGCTCTAATTCAAGGGGCAAACCAAACACAGTCTGTGTTTTCACTGCCCGGCTGGTGCAGCACCATTTCTGCTTGTGTTCTTCAGAGTGAATACAAATAAAGCTGAGTTTGGCCAGCTGTCTCCTTTCTGATTTAGTATCTTAGGTGGTCAACAGCTAATGATTAATCTTAAATGTCACCTCTTTTCCTTTCAGACTGAGTCCTTAAACTGTTGGGATGTGTGAATTCATTTTAAGTAAAGCACCAATCCCTGTGCCAAGGAACAGAGCAAGTGTGGCAACGCTCCAGCCTTTGCACCTGTTCTGGTTTGCTCTTTGTGTGGAGTGCTGCATAATTGTCTTCTTCATTAGCTGCCTGCTGAATTCTGGTTTGTGAGGGATTAAGAACTCCAATGAATATGGATTATTTCAAATGTTTTCCTTTGGGACACAGTACAGAATGAAGATTTTTGGAGCTATATGTTCATGTAATAACAAGGGATGGAAGATGCCTTCCCCCACCCTTTTTCAAAGTTACCTCTTCAGAGCAAGTGTCAGACAGAGCTGATCCTCCCTCTCTGCCTCTGGGCACACGCAGGGCTCTGATCCAGCTGATCCTTCCAGCTGGGCCTGCCTGAAGGCGAAGTGAAGCCCTTGCTAAGAGTGGGAAACTTCAGCACACACATAACTCAGTATTTGAGTGATCTCCTGGAAGTCAACAAGTCTCAAGCATCTTCTTAACATTAAGCATGTAGCAAAGAGGGAGCACGTTATGGTGCAATTAAAGGACCCATTTCACTGAGGAGGCCAGGAGCATGTGCTGATGAAGTTTCTATAAAAATAGGGACAGTTTCCTCCTCTAGTTAAAATTCTTTAGTGCTTCAGGTTAATGTGACATCTGCAACATCCAAGAAGCCTACAGCGATTTGTTTCTGTGGAACAGATGTTTAACAATCCAGATTTTATTTTATGTTTTTGTCTGTTTGGACACTTTCTTGTCATCTGCTTTTTGTGCCTGTAACTGTGACAGTGCTGGGCCCAGGAGCTGTGAGAAATGGCCAATGCAGGGAAGAAAACCTGTTTTTTTCTTTAATTCAGCAATCAGTCTGCCACATTCAGCTCAAGTCCTTTCCCCTCCCTGGTGAAAGTGACACTTGATTGTCTCTCCTACTGGCTGTGCAGACCCAGTCTCATTGCAAGAGAGTGGGGAGAACTTCTTTTTGACCCCATTGGGAAATATCCTCCCACACTGCATAGCAAGCCCCTCTGAAAGCAGAAATCCAGGTGACAGCAGGTCTCTGGGCCAGGCTTCTCCCAGGATGGAGGGTGGGATGCCCTTGCAGGACCTTGCTTAGCTCAGCAGCCGTGTAGGGGGGCTTGAAGCTTTCTGTCATTCTGAAGCTTTTTTGCTGGGGAAAGCAAAGGGATAAAACTTTTCCTGGAGCTTGTAGGCAGGTGCTGGGCAGGGTCCCAGGAGGAGCCCCGGGAGCACTGCAGCCAGGGGCACTGCCCAGCCCGGGGCACAGCCAGGCCTTTCTCACCAGGTAAGAAATCCCAGCTCTTCACTGGCTGTGCAAGGATACTCCTCCTCTCCAGGTGAAGAATCACATGGCCATAAAATTTTGTAATGTAAACAAGGCAGACGTGGTGAGAATCCTATTTGGACAGATTTATAGCCTGACTATGGAGCAGCAACCTTGCCTGGGCTTTGTGCCACCAGTAATTAATATGCATCCTGGGCTCTGTTTTCCTTCTGGACAGTGTCCTTCTGCATGCTTGTGTGTTAGACTGTAAGCATGAGAGTCTGCTGTCTACTGAGAGAGACTTTCCTGTGGAGGCCGTGCTGGGAAGCTATTGTCCTGCAGATTGTGTGGAAGTGAGGGAGAGTGAATAGCCGGATTTGGGAGAGCAGCACTTCCCCAGCACGTGTAAAGCCTCCAGGTAGCTGGCGCTGAGCCTCTGTGCAGTGATATCATAAAGACAGTCAATGTTTGCCATAGTTCCTGCCTACATTGAGATGAAGAGGTTGCTGGAGAAACCACATCTGCTGACACTGAGCAGTGATCTCCAGCTCTCTGCCCGGTCTGTGCCATGTCTGTGGGAGGCAGTGGTCGTGTTCAGCTGCAAATGCCCACACCAAAGCTTTGAACACAATTTCCCTGCTGCTTATTTATTGCAGTCTAGTTCAGGCAAGCATATCCACGGAGGCTTCTCTCAGTGTGTGCTTTCATGAGGTCTGTACGTCCACCCAAAGCTGACTAAAGGTGTGCTCAGGCTCTGCTGAAGGGAATCTGCCATGGAAGAGCTGGGTGTCTGCTGAGACTGCCTGGAGCTCTGCAATGACACAGAGACACAAAGGTGTCAGAGATGTGTCACCAATAAACCCTCCCAGCAACAGTGGTGGCAGCGCAGTCCCATTTGGCCCTGCCCCAAAGTGGCAGGAGACCAGCTGAGGATGGATCATGCTGCCTCAGAATTTACCTCCTGTCCTGAAATTCGGGGTGAAGCCACCTTTTTATTTTCTTCTCTCGATGGCTTTTCTTGGAGCAGAATTGGTGTCCTTTGGTTTCCTCTTCTTCCAGGTGTTCACACCCAGAGGTGACTGCAGGAGTTACCAACCCTCCAAGCTGCCCAGACTTGGCATTTTTCAGACTTTACTCTCAGGTCATCTCTTGGGCATTCATTTGCACTGTGCACTTCAAAAACATGGAAAAGTAATGAAGGAATTGAAGGAAAATGTAGAGAGAGGAGAGAAACGGACCCATTTTATTCCAGGGTCTGTGATGCCAGCACTGGATTTGGGCACAGATTTTCCACTTGGGCAGTAACTCACAAATGAAATCCATTCTCATTATCACCCTTGGAGTAAATCTCTCCCTTTTCTCACAGTGCTCATGTATGGGGGAGTTTGGGCATTGTGAGCCCTCACCCTCTGTTGGTAGGGTCACAATATAAAATTTGTCTCTAATTAATGACCAGCGACCTTGGGCCATTCAAAACTATCTGGCATGTGAGGAGCACAAGATGCCAGCACATTGAAATCTATCTCTGTCAGGATCTGAGTTTGAAGCAAGCCCTGTTGCATTGCTGGGTTGTTTGTCCTGTCATTAATGAGATTTCTCTGCCCTTTTCTGTCTCTGTTTGGAAAACACAGTGCTGGTAGGCCAGCAATCCTAGAAACAGAGGCCTTAACAACAAAATCGACGTGGCTTCATTAGGCTCACTGCTCGGTGTGCAATTATGTTATTTTCTCAACAGCAAGTGGCTGCCCCAGCTCGGGCAAGGAGAAGGGCTCAGTGGGCACTTGCTGAGGCTTCCTGGGTGCATGTGGGGCTCGTGGGAGCCAGGGCTTGGCTTCACCTTCCAGCAGCTCCCATGGATTCCCTGGGGTGATGTTCCTCCGTGTGGTGTGGGACAGTTTAATCCTCGATTGTGTGTTTGCAGCTGAGGAGACTGGACTGCAAAGGCTGTCTCGTGTCTGTGACTGAGGCACTCACTAGGGCTGGATGAAAGTCTTGTGCAGCAAAAGATTCTGTGCTCTGTGACCCCACTACACATTATCCCAAAATAACTCGGTCGTGGGGCAGTTTTACAGCATCTGTACAGGCCAAATTACTTCTTTGTAAAGAAACAGGGTAGGTGAAAGACTTGGTTTTCTGACTGATAACTTGAGCTGTATTGACCAAATGACAGCCACTCTGAAAGGCTGGTTGCCATGGGATTGTCTGATACCTTCAGGGAAAAAAAAGGAAATAAAAATAGTTTCTTTGGGTCCAGCAGTCGATGGTGTAGCAGCATTAATGCTAGGTAACCTGGGATCCATCTTTAATGTAGACCAGCAGACTTCTAAATCTCTTCCCACTGCCCTCTTGCCTCGTTCCCATTACTAACATTCAGGAGACTTCCACGGAAAGGAGCACTCTTAAAATTTCATGCTCTCATATAGGTGCAAACCATTCCTTGGGCTCGCACCGTTAAAGAGAGATTTGCAGTCATCAAGATGATGGATGCTAAAGGCTCCCAAGCTTTTCAGAGGAGAGCTGCTCATTGACTGCAGGACAATGGTGTGCAGAAGGATTAGCACTCAATAAATCCATCACAGGAGTACCAAGATGTTATTACTTGGGTTTGGAATATCCTGAAATAGCTCACCACTTTGGCAATTTTGCATCATTGATGTACTCTCAGCTGGGTAATATGACTTTCTAGAAATGGATCGGATAAACTGAGCTGTTTTAAGAGTGTCTGTCTCTATTATTCATATATTTCTCCAATTTGTATTCCCAGAGAAATAATAATATTCTCTAGGGACACCACTCATTCATATGTTCAAAACAGAGCCCCAGATGCAAACACCAATAAAACACAACATGTTCTTAATTAACAGCCTCAGAGAGCATGACATCAGGCAGGTACTACCAGCACCTTAGAACAAAGTACACTTGGAACCAGGTGCAGTTATTTACCAAAAGCTTCCAGAAAGCCAGCAGTAAAATTGTTTGTTTTTCCAGCACATTGTGCACTCGCTGTTATTTCTCTAGAAAGGAAGAAGCAATCTCAGACACTAAAAATACACACCTTAGACCAACAGAGCTGTAAAATGATGCTAAATAAACAGCAACTCAAGGAAATCTTCCTCATTACAGTTTTATCTTGTGGGTGAGGCAGAAAAGGTTATAGGGCAGGATTTTATTTGAGGGGGGACTGGGCAGTGCTCTGGGGACATCCCTTAGCGGTGAGGACACAGCCAGGGGGGACACACCAGGACAGCTCCCTTGGGAGCTCTTTGGTGCAGGATGTGAGCAATGAAATCTGTGCTTTGAGATGAACTCTGCTTTCAGAGGAGCAGAGAGGAGGTGCAGTTGGTATTTTCCCCTCTCCAGAAAGGTGCAGGGCAGAGACTGGGAGTGGATGGGCTCTGTGCCTTGGGGAGCTGCGGAGGCCGCGCCTGGGAAAGGCAGCGATGGGAGCCTGGGGCTGGAAGTGGGGCTGGCTGGGGATCAGGTGCATGGGCTGTGTTGAGGACAGGCTGCAGAGAGTCTGTGAGGCAGGAACCACAGGGATGGAGGGCCTGGGGGCCCTCGGGGGATGGGGAAGGTCCGGTGTCACCTGCCGGCTGTGACACAGTCTGGCGTTGTGTATAAAGCTGCAGCTGCAGAGAGGCTTTGAAGCAGTGGTGTTCCCTGTTTCAGACCCAGGGACAAAGGAAAAAAGTCACTTTTCCTAAAATAGCTGTCATGTCAAAGCCTAGATTTTATTTACTGACCTTTCCAAAACCCATAAAAAGCAGTCCTTTTACAGAAGTAGCCGCTGCCTCGTGCCTGGCTCCGGAGGCTCGGGAAGCATGTGGGACCCAGCGTGGCTGCTGCTGCTATCACTGCAAGCCAGACATGGGATCTGGGCCCTTGAGCATGGGCTTGTACATAATTCATTGGTGTGTTTTTTTAAAAAGACATTTGCTCTGTCTTGTGTCAGCCACACGCTTCTGACTCAGTGGAACTGCTTATTCTTTCACTAAAGCTCTGCCCCTGTTCTGACAAAGGATTTCTAGTAGTTTAGGTTTTTTTACTAACAGCCTGTAGAAAGCTGTAGACACAGACGTTATTTTCCTGGTAATGCAGAATTTCACTGCGCTGGGGCATTTTTTCAGCCTGTCCGTCAGACAGATAAAACAGGCTCCCTTTTTCTCCGCTGTCAGATCTTTCAAAGGCTCTTCCAAATCAGGTGCATAAATTAAAACAAAATAGAAGCCAGAAGTCAGAGGAAAACTCTTAAGTCTGTACCCTACTGGGAGGGATTATGGGGAGTGGAAAGTATGAGTCATGGCATGGCCACTTCTTTTAGCCAGAGTTAATGCGGCTCCCGCCGAGCAGGGGAGAGTCCTCGGGAGGGGCAGCCTGTTCTCGCCTCTTTAAAACCCATTTCTACTCCTGCAAATTTGATCACAGTTTAAAAAAAAATAAAAGGAAGCATGTTGGTGAGATGTACTTATCCTTTGATCTTTCCCTAAAGTCTGGTTTCTTGGCTGGATTTCCAGGTATTTCAGTACTGAGAACGTGGCAATGTTTTAACTCTATTTTGGCAGTTCAGCCGCTGTGCTCCGGGATTTATCCTGGCTGCCCTTTATCTCTGCAGCCACACTTGCACTTGAACCTGAATTAAATGCCCAGGGCTAAAACTCTGCCTCTGATGATTCTCTCCTTCTCTGTGGTACAGAGGTGCCCCATGGCAGGGAGGTGCCGGTGCCTGGCCCGCAATAAGAGCTGCTTTCCTGGATGCCCCACGGACATTCTGGTTAATATTCCTCCCCTTGCACAACACTGCACAAATATTGAGCTTTATAAATATTAACTGAGACGATGAAGGTGCAGTGAGGCTGGAAGTCAGCTCCCATAGAGCTCCTGTAATACTGAAATGCTGTGTCCAGGATTGCATTTATCTCCCTCAGTGCAGGGAAGTGCAAGGGACGTCCATCTGGCACATCTCATACAGGCACACCCCCCACACACCCATCCACACCCCCCGGACTCTGCAGCCATGACCCGAAATCAGAAATATTCCCCATGAAATTGTCCTTTTACTGTTCTGCTCCCTTGCAGTCCTTTTCCCAGCCTTTTCCCATCAATGTGCTGTTTTCCCATAAGGAACCTGTGAGATGCCAGCATACAAAGCCAGGGTTTCATAGCTCCTCGTGAGTGGGAGAGGGAGAACACGGCAATGTTCACTCCAGACTGAGGGCAAGTGGGTTTGCTTTCCTACCAGCTCAGGTTGAGTTTAAACCTGGCTCCTCAGTGGAGGGTGGATTTGGTTCCCTGTGTGCACTGGCCAGGGGAGGCCGAGTCCCAGGTGAATTTGTGTTAGAAAACAGCTTAAGCAGACATTTTGGGTAAATGGTTCACCTCAGTCGCTATCATTTTTGGAAGTTTTGGTTAGAAATGAGCATAATTATGGATAGGACAGCCTTGTTGAGCAGTGTCCTTGCCAGTCTGGAGTATTGGTTTCAGAACAGGTGTCTGTAGGTTTCCACAGCATCTCAGACTTCCTCATGTATGCTTTGGATTTCAGCAGGCTTTTCCTGTAAGGCACAGATGCTGCCTTCAGTTGACACAGGTACGTGCAGCATCAGAAAGGTGTCAGCAGACTTGCTGAGCCCCAGATAAACCCTCAGAACTGGACAGAGGAGCACCTTAGTGCTCCATCCTTCAGCAACACTAACAGAGATGGGATTCACCTTGTAATATCCTCACTGAAAAATTCAGGATCTGCAAACCAAGTGCACTGGTCACTGCTTGGCAAGTGAGCTGCAGATGAGGGGGTAATAAGGGCACTACCAGCTTGCTGGCATCAGCCTGGACCTTTCATCTTTCCTAACAATCTGAAAAGGCAGAGAATCAAAAACCCACAGACAGACTGTACTGCTAAAAATTTCTAAGGTTAACAAGGACTATCTCAGCCTCAGCTTTCTCAAAGACAGGTTTAATGGAAATGAAAAAACAAGGCTTGTTTGTAGGGTTTGTATTTTTACTCCAGGCAAACCCAGGAGATGGATTAAACTGAGGAATTCTTCAGTTTATTCTCAAAATATAACACACATCCAGAGGGATATAATTTTTCTGTTAAGTTTACCACACTATCTTTGTTAGATTCATTCCTGGTGATTCACTTGTCACAATAAGAACCTCAGCTGAGAAGCAAAGCACAGCAGCTCCCGCGCCGGCGGCTCCGGGACGGCGTCCGGCACCGCCGGGAGCGTGCAGGGAGTCCTGGCTCCCGTCACCCCTGAGACTCCTCACCACGAACTCATCCACTTGGGACAGCTCTTGGAGCACGCCTGAATTCCAGCCCTGCAGTGGGCAGTGAGACTACTCAGCCTGACGCTGTTTCCTGTCCCCTCCAACACCTGAGTGACCCGGGGCAGCGAGGGGTAATTGCCCTTAGCAGAGAAACGCTCTCTGTGCAGCAACAGCTCCACTGGCCCAACACAAGTGGAAGATTTAAGTGCCAGTTACCCAAAACCCAGGGGGTTCAAGGCAGTAAATTATGTGATAGCTTATGGTGACAGCTCTGGTGCCTCCCTTGTGGTCTGTGCTCTCATGTTTATTTTCCCTTTTTGTCTCCATTCTCCCCCACCTGCACCTCCTTTATTTCCACCTGCCCAGGCCAGGCCAGTGTTGTCCCCCTGCAGCAGAGGGGCTCGTGCCAGGCTGGGCTGCTCACTCCATGTTCACACCTTCTCACTTCAGCTCCTTTCGGTACCACCCTCACAGGGCTGTTTGAAATGGCATCACTGGATTGTGCTGTTTGCCCAGTCTGTGCTCCTAAAACTCCATTTTCCTTTCCTATTAATATATAAAGTTCCCGTTATTTTCTATTTCTTTCCTTTCTTTATTGCTATATAAAATGCAGGCAATGCAAAAGCACATAGAGGTTCCCTCCCCTCTTCCAGCTGCAAGTCCTGGTAAGGGGGAGTCCTATTGCCTTGTGTTGAGCGGCTTGGGGGCTTTGGGGCTTTTCTTTTTGGGATATAAATATAGCTGGATTGTGTTCAAGGTTGAGGTGGATCAGTCTAATCAGATGTGAGAAACATCTGAACAAAATCCTCTGCACTGTTCAGGCTGCAAGGCAAGAGTTGTTTCTTCTTCTTGCTGTGAGTTGAGCTTTCTGTCCTGGTTTTCACTTCTCCCCATTTTTTGCTCCTCTCTCCTCATCACCAGCAGTGCCGACCCTGATGCTGCCCATCCCCGGGGTGCTGCAGGGGCATCTTAACATGGTTCTGTTCTAGCTATCAACAGCCACATGTAACATGCTATCCATGATTTTAATCCAAAACTGTAGGCTGCCATGAAAGAAAGGCCCCTTTAGCATTTCCTCTGATTCTGGCCTGGGAGGTGTCAGGGCCATTACCATGCAATCCCTCTTCCCTTTTCCTTTCACCTGTAGTGCAGCATCCCGGCTGTGAGCGCCTCCAGCCCCGCTGTGTGCACAGTTTGTGCTGATCGATGCCACCTCAGGGTCTGGCACCGTAGTGCCAATGCTTGGGTAGCTGGAAAAAAATACATTCTCTGGTATCATTTTCAGTGAGACAGTGCAGCAGTTCAAGGTTATGATGCAAATACTCTTCTGCCAACGCTTACATCAGCTGTGCTGAGTTCACACGTCAGAGCGCTTGCAACGATTTCCTTCGTGCTGACTAACACGATCATGAACGCTGTGGCTGGTTCCACCTCTTCAGAGCTTGACTCACCAGCTTTGTTCAGAGGATCAGTTGCCAAATTCGAAGTTAGACTTTATGAATCATATTTATTTATATTAGGGTAGTGCTTGGGAGGTCTAGTCCTGGGCTAGGAGCCTGCTGTGTTAGTTAGGTGCTGCACGGCATCCTGGCCCAAAGGCTTGGCTGTTGCTTGTACGAGGAAAGAGAAGGGCAGGAAAGGCAGGAGTCACCTACGAAGACTGGGGAATATCATTTGTCTTCTTGCCGCATCTTCACAGGAGATGCTGGGACAGAGAGGAAGCTTTTACTTTCCTGATAGCAGAGGGGAACACACCACTGTGCTGCAGAGAAAATATTTCCTTTCCATACTGGTGCTAAAACCAGTAACTAGTGTAAGATGGATACAGAGGTGTAGGTTTTACTGACTTACAGTGACTCTTTCATAGCAAAAACTTCTTTCTGATGAAAAGATAGATGCTCCCCTCATTGGCAAATTAGTGCATTATCCCCTAGATTAATTACTGTAGAAATCAGGTGCTCGTTATTTATTCAAAGCTTCACCAGAAATCCTCGGTGGATACCAGTCTGGGAGGTGGTGCAGAGGGAAGGACAGAGCCGTGGAGCAGGGTCTGGATACCCAGGCTGAGCTGTGCCTTATCCGGGAGCGAGGGAAGGGAGGAGAGGGAGGAAAGGGAGGGAAGGAAGGGAAGGAAGGGAAGGAAGGGAAGGGAAGGGAAGGAAGGGAAGGGAAGGAAGGGAAGGGAAGGGAGGGAGGGAGGGAGCGGCTGCCCCGCAGCGAGAGCAGAGCGCGCCGGCCGCGGGACGGATCCGCAGCCGCAGCGTGGGAAGAGCCTGTTCTCGCAGGGAACCACCGCACCTTGCTGCCACTGCTGACACTTGTTCACACATACCAGTGCAGTGGCATCTCCACAGCATTCTCCGTGCTTTCAGGCTTTTTCGTGGTAGTGAAAACGCCTTCCTTTTTAACCAGTTAACTGGCTGGATCCCCCTGACCTGGCGGCTGTGCTAGACCAGTGTGCTCCGAGGCTGCCCCGCAGTGTGATGCTAATAAGCAGCCTTTTCACATGGAAAAGTGCATGGAAAAGTCAAATCTTTTCTAGAGCCACTGAGTTCAGCAGCGCCAGGGCAGGGATGAGCTTGGCCCCAGGCAGTTTTTTCTGCAGCTCTCCCAGCCTTGTGCAAAAAAATCAGTGGGATAATTGACAGGTCTGGGTGTCTGCTGCTGCCTTGTTTGCTTTTGCCTTCCATGCCTTACCGTGGCTTTGAAATGCAAATTGCAAACTTTATGTGGTCCGTCACAGGGAGTTTGAGTTATTTTGATGTATTTTTGATGTGCTCTGGAGCATCACAAACTTTGAGATTTACTTAGGAAGGTAAGAACCGCTTCTCATCAAAGATGACAGCGCAGGAAGGGGCTGAGGGAATTTGCAGTGAGGGCTGAAAGCTGAAGCATCATCATGTGGAGCTTCAGTGCTCACCGGAGGTTCAGGCATCAGTGTGTGGAGGTTGAGATGTCACCTCCTCAGCCCTTTTCTCTGCTGGTGTTTGCCAGAGGATACCTGGAGTTGGGGTCTTGTGGGACAGGTGTAACTGGCTTTTACTCCATCCCCCGCTGCTGCTGCACCAGACAGCCCCTCCTTTGGCTCTGTGTGTGTGTCCCTCTACATACTGGGCTATTTAAACATTGTGGTGTGGTGGGCAGAGCTGGCCCCATGCGTGGTGGGGAGCACAGAGCCAGCCCTCAGGCTCTGGGGAATATTTTAGGCACTGGTGTAAGACAAATGAGAAGCGCTGTTCCTTCAGTGGGCTACAGAAACTGGGTTGTATTGAAAGAAATGTTATATAAGGGGCTAAAATTAGCAGGATGGAAAAAGAAGTCTGCTAAATACTCCCGTCTCTCTGTTGACACAAGCAGACTTCCACCAGAAGGGGAGGGCTCCTTAATTATAGTTTTCTGACGTATTCCGGAAATTAGGGTTTGAAAGATACCATGAGCTTGGGTTGCCCACCCCAGTGAGACTGGTGGGGGGATGATCCAGGCAGTCCTGACCTGTAGCCCCCTCCCCATGTAGGATCTGACTTGCCAAGCCACAGCACAGTGTCACGTCCTGTCCCAGTTCCATGGGACGGAAACCTTGTCACGGGCACAGCTGGCCTTGAGCAGCCAAATGGAGCTGGTGCTGGTGGATTTTTGGAGGGAGCAGTGTGGGAGCCATTAACTGCCCCTCCTGAGACAGGTTATCCATGGATGAGCATCCCTGCAGCAGGAAACTGGCCTATTTGCCCCTCCTAGGCACCCAGGGAAATGGATTGATTTTTTCGGGGACCCTGCTGTTGAATTTGAGCCTGTTGTGCAGCATGGCAGAGGTTTGTTCTCCCAGCTTCTGGCTCTGCCGACAGACTGGCTTGGTTGCTTTTCATGATTTATCGCATAAGCTGCAGCCTTAGAGTCCTTCCTCACCCTGTAGACACCAATTGTCTTTGGCTCTTCATCCAGAGAAGCGCTCCGGGGCTGCGGGCGGGTTTTGCTCTTCAGCGGAGCTCGGACCCAGCCCTGGGCAGAGCGAGGTTTGGCCATTTCCTGGCGCCGGGAACACGCTCGGGGGGAAGGAGGGGATGGGAGGAGGGAGAGGGCCGAGGAGAGCAAATCTGCTCCCGAGGGATGCTCCTCTCCACACGCTGCTGTGCTGCATCCCGGCTCGTGCCTGCCTTCCTGCCTGGCTGCGGGAAGCACACGCTCACCCCAGTGCTGTCATCCCTGACAGAAAACATCCATTTCGCTCACACCCACACGCCCGGCATCACAGGAAATCAGACTTTATATAGAGGTGGGAACCACACTCCCCAGCCGCCCCGGCGCCGGGGGGTTGCCTCGCACATGGCTCCCAGCACCTTCCAGGAGGAGGAGGAGGAGGAGGAGGAGGAAGCCCGGGCTGTGGCTCCTGGAGTGCCCGGCCAGGTGGCCCCCGGCAGGTGCTGCCCAGCCCGGCGTGGAGCCCCGCACAGCAGAGGGGCCGCTCCTGCCCTCCCGGCCCTTCCCAGGCCCCTGGAAGCACGGCTGGAACAGCTACAGATGCTGGAAAAATAGCCAGCAACGCTGTTTTCCCACTGAAAACTGTATTGCAGCAACACAATGGCATTGGGGATTTTTCCTCTATAGATCATTTGGATTTTTTTTTTTTTTCCAAAAAACTTGAAATTATTTGGAAATACTTTTGCAGGGATTCATGGGCATTGTGGTCCAGTGCCTTGTATGCCTGTTCCTCCCTCTGCTCTGAGATCCCAGGATAGAATATAGTTTCCTTGGTATACCACACAGGTTCATGAAGGGAGGGAGCCATGGAGTAAGTGAAGTTCAGGAGTTGTTGTCCAGAGGTGAAGATTAAATTAAGAGGTATTCACACATTAGATGCCACAGCTGAGAGAATAAGAATCCAAGAATGAAAGCTGTGAGTTTATAACCTGAACAAAAAACTGTTCATGTTTCCTGGGGAGTTGGTGCTGGAGCCTTGCTCAGTGCATGGAGGTCCCACTGCATGTGCAGGGTCACAGCTCTGAGTGTTTGCCAGGAGCCACGGACTTCCATTCCTCTTTCCCCATCGCTTTGCTGGGATTCTGCTAAGAGCAAAATGGGAGATTCACTGGTGAGAATGGGCTGAGCTATTTTTAGCAGCGGCTCATAAATCACCTAATATCTCAAGTTTTTGTTTTGAAGTTTAAATTCAGACAATGGAAAATAGTGCTCCCAGATCAAATAAACATTCTCTTTCTATTGACAGAAAAATAAACATGAGCTGCTTAAATATCTGTAGAGCATAATTTATTAATCGCATGAGAATGAAAAACACAAGCTCACTGTGATCCTGAGAAAAGTATGAGTCTCGGGAGTGTACGAAAGGCTGGGAGAGGTCAGGACTGTTAGAGCTGGAAAATGAAACAGTTGTGGTTTCCAGGCTGGGATGTGGCACGTAGGAGGCTTTAGTGTCTCCAGACTGCACTGGATAGGGGATTGTTTTGAGGTGGTTCATTATGTAGGACCCAAAGACTGCATATGTATATTTACTGAGCAGGTATGTATTTAATACCTGTATTTATAGACATCAGAAACCTGCGGACCATCTCCTGCCTACGGGCTGTGTTCACCCACAACCTGGTAGTTACAGACTGCTCCTGCAGTGCAGGGCACAGAGCTCTTTGGGGCTGCAAGTGCAGATTTATGTGGATACGGATATTTGACCAGTCGGGATAAAAGGTGGGTTCAAAATTGCAAATGTTTTCTGGCAAGAGAAAACAGCACAATTTCCAGTTTGGAGCCATTCAGCTTTATCCTGAAAGCATATGCAAAATCTCTGGCATTGCATTGCTCCACAATTTTTAATTATCACTCCCAATCACCATCCAATGGCTGGGAATCTGTCATTGGATCTTTTCTGCTTTTGACTGGTGTGCTTGGAGCAGCAGCCTGATGCTAGGGGGATTGATCACCTCTTTCCCAATGAAAATCAGCAGAGGTTGTGGGATGGGAACTGCAGACTCAAAAAGGCAGAAGCAGAAGGTCTCCAAGGCAGTTCTGTGCTCGCACACGCTGTGCCTGGACAGAGGTCCCCAAGGGGTCTGGGGCTCCCATCTGGTCACTGCCTCAGGCTGCTGCTTTTATGACAGTTTTGAAGACTTTTTCATTCTGCATCAAGGAAGGGCCAAATTGAAAAGTAATTTTAACTGCAAAGATTCTTAAGAAGTAACTAAGTCATGGGTCTGTTCAGCACATGGTCCCAAGCATATAACTTCATGAAGGAAAGCTTAGGGAAACAGTGGGTTAACTCTGATAAACCATTTTCCATTTCCCATGCTACTGACATCAGTCAATTTCTGTTGTACTGGAAAAAAGATCACCCTATCCCTGAGAAAACAAATCAAATTTAAATCCCAAGAGCTGTGCTTTTCTTCTTTTGCAAAATCTCTGCAGAGACAGAGCTTTAGAGCTTTCTTTTGATTTTGGAGAGAACCAATTTAGAAAATAGTTGGAAGGTGGTTTCCAGTAGCCATAAATCCAAAGAGCTTTGACAGTCTTGTCTTTTCAATTACAAAATGAGACTTAACTTTGGTTATGCTTACAATCAAGATCTGAATTTCCAAGCTCTCTCCAGGCAGCTTCTCATTCCATCACTTCAGGCAGTCTCTTCCAAAAAAAAGGCTCAAGCCTCTTTTCTGCCACATGATTTCTCCAAATTTCCTCCCTTTGGCCATGGAGATGCCAGATTTGAAGATGTGGTAAAGGTTTGCACCTTCTAGAAGAGCATCAAGTGGTGAAAGGTTAGTGGAGCTGCACAAGGAATCCTCCTGGGCAGTCACGTCCCAGATGCAAGTGGCCACCACCAGTTTGTTTCAGTCGTGGTCTCAGTGAAGTAGGACAAGGTTGGGCTGGTTGTTTTTCCTTTTATCCAGCACTCAGAGGTCAGTAACGTGGCCAGGACCCAAGTGGCCAAGTGCAGTGACGTGGCTCCTCAGAGAGCCCAGGTTCGTGTGCAGGGGCTGCAGGAGGATGCATCCTGCAGGGACACGGTGCCCCTCCAGCTCTGGGCTCACAGAATCATGTGTCCAGGGCTGCTCAGAAGCTCTGCCAAGGACTGTTCTGTGTTCCCATCTCACCCTGGCCATGCCCAGCCACCTGCCACTGGAAGGAAATACACTGTGGTATTTAGGAAAACCCAGCATTTAAATCCTTACTACTCAAAGGGTAGAGATTGAAATTTTTTTCCAAAACTAGAAATGAGATTATGAAATCCTCCGGCTGCCTCTGAGCTTTGCTCTTGCTGGGAGGGAGGGCTGACCTTTCTGTGCTGCCCAATCTGTACTCTTTCACAGAAAGCTTCTGCTTTTCTTCAGGCTCCAGCATCTTTCCCAGCCTTCCTTTGCCTTCCCACTATCAGCAGGAGCCACATGCACATACCGTCCTGCTTCATCGTTTGAGCAACTTCAGACGCAGAATTTTGAAGGGAAAAAAAATGAGTTCTCTCAAACTGGACATCTCTGTGACCTTGAGTTAGTTTAAATAAACAATTGTCTTTTAAGGGCTTACCACCAGTAAAAACTTGTCTTTCTGTCTGCCAGTGCAATTGTTAATGCTGCTAGTTTCACTTCCAAAAGTTGACAACCAGAAAAACAAGTTCCCTTCTCCCTTCCCTCCTTCCCCTCTGTAAGTCCAGGCAGTTGCAGGATGGCTGAATTCCCCCTGCTGTTGCTTCCAGGGGGGTTAAGGCAACCTGGGATGTTATTTGGAGATCCTGCTTTTAGGGAGAGATGCCAGGAGCCTCAGCAGATCTGGGAATGGTCGTGTGTGTGCAGGGCAGGGACAGTACCTGCTCTGGCACAGCTGGCTGCACACACTGCAGGTTGTTTCTTTACAAAATCTGTAGCTTCTGTCCAAACCAGAGCAAAATTTTCTTGAAGGCTTTGTCATGCCCCCATTTTTGAAATGGGAGAATATAATTCAAAGGGAAGAAGTGACTCACCCCAGCCTGCACTGGTGGGAGCTGCAGGGTCAGTAGGAGCTGACCCCTTGATTTTCTGCCTCTAAAATATGTCCCTTTCCTTCTGTCTGCTCACTGGTACAGCTTGAGGAAAAGACCTCCAGGCAGCTGTTTGATGAATTTTCATCAGTCTAGGCAAGAGGAGAATGAAGAATGGAGAAACAGAGACAGGGAGGGGAATAAATCAGGAGGGGCATCCTGGGGGGTTATCCCAGAAAAGTTTAAAAGGAGCAGTTAGGGAGACTAAGTCTTGTTTGATGCATGCCTGGAGCTGTGAAAAAGGAAACTTCACTCCTGTTTCTTTTCAGGGAACCAGGGCTATTCAATCTGCATAAATAAGTAGGATTTCATCAGAGAAATGCCTAAGTGTTTTGTCAGTTTTTCCTATTAATTGGGTCATCTTAGTGGGGCCCCAAACTTTGATCCAGATCAAACAGGGATAAGTCTGGCTATCAGAAGCAGGAGCTGCTTTGAAAGGAACAAGCTGTGAGCTGGAATTGCTGCTGAATCTGATGGAGCAAACCCGAGCTGCGCACAGAGCCCAGGACCTTAGGCCAAAAGACTTTAAATGGAGACATAAAACAAGAGGTGGAGATCTTGCAAAAGGAATTAAAGTAGATCTAAGGCAGCAAGAGACTTTGCAGAAGGAATTAAAATAAGATTAGAGCAAATTCTAATAAAGAGCTGTAGGCTTCAAAAAAAAAAAAAAAAGGAAGTTAAAGGAGGATCTGGAAGATTCCCTGAGAGGCTGTAAGAAGTCCTGCAGGCAGAGCTGAGTTTGTGCTGGGGAGGGGAGCTGAACACGGGTGCACTTGTGCAGCCCTCCCTGGGGACTCGAGAGTCACAGGACGCTTGCTATCCAAGGGGAGCTGCAGCAGGAGGGGAAGGGGCTGAAAAAGCACCACAAAAGAAAAGGAAAACGGGCAAAGAGCAGTCAGATCTTGGCTGAAACGAGCCCAGGAAAGCTCCAACTCCAGGCCAGGAATTCGTTGCAATTTTCTTTACTGCCTGCCCATGGAGGCCTTGAGGAGAGGTCAGACTATCTCCAGTCTTTGAGGGAAAAAAATTCCTGAAGAGACTTACTTGCTCAGCTCGAGAGCACAGAGCACCGAGCGATCCCAGCCACCAGCGATGGTGCCTCTGGCTCTGCTGGTGCTGCAGAGCTGGAGAGACGCCCCTGGAACCACAGCTGGGGAGTTAGAAAAGCAAGCCCACCTGAATTCCTGGTATTTCCAGGTGCCCACAGGGGCTTCCCAAGTGACTTGGCCTTTGACCAGCCCGGAGCACGTTTGCTGGGTTTGACCTCTAAGTCAGGAGGCCAAAGCGACCCAGGAACAGGAGGGATCTGCAGCAGAGCAAGGACATCCCTCTGCTGGTGGTGGGGACCTCAGCGCTGAGCCAGCCTTCAGTGCCTCAGGAGGTGGGGAGGGAGGGCACTGCCCCTCTGCTCCACGCTCTGCTTTGCTGCAGTCCTGCATGGGAAGGGACAGAAAGCTGGGACATGTGTGACCCTGCCCTGCTCTGCTCTGCAAGCCCATCAGGAGCTTTTGGGTTCAGTGCTGGCTGCAGGTGGTGGGAAGGAAGATGCTGCTCATTACTTTCCTCAGGTCTTGGGGATGGGGAACAAATCCTTGTTGGTTTCCAGGACTTGCACACTGCTGATAATTAAATGCAGGCAGCACTGGGACAAACCTGGGCCCTAAGCCTGGGTTATTCTCTGTGTCAAACATATACTATATTTTGATAAAGATGTTAGCAACTTCTAGATTTTTCCTGGTAATTAGATGCCAATCTTGTACAAGGTCTCTCTTTCTGTGTAGTGAAATTTTGTTGTTATCTTGCAACAAGAGACCATCTCTGACTGACAGCACAAGAGCTTTACAGCAACAAGTACTGGTAGGAGCTTGGCAATTAGAGCCTATAAATGGCATCTCCTTTGAATGCTGGATAATTTAAAGTGATTAAAGACAGATTAGCCAGGCACAACAAGTGAACAAAGGAATGGATGGCAGGGGCGTACCCCAAGCTGAGGCATTGCTGCTGCAGGACCCTTCCTTTTGATGGTCGGGAGTGAAGTGGTGTTTGAAGAGCAGACTGGAGCCCTCTTGGCATGCTGGGTTCAAGGGAAATGGAGAAGGCTGAGGGTGCCAGTGGCCACATAGTTAAATGTTGAAATCCAGAATGATATCCTGTACTCAAACAAATGAATAGTGGCCCTCTCCTCTCCCTTCCAGCCCTCTCAGCTTTGCCTACAATGTGCTCTGGCAACACTCATGCATTGTTTGGTTGAAATAATTTCTAGCTGGCTTGTGAAATCCTCCCTCCTTTCATCAAGTCAAATGACCCAAATACTAAGCAGAAGAAACCCAAAGTGAAGCCGTGTGATGAATGTCTTGTACAGTACTTCTGTAGCCGGTACTTCCAGCCCACCTCAGTCCCTGTTTTTGCTGTCTGGGCATGTCTTGGATGTGGCACGCTGTCTTCTGGAAAAGTCCGACAGCTCTGGAGGCCTTGTTCACAGGGGTGATTAATGAACTACTGTTCATTAATCTTTAAACTGTCTGATAACTCTTGTCGCAAGAATTACGTTTGGTTGCTTATCAGTCTGTCAGAATTTCCCTTGATGGCTGCTTCAGTAAACTCACACAGATCTTATCTGCTGTTCTTGCTTCAGGCCCCGCAAAACTTATGAAAACAACAAATATGCTGGGAAATTCAGTGTAAAGGCTGGGGTGGTTGGTATGAGAGCATGGCTCTCACAGCAGACTTGTCGGGAGGCTCTTCCAGGACTCAAGGGAAAGTTTGGGTGTTTGCCTTTCTGAATCCCTTTCCCACATCTCCAGGGAGCTGCTGTGTGTTCAGAGCAGGAGTTGAGGAGCCAGGAGGGCACCTCTGCTGTCAGCAGCCTCCTGCCAACCCAAGTCCCTGACCCTGGGTCAGACTCTGAAAGGCTTCTGGGTACCAAGAGATGTGCACTGATGGTGGTTCTACACAGGGCCTCAGGTAGTTTAAGTATCTGCTAATTTTTCTTAAATAACATCTCTGGACCAGTAGATTTTGGGCCGCATCAATAACAGCTGAATTTTTGGCGAGTCTGGGCAGCGTGTGGGGTTTCTGTGGCACTCGTGTTTCGGGATGCTCACCAAACTCTTTCAGGCCTGCACTGTCAGCAGCACCAGAGAAGCTTTAGGCTCTGAGTGCTCCTGCTTCCCATTGCTGTGCTGCAGCTCAGCACTTTCTCAGCACGCTCTCAAGCCTCTGTTTGCCCATCAGCCTCATTCAGCTGAGGACACGTGGCTTATTGACAGTGCTCTGCGATGGCCTGATCAAAGAGAGACGTGGGTGAGAGATGATTTGAATCATGGTCTACCTGCAAGAAATGGAAATACTTCTTTTTTTCCCTTGAAAGTCTCATAGCACCAGGAAATGCCTTTGTGGCAGCAAATGTCACTGAAGGAAACTCGTTAGCCCAGGACAAGACTGAAATACAGTGGTGAATATCCGGATTTCTTTGCATTTCTGGCTTATGATGCTTTTGTGCCCAACCTCATTTGCAGTGAATTTGCTCCACAGGTTTCCAAACCGTTTATCTTAACATTGCAGGCACACAGGAGATCCCACAAGTGATAGCAGGGGTAATTTCCTAGTTGTATGTCTTGGGGAGGGAATGCTCTTCAGCTGTGTGTTAGGCAGCCGCTGTCAGAAAAGGGCATTTGGAGGTTTCCATGGCAGCTCATTCCCACTGCTGGAGCCTCACGCTGCGACTGGGGACACTTTAAAAGCACAAGAAGGAAAATCCAGACACCCCGCTCATTTGGAGCCTGCAAAGCCTGCAGGGCCATTATTGGACCTTATTTTGTCGGTGGTGATCTGCCAGGTTCGGCTTTCGGAGCAGCTTGGAAGGGCTGGGGATGCGTCTCCCTTTGGAGCGAGGCTGGGCTGGAGCCACAGAGGGGACCCCCAGTGTGTGTGGAGGTGGAGGGGGGCTGTGAGCATCCCTCCGCTGCGGCACCTCCGAGCTGTCCCCGATGGCTGCGGGGCTGGGGCCGCCTGTCAGTGCCAGCAGAGCACAATGGAAAAAGGAAGCGCTGAGCATGGAACAGATTTGCTGGGGCTGCTGCAGCCCTTTTATCCCCTCATTATTCATTAAACTGGGCCCTTCAGCAAATATTTTTTCACCCACAGTGAATAGGCATGAGATTTTTCCCTCTTTGCAGCTCAGAGGGCCATTGGCAACGGATTCAGGGGAGCTCAGCACCTCGGCAGGCAGAGGAGCAGCTCTCCAGGGGCTGTAGGGTGGGACGTGGAAAACCCTCCCAAGTCCTCTCTTAGGGAAAAGGACACGTTTTCATGCCTGGAGCAACCTTTGAGGATTCCCACCTGTCAACACCCCCAGTGCCGAGGGACCAAAGGAAACAAGCGCTGTTTCCCCAGCACATCCCAGTTCCCCTGGAGCAGCCCCTGGAGCTCCGCAGGCCCAGGCTGTGCGGGGCTGGAGCGAGCTGGATTTATGAGCTGGTGGAGTAGCAGCAAGGGAATGTTCTTAGTGGCATTGCATAAGCAGGGTATTTGCAGACGCAGGCGAGTTGTTGTGCTGATGTCAAGGAGCAGAGCTCAGCTGGAGTCAATGCAAATCTCCACCTACTAAGGATCAGCATGTGGTGCCAAAACTCTGGAGTGTTTTGTTTTCAGGGCACCAGGAAAATATTTCAGGGTTGGTTTTTTTCTTCTTGCATTTGGAGAGCTGAAGTAAATAGTGGCGTGAAGCAGCTGTCTCAGTGCTAAGGACTCTGCTGGCCAGGCTCTTCGGCAACTAATGAAGTCACAGGGTGTTTCAAGGGGGTAGGTTATTTCTGCACATGAGACTTGGTTACAGGCCAGAATCAGAGACCCTGTTCAGATATTCAAGTTGAGACTTTCCCTCTGTGAGCCCAGGTCTGATGCCACTGGAGGCTCCTGTGATGGTGATCACAGACTTTGTGGGCTGAGGGACCCCAGCAGTGGGGAGGGGAGCCAAAGCTTCCAGGTCCCCTGTCCGCTCTGCTGGGGAGGCAGAGTGCCTCGTGTCGTTGACAGTTTCCTCATCCCTGCCTGTAGATCAGCAGGTCTGCCCAGACTGAAGTTCTCCTCACTGTTACTGGATTGCCCTGTGCTTGATTTTGCTATGCAGGCAAGGGGAAGCAGATGTGGGGCATGAAGACACCTTGCTTGTCACAGAGATCTGTTTAATTTGGAAGGAAATTGCAATGGGCTTTGAGTACTTCCATCCTTTTCCTCTGCTGCGGGAGGTGCTTGTTTGCATGGACAGCTGGTCGCAGTCTGGACAGGAGCAGTGCTGGTGGATCTGAAATGGGCTGGGGAGGAGCTGCAGAGCTGGTGACGTGACCCCATTTGCAGGAGTCTAGAAAAGTTGAGTGAACAGTGAGCAGAGAGGGAAGACCTGATCAGATTTAAGCATGGTCCTTAACTGACCAAGGACCAGCAGTGGTTCATTTTCTTACCCACAGCGCCTGCTTCCTTCCACTGGTGCCCTGGTGTGCCAAGTGGAGCTGTGACCACTGATGGTGAGAGCAGCCATCCTGTTCTGAAAGCACCTCTCTGCCTTTCTTCCTATTTTTGTGATTCCTCTGTGCAGCCTGGATGTGACAGGTCCTGAGTTAAGAATCAGATCTGTGTCAGTCAATGTTGCCTTCTGTCTGCGTGAGCAGCTGCTCTCACACCAAGCTGGTTTAGCTGGCAAGAGCAGAGATGTCACCACGGATTTTGATACCAGACAGACGACAGGAACTTTTCAGAGCTTGAATTGGTTTGGAATTCCCACTGTTGGACAAGGGTGTGTAGGTCATGGTCAGAGGGAAGTCATTGCAGCTGAGATGTGCTGAGGGAAGGCAGAGTAGTCAGATGCCGGGCAAAAGCTGTTGCCTGAGCACCATTATGAGTTATAAAATGCAGTGCCAGCACCTCGTTACCACCGTGTGTTGATGCTGTGCTGCTGAGTCAGGATGCTCTGGACGAGAGCTCTGGGGGATGGGGTCTTCTTCCTGCCTTGGCATTTTCTGATGGGCATGGGGAGGTGTAAGGAAGAGGCTAGGAAGACTGAGCTCGCAGGTTCAGGAGCTGCTCTGGGGAGAGTGTCAGCAGCCTTAGACAGGGAGAGTGCACCTTGCAGCAGCTCAGAGCCCGACGACACTTTCTCATGTCACAGTGAGACTCTGCTGTGCTGTAACATGGAGGAGGAGTGGTTGTTTCCCTAACAAGTGAGTCTCTCTCTGCCTGTGATCTTTGGCCTTCTGGCAGGGAGCAGAAGCCAAGCCCCAGGTGGATGGCAGCATCCAGGTACGTGACACAGGTTGGATCAAGGCAAGAGGAATTCACTCTCCAAGGGCACTTTTCCAGCACAGAACCCCTTGAGCAGCTGTGGTGAGATGTGGCAGCCTGGGCAGAGTGTGGGAGATGGGCAAGATGGGCAGCGGCTCCTGCCTCCACCAAAAACCTCCCCTGCCTGAGCTACAGTGAGGTCCTGCCTCACAGGGCACCGCAAAGAGCACTGCTACCCCAAATCCTGGGCTGGGAGCACTTCAGGGCAGGCCCTCTGCAGTTTGGTGCCTTTGGATCAGCCTCTGCTGGCCTGCCCCAGCACTCCTGCAATAATTCCTGTTGAAAACACATTCTGTCTCAGATCTCTGGGTTCCTCTCCTCTCCTTCATCCGAGGGCTCAGAGAGCTCTGCTGTGTTTGGTGTGCCTGTGGTGCCCTGCCCGCCCGGCCCCGCTGCTGCCGGAGCCAGCGCTCCGTCCTCTTGACCGAACGCGAAAAAGGAATTATTTATGTCTCTGCATATTTCTGGGCCTGACTGCCAAAAATGGCAAGCAGCACTGGGGCACACTGTTGGTGCGGTGGCTGGAGCAGCCCCGGAGGGAGACAGGCAGCCAGAACCCCCCGGCCCTTCCCATCCTGTCCCTGCTAAGAGTGGGAGGGGGCGGCCAGGGGTGCTGAGCGTGTGTGGGGGGTGAGCTGCTCAGAAATTACTGAAGGTTTCAGTGCAGTCTCTTTTTCCCTGAAGTACTTCTTACAAAATAAAAATCTCTTTTTTAGCTCTCTGTAATGGATAAAAATAGCTGATATGTTATAAGCGAGGCAGAGGCGTGCCTGCCCCAAGGATGGCTGTCCTGGTTCGTGTCCCGCGATGTCTGATTGCAGCAGCGCTGGCAGATGGCTGCTGAGGGAGGAGTTGGCTTTTAGAAGGAGGGATTCAAAACACCAAAGCGATTAGAGGTGCCTGTCCCTTGAGAAGAGAGCAGAAATGATTCTGAACAGAGATTTGGATAATGTCTGCTTAAATATGGTGTTTTGCTCCCTGTTTTCAAGTAAGCAGGAGGCTGTTGGAGAGCAAAATGGGAGCAGGGACTGTGGTCCCACCAACTGGGAACAGTCCTGGGTTTTGGAGATGCTCAGACCTTGCCCTGGGTTTTGTTAGGGTAGGACTGTGCCCCAAGAAAAAGGGTTTTACTGGTGAAGCCACGCAACTTAGCTAAAAACTTTGGTTTTGCTCAGAAATCTGCCAACAGAACCAAAACATTTCAGTCACATCTTCAAATTAAGATGCTTTGTGGGCTGTGTTAATTTAGTCTGAATTCCCCACTGGAATAGTCCAAATGAACTGATGGTCTTGTTTTGTTTAATTTTATGTTAAATACGGATATTGTATTTAACTGTAATTTCCTTATTATAGTTAATATTCCTATCATGCATACCAGTCTGGTTAAAGCACAGTGTCTCAGTGAGTCAACTTTTCCTTGAACTTCATTCTGTAGGAAATTTCAAGATTTGGAGCTTTTTCTCTCCAAGGCAGAAGGATTTTATTATCTAAACCTGTAATAACCTGGCTTTCCTGCGGCTGGCAATTGTGGTTCCTGCCCACACGGCTCCGTCGGGCCCGGCTGCAGCCGCGCTCCCCCTACTGTGCCGGGGCTGCGCCGGGCGGAGCGGGTGGGACACGGCGGGAGGCAGCCGGACACGGCCGGACACGGCCGGACACAGCCAGACACGGGCGGGCACAGCCGGACACGGCCGGACACGGGCAGACACAGGCGGGCACAGCCGGACACGGCCAGACACGGCCGGACACAGGCGGGCACAGCCGGACACGGCCAGACACAGGTGGGCACAGCCGGACATGGCCGGACACGGCCAGACACAGGTAGGCACAGCCGGACACGGGCGCACACAGGCGGGCACAGCCGGACACAGCCGGACACGGCCAGACACAGGCGGGCACAGCCGGACATGGCCGGACACGGCCAGACACAGGTGGGCACAGCCGGACACGGCCAGACACAGCCGGACACGGCCAGACACAGGTGGGCACAGCCGGACACGGGCGGGCACAGCCGGACACGGCTGGACACAGCCGGACACGGCCAGACACAGGTGGGCACAGCCGGACACGGGCGGGCACAGCCGGACAGGGCTGGACACAGCCGGACACAGGCCTGTGTGACCCGTGGAGGTGTGGGGCTCGCTGGCTCCCAGCTGGTCACTGCAGGAGTGCCCTGCGTGCACTCTTGGGGCTGTCCTTGCGGCAGGGCTGTGGTGGGTTCGGACCCTCACCCCAGTCCAGGGCCATTCCTGTTGATGATGTCCTGCCACCTGATGGCCAGGGAGCCTTGATTCCAGGGCCACGGGAAGAAGGCAGGGATGAACTGCCCTGCCCAGACATTCATGATGCTGAACTTTATCGCTTCCCTTTCCCTCTAAATGAGGGTGGAAAGTGCCATCCCCTGAAGTACTGCCGAGCGTCGGGATGCAGCGCAGCACTGCAAGTGCAATCACTAATAACCTTCTAATGAGGGAAAATGACATTAGGCAGTCTTTGGCTGGTGCTTCCTTTGGATAATATAATCCAAGCATGCAGGCTGTCAGCCTGCAGTCTAACCCTGCTGCCATAAACAGGGAGATTAATCGGATATATTGTGATTTATCTCATAATAAAATTTGTCAACATGCAGAGTTTCTAAGGGCTTGTGCTGCAGAGCCTCCATGCTGAATCCTGCCACAGCTGGAGCAGTAACCCCACAGCAGGAGCCAAGGCACAGCTCCTGGATCCTGCTCCTGGACAGGGAGCAGTCCCACTGGGAACGCTCTGCCTCTGGTCACAAATTAACATCCCATTAATTTCCACAGTCCAGAGTGGGCACAAAAGTGAATGAGGGCTTCTGAGGTGGTTTCTTTGCTGGGCTAATGATAGTAATAACTCCCCCCAACATTATGTGGGAGGTTATTAAGCAAGTGCAGGCACAGAAGAGCCGGGCTGGCTCCTGTCCCTGGTCCCTGCCATCGGCATGGTGACTGCCTGCAGTGTGTGCTGGGACCAGTTTACCTGCAGAAATGCCATTGTCCCATCTCAGGAAGGGATCAGGCACCCAGTGATGGCCTTGCCAAGGCCACCTGAGGAGCCTGGCAATGCATGGAAGGGTGCTGGGTCCCCCCCGGGCTTCCTCAGGGATTGTAAAGGAGTAGCTTTTAAATGAAGAATAATACTCCACCTGAAAGCACAGCTTTGTTGGATTTGTTTTAGAGAGACACAGGTTAAACTTATTTTTTGCACTTCTCTTTCTTCCTCACATCAGATGAACCCTTTCCACTGTGTTTCCAGAGCGAGCACTGTGAAGGTTCAGCGTGTTTATTCCCTTGGCTGCTCCAGCACTGGGAAACAAACTGATGTGGCATTGCTTTAACAAAACCTTTCTGCAGTGCTGTTCTGGGTAAACCTCAAAAATGTGGTTTCTTCCTTTCAGTTTGAATCAGAAGTTCTGTTTTTCCTCATCTGCCCCATTGCTGTAATGGCTGACTGCACATCTGACTCCAGGGAGCCCATCCTTGGAGCATGTGAGTGTGCTCATATGTGCCCACGTAGACAGACCCCATCCTTTGCTTAGCATCTCTTCTGATAGTTTTGCAAGACAATTTCTGTGTTTATTTTTAAGTCCTGTGTTGGTAATGGCAGTTTATCTGATGATCAGTTTTAGCTCGCAGTCTGCTGCTTTGTATTGTGGATTTCTGCCACTTCCATTTATTGGGATTCTGTCTCCTGTTAAAAGGTTATTGCGAACCATCTTTCACTGTCAGGAGTCAGTCCTGGAGCTCTTACTGTTAGAAAATTCTGCAGATTTATCCTTCCTCACTGTAGTGACTCAAAACAGCCCCAGTTCTGGAAGTGACAGGGGTGTGGTAGAATTTATTTGGAAAGGGGATTTGTTTGTTTAATTCTGGGGAGCATGTATTTAACCATTACTTGAACTGTGCAATCTGGAACCTCTCCATCTGAGGCTCCTTTTGCTCTGTTCCCAGCATTCAGTGGAATGTGCTTGAATTCCTTCTTTCCCTCATGAGCTGTTCAGAACTGTTCCGCTTGAAAAATGAGATATTGGTGTACCAGTATTGGCTCCTCCCTCATGCGGAGAGAGTTGCAGGATGGCCTTGATGGGATCCTGCTCCTGTGGCTGGGTCAGGAGCAAGTGCAACATGCTTAGGATAGGACCTTTGTTCCCAGAGACCTGAACCCTTCCCAAAACACAGGCTCAGGAACTCCACAAATGCTGCCCAGAGCAGTGGTGGAGTCCCCATCCCTGGAGGGATTTGAAAGCTGTGTAGATGTGACACTGGGGACATGGGTTAGTGGTGGCCTTGACAGTGCTGGGTTAATAATTGGACTTGATGATCTTAGAGGTCTTTTCCACCCTAAAAGGTTCTGAGATTCTAAGAAGCCGATGTAAATAGAAAAGGCAGACAGAAATCCCATCAAAACATAACCATGACAGACAAGCTAGGAGCAGCAATGAGGCTTTATTTACATGCTAATCAAATCAATCCTGCTTTGTCAGCCACGTTATCTGGATTGAAAGAGGCTATAAATACACAGGAGCAGAAAGAAGCTCCAGAGAAGAATATGTCTAATTCTGGTGCGGTTTTGCCATTAATAGCAGGATACGTGCTCTGTACGAGACCTGAGGAAAAGTTTCTGCCCCTGCAATGCTCAAACGGCTGCGCCTGCAAACCTCCGTCCGGACAGCTGTGAAGTGTCTCTTGCTATTTCCTTTCCCTGTCTGATACACCACTTTTGTGACACCCTGTGTCATCTCCTGTCAGATACAGCAGCTTGCATCGTGTCCCTGCTTTTGCTGTGCAAATTCACTGCTTGCTCTGACCCCCAGCAGCCCCAGTGCACGGGGCAGTGTGGAAATGGAAATGCCTTTCCCTACTCTCCCTCCTTCCCCCTTTATGCATTTCCATTGTCACTCAGAAAAAAATTCAACACTACACTGCTTTAATGGGAAAAGGGTTTTCTAAAAAGCATTCATAAATAGAATTGAGGGCATGGGAGGAACCAGCTGCAGCCATAAAACAGATGGGTTCTTTTCAATGGACAGTGTTTGGATAAAATTTAACTTGGATAATTTCAGTATCTGAAAAAGGGCATTTCCCATCAGACTACATTTCTGCTGCTCCTCTCCTATCGTATCTGTTCCTATCACATTGGCAGACTAAGTACAAAGGATGTAACACCAGTCTTTGAACTAATTTTGCCTCAGCTTTAATGGAATTAAGACTACAGCTTTGATTTTTGAGAAAAACCAAGCCAAAAGGCAGCGGTGGGTGCTGGTATGTAACAGATTTTTTAAGGTACTTGACAGAAGTTCGTTTAGTGTCTACATTAGTTTGAGTAACAGGAGAAAGGCAGAAAATTGTTCCTTTCTTTGAGAACGTGATTCACTGTTTCAATGTCCTTTAGGCACCCTGGTTAAGATCATAAAACTTAGAAATGTGCATGGATGTTGCCAGCAGACAACGCCAGAACCTGTTTCAGCTCACTTCCCTCTGCTTAATTTCAGTGGCAAATTAGGTGGGTGCTTTATAACTAAGAAATAATCTATCAAACTGTAGGAAAATAAAGGCATTGCTCTGTAGTAGCTGTGTGCAGATGGACTGAGGACTTCAGTGCAAGCTGTCTGCTCTCTTGGTTATGCTTTCTTCAAAGCTGAGACCTCTATAAACTCTCAGTTTTGGTACAGGAGGCAGCTCCCAGGCCAGAGAGGAGCAGCTCCCAGGGTGGCTGCCCCAGGCACTCTCCAGCTCTTCCCTGGGCAGCCTGGAGACTGACACAAGGCATTGAGCTGCACTGGTGCATCCACAGCTCCCTGCCTTCTTCATCGTGTTTCCTGCCAAGGGGCCAGGCCCTTTGGGGAGTTCTTTGTGCATGGTCTTGCAGCCCCATGAAATTGCCTTTTCCCTTACGGCTCCATGGACACAGAGCTGGGAGCCATCCACTGAAATTTTACCAAATCAAAGCTGTGGGGAAGACAGCCACTGAAATTTGACTCAGTTAGGTACTTTTCATGCACATGCTGTGCAACTGGATCCTCAGGTACCCATCCTCTTTCTCCTGAGAGTGAAAGCTGTCTCCATCCCAGAGACACAGACTGACTTTTCCTTGTATCTCTTCTTCAATGGGCTTGGCTCCCTGTAGACACTCTCTGAGCCCCTCCTCCTCCTCCAGCTCATTTGCAGATATTTTTTCTCTGCTTGTTCTAAATAAAAATAGGTCAGTTGTAAGTAATTTATTATGTGATGATTTTACTATATTTTGCCAGACATAAAATCATACAGTTGTAGCAAATTTTAGTTTTGAACAAGTAATGGTTCCACTCCAGCTGTTACAGCTCTTCATATAAGTTGCTCTTGAACATTTTTCAGACCTCTCAAATATTGTTCTTCCTGAAATGAATGAGCAAGTCAGTGAAGTGTCTCTTTTTCTTTAGAAAAGACAAAAAGTTGGAGTGTGACAAAATATTAAGCAGTAGTAGAGATTTTACTGTTTTTATTGTTTTTACATCATAAAACTGTCTTCCAACTAAAACCCAATCAAACTTCCAATTTCTATGTGGGTTAGGTGAATATTAGGGCTATCTTGGACCTTAAGTTTTAAGAGCAGCAGGTTTGAGATACGGGTGCCTTAAACACCAGGTTTTCTGGGCATGTGGGGTTCAGCTGAGCTGTGTAGTGGGGGGCTGCATTTGGGCTCTCCATCCTCACCCTCTTTGTGCACACAGACATCCCAGCCCCTGGTGTCCACACCCAATGCCCCCAGCCAGACTGGGGGAAGGACTGTGCTGATCCAGACTGCAGAAAGTCTGACAAAGCCTGGTTTGTGTGTGTGGAACCTGAGCAATGCCCTTCTCTGCCTTTTTTGTTTGTGCAGAGTAGGAGTGGAAAGGAAAAAGCACTTCTGTCAAATCTTTTTCTATTTCACCCCACAAGTCTCTAAATTTTTTTTTTTTTAAGTCAGTGTAACTTGGAAAATCCCACAGGCTCCATTAGAAACTGGAACCTGAGCACCAGTGCCTACTCTTTAGGTGATGGTGTGACATGGCAGGACACACACAGTGGTGTTTCTGCTGTATCCTTTTGTAGGAAAGTGAAGCACTGTCACTCCCAGTGGTGCTGTCTGCTCCAAGTACAAGTCATACACTCTGTGAATAGGATCAGTGTTTCCTTTCTGGACTGATTAATGAGCACAGACAGATGAGACAGACTCAAATCCAGCCCCAGGAACCAAAACGTGTCCATCTTTTCTCTCCTCGTCTTTTGCTTCACTTGCATGAACCACCTCCGCACCCTGAAACATATTTGCAAAATCTATTTTCAGCCTCACAAGGCAACATGATCCATATCAGCTCACATTTGTCAACTGAAAATATGTTGATTGGTTAAAAATTACAGAGCAAACCTTACTGGAAGTAAACTGTGAGAACTTCAGAGCCATTCATTTATACCATTTACAGAGCTGATACTATTTTTACCACTAAATATTAAGATGTTCTTTAATGCATAGACTATGCTAATGATCATGTGCAATTACTGGGAACATACAGGCAAAGGCTATTTAATTCTGCAACTGCAGTAATTAAATGTGCATAAATTGGGAACATTTTTGGGAAACAGGCATGTTTGAAATGAACGTTTTTCACGTCTTTATTAGTTAGAGCTCAGATGGCTTATTAGTGCCGGATAACTGATGTGCAACAAATCCATTTTTGCTGGGGAGCAGAAAAGATTGCGTTTGGTTCTGCAAAATTCAGTTTTCTTGCAGTGCTGCTGATCACCTGACAATTGCCTGAGTGCTGATGATCCCCTTAGAGCTGTTCTGTCACCCCACCCCATGACGTGTGAGGGATTCACCTCCACCTTGTCCCCCAAGACTCTGTAAGGAAATAGCGTGGAGTGTGAGCTCCCTGTGGGCTGAAGGATGTCCTGGGCAAAAGGGGGAGGATGAGAAGCACTGCTGCTGTGCCAGGGGCTTTTTCAGCTGGGTATGGACAGTGGATGTGACTGCCCATGGGGCTGCTGCCCTGCAGGGCAGCTCAGAGCTGCTGTTTTGCAGAGAACACATCCCTTTTTACAGGAAAAGTGAGTTTGCTGTCCCCTCAGACACTGCACACTCAAGCAGCAGATTGCCAGAATGCTGTGTCTCATTGTCAGGCTGTCTCTCGTTTATGTTGTTCAGGGAAGGTCACTGGCAAAAGAGGTTATATATAGTCTCTGTTGGTCCAGCAGTAAATTCTTTATTCTGCCTTAAACATTTTGTTGCCTTTTCCTCTCTCTGGAGGACTTGGGTGCCTTCCGGAGAGCTGTTTGCTCACTGGAAAACAGAACTGTTCTCATACAAAGACAATAGTGCTTCAGGCTATAAATTACAGTCAGTAAAAGCGTGTCTGTAAAACATGCATCATCCTCATCCAGAGTCGGAGGAGCACTGGTGTTACAGACAAGACTGCTAAAATTATAGCTGGCTTTTAATCTCATGCTCTTACTCTGTAACATGCTCTTGTAATATCATTTGATTTTAATGTAACATTTTATGGTCAGTAGTAGGAGGCAGTCCCACCAAATTAAAATCTCTGGAGTAATAAAAATCAGCTTTGTTTTATTTTGTTTTGAATGTTATTCCTTGCTTTGTATAACAAACGGTGTCCTGGGGACAATACAGCCAACACATCCCCTGTCACTGGATAGGTCGTGCAGTGCAAGTCCATCTGCTGCTGTGGGCAGCTGGCTGGGGACACAGGCAGCACATCCCCAGCAGAGAGAGGTATCAGGCTCCATTTGGGTTTACTGGGACAGTGATGGAGCAGGGGAGTTGAGGGCTGCAGTGTCAAAGAGCCTTTACTTGGATGTGCTTCCCGTGTTGTTTTGAGATCAGGAGATCGGGTCCCTCCCGCCACTGGCAGCTCGTGGCTCTCCTGGGCCCTGCTGCTTTCGGCTGCTGGCAGCTCTCAGCTCCCTGGTGCTCTTCTGGCCGTCAGCAGCAATGGAAACCACTCCTGTCTGCCCTGGATGGGAATATACAGAGGCTTCCCAGTGCATCTCTTTTGGCTGAATTAGTCTTTCGCTTTGCTCAAAGTTGAGTAAGCAAAGCTCGTGGAGGAACAAGACAAATCAGGGAAGGAGATGCCATCATCAGGGCATTGATCTAAGAGACTCAAGATCAAGGCTTGGTTCAAAAAAAAAGTTTCTCTGTGCATCAGTTCCCTCAGGTGTGAAAATCAGATCCTGGCCCTGGTTTTTCCTAACCTGAAAGATTCCCGCTTGCTCAAAGGGAGATTGGACCACATCCATAATTATGCACAGCAAAAAGATGAGCAGAGAACCTGCCTGTTCCTCTGTGCTTTTCATTCCTGCCAGGCTGGACCAGACTATTTAAAGAGAAACAACCATAGAATATGCATGTTTTTGAAGAGAAAAGTAGAGCAGTAAAGCTGTTCAGACACAGGAGAGAGTGCTCAGTACACGTTGTATTTTGGGAAGGACAACTGAGCTGTGCTCAGGAAGGCTGCTCAGCTAGAAGTCAAGTTCAGGAAACTTTGCTGCTATGAAACATTTTAGTTCTGCTTCCCGTTTAAAATCCTGATAGGTCACAAAAGGCTCCTCCTTCCAGTTGTACAGGATTGAAAAGCACCACCACACTTTCCCAGTGTGCCCTGGCAAGAGCCTGTGGGCTTGTGCCTGCTCAGAGAGGAAGCTGTCTGCAGAAAGTCCTACTTTTGTTTCCTTGAGGAAACACAGGCAAATGATAGGGATACATTTTTGGAGAGGCTCTTGTACAGCAGTTGCTGTTAGAGAACTCTAAAGAAGCGACAGTTCTGGAGGAGCCAAAAGTGACATTCACCTCCAAGACATTTTGCACTGCTAGTCAGGTTCTCCCTGCCAGTCTCTGAATCATTATGATAATAATATAGTAATAATAGTAATAAACTGTGACCATTTGCAGGGGAACATTAACCATTTGTCCACATTTGTCTTTATTAGTTCTACAAATTCATTGTTACGGCAAGAAAAGTAGAAAATATTCTCAGGTCATTAATTTTATGTTGAGATCATCATTCACCACTGTATTTTCTGTAAGGCCAGGGATTTTTGTCCAAAGCAGTCTCATGTGTGTGTTTTCCCATGAATTTTCAAAATTGTTAATGCCCACGGGATAAGGCAGTGATGTGGAAAACAGCCAGCCTCTGTGTGATTTGTTCTCATGATGATGCCTGAGGCTTTCTGGTTCAGTAAGGATAAAACAAATTTTAAGTCCAGTTCTGAGAGGCTCTAATGGCCCTAATTCCTATGCAAATGCCTAACAGCCCATATCTATTAGTCCAACTAGGAAATAAGTATCTAAATATTTGTTGTTTCTTGGCTTATGGACTTAACTGTGGCTCCCTCCAGGGCAGGGCAAAGGATGGCGAGGAGGGACCAGGACACCTCAACTCCGGGCAAAGACAGCAGCTCAAACATAACCTTTTCTTTCTGTGAAAAACTTCATAACCCTCTGAAAGACTCAAACATACCCAGCAGGATCTGGCTGTCTGACCTCCAGTTATTTCAGCTGCTGCCTCTGAGGATTAGCTCCTGTATTTTGCTTTGTGCTGAAGCTGCTGTGAAAAGCTGGAGCCTAGCTGAATTCAGGAGTCATTTGGAAGGAGGGTAACAGGGTATCCTGAATGCCCCCCAGTCACTGTGGGTTCCGTCTCCTCTCCCAGCCTTTCTTCTTCTGCAAAAAAGGAAAGAGGTCAGAAGGACCCTGGATATTTTCATTTTTTAGCTGGCCAGGAGGTCACTGCCCTTTCCATGCAAAGAAGGTTGTGGGACTTGCTGGCACAGAGTTACTTTGTAAAGCTTTTGACTAGAAATAGAAAACTCAGATAGACCCGTTCTGACCCTGATTTTGTGCTCACAAAACCAGTCAGGTTTCCATCTGTGGCACAGAAGATGATGGGCTTTTTCTCTTCTTTGTAAAAATGCCTCTAACTCAGACTTTACCTGGAAACTGTGCAAAACAGAGTCAATTGTCAGAGGGCAAGCAATCCCTGTTTGAGTTTGCCTGGAGGATAGATACAGGATCTGTGTGTGTCTTCTGAGCAGCCGCTTCTGAACTCGAGTGAGGGAACATGTAACTCCTTAAAATTGGCTGATTTTCATTTTCATTTGTCGTGGTCTTATTTTCATTGTCATTGCTTAAAGAATGTGTAATGACTCAGTGAAGACAGTCTTGTCTCTGGGAAGACTTGAGAGAATTTTTTTTTGGATCAAGTCCCAATCCTGTTCTTTGTGCAGGTCCCCAGTGCTGGCTCACAGGCCCTGTGACACCGTGGTCACATCACTCAGTGCCACGGCTTGGCTGTGGGTGGAGGGATGCAGCTCTCCCCAGTGCAGCCCGGAGATTCCGAATCTTCCAACGCAGATGGAAAGAAAAAAGGCTTTTGTTTAATGCAAGACAGAAAAGGAAACTTCCAGTTCATAATTGCTGCTCTATTTGTATTGTTTGCTTGAGGCGTTTAAAGCCTGTGAAACTCCTGGGAGGGGAACGTGATCAGTGACTTTGTCATCTTGCACCATTTTGGCTCATGATGAGGAGCCAAGACCCACAAAGGAGCTGGGCTGAGCTAACAGTGAGATCCCACTGAGTTTCCAGGCAGTTCAGTGCCCTGATCTGCTGCCACAGCAGGGAATATGCAGAGCCTTGGGAAGAACACTCAGTGCCTCAGAGCTGCCTGGCTGGTCCCTGCTCCTCTGCCCCTTGTCCTGTGCCCAGGGTGGGGGCTGAGCACTAAACCTCCCCTGTCCATCACTCCAGGGCTCGTAACCACGTACGGTACTGCTCTAGTGGCCTATTTCTGTGGCAGCTTGTGGATATGGTGTGTGGCATCTCATGAGCAAAGCTGATTGTAGCTTGTCATGAAAGAGGCAGAGGGAAGAAGGAATTTATCTTTTCACTCCTCAGGGCACCCTTTGTGTTAAGGGAGAAAGAACAGGGGGTGATGGAGAAGGCAAATCTATCACTTTAATTTTCAGAAGAGCAGGTTAGAGGGACCCCATAGGTCCCTGGCTCACAGCATGGAGCATACAGGGAGTGCTCTGCTCAGGGAATCAGGGCTCCCAGGCACCGACAGCGCCTGGAGAGGAAGCTCAGCTCTGCCAAGACACCAGTTTTAAGTGGGTGGAAATGGCCAAGATCTTCCAGTTCTGCCTCTGCTGGTGTTGGGCCCTGCCACTGCCAGTTCCCATCCTGGAAAACCTCCTGTAGAGCAGGCATGAAGTGGCCATCGGGACCAGCTGGGGAGCCAAGCCCACTGGTGAAGGTGGAGGCTTCCCAAGGGGACAGCATCTGTCTGGGGGCTCTGGAAGTGGCTGCCCACAAGGCTGTGCTGGAGAGGCCGGCGGTGCTGGGCTCCTGCAGTGCCCCTGGGCAGGGCCAGCATGGCTGTGGTGTGGCGTGTCCAGCTGCCCTGGGGCTGGCAGGGACCCCATGGCCAGGCTGGGCTGGGCTGGGCTGGGCTGGGCTGGGCTGCAGCAGGTGGATCCTGGAAGGAAATGTTCCTCCAGTCCCTTTACTCTATTCCCATGAAACAAAGCCCAATGCCAAAACTCCCGGAAGGGGAGAAGGATTTCCACTGCTGACCATGGGCTCAGGACTGCGTCACCACAGGAGGGAAGAGCTCCTGACTCTGCTTTCCCTTTAAGAAAAAAAGTGTTTATGACCGAGAAGGACTTTGGGATTGATAACCCTAAGTCTCCTACTTTAAGATCTGGGAACAATGTGATGCTGTAGAAATGTTGTTTGGGAACTTTCTGGCAAAATATTTTTGTTAGAAGATGACTGTTGAAGCTGAAGCTGATACAGGAAATTGACAGTTTGCAGGGCTCCCTTCTTTGAAACAAATTTAAAACAGGAGTTTAAGAGAAGCTTTGAAATTATTTTCTGATGTGTGATTCAAAACAAAGCTCTTACAATAAAACTACATCTAATTTGTGCTAAAAGTTAATATCAAAAATTAACCTTTTTGTGTAACAAAACTATTTTGAAATTATAAAGGTCAGTAATTGATATTATCCTGCTTATGTGAACTTTTTTTCCTTATTTTCTGATATAGACATAAATTTTCTACCACTCTCCAGTGCAAATTTAGTCTAGGAACCAGGCAGGGGTGCAGGAGGGGGCACGTGTTTCCTGCCAGCACAGTTCCTTAGTGACTGTCATCTCCTCCAAAGGAAAAGGGGTCTGAGCTTTCCCAAGGCCCTTCTTGACTGTGCTACTCGGATCTCTCCCCCATGCCCCAGAACTCCTGATTTGTGGCAGTTTGGCACTGAGGCTTGTGTTTGTTCTGGACTGGGAGCAGCAGCACCGGTGCAGCTGAGCAGGGACCATGCTGTGTGTGACTGACGTGTCTGACGGGTGGACTTCGGAGATGCTAAAAGACTGTCAGGGCCAAAGGCAGAACATCTTCTTCTCCTGAATACAAGTGTGAGGGTGTCCTTAGGGAAATGATTCACCCCTGCTTGCAAACACTTTGTCATCCCAAATACCATCCCTGGAAATGCCACTGCTGGCCTTCAAGCACCGAGACCAAGGACACAAAGTGTGACTTCATGTCTCTAAACAATTTCATTGTGGTATATTGTGGGATAAAAAGGATGGAAACTTGCTAAAGATTTGAACAGGTTTCCTCCTTTCCATTCTCTTACGGGTAAAGCAGGCAAAATCCCATGCCAGCCCCAGCTACACTGTCCCAGGTATGTGTCCTGCTGCACGTCCATCTGCTCCTGGGGCTTCTAACAGGAGACATTTCCTCAGGACCCTTGAAGAGAAAGGGCATTTATATACCTTGGTTAATAGTCAACCAGAGCTCTTTGGACCTGTTTCCATGGGGACCGCAGCATGGCTTAGGCTTGTCCTCACTGTGGTTAATGTGGATAATAAAAGCACTGAGGATGCTGCAGAGCAGACTCCCAACCCGTGCCCTGGGGGAAGCACCAGGCCAGGGCTGTTTCCCTCCCTGCTGCTGCTGCTGATGTGAAGGACAGATCTGGAGCTGGAAAGGGATCCTTGACAGTACACTCTGAGGCTGTGTGTCCAAACCTCAGGAGGGCTGGCACAGCCACCAGGTAGTGGAAGGAACACCTGAAGGATGCAGTGAATAGACAGCAGTGGCAGAAGGTCAGCGGGGAGTGAGGTGGCTCCAGTGCTGGTGCTGTGCTGGCCTTCACAGGTGATCTGACTCCTGAGGCTCCAGGCTCTGCCTCAGCACTG